>CM062805.1:1128421193-1129789318 GCA_031772625.1 Pinus tabuliformis | reverse complement strand
AAATGAGTTATGAGATTCTATTTATAGCAAAGAGTGGGGTGACCCTTGACATTCCCCTTTGTGATTGTTCATCTACCCTCATGACTCTTCATCTACTCTATGGTTGTTACATCCAACTATCGACACTTGAACTTCCACTTGACAAGACATTACATTACAATGCACATGTCCACATGTGAGACAAAATGGCTTGAAAAATCCATGCAAGACATCACTAACACTCGGTCCATTATGTGAGACAAAATCTTTTTCATGCTTGTGATGGTGAAGGTGGTGAGCTGATGCCAAACTTGGTTGTCCATGATGGTGTGCATGCACTCCAAGGTGACATCTTGCTGAAGCGACCTCTTACCTCCATTGCATCCGGCTGCATTAGTGTGGCTCCTCCATCCAACTCATCTGCTAACATGTGCATGGTCTTCTTGAGTGCAGCTGAACCAGAAAGACACTGATGCATAGTGTTCGCGTTGATCTTCCAGTGTGTGTTGGTGGTCATGTGCATCAGTTGTCAATTCTATGTTCAGATCCAGTTGGACTTGCTTCTTGTCTTTGCCTCGGTGAGTGTACTGAATGGGTGGGATCGCATGTGTTTGCACGATGACATGCATGTTGTTGAATTCCCTTGCATGTGATCAACAACACTATTAACCATGTCTACTCTGTGCCAGTTGCTAAGATGGATCTCTAACTTGTACGAGTGCAGTTTCATCCATGAGTGCATGTTTCACCCACTACTATAATTGTTCTTCCTTGAGTTGTTGCTTGAGCACATGCAACTCCTTCTCTATTTCGTTCTCTGCCTTCACGTGATCTTCATGTCGTGTCGTCACCTCATAGCCTGAGTCTCCAAAGTTGCCTTCACCACAAGTGGATCTGCTTGAGCTTGCAACTTTGTTCTGCCTCTTTGTTGTCAACAACCTTCCTATTTCATTTGTTGCGTTCGGTATGCTGCCTTCACCTATTGTTCATGATGATGCTCATTGTGATGTTTTTGTCATCATATCTTGATGTCCTTGTCTATGAACAACTTGATGTCTTCATGGATAGGCAAGTCCATAGACACTTGATCGACTGCATCCCCAAGTGTGCTCTGAACAGTATCTTCAACTCTACTCACTTGGAAACCATTGTACCTATACTACGGAGAGGAAGATTAACACCTGCAATACCTGGAGACATGGAAACACTCATGGAAAGCAATCCGTTAGTCAAAAACCAAAATGAATTCGAGAACTAACTTGCAACATACCTGTGTGACTGATCATGAAGGTTGCACAATTTTCGTCGGGAGGTCGGGAGACTGACTGCCAAGACTGCGAAGGCACAGTCTGGGATGCTGGGAGGCTAACTAACTGTTGGAACTATGCAATGCACAGTCTAGTCTGGCTATTTACTGCTGTAATTGCACAATGCGCAATCTCAGTTGGCAATGGTTGCACGCTTAGTGACTATATTGTGCAATTTTCTAGGCCAGCAGTCACTGTCCCACATAATTGTGCAATGCAATACTGGAGGATAGTCATTGGGCATAAATGCGCATTTCCCAAGAGGAATACAGATCCTTCCCTCTCAGGATTATGCAATGTTGTCTTGGTGAGGGAGAGTCCAGGCCAAGGCTTCCCAGACTCGCCGACAGGCAACTGAAAGTGAATGTGAATGTGAATGCATGGCAATATTGAGTGTAAGAATAAGTGAATGATCATGTATGCGAACATTGAATGAAATATTCAGAAAACAGAACATCATACATGTCGGTGAGGCAAGTCGTCGAATCAGCAATCGTTCGTGAAAAATAGTTTCATGCATGCAACAGTAGTGAGATGTTAACGAAAACTAAAATGGTTCTAGTACAAGCTATTATGTATCAAAACAACAACAAGCACTCACTGAAATCAAGCAGACATAGTTCATATGAAGCGAAACACAAAAAGTGCCAGAAATGCAACACAAGACATGGGAAGTGGGCTTACCCCAAAACAGCTGGTTGAATGTGCTGACGGATCCTAGATGCGATGTGGGATGTCAGAGCTACAAGGTTGATGTTAGGAATGAGTTCTATAGTGTCTGATTCAAGAGTTTTGATAAAATTGAAGATGTGACGTGCATGCCACAAATCTAGTAAGAGAGACACTTGGTGGGAGGTTTTCGAGATGTTCCTTGCATGCAACCTCCAACTACTAAAAGTAGATTCCTAAATAAAGGGATGCATTAGCATGCTACCTTGGGAGAAGTAGCCCATGCATGAAAATTGGTTTTTCTCGGTACCAGAGGGAACCGGTCAACTCAACTACACATGCAAGAGGTTGCTCAACTAATGGGAGAAAATGCGCATTTCTGGAAGGCAGGTGGGTTGGATACCCAGGGGATTTGCACAATTTCTGGGTATAACTTCTGACTGCTGCCCAGGATTGCGCAATTCTTGGGGTTAGCAGCCCTACTAGGAGGAATTGAGCAATTTTTTGGATGAAGCCTGACTGGAAAAATTGTGCAATTATGGAGCCCAACAGGCTACCAGACAGAATTGTGCAATTTTTGGAGGGAAGGATGGTTTCCCTCTACAATTGCACAATTTCTTGAGGGAGTTGCTCAGCCTGCAACTAGACCAAGTCCGGAGGAACATCTTGCGAGGGGAATGCAACAAGCTCTGATGGATAGGTTGTCATTTTGCAAGAAAACCGCTAAAGCTTGTGTACTTGACGAAGCAAAACATGCTATTGTGAAAGGTTGGTAGGGAGGCTCCAAAACAAAGCTTAGGAAAAATTTTGTAGGGTGGTTGTAGCCGCTACAACACAGACCTAGAAAACATAATTGTCATCATTATATCTTTTTCTCTTTCTTTTTCTTTTTTGAAAGACAACTAGTCTACCTCCAAGGAGGTTTTCATCCTAGTTTCCTACCCTAGGTGCCTCAAAAGAGGTTTTCACCCAGAGATATTTTATCATTTTTTTTAACACTCTTGGGCCGCCTCAAGAGGTTTTCAACCAAACAGTTGTACTTAGGTGCCTCATGGAGGTTTTCACCTGAGTCTCTTTATTTTATTTTATTTTATGTTGTTTTTTTCAGGGACTTGGTGGGGTGGAAGCGGAGACTTTCTTAACCACCATCAATGTCTTTTTTGGTGTTATTGATGAATTCCTACTTTGATAAGCGATTTTTGTAGATTTTTAACCTAACCCATTGAAAAGCAAAGGGATAGCCTCTACATCAATAGTTCTTATTTGAACGGCACCGTTATCATGACACTTTTCTATTACATAAGGCCCTAACCATCTAGTCCTTAACTTGCCTTTGAAATCTTTGTACCGGGAATCATACAACAATGCCCAATCACCTTCTTGAAACTGTTTGTCTTTGATATTCTTGTTGTTCCAGATTTTCCTTTGAACTTGAGTCACTTCTATGTGAGGGAGAGCCTACATCCTAAATTCATCTAATCCATTCAACTGGAGCAATATTTCTTGTTGTGCCCTTGTGATATCTAGATCTAGTTGTGATGCCATCCTTAAGGTGTTATATTCAAATTCAATGGACAGTAAGGCTTTATTCCCATAGGCTAGCTCATAAGAAGTGAAGTTAGTGGTGGTCTTCCTGGTGGTATTGTAGGTCCAAGTGGCCTCAACTAATCTGTCTACCCAATCCTTTCTGTTGTTGCTAATCACCTTGGTCAGAATGTCTTCCAATGCTTGGTAGGTTAATTCCACTTGCCCATTATCCTGTGGCTGGTAAGGGGTGGACTTTATGTGCTTGATCTTGTGCTTGCTTAACATATTTTCAATCATGTGAGATGTAAATTGATTTCCTTAATCAGTGACCAACTCTCTAGGGTATCCAAAGTTATAAAACACATTCTCCCTTAAGAATTCAGCCACTTTTTCTTCTGTTGCTACTTTTATGGCTTTGGCTTTAGCCCATTTTGTTAAGTAGTCAGTGCACACAATGATGTACTACTTCTATCTGGATGGAGGATCAATGGACCCGATGAAATCCATGCCCCACTTGTCAAATGGCTAGAAAGTCACTTGAGGTTGCAGAGGCATCTCATCCCTTGGGGTAGGTTTTCCCATCCTTTGGCACACATTAGCTGGTATACCTCCTTACATCTTGGTGAAGAGTGAGCCAGTAATAACCAGCTTGTAGTACCTTGAATGTTATTATTTTGGCTGCAAAGTGACCTCCACAAGGCCCATCATGATAGGCGAGAAATATGTTGAAGACTTCCTCCTCCCTGACTCATCTTCTCAGAATTTGATCCAGACCTAACTTGAAGATATTGACACCAATCCAAGTGAATGGGGTGCTTTTTCTTGTGATTCTACTCTTTTACTTGGAGGAAAGCATTGGAGGGAACTGTCCAGATACCAAGTAGTTTTCTATGTTAGCAAACCATGGAGAGAGAATTGAAATGGCGAATAAATGTTCATCTGGTAGTTTATCATCAACCATTCCTTCCTCCCCTGCAGGCAAAGTCAATCTAGATAAATATATATATATAGGCAATTACATTCTCCTTTCCAAACTTATCAATAATTGTTAAATAAAATTGTTGCAATAAAAGTAACCATCAAATAAGCTGGGCATTTACATCGGGTTTATTCATCAAGTAATTAATTCCAGCATGGTCGGTATGTACAAATGTCTGGTAACTAGTAAACAACTCACATTTTTTGGGACTAAGGAATAAGTTCATTTCAATGCATTTGTTTAGCACCTTACCTAGGTTAGAGAAAGCCTCCTAGAAGTCACACCCATAGGGTGTGAAGTCATCCATATAAATTTCTACTGCATCATGGACTAGCTCTGCAAAGATATTTAGGATTTCTCTCTGGAAAGTGGAAGGGGCATTGCATAGACCAAAAGGGAGAACCCTATAAGAGAAATTACTCCAAGGATAGGTGAAGGTAGTTTTATCCTAGTCCTTTGGGCTGATTTGGAATTGATTCTACCCATTGAACCCATCTAAGAAAGAGAAGAACTTATTTCCTGCTAGACCATATAGCACTTCGTCAATGAAAGGTAGAGGAAAATGGTCCTTCTTTGTGGCCTTGTTTAGCTCTCAGTAATCGACACAAATCCTCCACTTTCAAATTTTCTTTGGAACCAACACCAGAGGAGACACCCACTCACTGTCCGAGATAAGGTAAATGAATCTTGCATCCAACAACTTCTGCAACTCTTCTTTGACTATATCCTTGAGAGCTGGACTCATTCTCCTTTGGGGTTATCGAAATGGTTTGCAACCTTACTTGTTGAAAATGTGGTGAGTACACACTGAGGGGTGCACTCCCTTCATTTCTTTGTAATTCCAATCAAAGGCATCCAAATGCTCTCTTAGCATATTACATAAATCTTCTTCTTGGTGTATGGAGAGAGAGGGGTTGATTTTCGATGCTCTTTCAAGGCTAAATTCTATTGTCTTGACACAAGTAGGGTTTGAGTCAGATAAGAATAGATAAATCTGATGGTTGTCCTTGGTTTCCTTCACTACTTCCTCCAGAGACATGGTGTTGGGAGTTTGATTTTGGAGGATGTGTTCAATCAAATCATCTTCATCAGGTTGCCCTCCTCCTATGGTAGTTTCTAGGGTATAGATTTGGGAGGAGTATACTTCATCTTCTTCCTCCTCTTCTAGCCATAAAGGTAATTCATGTTCTAGAGATGGTTGAGCAAGAGGGTACAGGACCAACTACTTGGATAAATGCCCATTTTTTAGTCATATTTCCAGCCCTGTAGCTTATGTAGGCATTGACAGTGGCTAACCAAGACCTCCCAAGGATGAGAGGATAACCATTAAATTTGTTCTTATGCTCGAGGAATAAGAATTCTATAGGGTATTCCCAGGAATCAGCGAAGACCATCACATCTTCAACAAGCCCCTCAAGGGACACTGTGGATCGATCTACAAGATGCAAGATTGTCGTGGTCTTTCTTAATGATCCCTGGAGATTCAACTTGAGTATAGTTTCCTTATTCATTACATTGATGGCATCCCCAAGATCAATCAAGGTATGGGGGAAAATGGTGTGATTGATGTGTACATCTACTACAGGGCTTCCAGGGTCTAAATACTTTGGGCAAATTACCTGCCCCAACATTAAGTTAGACAATTATCCAATGACATTAAGGGTAGGGGTGTCTCTTTTTCACCTTCCTAGATGTTTGAAACACTTCTCTAGATGTTATGAAACCAGCTCAAGAAAAGATAGAAAAGATAAATCAACGCCTTAGAATTCAGCCTCTTCGAGGGGGAAACCTCCTTTACATTACATAAATGAACAATTCTTAGATGATACAAATGACAAAACCTCCTTTCTATATATAGGAGTCTAAGGAGTCACAATATAATCCAGCTGACCTAACAATAATAATATAAAGCCACAAAAAAAACAATAGAGGGATTCTATGGGGCACAAAAATAACAATATGGGGGTAATAGGGGCACAACAATATAAATAAGGGGTATAACTACAATAGTAATTGGGTAATCACTAGTATTATAGGGACCCAACATGCCCCTCTCCTTCAAAAAAGTGTTGTCCTCAACGCTTGAGTAGTTCTGGATACTTCTGCATAAAATTCTCATCCTCCCATGTGGAATCTTCAGCGGATAAGTTCTTCCACTTGATAAGATACTCTGAAATTGATCGATTTCGTAGCTGTCGAGTTCTTGTTTCTGTGACTGCTTCTGGTTCCAATATAATTTTTCCTTCCTCGTCAAGTTCTGGCAATATTGTTTGAACTGGGAGCTTGTCGCCTATAACCTTCTTTAAACATGAAACATGGAAAACTGGGTGCAATCGAGAAGCTGCAGGAAGCTCCAATTTGTATGCCATAGTACCAATCTTTTCCAACACCTTGTACGGACCATAATACTTTGGTGATAATTTATTATCCTTCTTAGCTTGCTTTAGGGACATTTTCTTATATGGTTGTAGCCGTAGGAATACCCAATCACCTACATCAAAACTTCTTTCACTGCGATGTTGATCTGCCTGTTGTTTCATTCTATTTTGTGCCAACACGAGGTTATCCTTTAAGAGTTGGAGGACTTGTTGTTGATGTTCGATGTGATGTTCCACTGCCTGAACCTTAGAATTTTCTCTTAAATATGATGTGATTGATGGTGGTTGGTACCCATAAAGTGCCATAAATGGGGTCATTTTTGTTGCTGTATGGAAGGAAGTGTTATACCACCATTCAGCCAGAGGCAACCATTTGACCCATTGTGTCTGTTTATCAGATACAAAGCAACGAAGATATCCTTCCAAACATTTGTTTACTATCTCAGTTTGCCCATCAGATTGAGGATGATAAGATGAGCTATGAGCTAACTGAGTACCAAGACAAGAAAATAATTATGTCCAAAAATTTCCAGTGAAAATGGGATCTCTGTCACTTACAATAATCTTTGGGTTTCCATGTAGCTTTTGAACTGTTTCCATAAATGCAGTAGAAACTGTACTGGCTTTAAATGGATGTGATAATGCACAAAAGTGTGCATACTTGGTAAGTCTGTCAACTACCACCATGATGACACTCTTTCCCTCAGACTTGGGTAAACCTGTGATAAAATCCATTGAAACCTCCTCCCAACGTTGGCTTGGAATGGATAAAGGTTGTAATAGACCCGGTGTCTTAATTGTTTCAACTTTATTTTGTTGGCAAACCAAACATTCCGCCACAAACTTTTGAATATCTGATTTAAGGCCATCCCAAAAAAATTCCTTCTTAACCCTGTGGTAAGTTTTTAAAAATCCTGAGTGCCCTCCTAAGGGAGAAGTGTGCAATTCCATAAGAATCTTTTGTTTTAGCTGGGAATTCTTACAGAGGTATAAGCGATCTTTGTACCATAACGAATCATTTTGCCAGCTAAATGTATCAGAAGTACTGGAATCTTGTTGTAGCTTTCGAATAAGTGCCCACACTTCTTCGTCATTCTTCCATTCCTCCTTTGCTTCGTTTATCCAATCTGGTTGGATAATAGAAATGGCACACAACAATGCTTCCACATCCTCATCCTTTCTTGAGAGTGCATCTGCCACCACATTTTGCTTCCCTTTTTTGTAGATGATTTCAAAGTCATAACCCAACATCTTTGTGACCCACTTTTGTTGCTCTTCAGAGGATAATCTTTGTTCTAAAAAGTATTTAAGGCTATCATGATCCGTTTTTACCTTGAAGTGTCTTCCCATTAGGTAGGGTCGCCATTTCTTAAGTGCATGGAGTATTGCCAACATTTCCTTCTCATAAATAGCTTTGCTTAAAAACTTTCCCTTGATTGGACGACTTTCAAAAGCAATGGGTCTTTCATCTTGCATTAGAACAGCACCAATTCCATTTCCTGAAGCATCACATTCCACAATAAAGGTTTTTGTGAAGTCCGGTGTAGCTAAGACCGGTGCTTGGCACATTGCCTCTTTAAGATGTTTAAAGGCCTTTGTTGCTTCCGGAGTCCATGAAAATGAATCTTTCTTCAATAATGTTGTTAGAGGTGCTGCTATTCTCCCATAATTCTTAACAAACTTGCGATAATACCCTGTCAACCCAAGAAATCCTCGCAGATGCTTTATGGATGTGGGGATTTTCCATTCCTTAATGGCTTTAATTTTGCTAGGGTCTACCTTAACTCCTTCATGAGATACAATATGACCCAAATATTCCACCTCCTGGACTCCAAAGAAACATTTGGATCTTTTTGCATATAATTGTTTCTCCTCCAATAGTTGTAGCACCTTGTCAACATGTTCAACATGATCCTTCCAAGACTTGTTGTAGATTAGTATATCATCAAAAAATACTAACACAAATTTTCTAAGGAATGGTTTGAAAATTGAATTCATCAAACCTTGAAATGTTGAAGGTGCATTGGTAAGGCCAAAAGGCATGACCAAAAATTCATAATGACCCTCATGAGTTCTAAATGCCGTTTTCGGAATGTCTTCAATCTTCATTCTGATTTGATGATATCCCGAACGAAGATCCAACTTGGTGAAGTAAATTGATCCATGCAATTCATCCAGTAATTCATCAATGACAGGAATGGGGAACTTATCTTTAATAGTGAGCTTGTTGAGCTCCCTATAATCTGGACACATGCGCCATGATCCATCCTTCTTGTGCACCAATACTACTGGAGCTGAGAAAGAACTTTGACTCGGTTGAATTATACCAGCCTCTAGCATTTCTGCAACCATACGTTCAATTTCACTTTTTTGGACATATGGATATCTGTACGGCCTGATGTTTGGAGGAACACTTCCTGGAATCAGATGAATAGCATGATCATGATCACGCATAGGTGGGAGACCTTTGGGAGTCTCAAATACCTTGGAATGATTGTCCAGGACTTTTTGGAGATCTGGAGAAATAGATGATTCCAATGTGGAAACATCTAGCGAACATAATTGTGCAATTACACCTCTTTGCTCCTTTTTTAGAAGCTTTGTCATGCCATTAGAGCTGATTATCTTTCCTGGTTTCCCTGCAATACCCCTTAATTCAACTTCCTTTCCTTCCATAGAAAATTTCATGAAAAGTTCTTGAAAATTAAAAGCTATTGTACCCAAGGATTGTAGCCATTGGACTCCTAGTACAACATCAGCACCTCCCATTGGAATGGAAAGCATTGGGCTAGTCAATACATATTCTCCCATGGATAGCTTGATATTATGGCACTTTCTAGAACAATTTATTGTTCCTCCATTTGCAATCATCACTTGACACTCTGGTGCTGGATATAGGAAGCAATTCAATTCTTTTGCTACCCTACAATGAATAAAATTGTGGGTGCTTCCTGAATCAATCAACACTATTACCTTTTTCTTCTTGATTTGTCCTTCTATCTTGATGGTTTGAGGAGTGGTAATTCCCGCCAATGCATTACAAGATATGGTCAGATTTATTTTTTCTTCATCTAGGCTTTGTTCCTGGAATATATCCTCTTCTTTTGACCTTTCTTGCTCCTTTTCTTCTTCCTCTTCACAATCTATGTAGAATAATTTCTTCTCAGCACACTTATGACCTTTTGTGTATTTGCTATCACAATTGTAACAAAGCCCTTTTGCTCTTTTTTCTTCCAATTGTTGTGGTGTCAACCTTGTAGGTTGTGGAAGACTATGGGCAACAACACTTCCGTCTTTATAGTTGTGAATGGTATGCTTCCTAGTTGCCATAATTTTTCTTTCCATTTTTCTTGCTAACCTGAATGCCTTCTCTAATGAATCAGGTTCCCAAAGGCACACATCATGTTGGATATTATCCTTTAAAGACCCTATGAACACATCAATCCTATGCTCCTCTGGAATATCTTTTACCCTTATGTTCAATTTTTGGAACTCCTCAATGTGCTCCATTATTGAACCCTTTTGTTTGAGACTTATCAATTGGCTAAAAAAAGTGTTGCTTTTTGTATCCTCATAATGTGCTATCAATTCTTCCGTAAAAATTGCCCAAGTGATAAATTGTTTACGAGAACAAAGCCATTGATACCATACAAACTGATTTGGTTCCAAATATAAAGTTGCCATACGTACCTTTTGTGTGTTTTGCACATTATTGAGATCGAAGAATTGCTCCATCTGTAATATCCATGTGGCGGGATCCTTGCCATCAAACTTCCTCATATCGATTTTTGGAACATGGTGAGTCTTCGATCCAACATTAGAGTCTATGGAATCATGATTAACATTTCTTTTGTTCTCATCATGAGTTTCCTTTAGTACCTTTTCACCCTTAGGGACTATGTCTTGTAGCAACTTATTCATATTTATCTTCAATTCGTCCATGTCTATCTTCAAATCTATCTTCAAATCATCCATCTTAGCTTCCACGTCAATCATCTTAGCTTCTACACCTTTCTTTAAGCAGTCCATCTTAGCTTCTACACCTTTCTTTAAACCATCCATCTTAGCTTCTACATCTTTCTTTAAACCATCCATCTTAGATTCTGTTCCTTTTTGTGCAAGGGACAGTTGTTGCACTTGGTCTTGTAATTTTGATATATCATGTTGCATTTCTTCCTCTTCTTCATGAGTCATGCTAGAGCTTTCAGGTTCCTTACTAGGTGTTTGCATTTTCTTTCCTCGGGGCATCAATTACCGATAATAATGCTCTACTATTCCCTTTGAATTCCTTCAAAATAAATTTTCAAACCAAGCTTAAGCAAAAATTTAAGAAAATCTACACACATTTTTTCACTTTGTAGGAGCTCGATATTGCCTCTGATGTATCTCTGTACTTTCCAATCATCTATTTCTGAATTTGTGAACTGTAGTAGCCCTCTGTGTCCTCTTTCAAATGCCACAAGTCTGACCCAAATTGGATTCTCCAAGGAAGAGTTATGTGAAATCTCCCACAGTGACTTGCTTATAGACTAGTTCAGTAGAGCGAACTTGTACGACGTACCACGAGTCACTGTTTCGACCTTTGGATCTGAAACACGCATACAAGAAACTAAATTCCGTCCTCTTTCTGTACCTTTTTACAAAATTTCAATCCGATCCTCAGAGAGAAAGTTATGACGAGTTTCCCCAGGTCACCTGTTTTGAATGTAATTCAGGAGTCTTCAAAAAGACCGACTTCCTCAGATCATATCTCCGAAAATATAGCGAGAAAAGTTCTGAAATTTGGACCCAAGTTTCAGCGCCAATTCTTCTCAAATGGGTTTTTTTTGTGACTTTTTAAACATCACAGAAAAAAAGTTATAGCGAAAATGCCACGATGACCTGTTTGGAGCAGCGAAACCCTAGAATCCAAAGCTCTGATACCAAATGTTATGAAACCAACTCAAGAAAAGATAGAAAAGATAAATCAATGCCTTAGAATTCAGCCTCTTCGAGGGGGAAACCTCCTTTACATTACATAAATGAACAATTCTTAGATGATACAAATGACAAAACCTCCTTTCTATATATAGGAGTCTAAGGAGTCACAATATAATCCGGCCGACCTAACAATAATAATATAAAGCCACAAAAAAAACAATAGAGGGATTCTATGGGGCACAAAAATAACAATATGGGGGTAATAGGGGCACAACAATATAAATAAGGGGTATAACTACAATAGTAATGGGGTAATCACTAGTATTATAGGGACCCAACAGTTTCCTTATTCATTACATTGATGGCATCCCCAAGATCAATCAAGGTATGGGGGAAAATGGTGTGATTGATGTGTACATCTACTACAGGGCTTCCAGGGTCTAAATACTTTGGGCAAATTACCTGCCTCAACATCAAGTCAGACAATTATCCAATGACATTAATGGTAGGGGTGTCTCTTTTTCACCTTCCTAGATGTTTGAAACACTTCTCTTTAATCATCTTGTTGTAAATGGGTACATATTTAATAGCTTGTAGAAGTGGGATTTTGACACATATATTTTTCAACTCACCCATAAGTGCATTCTCTTCTAGGGTATGTTGGATTGGATGGGTTAATCTTTCAGGAAAGGGTGGTGGATTTACTTTAGGGATACTTTCCTCTCTTTCCTCCTCACACTCCCTAGGTGGAGATGGAAGTTGGTTATCTAGGAGCACTCTCCCAGACCTAAGGTTGATTTCACGAATTTCCACAGCATAAGTAGGGTAGGATGTCTCTCCACTGTAGACCTGTTGTGCATGTCTGTTTTTTGGGTTCTGGTTTGGTTGGGCAGGCATATGAGGTTGTTTAGGTGGCGCAGGGTGTAAAACTTGTGGTTGAGATGAGGTGAAGGCAATAAAGCTGGAGTGTTTTTGTATGGGGGCCTCCACCCCTAGGGTGGTGCATTCCACTGAGGTTGTGGAGGAGTATATGGCTGAAATGGTTGGTTGGTTGATTGGGAATGGTATTGAGGTGCAAAATACTAGGGAGAAGGTGTAGACTAGGAGGGATGAGCAGGGGGTACCAAGAGGGAACGGAAGTGTTTTGATTAGGGTTTTAATATGAATAGAATGACCCTTGCATGCCCTACTGGTATGGTCAAGGCCCATGAGGCCTCCTTTGATTTATGTAGCAGAATTGTTCAGACACTCCTTCAGTACCGTGATACACAGATTTTACTCTAGTCAGAGAAGGGCACTTGTCTATGGAGTGGTTTTCCTCACAGACCAATCATATTTCTATAAGGTTCAATGGACATTCATTCCTAGGGTACCTCCTTATGCATCCAGGGTAGAATATGCCTAATGCTCTCTCTTCTTCATCCTGCTTCCTCTTGATTTTCATAGTGTCCATCTATAGGGCAAGGGTTTGCAGCATTTCACTCTTAAAATCTTCCAACATGTTCCCAATTTCACTTTTTATAGATGTGTTGGAAGAGGATGAGTTGGCCACTGTTCGAGTAACCCTACCCCTTTTTCTAGCTACCCTAGAATGATTCTTAAAAATGATCTTGATATCCACATAGGATAGTTGGTAGATGTCCACTCCTGATATCAGGTTTAGGGTTTCTATGAGATCTTCCCTGATCCCCCTGAGAAGGACTAACTTAAGTGACTCTGGATCAAGTGTGCACCTGACCCTTTTATAGCTGAGCTGGAATCTTTCCTCATAATACTCTAAGGACTCATCATGTCCCAAGGTCATCCTAAAAATTTCCTCTTTGGTGTCTTTGGATCTGTAGTATTCCATATACTTGTTATCGGGAAAACTAGTGTCCATTCAGAGCTGTTAGTCCCACTAAGATGGGTAGCTATCTTAGAAACAAACAAACTAAAGTTACTTGTGTTTTCCTTTATAATAGATAGATGAGAGAGAAGCGGAGAGTACCAACCTCAGTCTTTTGCTAGTCTCCTTGCTTGTTTCCTCTCTCCTTTGATAGAGCTTTCGCCACTCCTTTCTCACTTGTCCCGCTTCAAAGAACACCTGTAGAGTCAAGACAGCAAAATACCATCAAAGCATAGAGATCTATAACCATAACGAATGTAGGATCAAATGTACATTGACCATACAAATGCATATACAAATAAAAGATTCAGAGATACACAAGTATATGGAGGAAAACTCAAATAGCTTTATTGATAGAAGTAGAAGAAGAGAGGATTACAACCAAGTTGTCTGATCTAGCATCATCCTCCCAGCATGAAAACCCTCTTCACCTCATACAAATCAAGATCACCCAACAATACAATGTCTTCAAAGAGAAACCAACAGCACTTCCTTACAAATTACAAAATTCCAACCCCTCTGGATCTCTGGGATGAGGGATCCATATATAGATGTTTGCAGGAGAGTGAGTCATCTTCTGGGATTTTTATTAGTGTCGTTTCACTGATAGTTCTTGGTTCCACTTGGAGATTTCATGATCTCTTACTCATCCCTGGGCGAATTCAGAGAGGCAAGTGTCATATGAGTAGTTTCTAGAAGATTCTTTGAGTTTCCACCTAGAAAACTGCTTCTGCCATTTGTCTTCTCTTGCTCATCGCACCCTACAGAAGGGATTTTTAGTATGCATCGCACCCCCCATGTGTAACAGGTGAGATGCATCGTACCCTCAACATGGAGCAGTCTGTATGGTCCAGTTTTGACTAGTTCTGAGTAGTTTTTCAGGGAGAACTTCTGGGAAATTATGTAATCAGTTGACCTTGTTCCTTTAGGGTATGAAACAACACTTTTAGGGGTTTAGAAGCCCTTGGTTTATGGACATATGTGGTTGGGGTTGCAGTTCCCAAATATTTCTATAATAGTTGCCCCCTAAAGCATGAGGTCGTAAATCTTCTAATGCCGGGTGAAATGTTTTATCATGAGGATCCGAGGTTTTTCGAACTGGAAGGTGACCTGTAATAAGATGAAATACAATACATTATCTTTATAATATTTTCATGATCTATTTGAGGTGGGCATTCCCATGCTCAGCTTTTATAAATTCATTTTCATGTACATAGGACAGATAATCGTCTGTGTGGCAGACTGATGATTCTGGTAGAGCCATCATCCCTTAGCTTGGATGATTATCTGTGCAGCAATGATGTACATTTGATGTCTTTATTTTCCTGAATATATCGCAAACTCGGATGGATGAAACTAGGTCCAGGGTATTCAAACTCATTCAATCTTCGCTCGAAATACAAGTCCATCCATGTGAAAAGATGTTCTGATGTCGAACATGGAAAGACATCGCCTGATTACCAGCCAATGATGTAAGTTGTTAATAGGTGCGAGAGGAATCACCAATAATGATAATGACCATCAAGGTACTGCAGTACACTTCACGTGGTGTGAATACATGAGTTGATGTCGAACACCACGCAAAACATTTTGGTTGAAGGCCATTGATGTAAACCTGTTGCCGGAAGTGAGAAACTTGCCATTGAGGCATGCAAGCTTCAAGGTACTTAAAGGGTTGTTCCTAAGTCAACTTCTTGGATAATCAACTGATGTTGACAAGAAGTGACCTATCATAGGAGGGCCTTAATTAATCCCACATCTACGACATGGAACGGAGTAAATGATTTTGTGGAGGTGAAAGCGATCTGATGATACAAGGTTCAGGGTGGTGGTCATGAAATAATGGTGCGTTAAGGTATTGCAAAGGATGAGGCGTTAGCTAGGTTGGTGAACTATCTTAGCAACTTCTCTGGAACATATTGGCGACACTGAAATGGATTGGTAGCGCTAAACCCAAAATGGATGGTGCGGCAAACCAAAGGTGATATGGCCAGTGAATGAAATAACCCAACCCGACTCAATCATGGTGATGGAATGAAAGTGTCATGTTCAAGAGTGACCTGCTACCAATGAAGTTATTCAAGTTTTCTTCCCTTTTTCCCCAGTCATTGCTGACCAGTACCTCTTTATTTTTGTCAAGCTTGAGAAGGATAACATATGCTTGTTCTATAATTTACCCTTCGGGCAAACCTGTCACTATGTTTTAACGAGCCTAGCGATATTGAAAGTTGTTCTTGTCTACATGGACAAGTTTGTCTCTATTGTTTTAATGAGTTTAACGACATAGATAACTCAGTCCTTTTCAATTTTAGAGAGTCTAAAAAGAGATGGAAAGGCAACTCCAGTAGTCCTTTTTCGTAATCTAATCCCTTAAGTCCAAAAAAGTATAAAATAATACGAAAGGGATGACTTTTCGATAGTTTTACTGAGCCGAACAAGACAAGTGCTCGATATTTTTGTGTAATGATCCCTCAGGTCCAAAAAGATTAAAATCTAGAGGAGGGATGGCACTTCCGATCGCTTTAACGAGCTGGAGAGTCCAATTGCTTGGCAATCTTTTCATATTTTACGAGTCAGATGAAAAGAGCTTAAAGGAGACTCATTTTTTGAAGAACGAGTGATGTTTTTGGATAGCAACTAGTTCCAAGTAAGGTTTGGAACTTTTCAATCACGGAAGTGTAAAGAAGGTGGCTATACAATCACTTGTCGTAGTTGTTCCTCAAAAGGGTAAACAATCAAATGGAGGCATATGATCAGCTAAAAAAGAGTGGAGGTGATGGTAAGAAAATGACCAAGGTTTAAAAGTTGATAATTAAGCGATCGCAATGGTTATTTACTGAGGGTGGGTTCATTTTTTAATGAGCTTGAACTCTGAGGGAACATTTGCTCATTGCTAGTTTATTTTTTAATGAGCTTGAACTTCGCGTAAAACTGCTCGTGATAATAGTTAGAGATGTTGATTTCACCATTAACACTATGTTCTTTTGGCGGTCGCACTCCCTGTTCAATTACTCCATCAAATTGATTAGAAATATAAATACATGCTTGAAAGATGAGTTAAATAACAATATTTCACTTCAAATACGTGAATAGTAACATAAAAGTAGTTTTTACCTCTCATTTTTACCATTTCATTCAAATTTGGGATTTTTGGAGCTCTGGAGGTGTTTTCCCTCTCAATTTTCACCAGCTGGTTCCAGGAGATTCTGTGGACTATTTTTGGTGCCATCTAGACCAGGTAGGAGCTAACCCTGAGCTCTTCAATTGCATTCTTTCCTTCTCTGATTCTGAGCATGTTTTCCTATTCTTCTGGGCCTCTGGGGTTTGAACAATTTGTTCTCTCCCCATCGCACCTAGTATACATCGAAAGGTGCATTGCATACTGAGCTAGCCATTAGCTAGTTAGGATGCATCCCACCTAGTACACAGCTGGGGTGCGATGGGCGCAAAAAGGAAAGTTTATGCACTGTTTTTTCATGGAAATTTTGCCCTTTTTTGCCTGAATCAGGATCCTAATCCTTCTCTTGTTTGTTTTTCAAAGATTCATTGGATCAAGATGGTCATTACATGGCGTGAACACGAGCATGAAGAAGAGGATATGGTTTCCTTACATGATCCAGGTACAGTGACTGCATTGTGGAACTGTGGCTTTCTCAAATTCTTCCGTATATCCAGCATGAGGCAACAAATCAATTTGTTGCAATATTTTCTCGATGCATGGGATCCTACCAACCAAGTGTTCCAGATTCGAGGTAAATCCATCCCTTTGACAGTTGAGGATATCTACTTCTTGACCGGTTTATCGAGGCGTGGTGCCCCTCTCTCACTATCAGGATCCGCCCGTGGGGGTGAATCCGTGAGGGATTATATTCGTCAGTTCTATAGAGATGGATCTCAGCCGAGCAGGGACAGCAAGATCAGTATTCGAGATGTCACTGACCGGTCCTTGAGGACTATCTTATTCACCTTTGCTAGATTGGCTAGTAGCGCGGCTCTTCATTTGGCCAATAGGTCCTATATGTAGTATGCTCTGGAATGCCTTTAACCAAAGGTATTCAACTGGTGTGATGCAGTACTTCCGGTTATAAAATAACGGCTTACCAAGGTGAAGAACGGAAGATCTAAGAACTTTGGTTATGGTTCTATTCTAACCGCTTTCGCCTTGGAGAAGATCCCATTGATGCAGCCACAGTACATTTCACTCGGAGTGCCAGTGCCGACAGAACCACGGATGCAGATGGGTTGATCTTATGGCCAGACATGCTGGTCAATCACATATTTCATTCTCTAATGCCTTCTTTGAGTGGTGCAACCGTCAGCAGATGGCCTTTGCCAAGTATCCATATGCTGGGATGGATTTCCATGGTTACCCAGATTTGGTGTTGCCGATTGGCGAGCAGTAGGGTGTTATAGGTAAAATATATGACCATATCCCTATTTATTGCTTTTATAATGTTCTTTTGTTTTTAAAATGTCAAGACTAATCAAACCCATATATTCGTGTAGACATTGGACTAGCACGACCAGCAGTGCATCTGAGGGTAGCAGCTGTTGTTCCGGTAGGAGAGGCTATAGGGAGGGTTTTCCTTCGCGATCTGGACATAGCCGAGACCCTTGCAGTATTGCAGGATTGGATCGAGGGTCTCACCCTTGGTATTGAGGATGTGAGGACCAACGAGTTACCTCTGAGATTACAGCACCATACTACTAACGTGTCGAGCCAATGGACTAGGCTCTTATGTATGATCGCATAGGTGGTGACTTGTTATCACCAGCACCATTAGTCTAGGGTGCTTCCCTGCATTTTGAGTTTTGGGTCGTATGACCAATTTTGTCCTAGACACAGAACATTTTGCAAAGACTATAAATAGCTATATATATTTTTGATTTTCAGAGCTTTATTTTGGTTAAGTTATATGGTCCTCATGCAAATGTTGATTGAAATGCTTTCTTTTACAAATGCTGCAAATGTCTATCTAACACATAATTTGCTAATGAATCAGTTAATGTGTTTAAGTTTTTGGAAATGTGTTGATATTGAATGAAATCAAACTCTCTTTCCAAAATCTTGACCCTTAGGAACATGCAATAGATAGCAGGATTCCGAACATAATAGATGCTAGTAAGCTGTAGGATGACGAGTTGAGAGTCTAGCCTGACGACAAGTCGACATATGTCATGTGTGATGGCAGCAGAGAGTAGTTCTATCAACGTGCTATACTCAGCGATGTTGTTTGTTGACCGACCAATACATACCCCTCTGAAACTCACTAACTCGCCACTTGGATCAAAAATGGCCTAGGCTACAGAAGATAGGCTTCGTGTACTACAACTAGCTCGGTCGGCATATCAAACAAATGATTCCAATAGGTCTGACATCTACAACAAATGAAAAAGTGGATTACCTAACCAAAACGATCACTCTTGATGAAAACAAAAAAATGTAACGAAAACATATAAAGAGATTACTACACTTAGTCAAGCATAGTAACGCTTAAGGTACAACCCATTTCAAGGTTGCGCCAGTGGGATCCCATCGTAATCTACTAGCTCGTAGGCTTCTTTTGCTAACACTCATTTAACAATGTAGGGACCCATCCACAAAGATTGGAACTTACCTGCTCCCAATTTATCGGATTCCTGATCGTAAAGTAAGACTAGGTCACCTTCTTAGAAGACACGGAGTTTGACATTTTTTTCAAATTGCGCCTTAACTCATTTCTTATGAGCTTCGTTAGCCAAGGCGGTGTCATGATTGGTTTCATCCAATTGGATTAGTTCCAAGAAACGAGCCTCTCTCTCTAAAGTTCTGGGGAGAAGGTCGACTGCGAGCTTGAGAGATGAAATCTCACACTGAATTGGTAATACCACTTCCAGGCCATACACCAGCTGAAAGGGTGTAAACCCGGTCGCATTTCTTACCAAGGTTCTGTATGCCCATAGATCTGAGTACATGATTAAATTCCTATCCCATTTGTGGGCTCCAATCATTCTCTGTAGCATACGCTTGAGGACTTTGTTGATCGCTTCAACTTGTCCATTAGCCTATAGATAATATGGAGTAGAACTGTCGTGGGACAGTCCTAATTCGGCAGTTAATTCAACCATCATGTGATTTCGAAAATGAGATCCATGAATTTTGACTATGGCCTGTGGAACACCGAACCTAGAGACTACATGATTGAAAAAGAAAAGAGCAGATGTTTCACCGCTATTGTTTAATGTAGGCATCACCTCGGCCCATTTCGTAAAATAGTAAAATGCGACTATGATATACCCACGCCCCCCAGCCGAGGTGGGGTTACATGTCATGGAATCTATGCCCCATTTGGTGAATGGCCCAACAACAACTACTGGACGCAGAGGTGCGGGTGGTATTCTAGTTTTGCGGTCAAAGATTTGACAAGCATGGCAACTTTTGACTGCGGTGATGCAATCTTTGAACATTGTTGGCCAGAAGTAACCTGCTCGTAAAATATTTTGTGTCGTAGCGTAACCAGATTGATGCCCCCCACACACGCCTGAATGACAATCATTCAAGACTTTTTCGGCCTCCGCATGGGTGAGGCACCTTCGCAGAACTATATGGATACCGCGACAGTAAAGTGTATCACTGACTATCATGTAGTCGTTTGCTTGGTATCGAGTATGTCGTTGTTCTGAGTGAGAGGTATTAGACCTGTATGTTTGGGTTTGGAGATAGATTATTATATCTCCATACCACGGATCGCTTGACAATATTAGAAACAAAGATTCATCCATGATTGATGCTTTGGATGTTGAATCGTTGGACGACGATGGGAAGTCACATAGTAACTCCGCGAAAACTAGAGATTTCTTTGATTTGCATTTTACGGATTCCAGATCAAACTCTTGCAAAATAGCTATCCATTTCGAATATTTGCCCCCAAGTAACTGACGTGACAGAATGTAAGTCATAGGGTTGCAATCTGACAAAATGGTAGTTTTTCGAAAGAGGATATAATGTCAAAATCTATGTATTGCTTGAACAGTTGCAAGAGCCAACTTTTCAACATAGGAGTACTTTTGTTCTATATCATTTAAGTTTCAGCTTAAATAATAGACAAGATGTTCGATTCTATTTTCTTCTTTAACTAAAACCATTGCAATGGTTGTATCTGCTGCAGCTAGATATAGGTTAAAGTCTTTTTGATAGTCAGGAGCGTACATTAATGATGCTTTTATTAGGGATTCCTTTAGAGCATCAAAGGAATCTTGTGCAACCTGATCCCAGTTGAAGGGTACTTCTTTTTTCAAAAGACACGTATAACCTTTAGCAAGTTCGGCGTAATTTGGAATGAACCTCCTTAGAAAGTTTTCTTTCCCCTGAAGTTTCTGAATCTGTAGCAAATATGAAGGTGGAGGCATATCGATGATTGCCTAAACCTTACATGGGTCAAGTCGAATTCTGTCCTTAGAAACTACGAAGCCAATTAAACGACCAGAACCGACACAAAACACACATTTGTGTGGATTGAGTCGTATCTTGTAGTGTCGGCAACATAGAAATATAGCTCTCAAATGTTGCAGATGATCAGTCCGCTTTCGCGAATGAGCTGGTAGATCGTCGACATATGGTTGAATGATGTTCTTGATGTCATGGAAGGAATAATTCATAATCCTCTCTTCTACTACTTCTATCAATAAAGCTATTTGAGTTTTCCTCCATATACTTGTGTATCTCTGAATCTTGTATTTGTATATGCATTTGTATGGTTAATGTACATCTGATCCTACATTGGTTATGGTTATAGATCTCTATGCTTTGATGGTATTTTGTTGCCTTGACTCTACAGGTGTTCTTTGAAGCGAGACAAGTGAGAAAGGAGTGGCGAAAGTTCTATCAAAGGAGAAAGGAAACAAGCAAGGTGGCTAGTGAAATACTGAGGTTGATACTCTTTGCTTCTCTCTCATCTATCTCTCATAAAGGAAAACACAAGTAACTTTAGTTTATTTGTTTCTAAGATAGCTACCCATCTTAGTGGGACTAGTAGCTCTGAATGGACACTAGTTTTCCCGATAACAAAATGGCGACTCCACTGGATCTCTAGGATGAGGGATCCATATATAGATGTTTGCAGGAGAGTGATCAGCTTCTGGGATTTTGATTAGTGTCATTTCACTGATAGTTCTTGGTTCCACTTGGATATTTCATGATCTCTTACTCATCCCTGGGTGAATTCAGAGAGGCAAGTGTCATATGAGCAGTTTCTAGAAGATTATTCGAGTTTCCACCTAGAAAATTGCTTCTGTCATTTGTTTGCTCTCGCTCATCACACCCTACAGAAGGGATTTTCAGTATGCATTGCACCCCTCATGTGTAACAGGTGAGATGCATCGCACCCTCAGCATGGAGCAGTCTGTATGGTCCAGTTTTGACCAGTTCTGAGTAGTTTTTCAGGGAGAACTTCTGGGAAATGATGTAATCAACTAACCTTGTTCCTTTAGGGTATCAAACAACACTTTTAGGGGTTTAGAAGCCCTTGGTTTATGGACATATGTGGTTTGGGTTGTAGTGCCCAAATATGTCTATAACAATACTTGTTGTTGAAAGCTCGTTGCATCTGAGCCTAGGTGGTGATACTATCCCCAGGTAAACCCATGAACCAGCGTAGGGATGCATCCTTGAGAGTGGATGGGAATAATTTCAACTTCTAATCATCAGAGGTGTAATCATAAGTTATGCATATGACAGAAAATTCGAACAAAAAAGTATCCGGATCTTCTGAGGTCAGGCCATGGAAGTGAGGAAGACTAGAGGGGCTTATGTTTTTCATCTTGGAATCCCCATTAGTTTCTATGATAGGAAAAGTACCCTCAATTCTTTCCCTATCAACCCTTTTATTTATATTTTTAGCCATGATGTAAGTTGGAGTGGTTTCTTCTTCTTCCCCTATAAGCTCTTCAAAAATCTCTAGTTGTTCACCTAAGGGGTCCTCTAATTCACAACGACCAAAGAGGAGGGAAGGTTGGTTGTTTGAAGTGGTGGGGTTATTTGGTAGAAATTTTCCTAAGTTATCCCTATTCCTACGAGGCATGAAAGGAGTGTTTTTTTTTTGTTTTTCAAGATCTAATATTGATTGCAAAATTGAAAAGACAAACTAAATTTAAACTAACTATTGAATGGAATCAATTGCAAAATGGAAAGGCAAGCAAACCAACTTACAACTACTTTGCAGAAAAGAACTAATAGCATAATGAAATAGATAATAAATGGAATAAAGAAATCAAAAATCACATCTACTCAGACACCTCCCTGGCAATGGCGCCAAAAGGTGATGAGCACCAGTATTGCAGCAAGGATGTTGCAACTCCTGGGGCTAGCTCCTTTACTACATCAACCTGGGGTTCGTACAAAATTGGAGGTGAAAGTGATGTATAGACAAATAGATGTAATGGGTCCATTCTTTGTCATTGTTGAGCTAGGGTGATATACCACTAGGATTTATCAAACTATCCTTCTATTGATTAGAAGAAGTCTGATTACCAATTGAGAGAGAAGAAGTTTACCCTAATTGAGAGAATTGAAATGCTACTTACTACAGTAATGAAAGACTGAAAGAAATTCCTACAAAACACATAACTTATATAGCTATTTGTTAATATACCTTGCTTGCAAAAGAATTCTAATTTAACACATGTGAAGTCTTAACTAGCCTAACCATGAAGTCTGATCTAAACAAGCACTTAACAACTGTGTGCACGAATGAATATAAAGACTTTTTCTTTTTTTCTTTTTGTAAAAATGTAAATGCTAATCCTTCTTGGTTGTATGGGAGGTGAGATAGGTGTGGATGGAGATGAGTGCAATGGGTCATATGGCTTAGGAGGCAAGCTTTAGTGATGATTTTTTCGCAATTCAGGCTCAAAACAGGCCACTACAGATTTTCCTACATGATGTCGTAGTTCACCTACAGGATCCCCTGTTTTCCTAAAGGAACAAGCCGAAAGCATAGGGAGTGGTTGGAAAGGTGGCATGGAGCTTGGAGAAGGTGAGTAAGGAGTAAATAAGGTAAGGGAGTGGTAGGCACTCACTCAAAACTCAAACCAAAGCTTTACGATGGTTGGAATTGCTCAAGAAGCATGGCAAGTTTTCCTTGTAAAACGAGAATCCAAATTGCAAACTTAGTGGAGTTTGGCAATCATGGGTGGATATGGTTAGGCTAAGGCTGATGATATGTGGTCTTCTTGCAGTGTAGAAACTCCTGCAACATACACATCATTATTGACATTTATCCATAAATTCATCTCAAAACAAGAAATGTTACTAAAATAGAAGAAAACAAAATTTGTGTCATTTATTTTCCAAGTTCGTGCATTGGAATTCTTGAAACCATTATGAAAGCAGCATGAAATATAATGAAAGACCTAAGATATCAAAAATTTCAATTTCAACCTATCATCTAAAACTGAAAGATAATGACCTAATTAGCAGAAAACCCTAAATTTCATAACAAACTAGCATTATGTCTTTTTTGGGTTGAATGGGAATTATTCCTCAAGCCATGGTCCCTGGAACGGAGGAATGAGGTAAGATCCACCTACTATCAGACTTTTTTGAATATTTTCTTATCTCTATAATGCTACTATAGAGCTATTCACAAATGGAAGTAAACTAATCAAATCTACCAATACTTGCAATTTAACAACACCAAAATCAGTTTAACAACTAACTATGAGATAACCTAAGCATGCATGTACAGTAAGAGGAACCTCTACTGCTAGAGTTGGGCCTTAACCCACGAGCTTTATCCCTCTGATTCAACTCAGCGCTAGATCAAGGGAATGTTGCTCATTCTCATTAACATATCGAAAATACATAAAAGTGTTTGGTCACAATCCTTCAACTCAAAAATTTCTTAGCTATCTTGCACAAAAAAATAGAATCCAAATGAGGCTTTAGGCCTCTTTATTTATACAACTGAATTTTCCAACAGCTTCCCTAAATATAGGGAGGCTTGACTCCCAATATTGAGATTAACTTGTTCTTAACTGTCACTGGCTTGGCTGCCAATGATCCTCATGACTCGGCTACTTGCAACTCCGAGCTGGTGTGATTTGATTGAGGGATCTTTGAGTGAGTGAGGAGTTAAAGAGGGAGATCTTATATCCTATAATCTCTCCTTCTTGTCTCATTTGAGTTCCTAGACCCTAATTAGCCACAATTTTCTCCCAAAACCTGCAATCAATGCTCATTAAACCACTAGACATGACATCTTACTTTTACTCATCTCATTAAGAAAAATATATTAAAACATGTAAAGAATTATGAGAAGAGTTGACTTTAGTAAGCTGGAGGTGCATTAAAGTCCATATATTTTACCCATTGATGAGCCTCATCATTACACATAATATTTCTTCCGGAAAATCCACTTGCAAGGCTTAGGCCAAGGACTCCTTGGGTAGAAAAAACCCATACCTTCTAGTTCTCGAAGAAAATAATTCTAATCAGCCACTACCATGGCTTCATATCAACATCCAAGAAATCATGAGAACTAGAAGGATAAACAAGGGTAAGCAAGGTCTCCCATGCCCCCATTGGAGATATCACTCAACCAACTACTAGGACCAAGTCTTGAGAAGGAAAACATGAATTCAAAGGACCCTTCTGAGAAGAAATTGAACATTGAGGATATGGTGCCACATAATTCACCCGTGGTGGGGTAGAGTCTACATAAACGCTTGGAACATAGCAAGGGGTATTCTAAGCTCAAGTTGAATTAGGATGGTGGTTGTCAGATTCAAACTGATCAATAGTGACAATTATTTCATTGTGAGGAAAATACATTATTCGATAGAGTGTATACACCACAACATTTATAGCATAGACATAATCATGCCCAAGGAGTATTGAAATCAAAATTATCATTTACCACTACCATATCAACTGAGACAATATTCCCACCTACTGTGATAGGGAATTGAGGAACAATGCCCAAATACTCACCAGTTGTCAACAGCATTGGAGAACGCAAATCTTTCCAAGCCAAGGAGGATAAAATACTTGCTGAGGATTCTTCATCCACTATACATCGATAGAAATTTGTGGAATTAACTATAACCTTTATTTGAAAAGGTGCAGAAGAAGGAATTCTAAGCTCAACAAGATTATCCCAATCAAAGGAAACTCTTAAAACTCATAGAGGGTACACTTTAAGAGACCAACATGCCCCCTAGTCCAGAAGAATTGGAACTAAAAATGAAGTAGACTTGGTTGGTAGACACTTCACCCCCCAAAGAGGAGTGCGATTGGCAAAACAAAAAATAATAATAAATAAAATAAAATAAATAAAAATTAAAATAAATTAAAAATTAAAATTAAAATTAAAAAATTAAAAAATAACAATTAATAATTAATTAATTAAAATAAATAAATAAATAAATAATAATAATAAAAATTAAAATTTAAAAAATTAAAATATATATAATATATATATATATATATATATATATATATATATATGATGATGATGATGACGATGGTTAATGTCCGCTGAGACCAAATAATGATCTATCGGACCTAAAAAGACAAATTATTTATTTTGATTTAAGATTTTATTCCTATGCTCAAAAAGCTTGGAGAGAAGCCTCCCGAGTTCACTATAATTTTGGCATTGTAAAAGGCTAGGAAGGTCAGTATTGTAACAAAGGTTGTGAAATTGAGATCTAATGTGGTTGTATGCAGGGCACTCTAAGAGGAAGTGGTTTTCATCCTCAATGCTCCTATTCTCACAAATATGGCAGATCCTTTCCATCCATGGCGTTTTAGGAACTGCCCAACGGCCAGTTTCACTATGGAGCTCATGAGAATTCGCTAATCTTTGCTATATTAATTTTCTTCTTTGAGCTAGTTAAAATAGAGAGATACTTTTGATCTTCAAGGGTGGGGTTGATGACCTTCTTATAATAACTTAATTTTCTTTTAGACGTTAAATCTTTCTCACACCACATTTTTTCTTTGAACTTAGAAGTAATAATATCTTTAATGTTATTTATGTTTTGCAAAGCATCATTCTCATTGATCTCCCAATAGTTTAACCAGGCCCTTGTGTCCTTATGCCATCCTCGGTTAAGCCTTAGGTGGTTTTGGCTGGAATTTAGAGCTAGCTTAGGAAGTCTATGATTGTCTATGTTATTGAGCTTGTGCTTGTACAACAAAAACCTGAGCATAGTTAGGCTCTCAATAGGAGAAAGACCTGCTTCTATAAGGAGAATAGGATAGGGTGTATTACTTTTAATTTTCAGGTTATAAATTATAAAACGCTTCTGGATTTGCTCAATCTTTCTCCATGATTCTCTGGAGATGTTGCAGCCCCAAACTTCACAGCCATATAAGATAACAGGAGTGACTAAAGTTTCAAAGAGGAACTTCTTTTTATCCCACATTACGAGGTTTGTTGTTTTACAATTATTTTCAAGACCAAAATAAGCTTTCCATCCCCCATTGATCCTTTTCTCAATGCTATGGTTCCAGTTGAGCTTGTGATGGATATCAATTCCTAGGTACTTGTAAGAATACACTTCCTCCAAGTTATTATTGTCATACATAAAATTAGCGCAAGTGTCCTTCTTGGATTTGATAATCATAACTTTTGTTTTGTCAGTGTTAACAGTCATACCCATGGTAGAGCAGAAATCCTTAAGAAGCTTGAGTTGCTTATCAAGATCAGAAGGGCACCTTGCCAAAAGAACAATATCGTCAGCATAGAGAAGAAGGATAACGACTATCCCAGCTAAGATTGTGCCACCACATCCTGCTTCTTCTAAATAACCTTCGAGCTTATCGATGTAAATGCCAAATAGGGTAGGGGAGAGGGGGCAACCTTGTTTAACTCCGATGTTACACTTAATATCTTTTGACCACCCCTCATTGTTCTTTAGCTTGGCAATTACATTCTCGTATAGCCTTATAGCAGCAGCTCTCAACTCAAGAGGAACCTTTAGCTCTTCTAACCTATTCCAAAGGTTGTATCTAGGAAACGTATCGAAAGCCTTTCTAAAGTCTACAAAGCAACAAAATAAATTGGATTTATCATTACAACATTCCTCCGCAATGATCCTAAGCGTAACAAGGTGGTCTGTTGTTGAGTGATGCCTTCTGAAACCTGCTTGACCTTTAGCCCGCTTACCTTCACTTTCAAGCCATATGCTTAACTTTTTTTCCAGAATACTACCATACAACTTGGCTAAGAGAGGGCTGATCATAATTGTCCGATAATCAGAGGGGTTATTTGTATCTCCACTTTTAAAAATAGGGATAATGAGGCTCTCAGTCCAAGGTTTAGGGAACCCTTGCTTAACAGCTTGATTGAAAAGCTTGTGGATGTGGGGGATGAGGACAGGGCCTCCAACTTTTAAGATTTCTGCCTGGTAACCTTCAATGTCCTTAGCTTTCCCATTCGTGAGGCGATTAACCCCAAACTTAATGTCTTCTAAAGAGAAAACTTCTTTCGTTGTGAGCAGGGTTTCCAAATTATCCATGACATTAGGAGATTCATAAAGCTTTTTAAGATAAGAATTCCAATCGTGAAGAGCAATTTTATTATTATCCTTAGTCTTCCTAGTCAGAATCTGCCTCCAAAATTTCTTAGGAGCTACCTTAGAGAGGTGTAAGAGATTCTCCTGTCTTTGACGAATGTACTGCCTCTTTTTCCTTTTAATTAGGGCTTTGTATATTCTTATCTTGTCCATTTTAAGAGAATCATCAACAGCTTCCTTAATTGCTCTCCTCGCATTTTACAATCTTTGTCATACCAAGGATTGGTTTTGCTATTTTTATTTTATATATATATATATATATATATAAAAAATAAATAAATAAAAAAAAAAAATAAAAATAAAATAAAATAAATAAAAAAATAAAATAAAATAAAAATAAAAATAAATAAATAAATAAAAATAATAAATAAATAAATAATAAAAAATAAAATTAAATTAAATTAAATTAAATATTAAATTAAATTAAATTAAATAAATAAATTAAATTAAATTAAAAAATAAATAAAAAAAAAATAAAATAAAAAATAAAATAAAAATAAAATAAAAAAAAAAAATAAAAAATAAAAATAAAAATAAAAATAAAAATAAAAATAAAATAAAATAAATAAAAATAAAAATAAAAATAAATAAATAAATAAAAAATAAAATAAAAATATCGTTGGCTCAACCACTTCATCAACCAATGGTTGAATAGATTGCTAAGAAACCATGGGAAGTTCAAGAGTAGAATAAGATTCAAACTTAGACTACAACATTTTCACCACTAAAATATTAGGGCACAAATAAGCAAGATGATCTCCCTTACAAATATTACAATGGAACTTAGGAATAAAAATAAATAAATATCGTTGGCTCAACCACTTCATAAACCAATGGTTGAATAGATTGCTAAGAAACCATGGGAAGTTCAAGAGTAGAATAAGATTCAAACATAGACTACAACATTTTCACCACTAAAATATTAGGGCACAAATAAGCAAGATGATCTCCCATACAAATATTACAATGGAACTTAGGTTTAAATTTTCTATGCCTAGGTATCTTATTAGCATCAATGCCCCCGGCATGACTTGCAGTCGCTGATGACAAGTCTCCAACATGACTTGTAGTGGTTAGTGATTGATCTCCAACATGACTGGTAGAGGTTGATGACTCTTCTCGTGTAGATACAAGACTTAACCCTTAACATAACTTGCGGAGGTTGGTGACTCACCTCCAACATGACTTGCATAGGTTGGTGAATCTTTGTTAGTATTACTAGCAGCGACTGGACTTATGCCTCCAACATTACTTATAGAGGCTAAAGGCTCATCTCTAACATGTCTTGTAAATGTTGGTGATGATTCATGAATACTTTTTTTCTTCTTTTTATTCTTCCTCTTTATACTCCTTTTAGAATTCTCAATACTATTAGTTATACTTTCACAAGATGAGGGAGTAAGAGGAAGCATGGATTTCTCTAGCAAAGAAAATGAAGGGTTATCATCCACATGATTCCATTGAAATAAAGTGCTTATCTAAGAAGCTTCAAGAGCACTCAGAATATTCAGAATGCACCACAACCAAACTGGTAGTCCAACATTTAATCCAGTAATATTCAAGGTGGTCATAAAGGGGGAACCAATCTTTCCAAAGAAAGGAAAATCACAATGATCCTCTTTTGGAGGGGTCCCTTGGTTGTATCCTCAAGAACTTGGGTCATACCCAAATTATGAATAGGTTCTTCCCTTATAGGATTTTTCAATGCAACTTGAGTCTCTTTAACTGACCTTTGAGGAAGTGATTCAATACAATCAAACCTTTGGCGTTAAGGAGGAAACTCCACTCTTTCAAGAGAAAGACAAAGATCCTTTCAAGACCAATGTAATGGTTTGTCAACCACTTAAGATCAGAGATTCAAGATTGATAAGACAAAAACAACCTAAGGACAAATAATGTAACACCCTCCTCCCACATCCACCCAAGTAACCATGCCAACTGGGGTAAACATGAGACGAGAGGCTACTATGATCATATTTGACCTCCTATGTGACCTTAAGGAAGTGGAATCGATAGAACATCACACACAATCATCCAACATCATCAACCGAACCCTTAGGAGACAATTCAGCCACTCAGATAGCTTGTCCCTGGGTCCCACTATTGTTCTAGATCTCTTAGGTCATAGTCTCTCTCATGCTATGGGCAAGGGAGTGACCAGCAATCTAAATTCGCTCTCATAGGCTTTCCTGCCAACGACTAGGGACCAAAATTTCTAGTTTTGTGCCAGTGACCCCATATGTAAGCCACTTCTTTAGGCCCATAACCCAGGCCACTGCCCAGAATGGAGTGATAGCTTGGAATCAGTAAAAATATAGGGAAACAATGATGCAAAAACAAATAACTGAACAAGACCATAACCAAACCCCTACTAGGCATGACAAGAATTTCGTCAAACATATCATCAACATGTAACATACAGGTGTAAACAACAGAATTAAGTATATGGATCTCATACTTATCTGAGAATCGCTATGAACCATTGTTCACTCATGTCATTTGTTGCATTATCCTCTATTAGGTTATAGACACATTATCCATTCATATACAAGTAAAAACATGTTTAGATCCATACATAGTTGTTGTCATAAAATGTACATATAACCAGCATAATAGGAATAGAAATACCATAAACATATCAGCTATCAAAATCCACATCTACACATGAAAATCATGGGAATAAATTTCTCATTAATGAATGCAATGAACCAACCGAAGATGGGACTACCACGTTCCACCCTACCATAGATTGGCTAAGCCAAGTCTCTCTTCATCCAATCACCCTTATGCCATATTTCAAGCATGAATGTGGGACTCATAGAACACATCAAAAACACTAATCAATAGGGATGCCACTGGAGTTCTCTGCCTACACCGTGAGGAATTTGGGTGCCTCCTAGTATCTCAGGATTTACCATGCATCCACAGTCTGATCTAGGGATCATTAGGCCCTATACCAATACATACTCTTTAGGATTTACTATGCATCCCATCCCGATACCACTAGGCCCAATGGACAGAAAATCCACCTCTTGTCTTTACCATATATCCCTCCATTCACCGACAAAGATTCCTAGGCCCATCGAGGAACACAACCTGGCTTTACCACAACCCACAATCTAGTTTAGGGGCTACTAGGTCAGTGGCTTCATGATCCTCAATCTGTTTCAGGAACCACTCAGACCATGTGTTTGTCAATTTGGATATCCACCCCACTCATCTTCAAAGCTATCAAGAAATGGAAAGGCTAGGCTGAAAATACAGTCACACCTCACAAAACCCATGCCATGGTAGAAAAGAAACACATGCAATCCCATGCATGCCAAATATAGAAAGTAAAATACATATGCAAGTCAATATCTACAATGAAGCCTATTGTAGCTACTTGATCCTACCTTTCCCTGCTTTATCTTTGCTTCCTCTTTCCTTCTTTTCCTTTCTTTCTCCAATGCCAAAATGCTCCAAGAAAACTCTAAGTGTCCAAGAGTATGAGAGAGAGAGAATAATGGGAGAGCTCCAAAACTCAACTGACAAAAGGTTACCAACTAAGCCTCAAAAGCCCTTTTATGAATGAGAACTATAACTTCTTCATTTCCCATTATTTTCCTTCATTTTCCTCCTCACATGCAACATGTGACCTTTCACCTTCCTTTTCTCCTAATTTCCATTATTTTCATAAGTAAATGTGGAAAAACGTCATTTTTCCTTTCCAAAGCCTTAGCCATTGCCTTTGCCAATTTCCTTAGCCATAAATGACCAAATGAACAACCCCTAGGATGTCTTTCTCAACGTTCATCTTGGAATAAGTGTCACATCAACCATGGTTATTGTTTCTAACTTTTATTACATGAAATTTTCACGAGGGATGTTACAGAACCCTCCCCCTTGGGGGAGGCCATCCTTGGTGTTCAATCACACATATACCTTAGCAACCTATGGAAAGAAGACATATTACTCATGGAGCTTTACAACACATCTCATTGCAATATTTACAATGAAGGATCTGCTCAAAACAAAACATCATGAAAACACGATAACATACCGCATAGTGGAGCTTTATAACACAGCTCATTAGAGTATTTACAATAATCATCCTGCTGAGTACTAACCCACATGACATCATAACGTCATGATAACATAACAACACAATATCATAGTAACATGACAACATAATCACAATGACATCACACCCATACCGCATAGTGGAGCTTTATAACATAGCTCATGGAGGTATTTACATCCATATACATGTGTACATATAGCAACATTACCAAAAATATATACCAAAAAAATATACCAAATCATATACCAAAGCATATATCAAAACATATACTAAACACCCTATCTAAGAATATATCAAAACATCATATAGAATATACCAAACCATCATAAAGCATATACCAGCCATCATAAAGCATATACCAAACCACCATAAATCATATACCAAACCATGATAAAGCATATACCAACAACCATAAAGCATGTACCAAACCACCATAAAGCATATACCAAACCACCATATTGAAATTTGTTTGCCTCAACTGGCAAACAAGGATATATAGCCTGCATCTAATCCTCCATCTCCCATATAGCTTCATTGGACCCAAAGTGCTTCCATTGCACTTTAACTTGATCGATTTCTTGGTTCTAGAGCATGATCGCCTTTTTTTGCAATATGCGTTGAGGCTCCAACTGGAATTCTCCATCTAGTTCCACCTATAATGCAAACCAGTCAATCACATGATCAACATCCTTAACATAATTCTTAAGCAAATATACATGGAAAACATCATGGAACTTCACTGTTAGGGAAGTGCAAGTCGATAGGCTATTGGCCCAATCCTCTCAATGATATTGAAGGGTCCACAAAACCATGGTGCCAACTTGGCACATGATCCAATCCATAACGAGATCTTCTTCAGTTTGATACACAAGTACACTTGTTCCCCAACCTGGAACTCCTTGAACAACATGTCCCTATCTTCATAACTCTTCTATCTATCCTATGTTGCCTTTAGATTCTTCTTGATCACCTACATTTCTTGTTCCATCTCTGCAAACATTCTTGGTCCAATCAATACCCTATTAACCGAATCACTCCAACTGATAAGAGTGTTACAACTCCACCCATACAAAGCCTCAAAAGGACTCATCCTTAATGACTCCTGATAACCGTTGTTGTATGCGAACTCTACCAAAGGGAGATACTCTTCCCACTTCCTCTACTATTACATCACATACATCCTCAACATGTCCTCCAATGTCCTGTTGACCCTCTCTATCTATCCATATGTTTGTGGATGATAAGCCGTGATGAAGGCCAACTCTGTGCCCAAACCTGAAAATAAATCCTTCCAAAACTTGGAAGGGAACTTCGTATCCATGTCTGACACAATGTTCTTTGGAACACCGTGTAGTCTAACCACATCTTGATGAATACTTGTGCTACATCGCTAGCTGAGAATGTAGACTTCACCGGAATGAAATGTGCAACCTTCGTCAACTTGTTCACAATTACCATAATGGAATCATGATGTATCACTATCTTCGTTAATCCTGTGATGAAGTCCATAGAAATGACTTCCCATTTCCACTCTGGAATGGCAATCAGTTGTAGCAATCCACCTGGATGTTTACATTCTTCTTTCACTCACTGACAGTCAAAACACCTTACCAGAAACTCTGCTACGTCCCTCTTCAAATTCGGCCAATAGTAGAATCTCCTCACCACTGTCAATGTCTTCTAATAACCTAGGTGACCTAAATAAGGTTTCACATGAAACTCTCTCAAGATCACCTTCTTAACCTCACTACTATCTGGTACATATATCCTGTCTTAGAACCTAATCAATCCATCTGTTGTAAGACAATAATCCATACCCTATGCACCTGCACATGTACTTGTACCCATACCTGTGCCTGTACCGATACTGCCACCTATACCTATACCACTACATGTACCTATACCTGCACCTGTACCTTGCTGCAACCTGTGCACAATCTCCATATACCTAACATCCTCCTGACCTGTCTGCAAGATCTTATCCTATAGATCTGTCCCATAGGAGCTCATAGCTTCCAAATGATGTACCTGTACCCATCTGCTAAGAGCATCTACCACCCTGTTCTCTTTACCTTTGATGTACCTGATCTTGAAACCAAACTTGCTGATTATGGCCAACCATCTAGCCTATCTGGTGTTCATATTCGATTGGTCAAACAAATACCTCAACCCAATATGATCACTCATAAGTACAAACCTCCTGCCAAGAAGATAGTGTCTCCACATATTCAATGCATGTATGATCTTTGATAACTCAAGATCATGTGTCGGGTAGTTCTTCAAATGCTCGTTTAGTTTTCGGCACACATAAAATACCACCTGTCCATCTGTATAAGGACTCTGCCAATTCCTCTCTTGCAAGCATCCGTGCATGCCACAAACTCTTTGTCCGGATTTGCAATCTGTAGCACTGGTGCATGTGTGAACAATTATTTAAGTTGTTCAAAGCTAGCCTCACACTCTTTTGTCCATTCAAAATTCTTACCTTTCCTCTACAATGATGTGATAGGATAAGCAATCTGCGAGAAGTTCCTGATGAACCTCCTATAATGTTGGAATTTCTAAGTCTAATCGTTAGAAATTATTCCTATACTATCTGATTTATTTCTTCCTACTTGTTCAGTTACTTAACAAGTTATTTACCATGTAAATACTGAAAATAAATACAAGTACAGTATCAACACATACAGATCATCAACCTAAAGTAAATAAGCACACAAGTGACACAGTTTTTTTTGGACTAATGTCCCCAGAAAAACCCAATGTGGGAAAACCGGTGCAGTTATTTAGAGGGTTTTATTATTATGCAGTTTTATAATATAACCAGGGTGCCAAAAATGGCTCACCCAACAGAGAATTCCCTCAGCAGTAGTACCTTTGAGGCAGAGACAGATATTCTAGCTAAATCATTGGATGAACAATCCCACAGCAACAATACAGCTTTTTCTGCTCTGCATCACCCTATCCAGCTCTCCAGCTCCAATCTATCCCACGAAAATCTCTCAGCGCTACCTCTAGGGCTTCTGTCAACCTCTCTGGCCCAGCATCAACCCAGTTTCAACCTGTCTGGCCTAGCGTTAGCCTCTTGAAGCTCTACATCAGCCTCTGGAGCCTCTGTGTCTCACACGCTAGCCCTCTCTATCTCTGCGCAGCTCCTGACTGCCTCTGCGTGGTTTTTGGTTGTCTCTGCGTGGCCTCTAGCTGGCTTTGCATCAACCTCTCCCGTCTTCTACGCTAATCCTCCTGGTACTAACTCTACCTCTCTGCTATGTATTCACTACCCCTCAGGTACAACTCAGATCACTTCACTCAATTTCCTCAGCAAACCTTGCCCTAGAAAATCGAGTTCTTGATCTCTCTCCTTATGTTCTCCAACTGACCCTCAAGCCTCCTCTTATACTTTTCTCATTGGTCCATCAACGGCTAAGATTAAATCTCTAATCAACGGTTAAGATTAGATTTGGCTTGATCCATGACTTTTGGACCCTTCAAACACAGTTTTATATTAATACCCTTTAATATTTTATTTTTCCTAAGTTTAGACTTAGGGACTCCATTAAAAATATTAATTATTTTAATATCTCCCAAACTGGTTAGAATCTGCCCAAACTATTTCTTGGACTTGGAGATCTCATGTGCTTTAGTCTCTCCACCAATTTTTATGGCTATAGCACATCCGATGCTACCCCAAATCAACACTCCCTCTTAGCTAGGACTGTGCTCTAGTAATACTCCTCACTGAGTATCAACCTGATCATCAAGCATCAGTCCCTATGCTGATGTTAGGCCTCTCTGCCCAACATCCTCTGCACTGTTGCATCATGTACTTCTGCCCATGACCCTACCACTACCATTGTTGCATCCATATAGTAGCTCCCTCTGCATCTGTGTTATTGGTGGTCCATATACCCAGCACTACATCTGCACTACATCCCCTTCTCCTCACACTACATCATGATGCCCATAGCACTACCACTGCTAACTATAGCACTACAACCCAGTTACTGAGAAGTAAGTAACTAATCCACCCAACTCTAACATCCCTGTTAGGCTAGAGACTCTCTCGATGTTGAAGCTCCCTCTACCACTAACAAGTGCTCCCTCTACTAACCTCTGCATTGCTACAACAAATCCATGCATCTCGCACCAATTTACACCTCTCTGTGCTATCCTGCACTAGTTCAATACTCTTGTGGTTCTCGTACTATTGCATCCTACTAGCCTCTGCACTATCCCAGAACTTCTACACTATAGAACTCTCTGCCACTCTATCCGCATCCGTCTCTACCAGCATATTTGAGTCCAGCTACTCCTCCTCAAGGCTCCCGTAGCAAGGTATAATCCAAGAGGTTGGGTACTTCAAGGATCCTGCCCCTCATCGCCTATAGTCCATCTAATTACAACTCGATGTCTCCCTACCTCCTCTCAAGTGGTACATGATCAATCATGGCATAGTCGTCATCCTCCTCGACTTCTTTCTCTGCCCTCACTCGCGCTACCTTGGTCTCGGAAGCCTCTCCCTTTCTCTTCTTCCTAGCACACTGGTTTGCAAAATGACCCAGTTCCCCATAATAGAAGCATTTGACCTTAGCGAGGCCCTTCTTCTTCCACTTCTCTTGATTTCCCGTAGATGCTAGAGCCACATCCTCTTCTTCCTCCTTTATTATCCTGATCCCTCTACCGCTACTCCCCCCCTTGGTCAGTTGTCTGATCTCTTCTTGACGAAGAGCCACCCATAGTTCTTCTGAATCTGGAAGCTTCAACCTACTCAGTATGCTCTAGACAAACACTTCCCAATCCTCAGAAATTTCATTTAGTGTGGTCCTCACCAACGTCTCCTCATTCGTCGTGGCCCCTATGGAAGTCAGCTGGTCCGGAATCTCCTTCAATCAATCGAGGAAGACATCTTTCTGCTCTCCCTTCTACATCTGGTATGACCGCAGCTGATTTTCAAGTAACATCTTCCTCTGCATGGAAGTATGTTGTTACAATTTCTTTAGGGCCTCCCACATTGTATTTGTCATGTCCTTTTCGAAAATATGTGGCACTACATGATCCTCGACCCCATCAAGGATTATGCACTTATCCCTGGCCATTTCCTCCTCGTACTTCTCATTTTCAGCTGGGTCAACTAGGATTGCTATCGTTTTCAAGGCGAAGTCCTTGATGCTATATCTATCTAGAATGGATAAGATCCTGGCCTTCTAGACTACAAAGTTGGAAGCGTCATCCAATATATCCTAACCTCTTAGCCCATTCATTTCCATCTCACTACTCTTCTTTCAACTCCTTCGGGTCTCTCTACTTCCCTTCTGGAATTTCTCTGTTTGACTCCCTCTGAGTTTCGATTTCCCTTTTGGAAATTCCTCTTCCAATGTCGAGTTGCTCCACTCTGATCGTTTGTGTAACTGCACCACTGATCCAGATTCTTTGGCTATAAATCCGCCTTGGCAGCAACTCCCTCAACCTTGGTCTTGCCCTATTAGGTACTGTTATGACTACAGTACCCGCCCAGCTTCACTCCGCAACTTACCCACAGCCTCCTAAGCCCCAGCAACTAAAGGACTGAACCTCTAGGATCTGCATAATCCCGACACTGCCAAAATCTACACCTCCTGGACACAACGTCAATCTTTCATGACTGAGAAATATGACTGGGCACTACATAGGTCAGGTCTACTCCTCTCCACCTCTGTGCTAATCCTCCTCCTGGCTCGAACTGATGACGTGGGCTCTCTACGTCACCCCTTCCTTGCTACTTTCTACTAGGAATAGCTTCTATCACTTGGGACAGTTGTTTCTGTTGATGCTGATCTACTCAGTTGATGCCTTCAATTATCCTGTGATCTACAACCATGCCTTCTAATACCATGTTGGAATTTCTAAGTCTAACCATTAGAAATTCCTCCTGTACTATTTGATTTATTTCTTCCTACTTATTCAGTTACTTAACAAGTTATTTATCATGTAAATACTAAAAATAAATATAAGTACAGTATCAACACATATAGATAATCAACTGAAAGTAAAAAAGCACACAAGTGACACAGTTGTTTTTAGACTAACGTCCCCAGAAAAACCCAATGCAGGAAAATTGGTGCAGCTATTCAGAGGGTTTTATTATTATGTAGTTTCAAAATACAACCAGGGTGCTAGAAATGGCTCACCCAACAGAGAATTCACTTAGCAGTAGTACCTCTCAGTCAGATACAAATATTCCAGCTAAATCACTAGATGAACAATCCCACAGCAACAATACAGCTTCTGTTGCTCTACGTCACCCTGATAGGGACTGTGTCACCCTGATAGTGACTGCGTCACCCTATCCAGCTCTCCAGCTCCAATCTGTCCCATGAAACTCTCCCAGCACTGCCTCTAAGCCCTACGTCAACCTCTCTAACCTAGCATTAGCCTATCTAGCCCAGCGTCAACCTCTCAAGGCTCTACGTCAGCCTCTTGAGCCTATGTGTCTCACACGTTGGCCCTCTCTGGCTCTGCACAACCCCTGCCTGCCTCTACGTGGTCTCTAGCTAGCTTTGTGTCAACCTCTCCTGGCTTCTGCGCCGATCCTCCCAGTAATAACTCTACCTCTCTACTATGTATTCACTACCCCTCAGCTGCAACTCAGATCACTTCACTCAATTTCCTCGGCAAACCCTGCCCCAAAAAATCGAGTTCTTGATCTCTCTCCTTGTGTTCTCCAACTAACCCTCAAGCCTCCTCTTATACTTTTCTCGTTGGTCCATCCACAGCTGAGATTAAATCTCTATTCAATAGATAATATTATATTTGGCTTGATCCATGAATTTTGGACCCTTCTAACATAGTTTTATATTAATACCCTTTAATATTTTATTTTTCCTCAGTTTAGACTTAGGAACTCCATTAAAAATATTAATTATTTTAATATATCCCAAACTGTTTAGAATTTTCCCAAACCATTTCTGGATCTTGGAGATCTCATGTGCTTTAGCCTCTCCACCAATTTTCATGGCTAGACCACATCCGATGCTACCCAAAATCAACATATAATAGCCGCCTAGACCCATGAAATATCTCACCTCATCCACACTCTTAGGGAGCTACCCACTTCATGATAGCCCTTATATTCTCTGGATCTACTATAATTCCCTCCTTGGAGGCAATATGTCCCTCATTATGTACCTCACTCTGAAATAAACGACACTTTCTGAGCTTAGCATATAACTGATTCTCCCTCAACACTGCTGCTAAATGCTCGACATGCTCTTCCTCATTTTTAGAATACACCAATATATCATCAATGAACACAATAACAAACTTATCCAAATATGGACAGTACACACTATTCATCAAGCACATGAGTGTAGTCGGAACATTAGTTAAGCCAAATGGAACAACAAAAAACTCATAATTCCCATACCTGGTCCTGAACTCTATCTTGTAAATGTCCTCCTCTTTGATGTGTACCTAATGGTATCTAGATCTCAAGTCAATCTTCGAGAAAATTGTTGCTCCCTTCAGCTAATCGAACAAGTCATCAATCCTCGGAAAAGGATATATGCTCTTGATAATCACTTTGTTCAACTACTTGTAATCAACGCATAATCTGAGGGTACCATATTTCTTCTTCACAAACAAGATTGGTGCGCCCCAAGGTGATACACTTGGCCTAATGTATCCCTTTTCTAACATTTCCTTCAACTGCAACTTCAGCTCAACCAAATTAGGTGTGCTTATCTTATAAGGTGCTTTCGATGTTGGAGCTACCCCTGGCACTAACTCAATATAAAATTCTACCTCCTTGTGAGGAGGTAACTCTGTAATGTATTTAGGGAATACATCCTGAAACTGTTGCAAAACTAGGTACCTATTCAACACATCTACATCCTCAACCTCCTTACCCTTATCACTATAAATGTGTACTACAAATAGCTTGCACCCTTTCTTGTGGCTACGCTTTGCTTGCATAGTTGTCACCATCCTAGCTGATGTGGATTTCTTCTTACCCTACAAGAATCTTGGTTCCCCATTGTCATCAACACACTCAATAGCTTTGTCATAGCAGTCCATCTTGGTTCTATGAAGATACAACCAATCCATGTGAAGAAACGTACTGTATGATCCCAACGGTATTACATTTAGATGTGTTGCATTAGGCATACCATTCAACTCAAATGTGCAAGCTCTTACCCAATGGTGAACCCACTTATTTGTACCTATGGCCAACTGCACTAACCAAGAATCTACATGAAATTTCTTACTCAAATGACACTTATCCACCAAGTCAGGACTAACATAGTTATAATTAGATCCAGGTTCAATCAAAATATAAATAACTTGATCACAAATCATATCATCCATCTTAATGATAGTTTCCTAGTGTTCTGCCTCCCTGTTTTCCACTGCTGCATAGATACGTGGAATACTCCAACCAACATCCCCAACAATATGTGCCTCTTGTGCACTGTATATCTTAGGCCTTCCACCCTAATGTTGTGGAAAATATCTCCTAAGGTGTTCCTCACCCCATGTCCAAGACTCCAACCGGCCGGTGCCCTCACCTTTATGTTTATTCTGCTATTATGACCCATGTCCTTATCTAGTTGCATTAAACTTCTTTTGCAGTGCCATATTTTCTTTCCCATATGCATTATGAGGCCTTGTTCTCTTAGGCTGTCATTTACCTCTAACTTTGTCTTTTCCCTTCCATCCATGTTGAGATTCATCCTTATGCTTTGAGTGCTCATAGAAATGCTTCAATTTCACAATGACTTCCTCAAGTGACTGAGGCTCATCATACTCAATCCAATCTCTAAATGCTAATGGAAACCCACTGAAAAATATCTGAACTTTAGCCTTCTCATCAGTAATATACGGTATAGTACATACCTCAATAGCTTTAGAAACTTGGTCGTGTGCACTTCATCTGTCATTTATCCCATCTTTAGCTCATATAATTATTTAGCTCTACTGTCATAGTACCTCTATGACAAGTACTTCTTCCTGAAAAGCCTCTTGAACTTCCACCAACTCAAGTCATTTGTCTTGATGTCTCTAACCTGCTTAACATCCTCCCACCAAATGTCTACATTACCTTCCAAACTTAAGATATCTATTTTGACCTTCATGTTATCTGTGTACTCATGCAACTAAAACAATTTGTTCATCCCAAGTATCCAAGCCTCTACATCTTCTGACTTCTTCACATCTCCATCAAAAGTAGGTGGTTTTGATTTCTTAAATTCATCCGGCAAGTATCCCCTATCATTCCTCCTATAAGGATGATAGCGATGATGATCATGATGTCTATCAGATTCAGAACTAGAATAGCACCTGTACTCATTGCCCCTCTATCCGGAGTGTCCAAAAACCTACCATCTCTAACTATATTGGATCTATCCAACCTGTGTCTACCAGGAGACCTACTTCCATATGCCCCATTATTTCTATCCTCATGTCCATGGCTGATCCAAAGTTGCCCTTGCCACTGCAATTTCGACAAACTCTGAAGAAGTATAGCATTAACATCTGCTTGCTTCTCTTGTGCATGTATGATTTGGTCATTATCTTCCTTACAACTCCTCATCTCTTCCTTCAAGCTTCTCAGTGTAACTTCCAAATCAGAAGGATTCCCAACACTATATTGCTCTTCGGATTTATAGGGAGAGACTTTGTAGTCAACCATCTTGCTAGCCATTTGATATTTCTTCCTACAATGCATAATATGTCAGATAAACCAAATCACAATAAATCGACATACCTTAGTATAGCTCGGGGAGGATACCTTGTCTGCAAGATAACCAAATCAGCGGGATACATGTATAACATAATCATAACAGCATATAGGCATACAACAAGTAAGTTCGTCAACTCATAAACATCGTTCTAGCGAGGGTCCAGTCATCAATGCAAGGCCATATCAACATTGCATGCTATGACCTCATGCATGACAACAACCATTACTCCATTGCACACATTACCACATGAAACCAACAACATGCATAAGCAATGCCTAATCAACTACACAAACACATAAACACATGTAGTCGAGCCTAAGTGATCAATTCTTGTAATCATCCTACAAGACTGATACGTGTAATAAAAACATACAAGAATGTAACCTAACATACAAGGATGTAAGTAGGCGACATAAAATCAACATGCAAGCGACATATAATCCATATGCAACTAGTCACATACTCATGACAAATATATTTCACGAAATCAATATCAAATTCTCCATGACACCCATATTACAACCATAATCAATCATCAAGCCAGTGTGACAAGCACATGAAATGAAAGTGTAAGGGACACACATGCAACTGACATGCATGCATGACCAGCACACACTGTCCATTTAATCTGAGAGCTGAACCATGCTCTGATACCACTCTGTAACACCGTCCTCCTACATCCACCCAAGTAACCATACCAACCAGGGTAAACATGAGACGAGAGGCTATTATGATGATATTCAACCTCCTATGTGACCTTAAGGAAGTGGAATTGATGGAACATCACATATAGTCATCCAACATCATCAACAAAACCCTTAGGAGACAAGTCATCCACTCAGATAGCATGTCCCTCGGTCCCATTATTGTTATGGATTTCTTAGGCTATAGTCACTCTCATACTATGGAAAAGGGAGTGGCCAACAACCTAAAATCTCTCTCATAGACTTTCCTACCAGTGACCATGGACCAAAATTTCCAGTTCTGTACCAGCAACCCCAAGATTTAAGCCACCTTTTCGGGCCTAGAACCCAGGCCACTACCCAGAATGGAGTGATAGCTTAGAATCATTAAAAATATAGGGAAATAATGATGCAAAAACAAATAAATGAACAAGACCATATCTAGACCCCTGCTATCCATGACAAAAATTTCATCAAACATATTATCAACATGTAACCTACAGGTGTAAACAACAGAATTAAGTGTAGGGAACTCATACTTATTTGAGAATCACTATGAACCATTGTTCCCTCATGTCATTTGTTGCATTAACCTCTATTAGGTCATAGACACATGTAACCTACAGGTGTAAACAACATAATTAAGTGTAGGGATCTCATACTTATTTGAGAATCACTATGAACCATTGTTCCCTCATGTCATTTGTTTCATTATCCTCTATTAGGTCATAGACACATTATCTATTCATATACAAGTAAAAACATGTTGAGAGCCATACATAGCTACTGTCATAAAATGTACATATAACCAGCATAATAGGAACAGAAATACCATAAACATATCAACCATCAATTCCACATATACATCAATACATTTACACATGAAAATCAAGGGAATAAATTTCTCATTAATGAATGCAATGAACCAACCAGAGATGGGACTACCACATTCCACCCGACCATAGATTGGTTGAGCCAATTCTCTCTTCATCCAATCACCCTCATGCCATATTCCAAGGATGAATATGGGACTCATAGAACACATCAAAAACACCAATGAACATGGATGCCTTTGAAGTTCTCCACCTACACCATGAGGAATTTGAGTGCCTCCTAGTCTCTCAGGATTTACCATGCATCCATAGTCTAATCCAGGGATCACTAGGCCCTACACCGAGACATACTCTCCAAGATTTACCATGCATCCCATCGCAGGACCACTAGGCCCAATGGAGAGAAAATCCACCTCTTGGCTTTACAGTATATCTCGCCATTCACCAGCAAGGATTCCTAGGCCCACCCAGGCACACAATTTGGCTTTACCGCAACCCATAGTCCAGTTCAGGGGCTACTAGGCCAGTGGATTCGTGATCCTTAGTCTGGTTCAGGGACCACTCAGACCATGTGTTTTTCAATTCGAAAATCCAACCCACTCAACTTCGAATCCAATCTATCCATCCCACATAAACTGTATGAGAGAACCCATCTCATCAAAGCTATCAGGACATGGAAAGGCTAGGTAGAAAATATTGTCACATCTGGAACCCATGTCATGGTAGAAAATAAACACATGCATGCCAAATCTAGCAAGGAAAATACACATGCAAGTCGATACCTGCGATGAAGCCTATTGTAGCTGCTTGATCTTGCCTTTCCCTACTTGATCTTTGCTTCCTCTTTCCTTCTTTGCCTTTCTTGCTCCAATGCCAAAGTGCTCCAAGAAAAATCTAAGTGTCCAAGAGTATGAGAGAGAGAGAATAATGAGAGAGCTCCAAAACTCAACCGAAAAAAGGTTACCAACTAATCCTCATAAGCCTTTTTATGAATGAGGCCTCTATTTTCTTCATTTTCCATTATTTTCTTTCATTTTCCTCGTCACATGCAACTTGTGACTTTTCACCTTCCTTTTCTCCTAATTTCCATTATTTTCGTAAATAGATGTCCCAAAAATGCCATTTTGCATTTCCAAATCCTTAGCCATTGCCTTTGCTAATTTCCTTAGCCATAAACAACCAAATTAACACCCCCTACGATGTCTTGCCCAACATTCATCTTGGACTAAGTGTCCCATTGACCATGGTTATTGTTTTTAACTTTTATTACATGGAATTTTCACCATGGTTGTTACAACTAAATACAAAGAGCATAGAGCACACCACTATAAAAATCCTAGAGAAACAACAGGCACATGTCCCTATAATATTCCTGCTTTGTGTGATAAGGATCAAACAAAAAAATATCAAAGATTGGATAAAGTTCTTTTTGAAGGTAATATTTCTAGTAGAAAAGGTAACAGAAACAGTTACTCTGACCTCTTGACAATTTCCTTTGTCGATGCAAGTACCCTTGCTTCGCAGGGAACCCTCCAGGAGTATTATTGTAGTGATACAATGTTGTTCTCAAGTACCACAAGTATTCCTCCCCCCACATTCACCTAGGAGGTACCTAGGAAGTATAAATAGGGGTACTAGTTCATAATCAGAAGCCAAGGGGGACAGGCATGGGTAGGTGCTCTGACAAGTAGGAGAGGGGGTATCTCTCTTTCCTTATCATTACACAGCCTAGTGCTTAACTCCTATGTGAGAGGAGCATAACTGAAAACCTATACAATATTGGATTTATACTATTTAATCAACTTCTATACTTTTTTTTAATCAACTTGGAGAGTTTACTCTCCACACACCTATTCCAAGGCCCTAAATATTCCCTAGACTAGTTGTTGTTCTATGACAAAAGAAAAGTCTAGTTCATTTTAATTATTTTTAAATGGTTGTTGTTTACTTAATAAAATGGACATGAAACTTATGATGTTTGGAGACTCTTAAAGCAAGAAACTTACAAGAACACTGGAAAAGAAAACTTTACACATATCCTTCAATGAATTGAATTTTAGGAAAGCATAAAGCATGAACAATTCTTACCTAGATTACAAGTAACATAAGAAAGTAGGATAGTTCGAGGCCGGTTGTGGCTGCCCAGGTGTTCATTATCTGGTCTTTTTTGTTTTTGCTAGTGTTGCATGGGTTCTGGGTTCCTATCTGGACTATTCGTCAATGAACCATCTTATTGTTTCTTTTGTGGGGTATGGACTTGAGAAGTGATATCATTTTTGAGGTTTCTGCTCTCACTGGACTGGTTTCCCCAATGTTGGGGCAGTCTAGTTTTTGTTGATACTCTTCGATACCTTGGTCGAGGCCTTGTCCTCTTTGTATCTTTCTTTACATATTAATAGATTAGTTTTACTTAGAAAAAAAAACATAAAAAAGTAGGATGCATTTTTTTGTTCTTTACTTTTTAAAATGAGCACGAATGCACCTAATGTAACACAAATAAGAATTAAATTAACTTGCAGTAGATCATTCTATTCAAAACAGGAAAATCAAAATGAGAAAAGGTGAAATAAACACACAAAAAATGTGAGAAAACACTAGTTGAGGAGGCATATGAGACCCTTATGATAAAAATAGGAATGCATACACACTCCTTATGAACAAAACATGAGTATGTACATAGCTATTGTGAAGTAAACCTATGTATAGGTCCTGAAATAGGCCAAAACAGTCAAAACTTGCCCAAAAAAATGGCCCATGCGACCCTTGGGAAGGAAACCTATGGGCATACGCACTTTTCAACAGGGACAAAGTGTGTATATACGTGCTTTGACTCAAGAAAATTTGTGTATAAGTTCATATTTGGGGTAAATTTTCACAAAACCCCAAGGAAAAGGCACCCAAAAGATGACCCAAAAACAAGCAAGTAAAGTACACTCTCCTTAAATGCACAAACAAAAGGAAAAATATTAAACTTATCTTCCTTTTCTTAATTATGAGTGCAAGGAAGAAAAAAAGAAAATAAAAAGACCTACTAAATCAAATTATCTTTTTTTTATTTATTTTCTAGGAAAGAAACAAATCAAAGAGGGGCAAGAAAGAAACCCGAGACATGAAATGCAAGTGGGATGAAAACCTATAAATTTTAGTTTACCTTTACAAAGTAATAAAAGACAAACACAAAAATAAATTTCTTTTTCTTTTTATTTTTGAAAACGAAATCCAAAAAACTTCAAACAAAATGAAATCTATGAACTTGCAGTAAAATGAAATCTATTAACTTGCAGCAAAAGGAAATCCAAGAACTTCAACACATTTGCAATTTAAGGATCCCTAAAAAAAGGAAATCTAACAACTTAAATAAAAGGAAATTAAATAAATTCAAGCAAGAGAAATTGAATGACATCAAAAGACTTAAAATCTCAAAGTTTCAAGAGTTACAAAGGAATGACATTCAAGAACTTGAAGTAAATGAAGTTCCATAACCTCAAACAAAAAGAACTCAAGTTCTTTGAACCAATAAGAGATATTAATGCACAAATCAACCTTTAGGAAAACAAGAAGAAATATCAAAGAGAAGGGATATAATTCAAGTGCAAACTTTGAATTAAATATTGTCTCAGAGGCCTAAAATAGTCCAAAACCTTCGATGAGAGATCAGAACCCAACTCAACACCCAAATCTCTTGGAAACCAATAAACCCTAGATTGATACAAAAGCACTCTCAAGTAAATTTTTAAGAACAAAAGGAAGAGGCCTTAAATCCAAGTTTTCAACCTTAAACAGGCACCAGAGACAAGAAAACAAGTAATCCAACATAACTCGGCACTCATCCAAGTGAAAAATTCCACTTTCCAAAAACATATTTGATTATACTGAAGGTTTTATATGTATGTACGCACATTTTATAATTAAAAAAATGTGCATATGTGAGTTTCTTGAAAGAAAACAATGTATATATGCAATTGTTATAAAGAAAAATTGTGTACAAACTGTAAACTAAGGAAAAAACAAAAATTAAGCCCATATCCAAAGGATCAAGCTAGAATATTGGGTCCAATATGATACCATTATACTAAAAATACTACGAAAGACAACCCAAACACCGAGACCAATCCTGAAAACCCTTAAGGAAATACTAATAAGTATTTCCCCAGTAGAGTCACCAATTTTGTTTGAGGGGAAAGTTCCCTCAGGCTAGGGCTGAAATCCCTAGTAGAGAAAAAAATAACCCAAACAAGAAAAATTAATTAGACATGCATAGTACTTTAATTAACAAAGGTTAACAAAGAAAACGTACCCATAGGTCCTACGTTTGGTGACGATCCTGCAGGGCCTAAACCATAACTCTTCCTCCAAAAGTTGCAGACCTACAAGCTAGGTAAAACACCAATAGATCACAGAATTCAAAGTACATATGCATATAATTCAATTCGATCATAACAATATCCATTGCAATTCCACATTCATAAATATAGACAAAGCAAACTAGAACAGAACATGAGTTTCTTTAGTAGAAGGATAGCAGCAAGAGATGGTAAAGCTACAACCTGATCTTGGTTGTGCACTGACACAACCTTCCTCTGGATCCTTCTTAATCAAGCCAATGAAGACCTTCTCTCCAACAGAAACAGTATGATGTGAGATAAAGGGGGCTAAACATCTATGCATTGAAATAAGGATTTATTGGAGACAGAGAAGTACAAAGAGCATGGGATAACGCAAACTTTATCTAGGGATAATTTGGCAGGGTAAGGATGTCAATCATTAGGTTGTTTTTTAGGCCAACCTATAGGGTGTATTTATACCACAAAAAACCAGTTAATTCAGTTAGGCCATAGGCTCTTATAGGTGGCACTCTAGTCTAACCTGTAAACCTCACCCTAAAAATAGTTTTTTTATTATATTTTTCAAATTTAAAAATGTGTACATGGGAAGAATTCATAGGAAATGTGTACATGCATGCTTTTATAGTGGGAAGAGTCCTGTATAGTTTTTGAAATATTTTTTTTGAGATAAGGACGGGTCTGTGAGGGAAAAGGGTTCTAACCAGGTCAATCAATAGCATCTAATCTACATGAGTGACAAATGATGCTATAATATTATGGTTACTACCCGAATCAATAAAAATTTTATTTATATATTTTATATATATGATTTTATTGAGGATTAGTGGAGTATTGATTTCGGCCAATGTAAGACAAGTTATCATTTGAGATGTTTTTTCTAGCTCTAGATCTTGTGATAATTCCAATTCGTGATCTTCTTCATCTTCGTAGTCTATGAAGAATAATTTCCTATCACTGCATTGATGCCTCCTTACTATACTTGTTTTCATAGTTGAAACATAGTACCTTTTCTCTTATTCCATCCATTTGTTGAGTCTTAACCACATTGATTTAAGAGAGGGAGAATGATGTTCTCTATAGTTATTAATGACCAATTTTCCAACAACGATATTTTTACTTTCAAATTTCTTTGTTAGACTAAAAGCATGCTCTAGGGATTTAGGTTTAAAGATATACACCTCATTATCAGAAGAAATTTCGGCATAAATCACATTCAGAAAATCATTGCCGACGCGTTTCGAACCAACCAGTGTGGTTCATCGTCAAGACGAGTTGAAGAAAACAGATCTAGCTTTGCATGTTAAATAGTCTGTGCAGAGCCTCCAACGGCTAATTTAACCAACGGCTAATTTTGACCTAGGGATCAAAGTCAAAACACCATTTTAAATTTACCTCATGTCAGATACTTTCTTTTAAATTTACCATAAAGAGATCTAACAAATTATCCTCTGAAATGTTCTTTACCTTGAGAATCGAATTTTGGAATTGCTGAATGTGTTTGGTAATTGGACTTTTTTGCCAAAAAATTGTCAATTGACTAAAGAATGCATTGCTCTTCATATCCCCATAATATTCTATCAATTCCTATGTAAAAAGGTACCAATATATAATATAATCATTTTTCCTTTTATAAAGCCATGGATATTATACAAATTGATCTTGTTTTAAATACATGATTGCCATATTTACCTTTTGTAAAATTGTCACTTGGTGTAGATCAAAGTATACATATCCATGTTATAAGAATGTTACCATCAAGCTTCCTCGTATCAATCTTCAAAATACAGTAGTTCCTTGGTGTTGACTTGAAGCCCCGAATGATGTAGGCTTTGAATTGAAAAGTCATAATTATGGTTTTGTGATTCAATATTTGTGCTATCCAATTGTGATAAAATACTCCCATATGTGATTGGATCTTAACACCATGTTTTTCCTTATATCCATGATTTCCTTGGATCTCCATATCCCTTTTAGAGAGAACCTTTAATAGAATGGTTTGTAATATTTTTATTTCTTCCTTATTTTCAGTCATGGATTTTTGTATTCTTCCTTTTTCGCATTTTGTATTTCTTCCTTGAAATTTTTCATTTCTCACTTGACATTTTGCACTTATTCCTTATTTTACGCAATCCTTTGTTCCATATGTTACAATTGACCTTCCAAATTGGATACCTATCAAGGGACATCTTCAATTTCTTCACGATCCATGTGAGTAAATAATAATGCTCCTTTCCCCCTTTATCACAAATTTTGAATCACCAAAAATAGATATTATAATCAAAAGGTATGCAAATTGTAAGCTATGTATCTTTGAAAAACATAACTTGTAGACTATATGAATGGCTAAAATTTGTCCTAATATATCTCTAAAATTTAGCCCCTCTAAATCTGAAATTTTGGCATGTAGTACTTTGATATGATTTCTCTTCAATTCCATAGATCTGGCCAAAATTTTATGTGACAATTTTAAAGCTATGGTAACTTTTACAAAACTCCCTAATTTTTTTACTCTTTCCATGAGAAAACTTGCAAAGTGTATCGCATGTCCTATTCTTAAAATCTAATTCTTAAATTTTTACCTGAGGTACTTCAGTATGCCTCTTCAGATCTCTTGATAATCTTTATCAATATGCTCAAAATTTCATGGTCGTGAGATGTATTCTTAATCATCTATAAAATCTCACAATCTAAAACGTCCTGGAAAAATGTTATAGCGAAAATGTCAAGATGACTCATTTGAAGAAGCAGAACCCTAGGATCATAGCTTTGATACCAAATGTTATGAAAACCTTATGCCTTACAAACGATAAGACGCCAATACTTATAGTCCACTTCAAGGGGGAAACCTCCTTTTACAATGAATACAATGTATAGGACAAGATTTGATGATCCTAAGACTGTCTCCTTAGGATATATATATATATATATATAGATATATATATATATATATATATAGATAATATATATGTAAAATAATAATGAAATGGTATGATGAAGGGTTCCAACCAACAACAATATAACAATAAAAATGTAATTACTCAATATCTAGGGCTTAATAAGGGATTATATGGTTGTTTGTTTCTTATACATTTCAGAGTGTAGCATATTCTCTCATTAAGCTCCTCATAGGCTTGGGCTCCTTTGGAAATACTTCATGAGCATAGATCTAGTTGAACTTTATGTCTTTGTAGTGATTCTTAACTATATCCTTAAGATTGTATCTCTATAATATTCTTTCAAAGAATTGTGATTCTTTAATGTGATATAATACCTACTCGACATGTCACTGATACTGCAACATACATACCCTAAGATTGATTGGGTATGACATCCATGAGAATTTGTTGTTATGCCATAGAGAGGTTTCAACACTAACCACGGTGTTTTGATAAGCGATTTCAAAAAGAGGGACCCTACCTAAGATGGATTTTGATAGCAGATGGGGAGGCATGGAGATCCTGTAGACATGGATGTAGGCATGTTTTCCCTTTACGAACCAATCGTCGACAGGCCCTACTTCTTCCTAAGCCACTTTTGAAATTTAATCAATCTTATTAAATATCAATTGGTACAATAAGACCATAAATCCATCGCATATATCAACAAAATGACACCCAAATTTATTCGCCCAAATGTCGATGTAGACAAAGATTTTAGGAGTCCACCTCTAGTGTATGAATGTAAATGTGCATTTGGCACACGTAGCACTCACCAAGTACACAGACATGTAGAGGGAATTTCTTTGTATAATTCCCTTTGATGTATCAAACCACTGACCTATTGAGGTTCTCTAAAAATATCACTTCCCAGTTAAACATCGTACCTTTATTTGTGATGATCTATTAGTGGCAACCATTCTAGCTTGATGTGATTCGTGTCCCTTTCCTTGTATAGATAACTAATTAGTGCCGCAATGATTCTTTAAGTTAGGTGGAACTAGAATGTTGGATAAGTTCTCAAATCTTTCTTAGTGAACATTGTCCAGTCACTCCACCATTCTTCCAATCCATGTTCTAGCAAGGGATGCTCTTTCATGTAAGGATTTAGGAATTCCTCAACTAGCAGTTTTTGTGGTTGGTCGAGCTTGAATATTCTAGATATTTTAGGGAAAATGTAGTTACTTAGCTCCTCTTTTCTGAAAATGGTATAGGTTTCGGTCCGAGCATGACTGAGGAGTCAACCATTTCTTCGTAAATGGGAGGATCTTAGGTTTGGAAACTAGGAAACTAATTGCCTAAGATTTTGATGTTCTTGTAGGCCTCACTATCCATCTCACACTCCAAAGTGTTATTTTATTATGATTCAGCTTTTGAGTTACTGAATTTGGTGACTTACCTTTTATTCAGATACTCAATGTATTGGAGCATATGGTAAATTTAAGACTAAGTTGAAAAAAGGTATTCCCATTAATATGAGATAGATCTAAGAGAATTCCAATATATCACTAGGCCTTGTGATGGCCCTCCTCTTAGAGCTTCTCCTTTCTCATAAGCATATTTAGGTATGGTACCTTATGAATCCCTACACAGCACACAAACATGAGCAATTAGGATAGATACCTAATGTTGAATATGAATGGTTGAATGCAATTAAGATATAAGTAAAATAGACTCACCATGGCTAACTTGAAGCCACAAATACATCTTACTAAACTTGGGACACTTCCCTCCAACAAGCTTTGTGAAAAATTATGGACTATAATTTGATGCTCTATGGATGGAAATGCTTTGAAGAAATCTCCCGCTTGGGATGTGTTACTAAAATTGGGGTGGAGATGAATCCTAACATAATTGCATTATCATGATGTAGTGATGGCATGCGCAAGAAGGCTAAGTGAATCAAGTAGCAGGATCAAGTGATTGTTCTCGACATTAATATTGGCCTTTTAATCTATTAGTGGTGTAATCCATTGAATTTCCGCGATCTTTGTGCCTAGGATAGAATCTTAAATCTCTAATGCTACCAAACCAAGAATCACAATGAAACTAATTTCACAGCAGAATATAAACAATAGTAATTTACATGTGCACAAAATATAGGCAAATTTTTATAATTTTCAACCCAACTTCGTTATATTAATCAACATATAATACAACAGTGTAGGGCTCCCGTACCAAGGATAATGGCCCTCATACATCCACTAATACAAGAATACAAATTATGGCTTGGTGTCAATCCATCAACAACCAAATTACCCTCAACAAGATACTTTGACCATCTAGATGATGTAGAGATCCTCACAACTTCCTTGGTCATAACCTATACCTGCCCAGTCCTTCGGCTCCCAATCTACAGTGTTGCCTCTATCAACGATCCAATTCCATCTAGCCATTGAACCTCAGTTATCAATTTGTTCACTAGTTGTGCCTTAGTCCATCAAGGGCACAACACATCAAGAGTCATGTCGAGTTGTTCACGACTCCACTTGTGAACAACTCTCAATCTGCCCATGGTTTCCCCTCAGCTACTTAGGGACTTTAGCCCACTATGGTCTTCCTATGCTGCTCCAATGAAGACCAACATAGGGCACAGAGGGATGCCACCTATCACTGCAAGATGTCCATCTTCGACAATGAACATGAGCTAGGAGGACTTCCCATCATCTGTTGTAGAAGTCCTCCACACACAAGTCTAGGGTTGCTCAACTACTTTTCTAGCTCATCAACCCTTGAGCTTAATAACTTCCACTCCAGAAACCACCTAGGTCCATGAATATGGTGCACACCGGGCTCCAAATTGGACACTATCACGATGTCCTCCAGCATACCATAAATGCCCAATCCTTGTCCACACTTTGTCCACTCTCACGCTGCCCTCCAACATTCCACGAGTGACCAATGTTGTTGCAGCATCTTCTCCTAGTTAGGGCATCCAATCATCTGTGGAGACCCTTACACATGGGTGCTAACAGACTCCTCAAATTGTCCTCTTCTAGGACACTCATTCTCTAACATCAAATCATCAACTAAGGGTCCATCTACAACTCATTATTTTTGTCCCTTTGCCTTGGTTTTTGTGCCTCTAGAAGACTAGTTAGGGCACTCCAACAACCCTAAACATTTGTCCAAAATTATGTGATCTTATTCCAAAATACTGGCTCTTTTTTTGTCCAATGATAGGCATCCAAATATGTTGTAGGGTAAGATTCTTCTCCTCAACGTATCCTACACACAACTTGTACCAACTAGCAACATAAAGTAGCCCCAAAAAACACGGAAGAACCTATGTCTTACTACGCTTAGTCTTGGGCATATATGGCCTAGAGAGAGGGCCTCAACTAGACTTTCAGCCCTCAAAAAATGTCCTCCCACATAGTTGTAGCAACATCCCTACTATGCAGCCCTGTGATAGAGATAACCCACACACAATAGAATAGAAACATACTTCAACTTACCTCTACTTTGCTACGCCCTGATCTAGCTAAGGAGACATACCCACATTGCCTTCAAATCTTCCCTTAAGCACCTTCCTTTCTGCCTCAAATGTGGCCTTCTTCCACAAAGAATATGCATTATAAAACCGAGGTAACCCACCACCAAAATGAAAAGAAACCTTCTCCATAACTCGGTTGCCTTATCTCCTTTTTCTAGCCTCAAATTGTCACTCCAAATCACAAAGATATCTTGATGTTTTATGCCCTTAATATATTTTGAAATGCTTCAAACTTGAACTATATTTATAGGAATCAAGTGGCTCCAACGAAATTTTCCTTTGGGCACTACTTTAACCTCAATTCGACTTGCCCAACTAGACAAATTTGCCCATCATAACTTCAAAAATTCATTTCTCTTAAACCGCAACTTGGAATCGGATGATTTTCGATGCGTCAGATTCGTCTCGACGAGTACTATCATCCTCATCCATAACATGTTGAAATATCTTCGTAGTTTTTTCCCCAAAATTGTGTTGAAGAATCTAGGGCTAATGTAGTTAGTGAAATTCTTCTTTAGCATGATAACTATTTGAGGTGTTTATCAATTTTTCTTCTTATACCAATCTTCACTTATTATTATTAGAGTGTGTATTCTTTAGTTCATCAAATAGCTACCAAAACAAATAGACAAGAACACAATATGTTGGCATTCTGCCAGGGAACCCACACAAAATTCTTCTTATAGATATTCCAATTGACGAATACCAAGGCCATGACCCTTGACCTATTAGGCCACTCCAAGACCAAGACACCAATCCTCTTTCTTTGTAAATGTTGAGCTCATCATCATTGTTGCACCATTATTTCACCACTTCATTATTGTTGTAACATCTTTGTTTTTCCTTCACCGAGGTCTTCATCAACTAGATATCCATGTTGAGATAGGTATTGGAGAGCTGCCTTTTGATCCATCGAGATCATGACTATCTCATCATAGCCTTCACTGAGATCATAATTATGATAGTATCATATCTTCATTTTGACCAAGAATGTCACTATGTTTATCATGATTTCGCTGAAGTTTGTGTTCACCAAGATCTTACTTGTCATGGCTATGCCAAGAATATATCACTGTATGATTGACTTCTTATCATGATTATGTCAAGACTGTGTGGGAATGTATACCCCTGTCATACTCATCTAAAAACCATAGGATATTTCTCCTAGCCGAGGTATTGTACAGCTCCTTCATCTGAGATTCATGCAGCCCTAAACCTGACCGAGACTTCAGAGAGGTGTCTAAAGATGTCACTGTAATTATGACCGAGATTTCATAGGTATTGTACTTGACCAAAATTGCAGAGCTATTAGAAAATCTGCCTTTCTATGGTGACCCTACACACCTATTTATAGTTTTTATGTCTCCATAAATAAGACGACATGTCCATTGAACCAGCGTGTCTCCTTTTATGAGCTGACTTGATATTTAGACATGTATTGAGGCCGAGATGACTATTATTCTTCATCGTTAAGCTTGTAGACTTCTTCTTGTGTTTGTCTTGGAGGATTGTGCTTGTCTTGGAGGGCTACTCTAGACTTGTATACATTACACCTAGGCTCAAGAATATCGTTTATACATATCTTTGACTCTTTGAAATTCCTAGACCTGTGAAATGAGAAAGAAACTCATTCTTATAATTTACAAAAATAATATTTCTTTTTCTTGAGAAGTACAAAGATCAAAATTATATTTGTAAATACCGAACCTAGTTACACTTCTTCAACACTCCCTTATAATGGTACTTTTTCATTCTCAACCTAAATAATTTCTCATAAGAAGAATCGGATTGATAACCCATCTGTATAGCATCATAGTAACCAACATTGTTTCCATAGTAAGGCCTTGACTAGCAGCTCTATCTCTCATCATATCAGAGCACAATGTTGGCGAGATCAATGACTATAGACACCTTCATCATTTTCTCTCAAGGTACATACCCACCTGGGTGTTCACTGAGTATGACCTTCTAGGACTATTCTTATCTTGGGTTCCCAACCCTCAAAGAATATCGATCATCATTCCTACTCTTATCTTGGATTCCCTACACATCCTCAAAGAGCATCAGATGCCAGATGATTACTCAACCCTCCATTCTGTCTTTCTAGGTGAAGACAAGAATGTTGTGTCTATCTCTCCCTCTCAACTAGGGAAGATATGCCCATTCCTGTAAAGGCATGTACCCAAACTCCTTTTGAACAGGAACTTGCCAAGCTCCCTCTTAATTAGGGACTTGTCCTTTCCATCAACAATGCCTTCTTCATGGGTCCTTTAGCTACTTTATCAACTTCTTTCCTTGATGTCATCAAATTCAGTTGAGCTCATTCCTTGTAGGGCATTAGCCATCAATCACTTTCCTTCTTGATTCCTCATGTCATTTCTCTCTTCGTGGAAAGTGACCTTCTTGGTACATATCGGAATCCTTCTTCATATGACTACTTCTTTTTTCTTCGTGCTTCTTTCAGGAGTTTCCATCCATTGCATGAATGTTGGTTGTACGTGTACTTACAAACCTTGTTCCAGTGGCCCTGTAGGAACTCATCTAGATGTTATTCAAGAAATCAAAACATAACATTAAATCAAATCATACCTTTCGAGATGACTCTTCATCATGACATCTTTCTGTAGGTATCAGGATCTTGCATACATGTTGACACATTTCCCAAAGATATACAATTTCAATGGTCTCTATATTTTTCAGACTTCCATCAGAGTCTTCATATCTTTCCAAGAGATTTCTTAGTCAAGTCTTATTGTTATTTTGGATGTTGATTGCCTTCATCATGGTTGCATATTTTACGATCTTTTCCTTCCTCACACATTCCATTCTCAAGGGTTTCTAATCAGAGTTTTGTAATCATAGTCAACCACCTCATACTTTATATGAGGAAATATTATATTGATTTCATCTAGTGTGACTTATGCCTTTCTGCATATTTTCAGAGGAGGAGACCATTTTCCCTTGTTCATGCTTCTTAATATAGAAGTGATTATCTATATTACCTGCAACCATATGACATGACATTATAAAATCAAATATGTGCATACATACCTCATTTTACCTTTAGGTCATCTGGGCTTCTTCCAGTAGCTTCCTTGATTGAAGTGTCTTCAATCCCTTGATCTACTTCTTTTCTTATGCCACCATAACATCATCCATGAATTCCATAAGTTGGAGTTTTTTATGAAACACTTACTTCCTCTCTAGATTAGTGAATCCTTCGATAAGGATTCCATCAGAGAATCTTGAGGATCTTACATATCCTCATCTAGCATATGTTTACCTTTTGACTTTATGTATGATGAGACCTGTCCTAGATGACTTATTTCTTTCCTTCAATGTCTAATGAGGCTTCCAAGAGTTATGTCCTTCATGTTTGACTACCATGGATTTTATTCTCGATGTTTTCCATGGTGATGCCATGAGCTCTTGCTTCTAATTCTTTCATGATGCCATGATGGATCTTAAGATTTAGGAGCTTATGAAAGGACCCCTTTTGCGAGGGAGGCCATATTAATTGTAGTGGAGATATGTGCTCCCTCTTTCCTTGGCCCTTTTCTTCAACTTCCTACATCTTTCTTGTGATATGAGCTTCTTTCCATATTCTTGTTCCATAGCATTAAATATTATACTACTCTATCTTGTTTGAGGACCAAACTTTGCTTTCCTTTCTGCACATGATTTTGTCCTTCAACACTTTTGCCTTCAAATTGTCTTTCTCTATCTAGCATAGAGACCACAATTTGTTAAATGGGGTAACCTTCTTGTTCATGGACATTTTTTACCTTGTTTGTTAGTTAGAACAATGATGATTGTCTTCTTATCATCTTTCCCAGATCTATTAATTAAGATCTCATGAATATATTCCTTCATTCTTTGGTACCTTCAATCAAGTCTAAGTGATATGACCTTCTAAGACTTAGACATCAATGACTTTTCTTTCGAGAACTATATCTATCCTCATTTCTTATGCAAGGAATTTTGATGACCCAACCAATTTATAGATCTCCTTGAAAACATGAAGTCATTGAACCAACCTTGTTTATAAAATGAAAGATACTTACTTGGAACATGAAGATGAAATCTTCACCTTGATGCTTTCTTGAATGATCTCCTTCAATGAGATTCTTTCTTGAGTTGCCTAGTACAACTGAGTTCCAAGACTTCCTTTGAGACTTTCTCGCACTGTTCAGCACCAAGCACTACTGCTTTTATAAGATGTTGAGATATGATATCGAGATCAAGAACTTTGAGAGCACTGTTATGATGCCCATCTGAGATGTGGCACTATGTTCTTCTTTTGAAGTGATATCGTTGTATGATGTGATTGTGTTGACACATCCTTGTGACATTCTATGGTATGTAATTTATAAAGGTATGCCTTTGAACTGTGGGTAGCATTGAGATACTGATACCTTCCATTGATTATTGAATTGTGGTTCCTATGCATCATATTTTAACACTGAGTTGCACCATGGAATTATCAAGACTGTGTTGCAAAGATCCTTCTTCTTACTGTGATATTCATCAAGACTTGTGCACTTTTTGATTATATAAACAAAAGCCTCTTTCTATTGTATGTTTTTGTTGTAGATTGATTCATCGGTCTTTGATGTAGGTCTTCAACTTGCTTTGATGCCCTTCTTGAAAACTGATTCTTGAATCTCTCTTTTTGTTGCCCTTCCTTTGTCTTAGACTGTAACCATTGCTCTGATACCACATTAAAGAATCTAGGGCTAATGTAGTTAGTGAGATTCTTCTTCATCATGATAACTATTTGTGAGGTGTTTTTCAATTTTTATTCTTACACCAACCTTCACTTATTATTATTAGAGTGTGTCTTCTTTAGTTCATAAAATAGCTACCAAAACAAAGAGATAAGAATACAAGATGTTGGCATTCTGCCAAGGCCAAAACCTCTCCCTCTTGGAGAGGAAAACCCTCACAAAATTCTTCTTAAAGAGATTCCAATTGACGAATACCAAGACCATGACCCTTAACCTATTAGGCCACTCCAAGACCAAGACACCAATTGTATTTCTTTGTCAATGTTGAGCTCATCATCATTGTTACACCATTACTGTACCACTTCATTACTGTTGTAACATCTTTGTTGTCCCTTCACTGAGGTCTTCATCAACTGGATCTCCATGTTGAGATATGTATTGGAGAGTTTCCTTTTGATCCATCGAGATCATGACTACCTCATCATAGCCTTCACCGAGATCATAACTATGATAGTATCATGTCTGCATTTTGACCAAGGATGTTGTTGTGTTTATCATGATTGAACTGAAGTCTTGTGTTCACTGAGATCTTACTTGTCATGGCTATGCTAAGAATATATCATTGTAGGATTGACTTCTTATCATGATTATGTCGAGACTATTTGGGACTGTATACCCCTGTCATACTCATCTGAAACCATAGGATCCTTCTCCTAGCTAAGGTACTATACAACTCCTTCATCTAAGATTCCTGTAGCCCTGAACTTGACCGATACTTTAGAGAGGTGTCCAAATATGTCACTATAATTATGACTGATATTTCAAAGGTATTATACTTGAATGAAGTTGCAGAGCTATCTGAAAATTTTTCTTTCTGTGGTGACCCTACACGCCTATTTGTAGTTTTTATGTCTCCATAAATAAGTCGACATGTCCATTGAGCTAGTGTGTCTCGTTTCATGAGTCGACTTGACAGTTATGCATGTATTGAGACCGACATGATTGTTCTTCTTCATCGTTAATCTTGCAGACTTCTTCTTGTGGTTGTCTTGGAGGGCTACTCTAGACTTTTATACATTACACATAGGCTCAAGAAGAGATCTTTACACATGTTTTTGACTCTTTGACTTTCCTAGACCTATGAAATGAGCAAGAAACTCATCCTTAATGAATTTAGGCTTCTGTGATCCATATCAAGTTTATTGAGAAGAGTTTTCGGCAAAAATCACATCGAAATTCATTTGTCGACACGTTCCAAACCAGCAAGTGTGGTTCATCGTCAGGGCAAGATGAATAACCAGATCGTGGCTACATGTTAAATAGGGAGAGCAGATCAACCAACGACTAGAGAAAATGACTACTATTGACCAAGGAATGGACTGGGCAACAGCTATAATTGACTTGACCAAGAGATAGGGACAGGAAAATTAAATGGTTAATAAATTAGTTATTTGTTAGGTCTATTTATTTCTTTAACTAAAACTAAAAACTATTATACTCCATATTGTATAAACTATAGGAATTATTATAAATAATTATTGATTATTGACTAATAAGTTTAATATTTAACTAGATATGGAGAATTTTCTTCTAACTAAGAGATAAATAAAAATAAATGAAAGTATGTTAATTCCATTATATGTAGCTATATATAACATTAATTAGATAATTCAATTATGAAAATTATATATTTTTTCTTTCTAATATTGGGATAAATAGGTATTAAAGATAAGGTATATTAATCAGCCTATTAATTATTTTATATCTATATAATTTATTTTAGTTAAGTTTATGTATAGACTATTATTTATTTATATTTAAGTTTATGAAAACTCTTCTCAATAAACTCATTCTTAAAAAAAATACCTTTTTTTGACAAGTACAAAGATCAAACTTACATTTGTAAATACCAAACCTAGTTACACCTTCTTCAACACATCGATGGGTGCAAAACCCCAAGCTTGGGTTTCAAGCCTACAAGGCCACTTGTGGAGCTACTTCCTCCAAACCCTCAATTCTCAAGGCTTGGAGTACCTCCCAAGCTACAAAAAATCAACACTCCCTCTTAGCGAGGGAGGTACTTCCAAGACTAGGATGTAACCATAATCATCAATGACGCTACCCCATCTGGTGTCCATCACTGCAACATAACCTGTAGAATGAACTGATGACCTCGATAGTGCCTGCCTCTGCCTCATCGCATCTAAACCTGAAGATCCCAAACCTCCGTAGGGTTGCTCCCGCTGAGGCTAGACTCCCTCTGAGCTTACACGATCTCCACTAGCTAAGTCCTGCAAGCACTCATCCTCCTAGATCAAATACCATACATGCAAATCCTTTTAATATCACTAGTTAAAGTGAAGCCATATAGGTATATTGGGTATCTTTAACACACATTCCAAAAGCAATTTTGGAAAATAAATTGAAAAATTAGGAACAACTACCTATCGAGTGGTAAGGGAGGAAGTGATGGCATTCATTGGACTAATTGGAAGTTGATTGCAAAACCAAGGAAGAAAAGGGCTGGGGCCTTAATAACATAGATGATTTTGGCACTTTGTTGGTTAGGAAGTTTTTGTGGAATTTGATTATGAAAGATAATTTTTGGAACAACTTGATCAAGGAAAAATATTTGGCTCTAGACAACTCTTGATTGGATACAAAAGGAGAAGAATTGGAAAAATGGTTCATTGCATTTGAATGCTCTCATTTCCTCATTTCAGCTTTAATTGTTGGCCTAAAAAGAGGGGAAAAAATGACAAGTCTGGGCGTTGATGCCATTATGGGTTATGGGATCAAATTCTCCTCCCAAGTGCTCATCCAACACTTACAAAAACATAGCATAAAATTCTGTAGTCAATGCAATGATGGAAAACATGGGTTTACAAGGTGATTGGGCAAGGGAATGGGACAAGTTAATAATGGAATTAAAAAAAGCACACAATGAAATAAGGGATAAACCAAATAGCTTAGTCTTGCATCACTAAAGCATGGATGAGACTTTGATGTTAGATGTTCAAGGCCTGCCAATCTAGTGGTTGTCATGTATATGGAAGTTTAACATAGTTAAAAAGAGTAAGATCTTCACATTGACTTTAAAGAATAACGCATATACATGGGAAGCTCAACAAAAGACGTGTTCAAGATCTTGAGATGTGCGCCCTTTGTTGCACCACAAAGGAAACCACTAAACACCTTTTTGTCCATTGCAATTTCACAAAAATGGTTTAGAAAGATTTGTGGGTCAACAATTCTATTAAATCCTATTTGTGCTTCGTTTACTCGACCTAATCAAGGTACTTCCAATTCATTGGACTAATTGGAAGTTGATTGCAAAACCAAGGAAGAAAGGGGTTAGGGCCCTAATAACATAGATAATTTTGGTACTTTGTTGGTTAGGAAGTTTTTGTGGAATTTGATTATGAACGATAATTTTTGGAACAATTTGATCAGGGAAAAATATTTGGCTCCAAACAACTCTTGATTGGATACAAAAGGAGAAGAAATGGAAAAATGGTTCCTTGCATTTGAATGCTCTCATTTCCTCATTTCAGCTTTAATTTTTGGCCTAAAAAGTGGGCAAAAAAATGACAAGTGTGGGCGTTGAAGACATTATGGGTTATGGGATCAAATTCTCCTCCCAAGTGCTCATCCAACACTTATAGAAACATAGCATAAAATTCTTGAGTCAATGCAATGATGAAAAGCATGGGTTTACAAGGTGATTAGGCAAGGGAATGGGACAAGTTAATAATGGGATTAAAAAAAGCGCACAGTGAAATAAGGGATGAACCAAATAGCTTAGTCTTGCATCACTAAAGTGTGGATGAGACTTTGATGTTAGATGTTCAAGACCCGCCAATCTAGTGGTTGTCATGTATATGGAAGTTTAGCGTAGTCAAAAAGAGTCAGATTTTCACATTGGCTTTAAAAAATAATACACATACATGGGAAGCTCAAAAAAAGACGTGTTCAAGATTCTTGAGATGTGCACCCTTTGTTGCACCACAAAGGAAAACACTAAACACCTTTTTGTCCATTGCAATTTCACAAAAATGGTTTAGAAAGATTTGTGGGTCAACAATTCTATTAAATCCTATTTGTGCTTCGTTTACTCGACCTAATCAAGGTACATCGAGTGATTCCTTTCCTAATGCTTTGGAGACTGTTAGCTCAAAATCAATCTATATTTTAGGAAACTCAAATTAAGGAGCTAGTGATTAGTGAAAGTTGGGGTTTTAGGGGTTTTTCAATGGTCCCTATCTAAACCAACACTTGTTTGGGAGGAATCTTGTATTTCTCAAATTCCCATATTATGGTTAAAACAAATGTTGATCAAAGGAAACAATGAATCCACAAAATTGTTGGTGATGCAAGCTTCTCAAGAAAAGCTTTTGTTTTTCAATGGCCCATATGTCAACCAACACTTGTTTGGGAGGAATCTTGTATTTCTCAAATTCCCATATTATGGTTAAAACAAATGTTGATCAAAGGAAATAACGAGTTCACAAAATTGTTGGCAATGCAAACTTCTCAGGATTTTATAATGGCAATGCAAACTTCACAAGAAAAACTTTTAAGAGATGAGTAAGGGAGCTTCAAGTTTAATGTGACTTTGCGCAAGTGGTTGAGTGGATGTAAGGAAAACAACAAATATGTATATTTAATTTATGTCCAAGTACATTGAAACTGTCATTGTTAGAAATAATAATATGAAACATTTTTCATTTTTAAATTAATGTTAACCACATCAAAAATATATTTTTATATCACTCATTATAAAATATGAAATTTTTAATGTAAATATTGTTTATAAATAATAATATTTATAAATATATTATTCCACTTCTAACATCACCTCCTTTAATAATTGAAAATTGATCAAATATCTCCCTAATTCAAATATATGAAATACAATCTCAATTCAATACCTTTACATAACCTTCTAAACACATTATATCATATATAATTTATAAGTGTCTTTATATACATAGACACACACTTTATCCAAACATTGAGATTATCCAAACATTGCAATCTCAAGTTAATATCTTTACAACCTTCAATATACTTTTTATATATATAGTATTATCCACTTCTAAACTCATTTCCTCTCATAAATAATGTTTTTAATTAACAATTAAAAACTAATAAAATATCTTCATAATTGAAATATGAAATGCTCTGCCCATCAATCTCAATTTAGTATCTTTACAAAACCTTCAACCTTTTGGAAATATTATATCATATATACTTTTATTATATACTAAACATTGCAATCTCACTTTAATATATTTACATAATTTTCAACTCTATACATTATTTATAATTATACTTATAATATTTTCATAATATTACATATATCTCTTATCCAATTTATACCTATCACATTTTCATATATATATATATATATATATATATATATATATATATATATACTTTATCTAGCTTATACTTATATATATATATATATATATATATATATATATATATATATACACTTTATTGAGTGCAATCTCACTTTAATATCTTCACATAATCTTGAACTCTTATAGTTTTATATATATTATTTTCATAATGTCACATATACCTATCATATTTTCCCTTAATATCATATATATGTCTTACCTTATTTCAGTGCAATCTCACCTTTAATATCTTCACATAATCTTCAATGCTATACTTTTTATATATTTTTTTTCATAATGCCACATATATACCTTGCCTTACATATACCTTGTCCCAACATTGTGAGTCAAATGCCCTTTATCAATATTATTTTCATTGTCACATATATACCTTCCCTTACATATTCCCAATATTGCAAGTCAAATGTCCTTTATCATATATATATGTGGATGGTAAATCATATAACCCACCCACATCAAATTAAGGAGCTAGTGATTAGTGAAATTTGGGTTTTAGGGGTTTTCATCTAAACTGTTTGGGAGGAATCTTGTATTTCTCAAATTCTCATATTATGGTTAAAACAACTGTTGATTAAAGGGAACGACGAGTTCACAAAATTGTTGGCAATGCAAACATATTTATAAATATATTTATGGCTAAAACAAATTTATAATAATCAATAATCACTGTAGATTATTATGATCATTGAAAGTTGGGGTTTTAGGGGTTTTTCAATGGCCCCTGTCTAAACCAACACTTGTTTGGGAGGAATCTTATATTTCTCAAATTCTCATATAATGGTCATTGTTGGAAATGCGAACTTCTCAAGAAAAGATTTTATAATGGCAATGCAAACTTCTCGAGAAAAGCTTTTATAATGATCATTGTTGGCAATGCAAACTTCTCAGGAAAATCTTTTATAATGGTCATTATTGGCAATGCAAACTTCTCAAGAAAAGCTTTTATAATGGCAATGCAAACTTCTCAAGAAAAGCTTTTAAAAGAGGAGTAAGGGAGCTTCAAATTTAATGTCTCTACAAGTGGTTGAGTGGATGTAAGGAAAACAACAAATATATAGATTTAATTTATGTCCAAATATATCTGTGATTGTTAGAAATAATAATATGAAACATTTTTCATTTTTAAATTAATGTTAAACACATGAAAAAATATTTTTGTATATCACTCATTATAAAATATGGAATTTTTAATGTAAAAGTTATTTATAAATAATAATATTTATAAATATATTATTCCATTTCTAACATCATTTCCTCAAATCTCCTCTAATAATTAATAAAATTGATAAAATATCTCCCTAATTCAAATATATATGAAATACAATCTCAATTCAATATCTTTACATAACCTTCTAAACACATTATATCATATATAATTTATAAGTGTCTTTATATATAGAGACACACACTTTATCCAAACATTGGAATCTCCTGTTAATATCTTTACAATCTTCAATATACTTTTTATATATATAGTATTATCCACTTCTAAAATCTCCTCTCAAAAATAATGTTTTTTAATTAAAAACTAAAAACTCATAAAATATCTTCATAATTTTAATATGAAATGCTCTACCTATCAATCTCAATTTAGTATCTTTACAAAATCTTCCATCTTTAAGAAATATTATATCATATATATTTTGGTTTTTTGGGTCAGTTTTAACTACCACACTTGATTTGGAATCTCGACTGGGAGTATGACGGATTGCTGGCCATAAAGTGTTGGTATGTCTGAAACAGGCTTTGGTCTGGATGGCTATATTGTTCCTCTTTCTCTTCATATCAAAACCAGTAGTATGGATTTGCAGCTGTAAGATATCTTTAATGGTTTCATCAAACACATATATAGAAAAGTTTGGGAAACAATCAAAGTATACAGGGCCATCAGACAAAGGAGCTACAATCCCTCCGATTATAGAATCTGTATATCTGTTGTGCGTTAGATCTCTAACAGTAGCAAGCACAAATGTTTTTAATCCTTTATGGACCAAAGGATTGATGCCAACCCGAATGCAACCAAGGTGCAGATAATTTGTTTTTAACCTTTTTGCTTCTGCTTGTAAAGCCTGAGGATTTAACAGTGGTATTGTCTGAATACTCTCAGAGTTCTCCTGAACTTGACTAACAAACTCTTTAATACTAATTCTTGATGCAGCAATTAAATGAAAAGGAGCTAAATCACTATAGACTTCAGAGGGTGTTATATCTGGTAAAGCCCATCTTGCAAAAGGCTGAAATTCCTCATAAGTAAGTTCAGCAGAGTTTAAGGTTCTACTTGAACTATTTTCAAACATTTCTTTAAGAGGATTTTCTTTTGGATGTGAATCTTCTTCAAGCTCTCTAAATGAAACAGACTTTCTGAATGGCTCCATTCTCACTTAAAACAATATAGATCTGAGTACCAACCTTTTAGAACCAGACGTTACTGGCTCTGATACCAATTTCCAGCAGGGGCTCCTGTCACGAGCTTGCTCTTTCTCTGTGTCTCTTTGTATTTCTCTGGTAGCCAACTCCTGATGAACCAATGACGAACCTACCTGGATCTTTCACACTCTGACGCAATTTCCAACAGGGGCTCCTGTCACGAGCTTGCTCTTTCTCTGTGTCTCTTCGTATTTCTCTGGTAGCCAACTCCTGATGAACCAGTGACGAACCTACTTGGATCTTTCACACTCTGACGACCTCAACAGCGGCATCCACGCCTTCAAATGGCCTTGGTGTCCCTTCGATCTTTTGGCGAACCTCCTGCGAACTTGGGATGAAAGCACAGAGAAAACTACTACCACAGCGGACTACATAATTTTCAACTCTATATTATTTATAACTATAATTATTATTGTAATATTTTCATAATATTACATATATCTCTTATCCAACTCATACCTATCATATCTTCATAACATATATTTTATATATATATATATAGATACACACTCCATACAATCTCACTTTAATATCTACACAATCTTTACCTCTTATACTTTTATATATATTATTTTCATGTCACATATACCTATAATATATTTTCTCTTTATATCATATATATATACCTTATCCAACTTATGCCTTGTACTTTTATATATATTACTTCCATATATCTATCATATATTTTCTCTTTATATCATATATATATATATATATATATGCCTTATCCGGCTTATGCTTTATTTCAATGCCATCTCACCTTTATTATCTTCACATAATCTTAAACAATATACTTTTTATATATATTATTTTTGTAATATCACACATATACCTTGCCTTACATATACCTTAACCCAACACAACATTACATATACCTTATATTGCAAGTCAAATGCCCTTTATCAATATTATTTTCATAATGTCACATATATACCTTGCCTTAATATAGCTTATACATACATATATACATATATATACACACTGCATACAATCTCACTTTAATATCTTCACATAATCTTAATCTCTTATACTTTATATATATTATTTTCATGTCACATATACCTATAATATATTTTCTTTTTATATCATATATATATATACCTTATCCAACTTATGCCTTGTACTTTTATATATATTATTTTCATATGTCACATATACCTATCATATATTTCACATAATCTTAATCTCTTATACTTTATATATATTATTTTCATGTCACATATACCTATAATATATTTTCTTTTTATATTATATATATATACCTTATCCAACTTATGCCTTGTACTTATGTATATATTATTTTCATATGTCACATATACCTATCATATACTTTCTCTTCTCTTTATATTATATATACCTTATCCAACTTATGCCTAATACTTTATTTCAATGCCATCTCACTTTTATTATCTTCACATAATTTTAAACAATATACTTTTTATAATCTTCACAAAATCTTAAACCACATACTTTTTATATATTATACAACGTACTTTTTATATATATTATACAACATACTACAAATACCCTACCTTACATATACCTTATCCCAACACAACATTACACATATATCTTATCAACATTACACATATATCTTACACATATATCTTATATGACAAGTCAAATGCCTTTATCAATATTATTTTCATAATGTCACATATATATAACTTGCCTTACATATACCTTATCCCAAGTCAAATCTCCTTTATCATATATATAACTTGCCTTACATATACCTTATCCCAAGTCAAATGTCCTCCCAAGTCAAATCTCCTTTATCATATATATGTGGATGGTAAATCATATAGCCCACTCACATATCTACCATGTTTAAACTATAGATTCCAGACCCAACCCCCATATTTAGCCCACCTGCCATGTTAATTATAGATTATTCCTTGCCAACCATGCTAAAATATTATCTGGGCCAACCCTGTTAATATATCAACTTGCATAACCCTATAGACATCTTCTGTACATAACCCACCTAAATGCCCTGACCCCATCAACAACCCGGCTTAAATGTTAAAATGAAATGCTCTGACCCCACCAACATCCCAATTTTCGTCTTCAAATTGAATCCATAAACCCATCAATCTCAATTCGTGGATCAATCTCAATTTGTCCACATGTGACGTGCAAGACAAGTCTTCAAAACTGCAAACAAGTCAAAAAAAATACAAGATGCTCTTCAAAATTTTAACTCACCAAAACCTACAAAGACAGCTTCGATTCCCACTAGTTGTAAACCTACAATGACAGCTTAGATGCCCTCTTGACGTAAACCTCTTAAGCCAGATAAGAATATCACGGTCAGAAGCCTCGTTTCATATTTTAATCTTAAAATGAATAGACAACACACATTGGCCAAATTTTGTAGGATCACAGATTGTATTCAAGCACAGTGATTACAAGTGAGTGCATCACATCATAACATCCATTGCATTTAGAATACTAAATTGAACACTTTTTATTCAAAATTCAAGAGACGAACGGCACTAATTAGAGGTGAACACATCACGCTCCATATAATAACATCCATGGGAACAATGCAAATTTACCACATTGAAACAGAAAATATTTATTCAAGTGACAAACACATCCTGTTACAAAAGGAAATATATCATCCTACGCCACAACCCTCCCCAACACAGTATGAAAAATTGGACTATATGCCCAACTATATTTATTGAAAAACATATCATCCATTCAAGTGAGACACACATCCTGTTACAAAAGGAAATATATCACCCTACGCCACAACCCTCCCCAACACAATTACAAATTGGACTCTATGCCCAAGTATATTTATTGAAAAACATATCATCCTAAGCTACAACCCTCCCCCAACGCAAAAGATATTAAACTGCACTACACCCACTTTATTGTTGATTCCAATCTAAATACTAGACTCAATACTTGCAGTAGAACCGTCTTGATTGACAGCGGTAGATTCTGACTGACATGAAGAAGCTTGACAAGATAGAAGACAATGAAGCCAGAACAATGTGCATCTCTCAACCTTCCTGCATTTCACATTTGAGAAGCTTCTTTTCCTTTTCGGTCAATTGCAAACAGCCATTTTCTTCACTTTCCTCTTCCCAAGCAAGCAATGGCAGAGTAGACCTGGGAGACTCGTCAGTGGCCATTCTGTATGTATGATATACAACACTGCTCTTTCCTGTGAGCTCTTGATCACTTGTCATGTCACAGATATATCCCTGTGGCCAAACTGGCCTGGTCCATGAAGAATGCCCGTTGCCCACACTGGCATGAACTGAGATGGAGAATACCATAGGCCTGAAACAGCTTAATACCCTCTCCACCAGTGCTTCAAGGTCACAATCCTTGGGATTGTAGCCCATTGCCTCAAAACTTGCATAACTGAAACCATCCTCAGGCGTTACATGAATAGTGGAAATAGCTGCTCCTTCAAGAGCATTCATGGAATACCCACATGGATCAAACTGAAAGTCACAAATCTTAGACTCAGGAAGAATATCGCTTATTCCAGAATTAAGTGTAATCTCCATTGCAGAGTTGGAGGTATCCTTGTAAAAGACAGACGCCTGTTTGCGGTCCAGTTGTGTCATGCACATCTCTAATGTATAAACGGGAGGAGCATTTCCCTCAAATGAAGTATCCACAGCACTAGCAGAGTAGACATGCCAATTATACCCTTTCCCAGAATCCCCCATCACATATGCCTTGCCTCCAGAACCAAGCTTTCCAAAGTATTTATCCAAGTAAGATATTTCCTCGCCGAAGCTGCGATGAGGAAATGGCTGGACTCCAGCAAAGATAAATGTCCCTCGAGTGTATTTAACATTTTTGACAGAGAGAGACAACTTGCTTGCGTTCTTCAGAATCAGAGGAATGGAAAGAAGAAGCTTTGTAGTCCCACAAGTCTTCAGAACAAGCTTATACGGATAAACAAACAGACTCGATTCAGACAGGACATATGAATCGAGATGCTCATTAGAGAGCTCAGAAACAATTGTGCATTGTGCCGCATCCAGCATTTCATCCAAATCAGCTCGAGTGAGTGCCCTCAAACCCCTTCCTTCTGGATCATTAAAAATTGAAGGTGCAAAGAACTCGACCTCTAGTCGCTTTTCAAATCCTTCAAACCCAATTGCAGTCATGGGAACAACAGAATCTCCACAGGCCACACCCATTTTCAAATGCAAACAAAATGTTACAGCCTATGCAGCTCACAGATATAGAAGAAAAAAACAGACTATGAAAGAAATTCCTAAAGCGTTGGGGGAAAAATAGCCACTCCAGAGGAGTGGGGAGCCAATCTAACAGCCGTGTAGCGAAGCTGCAGATCAGCTCCTAGCAGGATGACTGAACTTATTGAAAAACACCTAAACCTACAATTCCTACTCTACGAATCCCACCCAAGAGATATCAGGATGGCTTTCGCACGCACTGCAAAAAGAAACAAGAAAAAACACATGTTAGATTTTGTAACTATTTTCTTGACGATATGAAATTAACAGAAACACAATATAACAGAAGTAAAGAAGTATGATAGAATGCAAGATTTATCGTAAGCACATCCCTCAAAATATGTGAAACTTCACCATGGATATCGCTCAAAAACTTCGTTGCATCTATGGAGTTTCTCCATTTTAAATTTCATGACAGTAATTTTTTACAAGACATTTCCCTCTGTCAAACCATAATCCCTGCTGATACTATGCAAAAGGGAAACATGAATTGGAACCTGAAAGGGTTTTTTTTAATGTTCATCTCTAAAACGATGCATTGGACCAAAACGGCATTATTTATGCAATACCCTGTCGATGATACCATGCCAGGCTTTACATGCAATAGAGTATTTGAAAATTTGGGTTTATACTACCAAACAAAAGAAAAAGCTTAGACTTCCAGATTTCTATGCAAGAAGTAGAAAGAGACTCGAATGGATGAAATGCATGCACTGTTTGAACACCCTTATACTTCGTCATGACGGGATGCAGGATGCGAAAGGGATTCAGCCAAAAATCTATCATATGTAACAATATGTATGCATATGCCAAAGTCATTCACTGTCGATGATACCATGGCATACTCTACATGCAATACAGTATTAGAAAATTTGGGTCTACACGACTTAACAACAGTAAAAAACATTGAATTCCAGATTTGTATGCAAAAAATAGAAAGAGACTCGAATGGATGAAATGCATGCCCTGTTTAAACAGGCTTTCACTCAGTGATGATAGGATGCATGATGGGGATTCAACACAAAAGAAAAAAATCTAGAATTCCAGATTTGTATGCAAGAGATGGAAAGAGAGTCGAATGGATGAAATGCATGCACTGTTTAAACAGCCTTTTACTCAGTCATGATAGGATGCATGATGCCAAAGGGATTCACCGAAAACTCTTTCATATGTAAAAATATTTATGCATATGCTAAAGTCAAAAGCTCACACATGCAAAAATATCTATGTCTAGGCATCAATATTATTAGAGATATAGGGTCTACAGACAATAAACCCAGGCAACATGCACGGGATGTTCAATCAAACATTCCGTATTGCATTAAAATCTAATGTGAAAAGAAAACTTACGTTGGAGTATGCAGCGCTGCGGAATTTCTCGATGCCACCGTTTGGTCGAACGTCTTCAATCTTGTAGCCTAAGGGGGTTTCGTATTGAGGGCAATTACTACTGGACTGCTTTTTACCGCCTTTGGTCTCCATCAGAACATTCAGCCTTTCTGCAAAACACAAAGCAGAGAAAAAAAAAACAGGCAATGATCAGTCAAAACTAACACATTTTAATTACAATAAACATTGAAAATATAACTAGGCAGAACAAACAAACCAGAAGAATCGAAACTGGGACCTTAACAACCCTAATGTTAACAGTCTATAAAAACCCTAAAATGCATTGAAAGGATCACAATGGAAATGGGTGGAAACAAAAGAATCATCAGTGTAGGTCAAACGAACGATTCCCTTCCGAGGACATAAAAAGCAAGGGAACCAGAACCCTAAACAGCCCCCTCAAAAGTCCAACGAACGGCCTTGAAACAAAACCATCGATCAGTCTATAATAAGCCCGGATTCTCTCCGCCCTAAACCAATCTGACAGATCAGAATCCAGACTTCCCCAGCCCAAAGAAAAACCATAAATCAACGAATCGCCACAGATTTAGGGCTACAAATAAATTACAGGACAATACTCATCGAACTTAAGGGCAAACACGTCAGAAAAGTATCAAAAAGCTATAGAAACACAGAGAAAATCAGGGAGAACCTCTTACTGTATAATAAAACTGATGATTTAAGCCTGGAGACGACTCCGATCCAGTAAATCCCTCAGCTACCCCTCAGGAAACCAAGACGAGGCAGCAAAACTCCTCACGAAAATCACAAACGAAGAAATCCCGTATCGCAAGTATGATGCAATCGAAGACTCGAACAATTTGGTTATGTAAATTGCGAAGGGGGAGACCCCTATATAAAGGGCAGAGACGTGACCGCGGACCTCTACTCCGATTCTTGTGGCTCACAATTATTTTCCTGTTTGAATAACCGCTAGTCTAAAGTTAGCGAACTCTCCGGTTCTGAATGGCCGCCACGCGGCGCCTTGCTACTTACGCTTTCCATCGCTAATCTCGATTCTCAATAGTTGGCATTTCGCGTTTATCGCTCTGACTGTACGTCGTGATCTCTCCCCATCGCCACACGTTTCTATGGTTATAGAATCAAAATTTTCTAAATTCTACTTAAAAAAATTGACACAATATGTCACAGTCCGCCCTATAAAAATATTTTTCCGTAAATTGGACCGCTAAATTTGTTTCCGACGTATGATCAGTCTTGATTATGAATTATTTTATTTTTAAATAAATTTGAAGCTTTAGATTTCTGGTTGTCACTTTAATTTTCAAAATCTATTTTACTATTTAAATTGAATTTTTAAATTCCAATATCCATCAGAAAAAATTTGGTTATCAATCCTATTTTATTATCATCCGAAATAATATGGTTATCAATCCTTTTTTATTATCATCCGAAATAATATGGTTATCAATCCTATTTTATTAATTTGTTTTTACGTATTTATTAAATGTTTAATTAATATTTTTTTATTGTGTTATTACTTTAATTTTATTATAATTTTTTATTAAAATTGTATGGTTAATTATTATTTTAAAATTAAATTATATCATTATATTTTAAGATTTTTAATGTAATTTGTTTCTTCCATATATCTAAATTATTTTTTTGGTAATTTTTAAGAAAAAATAATAATTTTATTTCTAGTTATGCACATTTTTTTGGTAAATTTTAAGAAAAAAATAGTAATTTTATTTCTAGTTATGTACATTGATTCACAAAAAAAAAGTTTATAAATAGTTTAAATAGTAATATTTGATATAGAAAAGTTCAAAGGGTTACATTTAAAGGTGGAAAATAAGGGGAATTTTATAGTTGGCCAAGATTTAATTTTCATGAAAGTACAGAGGTCTCTTGAGGTAGTAGTTAAATATGTGATTGTACTAAGAAAAATTATATTAAATAATATAGTGATATGTGTACACATAAGTGGATCAAAGTCCACCTCCACATAAGTGTACTAAGAAATTATATTAAATAATATTGTGATATGTGTACACAAAAGTAGATCAAAGTCCACCTCCACATAAGTGGCCCCGTATAAACCAATTGATGACATGGTATTTTGTTAAAGCACTCCTTGTTTAGAAATCACAAATTCAAACCCCAACTTATTATAATTAAAAGTATAATAATAAAGTTAAAATCAATCTCATATCATATAAATAAAAATGATATAATTAGTATTTTTTCTAATCACAAAAATACATCCATTATAAATAGTAAAAATGTTCAACACCAAATATCTATTCACCATGAAATAAATAAATAAATCCATGCTCAATAATGACTAATAAATGAGTTGGACACTTCATAAAAAGAAGTATTACAATTTAAAGAGTTTTTTACTCATGGGTCATTGCATGCATGAGATCAATTGGGTTAGGGTGAAATGTAATTTTTCCTATTTATAATTCCTAAGTTTCTCATTCATGGGTCATTGCATGCATGAGATCAATTGACTTAGGTGAAATGTAATTTTTTCTATTCATAATTCCTAAGTGTTTCACTCATGCGTCATTGCCTGCATGAGATCAATTAGTTTAGGTGAAATGTATTTTTTTCTATTCATAATTTTTAAGTTTCTCACTCATGAGTTATTGCATGCATGAGATCAATTAACTTACGTAAAATGTAATTTTTTTCTATTTATACTTCTTACCACTAAATTGTATAGTCCTTACATGAAAGTTAAATATTTTTTTAATGTTATTGAGATATGAGATAGATATTTAAGTTATGGCAAAATCATGATTATTAAAATTTTCATTTTAAATTTTAATCATCACTTAGCTTATGGATTTTATAAATATTTTTTATTAAAAATGGTGATAAATTTATATGTGATAAAATTTAAAAGTTTTATGCTTTTAATTTTTTTATTTAAATTCAATAATATAATTTTTAAGAAATAATAGTTTTATGTTATTTAAATTGTTTTTAAGTGTATATATAAAATTAATATTTTGGAAAATTTTTAAAATATTTAGATTATATAAATTTAACAATTCAAATATATAATTTTTACCATTTCTAATTAAATTTTAAACAAAAATACTTAAAATATATAATATTTAAAATATATTATAAATTTATTACTTAAATACTCAAGGGTTAATTATATTAACTTAATAAACATTTTACCTTAATAAACATTTTACCTCTTTATTTATTTGTTGATTAACTCCAAACACCTTATCCTATGTTTAAAAAATGGTAAATAGGTGTACTTATATTTTTTAATTAAAATGTTGCAAAATGGAAAGTATTTATTTCACTAACAACAACACCAACTTACACCTAACCCTACCCATTATATACATTAACACAAACATGTGATTGGTAAAACTAAAACCCTAACACGAATATTCTCCCTGCTCCTCTTTATGTACTTTCCCTGTGCTATCCTTCATGGTATTTTATTCAAACATGCAACTAATGTGGACCGTTATTGGGCTTTTTTTCAAACATGCAACCTATGTGGTATGCTTTTCCATCAATGATACATGGCATGTATGACCAAGAACCATATTAGAGGGAAACACAGTAGTGACAAAGGGTGGAAGGAGGGAGAAGGATCCATGAAGATAAAGGGTCACATTAATTAGGATCCAACTCACTCGATTCCCTTGGTCGGCCACAAGAGATAACAACTTGTACCCAAAGGTCATTTGGGAATTACTTTATACCTCAAGAGGAAGCAAATTTTGACATTTGTCTTTTTTTAAATGTTTTCCCTATATGCCTAGAAGGTTCATAGAAAATCATCAACTTATTTAAATTAAGTTTGTTTTCACATGTATGTATTTAAAATCACTAAATTAGTGAATAAGATTTGATTTCAAATATATTGTAATCTCTATATATTTAAATGGGCTCTTATCTTTATGTCAATATTGGTTCCCAATCGTAGTGAAGACATGTGACTTGGCCATATTTATTTAAATTGGATTTATTTACCAAATACTATTTGCAATGAGTTAGTGAGTGAATGTGTATTAATTCAATTAGTATTTATTTATTTTATTATTTTGTTTTTAATTTTCTTTTATTTTTAAAATGTAATAGCTAATGTAATCCATTGAAAATAATTAAAATTTTTATTTTCATTATTCTAAGAATGATGATGATATATGATAGTGTCCATAATATATTAATGGGTGGTCTATTGAATTTTTCATTAACATGTATGAGAATAAATTTTATATTTTATTATAGTAATTAAAATAAACTAAAATTGTATTTCTATTGTTTTAAATATATATGACATTGTGGATGATATATAAGATGGGTGTTTTATTGAAATTTTTATTGAGATGTATTGAATTTTTCATTGAGATGTATGAGATGGTTGACCAAGATTTATGGTAGGTTATTGAGAATAAAGAACAAATGGTAGAATGCATGAGCCTTTCAATGCTACTTTTATAGCTCTTATCCCAAAGTCGGATACTCCAAAGTCTTTTTATGGCTTTCACCCCATTTCACTATGTAATGCAACCTATAAGATAATTGCAAAAATTATTTCTAATAGACTCAAACTGATCTTCTCAAGGAACATGTCTAAAGAACAATTTGCATTCATGGAGGGTCGTTAGATTCATGAGGCCATATGTGTCACTCAAGAGAGCTTGCATAGCCTTAAGATCTAAAAGCAAAAAGGTTTGGTTATAAAGAATGATTTATCCAAGGCTTACGATAGGGTAAGTTGGATATATCTTTGTACATGTTGACTCATATTGGTTTTGAAGTCCCTATTATCAACTGGATTATGAGTTGCATCACATCTATCTCATTTGTGGTCTTAATCAATGGAACAACAACCTCTTTTTTCTAGGCTCGGCGAGGCCTTCGGTAGGGATATTCTTTATCCCCCCTTCTATTTTTGCTTATTGTTGAAGGTTTGAGAAGGTTATTAGTTGATGCTAGAAGGATGGGATCTTTGAGGGGTATATTTGTAGCTAATTTTTGTTATATCACTCATCTTCTCTCTATTGATGATGTCTTGCTTTTATGTGATGGGTCTCGTCAAGATGTGTCCTCTATTAAGGATGCACTCTCTCTTTTACAAGCAGCAACAAGAAAGTTGGTAAATCAAGAAAAGTCCTCCATTTCTCACTCTAGGCTATCGAGAGAAGACATCAAGAATGTGCAGCGTGATTTTCCATTTCAAATGAAGCTTATTGACAATGGTCTCAAATATCTTGGGTTTATCTTAAAACCAAATGATTACAAGAAAGTTGACTAGCTTTGGTTACTGGCTAAAATTGAGAAGAGGCTCAAATCTTGGAGTTTTAGGTGGCTTTCTCGAGTGGGTAGGTTGATCCGCACTGAGTCATTCCTTGAAGCTATCCATGTTTCTTGGTCCTCCTTCTCTTAGATCCCTAAAGGGACCCTCACTTCAGTAAGGAAAATATGTTGTTATTATTTATGGGCCAGTCAGAAATAAGGTAGAGTTTTTGCATGGGTAAAATGGGATAGAATAGCACTACCAAAGGGGGTGGCTAGAGTTTGAAGAATATTCATATCTTCGCCAAGGCCTTGGCAACAAAGGTCTCTACAAGTAGTTTATGGTCAGAGGATGCTTACCACAAATACATATGTCCCTGGTCAATAGTAAAATGGATCTAGGCCCCGGATCGAAGGAGATCAAATTCTCTAGTTATCTGGAAGGTGGTTGTTTAATCATTTCAAGTGATTGAAATTGTTTTGGTCTAGAGAGTGGGTAACAGGCTCAGAATTAGTTCGGATCCATGGATTGGGAGTGGCCCAAACTACCGCCCCCCGCAGGAGATGGTAGTTCATCTTTTAGCAAATGGTATCCAGACATTGTCTCAGGAAGCAGATGTGGAAAGTTCTTCAATCTGGGGTTGGGGCTGGCATTCAACGCAACACCTAAATCTCCAAGACCATTGGGAAGATCTATGGCATCGATGTAACACCCTCCTCCCACATTTACCCAAGTTAATTGGTCTGCTAGGGTAAACATGTGACGAGAGGCTCCTATGATGTGATTCAACTCCCCATGTACAGTTAAGGAAGTGTAACTGACAAAGAAAAACCATGTTGATCTTCACACATGCTATAGAACCTTCAAGAGCCAACCAACCTTTCCAGGTGATCAACCCCTGAAGCAACTTGACATTTCACTGATTTGGACCCCCAGCCACTTTCATGACAAGCCATGCATGTGACTAAGGCCTTCCAGTTGCTCCCACAACAAGGGCATGCTAACGATTGTGAACTTTTTCAGCTAGTTCTAAGCTAGCGACCCTAGATTATGTGCCTCTTTTTCAAGGCCAAGACTCAAGCCACTACTTAGAAATTCATGAAACTTTCAGAAATGATAAACAACATTGGAACAAAGGTACTAATGCAACAATTTATCAACGACTTGAATGGACCCCTACTAGCCATGACAGAAAATTCTTCAAACATATCACATATATGCATTCTACAGGTCATAACGACATATATGAGAATAGGGGTCTCATACTTATCTGAGATTCATAAAGAAGCATTGTTTCCATATCAAAATCATATATTCATTGTACTTTCAATTAATAATCAAAACATGATGAGAGCCATACATCAAGTTTGTCATAAAACATACTCATAATTAGCATATAACCAATAAAAATAACAAGGATGTCATAGCCTTATAATCCACATATAATCTAGTACATTTACACATGAAATACCAAGGAGAAGAAACTATTATTAATGAATTCAAAATCCAACCAAGTTTGGGACTTCCACGAACCACCCAACCATACATTAGTTGAATCAAATTTTTCTTTTAGCCATTCACCCTTGTGCCATATTCCAAGCATGAATGTGGGATTCAAAACCAAACCAAACCAGGTTTCCTCGGGCTTTACCACAATCCCACTGGATCACTAGGCCCTAAACAAGCATGGATGGCACCGGATTTCTCCACCTACGCCGTGAGGAATTTGCCTGCCTCCTAGTCTCTAGGATTTATCGTATATCCCGCCATATAACACTTGAGGATTCCTAGGCATAATTAAAACTCTGCCACTAGGATTTACCATATATCTCACCATTCACCAGTCAAGGATTCCTAGGCCTGATCGAGGGCACACACCTCTAGGATTTACCGTATATCCCACCATTCATCAGTCGAGGATTCCTAGGCCCACCAAGGCATAAAAAATCTGGCTTTACTACCATCCCATTCCAGTCTAGGGATTCCTAGGCCATGTGTTCTTTCTTTCGGAGACCACCTCACTTAGTTTCGAAACCATCCGGCAATCTATCTCAACCAAATGTAAGAGAATCCATCACACCATGGCTATCTGGAAATGGCCAGGCAAGGCTAAAAAACATTGTCGCACCTAGAAAAAACCCATGCTAATGACAGAAAGAAAACCAAATACACACATGCATGCTAAATCTAGCAAAGAAATCACACATCCAAATCAATACCTGCAAATAATATTGTTGTAGATGCTCTTCATTGCTTGATCTTTGCCTTCTTTTTCCTTCTTGGTCCTTCCTTTGATTTCCTTGATCCAATGCTAGAGTGCTCCAAGAATTCTCTAAGTGTCCAAGAGTGTGAGAAAGAGAGATCCAAAACTGAATTGACAAAAAGGTACCAATTGATCCTCAAAGCCTTTTTATTAATAAGGCCTCTATTTTCTTCACTTTTCCATTATTTTCCTTCATTTTCCTCCTCACATGCAACCTGTGACCTTTCACCTTCCTTTTCTCCCAAATCCCATTATTTTCATAAATAAAATGTCAATTAATGCCACTTTGCCTTTCCAAAGCCTTTGTCATTTCCTTTGCAAATTTCCTTAGCCATAATAAACCAAATGAACACCCACCCTAGGATGGTTTTTCCCAACGCTCAGCTTGGAATATGTGTCCCATGACCTTGGTTAATATTTTGCCTTTATGAACTTTATTTACATGGAATTTTGACCAGGGTTGTTACAAAACCCTCCCCCTTGGGGGAACACTGTCCTTGATGTTCAATGACACCTACAACCAACAAGACTATTGAAATCAAAACACACTACCCGTGGAGATTTATAACTTATCTCGATGCAGTATTTATAATGATCAAGTTGTTGAGAAGCAAGCCAAAATGACACATAACAACATAACAATATGACACCCATACCACTTATTGGAGCTTTATAGCGTAGCTCATGGCGATATTTACATACATATACCAAACACCACACCAAAACATATGCCAAAAACATTCACTCAACCAGTGAATAGAGAAGGATACATAGCCTACAATTGATCCACCATCTCCCATGTAGCTTCATCGGGCCCAAAGTGCTTCCACTGCACTTTAACCAGCTCAATTGCTCGGTTCCGTAGCATGAGCATCTTTCTCTTATAATATACATTGAGGTTATGGTTCGAATTCTCCATCTGGCTCCCCCTGCAATACAGACCATGAAATGACATGATCAACATCTTTAACGTACTTTTGAAGTAATGATTTTTTCCTTGTGGACCTTTCAATAGGTTACTAGTCTAATCCTTTCAAGAATCTTGAAAGGTCCACAAAACCGAGGTGCTAGCTTGCCACATGATCCAATCCTCAAGGAGCTCTTCTTGGGCTTGATAACCTTCATTTCCTGTTCCATCTCTGCCAACATGTCTGGTCCTATCAATACCTTGTTCACTAGATCACTCCAACTGATGCGAGTATTACAACTCTGCCCATAGAGTTCCTCAAACAGACTCATCCTTAAATATTCCTGGTACCCATTGTTGTAAGCAAACTCAACCAACAAAAGGTACTCCTCCCATCTCCTCTATCGATGCATCACATATGTCCTCAACATGTTCTCCAATATCCCATGGACCCTCTCTATTTTTCCATCTGTTTGTGGATGATAAGTTGTGTTGAAGGCAAAATCTGTCCCCAAACCTACAAACAACTCCTTCCAAAACCTGGAAGTGAACTCAGCATCCTTGTCCGACACAATCTTCCTTGGAACTCCATGCAAGCTCACTACCTCTCTAATGAATACATGTGCCACATCACTAGTTGAATACGTAGATTTCACTAGAATGAAGTGTGCTACCTTTGTCAACATGTTTACCACAACCATGATGGAATCATGTTTTCTAGATGTCCTCACCAAACCTGTGATGAAATCCATGGACATGACCTCCCACTTGCACTCTGGAATCAGAATTGATTGTAGTAGTCCACCTGGATGCTTACATCCTGCTTTCACTTGCTAACAATCCAAACATCTAGCCACAAACTTTGGCACGTCCTTCTTCATATTCAGCCAATGATAAAACTTCTTCACTATTGTCAATGTCTTTTGGTATCCTGGGTGACCTGAATACAATTTTGCATGAAACTCTCACAAGATAGTCCTCTTGAGCTCACTATCGTTCAACACATATATCCTATACCTAAATATGACCAAACCATATGTGGTAAGACGATAGTCCACATCCTGACCACCTATACCCTATTGTAAGCTATGCATAAGCTCCATGTACCTGATATCATGTTGCCATGCCTGTAAGATCCGATCCTATAAGTCTATCCCATAAGAACTCATAGTTGATTATGTGATTCACCTTTGCTTTCCTGCTAAGATGATTTGTAACCCTATTCTCCTTACCCTTGATGTACCTGTTAGCTCTGAATTGCAATGCTGCCATGTTGGAGGCTAAAGGAGGGAGATAACCTGCTTTAATGTCCCGGATAGGGCCCCACACAGGCCATCACCCCCATTTCCCTCACCCTTCCACTTACCTTCCATTCCGCTCATTTCCTAACCCAACCCTCTCATCCCCACAAGACCCTCTTTTCACCTTAAGCCTAAATAAATTAACCCAAAAACCCGAAAAACCTTACTTTTCCACCATTATGCATGCCATCCGCACATTTCCCGAGGACACCCCGTACCTCCGCATCCTCCGTCGTCGATCTTTCCCTGCCGATCTGACGACCTGCATTTCACCTGATCACTGAAACGTGCTCGATCTTTCCCTGCCATTAGATCACCCCCGCTAGATCTAACGGCTCTCACTCATATCGCACAGACAACTAGCGCGAAAAGTACCTGCCCAATGAGGGCGGTTTCTCTCTCTCCTCCGCTGCTACGTGTCGTCCATCGAATGGAATCGGGCAAGTTCCGACATTCACCACTTACCGCCTGATACCCTTCCAATAAAAACCATAACCGCCTGAGCCAAACCACCCCCGGGTGTTATCACCCGCGCAACTCTTCCACTCGATAACCGTCTAATATGTCCACCTGAGATCTAATGGTCCAGACATGTCCCACTCCCACCACGACCTGAAATCCCCTACACATGATCTCCACCGTGCATTTCCCCCCGATTTGACGACCCTCGTCCCCAATCGTCCTCCACCGCTCTGTCACCTCTCTGTCCGTCTGATTCAACATGTCCATCCACCCATGCACTCCATACTCCACTCCCTATCTGTTATCCGAAGAAGAAGGTGGCTGACTCTGTCAGTTTGATGACAGTCAGACCGTTAAACCAAATTAACAAAAAGCATGGCCGAAGGAAGAAGGACACAACACGATTTAGCACGCAGAATTAAACAGTCATGGAGCTCCACTGCCATAATCAAGCCAACTACCTAGCAGGACAACACAGTACCAGAATTGATTAATGTTTTCGTGATGGGAAGGAAATTGCGTCCTGGAACGCAATCAGACAGTTAATGCCAGTAGGTGGTCGATTAAGACATCTCCAGCCCTAAACGGCTAAGGATCATTGTAAAAGTAAACTATAAATAGCCGAAAGCAAGATGTAATCAGGGTTGTTGTTTTTGGGTTCAACTTCTGGAGACTGTAGATACTATGTTCCTTGCAGCGTCTCATCTTCATTTTCAGTAATACAAGCTTCTTTTGCTGTTACATGTTCAATGTCCATTCCCCTTCTATTCTAAACTTGCACCTGGATTGGTTTATTCATGTTTTCTCATATGTCTAATGCTTGATAACTGTCATCTTATCTCTGCATTGGTAAATTGGGTTTGCTATTGAATAGGGCATCTATGTTTCTTCTGTATCTAATGCTAGATAATTGTCATCTTATCTCCGTTTAGATAGATTAGATTTACAAGTTTCATTCACTGGTTGCAGCTGGCCATCATATGTTATGTATGCATCTGCTGGTGTGGTTAGTATTCTTCATTTATTCACTTAATCTGCAAACTATTGAGCATTAATGATCTAAAGCCTTGTAGACTGAGGGTGTTCATGCATGTCTGGAGTGAAAACAAAGTTGAAGTGGTTATCTTGCTTGAACCCAACCATCATCCATTCCAAAGGTTCCTAGAACAATATTGAAGATTATATGTTACCAGGCATCTCCAAGCTACAACCTAGGAGAGTTTCCTGCAGTGCTAACATAAATTGGCGTCGTTGTCGGGGAGAGGAGATTGAAGCTCAGCTTCCCTGGGAGATGACACAGATCCATCTTTGATGATAGACAAAGTCCGGACACATTTTTGGTTGTAATAATCTATCTGGTGACTCTTCTGGAGGCCAAACCTCTTGGCGACTCCACATCATAGTTCTGGCTCAGTTTGTGAGGCATACTCAGAGAAATCCTCAGAAGTCACCAGCTGACCCAGTACCTAACCCTGAAAAGATCATCAAAGGAAGAAAGATATCACAGAAAGGAGCATCAAGATCAGGTAAACCTAAACAATCCTCTATACCTCTGCAAGAAAAGCTAGTAATAGAACAAATACATGTCGAGAGTATAGCCTCTAACACTAGCAATGAAGAAAAACTTTCAGGGATTCATAAAGCTCCTTATTCTTTAGGTTCTCCTCTTGCTTTAAGCCCGAAGGAAACCTCACCTCCTATCCCTCATATTCCTTTAGTCCTGTCAGTCACCCCTCAGCTTTCTATCATCCAGACTACCAGTACTCTTCAATCCACCACAACCATGGCAGGTCCACAAGCACTCACCAAAATGGAAAGAATCATAGCTGCTAGGTATGGACCTCTAGTACTGCCCACTCCTTTGAATGCAATGCCTACTGGAGAATATCAGAAATACATGCCTAAGTTCACTGGGACTGAAGGGGTTATAGCTGAAGAACATCTTGAGTCCTTTTATAGCTATGCTGATAATCTAGACATTAGTGAAGATGATGTGTGGATGAGAGTATTTGTCCAAAGCCTAGATGGAGAGCAAGAAAATGGTTCAGAGAATTGACCCCTAGATCTATAACAGATATTGAGGCCCTAGATGATGTGTTCCTAAAGCATTGGGGTGATAAGAAAGATCTGCTCTACTATCATACTGAGTTTGGGAACCTGAAAAGGGAAAATGGGGAGTCACTTTCTGATTTCAATAAAAGGTTTAACCACATGTACAACAAGATACCAGCTGAAGTGAAACCCACCCCTACCTCTGTTAAGCTCACCTATGCCAATGCCTTTGATTCTGATTTCTGTCTACTATTGAGGGAGAGGAGATGTGCTTCTCTAGCTAAAATGCAGGATGCAGCCTTGGAAGTAGAGTCCAACATCATGGCTGCAGAGAAACTCAAGGGACATGTTGACCGAAGGAGATAGAGGGGTGAATCTTCCTCATCTTCAGACCCCAAGATAGATAAGATGACCAAGATGATAGAGTCACTAGCCTCTGAAATCTCCAAATTAAAGGTTGAGCAGCACCCAGGGAAAGGAAGAGTTCCTAACACCTTTGCTCCTAGAAATCCGAATCCATATAGAAGAGCAAATGAGCAGTTGCAGATCATGCAAAGGAGCAAAGATGCCAATGAAGACCAAAGAGTGAAGACCCCTTTCCAAAATGTAATCATGGAAGAGGAGCAGTTTCAAGAAGATGATGAGATCCATTGTATGGAAGACAAAGGCAATGCTTCCTTTTTGACCTTGGCTGCCTATGAAGAGTCATTACTCAGGGACCAGACCAGCCAAGAGTGGGATGGTGAGGTTGTTCTACAAACTGAAGATCAACGAAGATACAATCTGAGGTTGAAGATGAACAGTGCCAAGGAAACCCCTATCCAAAGAGTGGTTGTCCCTGCAGAACGGCAAGCTAATAAGCAAAAATGACTAGTAGTTGATCCCATCATTCTCAAAGCTCCAGCTCAAGAGGTCAGAGGCCCTGACAAGTTCCCTTCTCCTTTCAGTTTTGAATCAGAAATCCAGAAGCTGCAAATATCTATACCTCTGATGGAACTGGTAAAGAATGAATCCTTCAAGAGACCCATCCTTGAAGCCCTTAAGCTAGAGGCCTCACAAGCATCAAACGACTATGTGAATTTACAAGATGACAAACCTACAGTTGTGCTTAGCCCAATGACTGAACCTTCTGATGACAATTCCCCATCATTTTATGTCTCCTTGACTATTCATGACAAAACCCTTCACAATTGTCTGTTGGACACAGGTGCCAGCCATAATCTAATGCCAAAGGCTATCATGGATGAGTTAGGCCTTGACATCACTAGGCCTTATCATGACTTATTTTCTTTCGATTCTAGGAAGGTGAAATGCTTGGGGTTAATCAAAGACCTAGCCATCACCCTGTCTCAGCTGCCTATGAAGAGCATGATGATGGATATTGTGGTAGCTGATGTACCCCCAAAGTTTGGCATGCTTCTTTCCAGGGGATGGATAAAAAGATTGGGTGGAACGTTACAAAATGATTTGTCTTATGCTACCGTTCCAGTTTTTGGAGGTGAAAGTAGGAGATTATACAGGGAAGCTCAGTTAGCGTATATTATCAGTGATGAGAAGCATCCCACTAATCATCCCATCTATGCTGTTGATACTGAATTTGGAGCCTGTATTCTCCAAATAGAAGAATCTCAGTTGGCCTCCATGCAGCTCAGGAAACCAATTTGTAAGGTCACAGAGGAAGAAGGTCCACAAATTTGGGACATGTTCTTTGATGGAGCTTGCTCTAGGGAAACTGTAGGAGTAGGTGTAGTTCTGATATCTCCCACACAAGAATGCATACATTTATCTTTCAAGCTGACTTTCCAAGTCACAAATAATATAGCAGAGTACGAGGCTTTGATCTTAGGCTTGAACGCTGCTAAAGAAATGGGCATCAAAAATCTTAAGGTGTTTGGAGATGCAAACCTTATTATTCAACAGGTGAATCAGACATTCCAGGCAAGGCACCCCAGGCTGAAAGCATACAGAGATGAGGTATGGAAGCTCAAGGATTCATTCAGTAGCTTTAGTATTTCATACATCCCTAGGGCTAAAAATCAGCTGGTTGATTCCCTTGCTGTGTCTGCTAGTATGTTTGTTCCTCCTTTGCCTCCTAGATTGACTTATGAAGTTCAAGTGAAATACAGACCGTCATTGCCTGACAATGTCAAGTATTGGAAAGTTTTTGAGGATGATGATGAAGTCAATAGGTTTCTACAAGTCATTGATGAATTCTCTGAAATGCGAATTGATCAAGATAACGAAAGCGTGGAGGAAGGCCATCAGTCCTAGCTGAGAAACAAAATTGGCCAAAACAACATTGTACAACTGCCTAGCAACCATATACCCAAAGGGATGGTACCTCTAGAGAATGTTTTCGATCATAATGATGTACCTTATAAACCTGCCCAGAAAGAAAATGAGTCTGTAGTCCATAGACACACTATAGGGAGTCCAGATCATCCAAAGTACATAAACCTGTCCACCCACTTGTCTGCTGCCCAAAGTTCTAAATATTGCAACCTGATGAAGCAATTCACTGATGTCTTTGTCTAGGAATACAATGACCTTAATACTTATGACAAAAACATCATCCAGCATAAGATTCCACCGGAGAAAGACACCATCCCTTTTAAGCAAAAGCTAAGACCCATCAGCCCTCTACTGCTACCTTTGATTGAAAAGGAGATTAAGAAACTGTTGGCTGCCAAGATCATAGTTCCCCTAAGATACTCAAAGTGGGTAGCTAACCTGGTGGTAGTAAGGAAGAAAAATGGAGAAATCAGGCTTTGTGTCAACTTCAGAAATCTCAACAAATGCTCTAAGAAAGACAACTACCCCCTGCCCAAAATGGAACATTTGCTCCAAAAAGTTTCAAGGGCTAGAGTCATGTCTTTCTTGGATGGATTTTCAAGTTACAACCAAATCATTGTACATCCAGAAGATCAAGAAAAGATTTCCTTCACTACTCCTTGGGGCACTTTCATGTACTCCAAGATGCCTTTTGGACTGATGAATGTTGGGGCTACCTTTCAAAGGGCCATGGACATTGCCTTTGTGGGAGAAAAGGACTAGTTTGTCCTTATCTACCTGGATGACATATCAGTTTTCTCCAGACTTCATGAGGATCATTTGCAGCATTTGAGGAAGGTGTTTCTTAAGTGCAGAAGGTTTGGAATCTTAGTGAATCCCAAGAAGTCACAGTTTGCTCTAGAAGAAGGCAAACTTTTAGGACATGTCGTTTCTGCTGCAGGTGTCAAGATTGATCCAGAAAGGGTTCAAGAAATATAGACATTTTCCATCCCAAGATCGAGAAAGGACATTCAATCTTTTCTAGGAAAGATTAAATTTGTGAGGAGGTTCATTCCAAATTTTGCAGAACTAGTGAAGCACATCACCTCCATGTTAAAGAAGGGGTCAGAGATAAAATGGACAAAGGCTGCAAGAAGATCTTTCAAAGCCATCAAAAGAGCTATCATGGAAGCTCCCACTTTAGTCAGCCCAGACTACACCAAGGATTTTTATATTTTCTCTTTTGCTTCTTATGATACACTTGCAGCAGTCTTGTTGCAGAGAAATGATGAAGGTATAGAACACCCAGTGGCCTTCTTCAACAAAACTTTGAGAGATGTTGAATTAAGGTATGACCTCATTGAGAAGCAGGCCTATGCTCTCATAAAGTCTTTAAAGGCATTCCGAGTTTACATTCTGCACTCCAAGGTAGTTTCCTATGTACCTTCAACTTCAGTAAAGGATATCCTAACGCAGCCAAATGTTGATGGAAGAAGGGCCAAATGGATTGCAAAACTCATAGAGTTTAGCATGGAGGTAAAGCCCACCAAGCTTGTCAAAGGCCAGGGCCTGGATAAGCTTATGGCTAAAGAAATTTGCAGTCTGTTGGACATAAATTGCATAGGTGCAGATTCAAAGGTTGAACATGCAGAGGAGGCAACAAAAGAACGAAAGCAGAACCAGTCATTAGCTGAGAATTTGGCTACTTGTGAATGGTATTCCAGTATAGCTCATTTCTTGTTGAAGCTCGAAGTCCCTCCAGGGCTTAGTTCAAGCCAGGCTAGGACCATCAAGCTTAGAGCAACCAAATTTTGTATTATTAAGAATCTGCTTTATTGGAGGGACCCATCTGGAATCCTCTTGAGATGCCTAGACAAGGAATAATCTATGGAATTTATGCACCAGTTTCATTCCAACATTGGTGGAGGGCATCATTATTGGAAAGAAAAATAAATTTTCTTTCACTCCACCCTTGGTGACTTGACCCAAAGGCCAAGTGATATGATAGAACCCCAACACAAACTCATGATAGAAATTGGCAAGACCCATAAATCTGTGGAGCTCTGTTAGAGTGGTTGGGGTTGGCCAATCCCAAATAACTTGTATCTTCGCCAAATCCACATGCACACCCCGCTCATCAATGATGTTGTTGAACCTCAGAATTACCCTCTCCTTGACAACCTTTCTCACTTCTTTCCCTTGCTTTTCCATAAGAACAAAGATCCCCATAAATGATAAATGATAGATTTTGTCTTAAGGAGGACATTAAATGATTGACATGTTATACTTTTATGTTTTTTCTATTTGAATAAGTTTTTTCAAATTAGCTACAGAACGCAGCCTATTCTGCATCTAACTGTGTGTTCCGTAGCTACTTCCATGGTTTGGCAGGTTCTAGATGTTAAACAAAGAAACTGGCCACATGGGCAACCCTAGAATCGTCTTGACATGGATTCTATCCTAGTCACCCAGCCCAGATCGATAAAAAAACCAGCTCAAGACCACAGTCAAAGGTGGAGTCAAACATATGAAACCTGGGAGCAATAGGACTCTTTGTCCACTCTTCGTGGTTAATTAATAAATCCAACAGTTCTGTTGCAACATTAACTCGGATCAGCCACCTGTGTTAACGGTTCTGTGCAACCATCTTGCTCGAATTCAAGTCACTTGTAGCTGATCAAACATTTACGCAGTTCTGTTGTGATACGTGTAGACCACCTGTAGCTAATTTTCCTCAAAAGACAGTTATGAATATTTTCTTTTAAATACCAGTTGTACAGAACCGAGAGGGGTTCGAAGTTTTTGATGTATTAAGCTCAGACTTGCAGCTCTGTAATTTTGAACTTTTGTTCCTGTTTATAATATAAAGCCGTGTGTTGACCAATGATCGTTTGAAAGAGTATTTTCAACTAGTTAGCAGCTCAACCCAGTCAGTTGCAGAGGGCCCCTGCACTGAAGGAGGTTTTCTTTTCATTTGTTTTCTGTTCAGTTTTAATTTCATCATTTGCTTTTAGCAGTGTTTGTAACTTAGGTTGATTTCTTGTAGTTTGATTTCTTTTAGTTCTAATCAGTAACATAATGTTAGAATTCAATTGTGTAGTCTTGTTTCTCCAATCCATTTCATAAAGGAAACGACTTTGTTTTTAAACAGAGTAAGGTTGAAAGTAATGAGGATGCATTGTTGATTAGTTTACTCACTGTTTTTGTTATTTATTTCCTAGTTTAGATTGCCAATGCACTGTGTGAATGAATGTTTTTGATCACCATTTCAAGCTGATATCCATCCTAAACTAAATGGTTAAACATTCACTTTACACAAGGGTTGAAACCAATCAATTACTTTCTGAATGTTTTATTTAGTTCTTTAGCACAAGGGTTGAAACCAATCAGTTACTTTCTGCATGTTTTATTTAGTTCTTTAGACCATAAAGTACAGAAAGTTGCTTGTATTCCATCTCAAGAAAGCTATCTTTCAAAATTGAAGGTTTGGATAACTAGAAGTACTTCAGTTCATTTCATTCTCTGTATTTATTTCAACTTGCCCTACAACTTTACCTTTTAATTTTAAGAATTAGATTCATGACTTAGGATTAATGACAAGATAGGACATATGCTCTGTTTTTCCTTCTTTTAATTTAGATTTTGACTAGTTTTAAGCTCTTGGTTCACCTTTAGGAAATTTAGATTCAAATTCTCATAGTTCAGATTGTACATCATTAGGAATCAAAGAACAGAAACCCCCAAAAACAATATAAAATAAAAAAAAAACGAAGTAAGAAGGGTTAACTAAGCACATACAATGCACTACAGTTCATCAGCTTACAAACCTCGGTTGATAATTTCTGCAAGAAATTCAGGGCACTAAATTGACTAAACATATGTACCCCAAATATTGAACTTGGGTCATACCAAAAGTGCATTTTTCTAGATTGGCACAAAATTTGTGTTTTCGCATGGTTTGGAGGGCATGTCAAATATAGTGAAGGCGATCTTCCCAACTCTGGCTGAAGATCAGGATGTCATCCAAAAACACTACCAGGAATGAGTTATTGAAGGGCCACAAGATGTCATCCATCAACCTCATGAAGGTTGCGGGGCATTCGTTAACTTGGAAGGCATGACCAACCATTTGAAAAGGCCCTCCTTGGATTTGAAGGTAGTCTTCCACACATTAGATGGTTTGATTGGTACTTGGTGATGACTGGACTTCAAGTCAATCTTTTTGAAATATTTGCCCCCCTTAATCTGGTCTAGAAGGTCATCAATCCATGGGATTGGATACCTATTCTGGACAATGATATTTTCAGTGCCTGATAGTCAATATAGAGTCTCCAAGTCTCGTCCTTCTTTTGTACAAACACGATCGAGCTCCCACAGGGTGATGAACTTAGCCTAACGTGTCCTTTCTGCAACAACTCCTGAATCTTCCTCTTGATTTCATTGTTCTCCAAAACATAACATCGATAAATCGACTTATTGGTTGGCAGCGTGCCCAGGGTTAGATCGATAGAGTTCTTGACCTGACAATGTAGGGGTACCCCTTTGGGTGAGGTGAAGATATTCCTATACTCCTCCATGACCTTTTCCATATACTGTTGTCGTGTGGAGGAGCACTGTCTAGGGGTCGTAGATTTATCCACAACCTTCTTCTTGCCCTGAGTGCGAATCATAAGGAAGACAAATTTCCCCATTTGGGAAATGATCTTACTGCATTGCTTCACCGAGATCAAAGAGATGGCAGTAGGTGGTACTACCCACGGTATCCTGTATAACTTCTTTCCCAAAGAAATAATAACAATGCAAGGCCTAAACTCGTACACAACATGCCACTTCCATAAGTATGGTTGGCCTAATAATACATCACAAACTTCAAGAGGATAAAAATCACATAGTACCTCATTTAAGAAGGTCTTGAAGCTGTAGGGAAGGTGAGACTACTGGTTGATTCATAGATCTCATCCTTGGTGAAGCCACCCCATGGTGTACGAATACAAGTGTGGTGTAGTCGGTAGTCCCACCCACTTCATGACCTCTGCTAAAATGAGTTTCTTTTGACTTCTGCTATCGACAATGAACTGCAATGGAGAACCCTTCACCCACATATATGAGTGGAAGAACCACTCCCCCTCCTTTGGATCTTCATGCTCAATCTTCTGGAGATTGGTGGTGGCAATAGTGGCACTGGGCTCCGCATCAATAATCTGCTTTCCTTTTTCGTTCCCCTTGTCAAGTTTTGAATCATAGTCCGAACATGCATCTGATTCGGAAGCTTTCAACTCGGCCACTAATGACTACTTAGCTCAAAACTCACTTGTGTTGTGAGTGGGGCTCTTATGGAACTCACACCATTTCCTTGTGTCCTTCTTTGTCTTCGCGGTGTTTTTCTATTCTTGCAGCTTCGATGGGTTATCTTGGGTTGCCCCGCCTTTGCTTATTCCTTTATTCTGTAGTTTGGGGGCATCTTTCCCTTGCTTTGGATTCACAGATCCAAAGTCTCGATTCTTCGGTTTAAATTATTGCTCGATCTTGACAGCCTATTGATAGGCGGCACTAATCAAGGAGATGTCCAAGAACTCAATCTCGTCTTGGATGTACTTGTGTAGACAACTGCGATACTTGAGTACCAATTCCACTCATAATCCTTGATAGCCAACTTCGTGTGAAGGGTGTGAAAAATATTTAGGAACTCTAGCATGCCTTGGCCCCTTCCCTGCTACAGCATGGGCCACTTTATGTATTTATCTTCATAGCTCCTGACAGGGTAATATTGTTCCTTGATGGCATCTCATAAAGAATTCCAAGATGGTGCGGCTAAAAACAGTGAGGATTCCCTCTCATCCTTCTATTCACAATAGGTTTCCCACTAGCCCTTGACATGGGGGGCAACTTTGAGGAGTGCAAAAGTAATATTTTCCCTATTGGAAAAGTCATGAACCGAAAAATATGCTTCCAACATATTTAACCATCTATCTACGACATCTACATCTATCTGGCCTTCAAATATGGGAATGTCAAAGTTGAATTATACCTTAAAGGGAGTAGCGCCTCCAGAGTGGGTGTTGGATGAATATGCGTCGCTTGTGGGTAGCCGTCGAAGGGTCTAGACAAAGTTGTCCATCATCGTGTTCCTCTGTCACTCGAGGGCTTCCTCAAGCAATATTTTGAAAGAATCTCCTGCTCCCTCATCTTTCTTTTCTTTCACCATGGGAGGCCATCTGGGTTTGTGAGGCTAGTATTGCAAAGGCTCAACTAATTTGAGCCATAAATCCCTATATCCTGACCTCGTTGGGGACATGCAAAGAAAAACAGAGAAAGAGCAGACTACTTTGATACCACTGATCCAAACTTATACAAGAACGCAACATAATACACATACAAACATAAACACCGGGATGTGGCAGAAATAAAACTTCATTTCCTTAATATAAAAGACCTTAAATATACTTACATACATAATGGAAATAAACTAGCTCAGGCGATAGTAGCTTATCTTTGAGAAGAGATGTGGAGGCTACATGCCTTTGAACTATGTTATAATAAGGATCGGTGGCCTTTTTTATCATTAAGGAACAATGAGAAACCCTGAACATCAAAAAACCTAACCCTAGGAGTGAAGCACCAAAAACTTGTGGGCCATGTTGGGGTAAGTTGGAACGTCAACTTCTCAGGGTTGTAACTTTGGCATACGATCTCCATTTTGATATCATAATACCTTGTTTTGAAGATCTAGAAGAGGAGACTGAAAAAAACTTGTAACCTACTTTGACACTTTTCAAGTCTATCTGTTTTCCCTAAAAACGTCTTTTAGTCCCTCAAAATGGCTTTGGAAGTTTAAGACCTGAAAAAAGTCAAAAATAGTAGGTTGTGCTACAATTAAGGAAATTGAAAAGAAACAACGGTGGGGGTCCAAGTGGAATAGGCGGGTGGCCACCAATATCCACCTCGATCATATCCATACGACTGGAAGCTTACAGTTGCTAGATTGCCTTGTTATTCAAGTGATTGGGAGTCGAGGTTAGTGAAAAAGCAGTCTAGCTCAGGGTCTAGGCACCTGAAGTGGTTGTTTAGCTTTTTAGGGTCCTGTAGCTCCCCAAGGGAGGTCGGTAAAGTTTTGGTTTGGTGATTTTACTTCCTTAACTATACCTAGGAGGTTGAGTCATATCATAGTAACTCTTTGTCACATATTTAACCCAATGTACTGATGAACTTGGATAAGTGTGGGAGGAGAGCATTACAAAGTGGTATCAGAGCATGGTTCAATATTGGGACTGGATGGGTGGAATGTGTTCATCATGCACACATGTTGGTTGTAAATGTGCTCGTTATGCAAGTCAATGTCTATATGTTTGTTATGCATGCATTGTTATGGTTATGTTTGTCATGCATGAGTTCATGGTATGTAGTTGGTATTGTCATGCATGATGTCGATATATTGTTATGATTATGATTATACATGTATCATGCTAATCTGGTTGATCTTGCAGGCGATATATCCTCCTCTAAACTATATTGAGGAATGTTGGTTATGTTTATGTTTGGATTATCTGACGTGATATACTTGCAGGAAGAAGATGATTAATTATGGCTATAAATATGGTGGATTACAGTTCATGAGACTCTCCCTATAGATCAAATGATCAGCATGGTGATGGGTAATCTCCGACATAACAGACACTTTGAGAAGTTTGAAGGCATAAATAAGAAGTTTCAAAGCAGATAATGACAAAATCATTCAATCACAAGAGGGACTTGCCAGGGCAAAGGAGAAACAAGAATAGGTCAATGCAGTTATCCTTCAGAGTTTGTTAGACTTGCAGAGACAGGGACCACTTAGGATCAGTCATGGACAAGGCTAAAGGATCATATGGTAGCATATTTCATGGTGGGCATAGGTCAGATAAAGATGGCATGGTTAGAGATGGTAGGTTCTTGGATACACCTGATAGGAAAGGAAATGGACATGGGTTCTACTCTAGTTCTAGTTCAGATAGGGATCATGGTCACCATCACTATCATCCTTACAAGAGGAGCGATAGGGGATATTTTCCGATGAGTTCAAGAAATCCAATCCACCTACATTTGATGGATAATTGAAGAAACTGGAAGATGTAGAGGCATGGTTTCTTGGAACGAAGAAGTTCTTAGAGTTGCATGATTACACCGAGAACAAGAAGACCATGATAACTATTTTCAGCCTCAAAGGGAAAGTAGGCATATGGTGGGAAGATGTCAAGCGGGTCAGAGACATCAAGACAAAGGAGTTGAATTGGCATGAGTTCAAAAGGATTTTTTGGAAGAAGTACTTGTCAGAGAGGTATTGTGATAGTAAATCTAAGGAGTTATATGAGCTAAAGATGGGATCGATGACATATGAGGAGTACACGACTAAATTCCTAGAGTTACCGAGGTATGTACCGTATCTTAAGGATGAGAAAGCCAAAGTTCAGATATTTGTTAGTGGATTACCATTAGCATTCAAGGATCGGATTAAGTACGATGAGCCTCAGTCACTATAAGAACTCAGTGGGAAATTGAAGCATTGTTATGAGCAATCAAAGTGTAAGACCGAATCTAAGCAAGGTTGAAAAGGGAATGGCAAGACATATGGTAAATGGTCATTGAAGCGAACAAGACCTCAAGTTGCATGTGAGAAAGAGAATGTTGTTCCTTACAAGAATTTTAATGCAGTTGAGAAGGGACATGGGTTGCAACAGAATAGAGGTGATGGTAGGGGATAATTGCAGTGTTGGATATGTGGCTATGAGCATGTCAAGAGGACTTTTCATCATATCGGGGTGGTAGGCCTCAGATCTACAGTGCAAAAGAAGCGAAGATAGTTGGGGATGTTGGGAAGATAATTCATTGGATCTATGCAACATTGGATAACAGGCAGGAAGATCACCAGGCATCTATTATCGAGATGAATAGTAAGCTTTATGATCAATTTGTTTTAGTTTTGATTGACCTTGGATCTAATTATAGTTATGTTAACCCTAACCTGGTGGATAAGTGTGGTTTGAGAAAATAAGTGCATGAAAAGTATTGGTTAGTACAGTTAGGTATAGGTACTAAGAAGAGAGTTCATTATTGGGTAAGAGCTTGTGCATTTGAGTTGAATGGTATGCCTACATCAACACATCTGAATGTACTTCCATTAGGATCATACAATATGCTTCTGAGTATGGATTGGTTGTATCTTCATAGGACTAAGGTGGATTGTTATGAAAAGGTCGTTGAGTGTTTGGATGACAATGGAGAACAAAGAATCTTGCAGGGTAAGAAGAAGGCAACATTAGTCGAAATCGTTACAGCTATGCAGGTGAAGCGTAGATGCAGGAAAGGATGTGTGTTATTTACAACTCATATCTCCAATGATAAAGGTAAGGATGTTGAGGATGCAAAAGTCTTGAAGAGGTACTTAGTATTGCAATAGTTTTAGGACATGTTTCCAGCAGACATTTTAGAGTTTTCACCTCACAGGGAAGTGAAATTTTCTATTGATTTGGTACCAGGGAAAACACCAACATCAAAGGCACCGTACATGATGAGCACTCCAGATTTAGTAGAATATAAGTTGCAGTTGAAGGATATGTTTGACAAGGGATACATAAGGCCAAGTGTGTCACCTTGTGGTGCACTAGTGTTGTTTGTGAAGAATAAGGATGGTACTCTTACGTTGTGCATCGATTACAGGCAGTTGAACAAGCTGATGATCAAGAACATGTATCTATTGCTGAGTATCGATGATTTGTTTGAATAGTTGAAGGGAACAGTAGTGTTCTCGAAGATTGACTTGAGATTTGGATATGATCAGGTACACATAAAAGAAGAGGAAATATACAAGACTTCTTTTCAGACCAGGTATGGGAATTATGAGTTTGTTATAGTTCCTTTCGGTTGGACTAATGGTCCAACTACTTTCATGTGTTTGATGAATAGCGTGTTGCATCCTTATATGGACAAGCTTGTTATTGTATTCATTGATGATGTATTATAAGAATGAGGAAGAGAATGTCGAACACTTAGCAGCAATATTGATATTACTATGAGAGCATCAGTTGTATTCCAAGATTAGCAAATGTAGTTTCTTTCAGATACTGGTACATTACTTGGGGCATGTTTTTTCGAAGGAAAGCATAACAGTAGATCTGAAAAATATAAGAGCTATCATGGAATGGGCAACTCCTAGAAATGTGGATGAGGTTAGATCATGCATGGGGTTAGAAGGTTACTACAAGAGGTTCATCAGGATTTTTTCACAGATTTCGTATCCTATTACACCATTGTAGATAAAGGGAAAGAAATTTGAATGGGCAGAAGAATGTGCAACATGTTTTGATCAATTGAAGCAATTGTTGACCAATGCTCTGATTCTAAAGATTGTAGATCCAGATAAAGAGTTTGCGGTATGCATAGATTCTTACAAGAGAGGACTTGGTGGAAACTTGATGCAGGAGGGACAGGTGGTATGCCACAAATCAAGGAAAATGAATGAGCATGAGAAAAAACTATGTGAAATGTGATCTTGAGTTGGTAGTGATCATTCATGCATTAAAGATGTTAAGGCACTATCTTCTCGGCAGGAGGTTCATTTTGATGAGTGATCATAGTGGGTTGAGGTACTTATTTTACCAACTTAATCTAAATGTTAAGAAAGCTAGGTGGTTGGCCACACTCAGTGATTTTGAATTTGAGATCATGCACATTAAGGGAAAAGAGAACAAGGTTGCAGATGCTCTCAGTAGAAGAATGCAGATAAATCACATAGCAACTATGAGTTCATATGGGACATATTTATAGGATCAGATCTTACAGGCTGGAAAACAAGATGAAAGGTATAGGGAGCTTAGGTACATATTACAACAATAAGGTACAAGTGAGTAAGATGTGGATTATCATCTCATGATAGATGGCTTGGTTAGATTTAGGGACAGGATCTATGTACCAGATAATAGTGAGCTCAAGAAGCTTATCTTGCGGGAATTTCATGTTAAGTCATATTCAGGTCACCCATGATATCAGAAGACATTGACAGAGGTGAACAAGTTCTACTATTGTCCGAATTTGAAGAAAGAGGTAGTTGATTTTGTCGCAAGGTGTTTGGATTGTCAACAGGTAAAGGTAGAGTGTAAGCATCCAAGTGGTCTACTACAACCGATTCCGATTCTGGAGTGGAAATGGGAGGTCATTTCCATGGGTTTCATCATAGGTTTGCCGAGGACATATAAACAACATGATTTTATCATGGTTGTTGTTGATAGGTTGACTAAGGTAGCTCACTTCATAGAAGTTAAGCCTACTTATTCATCTAGTGAGGTAGCACAGGTCTTCATCAGAGATATAGTGAGGTTGTGTGGTATTCCTAGGAATATTGTGTCAGACAGAGATGAAAAAGTTCACTTCTAGGTTTGGGAAAGATTTATTTGCAGGTTTCGGTACAAATTTATCCTTCAACATAGCTTATCATACGTAGACAGATGGACAAACAGAGAGGGTTAATAAGATTTTGGATGACATGTTAAGAATGTATGTTATGCATCAATAATGGAAGTGGGAGGAGTATCTTCCATTGGTTGATGTTTCTTACAAAAATGGGTATCAGGAGTCAATATGGATGAGTCTGTATGAGGCACTATATAGGCAGAGTTGTAATACTCCTATCAACTGGAGTGATCCAGTGCACAAGGTGTTGATAGGATCAGACATGTTGGCAGAGATGGAACATGAAATGCAGGTTATCAAGAAGAATCTAAAGGAAACACATGACATAACATATTTATGTAGATCAACATAGGCATTTAAGGAGTTTCAGGTTAGGGAACATGTGTACTTGCGCATCAAACCCAAGAAGAGCTCCTTGAGGATTGGGTCACGTGCGAAGTTGGCACCTCGATATTGCAGGCCTTTTGAGATCCTTGAGAGGATTGGACCAGTGGCCTATAGGCTTGCACTGCCTCCAATAGTGAAAGCCCATGCTGTTATCCATGTTTCATTACTTAAAAGATATGTACAGGATGTTGATCGTGTGATTGATTGACCTATATTGCAAGTGGAGCTAGAAGGATAATTCTAGCTGGAACCTTCGTTCATTTTTCAACGGAAACAACTCATGCTCTGGAACTGAGAAATAAAGCAAGTTACAGTGCAGTGGAAGCACTTTGGGGTTGATGGAGCTACATGGAAAATGGCTGATCAAATGTGGGCTATGTATCCTTCATTATTTGGTAGTGAAGGCAAATGGGTTTTGGTATTTGTACATATTTATGTATGGTTGTTATTGTAAATACTGCAACGAGCTGTATTATAAAACTCCAATAAGTGGTATGGTTGACATGTTGTTATGTTTGTCATGTTGGGTTTTCTTTACAACAGGTTGTTCATTGTAAATACTGTATCGAGATAAGTTATAAAGATCCATGGGTAGTATGTTTTGGTTTTCAATGGTCTTGTTGGTTGTAGGTGTCATAGAACATCGAGGACAGTGTTCCCCTAAGGGAGAGGGGTCTTTAACAACCTTAGGTTAAAAGTTCATGTAAAAAATTTAATAAAGGAAAAAATAAGACCAAGTTCATGGGACACTTATTCCAAGCTGAATGTTGGGCAAAAAATCCTAGTGGGTGTTCATTTGGTTTATTATGGCTAAGGAAATTGGCAAAGGCAATGACAAAGACATTAAAAAGGCAAAGAGGTATTAATTGGAATTTTATTTATGAAAATAATGGAAAATATGAGAAAATGAAGGTGAAAGGTCATTGGTTGCATGTGAGGAGGGAAATGAAGAAAAATTAGTAGAAATTGAAGAAAATAGAGGCCTCATTGATAAAAAGGCTTATGAGGATCAGTTCATAGATTTTGTCAATTTAGTTTTGGAGCTCTCTCTCTATTCTCTCATACTCTTTCACACTTAGAGCATTCTTGGAGCACTCTAGGATTGGAGAAAGGAAGGTAAAGGAAGGATAAGAAAGCAAAGGGAATCAAAGATCAAGCAAGGAATAGTTGGATTAAGTGACTACAACGTGATTACTTTGCAGGTATCGAATTACATGTAAGATTCCCTTACTAGTTTTAGCATGCATGGTATATGCATGTTTGTATTTGGTTATCTTGTTGCCATTGGCATGGGATTTTCTAGGTGTGACAATGGTTTCATCTTTCACTTGCAATTTACAGATAAGCATGGTGTGATGGGGTTCTTTCATTGGTTGATCTTTGGATTTTCATATGGTTATGGAATTAGGTGAGGTGCGCTCAATAAAATTCCCAAGGGCCTAGGAATCCCTTGAGTGATAATGGAGAGATTGTGGTAAAGCCTAAGGGTGGAGACAAGAAAATTCCTCAACGTATTGTTGAAGAAATTCGGAGGCATCCAAGCTTGTTTAGAGCCTAGCGATCCCTTGACTGGTTTTCGTAGGATTGCGGTAAATTCTAGTAGTGTATGTTTTTGTTTGGGCCTAGGAATCCATTGACCGGTAATGGTAGGATTACAGTAAAGCCTGGTTTTATAGGTGAGGGTTTCGGGCATAGGAGTCCCTTTACTGATTTTGGCGGGATTACAGTAAAGCTTGAGGAAGCCCTGGTTGTTTTGTTGTGAGTCCCACATTCATGCTTGGAACATGGCATGGGGGTGATTGGCTGAATGAAAGATTTGGTTCAACCCAATCTATGGTCGGGAGGTACATGGAAGTCCTTGAATTGGATGGATTTTACATATGTTAATAAGAGATCTTTTCCTCTTATATTTCATGAGTATTCATACTTGTTATTATGTGGCTTTTGTTGACATTATGATGCATGTTGTCCTTGATGGCAACTCACTTGTAACATAACAAGTATATGGTAACTAGATGAATCCACAAGTTAGTTTAAAGGTGACAGAGTGATGGAACAAAATAACAGAATGATGGGACAAAGGTTTACAAATCATAATCATAAGTTTGATAAAGGTGAGTATTTGAAGATCTATAAGTGCGTTCATCAAGGCAAAATCCTGTATACACGCAGGTACAAAGAAGAAAAGTCGCGTACATGATGGTGCACTCATTTAAGAATACCAAGGGTCCTTACCATGGTATTAGCCCACAATATTGAGTGCAGTAACAGATACTTGATCCCTTCCAAGATTAACACCGACATTAGTGTAGTTTTGACTCATGGTATTGGCTAAGGCTCTAACTATATAAGGAGGTGAAGATCAAAGTGCTAAGTGTGCATGTGAAAGGGTTTTTGATACATACTTCAATCTGAAGTATATTTGCATTGTAAGGGCCATAGTTGACACATAGATCTGAAGTATATTTTCATTGTAAGGGCCATAGTTGACACAAAGATGAAGCGTTTTATAAATTTAAAGTCTTCAAAGCATTAGTTGAAAATGAATTAGATCTAAAAATCAAATATCTCAGATCTGAACGAGGAGGAGAATACATATAAGATGAATTATTTGATTTCTGTGAACAACATGGCATAAAAAGACAATTTTTGCAGCTAGAACTCCTCAATAAAATGGCGTGGCAAAAAGAATGAATATAACTATTCAACAAATGTCTCGTGGTATGCTTGATGAGTTTAGAACTCCTGACACCTTCTAGGGTGAAGCTGCACATACTGCAGTAAATATTCTCAACAAGGCTCATGTTTGTGTGAATAGTGATAAAACTTCGTATGAACTTTGGTATGGTAAGCCTCCCACTGTAAAGAATTTTAGAGTTTTTGGAAGCAAATGTTTCATAAAAAATAATGATGAAAAACTTGGTAAGTTTGAAGCTAGAGCAAATGAAGGAATACTTCTTGGTTACTCATCTAGAAGCAAAGGATACAAATGTTACAATAAGATACTTTGGAAAATTGTTGAATGCATTGATGTTGTGATTGATGAAGCATGCACAGATCCCAAAAAGGTAACATCAACAAAATAGGATGATGATGATGAATGCTTTCCCACATCAAATCACAATGATATAGAAGAAGAAACTAATGAAGTAGTAGAAGAAGACACATCAGACAAAGAAAAGGCTCCATCCAGGTATGTTCAAAAGAATCATCCAGAAACTCAAATTCTAGGAGAAAAGGAATCTGGGGTACAAACAAGAAGAACCCTTGTATGATCTCCTAGTTATCTAGCTTTATTATCCACCATTGAACCACAAAATATAAATCAAGCTAGTAAAGATGAATGTTGGGTTAAGGCCATGGATGAAGAACTTGATCAAATTGAAAAGAATGATACTTGGGAATTGGTTCCAAGGCCTCATGATAAAAATGTTATTGGGACAAAATGGATATTCAAAAATAAGTTGAATGAAAATGGAGAGGTCATTAGGAACAAAGCTAGATTTGTTCGGAAAGGTTATGCTCAACAAGAAGGTATATACTTTGAAGAAACATTTGCACCAGTAGCCATACTTGAAGCCATAAGAATGTTTCTTGCACTTTCAAGTTTTCGACATTTCAAAGTTTATCAAATGGATGTAAAATATACTTTCCTTAATGGATATATAGAAGAAGAAGTGTATATTGCAGAACCAGAAGGATTCATTTTGGGGAATGATGAAAACCTTGTATGCAAACTCAAAAAGGGTTTATATGGGTGATGAGCCCCAAAAATGGATAATTATATGGGCTCATTCAACCTCCTAATTCGACTTAATCCACCATTCTCATTAGTTTATTGCATGTTTTTGATTATATTTATGCTAATAGAGTGAATTGGGTTAGTCATTATGCCAACAAGTCTAATGGGTGCTTTGTGCAAATTTTTAGTCAATTTTGAGACAAAATCAAAGGTTTTAATGAGCACTTGGCAGCCAAATTCGTGGGAGAACAAGGGAGAGGATTTGTAGGAAGGTGTCCCATTCATTTATGGGCCTTTACCTCGAATTCTCCACCATCAGCTTGGAGTTCAAGGGCCACCAAATCGATCATCACAAGGGCAGCCAAGCAAGTGCTAGTAAAAGTGCTGTTAACTACAAGTTTTGGCAGTCGAGTTCCTAAAATTTAGGAGGGCTATTGGGGTCCTCAATTTGTATAAATAAGAGGGCTTAGGGCCTCATTTCAGTTAGTCACTTTGTAGGAAGAAGTTAGCTAGTTTGTAGTTCGATTTTAGCCAGTAGATTAGCTTTGCATTTCAGCACATTTTCAAGCTTTCCCTTGTGGACAGTTTTTGATGAAACTCTTCTTTTCTTGCTCAATAAAGATGAATCCAGCTTTGCACCAGCTCTAAATCTCTCTTAGGAGGTTGTAGCTCTTGGGGTTGGGCCCATCTCAAGCACCCAATACCTCCTTTGTTTACTTTCATGTGTCTTTGCTGCATTCTTAGAATAAAATCTGCTATTTAGATTTAAATCTTGTTTTGTTATTTAGGTTGTTTTTGATGATTAAAGTAGCTTTTCATGTTCATATTGATTTGATAGGTTAATAACAGAAAGGATCCTCAGAAAAAGGCCTCAAGCACCTCTGATCTCACCTCTCCCTCAGTGGGATCGTGAGCTGGGACAAAGGTGACATTGCTGCCAACAAAAACATTGTTTTTGCTTTGCCATGCAATCATTAGTGTTGGAATTCTCATTTGCAGACGTTGATATTAGTTGTGTTTAAATGCTCCAGTTTATGATTGCTTAGTTGCATAGTTATTTCACGTATTTCATTGCGAATAAACTTCTGTCCATTTCCTTTTGCTGTTACTTAGGTCAGATTAGAGTGAAGTAACTAGGTCATTGGTTTTCCAAGTGTTTGTTTGTTCAATTTGAAAAATAACTTGCAGAGCGCCTATCATACTTCTCCATCTACCTGTACTCCATCCAACCTACCTGCTCCACCCCCTACTTCAAATCCTTGCCTTACCATTGCCACGCTACCTCACTTTGCCCTAATTCCCATATCTTTGCACAACATTGCTTCTCTTATCTTTGAACCAACCCAATCGCCTTAGCCACTCTTCAGCCTCATTCACCAAGTCCTGGACATCCTAACACCCCTATCTCACCTCCATACCCACTCCTTCATCTTTCTCCACCCATCCATCCTCCAAAATCCCATTTCTAAACATCATGTAGAAAGTTACAGAACATCCTGTAGAAATTCCAGAACATCTTGTGGAACCCCTGCAGACTTCCTGTAGAAGCTCACGAATGAGGTTTCTTGGTAGCCAAACTCTGTGAAACTCTCTGGAAGGGTGTTAGGGACCCCTTAGGCCCTCTCTGAACCTTCCCGACCTCCTCCAAGCATTTCCTCTTGCCAATCCACCTCTGCACAGTAAAAAACAGTTAAATCGCATGCATAATAATTCTGACAAATTATTCAAAAATACAAAAAGATTTTTTTTTTTCAGATGTTACTACAGAAGTAGCTTAGACACATGAATTTTACCTTTCTAGAAGTCAATGGCATCTCTTTCAGTAGCTTGCATCCTCTTTCTTGCATCAATAGGGCTAGCTGGTAAAATTAGGGTTTGCTAGGGTTTATGTTTCCTTTCAGCTTTTCAGTTTCTTTCTGCAAGTAGATTAGCCTCCTTTGAGTTAGCTTTCGTCCATCAGTTAAAAAGCTTCTTTTGAGAGCTCATATTAGTTTGCTTAAGATCCTAGCGGATTTGTGCCAGCTAATCCAGTGACAGCTGCGGCAAGAGCTAGTACTTGTGCATATAGCACTGTCGCTTCCAAGTTTGTTACGAACTACCAGGTTGATACAATTAAAGAAGGGAGTCCCAAGAGTTGCAACATTATTGCTGCAATACTGGGGCTCACCACTCTTTTTGGCACCATTGCAGGGGAAGCGTCAGAGTATTGGTGATTTCTGCTTTTCTTCTATTTTCCATTGCAACCTTCTGCTAAGTAGTTTATTTCATTTCCATTATGCAATTTCGTTTTTGCAAAAGTAGATTAGCATTTCCCGCTTTCATAGATTAGCATTTCAATTCCGCAATTTCATTTCTGCAAGCGTAGATTAGCATTTCAATTCCGCAAGCGTAGCCTAGCATTTCATTCCTGCAATTTCATTTGAGCAAAATAGATTAGTCCTTTCCTGCTTTCATTTCAATTCCGCATTTTCATTTCAGCAAGATAGTTAGTTGCAGTTCAATCTATTTTAGTTTTTGCAGGTACAAGCAGAGAAAAAAAAAAAAAAAAAAAAAAAAAAAAAAAAAAAAAAAAAAAATATTTCTTTTCATGCCTTGTAGGAGTAGAGATCATTCAGAAAAATGATTGCACAACGCCCCCATTGCTTCACACATCCAACCTTCTCTCTTCTTCGATGGCTGTGATTAAAGAACCCTTAGGTGGACAACAAGACATATTTGAAGAACCTCAAGGGAAGAAGAAGAAGAAAACATTCCTCTGGAGCAAATGGCTACATGCAGAAATGTTGGGAGCAGTACCTTATCAAAGAACGAATTTTCAAATCAGATGGAAGATTTCAAGAGTGAGATGAGGTAGTTTCTTGCCATGCAACTAGATACCTTGCAGATCTAAAGGGAGCAAGAGGAAGCCAAGAGGGCTTTGGACATCTTTTGTCCTAGGTGCACTAGAAAGCATCCTAGGAACGAATGTCCAATGCACTCCCTAGAAGTGTGTTTCGTCTGTGAAGAATACCGTCCTACGAATCAGTGCCCTTCCTTGCCTAGACTTAAAGCTGCATATCAGAGAACCAAAGGAGCCACTGAATCACTCTATTATATGAACCAAAGGAAGCCGCATGGACCTAGATCTTACCAGCAGGAACTGCAAGGGACATCCCAGGACTATTATGACCCCTATCAAGCCACTTTCATGCCTTTTTGGGGTCCCCCTGCTCATCATTCCTGGTTCACACCTCCTCCTTGTTCCTTCACAGATCCATATTATGCCCAACTAGTTGCTCATTTGTTTCACTCTTATGCTCAGCCACAGCCTCAGTGGAATGCACCTCATCGGGGGTGGAGGCCCCAGTACAACACTCCTCCCTCTCCTTTTCCTCCACCACCTGCGCAACCACAACCCCATCCACATCCATCTCAAATCTACACCCCCACTCAAATACCCATACCACCATTTCCAAACTCGCACATTGGAACAACCCAACCCAATTACAAAGCTGAGGCACAACATGTCCAAATGACTCCTCTTGAGCTCAATGATCTTCACCATAGCTCAGGAAGAATGTTGCAAAACCGAGATTATATTGATAACATTGAAGGACCAAAGGCAAAAGAAGATTCAAAAGAGGAGATCAAAGCACCATGGGCTGCACTTGATGAAGAGAAGACATCAAAATCAGAGATCGAGAGAGTTCCCTCATGGTTACCATCAAATCTTCCATGTATTCAAGAGAAAGATCAGCAAAAAGAGGAAGATGAGAAAGTCATGGTAGAAGGTGACATGAAACATGATCCAGATCAGCAAAAGGACCAAGGATATCAGAGCTATATTGAGACATGGTTCCAGACAGTCACTAAGTTGCAGTAGTACTCTCTTCCTCAGCTATGTTTGATCCCTTCAAAGTCAAATCATTTGGTCTCTGAGATCTGGATAGCTATCAAAGCATGCATTTCAAGCCGCCACATCATTTTATCTCTAATCTCGATGTGCACATGGCTCCATTGGAAGTATTCTTATACTTGAAAAGGATTTTGTTTTTCAAGTAGGGTAGGGTAGGAAAAAAAAATGAAAATAAGATGAAAATAAAAATCTAAGGTGAAAACCTCCTCGGAGGCGCCTTGGATTGGCCCATTGATTGAAAACCTCCATGAGGTGGTCAATGGGTTGGAAAGAAGAGAAAATAAAAAGGGAATAAGATCCCTGGGTGAAAACCTCCCTTGGAGGCGCCCAGGGCAGGCAATTAGGGTGAAAACCTCCCTTAGAGGTGCCCAGGGCAGGCAATTAGGGTGAAAACCTCCATGAGGCGCCCTAGTTGTTTTTCAAAAAAAAAAGAGAAAAGGAAAGAAAATAAAGCTAATTTCCATTGAATAATTGCAGGTTGCAAGAAGGACATTGCAGGTCAGGAGGATCGCTCAAAACAAAGACAAAGGAAGTTCTGTGCCTTCTACAGGAAGTTCTGTGTCTTCTACAGGAAGCCTACAAACGAGCCAAAATTGATCTCTGAAGAGGGCCTGAAGGCCAAGAATCTGTCCATGAGGCATGCAAGCATCCATTTTTCCATCCCTCACCTTTCTCCATCTTTTTTTCCATCTCATTGTGCTTCTTTCCTCAAAACTGTGTGTTCTACAGGAAGTTCCTGTAGAAATTACAGGATTTCTACAGGAAGCTAGAAATGGATTTGAAAAAGGTATTTTGGCAAACATGAGAGCTTCCTCAAGGGGTCAGAAGTCCTCCTGCAATCTTCAAACTCCTCCTCCATCATCTCCATGCCTGCATCACAGCCCAAGCTCAGTTTTTCTTTCCATGCAAAAACTTGCAGAATGCTTTGAAGAAAAAATACATAGAACAGAATTTGTTTTTTCCCTAGCTTGAAAACCGTGCATCCATTTGCAAAATTGTTACAGGGGGAGTTGTATAGGGACAATGGTAACATGCGTGATCGATTTCAACCAATTCCGGTGCGCGGTCTCCAAGAAATCAGCCTCCATCACCTTCAACCATTTTTGCATTTTCTCCATATCCGTGCATCCGTTTCAAAACCTGTTTCATGGGGAGATGCACATGGGTGATAGTAGCCTACCCAAGCAGTTTCAGCTGATTCCGATGCACGGTTTTCGAGAAATTGATCTCTGAAATCTTTAGCCATTTTCCATTTTTCTCGAAATCTGTGCATCCATTGATCGCAATTTTTCTATGGGAGGTGCATAATGATGATAGGAACATGCTCAACAAGTTTTAGATCGATCCGATCTATCGTTCGGGAGCAATGGCGAAAACAAGTTTCGGTCCTGTGAAAATTCAGCAGCAGCAACTTGAGGGTGCAGATCTGAATGTGAAGCCAGCTCCTACAGCATGGATCCGGCCAGAGGATACCTGCACAAGAAAAAATAGCCATGAATCAGCCACCAAGCCATCATGCAACCATAGAAACCAATGCATGCAGCAAATGAAAGGCCACAACACCTCACGACAGCCACATTCGACTTCCAGGTATGTGACTAAAACTCATTCCTCTATTGCATGAATCTAATCTAAGCACTGCATGAACGAATGAGATGGTGGGATTCAGCCAGGAAGCTAGCCAGATTCGATTGCACTCATCCAGGCAAAAATCATGCAGCATACGTGTATAGTCGTTCACGTGAAATTTGAAAAACACAGGTAGTGGTAGACGTGTTGAACTCCAGCGCACAGGACATCAAATGATTAACAGATAGAAGATAACATGCAGTTCATCACATCACTGCAATTCGAATAAAGCCAGCGCACATTTTTGCCACCTCACCACAAATCACGCAGCAATTAATGAACGCTCGACTGAAACTCACAAACTGCGGTTCAGTTGCACTTGCCACATCCTCAACTGAAGTATGCACCAAATGCTTAACTATTCGTCCTCCACCAGGGTTTTCTACCTGTTTCAAAATCTTCCCATGTCCCAGGCTCGTTCAGAAGCTGGAAAAGCATTCTACAGGAGACTTTCTACAGGAAAGTACAGCAAAGCCTTCCAGAGCAGAAAATCCTGGATTTTTCTTCGACAAATTGGGAGTCCCGAGAGAGGTAGGCTCAAAAAACGCCATACCCATGCATGAAATTTCAAAAGGTGGTAAATTAAATTGTTTGGAGTAGGGAAAGTTAAAACAAGTCTACCTGTGGGTTAAGAATTGTCGTTTGCCTGGGTGATACATGGAGTTCCTTTCAGTTGGTTCTGCATCACATTCCCCTCCACGGTTCCTATTAACAAATTTCTCCTGTACAAAAGTTAAAGCACTGTGAGGACTAACATGTGCATGAAGAATGTGAATTTTATGTGGTTATATGCATGCTGGGGATGAAAATTAAGCTCTACACTCTGTCCGTGGGAGCCTAATTCCCTTCTGATAGTTGATAATTTGGGCAGCAAAAGTCTTGAAACAAGGGAATTGTTGTTCATTGATATCAAACAGCCGAGGAATTCTTCCTTGAGTCCAAGGGGAAACTATAAACAACATTTCCATTTCTGAAAAAAGCATAAGAAAAAGGGAGCACTCTCACCATGCCAGGGGGATTCATAATTCAGCATTATCCATGGTTGTCATGTGAACTTACACTTCATCCAGCAGTGAAGACAGGGAACACATTGAGGCAGAAGAGAAAGCCAGGGGTAAGGAAACCTAGGACAGACCACCACAAAGAGAATAGGAAAGGCAAGAGGAAAAGCAAGAAAAAGGACAAGCTGCTGAGGCCAAAGTTGTGAGTGGAGTAAAAACACAAACGCCAAGGGAGAAGTGGTTGCAAACTCGGGCAGAGAAGACTGAAAAAGTACAAACAAGTAAAGGCACACCCAAGGCAACCACAACACAAGTCAAAGAGAGGGCACCCCCAGCCAAGCAAGCCAAATAAGGGGAAAATAGTTCTACAGGAAGCCAGCAGACTGCTTCTACAGGAAGCCAGAAAACTGCTTCTACAAGAAGCTAGAAAATGGCCACTACAAGACTTTCTACAGGAAGTCTGGGGAAAGGGCAGCAGAAGGAGAAATCGGCCGAGATTTTAGCTAGGGAGGTAGCAGCTGTGCTGGCCACCCTAAGCACATCCCCCAAGGAGAAGGAAAAGTGAAAGAGGGAGCCTCCCCTGTACTTTAAGGCAAGAAGAAGTGTAAGAATTAAAACCGGCAGACCCCAACCACCGTCCAAAGAACCAATCACCATTGTCAATACCCCTACCACACCAAGGGAGAGGTCCCCCTCCAAGGCAGCCATCACTTATGAACGGGGAAGCCCGAAGACATCCACCTGCAGAGAAAGAATGAAAATGTTGGACACAAAGGCCTCTCTACAGGATGCTGAGACAGTTCTACAGGAAGCTGAGAATTCTATAGGAAAAGGAGCACAAGCAGTGGGAAGAAGCAAAGAGAAAAGCATGGTTTCATGACCGAGAAGAGGAAATCACTTCAGAAGCTTGGCTTGACAGGGAAGCCACCAGGGCCATCAAAGATGAGGAGATAGAATGGTTTCTTAGAGGATGAGCAACACTTTCAGTAGGGGGGTGATGATGAGCCCCAAAAATGGATAATTATATGGGCTCATTCAACCTCCTAATTCGACTTAATCCACCATTATCATTAATTTATTGCATGTTTTTGATTATATTTATGCTAATAGAGTGAATTGGGTTAGTCATTATGCCAACAAGTCTAATGGGTGCTTTGTGCAGATTTTTAGTCAATTTTGAGACAAAATCAAAGGTTTTAATGAGCACTTGGTAGTCAAATTCGTGGGAGAACAAGGGAGAGGATTTGTAGGAAGGTGTCCCCTTAATTTATGGGCCTTTACCTCGAATTCTCCACCATCAGCTTGGAGTTCAAGGGCCACCAAATCGATCATCACAAGGGCAGCCGAGCAGCTAGTAAAAGTGTTGTTAACTACAAGTTTTGGCAGCCGAGTTCCTAAAATTTAGGAGGGCTGTTGGGGTCCTCAATTTGTATAAATAAGAGGGCTTAGGGCCTCATTTCAGTTAGTCACTTTGTAGGAAGAAGTTAGCTAGTTTGTAGTTCGATTTTAGTCAGTAGATTAGCTTTGCATTTCAGCACATTTTCAAGCTTTCCCTTGTGGACAGTTTTTGATGTAACTCTTATTTTCTTGCTCAATAAAGATGAATCTAGCTTTGCACCAGCTCTAAATCTCTCTTAGGAGGCTGTAGATCTTGGGGTTGGGCCCATCTCAAGTGCCCAGTACCTCCTTTTTTTACTTTCATGTGTCTTTGCTGCATTCTTAGAATAAAATCTGCTATTTAGATTTAAATCTTGTTTTGTTATTTAGGTTGTTTTTTATGATTAAAGTAGCTTTTCATGTTCATATTGATTTAATAGGTTAATAACAGAAAGGATCCTCGGAAAAAATCCTCAAGCACCTCTGATCTCACCTCTCCCTCAGTGGGATCGTGAGCTGGGACAAAGGTGACATTGCTGCCAACAAAAACACTGTTTTTGCTTTGCCAAGCAATCATTAGTGTTGGAATTCTCATTTGCAGACGTTGATATTAGTTGTGTTTAAATGCTCCAGTTTATGATTGCTTAGTTGCATAGTTATTTCACGTATTTCATTTTGAATAAACTTCTGTCCATTTCCTTTTGCTATTACTTAGGTCAGATTAGAGTGAAGTAACTAGGTCATTGGTTTTCCAAGTGTTTGTTTGTTCAATTTGAAAAATAACTTGCAGAGCGCATACCATACTTCTCCATCTACCTGTACTCCATCCAACCTACCTGCTCCACCCCCTACTTCAGATCCTTGCCTTACCATTGCCATGCTACCTCACTTTGCCCTAATTCCCATATCTTTGCACAACATTGCTTCTCTTATCTTTGAACCAACCCAATCGCCTGAGCCACTCTCCAGCCTCATTCACCAAGTCCTGGACATCCTCACACCCCTATCTCACCTCCATACCCACTCCTTCATCTTTCTCCACCCATCCATCCTCCAAAATCCCATTTCTAAACATCCTGTAGAAAGTTACAGAACATCCTGTAGAAATTCCAGAACATCCTGTAGAACCCCTGCAGACTTCCTATAGAAGCTCACGAATGAGGTTTCTTGGTAGCCAAACTCTGTGAAACTCTCTGGAAGGGTGTTAGGGACCCCTTAGGCCCTCTCTGAACCTTCCCGACCTCCTCCAAGCATTTCCTCTCGCCAATCCACCTCTGCATAGTCAAAAACAGTTAAATCGCATGCATAATAATTCTGACAAATTATTCAAAAATACAAAAAGATGTTTTTTTTTTTTTTTTTTTTTTTTTTTTTTTTTTTTTTTTTTTTTCAGATGTTACTACAGAAGTAGCTTAGACACATGCATTTTACCTTTCTAGAAGTCAATGGCATCTCTTTCAGTAGCTTGCATCCTCTTTCTTGCATCAGTAGGGCTTGCTGGTAAAATTAGGGTTTGCTAGGGTTTACGTTTCCTTTCAGCTTTTTCAGTTTCTTTCTGCAAGTAGATTAGCCTCCTTTGAGTTAGCTTTCATCCATCAGTTAAAAAGCTTCTTCTGAGAGCTCATATTAGTTGGCTTAAGCTCCTAGCGGACTTGTGCCAGCTGATCCAGTGACAGCTGTGGCAAGAGCTAGTACTTGTGCATATAGCACCGTCGCTTCCAAGTTTGTTACGAACTACCGAGTTGATAAAATTAAAGAAGGGAGTCCCAAGAGTTGCAGCATTATTGTTGCAATACTGGGGCTCACCAATGGGCTAAAACAATCTCCACGGGCATGTTATTATCGTCTTGACAAATATATTCAACAATAAAGTTTCACAAAAGGATCCACATACAACAACTTTTACAGAAAAATTGAGGATGATAAACTGCTAATTATTGTTGTTTATGTTGATGATATCATCTTTGGCACTAATGAAGAATCTATGAGTCAAAACTCTACTTATATTATGCAACAAGAATTTGAAACGTCTTTACTTGGGGAACTAACCTATTTTCTTGGTCTACAGGTGCAACAAGAAAAATATGGCATCTTTCTCTCACAAACAAAATATATCAAGCATATTATGAAGAAGTATGGGATGGAATATTGCAAACCCGTATATATTCCCATAATGGCAAGATGTAGCCTCAGTTCTAATGATGATTCTCCCATAGTAAACCAACTAGAGTACAGGTCTATGATTGGAAGTCTACTTTATCTAACAGGTACCAGACCAGATATCATGCATGCAGTTGGGATTGTTGGACATTTCCAAGCCAATCCAAAGGAATCACATCTTTAGGTAGTAAAGAGAATATTCAAATATCTCCAAGGAACCCAAGACTTTGGTCTATGGTATCCTAAAGATGCATATCTTACCCTTCATGCATACACAAATGCGGATTGGGCTGGAAATGTTGATGACTGGAAAAGCACTAGTGGAGGTGCATTTTACATGGGGCCCCGATTGGTATCTTGGTTCAGCAAGAAACAAAGTTCCATTGCCTTATCTACAGTGGAAGCATAATATGTGGTTGTTGCATCTTGTTGCACACAACTTCTCTGGATGATGCAAACATTACAAGATATACAAATCAAATGTTCTCCACCCATCTCCATCCTATGTGATAATACAAGTGCTATTAGTATTTCGAAAAATCCTGTTATGCACTCCAAGACCAAGCATATTCCAATTAAGTATCACTTTTTACGAGAACAAGTGCTTGAGAAAAATGTTAAATTGGAGTATGTTCCCTCCAAAGAACAAGTTGCTGATATATTTACTAAACCTATTCCCAGAGAAGCATTTGAATATCTCAGATAGAAACTAGGAGTTGTCTCTACCCAATTTTGCTGTTAATCTAGTCTACTCAGTCTACATGTGAAAATTTAGAAGTTTTCTTTTTGTATGCGAGTTTCATGAAGTATAATCACGTATATACATGAGTTTTTTTGCAGACAGTTTCTTATATTTTTCTCTGATAGAAAAAAGTGGGACAAAATCAAGATCAACCTATGACATGCTATTAACAACTATGATTTGATTTTTCTTGGTCTGGTGTTGATGGGTATAGTCTGCTGATATGGTATTGAGTTATGTTTTTCTCATTGATATTTATCTGATTGATGAATATGCTTTGATGAATGAGTTGTTGACAATGAACATGTAGCACAGGTTCAGGGGGAGCATTAGCCTTGCAGAATATAATGCATTGTTGGCATTATGGTTGTTGAATTATGCTACTATTAAGATATTTTGGTCTCAATTATTAATGTCATATCTGTCATTTGATGTAAAGGTCATGTGGAGACCTATGATATAATAATTGTCATATTAAGTCATGTATGGAATTTTGAGGTCATGTCAAATATGTAATCCCACTTGGTTGGGTGGTAGTGTCAAAAATGTAATCCCACTTGGTTGGGTGGTTGAGTCAAATATGTATCCCCACTTGGTTGGGTGATTGATGTAAGTATGAGTCCTTGGTGATAGGAAGGTCATACTCAGTTGAGTTATAGAGTCATGTTCTTCATTTGAAAATATTTCTGAAGATTCAACATGTGCTCAAGGGGAGCATGACAATATAGTCCAAATCAGATCCAAAGGGGGAGCTTTGGTCCACCCTTTTCCCTTGATGTGAAAGGGGGAGAGTATCATGGTGTTTGAATAACAGTTATTTGATGTATCTAAAACGTTTATACAGGTTGAGGTGATCAAAACCAACATGGTTTCCATCAAGTCCAAAGGGGGAGATTGTTGGCATTATGATGCATGTGTTGTCCTTGATGACAACTCACTTGTAATAGAACAAGTATATGGTAACTAGATGAATCCACAAGACGGTTCAGGGGTGACAGAGTGATGGAACAAAATAACAGAATGATGGGACAAAGATTCACAGATCAGAATCAAAAGTTTGATAAAGGTGAATGTTTGAAGATCTATACGTGGTTGAGTCAAATATATATCCCCACTTGGTTGGGTGATTGATGTAAGTATGAGTCCTTGGTGATAGGAAGCTCATACTCAGTTGAGTTATAGAGTCATGTTCTTCATTTGGAAATATTTCTGAAGATTCAACATGTGCTCAAGGGGAGCATGACAATATAGTCCAAATCAGATCCAAAGGGGGAGCTTTGGTCCACCCTTTTCCCTTGATGTGAAAGGGGGAGAGTATCATGGTGTTTGAATAGCAGTTATTTGATGTATCTAAAACGTTTATACAGGTTGAGGTGATCAAAACCAACATGGTTTCCATCAAGTCCAAAGGGGGAGATTGTTGGCATTATGATGCATGGGTTGTCCTTGATGACAACTCACTTGTAATAGAACAAGTATATGGTAACTAGATGAATCCACAAGACGGTTCAGGGGTGACAGAGTGATGGAACAAAATAACAGAATGATGGGACAAAGATTCACAGATCAGAATCAAAAGTTTGATAAAGGTGAATGTTTGAAGATCTATACGTGGGTTCGTCAAGGCCAAGTCGCATATACGCGCAGGTATAAAGAAGCAAATTCACATACATGCTGGCGCACTAATTTAAGAATACCAAGGGTCCTTACCATGGTATTAGCCCACAATATTGAGCGCAATAACGGTTACTTGATCCCGTCCAAGATTACCACCGACACTAGTGTAATTTTGACTCATGGTATTGGCTAAGGCTCTAACTATATAAAGAGGTGAAGATCAAAGTGCTAAGTGTGCATGTGAAATGGTTTTTGATGAATACTTCAATCTGAAGTATATTTGCAATGTAAGTGCCATAGTTGACACATAGATATGAAATAATTATGCACCGATAAATAAAATGATGGATTAGGATCATGAGACCTGAAATGAATTTCCATTGTATGATTTACTCACAGATTGACTAGATCTAAGTATTGATGCATGTTTTTATCTCTAAATATTATGATCTGGGTCTTTCTGAAGTTCTGAAGAGCTACACAATTTTAGGTCAAAATTTGCAGATATGTACGCAGGTTGGTCTCAGTTAAGTCGCGTATACACAGGGGTTCATTTCTTCAATATCGTGTACATCAAGGAAGGGTTTATTTTCATAAATGACTGATCAACTTGATCAGTGTTTCTGTATCTCTACTGTCTATCAATGATGTCCTCATGTTGATCTAGGTTGAGTGATAATGTCTGAAGTAGAACTAATTGAATGATGAAGTTGAATTTGGTTACATGTTGATTAGTTGAAAAGATTATTGATGCTACTAACTGTATGAGGGTTCTGTAAGCTAACAAAATATTTCAGAATAACTCTGGTCAACTCTGTGCCTGATTCAAAATTACAAGCTTTTAGTATATTGAGATCTATATGCAGGTTGCTCTACAGAAAAGCGCGTATACACACGGGTTTCCTTAAGTGAAGTAGCATATACATGTTGGCATATGAATGATCAGGGTTGTAGTTGATTCTGTGTGTTGATGCAATATTCTGAGTTTAGTTCTGTGTTCTAGTTACAATGATCTCATTGTTCTATTTGAATTAAGTTGGTGTTTTATTCAGTTGATATACAAGTTGTGATGTATTAAAGCAGGTGGATCCAGTGTGAAAATTTATGAAATATGGTCCACAGATATTGTTGAGGGTTGGAGCCTTCAGTGAGGAAGTCAAAGCTTTCTACCAATAGTAGTTGGTAATCAGATAAGGGGGTTGGAGCTCCCTTCTAGTAGGAGCTGGAGAACGAGTGAAGGTTGTAGCCTTTAGTAGGTGGGTGCCTGTGTATTGGCATGAGTCTGCACCAGTACAAGAATGTAAGAAGTTTTTGATATTAATAAGTTTGAAGACTGAGACAACAACAATGGTGGTTTTCTCACACATTGGGTTTCCACCTTAAATCATGGTGTTCATGTGTGATAGTTTATTCTATACTTAATGCACCTTCTTACTACTGATCGAATACCTAATAAATCTCTTACATTGTGGTTTAACAAATAAGGAATTAGTTGTTTTACAAGTTTACTAAGCATACACTAGTTTCTTTTACAACAGTCACGTACATACGTGAGTTGGGTTTAGTAAAGTCGTGTACATATTTCAGAAAAGAAAATTATTATTGTGAGTTTTTACAATACTGATTCAACCCCCCCTCTAAGTATTTTTCCCGAATGAAACATTATGTTGTCTCTGATTCAGATGCTGAATCAAATAAACACCATGACATTCCAGTGGTCATCAACGCTCCAGTTCAACCCTCTCCTCACACCAACTCTTCTGCCACATCACCGATAATCATATTGGAATAACAAGTCCACTAAACAATTTGTCTACGGGTCTATGGGTGATTATTTTTGTTTTTTGTAAAAGCTATCTTAATGGTTTTGCAAAGCCAAGTTTTTTGGATGACTATATGTTATATGGTAACTTATTATAGTTTTGGTAGGACTGGTAAACATGAAGAGTTATCTGTCAAAATATACCATCCTCGGGATTCTCAACTTAGCTTTGGGTAGTTGGTAGATCTAGTAATACTTATGCTAAACCTCGGGGATAATCAGGATTTCCCAAGTCACTATTTTTTCGAGATCTTTTGGAGGTTTGCTTGAAAAGCTTGCAATGTAACTTTTTTTGATAATCAATAGAAATCTACTGAACAAATTTACAAAAAAAAAAGGTGATAAGGTATTCTAGTTAACTAATTGACAAAGATGACGTGATTACACAAATGGATTATTTTCACCTTAATAATTCATTCAGGTATAGTTATATAAATATGGGCTTTTCTTTTCCAAGTAATTTGTTATACAAATTTCATATTATTATTTGATTTTACATTAGGATGTATTTAATTTTAGGTAGATTTGAAATTTATTTTTTTATCCATTTTTTCTTTAATTTTTTATATGATTTTTTAATGTCTTTTTAATTTATTAGATAATGTTTTTATTTTTGGTTTCTATATCCTACTCATTAAATCGTTTTTTATTATCGCTTTCCTCCTCTTTAACTTATCTTGGTTGATTTTAACTAAAGCTCTCTCATTTTCTATGGCTACCATTTTATGTATGTACAAAATTAATTATCTTAATGGCTTTAATTTTATTGGGTATAGTTATGTTTTAGTTAGAAATATCTTATAAGGGATATTGTTTTTAACTCTTAGACAACTTGTTATCAAGTTTTTTCTCACTCACTTAACCAATTTTTTCCATCTATCTCTAGATATGCATGGTCACCATACTTCACATTCAAGAAGGACTATTAGGGTTATGAGGATTTGAAAGAGAGAGCACAACAATTTCTAATCTCAAACCTCTATTTTCATGTATATATTCTGAATTGTTTTTCTTGTGCATGCATCCCACCTTAGCTTCTCATTGAAATTTAATCCCAATTTTTTTTTAATTTTTGGTTATCTCTAGCGACCCATCCTAAGCTAATTTATAGTTGTTTTTATGTATTTTTTTAGCAATAATGTCATTATATTAATTTTTTTCATGTTCACATTCATCCCAACCTCAATGCAAAATAAATTTAAGGTCTCTAGGTGATTATGTTGGTTTCATAATGTCTTGGTTACTAGTGTCATATCATTTGCATGCAATAATATATTTATGATAATCCTTGCTATGTTCACCAATCCTCAACCTTTCTCATTAATACATACCTCTAGCTTATCTATGTAAAAACCAAAGTGTGGGGGAGAGTGGAAACCTTGTTTCATCTTAATGCCATTCTTGGATATCTTTAAAAGGCCCTCTAGTGTAGTTATAATTTTAGCCTTTATTTTCTCATATGACTTGTGTAGTTTCCCTCCAACCATCTAAGGCTCTCACTTATGTCAATCTCGCCCTTAATTTGTCCCTTAGAATGGTGTCAAATGTCTTTAAGAAATCAACGAAACAACATTGCAACTCTTCATCTTTGGTGTCCCGAGTCTTTTCTATTATATGCCTAAGTGTGAAGCAATGGTTTAAGGTGGAGTGCTTCACTCGAAAGCCAACTTGTTCTTAGGTTATTTTGTTCTTTTATTCTACCTATTTGCTCAATTTTTTCTCCACAATCCCTCTCTTAGATAAAAAAAACATTAACTTGAACATGATGGTTATGTTGTTCCTCGAGGTATTTTTGTCTCCCCCATTCAATATGGGAAAAATGAGGTTTGTTACCTATTTGCTCAAGAACCCTTCTTTGACCATCTTATATAGTAGAGATATGATGTGTCAACTAAGGGATTCCTTTCCCGATTTCAAGTACTCTACTTATGATGCATTGATGTCTTTTTCATTTCCCAATGTCCTATTTATATACCCTCACGCACATCCTTTTCCATGAAGATTTATTTCTCTATGCTTTTCTTTGGTGGTTCCTTTCACTCCACTAAAATTTCATATGGGTTTCTCGCGTGAGATAACCATTGGACCAATGTAACATCATTATCTACTATATATTTTTAGGTCTACAATTCCCTCTAATAGGTTTTTGGGTTTTCGCTTACCAATTTTCAATGTTTTTTTAACCTCACAAATTTACCTTTTTACTTCTTCACAATCATAACTTATGCAGAGAAAAAATCATGTTTGTCTTGTTTCTATTAGACATTGTCCTTTCACCTTACACTTTTCTTTGAACCATGGGTTCATTAGGAAATTGTTAAACTATCCTTTGTTTCATAATTTCTTAGCTTTGTAACATTTAATGCACTTTTTGTTGCCTTCATTAGCTCCTTGTATATATTCATGGTTATGTTGGTTCCAATTTCGAGAGTGTGATATTCAACAATCTTTCTCTACCTTATTAGATCTATTATTTTCCCATCCATTTTGTTGTATGTATTGGGCCTACCCATTGTACAATTTCTCTCAAGAAGGCCATTGTTTTTCCTATTGTATCTTCATCCTCATTTTTTTCTTTTGATTATAATGTTATTGGGCTTCATTTTTTCTCTATTTTCTTTGAGGATAATAGACCTCACATCCTTGGGTGTAATCATATTGCTTTCCTTAGCCTCCCTTAGGCTAACTACTTGCTATATCTTCCGAAGTTTCGATATTTTAAGTTCTTCTTGAACTTTTATTCCACTTCTTTGGCACTAATGAGTAAAATCTTACTTTCCTTAATTGTGGTTTCTTATTTGATCTATTCCCCCTTTTAAAGATTCCCCCCTCTCTTGTCAAGAATGATTTTTCTTGTTGTTTTATATGTTACGTAAAGTGTGGATTTTATGGCTCGTTTCTTTTAGGATGTATTAATGAGTTTTAGATGACCATTTGTTTTATTTTTGTTCTAAGTTGTTGCTTCTCTAGCTTTTCCTTTCCCAACCTTATTCCTAGGTTTTTAATGGTGTTTAGGTTCGTGTCCTTGTTGCCTTACAATTTCTAAAGGGAAGATTCTTGGGAAAATATAAAATGAGGTGTTTCTAAATCAAAAGCTTATTTGGAAAGTGAAAGTTATTTTTGATTTAAAAATTAAAAATGGATTTATATTTTTACATTTTGATATATTTTTCCAATATGAGGGGGATACCTATTTTTTTCTATAGTCATTTTTTAAATAAGCTAACATACTCTCTTTCTTTCCCTAAGGGCTCTCCCATTTTGTGGAAGTGCAACTAATTACTCACCATTTCCGCAATTGCATGGCATGCTTATATTTTATTCCATTACCATTGACCTTTATGAAGAAGAATCGCTTCATAAACATTGTGAAAAAGAAGAGTTGTTACTTCAAAAACATCATGAGGAAAAATATAAGAAACCAAAGTTCTTCTTTGCAGGAAACTAAGATCCAACTTTGATATAGTAATACTAATTAATAAGACATTATTGCTATACTATATAATATAATAGAGAACTTATTAGGTAGGTTACAGTTGTATAGGGCTCTAAAACTCAACTTCATGATAAAGTGAATTTCTTGTAGAATATTCAAGCCAACCAGTGAGACAATATTTGTCAAATCCAATTGGCCAATTTGGTATTAACCAAAGTGTTCCATTGTAAGAAATGGGATGTTCTCCCAATATGTTGTTTCATAGCTTCATGATCAATTGAAAGAGAAGGACGGCTCCATCTTATATTTGCAACATCTTAAACAAAACCTTGCACATGAAGTAAGTGTATTAAGAAATGTAAAGGTCACTTAAAGGGCCGAATTAATAAATTGTCAAATTATGTTTCTTCCACTTTTGAGAGGTATGGTAAAATTGTTAGGTGTCGAGAGTTTCATATTAATGTGATTAAAGAAACTCATGTTCATGACCTTAAAATTTTTTGGTTCTGATCTTAAATACTTGTGGTGGGCTAATATTGTAACCAAAACTTCCTAGTTAATATTAGACTTATGGTGGGGCAATGAACTCCACATGTTGAATTTCTTCTTTGTCAACCTTAATGATACAATAAAAAAACCCATGTGAATTCTAATTTCAAATTTAAATTTTATTCACATGTTCGTAACATGGAATGTTTCAGTACCTTATGTGTAATGCTGGGCTCTAACATTTAGTGGGCCATGATCCATTGCTACAAGCAGAGCCAAGTATGTCAAATTGTATGGCCTCTTAGAATTGTTCATGGATACACACAATCAAAGTATTCAAGTTTCTAGGCATACATTTCACCTTCCATGTTTCAATTAAGGACCATCGGGAGGTTAAATAAAGAAAATGCAAAAAATTGATAAGTGGATCACCAAACCTTTGATCTTTTGCATTGAAATTCCATATCTACACTTAAGTGTCAAATGTTATCCATGTATATTGTTCTTCTTTTTGGATGCCATTGAATGATGCCTACTCTAAAATGGCTAAGCTTATCATAAACGTTTTATGGGCCAATAAAACAAAAGTGATTTGGGAGCTCCGCTGCACTACACATGAATTTGGAGGCCTAGTTTTGATTAAAACATGACTATAGGTTCAAGCAATATGGGATAAATGGGTACTTAAGCCATTAATGGAAGAGTGACTTGTGATGTTCTACTCCATCATCAAATCAAACATAGTCTCCCACTTGGGAAATTCCCCTATCAAGGAATCTTGTTCCAAAACTTTTTTCTTCTTCTCACATTAAAGTTGCAAGCACATTTTTTCTGCAAAGTATATTGAAGACTTAAGAGGTTTTTAAATCCTTTAGATACCTTGGAAGGATATTTCCATTCAAATTGTGAACCATTGCATCAAGTGATCACTCATTGTTATATTGGTTGAAACTTCTCAATTCTTGACCCTAAGGATGTTCAAAATGGGTATTCATATAGCTAACGATGTTTTTATAATCTATCTTGGTGGCAAGACTAGTAGTGGAGTAAGTTCACAACATTCACAAAGTGTAAGCCAATTACATTGGTATAGGGCTTCACTTCAAGCCATTCCTTGAAGCTTGAATAATTAAAATATGGTGGCTAAAATCTCAATCATAAACATGCCACTTATACCTTTATGATATTTGGAAACTAGTGTTACAAACCATGAAAGATGTTTTTACATGGTGTTTAGTTACAATAGGGATCCCTATATATAAGAGACAATCATATCTAAGTGTGAATAACATGTGTCTATGATCTAAGTAAGAAAAAATCAATAACTACATCTTTTGGCTTTTACCTTTATCCAAAAATGTTTAGGCATGGGTCAAGTCTATGTGTTAGTAATAATATCTCTTTATCTCCCCGACCTGGAAGAATTCCTTGTTAAGTAACCAACTTCCTAAGGCCATTGAATTTCACTCAACATGGGTTCTTGGTAATGTTGAAGTGTTGTATTTGACATGGAATAGATGCAAATCCGTTTCTTATAATGTTTTTAACTCATTGCAATGTTTTCTTAGCATGATGACATATTAATGGGAGCCAAATATCCTTGCAGATCATTATCCAAACCTAGAAGTTTTGAGTTGAGATGGAGTACCTCCAACTATGGTTTGAGTTAGCCCTCTTGTAAAATGAGCAAAGAGATACTTTTCCGTTTTAGGCCCACCTTTGTTGGTTCACACAAAAGAGATAATAGGCCTTACTACTGGGATGGAAAATGGGTTACAAAGAATTATGAACATGTGAGGAGTCAACCCCAAATGTCATTAGAACATGATACTAAACACTTTTTGACTCTAGCATTGGAAATATTTGACCGAACTAAGCCCTTGAAGCCTACTAATGAAGGATGGGACCTTGTGCAAGCCATTAATGTCAATCCTTGGGTTACTAAATGGGGTCCACCATGAATAAACATAACCAACCTCCTCGAAATTTAGTTGCCATGGTTTTTTTCTTAGTGCTTTAGCTCAAGAATGAACCCTTTGTCATTTATGATCTCTTGTTTTTTGTTTCAAATTTTTTGTGCCATTATGACTTTTTTTGGCTTAATCCAATCCATATTTTTTCCTTTCAACATCTCGCTCATGGGTGTTTTAGGCTTGATCCAACCAAAGAAGATTTTTGTTTCTTCAATTATGCTTATGAACATTGCATTTATAGACCACCTTTTATATTAAAGGATGGTTTCACTATTAATATGAATATTCAAAGGATGCTTTAATTCAAAAAACTTACCACCACTTACCACCAAGCATGAACATGTACTAGTCATGTAATATGCATACATGGGCATCGACAAACATGGCATAATATGGGTTTTTAGAGGATACAAATTCTCATGGATTGAATTAGACACAACTAAAAAAGAGATTGTAATAGCAAATCGAAATATCCATACATCAAGTAGTCAATGAATGAATTGTAAGGAATCTTGGACGAATGTGACTTTACAATGGTGAGTTTCTTTCTATGAGAAAGAAAATAGATAGTTGTTGACCACATGTTCTTGTTTAGGATTTAGATCACTATAATACCCACTATGACCTTTCTCTCCTCCTCCCCACTACTCTATACAATTTCGACCCCATTTCCTTTTCGATTGCTTTATTGAAAACTCAAACTTTTCTTTATTGACAACAACTCAAGCCCAATGCACTTTTTCTTTGATTTTTCTCATTTCCCTTACAAAAAAACCCAAAATAAACCCTTTAATTCAAATACATAAAACACACCAACTAAACACAAAAAGAAAAGGACAAAGGCAATGCATGTAATATGAGAGCTTTGCTAAGACATGAATAAAAAAATATCAATATTCTTTTTTTGCATTTCCTGAAAATAAAATAATGATATTTCAAAACCTAAACATTGGTCAAAATGAGAAAATGTTGAGGCTATAAATGATTTTTCAGTTTATTTTAAACTATGGTCGCGATAAATTTTCACCCTTCAAAGGATGAAAAAAGCCCCAAGAAATGACCTTCTACTTTTAATGAGAGAATCACTAAGTGCATCACTTAAGAAAAACTTAGGTTCAACTGTAAAGGGTTAAGTTGACCTTTTACACTTGGGTTCAATTTTGGTAAAAGGTCATGTTGACTCGTTGTGAAATGCCTTAAAATCTAGGCACCCCTTGGGATAGAAGTCCACTTCAACGAGATTTATAACATCTTGACTTTTGTTAAAATAGTTCTTGGATATATTTTTAGTGTTATAATGGTTCTCAAAAAGTTTCATCCTAGTTCTTTCCTTGATTTCTTCAAATCACTAATTGACCATAATTGCTTTGAGCGACGCTCTACAACTGAGTTTGATGGAGATGTAGCGTGCATAAATAAGTGCAAACATTTAAATGTGAACTCAACATGGGAGAGAAATTGTAGTGTCCCTAAAATAAAATGTTTATTAAAAAATAATAATTATAAAGCATAATGTAAACTCAACTAAAAAACGATAAAAATAATAAATCTTACTCGTACTGCTAAATGCTAATTTATAACTAAATTTATAATAGTAAATAATTCCTATCTCTTTTAGAATATTTTGAAACCTGCTCTCAACCACTCTTAACCTTATAACCTGATTATTATTTAAAATTATATAACAACGATTTTTATTTTTATTAATAAACCCCTTAAAACTTTATTATTATATAATCTCCTATCCTCTATTTTATTAAGAACTTATTCTTTCCCCCTTATTAATTTTCTTAACAACATATTACTATTATTTGTAATCCTAACAACTAATTTATAACTAAATTTAGAATATTAAATAATTTATAACTAAATTTGGAATATTAAATAATTTATAACTAAAATTAGAATATTAAATATTTCCTTTCTATTTTTATAGAATTTCTATTTACATGTTTAACTATTCTCCAACGGCTAGTTTTTCAATGACTGACCTTGGGCAATGATGCATCTCTACTATTTATTCTTGAAGATTGTATGATTTTTTCACCTTGTCCTTAGGATGAACCACATTAGTTGGTTCTAAACCTCGATGTAATTGTTTTTCAATGGTTGACCTTGGGCAATGATGCACCCCTACTATTTATTCTTGAAGATGTATGATTTTTTCACCTTGTCCTTAGAATGAATCACATTAGTGGGTTCTAAACATCGATGTGATTAATCTGAAAGACATTTATCTACAATACGATCACAAAAGTCTCAGATCTAACAATAATAAATCTATTCAATTCAATTTGTAATTTTATTTTTCTTAATAAAATTATAAGAATATTTTATATATATACACACAAACACACACATATATATAATATGGTTTATAATAATGGCTTAATCATGGGAGGGTTTGAACCTTGAATCTAATGGAATATAATACTTCATTATCAAGGTAATCACCAATTGAGCTACTCCACAAAAACTACTCCAAAATATATAATTAATAAATAGATAAAAAAATTAATAAATATATAATTAAAAATATATTTCTATATATGAAAATGTGATATATGTATAAAAGGTAGTTATAAATTAAGATATCAATTAAAATAATAATTCATTCTCATAATAATTATATTTAAATTTAATTAACAAACCTATAAAAAAGTTCAATATTTATAATAGTTTTTTTTTCCAAATTATATATATATATATATATCAAAGCCATGCATATCACATTTAAAAATTATAAAACTTGTAATTATATGTTTTTTTTGCTAAGTAATGTGAGTCTGATTGACATGTCTAACTTGTGGTTTGAGTAACCGTGACCAATGGACATCTAAGTCATCAAAATTACTAGAGGATTGCACCGACGTGGCCATACCAGCCCTTAGTATGGCTGGACTTTTGCCCACGGAGTTTCAAAGTGCTGACCTTTACACCATGGAGTGCCTTAAGAGAATACCTTATCCGTGTCTAGGCACTATGGACCTTATAATTATATGTATTATCAATGTTTTAATAAAATTAATAATAATAATATATATATATATATATATATATATATATATATATATATATATATATATGTGAAATAAAGATAAAAATATTATTAAAAATCAATATAAATCCATCTTAATTGTAAACCTAAGTGCTAGAGGAATCAAATCTATTGAGGTACAAATCTTTCCTCAAATTTTGCACTTAAAATGAAATTTACATCTTGAAAAATTTAATGTCTCTAAGTGTAATGTCCGGTCTTGTCCTGTAAACATTTTGACTCCGTCAAATTACATAAAAATACAAATTAAAATAAAATTACTAACATAAAAACATTTTTACCGAGTCAAAATAAAATAAAAATAAAAATAACTTTATTGTATTCACCTATGGTATTAACCAAATGGTGGAATATAACATATTTAAATGAGGGAATGAATGAATGGTTTATGGGACCACCAACTTTTCAGCTTTTGCAATTCAATCATTTTATTACTCAAATTAATGATGAGATGACCCAATCTAACAATCCCCTCACTGAAAAGACAATGCTGAGGAACCGATGTTACCACACTGTTGTAACTCCCTTTAATGTCTTTGAAAGCATCACATTCCAAAATGAAATGTTTTTTCCGCCTAGATCCATCTTAACCAAGTTTTGAGAAAGATCAAATCTGAGATTTGCATTTTGATCTCTCTCAACCTTTCACCAACCTAGATCTATCTTAATTTTAGATCTACCAAATTCCAAGAAAAATCAAATCTAAGATTTATATTTTGATCCCTCTCAACTCTTAGTCAATCCAAAATTATAAATCTAAGCAATAATCCAAAATTAAAATAAATCTATGTTAATTGAAAAATTGCAAATATTTAATTATATAACGATTAAAAATGAAAAATAAAATTAAAATAAATCTATATTAATTAACTACTTACATGCTTAGTAATATTGTACAAGCACTATTGACCATATAATATTTGGAAAGTTCAATTGCGAAAGTGTTTCCTTGGACTCATCAAAATTCCATTTTCACAAAATCCAACAATAATTAAAAGTTCATCATCTTAAATTGCAACAAAATTAAAAGTTCGCAGAATTTGACATCATTGAATAATTCCTGCTGTTCGAAACTCTCCTCTCTCCCTACCTGTCAACCTTCCATGTTTCCGAACTTAGTGGTCCAATTTCCGTGGTCCAATGTCACTGTCGGAACTTGGAAGACTCCGGCGGACTTAACGACTTCAGTTCACACCGTTGTCGTCTCCGCTTGTGGGGCCACCTGTGCAGTCCGTGACTGAATGTTTAACCAGAGGACGTAAAACGCTGCACAGTTGGCAGGCAACCGTGACCTTCCAGAGGCGGCGCAATCCCCGAGGATGACTCTGACGTGTCAATAAAACGGCCGCGTGATTATCGCTCAAAACGACAGAGAGACAGCTCATGTCATGAGAGGATCCAATCTCAATATAAAGTGAAATCGTATTTCAAGTCGATTTCGCCACGTCACCTCTGATGTTTGGTCTGCGCTTCCATCCCTATCAAAACCTTCTGGACCGACGGAGAAGAAACGGTTCCACGTCATCGGGATTCGGTACTTTATTTCATATTTTTAAACGTGGCAGCGTTACCTAGACGAGAATTTGATGCATGTGGCCCCAAAATCAGATCTCAGCTCCCTGCTTTCACGCTTGCTTCATGATTCGCATATTATAAATATTATCATGGTTTATTCTATCATTCAACACAAAATCCAACCAGATAAGAGATGGCCCGTCCACACAAATTACAATCATTGGCATTGGTAGCTAGTAGGTGGCCATGCATAATCCATACGCCTAGGTAGGTGTATCCATAACAACCTCTAAATACGCTTAACCAACGACACGTTGTCACTGCCATGTCATTTTCAAAAGGTTAGGTTTAAACTTTAAACAGATTTATATATAAAGGAGAAAGAAAGAAAGAAATTATTTTAACGTTTACGAGACTAAAAATAGTTTATATATATATTTTCAGATCTAAGTTGTGTTTAGGCAGTTCGTGTATGTTGGATATTAGATATATATTTTCAAATCTAAGTTGTGTTTAGGCCAGAGTTCGTATATGTTGGATATTAGATTGCGTTTAGGTGGCTGTGAGCTCATGAATGTTGTTATGAGGGTTAGTTAGTTTATACGTTGGATATTAAGTTGTGGTTAGCTCAGGGTTAATGAGGGTTAGTTTATAAGTTGGATATTAAGTTGTGGTTAATTTAGAAAGGAGGAGATCTTGTGAGCTCATGAATGTTGTTATGAGGGTTAGTTAGTTTATACGTTGGATATTAAGTTGTGGTTAGCTCAGGGTTAATGAGGGTTAGTTTATAAGTTGGATATTAAGTTGTGGTTAATTTAGAAAGGAGGAGATCTATTCACTAATGAAATACGTTGGATATTAAGTTGTGGTTAGGTCAAGGTTAATGAGGGTTAGTTTATAAGTTGGATATTAAGTTATGGTTAATTTAGAAAGGAGGAGATCTATTCACTAATGAAATGTTGTCACTGGGATTGTATGAGCTCTCACAATTGGCTTCGATCCTTAACCTCTCCCATGAAATTTGAACTTGTGACTTGATGAAATTAAACTCATAATTGGCCCTCACCCTCAACTCCTCCCCATCAAATTTGAACTTGTCATGAAACTAAACCCCACATAAACCAATAAAGCTACACCTACACCTCATCGATATAAACATTAATAGGTTACCTCTTACAATTTTCAATGATTAGGTTAATCTTGTTAAGTCTAACGGCTCTTTCTAAAATGGAGTACTAAAGAAGTGTAATTATTTTAAACACATAACATTTAAAAATATTAATAATATGAGAATTATTGCAATATTGGTGATAAACATAGTATTTCAATGTGCACTTTAAATTAAAAACACATATATATCAACTTTAATATCTTTATTTATTTATCTATATAAAGTATATCTAAATAAAATAATTGAAAGTGAAAAATTCTTATTACTCATACCTGCGTTTTACATTTCAATATGACTCTCTCTCTCTCTCTCTCTCTATATATAGTCTTTAATATTCTATATGGATTCACACATTTCATTTAATATCGATCCTAAGTAAAATATTTCAGTATTAACACACACACTAAAGTAATTACAAGTTTTTAAAACATTTCAATGTTGTACATTAAGCATGATGTGTAATTCTTTTAGTGTTTAACATGGTATTGACACACACATACATGTAGAGAGAGAAGAGAACTAGCATAGATCTATTTTAAATTCAAATCTATCATGCATGGAGAGAGAGAAGTCCCTCCAAATTAAAACTCTTTTTTAATTGAGAAAATTTGATTAAAAATTTGCACTTATAAAATTTTGATCATCTTAAATTATAATAAATTTACATTTAAAAATCTACACTATTATTAATTGTATTTTCAAAGTTGTTTAATGCAAGGATCACCAAAGCACAACCCTAATAAATATACCATGGTATTTTTCACATTAGGGATATATCAAACCTCCATCAACATTGTATGGAATTACACTTTTTATTTTATTTAAGATATTCTAGTACTTTTTCCTACTTAGTGTGAGAATACTTCCTGTGATAAATTGATAAATTTCTTCCCAAGTTTTCTCTTTTAAAATAACACTAACAATTTGATAAATGGTTAAATTTCTCCCCAAAATTTCTCCTTTAGAATAACGCTTAAGAATGCCTTGACCTTTATTGAAGTTTCCAAAACACTAACCAATACCCATTATGATAATTTGGTTAAACCTTTCCCTTCTAGAGAAGGAAAACTCATCCTTACCTTACAATAAGGATAAATAGAAGCTCGATCCTAGGAAGCTCGAGCCTTTAATATAGTGACCTGACACTATCTCCACTTAACAATATAATAAAGTTATATATATATATATATATATATATATATATATAATAAAATGATGAGGGCCATGTTAGAGAAAGTATATATATATATATATATATATATATATATATATATATATATATATAATAAAATGATGAGGGCCATGTTATTTCTCTAGACAAACCTTTTCTGAGAGTGAATTAGTGCACAGTCAATTATAAGGGAAATCCTCCCTTACTTATATAAAATATATTGAGACGTAGGTCTTAAACAATGTATAAGTAATTTTAACCTAGTCCAAGTCACAATGATTTTGTCTTCCTTTTATGGAGGTGACTTAAATGTAATTATTGGATATCCACTGCCATTTCCCTAATATAATCAAAAGATATAACAAAGAAACAAATCGTTGGAAGAAGAAGAGGCATTTTGATACTCATCCATGCTTTACTCATCCATAGGGCCTACATTCCTAATTTGATTTTGTCTTCATTTTATGGAGGTGACTTAAATGTAATTATTGGATATCCACTGCCATTTCCCTAATATAATCAAAAGATATAACAAAGAAACAAATTGTTGGAAGAAGAAGAGGCATTTTGATACTCATCCATGCTTTACTCATCCATAGGGCCTACATTCCTAACTTCTAATTACATTCTGCATCCAATTTGCCTTATTATGACATCGTAATTAGAGGAATTTTAGAAGGAATGCTTGAAATTCACAAGCCCTTGTAAGACATATTCATTCCTCTTATTTAAAGATCAATATATCTCAATAAGTCATAATGGTGCTATGCATTCTATTCATTTACATAACAATTATACTTTTGACTTCAAGTGAATAAGCAAATTCTTGATTGAGAGTAACATCATAGGCACATCTTCCCTTAATTACTTAATAGACAAATTTACATATACATAATGTCACTTTACCCTTTAAAGTGATATTATAAGCCTAACAAGCATATTTTGCTCTATAATTTGATCCATAGAGTGATTCAAACCATTTGGCATGCAAAATAAATATGGCAATTTTTTAAGGAAAAGCTTATCTAAACACTTTATAAACAACCACCTACAACACTTATTTGGTTAAAGCATTCCAACGATTCAAAATATGTTAAATGTTTACTCAATCTTTAAGCACAATAAAACTTAAATTTTTTAACATGAAAGCTAAATATAGAAGAAGTAATTAAAAAATGTCTAATATATTCTTTCTAAACCCACTGGACATCCATACCCAATAACTCAATTCAATTCACAAACAATTTTTCTTAGTTCCAATCCAAAATCATCACCTACAAGATATGCATGTGAGCTATAATTTTATGAATAGTTCATGGTGCACAATTGTCATTATCATATGTCTCACACACATATTAATTCAAGTATTTTTAATGACATAAACTAAAAATGTAACTATCAAACCCAAATTAAAACTATAATGATCAAATTATCTTACTTTCAACCTAGACATATTGTAAAATATGTTAACAACTCACTCTATGACTTTCGTAGTCAATTCCCAATATGATTAATTCACAAATTAAAATAAAAGATTTTGAAAATATAAAGGAAAATAGTGTATAATTGTTCAATGGAAACCAACATAAACTTCTTGAGCTATTTTACTAGTTAGAATTACTTATTCGTAGCTGGCTCCAAAGTCTATTCCTTATCATTTGTTAAAAGTATTAATGTTTCCATAGGGATATACTCAACACCATAACTTCTAGAGTAGAATTCACAAGCTTAAGAATACATTGTTGACCTAGTTATAACCAACATGTTAATTTTAACATTGCTTACTCAAAATTGGAAATAACAATCATGAACGATTCATAAGACCAATTATATGCCCAATAACAACATAATTAGTTGTTGCGTAACTATGGAACTAAGAAAACCAGGTTAAGCCTTAATCTCCTTGCCTTTGCCAAATCAAAGATTGTCAACCAATTTTCATCCAACTTAGAGAAAACTTCTTCCCCTAATGCTCCATGTTATATTAGCTCACAACCAATTTGTGGTGGGTTTTCCATCGACTGAATTTATTAGGAACAACCACCCCTCTAATAAGGGGCTTTGCATCACAATTATGTGAACATAACTTGGAAAATTACACATTTGTGTTTTGTTGTGCCAATTTTAATGTGTCAACACATCAAATATATGTGATAATGCTAACTATGCATCCAAATAAGAATAAAGTAAAACCTTTCCTTTGTCTCAATATCAAAACAACAATAAAGGTGCATAATCTCCATAGCAACCAGAATTAAAATTATATGAGTTGCATAGAGCAAGTGGTATGGAATCGAGCATGAAATGAGAGGCTAAGTTCCCTCCATATTTAATTAGATGTGGATGTAAGAAGTTCAACTTTAGGGTCTCAGAGATGTTGTAAGAATGGGGAGATCATTGCTTTATGTAGTGTGAACAATTTGGAGCTACTCTAGGTTGTAAGCATGCATTCCTTAGCTATGAGAGCATCAAAATGTACAATACTTAGACCACCTCTTATTCAAGAACAATTTAGTAAGATGTTAGAAGCATTGAGGACATTATCATGATTACTTTAAGTGCAACACATGTGACCTATTACAGGCTTAAGTAAAAAAGGAAAGTATGAAAACCCTAGGTGGAGTGCATTAGCAATAGCAAAACTAGAAATTTGGTGAGTGTATCACAATTGTGTAAAAACAACTTAGATAGTTACACATCTACATTGTGTGCTTCCTTTTTTAAAGTGTCAAGAAATCAACATCAACTATACATAATGATATTAACAAGTGGTTTGAGTACGTGCTATTCTGACACTCTCCTGACCAAGGAATGCATTATTACAACCATAATAACTCCAAATTTCTTACATGTTGTGTAGAGAAAAGTTCTCCCTCTTCTTACAACATCTAATATCACATATAAAATGAGTAGGATGCCTATCTCAAATGCATAATGGAAAAACATATTATTAGCAATGTAAATAATACACATAAAGGAAGTGACAATGATGAAGGCCTAGATAAAAGTTCATTCTTTCAACTATTGAATGGGTGCTCTAAGCCTTAATATCCTTTCCTTTTCCAACTCAAATATTGTCAACTAGTTTTCATCCAACTCAGGAAAAACTTCTTCCCCTAATACTCCATGCAATATTAGCTCACAACTAGTTTGCGGTGGGTTTTCCATCAACCGAAATTGTTAAGGAAAGCAACAACACCTCTAACAAGGGGATTTGTATCACAATTTTGTAAAAGTAACTTGGAAAATTACACATTTGTGTTTTTCTTTGCCAATTTTAATGTGTCAACACATCAAATATATGAAATAATGCTAACTATGCGTCCAAATAAGAACAAAGTAAAACCTTTACTTTGTCTTCATAACAACCATAATTAAAATTATACGTGTTACATAGAGAAAGTGGCAAGGAGTGGAGCATGAAATGGTAGGTTAAGTTACCTCCATATTTAATTAAATGTGGATGTACGAAGGTCAACTTGAGGGTCTTAGAGATGTTGTAAGAATGGGGAGATCATTGCTCTATGTAATGTGAGCAATTTGGAGCTACTCTAGGTTGTAAACATGCATTCCTTAGCTATGAGAGCATCATATTGTACAATAATTAGACCACTTGTCATTCAGGAACAATTTAGTGATTTGTCAAAGGCATTGAGGAAAATATCATGATTACTTTGAGTGCAACACATGTGACCTATTACAAGCCTAAGTCAATAAAGGAAAGTACAAAAACCCTAGGTGGAGTGAATTAGAAATAGAAAAAATAGAATTTTGGTGAGTGTATCACAATTGTATGAAAAAAACTTCGATAGTTATACATCTATGTTGCGTGCTTCCTTTTTCAAAGTGTCAAGAAATCAACATCAACTATACATAATGATGTTTAATAGGTGGTTTGATTAAGTGACATTCTGACACTCTCCTGACCAAGGAATGCATTATTACAACCCGTAATAACTCCAAATTTCTTACAAGCTACGTAGAGCAAAGATTTATCTTTTCTTACAACATCAAATATCACATATAACAAGAGTAGGATGCCTATCTCAAATGCATATTGGAAAAACATATTATTAGCAATGTAAATAATACATGTAAAGGAAGTGACAATGATGAAGGCCTAGACCAAAGTTCATTCCAAATAACCAATAAGAACAATAAATATGAATGCAACTAAGGAATAGGAAATAATTGAATGGAAGAGCCATGGATAAATGAAAAAAATGAACCTAGATTTTGACAAGCATTAACCTAAGGCTTAGCCGACACTTTTTAACTTGAATGAGCCAAGTTGGCTTTCAAATGCCTCGTTGCTCAAACTTACATAATCCATTGAAATGCAATTTTTTTTCCATATACAAACATAAATAATTCCCATAATCAAACTAACCACTATGTGAAATTCATTTCATAACCTTATTTTGTATGCTAGGTAGGTTAGACACCATTTATTTCCTTTCAACTACATGCTAATGAAATAAAAACATGGCATATATCATAATGAGTTTGACACTTAGACATGAAATATCTTACACATCTACATTTTTCTTTGTTTTTTATGGTTTCCATGAATTTTTTTTCAATTGCAAGCATTTGTAACATGATATCATCGTTATACCTCCTAGCATAGTCTAGGTTATGATGGAGTCCTCTTAGTTTCCCTACGGGTAATAAGTAAAGGTCATTTCAATCCCAAGCTAAGGTGCTAGCGAGGAGTCAGGTGGGGGGGGGGGGGGTGCATGGTTGTTGTCCCACCATGCATTAATGGTTGAATATGTGGCAACATGCCCCCTAGATTGATCAAATAAACATCACATCACAAATCCAGAAACGATTTTTGCACATAGCAAAATGATGCAAGTTGGTCACGACGGTAGTTTTGGTTTAATGGTGTTTGTTCTGGGAATCAACATAACAGTTATAATGGTGAGTGGAGAGTTGTGGGTCCATTAATTCACTCACTACCTTCCCTACTTCTCAGAAATTTGATCATTCATTCTATGCGAAGTGGGATGCACTCTCTGTTCAGTGTGAAATTATGAACATATGAAGAGTTATTTCATATGTCTTGATATTGGAAGTTTTTATGACCACTCATGGCCCTTGACTCCCACCTGTGATTATTGTAGGAGATGGACACCACAGTAGTTAAATTCCATAAGTCTCCATATTTTTTAGCTCTGTTCAGTTGTTTCCTTCTAGGGAAAGCTTTTCTCTTTGGGCCTGAGTCAAAAATATCTTTGGTGTTGTTTCTCATTTTCTGGCTCTATCTTTCTTCATCCATTCAATTTATGTTTTTGACTATGGAGCATTATATCTTTCTTCACCATTCAATTTATGTTTTCAATTATGGAGTATTCCCTCTCACCTGGATATTTTGTCTCTCTCCTCATTCCTCACTCTATAGGCTCTTCCTAGCTTTGACCTCTTTTTGTATTTTGACTTTCTTCACTACCCTCCATTTCTATTCTTTATTCCTTGTCCTCCATCTCCACTTTGTGTCTCACCCCCTTGCATCTTGAGCCCAGTTTAATCTCTGATTGGTGATAGCAACGCTGAGGAAGCATTCCAGAATCCAATGTAGTGTCATCTATTATAAGGATCATTGTGGGTCAAGATCCCAATAGAGGGAAGAATCCTTTGCAAGGATTTTTCACTCCCATATGCCCCAATCTGTCCAGGATGAAATTTCCAAGGCCAAAAGGGAAATTGTAGGTGAACATGGCTACTTGATTATTATTGAGGTGGAAAGTGAAATTGTTGATTGGTTTCCTGATGTTGGCCACACTTGTGGTTGCTTCAATAAATATATGTACATTGTGGATATTTATTGGCACTTGAAGATGCTATTGTGAAGGGTCTTTATAGACTATAATGAATCCAAGGAGGGAATCCTCCTTATGCTTGATGAACTTTAGCTCTCTGCGTGTGGCTTGGATAGATGTCTACAACACATTGAAACTCACTTGGGCCTCCCTCTAGACCCAGAATGCTCACCATGAAGAACTAAAGAACTAATTGTAGTATAGGAATTAGACTCCCCCAATACTAGGTGATGGTTTCTATTTTCTTCAAATTTTACTCATTTTCCATGTTGGTCTTTTAGTTTTCAGTTTACAGTTGCAGTAGCAAGCTATATGCCTTAGGTTAGATTTGTTGTATTTTTATATCTACAAAATTTGTTAATTTTTGGATGCTGGAAAAACTCTAGTTTTTGCAATGGTTTGGTTTCTCTAGTGGTAGACCACGAAAAGCCAAATTATGTTTTTTTGATCGGATTTAAGAAATGAATATATTTTTCTTACAAAGAAAAAAGTAAGGGTCATTTCAGGTAGACTTGAGAGTTTTAGGTCATGCCTTTAAGTTTTCATACAAATTTATAATATGTAAATAGAATAAATTCACAAATTTTTATGATTCCAATCTTATTGATTGAAAAAGAGTTTAAAAAGAATGGATAATTAATTAATGCGAAAAGATAATTGTAAGTTGAGTGCTCTGACACTAGAGATCAAGGATTTTAAAGAAGGTAGAATGTTTGAGGAATAGAAAAATTGTAACAATGTGAGATGAAGCTTGAGAGTGGAAACTATTTGTTGAGGAGAAGTACACCATGGAAGTTTCATTTAGATGTGAAAATGAGACCTATGAAAGATGAGGACATATATTTGATGTAATGATTTTTAATCCCACAAAAAATAAATGAGTATACCTTTTCATATCATTCATGTTTTGTGTATTTATGTCTTGCATTTATGTGAGTGAATTCCTTTGTTGTAATTAACTTGAATGGTTGTATCAACATGTAGGATCCATCAATTATTATTTCATAACATTAATACTTGTCATGGTACAGTGCAACATAAACTTTAAGTTAATATTTCATGTGGTTGGCTATGACTTATGGTGGAGTGGTGAATTTATTGACATCACAAATCTATTCTTTGGCAACCTTAATGCTACAACAAAATACACACATGCATGCTAATTTCAATTTTTAATTCATTGTTGTGCATAGACATGTAGTTGACAATGTAATGTGTATATTGTAATGTCCTAAATGGGATAATTTGCTAATTATGCAGAAATTTAACTCAACGCAATTTCATCATAAAATTTCCATTCAATTTATAGAAGATCACCATGTAAAATAGGACAAGAGAATGCATACAATTCCATAGTACGAAGAACATAAATAATCTCAACTTTTATTGATAATATATAAATTGGGGTTACATGCAAATACAACCAAAATAACTGAGATGAAAAGATGGTTTCCAAGATAATCTGTTGCACGACTATGTTGGCTCTCCAAACTGATTTGAACTACACTGCTAAGCTCTCTTGTGAATTTTCGATGAATTCGCCAAGGGAAGGTGGGTACTCGCCCAACCTCACTAAATCACCCAAGGGTTTCCGTCCTAGGGTTACTGCTGAAGTAGAGAACTGAGTTCTCAAACCTCTCCACAACAAGAAAACACAAATCCACGATGTCCTCTAATGGCCTCCTCCTCCTCTTTTATAAATCTGATGGACCCCTCTAGAACCTCTGATTTTATTATTATTTTAATCATGGAGCACTTTTCCCTCTTTTATTTCAATTAAATATTCTTTTTAATGTGGGAAAAATGTAAATTGGCCACCATGCCTCCTCAGGGCATTGAAAATCACTTCTAACCATCCCGTCCTGTAGAACTTATCATTTAGGTTCCAACGAGCTATTACATTAAGATGTTCTTCCAAGTACTCTTCCCAAAATGCCACCTTAAGTGTAATTAATTAAGTAAGGCCCATTGATAAATATGTTTTTTGGAAGTTGTCAGAATGCAACGGAATGAAAGGAAAATTGCGTGGATGATGGAATATACGAAGAGAATGCCATGGGACCTCATAAAAACTCTTCAAAATCCCTCCAAAATCTCTCCAAAATCACCTAGGCCCATTGAGGACGTCAACCTTCACCTGTGACCTGTCTTCCCCCAACTCTGAAAGTCCATCCTATCGATGCCATAAGGAATGCCAGAAAAAAGGAACATTACAAATCCTCTCGCCCCAAGATTGCTTGCCCTCAAGCAATAAAAACCTGTGGACTAGTCCGGTGGCCCAATGTAACTGAGACCCAATGCCCGGATCCCATATAAACCACTAGATGATGGTATGCCTTTGTGTCAACCCACCATGAATGGACTCCTCAATGCCCAGATTGTTGGGTTGTGTTATATTCTTTCCACGACTAGCCCACGTAGTTAACCCGAGGGTTAGATAGGGGGCGGAGCCCCCTTTTGTTGTGCTAATTGTGAAGTGAGGGGGGGTCATAGGGGGTTTGAGGTGTACCCATAACCCCAATTTATGGGGTCTGGGGCAGCTCCCTGGGAAATTTTGGTTTTGGACCCTATGTTAGGTTGCGGACCCACCTATGGTTTTGTGCATGATTTTCGCACATGTTTTTTGGACGCGATGGTTTTTGGTCCATGGTATTGGATGCGATGCTTTTTGGTCCATGGTATTGGATGCTTCAGCATGTATAAATATGTATTATAACATTGAAAGGAACATAATGAAAAATCAAGCTGGTAGTCCCGGTTTTGGGATCCAGGGGAAATCTCTGTGTATATGTGTTTTATGTGTTATGCTCTCGCATTTTTATTTTCTGTGTTTTAGAATTTATATGCAAGTAATTTCTGTATGGGGTTAAAACCTACATTTGGTATCAGAGTTGTTTTGGCTTCAAGGGGACGCCTTTTTTGCTGAGGGGTTTTGCTCGGGCTTGTGGTAGACCCTGTTTAGTGGGAGATCTGCGAGATTGATTCTAGTGGTGAAAGAAGATGGCAAGTAGTGGAAAGATAGCGATCGAGAAATTTAATGGTCAGAGTTTTGAGTTATGGAAACTCAAGATGGAGGATCTGTTGGTGGATAAATATCAGTGGATCGCGGTAGATCTTGGTACTAAACCAACGGGAGTGTCCGATGAAGAATGGAAGAAGTTGGATCGGAAGGCAAAGAGCACAATATGATTGTGTGTCTTAGATTTAGTATTGCTGAATGTATCAGGGGAAGCTATGACGAAGGCTTTGTGGGACAAGTTAGGGACTTTGTACCAATCTAAGTCTCTGGTGAATAAACTGTTCCTGCAAAAAAAGCTATATAACCTGAGGATGAAAGATGGAGACTCAGTGACAGAGCATCTGAATGCATTTAATACTGTGATAAGTCAGTTAGCATCTATTGATATTAAAATTTCAGATGAAGATAAGTGCATCAGTTTGTTGTGTTCTCTACCAGATTCGTGGGATAGTCTAGTTATTGCAATAGGTAGCAATGCAATTGCCTTGCAGTTTGATGAAATAGTCTCAACCTTGTTGACGAAGGAGATGAGACGGAAAAATATGGAGAGCCAGAATGGTGATGCCTTGTTTGTATGAGGACGGTCCCAGAACATAAACAAAAATAAGTCATCGAGTGGGAGATCTAAATCTAGAAGGAGATCTAAATCTTCAGGAAAACCTGTAAAGGTGGTGCGTTGGAAATGCGAAAAGGAAGGCCACTTCAAAAGGGATTGTAAATCTAAAGCTCCTGAAAAAGGAAAGGGATCTGATGAGGCTCCTTTCGCAGAGGCGAAAACCACCTCAAATGAAGGCGGGGATGTGTACTTGGCTTCTTTGAGTACACATGTAGATCATGAGGCATGGTTGATTGACTCAGGTGCATCCTTTCACTTCACTCCCCATAGAGAGTGGTTCTGCGAATGAGAAATATGATGGTGGTGATGTCTTCTTGGGGGATGACAGGAAGGCTAGAATTGCTGGTCGCGGAAAAGTAAAGTGAAGTTGCAAGGTGGAAGGGTTAGAACACTTCCGGGTGTTCTACATATTCCTGCATTGGCCAAAAATCTGATTTCTGTAAGCAAGCTGGATGATGTAGGTGTAAAAACGGTGTTCGAGAAGGATACCTGCAAGATGGTTCGGGGAGCACTAGTATTGATGCGGGGAGTTTGGATTGGAACTCTATACAAGCTACAAGGTAGCACTGTTGTTGATGGGTGCAACAGTTCCATGGTTCCTGAAAGTGAAGTAGAAAATCTAGTGGTCTCTAGAGAAAAGACCATGCTGTGGCATCAAAAGCTTGGACATATTGGAGAGAAGGGCCTTTGAATACTTCATGATAAAGGTATGGTAGAAGGTATGAGTAATAGATCTTTGGATTTTGATTTTTGTGAAAATTGTGTATACGGGAAGCAGAATCAGGTGATTTTCCCCTCTGGTATTAAGAGGGCAAAATAGATATTAGAGCTTGTGCACAGTAATGTGTTTGGACCTGTGAAGGTTCCATCACTGGGTAAGTCTGTGTACTATGTATCATTTATAGGTGACTTCTCAAGGAATACATGGATATATTTCCTTAAGAAGAAATCTGAAGTCTTTGAAAGGTTTAAAGAATTTAAGGCTCTCATGGAAAATCAGACAGAGAAGAAGATAAAGGTGTTGAGGACAGATAATGGTGGAGAGTTTTGCAGCAAGAAATTTGAAGAATTCTGTAAGAAGTGTGGTATAGCATGACAGAAGACTACTCCATATACACCTCAGCAAAATGGAGCTGCAGAAAGAATAAACAAGAGATTGATGGAAAGGGCAAGAAGCATGCTCATTGGTGCCGGGTTAGGACAAGAATTCTGGGTAGAGGTGGTGGATACTACATGTTACCTAGTCAGCAGGTCACCTTCATTAGCGTTGGAGGATAAGACTCCACAAGAGGTATGGACTGGTAAGAAACCCTCTCTTTCACATATGAGGGTATTTGGATGTGATGCATATGTACATGTTGCAAAGTAGAAATGAACCAAGTTGGATAGTAAATCTGAAAAGTGCATCTTTATTGGGTATAAGGATGGTTTAAAGGGTTATAAGCTTTGGAACCCAGTCACACAGAAGGTTGTGTATAGCCGAGATGTGGTGTTCAGAGAGGTGAAATATGTTATTAAACATGAAGTCCAATGAAAGGAACCTAAGAAGATAGAGTTTGAGCTTAAGGAGGAAGAATCAGACTCTACAATAGAGGAGGAATCAGAAGATGAAGAGCCATAAACTCCAGCTGTGAGAAGATTAGTTCGAGAAAGAAGGCAGCCAGAAAGGTATAGTCCATCTGCTTTCTGTTCAAATTTTTCTTTGTTTGTTACTGATGATGATCCCAGAACTGTGAAGGAAGCAGTGGATTTAGAGGATGGAAAACTCTAGAAAGAGGCCATGGTTGATGAAATGGCATCTTTGCACAAAAATGAGGTTTGGGATCTGGTGGAGTTGCTAGCTAGAAGGAAACCCATTGGTAGCAAATGGGTGTTCAAAAAGAAGACAAATGCAGAAGAAAAAGTGGAGAAATACAAATCTCGGTTGGTAGCAAAAGGTTATTCCCAGGTGTCGGGAATTGATTTTGATAATATTTTTTCTCCTGTTGCTAAGGTAACTTCTATTAGATTACTTTTATTTGTTGCTGCTGCTTTTGATTTTGAGGTAGAACAGATGGATGTGAAGACAACATTTCTTCACGGGGATCTGGAAGAGGAAATTTACATGAAGCAACCTGAAGGCTTTGCTGTGAAGGGTAAGAAAGAACTAGTATGCAAGTTAAAGAAGTCTCTGTATGGGTTAAAACAGTCACCAAGGATGTGGTATCAGAAATTTGATACATTTATACAGGGACTTGGCTTCACCAGAAGCAAAGCAGATCACTGTATGTATTTTAAATTAATTGGTGACCGTGTTATTTATCTGGTCTTGTATGTGGATGACATGTTGCTAGTTGGAAATGACAAAGAAATTATCCAGGATTTGAAGATCCAATTGTCCTCCAAATTCGACATGAAAGATCTTGGTGCTGCAAACTATATTTTGGGCATGGAAATTAAAAGAGATCGTACAAAGAGGAAGCTCTGGTTAAACCAGAGGAAGTATGTCGAGACAATACTACAGAGGTTTAATATGCAGGATAGTAAACTGGTGAAGGTTCCTATTCCTATAGGTGTGAGGTTATCTGCTGAATAGTGTCCCAAGACACAAGAAGAGGAAGAGGACATGTCCCGTGTTCCATATGCAAGTGCAGTCGGTAGCTTGATGTATGCAATGGTCTGTACTAGACCAGACATTGCACATGCAGTGGGAGTATTGAGCAGGTTTATGTCAAAACCAAGGAAGGAGCACTGGACAGCAGTGAAGCGGGTTTTCAAGTATTTGCATGGCACTAGTGATTATGGTTTGTGCTACCAAGGAAGACCAGGATTGGATAGAGTGTTGGATATTCATGGCTTTGTTGATGCAGACTGGGCTGGAGATCTGGATTAGAGAAGATCTACAAGTGGGTATGTGTTTAACTTATTTGGAGGTGCAGTCAGTTGGATGAGTAAGAAACAATCTATAGTGGCACTATCAACTACAGAGGCAGAATACATGGCAGCCACTCATGCAAACAAGGAAGTAGTTTGGTTGCAGATATTTTTTTCAAGTATGGGGTTAGTATAGGTGTTGTTTGTGGAGCATGATTGTTTAGAGGTCTTTGTTTCAGCCGGATGTATACCCTAGGAAGTTTGTACACCCCTCCACGTGGGGGGGTGCGGGGGGGGGGACTTGTCCCCCCCCCGCGGGGGTCCGGGGGGGGCGATCCCCCCCGCCTGGGGGGTTCGGTGGCCAGCGGTCCCTCGGCGGGGGCTCGGGGGCAATGCCCCCGAAGCTAAAAGCAGATGTAAACTTTCCTTGTAAAAGTATAGTAATTTCTAGTCAATCTAGGCCGTTCATTAGGCGGATGATCTGACGGTAGAACTTATGTTTAGTTTAGGGTTTTTTGCCCTAGAAGGCAACCCCTCTCTTTGTATGAGGGCATTTTATTTGAGGCTGTGTAATAGATGTGTATTCTGTGAGCGAGAAACAGAGAGGTGAGACCGTGAGAGAAAACATAGGATATTACAACGGATTTGCTGTAGGTTGTGTCTCTTCATTTTGCTGGATAATAGAAAGGAAGGACTGGCTGTTCGGGGTGGACGTAACCCAAACTGGGTGAACCACGTATATATGTGTCTCTCTTGTTTTATGCATTTTCTGTGTTTATATTTTTGCAATATTTTATGTGTTCCATTGCTCCATAATATATAATTTTCTAATAACTGGTATCAAAGCCGAAGGTCTATTTGGCTGATAAACTCGCAGGAAAGAAGGGTTCCTCATTCGAGTGGGAGAAATGGCAGAAGATGGTAAGTTTAGGGTCAAGAAATTTAATGGCCAAAAGTTCTCACTGTGGAAGATGCAGATGGAAGATTATCTGTATCAGAAAGATCTATACTTACCATTGGGTGGAAAAGAAAAGATGCTGACAGGTATGAAAGATGAAGAATGGAACCTTCTCGATAGAAAGGCACTCGGAACAATATGGTTGTGCCTTGCAGCATTGGTCGCCTTCAACATTTCGAAGGAAACAACGACAGAGGGTTTGATTAAGGCGTTGGAGAAACTATATGAAAAACCCTCGGCCTCAAACAAGGTATTTCTTATGAAATGATTATTTAATATGAAGATGTCGGAAGGTGGATCTGTTGCAGATCATTTAAATGATTTCAATACTGTTACAAGTCAGTTATGTTCTGTAGGGGTAAACTTTGATGATGAAGTTAGAGCTCTGTTATTCTTGTGTTCATTGCCAGAAAGTTGGAATGGTTTAGTAATGGCCATTAGTAACTCTGTGTCTGGATCTAGTACTTTAAAGTTTGATGATGTTGTTGGTGCTATCCTTAGCGAGGAAATGTGACACAAAAGCTCCGGTGAGACATTGGGAAATGCTTTGAGTACAGAGTCTAGGGGAAGAAAAATGGAAAGAGGAAAGAGCTCAAGATATCGTAGTAAATCAAGGAAAGGCAGATCCAAGTCTAGATCGGGATAGTGTGCTGGAAATGCAGAAAGAAAGGACACCTAAAGAAAGACTGTAGATCTCGGAAGGGAAAAGAAGGAGATTCACATCAAGAAAACAATCATGAAGCAAACGTGACAGGTGAGGTGTTACAAGATGCTTTGATTCTTTCTTTCAAAAACATTACTGATTCGTGGGTGGTAGATTCAGGGGCCTCATTCCATGCCACACCTGATAAGAAATACTTTCATGACTATGTTCAAGGAGATTTTGGACAAGTTCGTTTGGGTGATGATAAACCCTGTAAAATTGTTGGAATGGGTAAGGTTCTTGTAAAATAACAGAATGGGAACCAATGGCTACTAAAGGAGGTAAGGCATGTTCCAGATCTAAAGAAAAATCTGATTTCAACAGGGCAGTTAGGCAGTGAAGGTTGTGGGACAACTTTTACAGATAAAGCTTGGAAGGTCACCAAAGGAGCCCTGGTAATAGAAAAAGGCGAAAAGGTTGGTACATTGTATTTATGCAATGGTATTTCTAACTCTGTTAATGCTTTAACTTCCAAAGTAGTAGATGCAGCATTATGGCATCATAGGCTCAGACACATGAGTGAAAAGGGGATGAAGATTCTTCACTCAAGGAATTTGTTGCAGGGTTTGAAGAATGTTGATTTGGACTTCTGTGAGAATTGCATTTATGGAAAACAGAAGAGAGTTAGATTTCTCAGAGTTGGGAAAGAAAAGAAGAATGAAAAATTAGAGCTTGTGCATTGAGATGTATGGGGACCTGCTCAAGTATCATCTCTTGGTGGCTCTCGTTATTATGTTACTTTTATTGATGATGCAACTAGAAAAACTTGGATTTATTGTATTAAGAATAAATCTGATGTATTTGACACTTTTAAGAAATGGAAAGCTTTGGTTGAGATTGAGACAGGAAAGAAATTGAAGTGTCTTAGTTCAGACAATGGAGGTGAATATTGCAGCAAAGAGTTTGATAGGTACTGTTCAGAGCATGAAATTCGCAAAGAGAAGATGGTTCCAAGAACACCACAAGAAAATGGTGTGTCAGAAAGGATGAACAGAACAATCATGGAGCGTGCAAGGTGCATGAGATTGCATGCATGATTGCCTTTACAGTTTTGGGCAGATGCTGTAGATACTGCTGTTTATCTAATAAACAGAGGGCCTTCAAGTTCCTTGGATGGTGGTGTTCCGAAGGAAGCATGGACAGGTAAAAAGGTAAACTACTCCTTTTTAAAGCCTTTTGGTTGTGAGGCCTTTGTCCATATTGATAAAGAAAATAGAACAAAGCTTGAAGCAAAGTCAAAGAAATGTACCTTTATTGGATATGGTGTTAAGGATTTTGGTTATCGCTTATATGATTATGAAAATCAGAAAATCATTAGGAGCAGAGATGTAATATTCAATGAAAAGGTCTTGTATAAGAATCAGTTGTAGGAAAAGAAACAGGAAAAAGAAAACAAGGAATACACAGTGCTTGATGAAATCACTGAAAAAGTAAAGGTGCCTAAAAATAATAATAATCAACAACCACAACAGCAACAGGCACCCCAAACACCTGAAAGTGGTGTTAGAATATCTACCAAGATAAGGAGACCCCTTGAACGATACTCTGCTTCATTATATTATTTATTATTGACTGATTCTGGTGAACCCGAATGTTATGAAGAAGCAATGCAGGTTGAAAGTAGGAAGAAGTGGGAGGTAGCCATGGAAGAAGAGATGGACTCCTTAATGCATAACCAGACTTAGGACTTAGTCAGGTTGCCTGCAGGTAAAACTACATTGCAGAATAAATGGGTTTACAAGCTGAAGGAAGAAGATGGAGGAAAACATAGGTACAAAGCTAGACTTGTGGTGAAGGGGTCTGCATAGAAGAAAGGTATTGATTTTGATGAAATATTTTCTCCTGTTGTTAAAATGACTTCAAGCAGAACTATTTTAAGTCTAGTGGCAGCTGAAGATTTGCATCTTGAGCAGTTAGATGTAAAGACAACCTTTCTCCATGGGGATTTGGAGGAAGAGATATATATGCAGCAGCCACAAGGATATGAAGTGAAAGGGAAGGAGAAACTAGTGTGCAGGTTGAAGAAGAGCTTGTATGGCTTAAAACAAGCTCCAATGCAGTGGTATCTAAAATTTGACAAGTTTATGTCTGAACAAGGTTATACTAGATGTCACTCTGATCATTGTGTTTATTTGAAAAAGCAAAATGATGGAAGCTATATTATATTGTTATTGTATGTAGATGACATGCTTGTTGCAGGATCTAACATGCAGGAAATAAATGTGCTCAAAATAAAATTGGCAAATTCATTTGCAATGAAGGATTTGGGAGCTGCAAAACAAATCCTTGGTATGAGAATAACTAGAGACAGGAAAAATCGCAAATTAACATTGTCTCAGAATGAGTACATACAAAAGGTGTTGAAAAGATTTAACATGCACAATGAAAAACCAGTTAGTACACCTTTTGCTAGCCATTTCAAACTTAGTAAGGAAATGTGCCCAAAGACCCGAGAAGACATGGATTAGATGTCTAAAGTTCCATATGCATCAACAGTTGGAAGCTTAATGTATGCAATGGTCTACACAAGGCCTGATATTGCACATGCAGTGGGAGTTGTAAGCAGGTACATGAACAATCCAGGAAAGGAACATTGGATGGTAGTGAAATGGATTCTAAGATATTTGAAAGGTACCACAAATCAAGCATTATGCTTTGGTGGTTCAAACATTTCCCTACAGGGATATGTTGATGCAGATATGGCAGGTGACAGAGATAACAGGAGGAGCACTACAGGATATGTATTTACTGTTGGTGGAGCAACTGTCAGTTGGGTTTCAAAAATCCAAAGTGTTGTTTCACTTTCAACAACAAAAGCAGAGTATGTTGCTGCTACAGAGGCTAGTAAAGAAATGATTTGGTTACAAAGGTTTATGGGTGAATTGGGTAAGGAGCATGATATGGGCACGTTATACAGTGATAGCCAAAGTGCCATTCATCTTGCAAAGAACTCAGCATTTCATTCCAGGACTAAACACATACAGCTCAAGTACCATTTCATACGATCAGTGCTGGAAGATGGAGAGTTGAAGCTGGAAAAGATACACACTAGCCAGAATCCTGTAGATATGCTAACAAAAGTTGTAACCAAGGAGAAACTAAGAACATGCTCAGTTTCAATTGGTCTTCAAGGATGACGATGAAGATGAGAAACATCCAGGTCTAAAGAGGAGTCATTGTCCAAAAAATGAACCAGCGGTGGAGTTGCTACAATCATTCTCCAAGTGGGAGATTGTTGTGTGTGGAGCACGATTGTTCAGAGGTCTTTGTTTCAGCCGGATGTATACCCCAGGAAGTTTGTACACCCCTCCATGCGGGGGGTGCGGGGGGGGGGGGGGGACTTATCCCCCCCGCGGGGATCCGGGGGGGCCGATCCCCCCTGGCTAGGGGGTTTGGGGGCCAGCGGTCCCCCGGCGGGGGCTCGGGGGCAATGCCCCCGAAGCTAAAAACAGATGTAAAATTGCCTTGTAAAAGTATAGCAATTTCTAGTCAATCTGGGCCGTTCATTAGGTGGATGATCTGACGGTAGAACTTACGTTTAGTTTAGGGTTTTTTCCCTAGAAGGCAACCCCTCTCTTTGTATGAGGGCATTGTATTTGAGGCTGTGTAATAGATGTGTATTCTGTGAGCGAGAAATAGAGAGGTGAGACTGTAAGAGAAAACAGAGGATATTACAATGGATCTGCTGTAGGTTGTGTCTCTTCATTTTGCTGGATAATAGAAAGGAAGGACTGGCTGTTCGGGGTGGACGTAGCCCAAACTGGGTGAACCACGTATATCTGTGTCTCTCTTGTTTTATGCGTTTTCTGTGTTTATATTTCTGCAATATTTTATGTGTTCCATTGCTCCGTAATATATAATTTTATAACAACAGGAAGCTATAAGGATAAACTGTGACAACCAAAGTGCAATTTTCTTGGCAAAGAACCCTGCATATCATTCAAAGACAAAGCACATTGATGTTCAGTATCACTTTGTGAGGGATATGATAGAAGACAAAAAGTTGTTGCTGGTAAAGGTGGACACTTTGAAGAATACTACAGATGCATTGACAAAATCTGTGAGCTCTGAGAATTTCTCTTGGTGTAGAGAGACAATGGGCGTTTCAGGGCTGGAAAAATGACTAAGCTCTCTTGTGGCCCCCTGTGGAAAGAAAACAACAAGTGGGAGAATGTTGGGTTGTGTTATATTCTTTCCACTACTAGCCCATGTAGTTAATCGGGGGTTAGAGAGGGGGCGGAGCCCCCTTTCGTTGCGCTGATTGTGTAGTGAGGGGGGGTCACAGGGGGTATGAGGTGTACCCATAACCCCACTTTATGGGGTCCGGGGCAACGCCCCAGAAAATTTTGGTTTTGGACCCTATGTTAGGTTGGCGGACCCACCTATGGTTTTGTGCATGATTTTCGCACATGTTTTTTGGATGTGATGGTTTTCGGTCCATGGTATTGGACGCGATGGTTTTCGGTCCATGGTATTGGATGCTTCGGCATTTATAAATATGTATTATAACATTGAAAGAAACATAATAAAAATCAAGCTGGTAGTCCTGGTTTTGGGATCTAGGGGAAAATCTCCATGTATATGTGTTTTATGTGTTATGCTCTCACATTTTTTATTTTCTGTGTTTTAGAATTCGTATGTAGGTAATTTCTGTACGGGGTTAAAACCTACACAAATACCAAACCGATCTCTGACTGAACTTGTCATCAACCAATCCTCCTGGATCCCATTTCCACCAGGAACATGTATCAATGCTCCATGGCTCTTGTTGTGCTATAACTCCAACCATGAGTGGTTCTCCATCCATCGTGTACCAACTCATCGCCTCTCTCCAATCCAACCCTTGGAATAGACCAAGGTCAAACTCACCATGCTGATACTGTACTGAAATACTGATGAGTGGCCAGCGTACATCCTGCTACCAACTAGAGCATGTAGTATCCCTCACATCTAAGGTCTCCTGTAGTGTGATGCTCTTGACTAAAAATGATACTCCATCAATAGGGTACTAGGTCATGATCTCTTGCTAATCCAATGCACAGACACCTGTGTAAGAAACAAGTCGACTAGGATGATATGGGTCCTTGTTCAACTTAGGATGCTCTATCTAGTCAATCAATTAAGATATGTCTAAGGAAACCTACCCCTTACTATATAACAGGAAAAGGTGGGTGAGATGTGCTACAAGCCCTGTCTTTGTAGTCCCAGAGAGGGATGCTCCCTGAAAGTAATGCAACTCTACCAACTACCTGTGCAAGTACCTACACCTTATCAGTGGGTCAACCCAAAGATGGATGCACCACCATATCAAAAATCTCCACCACCATCTATCTGAAAAATCCACACTCCTTCAGTCTACCAACCTCCTGCAAAACTATCCCATCAAACCCTCGCACTCTACAAATACTGCCACCCAGCTAGCTGTCTATACATATGCTTGCTCCTCATTAATGGTTGGGCCCAAGGATGGTTGCTCATCCTCCTCCATCATGGGTTCAACATGAACCTCCAACTGGATCTCCCCAAAAGGTTCATCATGCATACTGTTCACATTATCCTCCTCAGCTGACTCATGCTCCACCATATACTGCTCATGCTGAATCATCGCTGGTGACACATCATCCTGAATGTATCCCATAGGGTCCACTGATTTCTCTCCATACACACCCAAATATAAAGTTGGCCTGCTATCAACAACTCCAGATGACTGCTCATACTTCCCAGAGGCATCCTCGTATGTCCCTACAGACTCATCCAAAGAAGAGTCCTCATCCTGAAAGATAGAAGGAATATCTTCCTGCTCTACCTCTGCCATCTCCTTTGCATCTCTCAAGAATGAGGGGTCAGGTCCCCAAGGTTCTTTTCCAATGAAGCAAAGACCCCACATTCTTAACTCATTTGTGCTACATGGTCCACCAATCCTGAGCAGCGCCTCCTTGGTCATCTATCTTCCTGTTGGACACCTAATCCTCTAAGGGTTGGTGTGGAAGCTGAACAACCAAAAGGAGTCCAAGAGACCACTTGGAATATGAATCCAAGGGTCACACCATGTACTATAATGTATATCATTTGTTAATAATAAATGTACTCTCCCGTTTATCTTTCCTATGTTGTTGCTGCCATGTGTGTGTTTAACATGGTATTAGAGCAGACAATATCCTGCCCTGCTCATATTTGAGCCACTAATTTTTGTGGTCTTTCTCTGTGTGTTTGTCAGACCTGAGTGTTGGTTGGAAGGGTCCTTCCTTTTTGTGATGGTTGTTGCTCTTAATATGTGTGTTGTATGTGCTGAAGATTAAGGCTCTATTGTAGACAAATAAATCGGTTTTGTGTATGGATCATTGTTTCATTTGTGTGCTGACTTGGAGCTATATTGGTGTTAAATGGATTCTGAAATTGTTGTACAAGGCTTCATGCGTTGAATATTTTTGTATGTGTTTGGTTGAGTGTCAAGTCTACAGGTCTGTGTTTCCTATGATATCAATTTCTTAGAGATGTCTGACAATCCTTTGCATAACGTATATGTGCCTTATATACCACATTGCTGATTAGTTCTGACCTTCTGGTCCATATATTCTCCTATTTTATTGCTGCACAGAAAAATGCTCCTTCACTTAGCGTTATTTGTGCCATTTCTGTCCTGCCATTCTGAATGTGCTCAGTCATTTCACTCAGCTATTTCTCTATAATAACCAATCCATGATATGCCCGCCATTGTTGTCTCTGCTTGGTCCCGTGAATAAATCCAAGTGTACAGGCACAATCTGGTGAATTCAAAATCTCACAATAGAATACAGAAAAGTTAAGGGCCAGTCCTAGTCTGATAGGGTGAGTTGGAGCCAACTCTGCAATCACAATGTCCTGGCTGCCTTGTGTTAGCTCTGCTACATGTTTGAACATTTTGAGCGCCAAATGAAGACCCGTACGTGCCGCTGCTATTCAAGGAAAGCCTGTATCGGTCATCCTCCTCACTCCCCTCACTCTGCTCCCACTCCCATAACCTTCCCGCTTTCCTTGTTCTCCTCCAAAACTTAGCATAAACCTATATTTCCTTAGCTCCTGGGCACTGAGTTTAAACGTCATCTTACCGTGATAACTCGATCGAGTGCTTTCACAAGCCCTTTTTCACGTCACATCTGACGAAAAGACGTGCTTTTAACCCCCACCGTCCGATCATTTACCACGCGATCCAACGACGATCGCATTCCCCGATCCCGCAAACTGCCCGCGCATTAACCCGTGGGAAAAGTGGTTTTCTGCCTGTCCCATCGACCACGCGTCAATCGATGAATGGGATTGCATGTCCATGTACATTTACCGCTTCCCTCCCATATGTCGTGCAGTGAATACCACCCACCACTCAAACCATTGTTCCCCGGCCGTTAAAATCCCGCGCATCTTCAGCTCCCGATCATTGTTGGATCTTACCGCATGAGATCCAATGGCCCTCATTCATTCCGCCCTCATATCTCCTGTTGAATTTTGCAAACCAAATCACCGCCGTTCATCTGTTTCATCTGACAGCCTGCGATCGTCTTTCACCTTACCTTCTCGATAGCCCCTGTCATGCTGTATCTGCCGTCCATCTGTGAAATCCGACGGTCGGCCCCGATCCTCCATTCAGTTTGTCCACCCGCCATGAATCCCACGTTCCTTAACTGCTCTGTGCACCCAAAGGACGAGCTTAATCAATTCCCAGTACCGTTTGTGGCAGATCCTCAACCACTGCATTCAAGAAGCGGAATGGCCGAGCGAAAAAAGACCGGCCTCGAGCAGTTAAAGCACTTATTAGTTATGGAAATTCTTCTGTACAACATTCCACCTGTTCAGGAAGGAAAACCGAGCAACAGAAAAGGCCAATTTTGTTCATTAAAGCAAGCAGATTGCAGTAGAGACTCTTTGAGAGAGTTAAGGTGGTTGGTGGTCAATTATGACCCCTCCGCACATAGGATAGTAGAGCATTTTTGTAATCAAACTCTATATATACCCAGAATAGAGATGTAATGAAGGTTGATGGTTGTAGTTTTGATGTAAGGTTCAACTTCTTGAGACTGTAAATACTATGATACTTGCAGCGTCTGGTCTTCATTTTCAGCTAATACAAGCTTCTTTTGCTGTTAATTTCTCACTTTCCACTTCTATTCTGTTCTAGGTTGTGCCTGTTATGCATTTGTTCATGTGCTCTTGATATTTAGCATTAGAGGGGCTGTCATCCCACCTCTGTGTTGAAGTCTAGTATGTATCATTGAATGTGTTATGCAGGTTTCTGTTTACTTAGTGCCAGAGAGCTATCATCCTGTCTGTGCATTAGGAAATAGAATTGCAGACCTTTTTACTGGTTGCAGCCGGCCATCACATAGTCCTGTGCATTTGCTTGTGTGGTCAATATTCTCCATGTTCACCTAATCCTCAAACTGTGATTAATTAGTGGTCTAAAGCCTTGTAGTTTGGGGCTGTTCACCCATGTCTGGAGTTAAGCATAGTAGAAGTGGTTATCTGGCTTGAATATGCATCATTCCTTCCATTCATCCACCCATTTCCAACATTTTTGTTGAGTTTGTAATGTTCCTGAGCATCTCCGAGATACAACCTAGGAGAGTTTGTTGGGGTGATAACATTAATTGGCGCCATTTTCGGGGAGAGGAGATTGACGCTCAGCTTCCCTGGGAGAATGACATAGTTCTAGATTTTGATAATAGACAAAGTTTGGGCACATTTCTGGTTGTAATCATCTATCTGGCGACTCCACTGGAGGAAGACCAACCTTTGGCGACTCCACATTATAGTCCTGGCTCAGTTTGTGAGACACACTCAAAGAAATCCTCAGAAATCACCAGCTGTTCCAGTGCCTGACCCTGAGAAGATTGTTAAACCGAAGAAAACATCACAGAAAGGGGCATCAGGATCAGGTAAGCCTAAGAAAACTTATGCATCTCTGAAAGATAAGGCTGTAGTTGAGAATATACAATTTGAAGATATTGAGCCTAGTGTTGCTAGTGAGAAACTTCCTTCAGAGATTCATACAGCTCCTTGTTTAGTTAGTTCCCCTTTGAATCTCAGTCCAAAGAAAGCTTCCCATATAGTCCATAACATCCCTTTGTCTCTGTCATCCATTTCATTGTTTCATACTGCTCAATCTGCCAGTGTCCTTCCACATATCCCAGTCATGGCAGGCCAGCAAGCTCCCACCAAGATGGAAAGAATCATAGCTGCTAGGTATGGGCCTTTAGTTTTGCTTGTTCCTTTGAATGCCATGCTTGTAGGAGAGTATCAAAAATATATGCCCAAATTCACTGGTACAGAGGGAGTAACAGCTGAAGAACACCTTGAATCTTTTTATAGTTATGCAGATAACCTAGATATCAGTGAAGATGATGTATGGATGAGAGTTTTTGTCCAGAGCCTTGATGGTGAGGCTAGGAAGTGGTTCAGAGAATTACCCCATAGGTCCATAACAGACATTGAAGCATTGGATGATGCATTCCTGAAGCAATGGGGAGACAGAAAGGATCTGCTCTATTACCATACAGAGTTTGGAAACCTAAAGAGGGAAAATGGGGAATCTTTGCCTGATTTTAATAAAAGATTTAACCGTATGTATAGTAAGATACTAGCTGAGGTAAAGCCTACCCCCACCTCTGCCAAACTCACTTATGCCAATTCTTTTGACTTGGATTTCTGCCTGTTATTGAGAGAAAGAAGGTGTGCCACTCTAGCTGATGTGCAGGATGCAACACTAGAAGTGGAATCTAATATTATGGCTGTAGAAAAGCTAAAAAGTCATACTGACAGAAGAAGGCAGAGAAGTGAGGCTTCTTCTTCCTATGCTCCATCTTCAGATCCCAAACTAGATAAAATGACTAAAATGATAGAGTCATTGGCTGCTGAAATATCAAGGCAATAGAACACATTTGCTCCAAGAAATCCAAATCCATTCAGAAGAGCAAATGAACAGTTGCAAATAATTCAGAGGGGTAAAGAAACAAATGAAGAACAAAAGGTTAAAGCTCCTTTCCAAAATGTAGTCATGGAGGAGGAACAATTTGAAGAAGAGGATGAAATTCATTGCATGGAAGATAAAGGCAGTGCTGCCTTTTTGACATTGGATGCATATGAAAAATCACTGCTGTAGGACCAAACAAGTCAAGAATGGGATAGAGGGGCTGTTCTACAGACTGGTGACCAACAAAGATACAATCTGAGGTCAAAAGAAAAAAATGTCAAGGAGAATCTTGCCCAAAGAGCTGCAGTCCAAACAGAGTCACAGAATATCAAATAGAGAAGATCAGCAGCTGAACCAGTCATCCTCAAAGCTCTAGTTCAAGAGGTAAGAGGTTCTGACAAGTTACCTTCCTCTTTCAGCTTTGAGTTAGAAGTCCAGAAGTTAAAAATATTTGTACCTCTGGTAGAGTTGGTAAAAAGTGAAGTGTTTAGAAAGCCTATCCTCGAAGCTCTTGAGATGGAAACCACACAAACCTCCACTGACTCTATCAATTTGCAAGATGATAAGCCTGCTGTTGTGCTTAGCCCCATGATTGAACCTGCTGATAATAATTCTCCATAATTTTATGTCTCCTTGACCATTCATGAAAAAATCCTCCACAACTGCCTGCTAGATACAGGGGCCAGCCACAATCTAATGCCTAAAGCTATCATGGAAGAGTTAGGCCTTGATATCACTAGACCATATCATGATTTATTCTCTTTTGATTCAAGGAAAGTGAAATGCCTAGGATTGATCAAAGACCTGGCCATTACCCTAACTCAGCTGCCCATGAAGAGTATGATGATGGATATTGTGGTAGCAGATGTCCCTCCTAAGTTTGGCATGTTGCTATCCAGAGGATGGATTAAAAGACTAGGTGGGACATTACAGAATGATCTATCTTAAGCCACTATCCCAATTTTTGGAGGAGAAAGCAGGAGATTGTACAGAGAAGCACAACTGGCATACATCATCAGTGACGAGAATAATCCTACTAATCATCCCATATATGCTGTGGACACCAATTTTGGAGCATGTATTCTCCAAATAGAAGAATCTCAGAAGGCCTCAATGCAGCTCAAGAAACCAACAAATTAGGCTGAAGAAGAGTAAGGAAGTCAGGTTTGGGAGATGCTCTTTGATGGAGCATGTTCCAGGGAGATTGCAGGAGCAGGGGTCGTGCTGATATCTCCAGAGCAAGAAAGCATACATTTGTCTTTCAAGCTGGATTTTCAAGTCACTAACAATATAGCAGAATATGAGGCTCTGATATTGGGCCTTAACGCAACAAAAGACAGAGGGATCAAGAACCTAAGAGTGTTTGGAGATGCTGATTTGATCATTCAACAAGTAAACAAAACATTTCAAGCAAAGCACCCAAGGCTGAAAGCGTACAGAGATGAGGTATGGAGACTCAAATATTCCTTTGATAATTTCTGTATTTCATATATCCCTAGAGCCAAAAATCATCTTGTTGATTCCCTTGTTGTGTCTGCTAGTTTGTTTATTCCTTCCATGCCTCCCACACTAGTTTATGAAGTCCAAATGAAATATAGGCCATCCTTGCCTGATAATGTCTAGCATTGGAAAGTTTTTGATGATGATGATGAGATAAATAGGTTTCTGCAAGTCATTGATGAATTTTCCGAAATGCAAATTGACCAAGAAAATGAAGCCTTGGAAGAAAGCTCCAAATCCCAGCTTAGAAATAAAATTGGAAAATATAGCATTGTCCAGCTTCCTAGCAATCATATTCCTAAGGGTTTAATTCCTCTAGAAAGACTGTTTGACCAAAATGATGTGCCTTACAAGGCTACCCAAAAAGAAGATCATTCTGTAGTCTGTAAGCATGATATAGGGAGTCCAGGTCAGCCAAGATATGTAAATCGGTCCACCCATCTGTCTGCTGCCCAAAATGCTGAATACTGCAATTTAATGAAGCAATTTGCTGATGTGTTTGCCTGGGAATATAGTGACCTGAAAACCTATGATAAAAAGATTATTCAGCATAAAATCCCTCTGGAGAAAGACACCATACCTTTCAAGCAGAAGCTGAGACCAATAAATCCTTTGCTCATTCCTTTGATTGAAAAAGAAATTAAAAAGTTGCTGGCTGCCAAAATCATAGTCCCTCTTAGATATTCAAAATGGGTATCCAACATGGTGGTAGTAAGGAAGAAAAGTGGAGAAATCAGACTGTGTGTTGATTTCAGAAACTTAAACAAATGGTCTAAGAAATACAACTACCCTCTACCCAAGATGGAGCATTTGCTGCAAAAAGTCTCAGGAGCCAAAGTAATGTCTTTATTGGATGGATTTTCAGGGTTTAATCATATCGTTGTGCATCCAGATGGCCAAGAAAAGACTGCATTCATCACTCCTTCGGGCACTTTTATGTATTCCAAGATGCCTTTTGGGTTGATGAACGCTGGAGCTACCTTTCAGAGAGCTATGGATATAGCATTTGTGGGAGAGAAGGATAAATTTGTCTTCATCTACCTAGATGATATAACAATATACTCCAACAACCATCAAGATCATCTGCAACATTTGAAGAAGGTGTTCCTGAAGTGCAGAAGGTTTGGGATTTCAGTTAATCCTAAAAAATCACAATTTTCTTTAGAAGAAGGCAAGCTGTTAGGACATGTTGTTTCTGCTTCAGGTGTTTGAATTGACCTAGAAAGAGTAAAAGCAATACAAATCCTGTCTGTCTCAAGATCAAAGAAGGATATTCAGTCCTTTCTAGGAAAGATTAATTTTGTGAGGAGGTTTATACCAAATTTTGCAGAATTGGTGAAGCATATTACCTCCATGTAAGGGGTCAGAGATCAAATGGACTAATATGGCAAGGAAATTCTTTGAGTCCATTAAGAAGGCTATTATGGAGGCTCCCACTTTAATAAGTCCAGATTACAGCGAGGAGTTCCATATATTTTCTTTTGCCTCTAATGATACCTTTGCAACAATGTTATTGCAAGAAAATGAAGAAGGCTCAGAGCATCTAGTGGCATTTTTTAGAAAAAACTTAAGGGATGCTGAACTGAGGTATGATATTATTGAGAAACAAGCATATGCTCTTATTAAATCTTTGAAAGCTTTCAGAGTCTACATTCTGCATTCCAAGATAATTGCATATGTACCCTCTGCTGCAATAAAATATGTCTTAACACAACCTGATGCTGATGGAAGAAGGGCTAAATGGATCGCAAAGTTGATTGAATTTAATATAGAATTAAAGCCCACCAAGCTGGTCAGAGGTCAGGGTCTTGCCAAGTTATTGGCTGAAGAAAATTGCAGATCATTGGATATAGATTTCCTGTGCACAATTTCAGAAAATGGTCAAATAGAAGAAGAGAAAGCAGCTGAACCAGAGAGAAAGCAGCCAGTGGCAGAAAATCTAGCTTCTTGTGATTGGTATTCTGCAATATTTAAATTCTTGTTGAAGCTAGAAATCCCTTCAGGCCTTACTCAAAGTCAAGTTAGAACTGTTAAACTTAGGGCAGCAAAATATTGTATTCATGAAAATTTGCTCTACTGGAGGGATCCATCTGGGGTGCTTTTGAGGTGTCTGGATAAAGAACAATAAATAAAAGTTATGCAACAGTTTCATTCCAGCACGTGTGGAGGGAACCATTATTGGAAGACTACAGCTCATAAAATCCTCAGAGCTGGGTACTATTGGCCCTTCTTATTTTCTGATGTATTTTCATTTGTTAAATCTTGTGACAGGTGCCAAAGATTTGAAGGGAAACAACAACTGAAGCCCTTGCCCTTAAAACCAATACATGCAAAAGGACCTTTTCAGCAGTGGGGATTGGATTTCATTGGAGAAATCAATCCACATTCCAGTGGCCAACACAGATGGATATTAGTAGCCACCGATTATTTTACTAAGTAGATTGAAGCAATCCCTTCCAGGAAGGCTGATCATAATGTGGTCATGAAGTTTTTGACAAAGAATATCTTTACTAGATTTGGTTGTTCACATAAACTAGTCACAGACAATGCAGCGGCCTTCAGGGCAAAAGGATTGGTGGAAATGTGTGATTCAATGGGTATTAAACTGGGTCATTCCACCTCATATTATCCTCAAGGAAATGGTCTAGCATAATCCTCTAACAAAATTCTGATAAGGATAATCAAAAATCTCTTGGACGACAACAAAAAGAATTGGGATTCTAAGCTCAAGTATGCACTGTGGGCTGACCGAGTGACCATTAAGAAATCCACAGGGAATTCTCCATTCAGGATGGTATATGGCACTGAAGCTGTATTCCCAATTCAGTTAACTCTCCCTGTGGAAAAATTCCTGCAAGAAGAACAAAATGAGGAAGAAGACATGGCACAAAGGATCACTGATTTGGCAAAGGTTCATCAAATCCGAGAACAACTGGTTGAAAAGGCTGCAGCACATTAGAAAAAGATCAAGGAAGCTTTTGACAAAGGGAAAAAAGTAGATAATTTTCAGGTTGGAGACTTGGTACTGAAGTGGGATGCATTGAAGGAAAAGAAAGGGAATCATGGGAAGTTTGATGCTTTCTGGACAGGGCCTTTTATCATTTCTCAGATTCAAGGGAACAACACCTTCATGCTGAAAAGTATGGGGGGAGAAGCAGTTTTTGATGGCCCAGTTAATGGGTGTTTTCTGAAAATTTATGTGATTTAAGGTCTTTTGGCCTTAAAATTGTAAATATGTTGTTTTAAGCAGTTTTAGTGTGAGCTCAGTAGACTCCATGCCCAATGGAACACTAGAAATTTGGCTAATTTGTTTTTCACAGGAAAGGCATTGATCTGCAGATTCTTGAGACCTCACAGGGAGGATCTCATCCCCAGAAGGAGCCAGTGTTAGCTCTGCTACATGTTTGAACATTTTGAGGGCCAAATGTAGACCCGTCCATGCCACTGCTATTCAAGGAAAGCCTGTATCGGTCATCCTCCTCGCTCCCCTCACTCTGTTCACACTCCCATAACCTTCCCGCTTTCCCTGTTCTCCTCCAAAACTTAGCATAAACCTATATTTCCTTAGCTCCCAGGCACTTAGTTTAAATGTCATGTTACCGTGATAACCCGACCAAGCGCTTTCGCAAGCCATTTTTCACGTCACATCCGACGAAAACACATGCTTTTAACCCCCGCTGTCTGATCATTTACCACGTGATCCAACGATGATCGCATTCCCCGATCCCGCGAACTGCTCGCGCATTAACCCGCGGGGAAAGCGGTTTTCCGCCTGTCCCATTGGCCACGCGTTGACTGATGAATGGGATCGCGCGGCCGTGTACGTTTACCGCTTCCCTCCCATAAGTGGTGTGGGGAATACCGCCCACCGCTCAAACCATTGTTCCCCAGCCATTAAACCCCCGCGCATCTTCAGCTCCCGATCATCGTTGGATCTTACCACATGAGATCCAATGGCCCTCATTCATTCCGCCCTCATATCTCCTGTTGACTTCTGCAAACCAAATTGCCACCGTTCATCTGTTTCATCCAACGACCTGCGATTGTCTTCCACCTTACCTTCCCGATAGCCCCTGTCGTGCTGTATCTGTCGTCCATCTGCGCAATCCGACGGTCAGCCCTGTTCCTCCATTCAATTTGTCCACCCACCATGAAGTCCACACTCCTTAACTGCTCTGTGCACCCAAAGGACGAGCTTAATTAGTTCCTGGTACCGTTTGTGGCAGATCCTCAACCATTGCATTCAAGAAGCGGAATGGCCAAGCGAAAAAAGACCGACCTCGAGCAGTTAAAGCATTTATCAGTTATGGAACTTCTTCTGTACAACACTCCACCTGTTCAGGAAGGACAACCGAGCAGCAAAAAAGGCCAATTTTGTTCATTAAAGCAGGCAGATTGCAACAGAGACTCTTTGAGAGAGTTAAGGTGGTTGGTGGTCCATTATGACCCCTCCACGCATAGGATAACAGAGTATTTTTTTAATCAAACTCTATATATACCCAGAACAGAGATGTAATGAAGGTTGATGGTTGTAGTCTTGATGTAAGATTCAACTTCTGGAGACTGTAACTACTGTGATACTTGCAGTGTTTGGTCTTCATTTTCAGCTAATACAAGCTTATTTTGCTGTTAATTGCTCACTTTCCACTTCTATTCTGCTCTAGGATGTGCCTGTTATGCATTTGTTCATGTGCTCTTGATATTTAGCATTAGAGGGGCTGTCATCCCACCTCTGTGTTGAAGTCTAGTATGTATCATTGAATGTGTTATCTAGGTTTCCATTTACTTAGTGCCAGAGAGCTGTCATCCTGTCTGTGCATTATGAAATAGATTTGCAGACCTTTTTACTGGTTGCATCGGCCATCACAGGGTCCTGTGCATCTACTGGTGTGGTCAATATTCTCCATGTTCATCTAATCTTCAAACTGTGAGTAATTGGTGGTCTAAAGCCTTGTAGTCTGGGGATGTTCACCCATGTCTGGAGTTAAGCATAGTAGAAGTGGTTCTCTGGCTTGAATATGCATCATTCCTTCCATTCATCCACCCATTTCCAACATTTTTGTTGAGTTTGTAATGTTCCCGAGCATCTCTGAGATACAACCTAGGAGAGTTTCATGGGGTGATAACACCTTGTATGCAAGCAACGTGCTTTCAGGAGCTTCCTTCCTCTCAGCACCAGTTTTAAATTCTGCAAGATATCGATGGTAATCACCCTTCATCTTTAGATAAAATACCTTGGACTCATCAGATGTGGATGATAGGATAATATGTGTATCCAGAAGACGTAGAATGCCATCACAAATATTACTGAGCTCAGACTCAACCTTGCCTCTGTATTCTCTTATCATAATAAAGTGTTCTTCATTTCCCGCTTAGTGTTACACAAAATATGGTCACCATGACCATTTGCAGTCAGTGTGAGTCTATCACCACTCATACTGTCCTCCTTTGTAAGTCTCAAACCTTAGCTCTTCATGTCAAGCTTTAAAAATGAGAGAAAGTCCTTGAAAATCAATAAAGCTCTGGTTCCACACTTTTTCTTACTATTACTTGCGGTCTCGCACCCCTTGGTCATGTTACCTGCGGACTTGCCCGCTCTGTCTCTAAAGGAGTGGGTGTGGACCCCCGCGAAAGTAAAAAAGACGCAAGTTTATTCTTAAAAACTCACTTGTGGTTAATTTTGGATGCTTCTAGAAGGAATCTTGACGTGGATGGTTCACTCCTAGGTGGTTCATGCATCCCATAACTAAAGGAGCTAATCCCTTGATGAGAGGAGCTTATCCCTTTGAAGGAGGGCTCTATCCCTTTGAAGGTGGACCTAGTAACTTCCCTCCATTGCACTATAAATTAAGGCATTGGGTTGGTTGCTAGGGAGGTTGAAAGCTGAACATTTTTGAGGGTAAATGCTATTGGAATTTAGACTTCCTAGTTAAGCTTGAGAGGAGAGATTACATACCTTTTGGCTTCTTTGGGAAGAGAGTGAAACTTGTCAAAGTAGAGGAGATTCTTGCTGGACCCTGGGAGGAGCTTGTACAACATCAAGGCACCAAGGTTGTAAAGTTCTTCTTTGATTAAAGTTAATACAATCAGATTCATTTTTCTCAATAAATTGTCTTATATGATTTATTTCATGAATTCCTTGATCATCATGATAAATATGCTTTACTATATTGGCTTTTTAGGTGCTATTTAATGTGTGTGCTTGTTTGTGTTTTCAGATTCTTTACAAGGGAGCTCATTTGGATCAACGGAGCGTGGCTTCCACAAACTAGCACTGGACCCGAGGTAGGCCTAAAACACCTGTTTGCCTTTATTTATAAATTGCATATTTAGAGAAAGATAGAATTTTTTTGGTTTGCTTGTCGCTAGATATCATTAGATACTAGGGAGGTTGGTCTTGTCCACAAGAACGACTTATCCGATCGACAAAATGGCGACTCCACTGGGGACTTGAATTGTTGATTTTTCCTTTGCTTTTACTTTGACTTGAGAAACTGTTTCTTTGTTTCTGGTTTTTTCTTGTTGTGTGAGATTGGGTAGGTTCAGTAGATCTTGGATTATTTTTTGTTTTTTCGTGATTTTGGAAGAGGACCGCACCCTCTTCTTGTAACACAGTACGGACATCCCCGCACTTTTTCTTTACACACAGAGTGGTACCACACCTAGGTATATTGGGGGCCTGCGGACCCTGTCAAAATTTTGAAAAACTTGAAATTTTCTCATTCAGTCAACTTAGGATTTGTTTATGTGTTTTTAGCCTCTGCCCAGATCTGCACGTGACTTGTCAGAAACTTTTCGTAGGTTAATTCCATTGGCATTTAGGTTTTAGGTGAAATTTCTAGAAGCTTTGTGTGCCTGGCTTGATTTTCGTTTGGTCTTTGTAGTAACTCAGAGCTTAGAAGCCTTAGAAACCTCAGATCACCTTGGTTTTTGCTGGTCTTCTTATGAGTCTGACCGATTTGTAAAATCTGCCTTTGTTGAGGAATCCATCTTGTTTTTCTCTTTGCGAAGCTTCAAAAGAACTTGTGTTGAAAGTTTTGGATTTCATTTTTAGAAAAGAAAACAAAAGCTGGTTGTTTTTTGATTAATTTGTGATTCTGGACAAATTAGTCCTTAGTTTGCTCATAACTAAGTAAAACATCCTTGAAAAGAAATCTTGTAAGCTTTTACTTCAATTAGCTTTTTAGAATTTATAGATCTCAAGATTAGATTTTTCATAGTTTTGAGTGTTTTATAAAATTTAAAAAAATCTCTTTTTAAAAAGTTTGTTTTTGTAGTATTTGAGTGTTTGAAAAGAAAGGGAAATTTTCGTGAGCATAACTAGTTGTCTCGTTTTTGAGTTTATTGAAAAAGACAAAAAGCTCTTCTTTTTATTTGTTTGTTAAGGAAAGATTTGTTTTTACAAGCATTTGCATAGTAATCATAGGGAGTAATAAACTCTCCAAGATAGTAAAACAAATAAATAGTTGTATCTTGCAGTAGGAGATAAATTCCAATTGTTACATCTATACTCTGGGAAGCTCCTCTTATAGGAGTCAAGCACGAGATCGTGTCCGAACCAGTGGGGTAATAAATCCTTCCTCATTGGGAACGATACAAGATATACACGTATTAAAATTGGTAAACCTCAGATTAACCATAGGAGCCTGGGGTCACTTGTTGGTAAACCTTGGATTATGTCAAGGAGCCTTCAAGGTGATTGAGCTTGCTACTATGCCCTTGCGTGTGAATCGGATCACAGACTGTTCCCCCAAGTATATTTGTTTCCGTTGGTAACCATAGTGACCATATTCTATACGATTCTTTCCTAAGGTGACAGTGGAGGGAAGATCTCACTGTACCTGGAGTAGACGTCGGCTAGACTCACTTGGATTTTCTGGGGGGTTCTCTTCACTCGAGACGATTTAGAGGAGAAACTTGTGCCAGTCTATTCATTAAGCAGGTTTCCAACGTAATTGTTCCAACCGCCATTTCTGTTTTGAATTCTGCGACGTTGGATTTCATCACCAACTAGTGTTTTCAGTACGGAAAGTTACTGTTTGTGTGTGGTTTGACCTCCTAGATTCTTTAGGTGTGTGATTCAAAATTGTTTGGTTCTTTAGAGACTTTAGGTGGTTTTCATTGAGATTTTTCTTTGTTTGCGTGTGAAGTAGTTAAAATATTTAATCGTGGTTGAATTACCGAGGAAGTCCCGTAGACTTCGGGGCCAACCTCCTGAGTTTTCACCGAGCCAGCTTGAAGGGCTACGAGCCCTTGTAACTCCTAGTGACAGTAGAGTTGGGTCACCTGAAGAAGGAGAGTCTTCTTTAGTTGTACATCCTGATTATCAAGTGCAAGCACCAGAGTATATTTTAGAACCTGTTTCTTTTTCTGAAGTTACTGGTAGTTTTTCTTCTACTAGTGAATTAGCCGAGGAACCTGAAATATCTGATCCTGAAATTGAACTTGCTGCTACTCCAACATCAGGATTTGCTTCTCCAACTTCCTGTGGTCCTGGTTCACCCAGGGTAGAAAGAGTCATTACCCAAAATCTTCCTTCTGGACTTATTGCTATTGAAGAACTTGTTACTCCGGAAGAAGGTATACCTATCCCTAAAAATCAACCAGCTATAGAACTTAGGGAGTGTGAATCAATCTTTTACAGTCCACCTAGGAGGGACTCTTGGTATCTTTCATTGACCATTTTTTTGGAAAACCCGGGACTAAGTTTTTCACCACCTCGCATTCCTTTTCATCCAACACCTAGGAGTTATTATCCTCCTTTGAATATGTCGAGACAGTCGTCCATGTTTTCTCAATCTCCAGAAACCTTTTTATATGGCGGTCCTTCTGTTCCCTCTGGGTATCAGTCTCTTACTGGTACTTTTTCTGGAGCATCTCCTCAACCTATCGAACAAGGGTTATTAACTGGTAATAACAGAACTAAGCCATTGAGTGTAGAAGATATTCTTATGATGTCAGGTACTATTCCAAATCTGCAACCTCAAGGTGGCCAGTTACCGCCTGGGGGGCAGCCTCAAGGTCCTCAATTATTGCCTGGGGGGCAACCTCAAGGTACCCAATTACCGCCTGGGGGGCAACCTCAAGGACAGTACATACCTACGGGACAGTACATTCCTCAAGGTCAACCCCAGACTCAGTATGTACCTCAAGGTCAACCCTAGTATCAATATGTACCTCAAAGTCAACCCCAGTATCAGTACGTGCCTCAAGGTTATCAACCTTAAGGTCAGTACCCAACCCAAGGTTTCCAACCACCTTCCGGTCAATCATTTGTCCAAGGAGCTGGAAATGTACCTTTGAATTATCAACCCTACACTCAACCCGGTTATGGTCCTCAATATGCTCAACCTGCTATGGGTCCGTACCCCGGAATGAACTTAGTGTGGGATCCATCTCAATCCCAACAGATCTTGCAACCAAATGTGCAGTTGTCATCTCAATCTGGACAACCCTTGGTTTCTGGTTCAACCCAGCAACCTATCCAGCCTACTATTCAAACTTCTGCACCTTCTGTAGTTTCTCAGCCTGGGCCTAGTTCGCCTCGAACTCCGCCTCAAACGACTGCTGCAACTGCTGCAACATCTGTTCAATCTACCCCACCTACTTCTGGAGTATCGACGGCTCCGGTTTCTACTATTCCTGTATCAACTCCTCAAGCATCTTTACCTCAGTCTGGACCCACAATTCAGACTTCGGTTCAAATGCCTGTAGGACAACCTGGTCCAAGTACGGTTGTCACAAGTCAACCTCAATTTACTTATCAACCATACCAGGGACAGTACCAATTCGGTCCTGCTGTGCAAAACCCAGTCTATCAGTATCAACCGTACCCTGGATATACTTATCAGCAACCTCAACAACCCCAGTACGGTCCGGTTAATCTTGGTTTTCCGGGAGGATATAATATCCCAAATGCAATTCCAATTCTTAGTTATCCTGGATATCCTCCTCCTGGGGCTGGTCTCATGACCCAGGGTTTCAGGGACCCTAATTGTCAGTTACCGTTCATTGCAACTTTGGACTTGCCTAACTTGTCGTGCCTTATGAATGATCCAATTAATTATCTTCCGTTTTGGCCGCCAATGCCGAATAAGTTTCCTAGTGATATTCCTAAGTTTGAAGGTAAATCAGGAGAGGATCCGTCGAACCATGTGATGAATTATCACCTCTGGTGTGCATCTAACTCCATTTCAGATGATTCAATTCGTTTACACCTTTTTCAACACACTCTAATTGGTCTTGTGGCCAAGTGGTACATTGAGTTACCGTGAGCCACTTTTTATAATTTTAGTCAGTTAGCTACTTCGTTTTTAACTCATTTTCAGTTTGCAGTTAGATATGACAATGGCACGGAATTATTAACTTCATTAACGCAGTCAACGTCCACTTACATTTCAGATCACATTCATGAATGGAGGCGTCAACGACGTTTAGTGAAAGATTTTATTCCGGATCAAATCTTAGCAGAATGGTTTGTTAAATATTTATTACCGAAAATCACTGAGGATGTAGCTAAGGCAAGAGTCGTTACTGAAGAGCAAGTAATTTCTCAAGCTCAGTACCTTGACCTAGTTTATACGCAGTCAGGTACGTTACACGAGAAAATCCCCGACCTTCCTAAACAAAATCAAATAACTGCAGCTCCTTCAGGGTCTCATGTCGCTGATGGTATGATTGGTACGGTTAATACCAAAAGTAAGAAGAAATCTTCCAAGAATTCTTCTCCTATCATAACTTTACCAGATTCCCCGACAGGAGATTCTTCCGCGGAAATTTCTGCCGATATTCATGTTGTAGAGTCATCTATAGCCAAATCAAAATCCGGCGGTAAAAAGAAAGGGAAGAAGAAAAATAAAACAGATAAAAATTCGAAAGAGAAACCAGAAAAAATGGAATCTACTGATGAGAAACGTAAACCTCGTTATCCTTGTCTCATTTGTGATGAAGAGCATTTTACAAGAGACTGCCCTCATCGCGCTGAGGTTGCGAAAATCGTCAAAGGTTCCCAAACGCCTGCTGTTTTGAAGGATCATTTTCCTAGTCAAGACAGTAAGATGATAGGTTCTTCCTCAAATGCCTCCGAAGAACCCATAATGATGATGTCCCATGTTAGGATTGTGACACAATCGCAAGATTATGGAAGTAAAAGTCCTGTTGGTGGTAAGGAAGCAGAATCTTCTAATTCGAACCCATCAACTTCAACTCCCGGTTCCGATCCACTACAGATCGAGAAACCTAACCCAGACTTAGTAATCAAACCGCCCGCCAAGGGTATACTTCGAAATTCAGCTTTCAATCCACATGCGAGAGCTGCTCAGAACTATAACATTGTTGAAGATTTGGCTATTTCACCTTCAACAATGTCGGCTTTGGAGGTGCTGCAATCATGTCCAACACAACGTAAATTGCTATTGTCGGCTATAGGAGCTGTTGATATTCAGGACTCGAACCTTATAATTTTTGATCTAGAAAATAGTACACCTCGCTTACCTCATCAAATGGCTTTCCAGATTCTAATGTTAGTCAAAAATAGACCTTGCTATAGGACTGTGATTGATGAGGGAGCCTCAACGTGTATTATGTCGATCCAGTGTTGGAGATCGCTTGGTTCTCCTACACTTAATCAATCCCCGACGATTCTAAAGGCCTTTGATGGCCGTGGGTTCCATCCTTTTGTCATTCTACAGGATTTACCTATATGGGTTGAAGGCAAAACTGTTAATCTAGATGTGGAGGTGGTTGATGCCCCTCTAGATTACAACCTTCTCTTGGGTCGTAGTTGGTCTTACGCTATGACAGCTGTTGTTTCATCGGTCTTTCGGCTTATAAAGTTCCCTCATAATGGAAAGATCGTAACTATAGACTAGCTAACTTACTTTTCATCTGACCCAGCCTCTTCTGAAAGTATCCAGCATGTCGGCAAAACAACTATCCCTTATAAGGATGTTGGAGTAGGACTAGTTAAAGATTCTGGTTTACTAGGAACTTTTTCCTTTCCTCCTCCTAACGTATCGCCTTCTACTGCAACCATTCATATGATTTCATCAGACACTATTGTTTATGATGATCCTTGGATCGTACCTTCCGAATCTGAGATAGATTCATTTGGTGATGCTATGCCTTTGAGTCCATATGAAATTGCGTATCAGGTCGTACAGTTGTTTTCCGACCCTTCAACCGAAATTGACTTAATGAATGTGGTCCATGAAGAATCACTTTCAACATCAAACTCAGATTCAACAACATTTTCCGAACTTGTTCACACTGATGAGAAAATTCATGAAATCCTGTGTGTTGATGATTTACCATGGGAAGATCTTCATCATAGATCTTCGTTTTTACCTGAGATTGATCACTTTGAAAATGATTTTTCATCTATTTTTACGACTGATTATGTCAAGGAACCTCAGAATCCAATGAAAAATCTTGATTCTGAGTTAAATTTGGGAAATATTTCTCGAACTATTCCTATTGACATTTCGGTTAAGCCTGGAATTGTTGAAAACATTCATATAGGTGCCTCTTGTACGGAAGATGAAATTCAAACATATAAGGCCCTATTTCAAGAATTCTGTGACGTGTTTGCCTGGTCATATGAGGAAATGCTAGGAATTGACCTAGCAATTGTTGTTCATGAAATCAAAACTTACCCGGATGCTAAACCCGTCCGGCAATGTTTGCGGCAGATTCACCTGCGAAAAGCTGCTGCTATTAAAGCAGAAGTTGAAAAATTACTTAAAGCAGGTTTCATTTATCCAATTCCCTTAATGGATTGGGTTTCAAATATTGTTCCTGTTAACAAAAAGCAAGGAACAGTAAGAATATATATCGATTATAGGGATATTAATCGAGCCTATCCAAAAGACAACTACCCAACTCCCTATATCGATCAAATCATTGATGATTGTGCTGGCAGTGAAATTTTCTCCTTCATGGATGGTTTTTCCGGATACAATCAAATAAATATTCTACCTGCTAATAAACCAAAAACGGCTTTCATTTGTCCATGGGGGACATTTGCTTATTGCAAATTACCTTTTGGGCTCAAAAATGCCGGTGCAACTTTTCAAAGGGCCATGTCTTACGCGTTTCATGACATCAAGCACATTGTGCAACCCTATCTCGATGATTTACTTGCTCATTCATTACATCGAGTCGATCATCTCATCCATTTACAAGCAATCTTTATGAGGTGTAGGCATTATCGAATTAGGTTAAATCCACACAAGTGCGTTTTCTGTATAGAAACGGGTCGGTTACTGGGGTTTGTTGTTTCGAAAGCCGTCATTTGCGTCGATCCCTCGAAGGTTGAATCTATTGTCAAATTGCCTCCTCCTTCGAGTCTTCTCCAACTCCAAAGTTTGCAAGGGAAAGCAAACTTTTTACGTCAATTCATTCCTAACTACGCCGAGATCACAAAGGGTTTTACCCGGTTGTTGAAACAGAATACTCCATTCTTTTGGGATGAGATAGCTGACAAATCTTTTGATGCATTAAAACACGCATTGACCTATGCACCGTTATTACATCCTCCCAACTACAACCAGGACTAATTTTTATATCTCGCCGCCTCGCATTCCACCATTGGAATGGTGTTAGTTCAGGAAGATGAATTCGGTAGTGAACATGTGATATATTACCTTAGTCGAACCTTGAATCCAACTGAGCTAAAATATTCACATGTGGAGAAATTGGCCCTGGCAGCTGTTCAAGCTGTCCAACATTTTCGTCATTACATTTTACTACGCAAAACTACAGTAATTTCCGATTGCAACCCTATGATCTATATTTTGACCAAACAATTGCTAGGGGGCAAGTACTCCAAATGGATTGTGATCCTGCAAGAGTTTGACTTGGAATTTGAAAAATCTAAGTCAAAGAAATCTTTAGTTTTTGCGGAGTTAATGTGTGACTTCCCGCGTGCTGACACTGAAACTGTGGCGGAAGAGCCCATTGCGGACGAATCCTTGTTTCTAATCAGCACTTTAGATCCATGGTATGGGGATATCATAGTTTATCTCCAAACCCAATCCTTTCGGCCTGAAATTTCAAGATCTCAGCGTCGAAAAATACGATTCTAGTCCCAAAAATTCAAAATTATTGGAGATACACTTTATCGTCGTGGGGCGGACTCTGTTTTCCGACGTTGTTTAATTCATGAGGAAGCTGAAAGGGTTCTAAATGAATGTCACTCTGGAGCATGTGGCGGTCATATGTCTGGGTTTGCCACAGCCCAAAAGATATTGTGTGCTGGCTATTTCTGGCTATCTTTGTTTAAATATTGTATTAACGCGGTCCGAAAATGCCACAACTGCCAAATTTTTGATCGAAAGATGCGCGCTCCACCTGCTCCTCTCCACCCTATAATTTCCGTCGGTCTTTTTGCGAAATGGGGTATCAATTTTATTACATGTAACCCTCACTCGGTCGGGGGGCATGCGTATATCATCCTTGTGGTAGATTATTTTACCAAGTGGGCCGAGGTGATGCCTACATTTGAGGCAGACGACAAAACTACTGCGATTTTCGTGTTCAATCATATAATTGCTAGGTTTGGTGTTCCACAAGCGATTATCACTGATCATGGGCGTCATTTTCGAAATATTATGATGACTGAACTTACAGACCAACTTGGCCTGCGTCACGATAGTTCAACTCCATATTATCCACGGGCTAATGGTCTGGTTGAAGCCATCAACAAAGTTCTAGTCATCATGATCTGACGAATCATTGGGATTCATAGGTCGAATTGGCATAACATGCTATTTTCAGCGCTTTGGGCATATCGAACCTCAGTAAAAACGTCAACCGGTTTCACTCCTTTCCAACTAGTTTACGGTTTGGAAACTGTGTTACGCATTGAATGCGAAATCCTATCATTGCAAATGGCCATAGAATTACTTCCAGCCACTTCCGAAGAGGAAAAACGTTTGTTGTACTTGGCTCAGCTAGATGAGAATTGATGTGATGTTGCACTAGCAATCGAAGCTCATGCCAAACGTATTAAAGCTCAGTATGATCGAAATGTTACACCTCGTAATTTTTCGGAAGGAGACCTAGTCTTACTGTACGATCAAGCAAATGATAAATTAGGCGCTGGAAAATTCGTACCCATGTGGCATGGTCCTTATGTTGTTAAGCGAAAGCTGGAAAAAGGGGCCTATGAATTGGTAGAATTTGACAGAGTCCCTTTAGGTAAGCCCAGAAATGGTCTTTACCTGAAGAGATATTATGCTTAAATCTGGGTGTGGAGATTTTAGTTAGGTTAGTTTTATTTCTAGCTAGTGTGTTTTAGATTAAAAAGTGTGCTTAGTTTAGAGAGTGTTTTCGTCATTATTCCTGCTTATCTTGATTTTACTCTGGACATTGCAGATGTTGACGTCTCTCCAAACATACATTGGTTTTGCTGATGGTGCTTGTCGTAATACATGAAACATTTCTTCCACAGCTTGGGTCATCTATTCACCCTCTGATGAGTTGGTATCTATGCATGGGGTAATCCTCGGTCAAACAACGAACAAAATTGCAAAGTATAGTGCAGTGATTGAGTTATTATCTGAATCCATCTCATTTGGGATTCGGAGTTTGATTGTGAGGTTAGATTCTGAACTCGTTGTTACAGCTTAATAGAGTGTATGCCATTAGAAATCCAGTGTTGTTGAGATTATTTTTGAGAGTTCGTCTCTTGGAACGTGAATTTGACTATATTGAATATCAGCATATTCCAAGATATTTAAATACATTAGCAGATGCAATTGCTTCTCGAATGTTAAGTAGACATTTGCAGTAATCAAGCAAGTAAATTTAAAAACATTCCATAATATGTTTTATAAGATAAGCCGGTAATAGTGATATAGCATAGCATAGAAGTGTGTCAAATATACATCATCTTCGATCATAGGTTGAAAAACACCTTATTATCGGCAAAAATGATAGTACAAAAAGCAAAAATGCCATATGAGTCTACAACAGGCGATCATCCTATCACTGGTGATGATCATGATAAGAAACCACTGTACGGGCCACCCTACAAAGGAACCTCCTGAAAGGTCCTGGGACCCCAATCACATAGTGCTATAGCCTAAGAGGAATGTCATCTATGCTGGTCTCTGGAATGTCTGCTGTCAAACACTCTAGATGGTTTTCTAATTCGGCTAGGGTCTCTGTAGATTCGTCCTGTGGGGCTGGTGTTGCTGCAGCTGGATGTTTCCTCTCATAGGGCCGGAGAGTGGCTGGTTGCCGTGGACCTACATCTGCATTTGAAACTTTTTACTATCAATTTTGGGACGATTTAAAAACAAAAAAAAATTAAATTAGAAAATGTTGAAAATGATTTTACCTGAGTCATCCCATTACTCTCCTGGTGGAAGAGCCATGTCTAGGTCACCACGATAATCCATCCCAGCATAAGGAAAATCCTAAATAGCAAAAACTTGGTTCTCCAACCAATGAAAATACTCAGGAGGAAATCGAACAACTTCTGAACCCTCCTCAGGATGACGGGCCACAACTGCAACCCAACGCATTAGTTTGAGCTCTCGGGGAAGTCCAGCTCCAACGGAAAGATGCTGTGGGACCAACATTGGGACCCTCTCTAGACCAAATCTCACAACTAAAGCACCGTATCCAAAGTTCTTCAATTGTCCGTTCTTTGCTCTAGTCAGTTGGCCTTTTACATTAGCCAACACAGCCTCACACAAGTTGAAGATGGTGCCTCGAAAGCAGTCTACTTCCATCCGCATTTGGGATCCAGTGGCCACATGTAGTGCTGCGCTTCTGCAGAGCCTGGTAACAGTAAATGCAATCAATTTGAGTTGAGGACGAGAGATGGTTTTGATATCAATCCCTTTGTCTCTAGTTTGGTCATTACAAAACTCTAGTCGGAGGCTATCGACAGACTGGCCACCTGGCCTAGTCCAGAATAGAGTCAAATGTTCACCTCTCTTAGGCAAACCAGTCAAAAAGTAAATTTCTTCCGGCTCCATTTCGAGCTGGTGGCCACCAATAAAGAAACACTGGTCCTGTATATTCCACCTGTCTACCAGCCACTACAAAAGGCCCACTTGGGCCCTCATGCCAGGTATGGCCCAGAATTTGAATAAACCGCATGCCTTCAATGCATCAATCAAATGTTGATGATTAATCACGGCGAGATCCACATCCTCGTGCTCCCATTCCCTCCAGTCAAGCATGATGTATACCCTACATTCAATAAAAAGGCGGATTAAAACATTTAAATCAAAGTTTTTGGGGCAGAATTTGAAAATTTTAAGTTTGAAAACCTATGCTGCAGGGAACGCACCCTCTCTGTTAGAGACAGTGTGTAGGCCCGCACTCTGCCTTAACGGCAGGTGCGGGCCCCTGACTTTTTTCCTTTTACGAAAAAGTCGGGGTCCGCAGGTTTCCTATACTGCGCTTGCGGACCCCCGCGTGCAGGTTTTTAACCTAAAAATTTCCTAAAAATGAAAATAAAACCCTAAAAACAAATTTCAAACGGATGAAATGCAAGAGTAAGATGATGTGGATTACCTGGAGGTGATGGTGTTCGATTCCGACAGACGGATTTTCCAAAATATTCACGAGAAGTTTCTTACCAAAAGCTCTCTTTTCTCACTCTGAAGTCAAACGGTAAAAATGAATTTACAAAAGCCCTTTTTATAAGTTTTTTTGAATAAATGAATTTTTAATTTGTTTATTTTTCACTTTAAAGAGGTAACTTTTGAAGCATTTTTATCTATTTTAAACAGGTATGAGTAATGTTTGAGTTTTTGTGCAGGATAACGGATTTTTCAGGCAAAATTGATCATTTTTGACAAAAAACATTAGAGTCACCTTTAAGCTCTTTTCTGACTCCTAAAATATGAAAAGATTGACGAGTTTTTCTTTTTAAGCTCGTTAAAATTGAATTAAAAGGACGGTACACTTACAACCCTTTTCTGACCGTAAAAACATGAAAATATTGCCGGATTTTTGTCGTTTCAAATTCGATATTAGTTATAAAACGACGTGTCATTGTTCGCTTTTTTACTTTTTCGGATCAGAGACACTAATTATGAAAAGTACTCTTTGGTCGTAATGGTCAAGTGGTTCTCTCAAGTATTATTTTATACTTTTTCGGGCTTGGGAGACACAAATTTACGAAAAAGGACAACCATGGAGTTTTCTTAAGTTTTTTCATACTCCCTAAAATTGAAAAACGCCGAGTTTCTCCTATACTAGACTCGTTAAAATTTAACAGTAAAGGACCTGTTCAATTACGAACAAGAACAGACCACTCCTTCTTAGAATTCGAATTTAAACTAAGTTGGACTCATCCGAAGGATGAGCTTATAATCAAGCAAATGTTATCCTCCTCAAGCTTGTCAAAAATAAAGAGGTACTTGCCAGAAATGGTGGGGGAAAAGAGAGAAAAATGAACTTGTTTGTCATACTTTGTGTCTTAGAAAAACATTTAACCACTCTTGAACACGACACTTTTTATTCACCTGGGTTGGGAAATCCTTTGCCTAACAGTTGGTCAAACCATATTGAAAGTCTTCAGTCGGTTTCTGGGTATTAACTTTGGGTCAATTGTCACCAAACCATCTGCTGTGTTGTTATGTGTTCAAGAGGTCAGTGAAAATAAACCATTCATCTACAAAATATCTATCATCCATCTTGACCATCCCTGAGTCAATCCTTGCAACTATATTTATTCAAACTTGATCTATGATTTCGTGTTGTGGGCTTGCCTACGACGGATCACTTTCTATTGACTTCAGCTCATTATCTAGAAAGATGATCTAGAAATCATCAGTACTTTGGATCTGCATGCCTCAATGGTAGGTTTCTCGCCTTTGACGATAGGTTGCATCATTGACCTTCGATCAAAGGATTCCGTGACATGTTCGACATCAACACATCTATTCACATCTCATGGATTGTACTGAGTACTTTGAGAGCCATTGACATTACTGGTGGTTTCTCTCACACTTGTTAACAGTTTACATCATTGATTGGTAATCAAGTGGTTTCTACCATGTTCGACTTCGACACATTTATTCAAATGGATAGAATCGTACTATTTTGGGAAGTAGAAATCAAGACCCTGGGTCTAGTTTCCACCATCCTGGCTGCGAGGAATTTTGTATTCATTATACAGTGGACTATTAATAAAAATATGGCTGCGCCCATACAACGTCTACATATGTCTATACTTGTGATGTATTGCAAGATCATTCCTATATCAGAGTAGTTTAGTTAGTTTTCTAGTCAGTTTTGTTCTGAGCATGGGAATGCCTACCTCGCGATGATATGATCTCATATATATATTTTGTATTGAATGTCTTTACAGGTTCCAACCAGGCTCTCCACAAGATGATCCTCGAAATGATAAAGTACTTCACTCTTCTTAGATGATAAATGAAATCCTCATATACTACAGACTTCGCACTTTAGGGGGCAATCAGTTACACAAAATATTGTCACCATGACCATTTGCAGTCAGTGTGAGTCTATCACCACTGATACTGTCCTCCTTTGCAAGTCTCAAACCTCAGCTCTTCATTACAAGCTTTAAAAATGAGAGAAAGTCCTTGAAAATCAATAAAGCTCTGGTTTCGCACTTTCTCTTACTATTACCTGCAGTCCCACACCCCTTGGTAATGTTACCTGCAGACCTTCCCGCTCTGTCTCTAAAGGAGTGGGTGTGGACCCCTATGAAAGTCAAAAAGGTGCAAGTTTATTCTTAAAAACTCACTTGTGGTTAATTCTGGATGCTTCTAGAAGGAATCTTGACGTGGATGGTTTGCTCCTAGGTGGTTCATGCATCCCATAACTAAAGGAGCTTATCCCTTGATGAGAGGAGCTTATCCCTTTGAAGGAGGGCTCTATCCCTTTGAAGGTGGACCTAGTAACTTCCCTCCATTGCACTATAAATTAAGGCATTGGGTTGGTTGCTAGGGAGGTTGAAAGCTGAACATTTTTGAGGGTAAATGCTGTTGGAATTTAGACTTCCTAGTTAAGCTTGAGAGGAGAGATTACATACCTTTTGGCTTCTTTGGGAAGAGAGTGAAACTTGTCAAAGTAGAGGAGATTCTTGCTGGACCTTGGGAGGAGCTTGTACAACATCAAGGCGCCAAGGTTGTAAAGTTATTCTTTGATTAAAGTTAATACAATCAGATTCATTTTTCTCAATAAATTGTCTTATATGATTTATTTCATGAATTCCTTGATCATCATGGTAAATATGCTTTATTATATTGGCTTTTCAGGTGCTATTTAATGTGTGTGCTTGTTTGTGTTTGCAGATTCTTTACAAGGGAGCTCATTTGGATCAACGGAGCGTGGCTTCCAAAAACTAGCACTGGACCCGAGGTAGGCCGAAAACACCTGTTTGCCTTTATTTATAAATTGCACATTTAGAGAAAGATAGAGTTTGTTCGGTTTGCTTGTCGCTAGATATCATTAGATACTAGGGAGGTCGGTCTTGTCCACAAGAACGACTTATCCGGCTGACACTTAGTAATGTGGAGTTTTAGTTAGTTTGCGTTGTTGTAATTTGTTGTTGCGTGTCGTGGACATGAGAGGCCAAGTGGTGCATGCGCTGAGCAAGACGACTATAATATTTGTTTGTGCATTTATTTCATATCGTAACCGACTGAAAAGAGAAGAAGAGGAATGGAGACCACAAAGATAACGCCCCTATACCTGTAAATCTTCAACATGGTATTGAACCGCTCAGCGGTTTTTTGAATATTCTGTTATGCTCTCCAACGTGGTTAGGAAGCATGAATTCCAATAGATAAATGAAACCTACATCTTTGGGTCTATAGGGAGGGGCCAGTCGCTGGTTCGAAACTTGGCAAAGACAAGTGGAGTTCATCTACTGACTTGCCATGCTATGCATGTTCCTTATCGGACACGGAAAAGGCCGTGAAAGATTGCATCACGGATGCTGATAGCTTGCGTGTGGTAGGCCGTTAGAATAAGTCCAGAGATTATTAGGTATACGATGTATAGATATTGTCTTTCCCATTTCGGTAAACTTTGAGCTGCTTTTACCGCTGGCTAAATTTCAGCGTTTTGTGACCTGTCAACATTATGTTGTTTTGAAGAATTTGTCGAAATATCTTTGGCCAAGCATCCTTTTGAATGCATCTCATAGTGTTTTAAGCTCTTCCTCGGTTTTATCATCTTTCATAGCCAAAATTGAGGTTTGAGGTCCAAATATCATCAAGCCACTTTTCCTGATGGCTTTAGTACATTGAGAAAATAAACTGCAAATTTCCTCCATAAAACTGGAAACGCATGCCAGAGCTACTTTTCCATTTTTAATTTCGTTAGGGAATGTTTCATGAAGAACTAGTCTTTATCTACTCCTTTGTGTTGAACAATTTTTTGAGGGCCACGAAACGTGCTATAATGAGTTCAACTCCTGAGTGCATTACACCCTTTCCATTCCATTAGTCATATGGAGCAAGTCAATGCCATGAGAAGTTAAAAAGCTACGAGAGAATGTTTATTTTATAATATTCAACTACTTGAATCCCACAATATGCCCTGAGGAGAAAGTAGGGATGTAATAATTTTGCACAAGATTTTTTATCCTCACCATGATGCTGGACCGACGTCTATGTAACCAAATTTGATACTAACCTATTTCTTGTTTTGAGTCTCATCGTTTGGAAATGCACAATATACTTTTCCTTGCATATGAATGCAACCAACCATCGTTGTGTGTGGATTTGGAGAATAATTGTAGAGTTAAAATCTTGCTTTTTGTTCATTCCTCAAGGAAGAATATCACTTGATTATTGTAGTTTTTTGGGAGAACAAATTTTGAGAATACCTTGCAGTGACATTAGTTCATAGTTGTGAACAAATTTTAAAGTGTAAGTTTGACATTGGAGAAAATGGCCAGAATCAATGAAGTATTAGAGTTCCTCAAAACTCTGATATTGTCTACTACTCATGATACATTAAAAGTCAGCAAAGTTTCTCTCACAGACATTCAGGTTTGTCTACAAAATGCACAAGAGAAAATTGACTTTTTGTAGCTTGAATCTTAGCTACAGCAAGCAGAATTACAACAATGGAGTCGTCTTTGTGAACCTATTTCTGTTCAGAACGTTGAGACAACAACCCATCAGCAGCAAGTCAATAATGTTACAGTTCATTCAGATTTATCACCCAATAAAGCAGTAGTTGTACATGCAGATGCAGAAGTGCAGTTTGCACTTTCCAAGCCCATCATCAGACCTTGGGAAGAGCTTGTTCACAACAAGCATAGAACTGGTCTTGGATATGACAAGGATGTGTCTTTTCATATTCTAGACTACTCTAAGCCAATACAATTTCAAAGTGCTAGATTACTTCATGAAAGTTCACCTTTAGCTGTTTGAGATTCTTCCCCTCTTCCACAACAACAGATTACAAAATGCCAACATTGTGAGCGAGTTGGCCATCTGAAAGATCACTGTTTTGATCTTGATCCATGTAAGCACTGTCATAAAACTGGTCATTATTCAAACATATGCTTCAGAAACAAATCTCCTGCAAGAACAAAGATTCATCTTGGATGGATCGCTTCTTGGCAATGGGCATCAACAACCAAGAAGATATTCTAGTCACATGTCAAAACTTGTTCTAGAGTATTGAACAGTCTTGCAATTGAGTTTTCTCCATCATCTCACCTTGTATCTGACAGGGGGGAAATGATGGTCATCTACAAGCTTCAAAGCCACATCAAGCGAGCCTGAGCCAAAACCTGCCACACTAGATTCAGAGTTGTAGCCAGAGACAAAGATGCCTCTGAGCATGCCTTCAGTCGGTGATACCTCTTCAAAGAATTGGGGACACTTCCTCTAGCAGAAGACTTCATATTCTTGCCAGTTTTGGAAGAGTTTCAGGAATTGCATTAAACATTCCAGAGTTGGTGGTAATCCTTAAACCATCATAGGTTGAGACCTCCCTTTTCAGGTTGAGGTTCTCCCTTTTATGTGGGGTGAGACCTCCCTTTCATGGTTGAAGGTTTCCCTCTTCAAAACATCAGGAGCACTTCCTCTAACAAAAGACCTCAACTTCTTGCCAGAATTGGAAGAGTTTCGGGAACTGCACTAAGCGTTCCAGTGTTGGTGGTCGTCCTTAAACCACTGCCCTTTATACCAACATTTCAGAGAGCACATTCAACCTAGTGCTGCCATGCATTTTTTGCACATTTTGTATTACAACTCTCTTCTTGGACTCATACATAACCCTTCGGATTAAGGGGGGAATGTTGGACACCTAATCCTCTAAGGGTTGGTTTGGAAGCTGAACAACCAAAAGGAGTCCAAGAGACCACTTGGAATATGAATCCAAGGGTCACACCATGTACTATAAATGTATATCATTTGTTAATAATAAATGTACTCTCCTGTTTATCTTTCCTATGTTGTTGCTACCATCTGTGTGTTTAGCACTTCTGAACAACACAATGTTCTGCTCAACCAAAATTTCGGCTAATTCATAAGCAGTAGGTGAAATCCACACTTCCTTCCTCGAAAGTCAATAAGTTTAGGTATTATATCACTGGACATGAAACTTTTATTCATACTAATCATTATGCCATTAAAAATCTAATGAATAAACCTTTGACTAATGATACAATTACTCGATGGCTTTTATTATTATAGGAATCCAATATTACTATATTGGAAAAAATTGGAAGGCAAAACACAGTTGTCGGATTTCTTTCCAGAATGAAAAATATACAACAATTATTGTAGAGGATAGTTTTCCCGATGAACATCTTTTTCAAATTCTACTAAATCTCCATGGTTTGAAAATATTGCTAACTACTTGGCAACATGGATGTTTCCTCCTCAATTATAATCCATGCAAAGACAAAAAGTTATCAGATCTAGTGCACCTTACTCTTGGATAGAAGGAGAATTGTATTGAACAAGAGAAAATCTAATCATAATAATGTGTATGAGAAGAAGCAGTACTTGATATACTCAAATCATGTCATAATGAACCTTATGGAGGACATTTTGATGATAGAAGAACCGTTGGAAAATGTAACTAGTATCGGTCTTCATAATTATTTATATCAATTTATATCTTGTGTAAAAGAAGAAAGAAAATGTAAAATAAAAATTATTTTTGAAGCACAGGTTTCATGCTTTTGTCATTTGGTTAATAGGTCAAGCATCCATTTTATGCTTATAAGTATTTATCTTGAGTCATGATCATTATAATTATGTAAAAGACCCATTTGGGCATTTATATCAAGAAAAGAAAAATTTATTGAAGTGTCTAAGTGAGCTCCCAAGAACAAGTCGACCAACCGGTAGAATTTGACATAGAGTGGGCTTGAAAATCCACTTGAAAGGCTATATAAAGAAATATTTAACCCTCCTTAGAGTGACATATTTGTGCATTACTTCAAAGAGAGTATCTGTGATTTGGAGAGGCATGAGAAGGTCATTAGAAGGCTAGACATGCCTTAAAAGGAAGATATTTTTAAAGTCAATAAAGATCTGACGTGAAGTATTTTAAAATATGCAAAGTCGCTAAATTATGTTAGGGTTTTCATAGGGTCAAAGTTTCATAAGTAGAGAAGTAGAAGTTGTAGAAGTGAAGAAGACACATTTGGCTGGTTGGTTGACTTGTATCTCAATGTTGATGGTTCTGGATCCACCAACATTCAGGGGATCTCCCCGGTATCAAGTCTCAACTAGACCTCACATAGTTTGGTGTAGGAGTCCCATCCGGTATGATGGTCCAGTTGCCATTATCTTAGAGATATGCCTTAGCTCTTGATTTTTATCACATGAGAGTGGTATACTTAGTCTTCAAACAATGAGGTTCGTGTGCCTGGTGAGTGCTTAGTGTCACTTGTGTCAAAGTTCCTTCACTGCAGAGGGGGAGGGTGGGAGGGAGTCTAAAGTCGAGGGAGTAGTCCCAACTCAGGTAGAGACACACCACACAACAGGATTTGTGCAGCTTCCAGCAGAGTAGTCCACACGGATGCGACAACCACATACACAAAGGTGAAGAGATAACACGTATAACACCCAACGGAGTAGTCCACACGAGTGCGACAATAGTTATAACAATTTTACAAGAATGAGTTTGTCTAGTGTCCGATAGAACAGTCCAAATGGGCGAGACAATGATAACAACTGATACAACACATTTCCAACAACATATGCACTAAAAAAACTGAAATAGTTCAACTATATTAGTACAAGTTAAATCAACATGCATTATAAGCGCCCAAAGAATAACCTTACAAATGAATAAAATACATGTGTGAAAACGTGTTGGCCTATGATAGGATTGTGAATTAAGTGAACGTTCCAAGACACATTCGTACACCATACATCACTATCTCTAGTGGAGTGTTGGAGCCACTGCTCGCTCCTCAAAGAAAATATTATAGACTCTCAAGGCTATGTGGGAGGAGCCAAGGTGAAAAGTATTTTGCATGTACAAATGAGGGGTATATATAGCCAAGGGTGAAACTAGCCCTTTTGACTCTTCAACTTCCCTCATGACTATTTGAATTACATGAATCTTCGACTTACATGACTCTTTAACTTCATTCGTGGGTATCTTGGACTTCCATGTTACATTACATTGATTACAAAAGTATGACCCAAAGTAGTGATGTGGCTGAGGCGACTCATGACACAACTCGACATGACACTGTTGGTATGCACATGTAGGCTGTGCTATTCATGTCAAGCTACGGTGCTGCTGAGTGATAAGTGTGATCGTGGCGTACCATAGCTTCACCTCCGCATGACAAAGTGTGTGGAGTCTTCATTGGTCTTGGTGTTCACTTGATGGTTCATGCATGTGCATGTGTCTCCTTCGCTTGCTACTTGGTATGCTTCGTGTGTTCGTCCAACTACGAGCAAGTCTTATAACATGCTCTCCTTGTTCATCACATTCATCATCATGCCATGCCTCATCCATGTACCTGTTTCTGCAATCACTCATGACGAGACGACATCAAATCCAGAAATACCCTAGTCTATCGTGATGCATTGTCTTTCGTTTGCAGGTGCAGGTGACCGAGAGACAGGACAAGGCTTGAAACAATGTAGAGCACATGTCAAGCCAAGATGCAAGGCTCTAGGGCATTGTCAGGAAAAATTGTGCAAAGGTCACTGAGAGGTTGGGTTGAGCAGTCCGGGACAACAGTGACATTTGCAGGATATGGCTTAGCTGGGAGGAAAAATTGCGCAATTTTTCTGGGGAAGGTAGCATGGGCAGCAAGAGGCACTGGCAGTGAAATCTACGTAGTTTCTGGGCTAAGCGGGGTGCCAGGAAACAGGTGGATTATCAATGAAAACTATGCATTTTTCAGGAGGATTGGAGAGCAGGCCAATAGGGGGACTTCCTGGAAAAACTGCACAATTTCACGGGAGAGTGTAGTGATAGGAAGCGGGGGCCTGTCCCTCATGTCTGTGCAGTTTCTTTAGGTAGTGTAGGCATGTAGGCTGGACAAATTTTGCGTAGTTTTGGAGATAAGTGCAGCCATGGGTCACTGCTCAAGTCAAATTCTTCGATTGACCAGCGGGAGGCTTGATGGATAGGCTTTCGGGGAGAGTAGGTTGAGATGGATTCTTGGGCAAATTTTGCACTATTCTGGGTGACAGTCAGTTGGGTTGATTCCAAAATTACACAGTGCAGACTGCCTCAAGCTTTGCACAGTTCTGGGCAACAGTGCTTGGTCACTAAGGGTTGAGACTGTGCAGTGCAGCTCGGTGGAGGTCCGGCTCATGGAGGGTGGTCCGATCGACAGATTTTCAGAAAAATGGCTAAGTGTGTGAGCGAGTGAACTCATGTATACATGACCTTGTGAACACACACTCAACACAACTCGACGATAAGACACCTCAAACCATAAGACAACATGTCTCAGTGTGATTGTCTAAAGGTTGAGAGCGACAAGTGCGACACTTGAGATAGATCATTGAATGACCGTGACGACACTTGCGTGACATTGTTTACAACTTCATGTGTGAGTGTGATAGATGTTTACATAGTGAACACAACTCATACACACAAAGACAAACCTTCAACATCACCAGAACAAGGTCACAAGCATGACATAGAAATCAACATGTTGAAGACGATAGTTGGTCAAACAAGCAAAAAGGAAGAAAGACATGTAGAGGAAACACATGAAATGAATTTTGTGTTTGCACACATGCATGTTACTGAAGAAATGATGATATGACAATGACAAGCAGTCCTACAAACTCAACTAAGAGATGTACTTTGAAAGGCGTTTTTTACTTACCATACTTACCCTTAAGATGATCATGCATCTGAAGAAGTTTGCATGTGGTCCTGATATTTTGCCATCAATTAGTCTCTTGGTCCTTCTCCTCAACTCCTTGGGAGTGATCTTAGCTTGTCACCTTTTCCTATAGTCACAGAAAGACAGATCAATGCAATCTCAGCAGGAAATGACTGCTGCTGAAATAAGGCCCTGCGAGGCCCCTCTGCGTACTTTCTGAATTCAAGACAGATAGGATAGCTTGGACAACACTGCACAGTTTTGAGGCTTAGGACATTATTGTGGGGTTGGGTCTTGGGAGGAAACCTCTACGCATTTTCTGAGTGCAGTGAAACCTGGGAAGCTAAGAGGCAATACTGCACAGTTTCTGGATGCAAGGCACTACTGTGGGATGGTTTCTGGGAGGACACATCTGCGCAGTTTCAGGTTGCAAGGAAAACTGAGCAACTGAGGGACAATACTGTGCAGATTCTAGTGATAGTGGGTTCCTGGGGGAAGGACACTGGAGGAAACCACTACACAGTTTTGGATGCCAAGGGAGGCTGGGGTCTTTGCGTACTACACATTTCACATAGGCAAGGGAGAAAGCTTGAGGGTTGTCGAAGCGAAGTGCACAGTTCCGGGAAGCTAGATGAGGCTAGGTTACTCGATAAATGGCTAAGTGTGAGATCAATGAAACATATGTAAACAATGATAAGACTTGACTATGATCACACATGAACACTTAGTGATACAATGTAGACCATCCAGAATTTATAAAACATACTCTGCTTGATGCAACAACCTTCATGACATGAGTGCATGAAGTGAGTGTGAAAAATGTTTATGTAATGAAAACAACTCATAGGCACAAGATTTCCCTTGAAGCAAAACAACATTCCTTTGCATGAAAAACAACAATCTCTATGCCCAAAGATGACACATGCTGCCTTAATATGAGAACATGGAAAACTCTTAAGATCAAGGAGGGGAGCTTGAGATCATCAGCTTACCAACAAGTGACCAAGGAACGACCGATGGCAGGATCCAAGGTAGGCTCCGAAATTTGCATGTAAGCCAAAATTTTGGAGGGTGGTTGTAGCCGCTAGAACACTTGGTCAAAGCTAGAGGTCTTGTGTTGGGTCTTGGAAGTATCCTTTGAAGTTAATAAGAAGAGAAGTTCTGATGGGTTTTCTCCTTGGAGGGGTTTTTCCTTGGCATGGAGCCTACATCTTATGTTCACATGATCTTTATTGTTTTTGGAATTTATTTGATGATGAAAAACATAACCATAATTAAGAAGGAAAACATAATATCACAAGTAAATGTCATGTAGGGGAAACATTAAATTACTAATGCTACTCTAATAATTTTTCCAACATGGTATTAGAGCTATGGTCAGTGACATAGGCAACTAGAAGGTAACATCTATTATGTCAAAGAAGAACTTCAAGTCTAGCAAAAGGATCGAGCACAAATCTCTCTGGATAGGGCCGAGCTTTGTGGATAGAGTCTCCTTCTTGGAGGTTGAAGGTTCTGTGTATAATTGGTAGGGTGACCAAAATCTTTTGAGATAAGGCTATAGGAAGGTTATTTGAATGTGAATTGGAGGGATGCAGATCCATGTGGTAAAACAAGTGGTAGAGCAAAGTATTGGAAATGGAACAGGCCTAAGGAGTAGGCCAAATATGAGCTTCTAGGTTTAAATATCAGAAGTATCTAATAGGCCGAGCCTAAGAATACATAGGAATACCAAAAACCTAATAATGAGAAAAGCTGATACCTATGTGATAAGTAGATAAAGGGCTACAAACCCTGTGAAGTGGAGTAGAGGCCAAAGTATCCCCTTCAAAGATTCATAAGGCATATTAAGAGGCCCAATTTGGAAAAGAAGACATCTTGTGATTACATTATGAAGGGACAAGAGACTTGATATAGTCCTATAGGCCAACATGGAAATGTATAGTAATAAAATCTAAGCTGAAAGACCTTTGGGCCTATACAGTGAAAAGTGTGAAGGCCCAACTTGATGGCTGAAGTCACAAATATACCTATTCCAGAACTTCATATTGAAAACAATCATTGCGAATAGGATTATAGTCCATAGGATGGAGAAGTATTATAAAAAACTTGTCTCTAATTATTACAATGACTATGTTAAGTTCCATCCAAAGGGTCGAGACTAGAGAATAATCGGTGCCGGATCTACTTCAGAAGTTAATAAGGCGAGAAGAATACCTACAATTTGACAAACATGAATTCTCCAAGTTTGCATTCGTTTGGAAGTATGCTAGATCAATTTTGTGACTCTAGTTTGAGGGCCAAAATCTTAGTAAAAATATTAAGAGTTCAAAAGTTTGAGTTAGGTACGAGACCATCGATTTAAGGACTTTTGTGTGGAAGTTTTGGAACTGGTAGGAGAATAAAATTTGAGCTTAAAGAACTGTAGCAATTCGTCACCTTATAAAGAGCATATTGGTTTGACATTTCTCTTGGAAATCAATGGAAGTAGTAGTACCTTTGAAGGCAGACTTTGGCTTTTGCATATTTTGGGTTTTCACTCTTGAAAATAGTGGGAAGATCATGGAATCTATAAGGAGGCTTTGTTTCATACTTCCAGTGATCATGGAGGACTAAGGTAAGTAGCCCTTATCTATAAGTTGCATATAATTGTTTTATGCACAAAGGGTCTAACATAAAATGAATTAGGGGTTTTGTGGTTTTGTAGTCTTCATCTTGTTGAAGTTTGATGGCAACTAGTATTTGAAAATCCTAGTTGGTATTTGGAAACCCTAGTTTTATGGAAACACTAAGCCTAATCTATTTTTTCCCTCATATAAACCCTAGTTTTTGGTTTCTAGGTTCTGTAGGTAGTCTAGGGAGTATGGAAAACCCTAGTGAGGGTGGAATTGGATGAAAATTTGGGTTCAAACCCTAGGGATGATGTTTCAAAGGGAAATATCAAATAACTTAGGGTTTGGATATGAAAATCCTAGGAATTCTCCCTCTAAGATTCGATAGAATCCATAGATTAACAAAATTGATATCTTGCTCTTGTATTTCTATATTTTGCTTGGTGGTACTTGTCAATGAATGTTACAGGTACATAATAAAGGAAGAAAAATGAGAAAGATGACCAAGAAAACAGTTAATAATGGGCATAATGCCAATCAACACTAAATCCAAAGGGAGCCATTATTGTTCACAAAAGATAAGTATTCCATTTATTTTCTTTCATTACATTATTGTTGACTTCCTTAGTATATCTAGTTTTTATTATCACTTGATGAACTCCCTAGAAGAGGATTGCAGGTATATTCCAAAGACTACTCGTAAAAAATAAAGTGAATAGGTTGAAGCTAGACTTAGAGGGAGCCTAGAAAAGAGATTTGAATCTTGAAATAATTTTGAAGAAGAAGCCTTGATTCACAAGGAACCTCGTATTAAAAAATTAAAAATCAAAGCACCTCCCCTATCTTGAAAAGTAAGTAAAAACAAAAAGAGGTATGATCAATTAATACATTATCATTGCTTGTGAAGTATGTTAGGATCTTTATAATTTCCTTATATTCAAAAGACTATGAAAATGTTAGGGTATGAAGATGGTATATTTTGTGTTGAAAATAGCAACAAGAAATGCTAAAAATAGAAGTGCTAAAAATAACACTGCTATAAATAGCGGTTTGGGTACCAGTGCTGGATTGAGCAACAGGGAATGAAAAATGGAAGTGCTAAAAATAACATTCTATTTTTAGCGGTTCAAGATGGATTCCTATTTTAGTCAGTCCCTGGACTAAAAATAGGAAGTAAAATTTGAATTTGAACTTAACAACGATTTGAAAATTAATTAATTAATTCATCTTGAGTTAATTAGTTAAGGAAAATCAAACTTGAAGTCTATGTGGGGACATGCAATAGTTTATCCATTAATTGAGGAATTTATCCATCAGTTAAAGTGATAAGGATGAGTTCTAATTTGAGTAGTTATTAGTTGGCTCAGTTAACTGAGTCAAGTCTAGTTAGATTGATTTAAACAATTTTTTTAAATTAATGTGAGTTTAGTTAGTTAATGCATGCTTGCATATAACTACTGCACTTCAGATAACTGAATATTCTCTCATGAATAACTCATGCATGTCAGTTCAGACAGAGACCCAGTTGAGATTAGAGAAGGGATAGTGTACTATCATTTGGATGAATATTTTCCTATAAAGGAAGCTCATCCATGATGAGGATTTATCTCCTTCAGGATTGCGTAGTTGGATCAGAGGTTAGTGAGTGTGTGAAGAGGCCAATTCACACAAGTGGCTGCATTGGACCCCAATCAGAATTGCACAAAGAAATAGGAGGCTTTGAGGGCAGACCAGAGGTTAGATGGAGGCCTTTGACTGGCTATGAGTAGCAGAGGTATTGCAGAGAGAGAATGATAGCTTTTGAGCTGATTCTTTTTGTAATACTAGCTATATTTCCACTTGTATGATAATACAATGTTGGGGTTTTAGGTTGAGGCTTTCCCTGGGTTATATCTTCTGTGTTATGTGTGATTGATTCCTTCTTATCAATTATATGTGTTCTTATTGATGTTGCTCATGTTCGATTAAGCTTCCGCTAAATTGGTTGTAGAAGTAGATCAAGTATTTTGATTTATTCTATTGCATTATCAAGTGATCTATAGGTGGGAATTTCTACATGGTATCAGAGCTAGCTGATTTGTAGAAAAATTCTACATGGCATCAGAGCACAGGTGATCAAGGAAGAACAATATACAAGAAGGGATAAGCTGAAGTTTGTGATTCCTGCATATAGAAATTGAGTTCTTATCACATCTCTATTTCACCTATGGCGTTCAATGGTTTGAGACTCGAATATGCCCTTGATGGTAGTTCAAATTATATAGCTTGGAAGGATCGCATGGAAGTAGTACTAGAGGATAACAGTCTAAAGGATTTCATTGATCAAGAAGTCCCCAAGCCGACTGGTGCTACTGAGTTGGTTGAATGGAAGAAATGTGTGTCTAGAGAAAGGAGAATCCTTCTGGAGGGAGTTCGAGATCACATAGTCTCGAGTATCCATGGGAAGGAGACACCATTTTCAATGTGGAAAACATTGAAAGATCTATATCAGAATAACAGTGATCAGAGGAAGCTAGCACTGAAAGACAAGCTTCGGAAGATCAAGTGTGAAAAGGGCGACACGATCTCTATGTATCTGAACAAGCTCACCACATGCAGGGATGAGCTTGGAAGTGTAGGGATCGTGACAGATGATGATGACATGGTGAGTATTGCACTCCGTTTTCTTCCTAAGAGTTGGCATAGCTACCAGGACTTGGTTAATGGAAGAGAAAACTGCCAGATTGGGAACGAATTTGGTCGGATTTGATGTAGGAGGAGATAAGAAGAAGCACCAGAGATGGTTCTTCATCCATGGAGGATGAAGAAAACTGTGCCTTAGCGAGTAAGGCAAAGAAGGGGAAGGAGAATTTTTCTCATTCCGAATCCAGCTCTTCCCATGGTGGGAAGAAGGTTGAAAAATCGAAAGTGCGATGTTTTCGTTGTCATGAGGTGGGCCATTTTGGTACAAATTGTCCACAAAGGAAATCCAAGAAGGGATCTGGGGAAGGATCAGAAGGTGAGGCACTTGCTTCACAGTTTGAGTTTGATTTCACACTCTTTGCATGCATGGTTTCATCCATGGTGTGAAGTGGTTGGTTTCTTAACAGTGGAGCTTCTTTCCACATGACCAGCGATGAGTTTATTCAGTACTTTGGAGGAGAAAGATCTTCAGATACTCATAGCGATGGGTAATGATGAAAAGTATAGTGTCTCAGGTGTAGGCACGATTATTTTTCAAAGGAAGCATGGAGCTCACCTTACCTTGACCGATGTCAAGTATGTACTAGGATTGAAGAAAAACTTGGTGTCGATCGCGATATTGGAAGATAGAGGCTATGATGTAGTCTTCAGTAAGGGAAAGGTTTTCCTTAGACACATCATCACTAGATAGGTGAAGCAGATTGGTTCACGGGTCAAGAGCCTGTATGCTCTTGAGATTCAAGATGCATGCAAAGCCTTGAGGAGCAAGGAAACTGATGGAGACTTGGTGGTTGAGAGGGAGAGTACATTACCTCTCAACATGCAGCACCAGAAGAAGTCTGAGACGATTGTGGAGGAGCCATGATTGATGAAGAAGCTTCCAGAGGTTGTGGAGAAACCACAACTGGGGAAGCCGAGAGGAGACATAGTGGAGGCATTCACTCATGCAAAGACCTCCAGTAGGGGGAAACTTCGAGCCAGGTGGGTAGAGGGATCACATGCAGCCATACCTCCACAGAGGAGGTGGGGCTATGTGGAGTGACCGTCCCAAGGAGGAGGGGCAGGATCCTTGAGGTACCCAACCTCTTTGATTCGTCTTTGCTACAAGATGCCCGATGAGGAGTAGCAGGACTGACTGATTGGGTAGAGACAGATGTGCATGAAGCGACAGCGAGAGATACACTGCAGGAGTCCCAGGACTGTGTAGAGCTAGCAGGCTGCAGCAATGCGAGAGGCACAGGAGTGTTGCACCAGTGCAGGATGGCACAGAGAGGTGTGCAACGGTGCGAGATGCATGGAGTGTTGTAGCAGCTCAGAGGTCAGAGAGGGAGCACTTGTCAGCAACAAGTAGAGCTTCAACATCAGAGTATGTTTCTAGCCCAACAGAGAGGTTAGTTGGGAGTTTTTTTTTGTTTCTAGAGTTGCTGGAGCAACCAAACTTGGGAGAAGTGTTGGATGTAGAACATTCCATGTTGATATTGCAACAAGATGATGGAGCTTAGTGAAAAGAGTCGCCTTCACTAAGTGGGCCCGCAGGCAAATTATGGCGTAAGTTCTATTTTTGGATCCCAGCAGGGATGATCACAGCAGGAGTGACCATAGTAGGGATGATCACAGCAGGAGTGACCACATCATGAGTGATCAGAGCAGGAGTGACCACAGCAGGAGTGATCACAGCAGGAGTGATCAAATTCTATTTTTAGACTGGCTGTCCAAAATAGAAAAGTCAAATATTATTGTCTCATAATAATATTTGGACTATAAACTTGATCTTATTCTCTTGGAGCACTTCAGTTTGAGCTACAGATGTGGCCCATGCAGCTGTCAGAAGGAAGTACGCTTTTCTTATGAGTCAGTTGAGTTGTTGCATGCATGACTTCAGTTAGAACTCAATCAGTTGAGTTCGGTGGAGTTGATTGTGGAGTTGATGGAGTTGTGTTCAGTTTGACTTGGTTAAACTAGTTGTAGTTAGTCTAACTGCAAATAGACTAATGATGAGTTGTTAAACTAATTATTAACTCATAATACAACTATAGAATACATCAGTTAACTCAGTTGCATGTCAGTGCATGTTCAGTTCAACAGGGACAGGTGTTAGAGAATCAGATTGCTATCAGTTGTGACTATAGTTGTGCATGAGGATTTGCACAATCAAGGGATTGAGTATGCCAATGAGTTTGCTCATGTATTTGCCCAATATTATAGCCTCTGCTCACATCTAACACAGTGTGAGTGATTCTTTGGAGGTGAAATACGAGTTTGGTAAACCATTCTCATTACTTCTCGAGCAGGTATTGAGCAGTGGAGGCAGGCAAGCAGTGGAATAGATTTGGAGATCAGATCTTAGCTGTATTGTGTGTAACAGGTGGAGCTGGTACTGGATTGCTTGTGATAAGCATTGTAATTTGTAATTTTACATGGTCTCAATCATTAATATACAGATAGTTGGGGTTTTTAGCGAGATGCTTTCCCTGGGTTACATACTGTGTTAATGTGTGAATGCTCATGATGTTTTATTGTTATTGATGCTGCTATATTGATGATCAACGTAGAGGAGCTTATGTATTGTGTATGTATTCCACAATAGTACATGATCAGGATAATCTCTGTTGAATATGTGTTAAATTATTCAAAATTTATACATGGTATCAGAGCTATATGATTTGTAGAAAAAGTTTCTACATGGTATCAGAGCTGTTGATCATCAGATCTACTATTCAGGAAGTGTTTACATTCTATTTCTTCAGGCAGAGTCTGTAATCGAGCCAGGTAGCCTCTAGATTCATCCTCCCTTTGGAAGGTGAGATATCCGGTGAATGCCCATACAGTCAATCTCTGTACGAGAAATATTGTGTTCTCACGAATCTTAGATCCGAGGCGGTTGAGTTGGTTGCTGGTGGAATTCGAATTTGTAGCAGTGTTTTCTTGGTGGCAACGCAGAAATGTCTTTCAACGGATTGCGATTGGAGTATGCTCTTGAGGGCAACTCAAACTATATTGCATGGAAGGACAGGATGGAGGCAATATTGGATGATAACGGGCTGAAGGAGTTCATAGATACGGATGTCCCAAAGCCTACTGATGCTACTCAAGCTGATGCTTGGCAAAAGAAGACCGCAAAATGTCGAAGGATTTTGTTGGAGGGCGTGAAGGATCACATTGTGTCCAGCCTCCATGGAAAGGCTACTCCATATTTGATGTGGAAATCATTAACAGAATTATTCCAAACCAAGAGCGATCAAAGGAAGCTGGCGCTCAAAGATAAACTCAGAAACATCAAATGCGAGAAGGGTGACAGTATGCCCAAGTATCTCACGAAGTTCACTCAGTGTCGAGATGAGCTGGGAAATGTGGGGGTTACTGTCGATGATGAGGACTTGGTGAGCTTGGCTCTCCTTGGTCTTCCGAAGAGTTGGCATTCCTATCAGGACTCTGTCAATGGTCGAGAGAAATTGCCAGGATAGGAAAGACTATGGTCAGATCTTGTGCAGGAGGAGATCAGGTGGAGTACCAGGGACAGATCTTCGTCAAAGGGAGCTGATGAAGAGAATTGCGCTTTGGCTGCCAAAGCAAAGAAAGGGAAGAGCAAGAAAGCTTCTCAGTCTGGTGCGAAAGGCAAGAAGCAGGATATGTCCAAGGTGAAGTGTTTTCACTGTCACCAGCACGGACACTATGCCACTAATTGTCCGCAGAAGAAGAAGAACAAGCAGGCTGCTGGATCTTCAGCAGGAGAGGCTCTAGCCTCACAGTTTGAGATTGATTTTTCGTTGATTTCATGCTTGGTTTCAAGTGTGATGGGATCAGTGTGGTTCTTGGATAGTGGTGCATCTTTTCACATGACGGGAGATAGAGATTTTTTCTCTGATCTAGAGGACAAAGATCTTGGAGTGCACATCGAGATGGGCGATGATGGTAGATATAGTGTGACCGGTATCGGTACCATTTCCTTTAAGAGGGAGCTCGGTAAACCCTTCGTATTGAAGGAAGTCATGCATGTTCTAGGATTGAAAAAGAATCTTATCTCAATGGCGATGTTGGAAGACAAGGGGTATGATGTTGTTTTCAGCGAGGGAAAGGCTTTCCTGCGCAGCAAGACAACTGGTGAGACCCGGAAGATAGGGGTTCGAGTGAGGAACCTTTATCAGTTGCATGTAGATGGATGCGCAGCAATGGCAGGCAAGGCAGAAGGATTGGTGAGCCGGGATGATGGCGAGTTGTGGCACAGGATATTGGGTCACCTTCACCATGGAGCCTTGAAGATACTGCAGCAGATCACTACAGGGCTTCCTAAAGGCACACTTGCGCAGTCAGATCAGTGCAAGGGGTGTACTTTGGGGAAGTTTGTGAAAGCCACCTTTCACGAGAAGGATAGTCACACCACGACGATCCTTGAGAGAATTCACACAGACGTGTGTGGACCTTTCTCAGTTGCTTCGACAGCAAAACACAGGTATTATGTGATTTTTGTTGATGATTTCTCTCGTAAGTGCTGGATCTTCTTCATGCAGAAGAAGAGCGAGACATATTCAAAGTTCTGTGAATTCAAAGCACTGGTCGAGAAGGAGTCGGGGAAGAAGGTGAAGGATCTTAGGAGCGATAATGGTGGTGAATATATCTCAGACGAGTTCAAGGATTTCTGCAAGGCAGAAGGGATTCGTAGAGAGCTCATAGCTCCCCATAACCCACAACAGAACGGGGTAGCTGAGTGGAAGAACAAAACGATTGTGGGTGCTGCACGGGCAATGTTGCATGATCAGGGCCTACCCCTTCCCTTGTGGGTGAAAGCATGCAATACATCAGTTTATGTGCAGAACCATTGTCCTCATAGGATACTTGGCATGAGTATACCCGAGGAGGCTTATTCTGGTAAGAAGCCTGATCTTTCTCATTTGAGGATTTATGGTGCTAACGTTTACATGCATGTGACGAAGGATGCCAGGAAGAAGTTGGAGCCAACTGCAGAGGTTGGGATATTTGTGGGGTACACTGATATGCCCCACAACTATCGTGTGTATTTGCAAAACAGTGGTAAAACTGTTGTGCGATGGGATATAAAATTTCAGGAGGAGAAAGCCATGAAGTGTTCGCTTGAGAGGGAGATACACTTGCATGCAGATGAGGAGCTATTATTTCCTAAGGATGAGCTTCAGGATGTGGATCAGCCACAGGACGAGGTTCATGGAGTGGAAGAGACCACTCATGTAGCGCCAACCATCAAAGGGCGAAAGCGCTTGACAGAAGCTGAGCGACTGGCTCAAGATGCAGAGAAAGTTGTAGGACCACCTACAGCCCAACGCAGGCAGAGACAGTCACCTGATCGGTACACTGGATACATGGCTCTTATGAGCAAGTGTGTTGTGACTGAGCCATCCTCTTTCGAGGAAGCTGTGGAGGATCCTGCATGGGTAGACGCCATGGTGGAAGAGTATGATTCTATTGTCAGAAACAGTGCATGGGAGATTGTTCCTAGACCGGAAGGGAAATCAGTGGTGGGATCAAGATGGATCTACAAAGTTAAGCAGGCAGTTGACGAGAGTGTAGAGAAGTACAAGGAAAGATTTGTTTCCCGAGGCTTTTCACAGATAGAGGGGATTGATTATGAGGAGACCTTTGCACCTGTCGCAAGGTATTCTTCCATACGAACGATTCTTGCTCTCTCAACGCAGATGGGATGGCACATTCATCAGATGGATGTGAAGACTGTGTTCCTCAATGGAGTCATTGAGGATGAGGTTTACATTGAGCAACCCGAAGGCTTTGAGGTCTTCAGCAGCGAGTCGCATGTGTGCAGGCTCAAGAGAGTGTTGTATGGGTTGAAGCAAGCACCACGTGCTTGGTACACACGGATAGACAACTATTTTACAGGACTTGGATTCTCCAAGAGCGAGGCGGATCCTAACCTATACCAGATTGTGGTGGAGGGTAAGTTGCTTATCATTGTACAGTATGTTGATGATTTGATTCTAATGGGTGATGAGCTGTTGATACTGTCATGCAAGAAGGATCTTGCTACAGAGTTTGAGATGAAGGATTTGGGCCTCCTTCACTATTTCCTAGGATTGGAAATATGGCAGCGCAGTGGTGGACTGTTTGTTTCTCAGGGCAAGTATGCTGGGGAGATACTAGAGAAGTTCAACATACATGGCTGCAAGCTTGTTGATACTCCTCTTCCTGGAGGTTGGAGGAAGGAGGATGCCACTTCGGGAGAAGAAGTGGATGCCACTGTTTATCGACAGTTGGTGGGGTCGCTGATGTATTTGGTCAATACACGACCTGATATATGCTATGCAGTTAACCAGCTTTCACAAGCTATGGTTAAGCCTACCAAGCTCTTCTGGAAGGCGGGCAAGCATGTATTGTGTTATTTGAGAGGCACATCGGGATATGGTTTGTGGTACAAACAGGAGGATGAGGTGAAGCTATGTGGCTTCACGGATGCAGATTGGGCAGGGAGCCCAATGGACATAAAGAGCACATCAGGAGGGGTCTTCAGTATTGGATCGACAACAGTTTCTTGGTATAGCAGGAAGCAGAGATCCGTGGCACTCAGTTCAGCGGAGGCCGAGTATATGGCACCAAGTTTGGCTGCATGCGAGGCTATATGGATGAGGAAGATCCTGGTTGGTTTGTTCGGTTCTCATTTGGATCCTACTGTGATTTACTGTGATAACCAGAGTTGCATTAAACTCTCAGCTAATCCTGTATTTCATGATATATTTAAGCATATTGACATCAGGTACCATCATATCAGATATTGTGTGCAGCGGAGGATCATGTTGCTTTCATACATTCCAACGGAGGATCAAGATGTTGATATTCTGACGAAGGCTCTCACCAGGAGCAAATTCGAGTACCACCAAGGCAGGATAGGGGTTGCTGATAATCCATATCTTGTCGAGAGGGAGTGTTGAGATTGCAACAAGATGATGGAGCTTAGTGAAAAGAGTCGCCTTCACTAAGTGGGCTCGCAGGCAAATTATGGCGCAAGTTCTATTTTTGGATCCCAGCAGGGATGATCATAGCAGGAGTGACCATAACAGGGATGAGCACAGTAGGAGTGACCACAACAGGAGTGATCACAACAGGAGTGACCACAACAGGAGTGATCATAGCAGGAGTGATCAAAGTCTATTTTTAGACTGGCTGTCCAAAATAGAAAAGTCAAATATTATTGTCTCATAATAATATTTGGACTATAAACTTGATCTTATTCTCTTGGAGCACTTCAGTTTGAGCTACAAATGTGGCCCATGCAGCTGTCAGAAGGAAGTACGCTTTTCTTATGAGTCAGTTGAGTTGTTGCATGCATGAATTCAGTTAGAACTCAATTAGTTGAGTTTGGTGGAGTTGATGGAGTTGTGTTCAGTTTGATTTGGTTAAACTAGTTGTAGTTAGTCTAACTGCAAATATACTAATGATGAGTTGTTAAAATAATTATTAACTCATAATAAAACTATAGATCCATCAGTTAACTCAGTTGCATGTCAGTGCATGTTCAGTTCAACAGGGACAGGTGTTAGAGAATCATATTGCTATCAGTTGTGACTATAGTTGTGCATGAGGATTTGCACAATCAAGGGATTGAGTATGCCAATGAGTTTGCTCATGTATTTGCCCAGTATTATAGCCTCTACTCACGTCTAACATAGTGTGAGTGATTCTTTGGAGGTGAAATACGAGTTTGGTAAACCATTCTCATTAATTCTCGAGCAGGTATTGAGCAGTGGAGGCAGGAAAGCAGTGGAATAGATTTGGAGATCAGATCTTAGCTGTATTATGTGTAACAAGTGGAGATGGTACTGGATTGCTTGTGATAAGCATTGTACTTTGTAATGTTACATGGTCTCAATCATTAATATACAGATAGTTGGGGTTTTTAGCGAGATGCTTTCCTCGGGTTACATACTGTGTTAATGTGTGAATGCTCTTGATGTTTTATTGTTATTGATGCTGCTATATTGATGATCAACGTAGAGGAGCTTATGTATTGTGTATGTACTCCGTAATAGTACATGATCAGGATAATCTCTGTTGAATATGTGTTAAATTATTCAAAATTTCTACATTCCAAAGGTACAGGATCGGGTTTGAGTTGAATCCTTTCTTGTTGAGAGGGAGTGTTGAAAATAGCAACAAGAAATGCTAAAAGTAGAAGTGCTAAAAATAACACTGTTATAAATAGCAGTTTGGGTACCAGTGCTGGATTAATCAACAGGGAATGAAAAGTGGAAGTGCTAAAAATAGCATTCTATTTTTAGCAGTTCACGATGGATTCCTATTTTAGTCAGTCCCTGGACTAAAAATAGGAAGTAAAATTCGAATTTGAACTTAACAGTTGTTTGAAAATTAATTAATTAATTCATATTGAGTTAATTAGTTAAGGAAAATCAAACTTGAAGTCTATGTGGGGACATGCAACAATTTATCCATTAATTGAGGAATTTATCCATTAGTTAAGGAGATAAGGATGAGTTCTAATTTGAGTAGTTATTAGTTGGCTCAGTTAACTGAGTCAAGTCCAGTTAGATTGATTTAAACAATTTGTTTAAATTAATGTGAGTTCAGTTAGTTAATGCATGCTTGCATATAATTTGTGCACTTCAGATAACTGAATATTCTCTCATGAATAACTCACGCATGTCAGTTCAGACAGAGACCCAGTTGAGATCAAAGAAGGGACAATGTACTATCAGTTGGATGAATATTTTCCTATAAAGGAAGCATATCCATGATGAGGATTTATCTCCTTCAGGACTGCGTAGTTGGATCAGAGGTTTGTGAGTGTGTGAAGAGGCCAATTCACACAAGTGGCTGCACTGGACCCCAATCAGAATTACGCAAAGAAATAGGAGGCTTGGAGGGTAGACCAGAAGTTAGATAGAGGCCTTTGTCTGTCTATGAGCAGCAGTGGTATTGCAGAGAGAGAACGATAGCTTTTGAGCTGATTCTTTTTGTAATACTGGCTATATTTCCACTTGTATGATAATACAGAGTTGGGGTTTTAGGCTGAGGCTTTCCCCGGGTTATATCTTCTGTGTTATGTGTGATTGATTCCTTCTTATCAGTTATATGTGTTCTTATTGATGTTTCTCATGTTCGATTAAGCTTCCGCTAAATTGGTTGTAGAAGTAGATCAAGTATTTTGCTTTAGTCTATTACATTATCAGGTGATCTACAGGTGGAAATTTCTACATTTTGCATGATAGGAATCTAGGGTTTTACATTGTTAAATATTTTTGGTATCTAGGGTTAGAAAATGCTTGTTGGAACTTGAATTAGAAAACCCTTAGTGTAAGTAAAATATAAAACCCTAAATATTTGTTCCCTCTTATAAAATCCCTATCTCTTGATCTCTTTTGGTTTATAAATAGAATCTAGGGTATATGATCAAACCCTAGCAAGGATTGAATTGAGTAAACCCTAGGGCTTGAAAGTCAAAATCCCTAGGATTGATGTTTTCGTTGAAAATAAAATCCCTATTTAAGGTTAGGTCTTGGAATATCTAGGGTTTGTAACTAAAACCCTAGTAGTATCCTTTGAAAAACCTAGCCTAACAGAATTAAGATCATGCTCTTATACATGTATATTTTGGTTGGTTGTACTTGATAAAAATTGTAGGTACATGATTGTATGAAAAACATGTAAAGACAAAAGTAAATCTCGTGCTTAAGAAAGGCTTCATGATGGGCATGATGGAAACAAGAAGCATCTATAATGATATTAAAGAGTCGACATTGATTATTGAAGATGCAACTATACCTCTTGTTACTTGAAGATGGAACGTGCAAAGAAATTAATGACCTTAAAAAGAGGCTTGGTGAGTTGGTGTACCTTAGGCTAAATCGCTCGTATGATGGTAATTAGGGTTGGTATCTTGGAAGGTATCCTATATTATACCTAGATCCTTGTTAGGGTTGGTACCTTGGCAGGTAGCCTAGATGGTACCTAAATCCATGTTGGTGTCTTGGCAGGTAGCCTAGATGACACCTGGATCCTTGTTGAGTTCATGCTTGGTAGGTAGCCTATATGGCACATGAATCCTTATTGAGTTCATGTCTTGGAAGGTAGCCTAGATGACACATGGATCCTTGTTGAGTTGGTGTCTTGGGAGGTAGGCTAGATGACACCTAGATCCTTGTTGAGTTGGTATCTTGGCAGGTAGCCTAGATGATACCTAGAATCCTGTTGTGGTTTGTGTCTTGGAAGGTAGCCTAGATGACACCTGGTGTCTTAGCAGGTAGCCTAGATGACACTTAGATCCCTGTTGGGATGGTACCTTGGCAGGTAACCTAGATTGTAACTAGATGGGTTGATACCTTGGCAGTTCGCCTAGATGGTATCTAGATTTATAACATTGTACATGTTGTTTTTCATACTTATGAGAAATTTCCAAAGTGAAAACTATCCTTGTACCGGTTAAAAAATTATTAATACCTCCCTAGTGTTGGAAAATGTAACTAGTATCGGCCTTCATAATTATTTATATCAATTTATATTTTATGTACATGAAGAAAGAAAATGTAAAAGAAAAATTATTTTTGAAGCATGGGCTTCATGCTTATGTCATTTGGTCAATAGGTCAAGCATCCATTGTATGCTTCTAGGTCTTTATCTTGAGTCATGATCATTATAATTATGTAAAAGACCCATTTGGGCATTTATATCAAGAAAAGAAAACATTATTGAAGTGTTTAGGTGAGCTACCAAGAAAATGTCAACCAACTAGTAGAAGTTGACCTAGAGTGGGCATGAAAAGCCTCTTAAAAGGCTATATAAAGAAAGATTTTGTCCTCCTTAGAGTGGCATATCTACGCATTACTTGAAAGAGATGATCCACGATTTGGAGAGGTATGTGAAGGTCATTAGAAGGCTAGATGAGCCTTGAAAGGAAGATGTTTTGAAGTCATCAAAGATTTGATGTGAAGATTTCTGAAATATGCAAAGTCCCTAATTTTTGCTAGGGTTTCCACGGGGTCAAAGTTGCAGAAGTGGAGAAGTAGAAGTTGCAGAAGTGAAGAAGACACATTTGGCTAGTTGGTTGACTTGTATCTTGGTCAGAGCTAGAGGTCTTGTGTTGGGTCTTGGAAGTCTCCTTTGAAGTTAATAAGAAGAGAATTTCTGATGGGTTTTCCCCTTGGAGGGGTTTTTCCCTAGTGTGGAGCCTATATCTTGTGTTCACATGATCTTTATTGTTTTTGGCATTTATTTGATGATGAAAACATAATCATAATTAAGAAGGAAAACATAATATCACAAGTAAATGTCATGTAAGGAAAACATTAAATTAATAATGTTGCTCTAATCAATTTTCCAACAAGAACTACATACAGAGTCCTTATCTTTGGATTTTATTGGTATTCCCTTTCTAAGGATGCCAAAAAATATGTCGAGAGATGTGATAGTTGTTAGAGAATGGGGAAAGTTGTTCAAGAAGATGAAACACCTCTCCAACCACAAGTATTAATAGAGCCATTTGAAAAAAGGGCTCTAGACTTTGTAGGTCCAATTAATCCAACATCCAAGTAGAAAAGGTATATTCTTGCTTTCACTGATTATGTCACTAAATGGGTAAAGGCTAAACCATTAAATCTTGCTACTGAAAATGTTGTTGTAACATTTATTTTTGATTTACTCATTTTTGTGTCCCAAGAGATATTGCTATAGATCAAGGTGCACAATTCACATCCAAACTTGTTCAGAAGATCATAGATCAATACAAAATCAAAGATTTTAAATCCACTCCATATCATCCATAGGGAAATGGATAAATGAAATCCACAAACGAAGTTCTTGAAGCCATACTGATTAAGATTGTTCATCTACATCAGAAGGATTTGGCAGATAGACTTCTAGAAGCATTCTAGGCATACTAGACCACATGGAAAAATGCCACTGGACACACTCCTTATGAACTTGTTTATGGAAAGCAAGTTCTACTTCCTATTGATTTCCAAGTGGAAACATACAAAACAAAATCAAATTTGGAGCTAAAACTCTCTGAAGCCCAAAATCAAAGATTGGCACAACTCATTGAGTTACATGAAATCAATCAAGGTACCATTCAGAGGGAAAATATCATTTCACAACAAATGACAAGATGTCATGACAAATTTATCAAGATCAATAATTTCAAGTTAGGTGATTGGGCCCCTTTGTTTGATTCAAATTATAAATATTTTCAAATGAAAGTCCAAACACATTGATTAGGCCGTTATGAAATAAAAGTTGTTTTTAATAATGAAGTAGTAAGAATCAAGACTATTGATGAAGAAGGAATCATTTTTCTTGTTAATGGGTATATACTAAAGCTCTACCATAAGCCCTTAACAATAGAAGAGTTCATTTAGAATTTGCAGTAGAGTATAAAGTTAAAGTTGGTGGAAAAAGGATATTTTTTCTCTTTCACCACCAAATGCTATTTAATTTATTTTCCCTAAAAATAAATAAATAAATAAATAATGAAAATAAATTTATAATTATGAAAACAAGCATGCTGGCAAAACTATACAAAAATACTAGACGAAAACCAATTTCTTGGCACATATGATTTCCCCTCTTCTCCTTTTAGATTTTTGATCCAAAATTCTTAGTTTGAAAATTTTGTTTCTCTTTTAATAAAATATCATAATAACTGCCAACAACAACACCAATCAATTTTGCAGAAGATTTGTAGAAGATTTCTCAATATTCTCAACCTACATTTGAGGAAATTTCAACCTAAAAGTGGTCTTCTAAGGAAAAATAATAAAATAATAGTTAAAATAATAAAATAAGAGTTATGAAGTTTGGAGGAAAAATAAGAATTTTTTATTTTTTTTATTTATTGTATTTTTTATTTATCTCCTTATAGGTTTACTTAATTTTCAAGTGTCGAGACTTGTTGGATACATAATTATATTCCACATCCAACAAGTACCCATTATGCATACTTACGAGAAGACCCACATTAATAAGAATTGAAAATACATTAAAAACGTGTTACCCATTATGCATACTTCTGAGAAGACCCACATTGATAAAAATTGAAGATACATTAAAAAAGCGTGTTGAACACAGTTTTTTAATGTATCTTCAACTTTTATCAATGTGAGTCTTCTTAGAAGTATGCATAATGGGTAGCCTTTGGACGTGGAAATTAATTTCACATCCAACAAGTGTTTACACTTGAAATTTGAGTAAACCTGTAAGGAGATAAGCGAAAAATATAATTAAAAAAAAGTAGTTTTCTTATTTTCCCTCTAAAATATTTACATCTATCTCTTTCTAAATTTAAAGGATTTTTGTTATGCTCTTAACCTGCAAAAAGATACCCAAATACAAAATATGCGAAGAAAGATACCCAGAACATAGAATAGTGAGAGACAACAACAAATATTTTATTATTCAGAAAGCAATGTTCACTGGCCTCTTCGAGGGGGCAACCTCCAATAGAGCAGAGCTCGATACAAAATAAGACACGATGCCCTCGCAGGGAGTCTCTATCCTTTATATATGACTCATACATGCAATACCATGGATCAATACCATGGGTTTTATTAATACCATCTATCTAATACCATGGCCCATTTGCAACAAACTGTGGTCCCGTCATTAATTGCAGGTTAACCACTTACAATTATTAATATGGGCTTTATTGACTCTTTACTATGACTCGATCCCACTACATAAATAAGGGGGTTAGGGTGGGACCCTAACAATTTTTATTGGTTTACATATGATGACATACAAATTACATGAAAATTTCATGGGCACTTTTAGGCTGAAATTTCCTCTAATGATAAAATTTCGTAGCTAGAGAAAAAATTAGTAATTGACGAGTTTCATCAAAGCATCAAACTTGGTCCAATTTCCAAATCAAAAGTAATCTCAAGAGGTAGTAGTACATGGACATCATGAGTGGTAATACAAGAAACACATGTTAGTTTGATTTTATTAAAGTTAAACTATAGACCTAAAGTATAAGGACTTATCTATTATTCTCTAACTTAACTCAATAAAGAGACTTATTCTAATTAGCCTCATATCAATTAATGATGGTAAAGTTTGTGTCATGTTTCCTATACCCCGAATCATAATAATCTTGATTCCATTCAATGATATAATCTTGAAAATTCACAGGAATCACTTATAAAATTGTTGAGATTTTATTAAGGGATTATGCAATCATTTTGGATTAGACAATCCTATCACTACACTGCCACCTCCTATACATATAACAATTCACCACCTTTATCATTCCATTCCATTACTCTCGAAGCCATTTTAATGTCAACTACCTCGACCATACCCTAACCATTCCCATAGTAGTTGATTGATGGTGCATTTTGAAGCTCATAATTCCCATCACTTAAAAATGGGTGTTGTCATTCACTTCAAACTTGTATGTGCAAAATTTTTGAAGGCTTGCCCAAAGTACAAGAAACAAGTGCAATGAATTTTATGGCTGAAATTCTTTCAGAAATTCCAAGGCCATGATGTAGAGGTGACGAGGGCATTTTCAAGAGCCTTCGACGGAGTTGAAGCGCAGATTGGGGATATTAGACTGAAGAGGACAAAATTATTCTTAGTAGAAGCTGTAAGACTGCCAAGCTAAAGGGAAAATCAGTTTAAGTGTCAACGACTCAGAGATGTTTCATGGAGAAATTTTCTTAAAAACTTTAGCATGGACATTACAAGTTGGAAAAAGGGGATACCTATGCTGACCTTCAAAAGGAAATGGAGGAGTTTATTGTTCATCCTCCAAAAAATTCATTACCTGTGAAGGGAGGTATGGTACATTATTTTCTATCATATGCGACTTCTTGAATGGTAAAGAGATAAATTTGGCTTACTATTTAATCAATAGTTTAAAGAAGATGACATCAACATCAAAATAAATTTTAGGAACATAGATATATCTCTTTATCACTTTAGGTTAGTCAATATTCTTGTTGAAGCATAATTAAAACTAAGAAATGATAATTGGGAAAGCTTCTTGGTAAGGAATCATTTCAAATAATTGTCAAAGGTTAAAGAAAATGATGGCCCGAAATGAAAAAAAAGAAGAGGTGGGGTTTCGGTTTCAAACCCTAACCATACAGATGAAAATATGGAGGTTGAAGAAATGCCAATACAAGAGATAGAGGGAATTATACCCACAAAAACAGGAAATAGTATCATAGACCTAGATGATCTGATAATGCTAGAATTTGAAGATGTTTTTGAAGCTGAAAAACCCTAATATCTGAACTTGTTGACAAGGGAGAGTTATAAAAAACAAAGCATGCAAAGAAGAAAAATAAAATGTCAAAACAAAAAAATAAAAATCAGAGGAAGAGAATTTCAAGATCAGGGAGAAAGTTAATAAGAGAAAATAAGAGGACTCTAGAGAAAGTTAAACAAAATGCGGCTATTATAGTTGTACTTGAGAAGAAAAACATTAAAAGGAAGAATTCAAAGGACGAAAAAAATACAGAAGGGTTACAAAGAGTATGACAAAGGTAAATAACTCTGTTTCACCTAGAATTTTGGAAATTGTATAAGTGGAAGAATTAGAACAATCATCAATAGTGCCTTAAATGAGAAGCCCAGAGGTTGATAAAATACAACAACATGTTTATGATTATATTGATCCCTTGGAGAAAGAAGTATATAATGAAAAGGTAAGAGGACCCTCTCCCATTGCTGAACATTCTTTCAATAGTGATATACTAACACCTTCAATCCTCCTGGACATGATGAATTACCTTTTAATATTTCTATGGAACAAGACATCATCAAGGCATCATTAGAGAATTGAGAGAAGACGTTATTGAGCTAGAAGTCCTAGAAAGGCATATAAGGAGGGAAAATGAGATTCTTAAGGAGAAAAACCATCAAATTCTCAAAAGAATGCATCATTGGTATGATAAGTATTCTAGGCTCAAGAAATCCAACAGAGCACTCTAACTAAAAATCAAAAGTTTAAAGGAAAAAATGTTAATGAGAAAACTTAGGTGGTCTATTGCTATGAAGAATAAGGGTGCTATAAGCAACTTAGATATTTTGATCCAGGCATATGAGACCATCCTTTGAATTAATAAGTTGACAAAATTTTACAATTTTTAAGTGAGCTAATGTGTAAAGATTGTAGAAACTAACAATTTCCAAAGCTCTTATGATAATCTGTAGCTGAATCTAAGGTTCTTATGGTTCTTGAAGCAGTGAGGTCGACTTAAGCATATGAATAGGTGGAAAAAAGATCTAATATGGTGTGCCACCTATTTGGCATGACAAAAGTGCCACTAGATGACCACGTTAGCTCGGTCAATTCTCCAGTCAACTTATTGCATGAAGAACAAAGTAAAACTACATTAGGATTGATACTTGGTGGTGGAATCGACTTCAAGCAGTGAGTTTATATTCTTAAGATCCAACGAATTGAGGGATAACATGAAGGTGATTGTGTGTCTATACATGTCTTGATATGATGCACTGAGTCACCAATGAACAATAGGAAATAAATTTCAACTTGTAATCAGACACCTAATCATCGTCCATATTTTTTGATTTGTAACAACATAATTTTGAGTTAGTTATTTTTGAAAGACATTATAAATTGATTTGATGACAAGCAAGAGATGGACATAAAATGTTATAGAATTTTGAACAATATGTTCACACAATTATCTCCATTTTAATATCAGATATTTCCCTTTTGCTGTCATTGAGTATTGATTAGCAATTTTTCATAGTCATAGTATAATTTTTTGCATTTTCTTAATATATTTCAATCACCTAGAGGGACCCCCTTGTGGTGTGCAAGACTCATGTAGCCTAACCTTTTCATTATTTCTCTGGTTTTACTCTGTTTTGATATAGTTAGATGCTTTGTTGTTTTATAGTTAGTCTAAACTTTTTAATTACTGTCTTTCTTCTTTTCTGGCTTTAGATTAAGTGCTTGAAATCATAAAGAAAAATATGATCCGGATTTAAACAGGAACGCAACAAATTACAGAGATAACCATATACACAAAGATGCAGCGGAAATAATACTTCATTTCATTAATGTAAAATACTGAAATATGCTTACAAACAGAAATGGAAATAAACTAGCTAGGGCGATGGTAGCTTATCTCTGAGAAGAGATGTGATGGCTACATGCCTCTGAACTGTGTTACAATGAGGCTCAAAGGCCTATTTATTTTTGAGAAACAATGGAAAAACCCGTAACATTCCAAAACCTAACCCTAGGAGATGAAACGCCAAACTGTGGGCCCCGTTTGGGGGTAAGTTGGTACATCAACTTCCCGGGGTCGTAACTTTGGCATATGATCTCCGTTTGACGCATACAATAGCTCATTAGAAAGATCTATCCGAGCACTATCATTGTTGGAACGGGCAACACCATTCCATTGGACTCGTGTTGCCCCCGATTCCCCAAAAAACATCGTTTAGGGCCTCAAAACGGCTCCGGAAGTTCAGGACCCGAAAAACTGCTAAAAATAGTAAGTTGTGCTACAATTAAGGAAACTGAAAATGCTGAGAAAGACAATGGTGGGGGTCCAGGTGGACTTGGCAGGTGGCCACCAATATCCACCTGGATCATTCCTCCCCCCTTAGGAAGCAATGGTCCCCATTGCGTTGAGCTCCTCCATGAGATGAGGAAACTTCTGCTGAACTTGTTCCCTGGTGAGCCACTTGCCCTGCTGAAGGAGTTGGCCCGCTTTGACAACTCGATACAGTTGGATATTCTGTTGGCGAGTGTTCTTGATCTGTGTGTCCATGATCCGATCAGTTGCAGCTTGTTCCATGCAATCTGGATTTAATTCTGTGGGTTTGAGCTGTTCTGCAATGTCGGATGTGTCTAGCAATGGTGGAAAGTATGGCCGAAGGCGGTCCACATTGAATACTGGGTGCAGGCCAAGGAATGGGGGAATGCTGAGCTCAAATGCATTGTCTCCCATAGCCTTAGTAATGGTGTAAGGACCATATCAGAGTGGTCTCAATTTCCGATAGGCTCCAGTAAGACGTTCCTTTTGCAAATGCAACCAGACTTTGTCGCCCACCTGAAACTTGTGTGGCACCCGATGTTGATCATGTCGCTGCTTGTACTTGGCATTTGATTTCTCAAGAATGTCATGGACCTGCTGGCGAATATGTTGGATGCGCTCAATGAAGCTGGTGGCCTTATCTGTTTCGGACTGGACATGAGCTGAATTCATGTGAGTAGCTGCAAGTGGCATGGCCACATCAATGGGGCATAGTGGCTGGAATCCCAAACCCACCTGAAAAGGGCTATGGCCAGTGGAGCTGTGAAGAGCTCGGTTGTAGCTGTGCTGAACGTAGGGGAGGCTCTCGTCCCATGTGCGTGGATGCTTTGAGTTATACATGCGCAGAATGTGCACAATCATCCTATTGACAACCTCTGTCTGGCCATCAGTTTGAGGATGGAAGGCTGTGGACTTCGTGAGTTTGGTGTCCAGCATTGACCAGAGACTGGACCAAAAGGTGCTGAGAAACCGACTGTCCCGATCTGAGATGATAGACTGTGGGATCCCAAAGTGCACCCACACTCGTTCAAAGAAGAGTTTAGCAGTGGCTTCTGCTGTGATATTCTTCTTGCAGGCCATCATAATGGCCATCTTTGAGAACCTGTCGACGACCACAAAAACACAGTCATTTCCATGCTTAGTGGAAGGAAGGCCTGACATGTAATCCATGGAGATGGATTCCAAAGGTCGACTAGGGGTAGGCAACGGGGTATAGAGGCCTTGCTTCTTAATGGTCGGTTTGGCAATGGCACAGGCAGTACATGATCGGATGTACTTCCCAACATCCTGTCGAAGATTCGGCCAATAGAAATAGTTTTGCAGTACTGCCACTGTTTTCTCGACCCCGAAATGCCCAGCAGCCCGACTGTAGTGTGCTTCCCAAATCATCTTGGCACGCTCGCTTGAAGGAACACAAAGGTGACCGAGGTGGCATAATAGGGCATCCTGGAGGTGAAAATCTGCAACCTGCCGACCCTCCAAGAGTGTCTGGTATGTGTGGCCGAATTTTGGGTCGCTTTTGTAGAGAAGTGGCCAATCAGAAGTCTCGTGCCCGCAAGAGTTGAGCACGGTGGTTAGCGCCATGATCGGTGGTCGACTGAGGCAATCTGCAACATTATTGGTGCTGCCCTTTTTATACTTGATATTCAAGTGAAACTGTTGCAGGTATGTAGACCACTTCTGATGGCGATCATTCTGCAATTTCCCTTGGGTCTGTATGAACTGCAGAGGTCGGTGGTCTGTGTGGATGACCGTTTCCTTCCCCAAAATGTAATGCTTCCATTGTCGGCAGGCCTGTACAATGGAATACATCTCTTTATCATAAGTGGGGTACTTCCGGACTGTGTCTGAAAGTGTTTCACTGTGATATGCCACTGGATGTCCATGTTGAGTAAGGACTGCCCCAATAGCATAGTCAGAGGCATCTGTCTCGACCTCAAATGGTTGTTGTAAATCTGGTAACGCGAGCACTGGTGCCGTGCAGAGGCGATCCTTCAACTCCCTGAATGCCTTCTGTTGAGATTCAGACCAAAAGAATTTTGCTTTCGCCCCGCCCTTGGTGACTTGACTCAAGGGCCAAGAAATATGAGAAAATCCCAACACAAACCTGCGGTAGAAGTTGGCAAGACCTAGAAAGCTGCGGAGCTCTGTTAGAGTGGTTGGAGAGGGCCAATCCCGAATGACTTGGACCTTGGCTGGATCGACATGCACCCCCTGTTCATCAATGATGTATCCCAGATACTGAACCTCGGTCATGCCAAAAGTGCATTTCTCCAAATTGGCACATAGCTTGTGTTGCCGCAGTGTTTGGAGAACCTGTCGGATGTGGTGGAGGTGCTCTTCCCAACTCTGGCTGAAGATCAGAATGTCATCCAAGTATACTACTACAAAGGAGTTGGTGAATGGCCGCAAGATGTCATCCATTAGCCTCATAAAGGTTGCAGGAGCATTCGTCAATCCGAAAGGCATGACCAACCATTCGAAGAGGCCCTCCTTGGATTTGAAGGCAGTCTTCCACACATCTGAGGGTTCAATTGGTACCTGGTGATATCCTGACTTCAGATCGATCTTGCTGAAATATTTCGCCCCCTTTAGTTGGTCTAGGAGGTCATCAATCCGCGGGATCGGGTACCTATTACGAACAGTGATCTTGTTCAGCGCCCGATAGTCAATACAGAGTCTCCACGTCCCATCCTTCTTCTGTACCAACACTATCGGGCTCCCACAGGGCGAAGAACTCGGACGGATGTGACCTTTCTGCAGGAGCTCCTGAATCTGCCTCTTGATTTCATTGTTCTCCAGAACGGAGCGCCGATAAATTGGTCCATTGGGTAGCGGCGCACCTGGGGTCAGATCGATGGAGTGCTTGACTTGACAGTGCAGAGGAACCCCTGCCGGGGAGGTGAAGATGTCTTTGTACTCCTCCACAATCTTGTCCATCTGTAGCTGCCGTGCAGAGGGACCCCGTTTGGAGGCCGCGGCCACTGTCTTCTTCTTCCCTTGAGGGCGTATCATCAGGAAAACAAATTTCCTGGTTTTGGAAATGATCTTACTGCATTGTTTTGCAGTAATCAAAGAGATGGCGGCAGGTGGTGCTACCTCTGGTATCCTGAACAACTTATTTCCCAATGTAATAATAACAGCACGGGGCCTTGATTCATACACAACATGTCGCTTCCACAAGTATGGTTGTCCTAGTAATACATCACAAACTTCAAGGGGAGCAATGTCACACAATACCTCATCCGTGAAGGGCTTGATGTTGTATGGAAGGCGACACTGCTGGCTCACGCGAAGATCTCGCCCTTGGTGAAGCCACCCAATGGTGTATGGTTGTGGATGTGCTGTGGTCGGTAAGCCCAACCGCTTCACGACCTCTGCCGAAATGAGGTTCTTTTGACTCCCGCTATCAACAATGAACTGTATTGGGGAGCCCTTTACCCACATCTGGGAGTGGAAGAGACGCTCCTCCTCCTCTGGATCTTCGGGTTCATTTTTCTGGATCTTTGCGGTAGCAACAGTGGCGCTGGGATCCGCATCAATGATCTGCTTCCCTTTTTCATACCCCTTATCGGGTTCTGACTCAGAGTCGGAACATGCATCTGATTCTGAAACCTTTAGCTCAGCCACCAGTGACTGCTTGGCCCGACACTCACTTGTGTTGTGAGTGGAGCTCTTATGGAACTCGCACCATTTTCCAGTGTCCTTTCTCGGCTTCGTGGCGTTGCTCTTTGCTTGCAGCTTCGGCTGGTTGTCTTGGGCTGTCCTGCCTTGGCTTTGTCCTTTGTTCTGTGGTTTAGGGGCACCTTTCCCCTGCTTTGGATTCGCAGATCCAAAGTCTCGCTTCTTTTGTTTAAACTTCTGCTCGACCTTGACGACATACCGGTATGCTGCGCCGAGCGAGGGGATGTTTAGGAACTGTATTTCTTTCTGGATGTACTTGTGCAGGCAGCCATGGTATTTGAGTATCAAATGTTGCTCCGAATCCTTGATACCCAACTTTGTGCGAAGGGTATGGAAAAGATTGGTGAACTCCGGCACGTCTTGGTCCCTTCCCTGCCGCAGCGTGGTCCACTTTATGTATTCATCCTCATAGCTTCCGACAGGGTAGTACTGCTCCTTGATGGCATCCCGGAACGAATCCCAGGTGGGTGCGGCTGAAAATAGTGAGCCAGTACTTTCATCCTTCTGCTCGCAGTAGGTTTCCCACCAGTCCTTGACGTGGGGGGCTGCTTTGAGAAGAGCAAAAACAATCTTTTCCCGACTCGAAAATTCATGAACAGAAAAATAACCCTCTAGCAGATTTAACCTTTTATCTACGGCATCGGCGTCTATCTGACCCTCGAATATGGGGATTTCAAAATTAACTTGTACCTTAAAGGGTGTGGCGTTTCCAGAGGAGCTGCCGGAAGCCGATGCGCCGCTTCTGGGTAGCCGCTGAAGGATCTACGCAAAGCTGTCCATCATCGCGTTCCGTTGTCGCTCGAGCGCTTCTTCGAGCAAGATTTTGATGGGATCTCCTGCCCCCTCATCTTTCTTCTCGTCCGCCATGGGAGGCCGTCGGGATTTGCGAGGCTGGTCTTGCAAAGGTTCAACCAGTTCAAGCCCTAACTCCTTATATCCCGACCTTGTTGGGGACATGCAAAGAAAAACAGAGAAAAAGGAGACCGCTCTGATACCACTGATCCGGATTTAAACAGGAACGCAACAAATTACAGAGATAACCATATACACAAAGATGCAACGGAAATAATACTTCATTTCATTAATGTAAAATACTGAAATATGCTTACAAACAGAAATGGAAATAAACTAGCTAGGGCGATGGTAGCTTATCTCTGAGAAGAGATGTGCTGGCTACATGCCTCTGAACTGTGTTACAATGAGGCTCGAAGGCCTATTTATTGTTGAGAAACAATGGAAAAACCCTTAACATTCCAAAACCTAACCCTAGGAGATGAAACGCCAAACTGTGGGCCCCGTTTGGGGGTAAGTTGGTACATCAACTTCCCGGGGTCGTAACTTTGGCATATGATCTCCGTTTGACGCGTACAATAGCTCATTAGAAAGATCTATCCGAGCACTATCATTGTTGGAACGGGCAAAAAACGTCGTTTAGGGCCTCAAAACGGCTCCGGAAGTTCAGGACCCGAAAAACTGCTAAAAATAGTAAGTTGTGCTACAATTAAGGAAACTGAAAATGCTGAGAAAGACAATGGTGGGGGTCCAGGTGGACTTGGCAGGTGGCCACCAATATCCACCTAGATCAAAATATGAAAAGATTTAATGTAACCAACATTCACATCTATGCATTTGAAAATAGGTCTCACATTTACAATTGTGTTTTTTCTAGTCACATTTGCTAGAATATGATCCATAAGGCATTATTCGATTAAAATCATTACTAGACAAAGTTCACATGGTTTTTGTAAGTCAAATTTCTCAAATGATAAGTTGTGATGTAGTTCATAGATTTCATTTTGATAACTGCTTAAATAGATCAATTTTGAATGCTTTTCATAAGATAAAAAATCCCGTTTTCAATAAGTAGAATTCTAATGCTTTTGATAAATATGATTTCCTTTCTTTCTTGAGAATAAGTTTCTTTACTTTTATAGTTTAATTGTCAATACTTCCCTAGAATAAATTCTCTGCTTTCATAAAATAAACTTTCCTACTTTCATATAATAAACTTTATAGGATAGACTTTTATGCTTTCATAGAATAGACTTTATAAGATAGTTTTTCATGTAGTTTCATGATCCGGATTATCCACAGTTTCTAGTTCATTCTGCCAACGTTTCAAACCCCAAAGGGGGTCCATCATCAGGACAAATCAGATAGAATATGAATGAAAGATTATTGAGAGAAGAGAGCCTTGCAACATGGATATAAATAAACCAAGAACCTTAATTTTATAAAGGCCGACACATGATTTCTAATTTTTATTAATTATTTTCCTTTATAATAATTTTATAAATTTTTATAAAATTCTATTTATAAAAGTTTTATAAAATCTTTAATTAATTATTTAATTATTCATTATTAGTTCAGGTTTTAATTATTTTAATCATGAACAAATAAGTTTAATTTAACTTATTTTATTAATTTTGAACTTTAATTATTAATTATTTTAGTTTTAATTGATTAATTCTTTTTTATTTATTTTATTTATTTTTATTTAATTAATTAATTTAATTTAAATTATTAATTATTTTTAGCCTTCCTTCAATTAATCAATTATTAATTAATCAATCAATCAATTAACTAATTAATTAATTAATTTATCAAATTAATTAATTTATTAATTTCTAATTTTTATTTTTATTTGATTAATAAATTGATTAATTAATAAAATAAATTTGATTTTAATTAATTAATTAGTCCCCATTAAATTTAATTAAAATCCAATTAAAATTGATAAAGAAATTAATTTATAATACTAAAGCTCTAATTTTTATCTCATTTAAAATTCTTTATTTCATTTAAAATTTTTTATTTGATTAAAATTTAATTTATAATTTCTCTCTTTTTCAATAATTAATAGATTAAATTAAATTAATTTATTTTGTTTGATTAATTTTGATTTAAATAATCCTCATTGAATTTAATTAAAATGAATTAATTCATACTACATCCTAATGTTTTAATTTTATATAATTCTAAAATTTTTATTTGATTAATATTTATTTGATCTTAATTAGATTTTATTCTTATTAATTAGATTTTCATAATCAAAGTTATTTTTAGTTATTTTTTCTCTTCATAAGTAAAGATATTTTTGGTTTATTATTAATCATTTGAGAGGTTATGATTAATTTCATATTTTATTTTATTTAAGAATTAAATCATTAATTTAATTTAATTTAATTAATATAATTAATTAAATTAAATTAATTTGTTTTAATTGTTTTAATTAATTAATTAAACTTTCGAAATGAAAGACCCCCTATTTCCGATCCTATGCTTCCAAGGGTCCGAGGGGGTTTATTTGTTTGATCAGAGGAAGCCAATTTCCACTGATTTCACTCCCATTGTCCCTGTTGAGGTTCTGAGGAAATTTCATAATTTCAATGGCCTCTCTGATTTTTCTTTTATGATAGTTGTCCTCTCTTGCAATTACCTTGGCGTCTTCCAAACACACATGATGTTTGGTCTTGGACGAGTGCTCTGCAAGGGCTGATGTGCGGGATCTTTCATTCTTTATGTCAGCGGCATGCTCTTTAAGTCTTATTTTCAGAGACCGACCTGTTTCCCCAATATAACTCTTGCCACATGAGCAATCGATCTTGTACACTCCCTTGAGTTGTTGTCGATCAATGTTATCCTTAACCGACCTCATCATTTGCCTTATCGTTCCACATGTTGTAAATTGAGTGTCTATGTTATTCTTCCTTAAAATTTTTGCAATCTTATCTGTAATCCCTTGGATGAATGGAAGGTAAACTTTCCCTTGATTTTCTTTCTTGTCTCTAGGGGGACGCTCAGAGAGGGCCCTATCCTGAGCCCTTCTTATAGCTTTCTTGATACTCCACTCCTTGTATCCAATGTTTTTGAAGATAGAGGTTAAGTGTTCAATCTCATCCTTTATGTGATCAGGGTCAGAAATCCTGAAAGCCCTCACAGCTAGGGTGTTTAAGACGCCGGATTTTTGGGAGGGATGATGGTAAGAGTCAGCATGAAGATAGCTATCAGTATGAGTTTTCTTCCTGTAGACCTGGTGTCCCAAAGTACCATCCTCTTTTCTACTGATCAGAACGTCTAGAAAGGGGATCTTACCATTCTCCTCAAGCTCCATCGTAAATTTGATTTCGGAAGATATAGAGTTAAGATGATTGAAGAACTTCTCAAGCTCTGCCTTACCATGAGTCCAATTCAGGTTGGTGTCATCGACAAATCTTTTCCACCGTGTTGGCTTCAAGTGGAATGAGTCAAGGGCTTTTCATGCTTTCATATAATAGATTGTTTTTCTTTTATAGAATAAGACTTTAATGCTTTTCTAGAATAAGTCTCCTATTTTCATAGCTCAGATTTATATGCCTTCTTAGAATATAATTTCACGTTTTCATAGACTAAAGTTTATGTGATTCTAACTGCTTTCATGAACCTAGTTTTGATTGTTTTCTAGATAATAATTTCCATTTCTTTTCATAGATTAATATTTCATTTCATATGCTTTTATAGAATAGGATTTTCATAAATTAATCTTTCATTGCTTGTCATTCATGGAATAGAACTTTTCTTTCAGCACCATGGTTGAAAGCTAAATTCCCAGAACATACTTTGTAGTGTACTTACAAGTTTACTTACCTAGATTCATAATTTCATGTAATCTAATTTAAAGAAAATTTAAATTACCGAACATTAGTAATGGGGGATAAGGTGACATCCTCTCATACCATGGTGGTCAACACAGTAGGTCAACTTGTGGGAAGCATAACTTATACATATGAACTCTAGTTGATGTGATTCTTGCATTGCTGGAAATGTCTCTAAGTGTAGATAAACATCTTAGACTCTCACACAAAAGTGAGAGAGTTTTGACCCTCAAAAAACCCATTTGATGCCTCAAAATGGATTTGGAAGGTTTTAGATCGAATTATCCAAACTAAGACCCACTATTAAACTGACCCTACAAGCTAATTGCTTCATTTTATTCCACTCTAAAATAATTAGGATATTGAGAAATAACATAATGATCCAATCTAGACCAAATCTTCATCCCTAACTACTTTCCATGTTCTCATCCTTTATTCATACATCAAAAGTAGGAGTTAATCCTTTAAATGCAAATCTAAATGTGCACGTTTCCCATCCCTGGGCACCCAATGGATGCAACACCTTACTTGAACAATGGCCAAGGAATTCATGTCACTTGTGTTTCATGGATGTGCACGTCTAAATGTTCAACTGGTTTCATGGATTGCATCCATTGAATCCACTAAACCCAAGGCATTGCTTCCTCCCACCAAAGGCACTAGTACCGATGGACTAAGGCAGTATGGTCTATCACACTTCTTATGGCATCTTACACCATGAAACAAGGAACACTCATGCCACTTGGGATCACTTCCATGTCTATTATCCAAGTCATCATGCAAACTCAATAAGAAGCCACATGCTTGTTAAGCTTATGTTAAACTTCCTTAATTTCTTATGTTTAACTTCCGTAACACTTAAGCATAACAACTTAAGCATGCACTATTGTCATGTAAGACCATTCAAAGCATGTTTATCTAGCCTTGTAACATTTCATCATAGCACATTGTCCCTACAAATGATTGTCTCAATGAATGTGCAGAGGTGCCCATCACCCATGCCAAGGCAAGGGCCTTATAGTGGCCTCTTTTGTAAGAGTTAGTAGATCCACATTAGGCACCACACACAAGGGAGAAGTAATTGCGCCCAGAGCACATTCTACAACCTAATATGAGGGACATCTGGTCGTGCTCAAAGAGGAGTTGACATGTGTTTTTTCAAAATAAAAATAAAATATATTCTAGATAAAAAAAAGATCTCGACTACAATAAAAAGAGAAACATATATGCATATTTGTTTAGTTTTAATTAAAAACCAACATAAATGAATATATAAATTTGGTTAAAGCACTCTAAAACATCAATAATCCCACTCTCACTCTAGTACAACCAAATATGAATAAAATGTGTTAAAACTATTTTACTTTCACTCTCAAGGCCATAAATAAAGATAAAGTAATATATATATGTATATATATGTTTCAATGTCCTAAAGAAAGAAGTAATTAGAAGTAAAACTAACCTAGATCCATAACTCCAAGTGTTGAGAGGGATCAAATCTCTTTTCACTCTAAAAGAGGTTTGCATCTCAAGAAATTTGATCCCTCTGAACACTTATAAATAAATAGTTAAGATGGATTTAAATTAAATACTAGCAAAAAAATACTAAAAATAAAATTTTTATAAACACAGAAATCAATAAAAAAAATTAAAAAATTATTCTCTATTTAAGTACCCCTTGACATATATTTCATTAAAAAATTTAATATTATAGAATTAAACTAATGTTATTTTAAATAGGTCTACTTACAAAATTATATGCCCGGTCCCATGTAGCGTTTCTAATTGAAATTAGAAAGTGACTGAGAGGATGGATTGGAACCATATCAAAGGTCTTCATATCCAAATTCAGAGCACGAGTCAACAATTATTACAAACAGTCAAGTCAAACCTTCGCCTTCTTCTTTGTGTACGTCTAGTCTCCAACTTCGTGATAAAACGAGAATAAAATACTTGAGAGAACACGTGATTGACTAATCATCGATTCATTGTTGTCTGTTCATATGGAATTAACGGCCCAATTTCCTGGAACCCGCCACTGTACCAACTTGGAAGACGCTGAAAATAAGTAGTTTGTCACTGGACCAACTTGGAAGATGCTGAAAATAAGTAGGTATGTTTATAGGTATGTTTACTATTAAATTTTGGTAAGTTTTAGATTTGATAAGTCAATTATTCAAATTTTAGATTTGATAAGTCAATTATTCAAATTTTAGATTTGATAAGTTAATTATTCAAATTTTAATGCGCACTAGATTTGACAAACCAATTATTCAACGACAACGTCTACTCATTTAATACTCATTAACAAATCAAATTTGACAAATCAATTATTAGACGATAAGCATAAACAACCCCACTCATTTAATACCCATTAACAAACCACATCTTTGTTCGCATTGACCAACAGGAGCAGACCCACGACTGCACTTCACAGGTCGTCGTCTCCGACAATGCACTACGCCAATGAAATGTTGCCGGCCAATGCAGCCACATTTTCCGGGCGAATGGTGAGTTTCACGGAGCAACGTAATTCCCTAGGATGATCAGGACGTGTCAAGAAAATCTGCGTGATCATCGCTGTCATCTCATCGTGTTGCGTTCCAATTCTTATTGAAGATATCAAAGCGAAATGGATTTGACATTACGTAACGAATTTTTAAAACATTTTACGCCACGTCATTGTTAATTTATTGATCTGTCACCTTCCCAAGTTCCCTGTCCAACAGCTACTTGTGGGGTTAATTGGCCATGGTCCAACTGCTTAATTGTTCACAAGTTTCCCGGTCCATTTTCAGGGTTTAACTGTTCAACAGTCTTGTGGTCCATTTCAGGACCCCCATGTACCTGTTATTTCATGTTATTTCAGGTCCATGTTTTGTATACTCCATGTACATTTATTATTTCATGGCGATTTTTATTTTGTAGATTATAGCAATATTAAGCAGTTGTTTATAACGCGACTTGTTGAAAGTTTTTCTGGCGGGTTTTTCCCGTCGAAATCCGGTAGGAATTTATTGGAAACGTAAGTTTGATAGCTAGTTTCTGCACAATGAAAGCGTACCAGGGGTTTTTCAGGGTGCTGAATCCAAATATGCAGTTAAAAAACCATTTTAAGTGCAACAAATCAAGATTTAACCTCAATTTCTTCCGCCCGTCACCGGAATCTCCAAAAAGTCGCATTATAGACAACTCCCAATATTAATGCGGTCTGATATGGGGTCGATATAAGACAATACCGCGCTGTGATGAGAGAGAAAAAAAAATAGCGGCGTGTTGTATTGTCTTATATGCGCCCCATGTCAGACCGCATTAATATTGCTATGGTTTACGAAATAGGAGTCGCCATTATTCCATGGTCGTAGTCTAATAATTATGTTTTTGGTTTTGAAAATTATAGAAATTTCAGTAATATTTAAAAAAAAATTGGCAGAGATTTATGTAAATTTAAATAAAAACTGTCAAAATTCATAATTTTAAGTGTTTAAGAATTTTTTGATGGTGCTAAATTTATTTTCACCACCAAAAATAACGTTTAAACATTATTTTTTAGATAAATTCCAGTCACTTTTGACTATTCAAATAATTCCTGAAATACAGGACTCTCACTCCATGTATATCTGTTAGCGCTTTCTGCTCTGACAAAAAAAAGTTTGAGACAAAAGATTCCATAGACACCGTTTGTTTATTGGGGAAGGCAATACCGCCCTCCCCAGGACCGATTTAAAGCGTTTCGCGTATAATATAATAGTTGGGCAGGCAGATCTGGTCTAAATCTGATCTAGTGCAGACACGACCAAATAAAATCTCAGCCTGCACGCATGCTTTAGGAATCCCACATTACTTATTAATATTGTTCATTCAATCATTCAATGGAGAATCCAAAAAGACAAGAGATGGCACGTAGGTATATCCATACTGCCTCTAAATTCTCTGACGCTTGGGACAACTTGCCACTCCCAATCAATTATTATCAGTTCATATGGATATGCGTTCATTAGAGAAGAGTATATTGTTCATTCAAGAGAGTCCAATTAGAGCAGAGATTAGGTTTCACTGGAGAAGAGTATATCTATATATATGTATATCACTGGTGAAAGTGTGTATATATGTAGCCAAGAGAGTGTATATATATTTCATAAGAGGATTATATATACGAGTGCGAGTGCATATATTTATTTTTCCCGAAGGTATATATATTTCATAGAAGAAAAGTATATATATCCGAGTGCGTGTGCATATGTTTATTTTTCCCGAAGGTATATATATTTCATAGAAGAAAAGTATATATATCAGAGTGCATGTGTATATATAAAGCAATCGAAAGGTGCATGTAAGACTTTAATATATATTCATATTTGATATACCCATAGCAATGCAAGTGGTCATATAAATTCTAATTAAACATAGATTGAATATTTTTAATAAAATAACGAGTTATATTAGAGGTCTTCTTTATCTGTTATTTGGTAAAATATAGTTGTTGGAATGGCTTGTTGTTCCTATTTAACTTGTCGTTCAAATTGGATCTTGAACTTGTCCTGACAATGAACTACACTGGTTGGTTCGAAACGCGTTGACGAATAATTTTTATGTGATTTTGCCGAAATTATTCTCACAAACATGCTATGGATCACAGAAGTCTAAATTCTATAACGAGCTATATTTTTAAGTAAAATGAGTGCTTGTGCTTCTCACTTTAAAATTGTAAAGATAGATTTATCTTTATCTAAATCTTTTGTTAAATGAAGGTTTTTATGGTTTTTAAATTAATTTGTGTTTCAACGCAATAACACTCTTTTTTTGTTGCTAAATTGTATATATAGATAAGAGAGTAATTTTGCTCTAAATTGCCCAAATAGATTTATAAAAACATGGTTTTTAAATACATTTTCAAATGGAATCATGATTCATATTCGATATAAAGTTTTAAGGAGATATTGAGTTAATATAAACACTCAAGAATAAATTATGATTGAGCATGACTTTATATTACATTATTCATATATTATGCAAAGTGATCATTCATATACAGTGTCAAACCCAATGATTCCACATACATATATTTTACCCAATTCTTCTTATTAGTATGGACCAATAGAATCAACTTCACCTAAGATGATGCTTTTAATTATGTCTAACTAAAATAAAATTTATAACTAAATGATGTTACACTATTATTACAATTTCAAAATATATGCTAGCGTGTCATTATATGATTATAATATGAGTATGTATTGTTTGTAAATCTTAAATGACAAATGTTTCTTTGTTTTAATTTGTATACAATGTGAATATGTATCACTTGTAAATCTTATATATAATAGTTGTTCCTTGAAAGGGAGGTCTTGGAAAATGAGAAGCTATCTGTGATTCAAATTTATGAAGGAACAAAATGATATACAAATCTATAAACAAAACACAAAGATACAATGAAACATGACTTTTATTAATAAATAAAAAATGTTGAAACTGTATAAATGTAGAATGAAAAAGAAAAGCTTGAATATTGGTAGATTATATTTAAGAAGAGATGTGGTAGCTACGTGCCTTCACCGAACTATCTTACAATGAGGCTCGAAGGTTTTTTTTTCATAAAGAAGCAATGAGAAAACCTAACCCTAGGAGATGAATTGCTAAAGGCTTGTAGGCCCAAATGAGGTAAGTGCGACTGCCAACTTCTTGGGGTTGTAACTTCGGCATACGATATCCATTTGGTGCACACAATAGCCCATTGGAAATGCCTACATGAGTAGTGCATTTTCTGACTACCAATAGACTCTAACACTTACCATCAACAACTTAGAAATAAGTCTCTTCAAGGGGGCAACCTCCTTTATATTACACAAATGAACAATTCTTGGATGATTCAAATGACACAACCTCCTTTCTATATATAGGAGTATAAGGGGTCACAATATAATCAGAGTTGACATAACAATAATAATGTAAGGACACACAATAACAATAGTGGGCTACTATGGGGCACAACAATAACAATAAGGCGGATACACTAATAACAATGAGGGAATAGTGGGCTTCTATGGGGCACAACAATAACAATAAGGGGGCTACACTAATAACAATGTGCGAACACACTAGTATTATAGGGACCTAACATGCCCCTTTCCTTCAAAAAAGCTTGTCCTCAATGCTTGATTAGTTCTGGATGCTTTTGTATAAAATTCTCATCTTCCCATGTGGAACCTTTCGCGGGTAAGTTCTTCCACTTGATGAGATACTCTGAAATTAATCGATTTCGTAACTGTCGAGTTCTTGTTTCCATGACTTCTTCAGGTTGCAATATGATTTTTCCTTCCTCGTCAAGTTCTGGCAATATTGTTTGAACTGGGAGCTTGTCACCTATAACCTTCTTTAAGTATGAAACATGGAAAACTGGGTGCACTCTAGAAGACGTAGGAAGCTCCAATTTGTATGCCATAGTAACAATTTTTTGCAACACCTTGTAAGGACCATAATACTTTGGTGATAATTTATTATCCTTCTTAGCTTGCTTGAGGGACATTTGTTTGTATGGTTGTAGCCGTAAAAATACACAGTCGCCTACATCAAAACTGCTTTCACTGAGATGTTGATCCGCCTGTTGTTTCATTCTATTATGCGCCAAAGTGAGGCTATCCTTTAAGAGTTGGAGAACTTGTTGTTGATGCTCTGTGTGATCTTCCACTGCTTGAACCTAGAATTTTCTCTTAAAGATGACGTGATGGATGGTTGATAATATCCATAAAGTGCCATAAATGGGGTCATTTTTGCTGCACTATGGAAGGAAGTGTTATATCACCATTCAGCCAGAGGTAACCATTTGAACGATTGTGTTTGTTTATTGGATACAAAGCAACGAAGATATCCTTCCAAACATTTGTTTACTATCTCAGTTTCCCATATGACTGAGGATGATAAGATGATCTATGAGCTAATTGAGTACCCAGACAAGAAATTAATTCAGTCCAAAAAATTCCAGTGAAAATAGGATCTCTGTCACTTAGAATAATCTTTGGGTTTCCATGTATCTTTGGAATTGTTTCCATAAATGCAGTAGCAACTGTATTGGATTTAAATGGATGAGATAATGCACAAAAGTGTGCATACTTGGTAGGTCTATCAACTACCACCATGATGACACTCTTTTCTTCGCACTTGGGTAAACCTGCGATAAAATCCATTGAAACCGCCTCCCAACGTTGACTTGGAATGGATAAAGGTTGTAACAGACCCTGGGTCTTAATTGTCTCAACTTTATTTTGTTGGCGAACCAAGCATTCCACCACAAACTTTTGAATATTGGTTTTAAGCCATCCCAAAAAAATTCCTTCTTAATCCTGGGGTAATTTTTTAAAAATCCTGAGTGCCCTCCTAAGGGAGAGGTGTGCAATTCCAGAAGAATCTTTTGTTTGAGTAGGGAATTCTTAGAAATGTATAAGAGATCTTTGTACCATAATGCATCATTTTTCCAGCTAAATGTATCAGATGCACTAGGATCTTGCTGCAACTCTTGAATGAGTGCCTACACTTCTTCGTCATTCTTCCATTCATCCCTCGCTTCGGTTATCCAATTTGGCTGGATAATAGAAATGGCACAAAGAAATGCTTCCACATCCTCATCCTTTCTTGAGAGTGCATCTGCAACAACATTTTGCTTCCCTTTTTTGTAGATGATTTCAAAGTCATAACCCAACATCTTTGTGACCCATTTTTGTTGTTCCATCGGAGATAATCTTTGTTCTAAAAAGTATTTAAGACTACCATGATTTGATTTTACCTTGAAGTGCCTTCCCATCAGGTAAGGTCATCATTTCTTAAGTGCATGTAGTATTTCCAACACTTCCTTCTCATAAATAACTTTGTGTAAATACTTTCCTTTGATTGGACGAATTTAAAAAAGCAATGTGTCTTCCTTCTTGCATTAAAATGACACCAATTCCATTCCCGAGGCATCACATTCCACAATAAAGGTTTTTGTGAAGTCTAGCATAGTTAAGACTGGTGCTTGGCACATTGCCTCTATGAGATGCTCAAAGGCCTTAGTTGCTTCTAGAGTCCAAGAGAATTCATCTTTATTCAGTAATGTTGTTAGAGGTGCTGCTATTCTCCCATAATTCTGAACAAACTTGTGATAATACCCTGTCAACCCAAGAAATCCTCGCAAATGACCCAGATATTCCACCTCTTGTACTCCAAAGAAACATTTGGAGGTTTTTGCATATAATTGTTTCTCCTCTAGTAGCTTGAGTGCCCTGTCAACATGTTGAACATGATCCTTCCAAGACTTTCTGTAGATTAGTATATCATCAAAAAATAATAACACAAATTTTCTAAGGAAGGGTTTGAAAATGGAATTCATCAAACCTTGAAATGTAGAAGGTGCATTGGTAAGGCCAAAAGGCATGACCAAAAATTCATAATGACCTTCATGAGTTCTAAATGTTGTTTTCATAATGTATTCAGTCTTCATTCTTATTTGATGATATCCTGAACGAAGATCCATCTTGGTGAAGTAAATTGCTCCATGTAATTCATCCAATAATTCATCAATGATAGGAATGGGAAATTTATCTTTAATAGTGAGCTTGTTGAGCTCCCTATAGTCCAGAAACATGCACCATGATCCATCCTTCTTGTGCACCAATACTACTGGAGCAGAGAAAGAACTTTGACCAGATTGAAATATACCCGCCTCTAGCATTTCTACAACCATACATTCAATTTCACTCTTTTGGGCATAGGGATATTTGTAAGGCGTGGTGTTTGGAGGAATAATTCCTGGAACCAAATGAATAGCATGATCATGATCACAAATAGGTGAGAGGCCTTTGTGAGTCTCAAATACCTTGGAATGATTGTCCAAGACTTTTTGGAGGTCTGGAGAGATAGATGATTTCAATGTTTGAACCTCTAGAGAACATAATTGTGTAATTACGCCCCATTGTTATTTATTTAGAATATTTTTCATGCTATTAGAGCTGATTATCTTTCTTGGTTTCCTTGTGATACCCCTTAATTCAACTTCCTTTCCTTCCCAAAAAAATTTCAAGAAAAGTTCTTGAAAATTAAAATTTATCATCCCCAAAGATTGTAACCCTTGAACTCCTAGTAGAACATCAACACCACCCATCGGAATGGAAATCATTGGACTATTCAATACATATTATCCCATGGATAGCTTGATATTATGGCACTTTCCAGAGAAATTTATGGTTCCTCCATTTGCAACGATCACTTGACACTCTGGTGCTGGATATAGGAAGCAATTTAATTCCTTTGCTATCTTACAATGAATAAAATTATGGGTACTACCTGAATGAATCATCACTATTACCTTTTTCTTCTTGATATAATCTTCTATCTTGATAGTTTTAGGAGTGGTAATTCGTGCCAATGCATTACAAGATATGGTCGGATTCATTTCTTCTTTCTCCGAGGTTGATTCCTAGTGTATATCCTCCTCTTTTGATGTTTCTTGTTCCTTTTATTCCTCCTCTTCACAATATATCTAGAATAATTTCTTCTCAGCACACTCATGACCTTTAGTGTATTTGATATCACAACTGTAACAAAGCCCTTTTGCTCTTTTTTCCTCCAATTGTTGTGGTGTCAACCTTGTAGGTTGTGGAATACTAGGACCAGTAACACTTCCATCTTTATAGTTGTGATTGGTAGACTTCCTTGTTGCCATAATTTTGCTTTCAAATTTTCTTGCCACCTTGAATGCCTCTCCATGGAATCAGGTTCCCATAGGCAAACATCATGTTGGATGTTATCTTTTAAAGTCCTTATGAAGACATCAATCCTATGTTGCTCTGGAATAACAGTTACCCTAATATTCAATTTTTGGAAGTCTTCAATGTGCTTCGCCATTAAACCCTTTTGTTTCAGATTTATCAATTGGCTAAAGAAGGTGTTGCTCGTTGTATCTTCATAATGTGCTATCATTTCTTCCGTAAAAATTGACTAGGTGACAAGTGGTTTATGAGAACAAATCCATCTATACCATACAAACTGATTGGGTTTAAATATAAAGATGCATTACGTACCTTTTGTGAGGGTTTCACATCTTGTAGATCAAAATATTGCTCCATCTATATTATCCAAGTTACCGGATGCTTGCCATCAAACTTCCTCATCTCTATCTTTGGAATGTGGTGGTTCTCAAACTCTACATGAGACTCTCTAAAATCATGATTGATATTTCTTTTGTCTTCATCATGATTTTCATGGATTTCCTTGTCACCAATGGGACACCTTCTTCTAGCAACTTTTCAAAACTTTCTTTCAATCCTTCTATCTTGACATTCATCATTGCTTCCATGTCCGATTTTAAACCATCATTCAAAACTACCATGTCCATTTTTATACCATCTATCTTAACATTCATCATAGCTTCCAATACATTTTTTGTTACTTTTTGCGAAAGCGAAGTTTGTTGCATTTGGTCTTGTAATTTTGATATATCATGTTGCATTCTTCCTCTTCTTCATGTGTCATAGTGGAGCTTGCGGGTTGCTTACTAGGTGTTTCCATTTGATTTCTTCGGGGCATCAATTCATGATAATTATGCTTCACTATGCCCTTTGGGATCACTTCAAACTAATTTTTCAAACCAAACTTACGCAAAAAATATTTAAAAGACTGCACATTTTTTTTTTACTTTATAGGAGCTCGATATTGAATTTGTTGTATCTCTATATTTTGGATCTCCAATGTCTGTAATTTCGTCCTATGGTAGTCCTCTGAAATCACTTTCCAGCCCCACAAGTCTGATGAAGATTGGAGTCTTCAAGAAAGAGTTAGGTCAAATCTCCCACACTGACCTGATTATAGACTTCTTTAGTAGAGAATACTTGTACGAAGTGCCACGTATCACTGTTTCCACCTTTAGAACTAAAAACGATACACCAAAAACTACAGCCTGTCATATTTCTTTAACTTGTTACGAAATTCAATCTGATACTCAAAGAGAAAGTTATGACGATTTTCGCAAGGTCACTTGTTTGGGATGTAATTCGGGATCCTGCAAACACCCTAACTTCCATGGATCATAGCTCCAAAAATATAGCTAGACAAGATCTGAAATTCTGACCCGAGCTTCATCAAGATTTTGGATCAAATTGGTTTTAATTTTAGAGTTTGAATCTTCGTAGAAAAAATATTATAACGAAAATTCCATGATGATCTGTTTGAGATGGAATTCTGGAGCTTGCAAAAACCCTAACTTACTCAGATCATATATCCGAAAATATAGCGAGACAAGATCTAAAATTCGGACCCAAGGTTTAGAGCGATGTCATCTCAAATGGTTTTTTTTAGGTTCTGAAACTTCGTAAAGAAAAATTTATAGTGAAAATGCCACGATGACCCTTTTGAAGCAACGAAACCCTAGAATCCAAAGCTCTAATACCAAATGTTGTGAAACCAACTCACAAAAAGATAGAAAAGATAGATCAACAACTTAGAAATAAGACACTTCGAGGGGGAAACCTCCTTTACATTACACAAATGAACAATTGTTGGATGATTCAAATGACACAACCTCCTTTCTATATATAGGAGTCTAAGGGGTCATAATATAATCAGAGTTGACATAACAATAATAATGTAAGGGCACCACAATAACAATAGTGGGCTTCTACGTGGCACAAAAATAACAATAAGGGGGCTACACTAATAACAATGAGGGAATAGTGGGCTTCTATGGGGCACAACAATAACAATAAGGGGACTACACTAATAACAATGTGGGAATACACTAGTATTATAGGGACCTAATATAAAATTTATAACTAAATGATGTTACACTACTTATTAGAAACATTACAATTTCAAAATATATGGTAGTGTGTCATAATATGATTACAATATGAATATGTATTATTTGTAAATCTTAAATGATAAATGTTTTTTTTTTTTTTTTTTGTATACAATGTGAATATGTATCACTTGTAAATCTTATCTATAATAGTTGTTCCTTGAAATGAAGGTCTTGGAAAATGAGAAGCTATGTGTGATTCAAATTTACGAAGGAACAAAATGATATACAGATCTATAAACAAAACACAAAGATACAATGAAACATGACTTTTATTAATAAATAACAAATGTTGAAATTGTATAAATGTAGAATGAAAAAAAAATCTTGAATGTTGGTATATTATCTTTGAGAAGAGATGTGACAACTACGTGCCTTCACCAAACTATCTTACAACAAGGTTTGAAGGCCTTTTTTTCATAAAGAAGCAATGAGAAAACCTAACCCTAGTTGATGAAGTGCCAAAGGCTTGTAGGCCCAAATGAGGTAAGTGCGATTGTCAGCTTCTTGGGGTTGTAACTTTGGCATACAATCTCCATTTGGTGCACACAATAGCCCATTGGAAATGCCTATATGATTAGTACATTTTCTAACTACCAATAGAATCTAACACTTACCATCAACTAGTTTCCCTAAAAAACACCACTTAAGCCCTCAAAACCGCTTCGAAAGTTCAAGATCTAAAAACCGTAGAAAAAAACCTCGCAATAAAGAAAATTGTGGGTTGAGCCAGTGGAATAGGTGAGTAGCCATTGATATCCACATGAATTAGTCCTACCTCATTAGGAAGCAATGGTATCCATTGAGTTAAGTGTCACCATGAGATAGGGAAACTTTTGTTGAACTTGGCCCTTGGTGATCTACTTTCCTTGGTGTGGGAGTTGGCATGCTTTGACAACTCATTACAATTAGATCCTTTGTTGGCGAGTGCTCTTAATATATGTGTCCACGATTTGATCAATTGTGGTTTTATAAATTCAATATAGGTTGAACTTTGTCAATGTCAGTTGCTCTGCAATTTTTTATGTATCCAACAATGGTTGAGAGTATGGTTGAAGGTGGTCCACATTGAACACTGGGTGTAAGCCAAGGAAGGGGGGATGTTTAGCTCAAAAGTGTTGTCACCCACAACCTTGGTGATGGTGTAAGGTCCATAGTGGAGTGACCAAAGCTTTCGATGGGTCACTACAAGGTGTTCCTTCTACAAATGCAACCAAGCCTCGTCTCCCACTTGAAAATTGTGTGGCAATAAGTGTAGATCATGGTGTTGTTTGTACTTAGTATTGATTTTTTGCAAGATATCATGGACCTGCTAGCGGTTGTGTTGAATTCATTCAATAAACTTAGTAGCTTTGTCAATGTCATATTGAACATGTGTATATTAAGGCTGCATAGTTGCAAGGCATAGTGCGACATTAATGGGACTCAATGGTTGAATTCCCAGGCCCACCTGAAAGGGGTTGTGGCTAGTTGATCTATGGAGAACTCTGTTTTAGTTGTGCCTAATATATGGGAGATTCTCATCCCATGTTCATGAATGTTTTACATACACAAAATGTGCATGATCATCCTGTTGATGACCTTTGTCTAGCCACCAGTCTAGGGGTGGAAGGCAGTTGATTTGGTGAGCTTGGTGTCCAATAATGACCAAAGCCTCGACCAAAATGTGATTAGGAAATTTCTATCCTAATCTGATATGATGGTTGGCGAGATCCCAAAATATGATCACACTTGTTCGAAGAAGAGCTTGGTGATGGCTTCTACTGTGGTACTCTTCTTATAAGAAGCGATAATGACCATTGTGGAAAATCTATTGATGACCAAAAACACACAGTCATTACCATGCTTAGTAGAAGGAAGGTCCGATATATAGTTCATTGAGATGGATTCTTAAGTCCGATTAAGAATAGGCAGAGGGGTGTACAAGCCTTGCTTCTTAATGGAGGGTTTGGAAATGGTGCAAGAACTACAAGTTTTGATATACTTGACAACAACCTGCCAAAGTTTCGACCAATAAAATTACTTTTACAATACTTCCATTGTCTTCTCCACACTAAAGCTTCCTTCTACACAACTATAAGGTGCTTCCTAGATAAACTTTGCATGCTCACTTGAAGGAACACAAAGGTGTCCCAGATATCACAACAATGCATATTGGAAGTGGAAGTATGGAGATTTCTTGCTGGCCATCAACATCTGGTATCTGATAGTGAATTTTGAGTCACAATTATATAGTTGTGGCGATCTAGAGTTCTCATGCCCACAAGAGTTAATAAACGTGGTTAGTTCCATAATTGGGGGCAGACTGAAGTATTCTGCGACATGGTTGGTGCCACTCTTCTTGTATTTGATGTTCAAATGGAATTGTTGGAGGTATATGGACAATTTTGTGATGATAGTCATTATGTAACTTCCCTTGTGCTTGCATAAATTTAAGAGGGATATGATCCATGTGGATGATCGTCTCCTTCCCTAGAATATATTTTTTACATTGCCAACATGGCTGCATGATGGAATACATGTCCTTATCATAGGTGGGGTATCTTCAGACAATATTAAAGTGTGTTTCATTGTGATAGGCCATCATATGTCCTTTTTGAATGGGGATTCCACCAATAACATAGTCAAAGGAATTTGTGTCAATTTCAAATGGATTTTGTAGATATGGTAGGGTGAGGATTGATGTGGAGCATAAACGGTGTTTCAGTTCAACAAATTCCTTTTGTTGTGACTCAGAACAAAAAAAAAATTTTTTTTCTCTTCCCTTGGTGACTTGACTTAAGAGCCAAGAAATATAGGAGAACCCTAACACGAATCTTCGATAGAAGTTAGTAAGGTCCAAAAATCCATGGAGCTATGTTAAATTCGTTAGGGCCTGTCAATCCCAAATGACTTGGATCTTGGATGGATCCACATGCACACACCTTTCTCATTAATAATGTAACCTAGGTATTGGACCTTGTCCATGCCAAAGGAACATTTTTCCAAGTTAGAACATGTCTTGTCATGCTATAGAGTGTCCCATGGTTGAATACTTATGTCTCTTGTGGGGTGTCTCTTTATGATCCTGCTGACATTTTTGTTTCCTCTATTGAGATCTACTATGTAATTTCTTTATGATAAATGTGGATACAAGAAAGATTAATATAAGAAATCATAGGAAATAATTATCAGATTAGAAGACCTTGAAAAATCAACATGGTATCAGAGCAAGGGTTAAAAGAGAAACCATGAAGGAGTATAAATGAATGAACAAAGGAAAATCCATCTAGTTTGAAGGTCATAGCATACTTGTATCTATGGAGAGGGTCAAATCCCTTAATTTTTGTTAAAGATAGACCAAAAGGCCTTAGAGCCTATTATAGTGGGCCGAGAAGGACTCGTGCTTGTTGCAGGAGGTAGAGAGACCTTAAGATGATCAAGGAGACATCTATGTCTATGGTCTACTATGTTGTTTACACAAAGGTTTACAACAATGGAAATTTCAATGATGTTACAAATAGAGCTGATCTCCAACATTGGTTGTACATCTTGTATATTTGTGGAGAGATTGATCACATATATGATCATTGGTATGATGCTAAACTATTGATGCATTTGTACTTGGAGATATGGTGGTGAAATCTGTGATTGATTCCAAGCTTGCACCTTATGGAATAATGATGGGTACTATAAGGGTTGTTTTATTCTCTTAAGGACAAGGAGTTTACTAAGATGATATTCTTGCCTTCTCTTGGTTGAAGGAAGATGCCTTGTTGTATTTTCGAAAGTTTTAAGGTGTACAGAAATTATTCTGATGCTCACAACTTGAAGATAACCCTCTATGGGTTGTTGATATCCTTCCCTTGAGAATGATATTTTAGGATCAACGAGTTAAGATATATGCAAATTTCATCTTGTGCTTTTGATGTCCTGGTCGTGTTGAAGATATCTTTGCAGGATGTTTTTGAAAATCTAGTTGGTTGATGAGGATGACTTTAGGGATGTTGGAGTTTGACAATATTGTGCTATTTATCATATTATTAACGATGGTATTGAAATAAGTCCTTGATGTTCATAGATTCTATACTATTGAAGGGTGTTCTTCAAGATGACACTTTTCATGATACAATCATTGCATAAGAATGACATGAACTTGTTCTCGTGCACATTAGGAAGATGTTGTGAGCATGTGTTTCATTCATCTATACTTGAACATTTGTCATAATGAAATAATATTGGATTGAAGGGATATTTCATTTGAGATATGTGTTCAAAGTCTAAAGTGTTAAAGTTGTTGAGATCTGACCCCCTAATGCCACATAATGTTGGAGTCTATTCTTTGCACATTGAATTGAGGAGTGGGATCACTATCATTGATGACCAAGTCTCTTTTAGAAGTAAAGGAAAAATTATTGTACGGCTACAATGGCATTTAGGAAGTTGAGTTATTTTGTCTTGAAGGACCAAGGATGATCATTTGATTGATAGATGGCACGAATGGATTTCATTACATATGCAAAAAGGAAATAGGGATTCTATGTTTTCGATAGGGCAAGAAAATTTGCATATGACGAAGTTTGTTGAACTTCCAAAAGGATGTGGATAAAAATTTAAATGTAGGGTTTGTAAACCTTAGTAGTCTAGAAGGCCCTAAGATTTGTGGATATACCTCTAGAGCTAGACCTAAATCTATACCTAGAGCTAGAGCTAGAGCTCTTGTTTTTTATGGGAGCAGAGGGACTCATGTGACAGAGGGAGCAACAATGGCCGGAGGATTTACCTTCATGATAGAAGGAGTAGTCAATCCTTGCTTCAATGTTAGAGGCATTTTACCTCTGAGTTCAAGATGAAGGATCTTGGTTGGATACTTTACTTCTTAAAACTATAAGTATGGTAGAAGCCTGGTAAGCATGTTATCATGATGCTTTAGGGATTTGGGATGATGGAAATCTAGTACATGGCCACTTCCATGGAGAATAATATGTAGAAGCTCAGTGGTAGAAGGGGAAGCCATAATTTCCACAATAGGATCTATTTCAGCGTTAAAGGGAGCACCTAGTCAGGGTGACCATAAAGTAGCAGTGTCACAACATGTGTTGAGGTACCTACATGGTACAATTCTATGTGACTTAAGAAGTACCATTGCATGGATATATAAATTCAGATTGAGTATATTGCAGCTAGTTTGGTGAGTTGTGAAGCAATGTGGCTTCAAAAGCTACTCATAGGATTGTTTGATTAGGTGAAATAGTTGGTCATGATAGCAGGTAAAATAAAATTGATATCATGGTACCACCACATCTGGGACATGGTACAAAAGGGAGCAGTGGTGGTCCAATGCATTTCTAGATATGAGCAAGATGTTGACATTCCCACAAAACCTTTATCCCAGGGTGAAGTCTGTGTATTTTAGGGACAAGCTTATATTAGTTGAGAATGATTCCCTTAGTTAGAGGGAGTGTTGATGTTATAGCATCAAGGGGAAGACATTATCCCTAGATTAGGATGATTACACATCAAGGTATTGACCAAGGGCCATCTAATTGTTATAGACATTTTTGTGCCTTACAACATTGAGCATGAAATGTCCATAATCTAAGGGATCCAAAGTCCCTAAACATGTTGTTCCTACCCCTAGAGGAACAAGGCTAACAAACCACAACAATTCACAAAAGTTCTCCACCTGAAACTGCTCAGAAACAAGTCAATTCAGGATCATGTCAACTGCTCCACTGACCATCTGCGCTGAATGTCAATGGCTCCACTGGCTACTTGCGTTGAATGTCAACTGGAACAAAGGCTACCTGCGCTGAGAAAGAATGGACAAGTGGCAGGCTCATTTCTCAAGGTGTCAAGACCCAGGAAGCTTCCAAAATGACACTTGCTTCAGGGAATTCGACTGGTGATGAGTAAGAGGTTTCAAATCTCCAAGTGGAAGCAAGAACCTCCAAGTGGACTCAAGAACTGATAGAGGGAGAGGACACTAGTCAGATCTCAAGCTGACTCATCCTCTTTCCAAACATCTATATATGGATCTCTCCTCCATGAGATCTAGAGGCTGGAATTTTATTATTGCAAAGAATTGCTGTTGGTTTGAGATTGGAATCATTGGGTGCTTAATGCTTTGAAGGGGCTGAAGATAGGAATTCCATTTGCTGGGAAGGAGATGCTGGATTGGAGCCCTCTGGGTTGTATCTCTTCCTGAACCTTGTTATTCATCAATAAAGCTATCTTGGTTTCTCCTATATGCTGATGTATTTTGATGTATGAATGTATTAGTGTATTTGGTTTATTTCTAATCCTAAACTAGTTATGAATGTGAACATCTGTCTTTGTGTAGTGTTCTTCTCTTGTTTCAAGTAGCTGTTCTCTTGTCGCAAGTAGCTGTTCTCTTGTGATCTTGCAGGAAGTTGTAGCTGGATAAGCAAGAAAGCAAGTAGCTTTGAACACCCAAAGAGAAGGGAGATTGGATCGAGGGACAAACGGAAGACACCGGTAAGTCTATTGATCTCTCTTCTTTCACATTTCATAAAGGAAGAAACCAGTGTAGCTGTATTCGTTTGTTGCTAAGGCACTGTCACACCTTAGGTGGATAGGATCGTCCTGCATAGGCATTTTTCCCCACAACAAATTGGCGACTCCACTGGGGAAAATTTGTTTAGTCATTTTGTTTGTGTTTCAATCATTTGTTTGCATCATAGACTTGCCAGCAACAGTCGAACTGCATCTTTCCCGGATGCAAAGTAGAAAGTTGCTGCTTTGATCCAATTGCTGGACTTGTCTATGATATAAACAATAGATCCACAAATGATTTGATGATCCTTGTGATAGATCTTAATAGCTTTCAAAGAATCCCTTTGATTATACCTTGCTTGTGTTTCTGATTTGGCCTGAAACTGTTGATTTTTGAGCAATTTGTGACCCAGAACCCAGGAGAAACGAGAGTTTCTCCTTCAGTGCAACTGCTGTGAAGGCAGTCTGCATTTCAACGCAGGTCCCGTGAAGGCTACCTGCGCTGAATGTCAAGTCCTCAGTGTTGAGGTTGCGCTGAACCAGTTTGGCCTTGTGCAGCTGGGGTTCTCTGCTCTCTGTTGCCCTGTTTTGATCTCTGTTTTTGCAGCCTTTAACCAGCATAGGTACCAGTCTGAAAACTCCTTTTCTTTGCTTAGATTCCGCCTCCTTTTGTACAAAAAGACTGTGAGTGTTTTTATGTGTTTGTGGCGTCATTTACAGTTTTCCTTTGCATGAGTAAAATAGTCATCCTGTAGCCTTTGATTCAGATCTGATTGATTGTGATCTTAGAAGAGAGTTCATTGGCTGTTTGCAGATTGATTATAGATTTACTTTTGCTTATTGGTTTGAATTTGTCTCTTTTAAGTGTCAAAACAAGTCTTTATTTCGAAAATCGTTAAGTAGTGTAATCTCTTCTACCCTCTCTGATTTCGAAAAAGTGAACTTGTTTGTATTGATCATTTAAAAGCAAATTCAAAGTTGTACAAAAATCTTTCTTCGTAGGCATCAATACTAAGAAAGCGGAAAACAAACACTTGCATTGTGCATTTTGCATTTGATAGTTTGCATGTTGGATTTAGGAAAAGTGCATTAGAGTGTGCTGATTGCTCTTTGAGAAAAGATGGTGTCTTTCTTTTCCCTTAGTAGCTAGGATTTTCAAAGTTGAAAAGATATAAAGCTTGCTTATCATAACGCTTTGTAACATAACGCACAACATAGAGGTATAGGCTAGAGACGTGTTCCGGCGTCGTTAAGCCTAGCGACTGTTGATCTCGTGGAAGGTGGGTGATTCCTCTTGAGGGACGATAGCGCTAGAACGGATTGTGCTCCCACGTACCGTCGCGTATATATTGGGATACCCCTATAGGCATATATCCTTTATCCTTAGGAAGCCGTGTCGGCCGCCCTACTGATCACAATGCAGTGAACACAGCATTCACGAAGATCGACCGCCCGTACCCTAAAAAGTATTCTGCGGTTTTGCGAAAAGTTTGGCACACCCTCTGCCTAGAACTCCAGAGCAGTTTCTTTTGGCCTTTTTCAGACTCTATAACAGAAAAAGTCCATCCGAGCATTTGTCACTTCGGGCTCGTTAAAACATCGAAGGAGACTAGAGTCATCTTTAGCTTTTTCTCGACTCTTTAAAACTGAAAAAGCAAGTTGTGTCTAAAGCCTCTAATAAAATTCATTCAATTCGGAAACACCAATTTCCCTTTTTGTATTTTAGTTGATCGAGTAATCCGCAATCGTGGAAGAAAGTCAATTGAAACCCCGTCATTCGCGGAGGCTTACGAGTCAACCGTCTTTTTCTCCGGAATCGAAAACAGTACGGACAAAGCGAACTCGTTTAACCGGTTCAAAATCTCCTATCAAAGTTCGAACAAGTTTTCCAACCACATCTGATATTCCCGTTACTCCAAACATTTCTGGAAACCCTGCCTCTATAGAAGAAGTTCAACAGCCACAGAGGGACAGTAATACTGATCCTAGTCTGGGGGCAAATACTTGTGCTACTGAACCAGTTCCATCTGTAACCGGTTCAGAGAGTCTTGCTCCTAAAACAACTGTCGCTGTCAATTCAACCCCTTCTTCGGCACCAGAAATATTTTACGGACCTGACGGTCTTCCTCCTCCACTAGGTTTGATTGCGATAGAGGAAATTGCAGAGGATCCGCAAGCAAGTACTCCAATCCATTTTGGAGTCGGGGTTACTCTATTTCCTTCATCAGAAGTTGATCCAACACAAGTGGAAGTTCCTGTAGAATCGTTAGGCAATCTATTGGATAGACTCAAAATGTCTGAACAACCGTCAACATAACAACCGTCAACATCGAGGACTGTGTCGAACGACACAGCAATAGCAGAAGCCCCTGCCGTCACTCCGACAATGTTTGCCGGCATACCTTCTGTCCCGACTAGCTCGCAACAGCTAGAAGGAGTCCAGCAAGGGACTATTTCGACAGTGTGGTTTGTTCCAGTTTGTTCATCCGAAATAATATCCGCCAACTCTTATGTTGAAACTCGCCAGATTGATCCATTTGGAGGTCAATTTGGGCAATCCAGTCCCCAAGGACAAACAATCCCCTTGAGTTCCGGATTGCTACCGTATGGGGGGCAGTATGCCCTTTCATTACCCCCTCTAGGTGGGTATCCGTACGGGAGTTAACAACAGTATTCAGGTTATACTGGAATTACATCAAGTGGTTGGATACCTATGCTACCTCAACAACCAAGGGTTGTATATTCTATGCAACAGTGTGTACCTATGTCGAACATCCCGACCACACCGGCTATTGTGACAGTGTCGCAGGTTCAAACGTTGCCTGTTGTATGTCAACCTCAGATTTCTCAGGTTGTAATGCAACAGCCCCTTGACCCCGGGTCACAACCACAATCGCCAACTGGTGGGGCGACACTGGTCCAAACGGGTACAATTACCCCACACCTTGGTCCAACAGTTAGTATAGCACAACAGAACATGGCTTCACAACCGTGGCTGGTGCAATACCAACAACCACAATTCCAACAAGTGTACCAAGGTTCTGAGCAGCAAATCTTTGCGAACAGTGGACAACCGTATATTCAAAACGGTCAAAATCAACCGCTTTACAGTGGTCAAGTCCACCAACTGTATCAGTCATACCAACATCAATTACATTATGCTGGTATGCAAAGACCCATTGCTCAAGCGATTCCATCGTACCCTGGGTATGCTTCACCTAACCTGAATCAACAGTTACCATTCGTGGCAACTTTAGAGTTACCCGATTTACACCGGTTAACCAACGATCCGATTGCTTACGCCCCTTGGTGGCCAGCGATTCCTCACAAACTTCCATCTGATATTCCTAAATTCAATGGAAATCCAGGTGAAGACCCATCGAATCACGTGATGACTTTTCATCTGTGGTGTTCATCAAACACCCTGAATGATGATTCGATAAGGCTTGGCCTTTTCCAGAGGACGTTAACGGGTCTAGCGGCAAAATGGTATATTGAATTACCTAGAGCCTCGTTCGACAATTTTAGCTCCCTAGCCACGACTTTCTTAACCCATTTTCAATTACCGATAAGGTATGAAACGGGAACAGAAATATTAACCAACTTCAAGCAGACAACTGCCACTCATATATCTGATCATATACATGAGTGGCATCGTCGTCGTAGGATGGTGAAAACATACGTTCCCGATCAGCTGTTAGCTGAATGGTTTATAAAGTCTTTACTTCCTTCTATAACAGAAGATGTGGCAAAGGGGGGAGTCGTAACGGAGGAGCAAGTTGTTGCTCGTGCACAGTATCTAGACTTAGTTTATACTCAGTCTGGCACGCTCTACGACAAAATACCTGACGCCCCTAGACCGGAATTCTAAATTCCTCCTCCTCCTAAATCCAATAGTGACTCTCATGCCGGCGATGGCGTGATTGGCGCGACAAACACGAAATCGACAAAGGCTTCATCTAAGAAAGCCCGTAAGAATTCAGGTCAAAATGCAAAAGATGAAATTCTTGCTTCGGAAGTAAATGCCGTATCAGCAGATAAGGGCAAAGAAACCAAACAACCAGGGAGCAAGAAGAAGCAAAACAAAGGGAAGAAGAAGAAACAAGGTGAGTCATCCCCTGAAAAAACTTCTTCAAACCCTCCTGGAAATAGGAAATATCCATGTCAAATATGTGATGAGGAGGATCATTGGACAAGGGATTGTCCCTATAAAGCTGAGCTTAGAAGGTTCTTTAAAAGTTCGCAAACCTCAGCTGTGTTAACTGATCCATTTCCCAATCCAGGTCAAAATCTGGTTGATAGTGGAAATGCTTCCCCGTCGCAAGTACTTATGTTGTCGGTTTCAAAACAGCAGAATGATGCTTTGATTTCGACAAGGAACAAAGATTATGGGAATCCGCAGCTGTCGAACGACAAAGGTAAAGATCAACCAAGTAGTTCGACAACAACTTCGACAGAAGTTGTACCGCCCATCATTCCTGAATTAACAATAAAACCGTCAAAGGGAGTAGTACACAAGTCGACATTTAATCCTCGCGCCAGAGCGGCGCAGCATTATAACATAGTGGAAGATTTGGCCCAATCGCCATCCGCTATGTCGACTCTTGAAGTACTACAAAATTGCCCATCCCAAAGGCAGGCTTTGTTATCGGCTATTGGTGGAGTTGATCCTAAGGATTCCAATCTTGTATCTTTTGATCACAAAGGATACGATCCTCAGTTACCCTCTCAACTAGCTTTCCTTATTCAAGTGAAAGCCCTCAACAAAACTGTTCACCGAACAATTATTGAGGAGGGGGCATCTACATGTATTATGTCGATGAGTTGCTGGAAAACTTTAGGATCTCCAACCTTGTCGCGATCTTCGACGACATTAAAAGCTTTCGACGGAAGGACTTATAACTCGTACGGTATCCTTAATAACTTGAAGGTTGAACTGGGAGGAAAAACAGTAGAAATAGATGTTGAAGTCATCGATGGGAATCTTGACTACAACATCCTACTGGGAAGACCATGGATCTATGCCATGGCAGCTGTTGTGTCGACTTATTTTAGGAAGATCACATTCCTGTTTGAAGGAGAGATTACGATCGTCGACCAACAAAACTTCCTCCCTAATGGTTCACAAGTTACAGGAAGCATTCCCATGATCCATGGAAGCAACCATTCGCTTCAAGACATCGGAGTAGGCCTACTGAAAGACCCCACATTAATGGGAACTTTTGCACTTCCACCTCCATTCTATATAGGAGAAGTAACATTCGTAAGAGCCTGCAACATGATATCTTCCACGAAGATCTCAGGAGACGATGTCAAAATGGATCATGCAATGGTTTTTCCCCCAAGCCCTATAGAAATATTGTAGCAATCAATGTTTCGAGCCTGGGAGGCGAACCCAAATCAACGCTCATCAAGCGTTTGGGTAGATAGGTCTAGAGAATACGGTACCCCGTTAGATCCTTGGTTGAAAGTACATGGGACTGACGAAGGAATTCTACAATCAATGTTGATTGAGGGGGCACCATGGAATGATTGCCACCATCGTTCCCTTCTTCCGGAATATGAAGAAGATACTCAACATGACCTTTATCACCCTTCAGTTTTTGAATTCCTATCAAATACTGTAAATACAGTGGATTCCGAGCGAAACTTATCCAATATTGAAGAGACTATAGCCATAAATATCTCGACTAAAACAAATGTTGTAGAGAATATTTATGTCGGCAAAGGTTGTTCCCCGTCAGAACTGGAAATATATAACGCTATTTTTCGCGAATTCAGAGATGTCTTTTCTTGGTCATATGATGAAATGCCAGGCATTGACTCGAGTATCGTTGAACATGAAATTAAAATGTATCCTGATGTCAAACCAGTAAGACAACGACTTCGGCAGGTGCACCCCAGGAAAGCCGCTGCCATTAAGGCAGAAGTTGAAAAACTTCTCCATGCTGGATTCATCTACCCGGTTCCTCTAACCGATTGGGTATCGAATATTGTCCCTGTTATGAAAAAACAAGGGACGATTAGAGTGTGTGTCGACTATAGGGATGTAAACCAAGCTTGTCCAAAGGACAACTACTCTACACCCTTCATCGACCAGATAATTTATGAATGTGCCAGATGTGAAATCTTTTCATTTATGGATGGATTTTCCGGGTATAATCAAATAAATATCCGCCCACAGGACCAGTGAAAGACTGCATTTATTTGTCCATGGGGCACATTCGCTTATCGAAAATTACCCTTTGGTTTAAAGAACGCAGGGGCGACATTTCAGAGGGCAATGAATTATGCCTTCCATGACATCAAGAACATCGTTCAACCATATCTCGACGACCTTCCGGCTCATTCGCGAAAGCGGACTGATCATCCACAGCATTTAAGAGCGATATTTCTACGTTGCCGACACTACAAGATAAGACTCAATCCGCACAAATGTGTGTTTTGTGTCGGTTCTGGTCGTTTACTTGGCTTTGTAGTCTCTAAGGATGGGATTCGTCTCGATCCTTGCAAGGTTCAGGCAATCATTAATTTTCCTCCACCTTCAAATTTGCTTGAGATTCAGAAACTCCAAGGGAAAGCAAACTTTCTGAGGAGGTTCATTCCAAATTACGCAGAACTTGCTAAAGGTTATACTCGTATTTTGAAAAAGGATGTACCTTTTGTTTGGGATCAGGTGGCGCAAGCTTCCTTTGATGCTCTGAAAGATTCTCTAGTAAAAGCATCATTAATGTATGCCCCAGACTATCAAAGAGATTTTAACCTGTATCTGGCTGCAGCGGATACGACCATTGCGATGGTTTTAGTCCAAGAAGTCGATGGAATTGAACATCCTATATATTATTTAAGTAAAAACTTAAATGATACAGAAAGTAAATATTCTTATGTTGAAAAACTAGCGCTTGCAGCTGTTCAAGCGATTCAAAGGTTTCGACATTACGTCCTCTTTCGGAAAACTACCATTTTATCAGATTGCAACCCCATGACTTATATACTGTCGCGACAGTTGCTGGGGGGCAAATATTCAAAATGGATAGCGATCCTTCAAGAGTTTGATCTGGAATTTGTAAAATCCAAATCAAAGAAAGCCCTAGTTTTCGCAGAATTATTGTGCGATCTCCCATCGTCGTCCAACGATGAAACCTCCGAAGAATCAATCGTGGACGAGAATTTGTTTCTGATATCTACAAGCAATGAGTGGTATGGAGATATCATAATTTATCTCCAAACCCAAAAGTTCAGGCCTAACACCTCTCACTCTGAACAGAAACGTATACGATACCAAGCTAAAGACTACATGATCGTCGGTGATACGCTTTACCGTTGTGGTATCGATACAGTCCTGAGGAGGTGCCTTACCCATGAGGAGGCCGAAAAAGCCCTGAATGAGTGTCATTCAGGCGCATGTGGGGGGCATCAATCTGGATATGCAACAACACAAAAAATCTTACGAGCAGGATACTTCTGGCCAACCATGTTCAAAGATTGCATAATCGCAGTCAGAAGTTGCCATGCTTGTCAAATTTTTGATAGCAAAACCAGAAGACCACCCGCACCTTTACAGCCAATAGTTGCTGTTGGGCCTTTCGCCAAATGGGGCATCGATTTCATGCAATGTAACCCCACCTCGACCGGGGGGCATGGGTATATTATAGTCGCCGTTGACTATTTTACCAAATGGGCCGAGGCGATGCCTATATTGGATAACACTGTGAAACAACTGCCCTTTTCTTTTTCAATCATGTAGTCGCCAGGTTCGGCGTACCACAGGCTATAGTGACAGATCATGGATCGCATTTTCGCAATCACATGATGGTTGAATTAGCTGCCAAACTAGGGCTATCTCACGACAGCTCTACCCCGTATTATCCGCAAGTCAACGGACAAGTTGAAGCAATCAACAAAGTCCTGAAGCGTATGTTGCAAAGGATGATCGGGGTTCATAAAAGAAGGTGGCAGCTAATCGTGTACTCAGCCTTGTGGGCTTACCGAACATCGGTAAAGAATGCGACTGGGTTCACACCTTTTCAACTGGTGTATGGCCTGGAGGCAGTCTTACCAGTCCAGTGTGAAATTTCGTCTCTTAAACTCGCAATTGATCTCCTCCCCGGAACTTCAGAAGAAGAGGCACGTTTCTTGGAATTAATCCAATTGGATGAAACCCGTCGTGACGCCGCTTTGGCTAACGAAGCCCATAAGAAACGAGTCAAGGCGCAGTTCGACAAAAATGTCAAACCCCGTGTCTTCTCAGAAGGTGACTTGGTCTTGCTTTACGACCAAGAATCCGATAAATTGGGAGCAGGTAAATTTAATTCCTTATGGATGGGCCCCTATATTGTTAAACGAGTGTTAGCAAAAGGAGCCTACGAGTTAATGGATTATGACGGAATTCCACTGGCGCAACCCCGCAACGGGTTGTACCTCAAGCGTTACTATGCCTAAATAGTAACCTATATGTTTTTGTTGTATTTTGTTTTCGCTAAAGTATTTGTTTTGGTTGAGTGATCCACCTCTTTACATTTATTGCAGATGTCAAACCTTCTGGAGACATGTGTTGGATATGCCGACGGAGCGAGTCGTAGTTCGCGGAACCTGTCCTCCGCAGCCTGGGCCATTTTTAATCCAAGCGGCGAGTTAGTAAGTTTGAGAGGTGTGTGTATTGGGCAATCAACGAATAACATCGCTGAGTATAGCGCGTTGATAGAACTACTCTCTGATGCCATCACCCATGGTATACGTCGACTAATCGTCAGGCTAGACTCACAGCTCGTAATACTACAACTCAATGGTATATATTCCGTTCGCAATCCAGCTATTTATCGCATGTTCCTAAGGGTTAAGATTTTGGAAAGACAATTTGATTCAATTCAATACCAGCATATTTCCAGAAACGTAAACACATTAACCGACTCATTAGCAAACTATGTGTTAGATAGACATTTGCGACTTTTATAAAAAGAGACACATCATCAATGATTGTACATATGGATCATATAACTCAACCAGAATAGAACTCGAAAATCAAAATATATATAAGCTGTTTATCGTTCATACATAATGTTCTGTAACCAAGACAAAATCGGTCATATGACCCAAAAACTCAAAGATGCTAGGGGGCACCCTAGCCTAGTGGTGCTCATGATAGCACGCCACGGCCTGTGCAATCATGCGCAAGAGACGAGTCCATCGTCTAGGCACGCCAGTAGTATGCCGCTGCAACTGTAAAGGTAACTCATCAATCCTCACATCGGGAATGCCAAGAGTAAGGCTCTCAACCTGCTCCTGCACAGCTGTAAGGGTCTCGGCTACATCAAGGTTGCGGAGAATAACTCTCCCAGCAGTCTCCCCTGCTGGGGCAGCGACTGGCGCTCTCGGGCGAACTGCTGGACGAACAGGACCAACATCTGCATGCACACATGAGTTTGATTAAAGTCTTGCACAAGGACATTATAAATAAGAGCAGTAAACAGTAATATGGTCGAAGATTTTACCAATAGCGCCCCACTGTTCACCATCCGGTAACACCAAATCCGGATCACCTCGGAAATCCATGCCAACATATGGGTACTCGGAATAGACCATCTCCTGGCGCTCGAACCACCTAAAGAAGGTATCAGTGAAAGTAATCTAAGATTGACCAGCATGCCTAGACATGTGGTCAACCCATCTCTGCATGCGTGTCTCGGTAGGAGAACGCAGGTCGAGTGCAATATACTGAGGCTGCATCAGTGGTATTTTCTCCAAGGCAAAGGCAGTCAAAACAGAACCAAATCCAAAGTTCTTCAGCTTCCCGTCCTTTACCTTGGTCAATTGACTTTTCATCTGAACAAGTACTGCATCACACCAGTTGAATACTTTCGGTTGGAGACACTCCAAGGCGTGCTGTACATAAGACCTATTGGCAACATGAAGAGATGCACTACCGGCCATCCTACCAATAGTATACAGAATGGACCAGAGGAGACCTATCAGTAATCTCACGGATAACAACCTTGCCGTCCCTGCTCGGCTGGGAACCTTCCCTGCAATACTGGCGGACATAATCTCTCACGGAGTCATTCACCCGGGCCAAACCTGACAAAGAAATGGGGGCACCCCGCCTTGACAACCCATTCAAGAAGTAAATGTCCACTATGGTCAAGGGGATGGATTTTCCCCTAATCTGGAATACTTGGTTGATGGGATCCCAAGCATCAAGCATATATTGCAGTAAAGAGATCTGTGCTCTCATGCTAGAGATACGGAAAAACTTCAGCAGGCCACAGTTCTGCAGCGCGTTCACCGTGACAGGGTCATGGAGAGCAATCATATCTTCTTCTTCATGTTCTCGTTCTCGCCATGTAAGGGATATTTTGCTCAAAGATCCCTGTAAAACAAACAAGAGAAAGAGTAAGTTCCTGGATTTGATGAGAAACTGGAAAAATTTCATCAAAAAACTGTGCAAGAAGACCAGTTTTTGTGTCCAACGCAGGTAACCAGTGTCCCACCTGCATTGAAGGTCAAACTGCCTTAAGGCAGATTGACATTCAACGCAGGTTTCGAATGGACCACCTGCGTTGATGGCAGGGCGCCCTGACAAAACCCCAGGTGCTCAGAAAGACAAGGAAACAGGCACAGAATGGAAAAATGAAACCATGAAAAGAAAGAGCTAGGGTTTAGCTCCTACCTGGTCCAGACGGCACCGAGAATCGTCCACAGAATCTCCCGAAATCAGCTGGTGAAAATCAAGGGGGAAGAGGCACCTCCAAAGCTCCAACAAACCAAGTTCAAATGAAATGGTAAAATGAGAGGTAAAAACACTTTTTAATTGCTTTTTACGTAGTTCAAAGCGAAATATTAGGGTTTTAATCTCATTTTCAAGCAAATGTTATTCATTTCTAACTAAGTTTGATGCAGCAATTGAGAATGCAGTACTATCCTTGAAAAGAGAAAAGCTAGTTATGGTAAAAAATCAAAATTTGACTATATAATCGAGCAGTTTTAGCACAAAGTTCATGCTCGTTAAAAAATAAACGCAAGATCCGAGCAGTTTTAATGCGGACTTCATGCTCGTTAAAAAATAAACATAAGCAATGAGCAAGAGTTTCCTCCAGTGTTTAAGCTCATTTTAAAATAAAAAATGAACCTATCCCGGTAAATAACCACTGTGAATGTAATATCATCAGCCATTAAAGCCTTGGTCGTGTTTGCACCTGTCACCTCCACTTTTCCATTGGCCGATCGTTCACCTCCATATGATTGTTTACCCATTTTGAGGAACAGATGCGAAGAGTGATTTCACCTAGGCATCCTTGTGACACTGCCGTGATTGGAAAATTCCAACCTGTACCTGGAATCTGCTGCTAACCCTGTTTATCACTCATTCCTCAAAAGACGAGTCTTTTTTAAGCTCTTTTCAACTGACTCGTAAAATATGAAAAGATTGCCGAGTTTTGGCCTTCCAGCTCGTTAAAGCGACTGGAAGTGCTATCCCTCCTCTAGATTTTAATCTTTTTGGACCTGAGGGATTATTGCACAAAAAGATCAAGCGCTTGTTTTATTTGGCTCGTTAAACTATCGAAAACTCATCCCTTCTGTATTGTTTTATACTTTTTCGGACTTAAGGGATTAGATGACGAAAAAGGAATTTTGGAGTTGACTTTATGTACCTTTTCAGACTCTCTAAAAATGAAAAGGACCGAGTTATCCTTGTCGTTAGACTCGTAAAAATCATTAAATAGCGACAAACTTGTCTTTAGACGAGAACGAGTTTCACTATCGCTAGGCTTGTTAAAACATAGCGATGGGCTTGCTCGAAGGGCAGGTTATAGAACAAGCATATGTTATCCTCCTCAAGCTTGACAAAAATAAAGAGGTACTGGTCAATAATGACTGGGGAAAAATTGGGAGAAACTAAAGAAAACTTTGATGGTAGCAGGTCGCTCTTGAACATGACACTTTTCCTCCGTACCACAATCGGGTTGGGTTGTTTTCATTCACCGGTCACATCACCATGGTCTCACCATACCATCCATATTTGGGGTAATGCTACCGATCCATCGCATCAGTGTCACCATATGTTCAAGAGAAGTCGTTCAGAAAGAGTCAACCGTGTCCCATCCACTACCATACATTATCCTTCATCCATTCATGACCGCCACCCTGAATCATATGTCACAGATTGTTTTCACCTCCATTAAAATCATTAGCTCCGTTTCGTGTCACTGATGTGGGATTCATTAAGGCCCTCCTGTGATGGATCGCTTCTTGTCGACATCAGCTCATTATCCAAGAAGTTGATCTAGGAACAATCCCTTCAGTACTTTGAAGCTTGCATGCCACAATGGCAAGTTTCTCACTTCCGGCGACAGGTATACGTCAATGACCTTCGACCGAAAGATTTTACGTGGTGTTCGATGCCAAGTCCTTTATTCACACCACGTGAATTGTACTGTAGTACCTTGAGGGTCATCATCATTATCGGTGATTCCTCTCGCGCTTGTTAACGGTTTACATCATTGACCGGTAATCAAGCGATGTCTTTCCATGTTCGACTTCAAAACAATTCTCACATGGATCGACTTGTACTTAGAGTGAAGATCGAACGAGTTTGAAGACCCCGGATCTAGTTTCATCCATCCGGGCTGCGATATATATTCAGGAAAGATAAAGACATTGACATGTACATCATTGCAGCAGATAATCATCCTACTCAAAGGATGATAATTTCATCAATTATCAGTCTATCATCAGACGATTGTCTGTTCTATGTATAGAAAAATGTATTTATAAAGCTGAGCATGGGAATGCCCGCCTCAACTAGATCGTGAAAGCAGTATGAAAAATAATGTATTGTATTGTATTGTATTACAGGTCTCCTCCCAGCATTGGATGAACTTCGGATCCCCCTGATAAAGCATTTCGCCCGATAAACAACCTCATACTTTAGGGGGCAACTGTTATAGACATTTTTGTGCCTTACAACATTGAGCATGAAATGTCCATAATCTAAGGGATCCAAAGTCCCTAAACATGTTGTTCCTACCCCTAGAGGAACAAGGCTAACAAACCACAACAATTCACAAAAGTTCTCCACCTGAAACTGCTCAAAAACAAGTCAATTCAGGATCATGTCAACTGCTCCACTGACCATCTGCGCTGAATGTCAATGGCTCCACTGGCTACCTGCGTTGAATGTCAACTGGAACAAAGGCTACCTGCGCTGAGCGAGAATGGACAAGTGGCAGGCTCATTTCTCAAGGTGTCAAGACCCAGGAAGCTTCCAAAATGACACTTGCCTCAGGGAATTCGACTGGTGATGAGTAAGAGGTTCCAAATCTCCAAGTGGAAGCAAGAACCTCCAAGTGGACTCAAGAACTAATAGAGGGAGAGGACACTAGTCAGATCTCAAGCTGACTCATCCTCTCTCCAAACATCTATATATGGATCTCTCCTCCATGAGATCTAGAGGCTGGAATTTTATTATTGCAAAGAATTGCTGTTGGTTTGAGATTGGAATCATTGGGTGCTTAATGATTTGAAGGGGCTGAAGATAGGAATTCCATTTGCTGGGAAGGAGATGCTGGATTGGAGCCCTCTGGGTTGTATCTCTTCCTGAACCTTTTTATTCATCAATAAAGCTATCTTGGTTTCTCCTATATGCTGATGTATTTTGATGTATGAATGTATTAGTGTATTTGGTTTATTTCTAATCATAAACTAGTTATGAATGTGAACATCTGTCTTTGTGTAGTGTTCTTCTCTTGTTTCAAGTATCTGTTCTCTTGTCGCAAGTAGCTGTTCTCTTGTGATCTTGCAGGAAGTTGTAGCTGGATAAGCAAGAAGGCAAGTAGCTTTGAACACCCAAAGAGAAGGGAGATTGGATCGAGGGACAAATGGAAGACACCGGTAAGTCTATTGATCTCTCTTCTTTCACATTTCATAAAGGAAGAAACCAGTGTAGCTGTATTCGTTTGTTGCTAAGGCACTGTCACACCTTAGGTGGATAGGATCGTCCTGCATAGGCATTTTTCCCCACAACACTAATGTGGCTAGGGAGAATGTGTACCACCCTCCTCCCACATCTACCCAAGTAACTGGCCAACCAGGGTAAACATATGCCGAAAAGTTACTATGATATGATTCAACTCCATATTGGTTAGTTAAGGAAGTGGAGCTGACAAAACACAACAACATAGACCTTCCAGACCTACTGCAAAACCCTCAGGAGCCATCTAAACCTTCCAAATGACTAGCCCCTGAGACAAACTAACTTTTTACTGTAGTAATCCCCCTATCTCTCCTATGACATGGGCATGAGTGTGAATGGGACCCTACAATTTCTCCCACAACATGGTTATGCCTATGACTAAGGAATTTCCCAAGAAGTTTTGTTCCTACAACTTTGACTTATGTGCCACCTTTTCAAGCCCAAGGCTCACTTCCCAGAACTCCATGGCACTTCTAGAAATGAAAGATAATAGTGGAATAATGATACAAATGTAATTACTTGAAAAAGGAATTGACTGGACCCCTACTAGCTATGACATGCATTTTGTCAAACATGTCACAAATATGCATTCTATAGGTTTAAACCACAGATCTGAGCATATGGGTCTCATAATTACGTGAGAATCACTAAGAAGCATTGATGCCTCATCACATTAAATGCATTACTATTTGTTAAGTCACATATTCATTTTACATTTAGTGTTTAACCAAAACATGATGAGAGCCATACATTTTCACTTCCATAAAACTCATTCATAACCAACATATAGCTAACATAAATATCAGGGATATGATAGCCATGTAATCCACATTTAAACAAGTATATTTACCCATAAAAACACCAAGGAGAAAGATAACTCTTATTGATGATTGCATAAGCTGAACATTTATGGGACTTCCACGAACCACCCAACCATAGACTAGGCTGAACCAAATGTTTCTTTCAACCAGTCAACCCCATGCCATACTACAATCATGAATGTGGGATCTCATAAAACAAATGAATCAAAACCATCCAGGGCTTCTGGAGGTCAAACCACCTGAACTCTCAACCAGTGATTCCACCTCACCATCGGAAATCACAAACCATCTCCAGATTGGTCTCTACCCAAGCTGTCCAGGGCTCCAGAGCATTTGTTCCAACTAGGGCTTCTAGGACTAGTGACTCAACCCACATTTGTTGTCAGGCTTCTAGAGCATTTATCTAACCGCGACTTCCAGGACTAGTAATTCAACCCAAGTTGTTATAGGGCTTCTAGAGTGTTTGTCCAACCAAGGTTTCTAGGAACTAATAACTCAAACCACAACTAAAGGCACAAGAAAAGCAACCATAAAAAAAAAGTAAAACCCACAACACCATGGCTATCCATGAAATGGAAAGGTTAGTCAAATCCACTATCAATCCAGGCAGTCCTCCATGCCAATGATAGATAATAACCAAGAAACCACATGCATATGCCATGCATGCCAAAACTAGTGAGAAAAGCATACATGCAAGTCCGTACCTACAATAAAAACCCATTGTAGCTACCAATCCTAATGTCCTCTTGTGTTTTCCTGCTCTTCCTTTGCCTTCTTGCTCCAAAACTCCAAGTATGCCACACTCCTCCAAGAGTGATCCAAGAAAACTCTAAGTGTCGAAGAGTATGAGAGAGAGAGAATAGAGAGAGAGCTCCAATATTGAACTGAAAAAATTCTGACCAAGCTACCAACTAATCCTCATAAGGATTTTTATCAATAAGCCCTCTAATTTCTTCATTTTGCATTATTTTCCTTCATTTTCCTCCTCACATGCAACCTGCAACCTTTCACCTTTGTTTTCTTCTAATTTCCATTATTTTCATCAATAAAATGCCAATTAATGCCATTTTTCCTTTCCAAAGCCTTAACCATTACCTTTGCCAATTTCCATAGCCATGATTCATGGAAAGTGATCCCCATCACTATGTTTTTGCCCAACATTCAAATTGGAATACATGTCCCATGACCAACGTCTTATTTTACCATTATTAATTTTACATGGATTTTTAACCAAGGTTGTTACAGAGCCCTCCCCCTTGGGGGAACACCCTCCTCAGTGTTCAATGACACCTACAACCAATAAGACTATTGTAAGAAAAACGTATTGCCCATGGAGCTTTATAACTTATCTCTATTTAGTATTTACAATGATCAAACTGCTTAGAGGAAAACAACCATGACTACATAAGAACATGACAACCATAATGAAATGACACCCATACCATTTATTGGAGCTTTATAACATAGCTCATGGTGGTATTTACATCCATATACATATGCACCTATACCAAAACATCATACCCAAGCATATACTGAAACATTTACCAAATACATATACCAAAATATTCGCTCAACCAACAAATAGAGAAGGATACATAGCTTGCATTTGATCTGCCATCTCCCATGTAGCTTCATCGAGCTCAAAGTGCTTCCATTGCACTTTAACCTGCTTGATTGCTCGGTTCCAGAGCATGAGCATCTTTCTCTGCAAAATGCACTGAGGTTCCGACTAGAAGTCTCTTTCTGGCTCCACTTGAAATACATACCAGTCAATCACACGATCAACATGTTTAACATACTTCTTAAGCAATGACAGATGGAAAACATCATGGAATTTCATTATTGCAGGTAGTACAAGTCGATAGCTACTAGCCCAATCCTCTCAAGAATCTTGAAAGGTCCACAAAACCGAGGGCGAGCTTGGAAAATGATCTAATTAAAAAGGAGATCTTCCTCAGCTTGATGCACAAGTACACCTACTCCCCAAGCTAAAACTCCTTAAACAACCTGTTTTGATCTACATATCTCTTTTTCCTATCTTGTGTTGCTTTCAGATTCTTCTTGATTACCTGCATTTCCTATTCCATTTCAACATGTTCGGTCCAATCAACACCCTTTTAACTAGATCACTCCAATTGATGGGAGTATTGCAACTTTTCCCATACAATGCCTCAAACAGACTCATCCTCAAATATTCTTGATACCCATTGTTGTATGAAAACTCCACCAGTGGAAGATTCTCTTCCCACTTCCATTTCTGGTTCATCATATCATGCTTAGCATGTCCTCTAATATCCTATTAACCCTCTCTGTTTGTCCATCTGTCTGTGGATGATAAGTGTGCTGATGGCCAACTTTGTACCTAAACCTTCAAACAAATCCTTCCAAAACTTGGAAGTGAACGTTGCATCCTTGTCTGGCACAATCTTCTGCGGAACACCATGCAATATCACAATATCTCTGATGAAGACTTGTGCTACATCATTCACTGAGTATGTAGACTTCGCTGGAATGAAGTGCGCTATGTTCATCGACCTATTCCCCATTACCATGATGGAATCATGTTGCCTATATGTCCTCAGAAAAACTATGATAAAGTCTGTGGAGTACTAAAAAGGTATGTTTTTAATGATCATTTCAATGGCTTTTCAGTGGGACTTGTGAATCTTTTACATCATGAATGTGGAAAACAATAGAGAATTATGATAAAATATGTGGAATTAGTATGCAAGACTTAACCGCTGATAGTTGTCATTCTCTTGTGCAAGAAAGGGTAAAAACGAGGAGCTGCTGTTCCAAAGAAAAAGACAAGAACAGGGTAACTGCTGTCCCTTTGACGAAGGATCGAGTGCAAACGAAGCTAAGCAGGTTGAAGCAAACCGGTCCGGAAAAGAAGGAGAAGGCACCAGCACGGCGGAGGAGAAAAGAAGTGATTAAGGATTAACAGTTTGGAGAATCCCTCAGGATCGAGATCCTGAGGGATCACTGCCTTATTTATCTTATCGCTTAGACATCTCCGCTGTTACCCTTATATAAAGGGATGACACTGTTAGTCTTGGGGGACGATGCTTTTATGTAACTTTTTGTTAAAGATTGAACTTTGATCATCGAGTCTCGTTGAACTTGGCTCACTGTACTTTCTGTTTCATGCATTAATATAAACTTGGTGATTATCTTATTTCTGTGTCTGGATTAACTTAAAGTGGTGTACCCTTGAGGCTAAGGGCCTGGCCCTGGAGGACACTTGCTTCTATATCACTATGATTTGATTTCTGCGTGGTTTGCTTATTGTCATTAGTTGGTAATCTGATATGCTTTATAAGTTACATCATATGCTCTGTTAAGATTCATTCATTAAGGTTCTTTATATTGACTCTGCATTATATCATCAATACTTTCAGAGTTGATTCAATATTATTAGACTTAATTGAACATTGTTATCATTTTGTTACGGGGCTTTTATGCTGTGTATTTGTGTTAAGGAAATTATCTGAAAGATGTGTTCTTTATGATTCAGGATTCATGCTGTTCCATTTTAAAACACAGTTGTAATTCCTGTTGATGATTGGTGTTAAATCAGATTACTTTTCCAGAGTGTTGTGTGTGTATGATTTCCACATGCTGTTCCATAATTAGTAATTAATGCTGTTCCATTAGTTGGTTGTGTGATTTGCTTGGAGAATGAAAGATTTGAGTTTTGATTACAATGAGTGCATTTGAGTTGACAGGATAAAGTTTGATTATTGCTCGCGAGGTTTAGTTATACGATTGCTGTTCCATTCTAGATTTGCTGTTCAATTTACTATTTGCCGTTCCATTTTTATCTGTTGTTTCATTTACTCGCATTTGGTGTGAGAGACGATCTGTGGCTGTAGTGAGCCTCGGCATTTACTGCCTCGCTCCTAGACCCGTGGTCCATGCTCTAATTTCCTTTCCATCAGTTTCCAAAGGGATGGGCTATTGCTGTCGAACCCTTGAATGATAAAGTTGCCTAGCTTTAAGAGTGTGTGCTTTAGTCATTTGAAGTAACTTAGTCATAGACAAGCATCAGTTTACTCTTGTATTTTTATAGAACGCTGTACTACTAGCATTACTTTGACAAATAGCCTCAGATTGAGTCACTCTTTGAAATAACCAAATGCTCCCTGATTGACATATTAATGTGAGGTAATTAGAGGTGAAAGAGACCCTTTTTATAGCTCTACATTTTGGTGCCGTTGCCGGGGAAAGAGTGTATCCATTTGTCTTTTTTTTCAGAGTAGTGTACGAACCTGCTAAGGAAGAGTTGGATCTTAAAAACGAAAGGTAAGAACCTACATGCAGAGCATGTAAAAGCCCTGCTCCACTATCTGCTTTCCTAAAAAAATTTCTCTTGCTTTGTTTGAATAGAATTTAGCAGTTCATTTGAGTGCATGACTAAGCAGAAAAAACCAGAAAAGAAGATTAAGCTTCCATCCAAACCCAAAAAAGCTAAGGGGCCGGTGACCCTTGGCCGAACAACTTTCATAGACGAAATCTATAAGAAAACAGAATCTCACCCATCAGTAGGTCCCCGGAAAATCATTTCTAAACAACCTACTAGTTCCCTTCAGGTCACAGGATCACCATCTGTAGCCTTTGCTGAGGTGCATAGTCAAACTGAAGAGCAGGACTTTTAGGAAATTGAAAATTCTACTCCAAAACTATTGCAGGAAGGGAATTTCAGCAAATTTTGTGAAGGAGAAGGAGAAACAGGGGAAATTGAGGAACCAAAATATCCCATTGGAACAAATCAGCCATTAAACAACCCAGATAAGGGGAGCGCTGCGAAAATCATTGTTGAAGGAATCCAATCTCCTCAGACATCAGGTATTCCTCTTATCCCAGATAAAGGAAGTGCCATTAAAACTATCCCTGCTAAAATCGTTCCCTCTCAACCTAGGAATACCCTCTTAGATATCCAGAAGGTTATTGGCATATATTTGACCCTATGGCTCAGAACCAGCCAAATACTCAAACCTCTACATTACAATATCCTATAGTGGATTCTACAGCAAATGCGCCCATGAAAGCTATCCCTCTTCAACATATCCCTACATTTCACGGTCTCACATCAGAAGATCCGGATGCATTTCTATTCGAATTTGATGTGTTGTGTAGGGGATATGATTACACCACCGATCCCGAGAAATTGAAATTATTCCCCTCTACATTAAAGGGGGCTACTTTAAGATGGTTTATGGGACTAGGTGGTGGGGTCATTAACAATTGGGATCAAATGAAAGAATCCTTCTTAAAAAAATATCAGGATTATTGTAGGTCTAGAGAATTGAAAGACGAAATATTCCAAATGATAGCCAAACTGAACGAAACATTAGAAGAATATGTGGAACGTTTTCAATACAATTTACAATGATCTCCTTATGCATCACTACCTTTACCTGATAATGTGTTAAAAACTGCATTGATAAGGGGCATGAAGGAACAGTGGATTGAAACATTAAACATCATGGGAAAAGGGGATATTTATCAAGAGAATTTTGATAACATTATTGATTTATGCATTAGGAGTTCAAGAGGCAGCACAAGAATAAAACCGAAAAAATATGATCGGTTTGCAAGAGACAATAAAATATCAACAAAAGGAGTAATGCGTGTGGAGATTGGAAATTTATTAGAAAATTTTAAAACTGATATTCTAGGGACACTAACTACACAACTTGATATTATGCAGGCAAAATAGAAGCAGATGGACGCAGGACAAAATTTGGCAATCTTCTGCCCCCGATGCAGAAAAAAACATAGTCACAAGGAGTGTCCATTGGATACAGTCTAAACATGTGCCATCTGTACAAACGATCATCTTACGGAAAGCTGCCCCTCACTTCCTGGATTAAAAGTAGTATACAAGGAAGCAGAGGAAGAACCAGAATCGGTGTACTTGATCAACCAGCGCTGCCAGTGGTAGCCAAGACAATTTGGTATGTTTTCAGACCCAACCTCTTCTTTTCAGCCTCCACAATATAATGCTCAACAATATAATATGTGGCAAAATTAGCCCCCACCCCCATTTTCAAACTGGTCACCACCATTGTTTCCTTCTTCAAACCCGTGGCTGAATCAGCCAAACCAATCTGGTTGGCTGAATTTCCCTTATACTCCACCATATTGGCAAAATAGCCCATATCCTCCGCAATGGACTCCCCCTACTTCACAAGGTTCACCCTGGCAGACAAACTGGCAAAGACCGATGCAACAACCAGTAGGAACTATTCCGCTCCCTCAACCTACTCTGCCAGCTCTACAACAAAATCCCCAGTCTAATCTGAGACCGCAACTCCCAGCCCAACCCAACCCCAATCCAAATAACAGACCGGTCCAATCTCTTCAAATCATAGAATCACCAGAAATAGGACCCGACCTGCGGGAGTGTAACGATCTTCAATTACGATCTGGACGTATCATTGAAAATGAGGGAGATAAAACAGTTCATATTGAAGATCAGTTAGTAAGAGAACATCAGTTGCAACAAGAGGATGTAAATAAGCAGCAGTCTCATAATCAAGCAACCACATCCTCTCCCCCGTTCCCAGAACGATTAGTCATACCTCGACCTTTACAGTATCCTGACTTTGACATTCTGGGGGAATTACAAAATCTGTATATAAAAATCCCATTCCTCCAAGCCATTCAAGATATTCCTATATACGCAAAAACTATTAAAGGATTGTGCATAAAGAAACCAAGGAGGAATATAACAACTAATCCAAGAGTCCAAGTAGTCGGTACTTTATCTGATCTATTATATGGGAAAGAAACACCCATTAAATATGAAGACCCAGGAAATCCAATTGTAACTGTTCAAATTTACGGTCAGACCTTGTTTAATGCCTTAGTTGATTTAGGAGCTGCAATCAATATTTTAACAACCACCACCTGTCAAAAACTCGACATTACATCTGTAGAACCTACCTCTACTTTGTTAGAATTTGCCGACCGATCTATGGTTAGACCAGAAGGTACTCTACACGATGTCATGGTCGCTGTAGATTCCTAGGAATATCTGACCGATTTCCTGATAATTAATCCAAAAACCCGACTTGATGGACACCCGCTAATCCTAGGTAGGCCTTGGCTTGCCACCACCGATGCTTACATTGGTTTCCAGCAAGGAAATATGACCATAACCAAAGGACCTGATATCAAGAATTTGGTTCTGTACCCTCCAGCGCAGCCAATTCTTACAATAATTAAAACTAACAAGTATCCTGTATCATACCTTACTGATAACATTAGATCTCCATTGACTATACAAGAGGCACTTGATTTTAAAGATCAAACAGAATATGATGCCATTAATAATTTCATTAGTCAAACTGAAGCTGGATCCTGCACACAATGTCACATGATAGAAGTAGCATTTGATAATGAATTAGAAGAAGATCCTTTGAAAGACACACATGATCAAACAATACCTGTTACTTCTGTCGCAAATAGTAAAATTGTGGAAATTGAACTGGGAAAAACTTTAAATATCAATGCCAACCTCACATCTGAACAAGAAACTAAGCTCATCCATCTATTAAGAAAATATCAACAGGAATTTGCATGGGATTACCCTGTTATGAAAGGAATCGACCCACAATTGTGTACACACCACATTTATATATAAAAAGATGCTAGACCTGTCCGTCAACCGCAAAGAAGACTTAATCCTCATCTAAAGGATGTGGTGAAAGCGGAACTTCAAAAACTTTTAGATGTCAATTTTATTTATCCTATTTCTGACAGTAAATGGGTCTCTCCGCTTGTGGTGGTACCAAAAAAGAATGGGAAATGGAGAATTTGTGTGGATTACAGGGAACTCAATAAAGCAACACAAAAAGACCACTTTCCTCTCCCATTCATAGACCAAGTGCTAGATACTTTGGCAGGAAAAAAATTCTTCTCCTTCCTGGATGGCTTCAGTGGATACAATCAGATTCAGATTGCCCCTGAAGACCAGGATAAAACAACTTTCACTTGTCCTTGGGGAACATTTACCTACCGAGTTCTACCTTTTGGCCTATGTAATGCTCCCGCCACATTCCAAAGGGCTATCCTTGGCATTTTTGCAGATTTAATAAATGATGGAATTGAAGTATATATGGATGAATTTACACCCTATGGAGATGATTTTGATCGAGCACTAAATACCCTAGAAAAAGTCATACAACGCTGCATAGGTACCAGCCTTTTCTTAAGCCACGAAAAATGTTACATGATGATGACTGAAGGACTTATTCTAGGACACTATGTTTCAGCAGCCGGCATTCAGGTAGACCCAACCAAAATCCAAATACTTTTGCTTATTCCCACTCCTACTACTCAAACAGAGGTACGCAGCTTTCTTGGATTTTCTGGATATTATAGACGATTTATAGAACATTATTCACACATTGCTGCACCTTTATATGCACTAACTGGTAACGTTGATTTTCTTTGGACAAAAAAATGTGAACGTGCTTTCAAGGATTTAAAGAAGCTTGTATCCATAGCCCCAGTCCTACGAGGACCAAACTGGGATCTGCCATTTCAGATATCAGCTGATGCCTCAGATACAACCATTGGCGCAGTCCTTGGGCAGGAAGAGGATAAAAAACCATATGCTATCTATTACATGAGCAAAAATTTATCCCCTGCTGAATTAAATTACACTATTACTGAAAAAGAATTGCTAGATGTAATACATGCTGTCAATAAATTTAGACATTATATTACAGGCTATCCTGTTATTTTGTATACGGATCATTCCGCCATAAAATATTTAGCAAATAAGCTTGTCACAAATGCCAGAATAAATAGATGGTTGATCTTATTGCAAGAATTCGATATCACAATCAAGGACCGTCCTGGCAAAGAGAATCCTGTAGTTGATTTTCTCTCGAGAATGCTAAAGCCAATTGATGCAACAACAGTTGAAGATCAATTTCCAGACGAACATCTGTTTTCTGTTGCCGTTCGAACACCCTGGTATGGTGATGTTGCCAATTACCTTGCAGTAGGTAAACTACCAAAACACTTAACTCCTAATGAGCGAAAATAGATTGTTCAGAAGAGTACTCGATTCTCCTAGATTGGGGGCTATTTGTTTCACACAGGGGCAGACATGCATATCAGGAGATGTGTTCGAGAAGATGAAATCTTTGACATCCTAAAAGCCTGTCACAATGGACCATGTGGGGGACACTTCGCTGAGCGTAGAACTGGACACAAGGTATTACAGATAGGATATTATTGGCCCACGATTTTTAGAGATGCAAAGAAATTTGTCCAAGCCTGTGACAGCTGCCAGCAAGCAGGACGTCCTGGTCAAGCTGACGAGATGCCTCTCAAACTACAGTTAGTCATCGAACCATTCGAGTGATGGGCTCTTGATTTCGTTGGACCCATCAACCCCTCATCAAATCAGAGAACATATATCTTGGTGGCAACAGAATATGTCACCAAGTGGGTTGAAGCAGAAGCATTACCAAGAGCCATAGAGGACTCTGTCATACAGTTCCTGTTCCATCTATTTGTACGTTATGGCCTTCCAAGGGAAATAATTACAGACGGAGGACCACAATTTGCTGGCAATAGATTAGCTGCAACACTTAATAATTATCATGTCCAGCACAAAATCACTACTCCATATCACCCACAGGCGAATGGACAAGTAGAAAGCAGCAATAAGGTAATAGAATCAATCCTAACGAAAACCATTGCGTCACATAGGCGTGATTTGGCTGCCCGATTACCTGAAGCACTCTGGGCCTATAGAACAACATGGAGAAGCACCACTGGTACTCACCTTATCAATTAGTGTTTGGAAAACAACCCATTTTTCCTATAGAATTTGAAATCCAAACATTACAAACAACACAGGAAGTTGGCTTAGATATAACCGAGGCACAGATTAATCGACTACAACAGATCAATGAATTGGACGAAATTAGGCTCTCTGCACTACAAAATACAACATTGATTCAACAACAGCGAGCTAAATGGCATGATGCCCTCATCAAAAACAAAGTCTTCCACGAGGGAGACTGGGCTCTGTTATATGACTCTCGGTTTCAGGACTTCCCTGGGAAACTCCAGACTCGTTGGTTGGGACCATACGAAATTCAGAAGGTACATGACAATGGGACCATCACTTTAATCACCATTGACGGTTCTAGATATACCTTCAAAGTGAATTGCCACCGAGTTCGTCTCTATCGTAAACCACTCACTCGGGAATCCTTCTGCCAACAGCTACGCAGAGACACTGATATGGAGATTTTAGGAGAGGAAGAGAAGTCTTCCTCACCTGTAATTCATTAAGGAATTCATTTCTTTTCACAATTTGTACATAATTTCTTTTCTTCAAACTGGTTTGTGTATATATGTTTGAACTAAATGTGTTCTTTTTCTCAAAGATTTCAATTTTTTCCGTTCCTGAAACGAATGGCATTTGCGTTTTTCTGCTGTTCCTTTTCAAAAGGAACAACATTTTTGATTTCTCGATTTTTTTTTGTTGTTCCTTTTAAAAAGGAACAACACTTTCAATTTTTCTGCTGTTCCTTTTCTAAAGGAACATCACTTTCGATTTTTCTGTTGTTCCTTTTCTAAAGGAATAGCACTTTCGATTTTTCTGCTGTTCCTTTTCTAAAGGAACAACACTTTCGATTTTTCTGCTGTTCCTTTTCAAAAGGAACAACACTTTCGATTTTCCTGCTATTCCTTTTCAAAAGGAACAACACTTTCGGTTTTTCTGCTGTTCCTTTTGAAAAAGAACAAGCACTTTTGATTTTTTCTGCTATTCTTTTTCAAAAGGAACAACACTTTTGATTTTTCTGCTATTCTTTTTGAAAAGGAACAACACTTTTGTTTTTTCTGCTGTTCCTTTTCAAAAGGAACAACACTCTTGATTTTTGCTGTTCCTTTTTCAAAGGAACGACGTTCGCTTGTCTTGCTGTTCCTTTTCTAAAAGGAACAACATTTTGATTTTTGCTGTTTCTTTTTCAAAAGGAACGACATTGGTGTGTTCTGCTGTTCCTTTTTCAAAAGGAATGACATTTACTGTGTTCTGCTATTCCGTGTTCAAAAGGAACGACATTTGCACTTTTGAGACCTATGCTCCTTTATTGTTCTAGTATACTTTTTCTCTCTTTGTGAAACAACTTATCCCTTTTGCTGGTCCAAGTTTGAGGATGCTTCTTGCCCCTGTTCTTTCAAAGTCTTTTAGAGACAGCTATGCACTTATGCAATGAATACAAAATCACAACATACTGAAATCAGGAAATTATAAATCGCTATCTTTATAAGCCTATGTATTGGTAAGAGGACAAAAGGAAGGACATACTTATCTTTTGTTGTCATTATCTTACTAATTTTGCCCTGTTTGGTTATCTTTATCATGCCATTCTTTTTTTAATTTCCTTTCATTTTTGTTCAGGAATAAGAGCAAAGGGTTTATATCCTCTTGTTGAGATGATAAGACTTCTTCCACCATTCCTACTTTTAAGGAGTGTTGAACCACCCTTTGTGGATATATAAGGAAAATTGCTTTATGAAAAAAAGAAAGAAAAAAAGCAAATGAATTATAAATTGTCAAATGCAGGATAGGGGGTCTCATCAAGAGCCAGCCTACCATGATCATGAGGATGGAAGTGAAGTGGCATTCCCACTGTGGCCACCACACCAGGGATATGGTCCAAAAGGTATATCAAATAAACAAACCTTGGAACAGGAGGTCTCATCATGAGTCAGCCTGCCCACTCTTCGCCCCCTCCTCGTGAATGGCATTATGGCTAACTAGTTACCAAGCCAGCATAATGGCCTACACTTTGACATCACGTTCCTTAATATGGAAATAAAGAATCATGGTTCCAGGGGTGAAATAAACAACTCTGCCAAGGTTATGGACACCTGTCGGTAGCAGAGCACTGTTAATGGTATCAAAGTCACATTAATTTCAACAATAGGTAGGATACTAATACTCTTTTGTTTCTTATATCCTAGGCACTAATCATACATTATTTCCCGACTTATATATCGCATGAACTTTTATTACAAAATCATGGCAAAGGAGGTGACAATGACCACTTGAGATTTGGAAAGTACGATAGACGTCCTATCCCTCGGCCTCGCATCATATCACAACAGCCTCTTACGTAATACGCGATCCAACTTTACGCCTCGATTTAAACAATCCGTTGTTTTTCTAAACATGGCATATTTTCATACGCCGTTCCTTTATGACTTGATTACAAATCGGGTGCCGCTCCTTTCTTTGATGGCTGGGGCAACCTATCGCATTGTGGGAGGGGAGGTTAACCTCATTATTTCCCGTGTTATGTGTCATCTCACTATTCGGGAAAGATAGTGTACCAGGAAATGGCACGGTTTAACGACATGATATTTCTATTTTTTTCTACACAAGTTGCTGTTCATAAGTCATTTCTGTTGCATACTCTGTGTTTTTGCTAAATCCGACGATTACCACCCTCTCTGTGTTTCAAACAGCACAAGTAGTTGTTGTTCCATTAAGAATCCATAGTGAAACCATGGGAGGTAGGGCAATTCGAAGCGAACCACAGGAGTTGACAGTCTCCGCTGCTGCTCGGGAGATCCTGGAAAGAGCAGGATCACTGACTTATCTCAGTCGCCTGCAGGAGTCCAATGAAATAGTGGCGATGGAATTTCTGCAGAACCTGCAGGAGGATCACTCCACAGTGAGGGGGAAGGCGGTCACCGACGATATAATCGCAGAAGTCTCGGGACTACCAGCCACCGGACTTGTATGGACATTAAAGAAGGAAAGACTCCAGAAGATCATGGAAATTTTCCAGGATGAAGGCCAGAGCTTAACGATTAAAGGGAAGGGAGTTTTTCCGGCAACGCTAGGAGAACCCTAGGCAGAATTAGCAAGAATAGTGCAAAGCTACATCACCTGCGAGGGGAGAAAAGATGTGGTAAGGCCACGACATCTTAAACTCTTAGCTGTTCTAAAGTAGAAATGCTCTGTAAATCTTCCTGCACTTTTGAATTCTTTACTTCATGACGTCGCACGAAGCCTGAAAAAGGCACAGCATGTAGAGTCAGTTGTCAGCCACCATGGATTAATCCGACTAATAGTTAGTCATAGCCTCACCCAGCAGCAAAGCAGCTGGGAAGAATCAATTGAAATAATTGTGGGGAGAGCGACAACACCTTCCCCAAAACGTAAACATACTACAAGCACACTAGAACGTCCGGAAAAACGCAGAGAATTAAGAAAACAAAAACATGTTACGAGCACATCCGGACGACCAGAAACACGCCAGGAATCAGCAAAGCATAAGCATGACACTAATACAGCGGAACAACCATAGAAACACAGAAAATCAATCCGGTTAGCCCGGATAAGAGGAAGGCTGGAAAAACTCCAGGAAAGCACCAGCCAGCCAGTGGTAATTGAGGACGAGCAACCCTCACGGCCAGAAGTAGAAGAAGAACAAGTCGAAGGAGAAAAGGAAGGAGAGGCCGAGGAGGCTAAGCAATCCGAAGAGGAAAATGATGAAGCAGCTGAGCCTCCTGAGACAGAAGCTGAGCCTCCTGAAACAGAAGCTGAGCATCCTAAAATGGAAGCTGAGCATTCTGAGGCAGAAGCTGGACAATCCAGGCAGGAGGAGGAAATGGGACAACAGGTAGGTAGCCCACCACAGGACCCAGTATGGTTATGGAAAGCACATAGAAACCTTATGAGAACTCTGGGTGTCATCGAAACGTTAGGACCCATGCACGAGGCACTCATTCGACAAAGTTTAGAATATTTTCTTTCTATCAAAGACCTCGCCATTGATGTAGCCAAATTCCGGTACCGAATCTCTAATCCAAACATCCAGCTCAGGGAGCCATTTAAGTATGAGAATTTTCAATTAGCTGCCAACCGTTTGAACCTCTATGGTGAAAGCATTTTGAGGGCAAGGCCATCCTGGTTAGGATATAGATTCTGCAGTCCAATTATCTAGCACCCTGCACCCGGATTTCAAGCCCTATATGAGATGCCTGAGGGTCAAACAAGCCAGTTCTTTGACTACCTAGTCACTCACCATGGCTGTAGGCCTCCGCATGAGATTCCTTCTGCAGCCTATTCTCTCACTGCTTTGCATGTCAACTACAACGTTTTCATGAGGGCATGAAACAGGGTAAGCAGGGGGGTGTGTGGAGTACTAAAAAGGTATGTTTTTAATGATCATTTCAATGGCTTTTCAGTGGGACTTGTGAATCTTTTACATCATGAATGTGGAAAACAATAGAGAATTATAATAAAATATGTGGAATTAGTATGCAAGACTTAACCGCTGATAGTTGTCATTCTCTTGTGCAGGAAAGGGTAAAAACGAGGAGCTGCGGTTCCAAAGAAAAAGACAAGAACATGGTAACTGCTGTCCCTTTGACGAAGGACCAAGTGCAAATGAGGCTAAGCAGGTTGAAGCAAACCGGTCCGGAAAATGAGGAGAAGGCACCAGCTCGGTGGAGGAGAAAAGAAGTGATTAAGGATTAACAATTTGGCGAATCCCTCAGGATCTTTGATCCTGAGGGATCGCTGCTTTATTTATCTTATCACTTAAACATCTCTGCCATTACCCTTATATAAAGGGACGAAACTTTTAGTCTTGGGGGACGATGATTTTATGTAACTTTTTGTTAAAGATTGAACTTTGATCATCGAGTCTCGTTGAACTTGGCTCATTGTACTTTCTGTTTCATGCATTAATATAAACTTGGTGATTATCTTATTTCTGCGTCTGGATTAACTTAAAGCAGTGTACCCTTGAGGCTAAGGACCCGACCCCCGAGGACACTTGCTTCTGTATCACTACGATTTGATTTCTGCGTGGTTTGCTTATCGTCATTAGTTGGTAATCTGATATGCTTTATAAGTTACATCATATGCTTTGTTAAGATTCGTTCATTAAGGTTCTTTATATTGACTCTGCATTATATCATCAATACTTTCAGAGTTGATTCAATATTATTAGACTTAATTGAACATTGTTATCATTTTGTTACGGGGCTTTTATGCTGTGTATTTGTGTTAAGGAAATTATCTGAAAGATGTGTTCTTTATGATTCAGGATTCATGCTGTTCCATTTTGAAACACAGTTGTAATTCCTGTTGATGATTGGTGTTAAATCATATTACTTTTCCAGAGTGTTGTGTGTGTATGATTTCCACATGCTGTTCCATAATTAGTAATTAATGTTGTTCCATTAGTTGGTTGTGTGATTTGCTTGGAGAATGAAAGATTGGAGTTTTGATTACAATGAGTGCATTTGAGTTGACAGGATAAAGTTTGATTATTTCTCGTGAGGTTTAGTTATACGATTGCTGTTCCATTTCATAATTGTTGTTCCATTCTAGATTTGTTGTTCAATTTACTATTTGCCGTTCCATTTTTATCCGCTGTTTCATTTACTCGCATTTGGTGTGAGAGACGATTTGTGGCTGCAGTGAGCCTCGAAATTTACTGCCTCGCTCCCAGACTCGTGGTCTATGCTCTAATTTCCTTTCCATCAGTTTCCAAAGGGATGGTCTATTGCTGTCGAACCCTTGACTGATAAAGTTGCCTAGCTTTAAGAGTGTGTGCTTTAGTCATTTGAAGTAACTTAGTCATAGACAAGCATCAGTTTACTCTTGTATTTTTATAGAACGCTGTACTACTAGCATTACTCTGACAAATAGCCTCAGATTGAGTCACTCTTTGAAATAACCAAACGCTCCCGGATTGACATATTAATGTGAGGTAATTAGAAGTGAAAGAGACCCTTTTTATAGCTCTACAAAGTCCATGTAAATGACCTCCCATTTCCACTATGGAATCAAAATTGACTGTAGTAGTCCACCTGGATGCTTACACTCTGCTTTTACTTGTTGACAATCCAAGCACCTAGCTACAAACTCTGCTACGTCTCTCTTCAAATTCGGCCAATAGTAAAACTTATTCACTGCTCTCAGTGTCTTTTAATAGCCTAGGTGACCTAAATATGGTTTCACATGAAACTCCCTCAAGATCACCTTCCTGAGCTCATTGCTATCTGGCACGTATATCCTCTCCCTAAACCTGACCAGTCCATATGCTATGAGACAATAGTCCACATCCTATGCACTTGAAGCTGTACCTGTACCACTCCATGTACCTATACCTTTACCATTACTTGTACCTATACATGTACTCTATTGCAATTTGTTTCTAAGCTCATATACCTAACATCCTACTGACCTTCCTACAAGATCCTATCCTATAGATCTGTCCCATAGGAGCTCATAGCTGCTATATGATTCACCTATATCCAATTTCTAAGAGCATCTGTGACCCTGTTCTCTTTACATTTAATATACCTGATCTCAAAGTCGAGCTCACTGATTGTGGCGAACCATCTAGCTTGTTCGATGTTCAGATTCAGTTGGTAAAATAGATACATCAATCCATTATGATCACTCATCAATACAAATCGTTTTCCAAGAAGATAGTGCCTCCACATATTCAATGCATGAATTATTACTTCCAACTGAAGATATTGTGTCAGATAGTTCTGCTCATGCTCATTTAGTCTCTGTGACTCATAGCACACTACCTATCCTTCTCGCATAAGGAATCCACCAAGCCCTCTCTTGCAAGCATCTGTACATACCACAAACTCTTTGTCCAAATATGGGATCTTTAACACTGGAGCATGTGTCAACAACTACCTTAACTGCTCAAAACTGGTTGCACATTCCTTTGTCAATTCAAACCCCTTACCTTTCCTTTTCAATGATGTGATAGGATAAGAAATTTGCGAGAAGTTCTTGATGAACCTCCTATAATACCCTACTAACCACATGAAGGATCTCACCTCATCCACATTCCTAGGAGTTGCCCACTCCATGATAGCTCTTGCCTTTTCTGGGTCCACTACTATCTTCCTTGGAAACCACATGTCCCAAGTAATGGGCTTCAGTCTAAAAGAAACTGCACTTGCTAATCTTAACATACAACTGATGCTCTCTCAACAATATCAATACCACTGCTAAGTGTTCAACATGCTCTTCTTCACTTTTACAATATACCAATATATTATCAATGAACACAATAACAAGCTTGCCCAAAAAAGGACACAACACACTATTCATCAAGCATATAAAAGTAGATGGAGCATTAGTCAAACCATATGGAACTACAACAAACTCATAATGTTCATACATGCTCCAGAAATTTAGCTTGTGAATGTCATCTTCTGTAATGCGTAGCTGATGATATCTGGATCTCCGATCAATCTTTGAGAACACTGCTGCTCTCTTCAATTGATTGGAAAAATCATGAATCCATGAAAATGAATACCTATTCTTGATGGTCACTTCAACTACCTATAATCAATGCACAACCTGAGAGTACCATCCTTCTCCTTCACAAACAATACCAGTGTGCCACATGGTGATACAATTGGCCTAATGTATCTCTTGTCCAACATTTCCTTCAGCTGTAGCATTAGATCTACCAATTCTGAAGTGCTCATCCTATAAGGTGCCTTAGATGCTGGTGCTGCCCCTCGTACCAACTCAATAGAAAAGTCTAATTTCCTGTGAGGTAGAAAATCTGAAATATCTGCAGGAAATACATCCTGAAACTACTGTAGAACTAGGCACCTTCTCAAAACATTTGCATCCTCAACTTCCTTACCTTTGTCACTAGAAATATGCATTGCAAATAACACACACCCTTTCTTGTGACTATGCTTGGCCTGCATAGTTTTCACCATTCTCACTTATGTTTCTTTCTTCTTGCATGTATGACTATTTATTCCCCATTGTCATCTAAGTACTCAATAGCGTTGTCGTAACAATCCACCTTGGTCCTATGAAGATAGAAAAAGTCCATACCCCACAACATATCGTATGATCCCAACGACAATACATTCAAATGTGCTGATGTAGACATACCATTCAACTCAAATGAACAAGATCTTACCCAATGATGAACTTGCTTCATTGTACCTGTAGCCAACTGTACTAACCAAGATTCTTGATGCAATTATTTGTTCAAACCACACTTATCCACCAAGTCAGAATTAACATAACTATAATTATATCTAGGGTCAATCAAAATAGAAATAACTTGATCACAAAGCTTACCATCCATCTCGATAATAAATGCCTAATGATCTACTTTCTTGTTATCTAGCGTTGCATAGATCCTAGGAATACTCTGTCCAACATCTCCCATTGTCTGTGCCTCATGAGCACTCTAGATCTAAGGTATACCACTCCAATGTTGTGGATAATCTCTCCTGCGATGTTCTCCTCCAAAAGTCCAACACTGCAAAGGCTTCCAACCTTCATCCTTATTCTACTCCTCAGATGGAAGTCCCTGTCATCTGTTAGATGCATTGAACTTCTTAGATGGCACTACATTCTCTTTATTACCTATACCCCGAGGTCTTGCTTGTTGTTTGTCCCATTTTACTTTGTTATTTGCATTAAATTTCTATTTTGGTTTAGTCTCAGATCTGCACTTTGATTGCTCGTAACAATGCTTTAGCTTCCAAATTGCCTCCTCCAATGATCTAAGTTCATCAAACTCAATCCTGTGTATGAATGATATTGAAAAACAAGTAATGAATCTCTGAATATTGGCCTTCTCCTCTTTGAGGTAATGAACATACCTCATTAGCTTAAAGAATCTGCTAGTGTACTCCTCTTTAGTCATGGATCCCATCTTCAACTCATAAAATTCCTTTGCCCTGTCATCATAGTATCTCTCAGATAGATAATTCTTTTGGAACAACCTCCTGAATTCACTCCAAGTTAGCTCCTCATAAATATATCTGATGTTCTTTACATCTTCCCACCAAATATATTCTTTACCTTTAAGACTTCATGTAGCTATTCCGACCTTCATGTTTTCTGAGCAATCATGCAATCTGAAGAACTCATTAATTCCAAACAACCATACTTCTACATCATTTGACTTCTTCATCTCTCCATCAAATGTAGGTGGCTTTGATTTCTCAAACTCATTAGACAAATATCCCCTGTCACTCCTCCTGTAAGGATGATAATGATGACGATCATGATACTTGTGAGAACCAGAACTAGAATAGTAGCTGTGTCCATCAACTCTTCTATCCATAGTGTCCAAGAACATGCCATCTCTGTCCGACCTATACCTACCAAGAGACCTACTTCCATATATGCCCCATTAGTTATGTCCTCCTATTTATGGTTGATCTGAAGTGGTGCATGTCTCTACAAATATGACAAACTCTGAAGGATTATTGTATTGACTTCTGATTGTTTCTCTTGTGCATATATGATTCTATTATTATTTGCTTTGTAACTCCTTGTTTATGCCTTCAAAATTCTATGTGTCTGCTAAGTTAGAAGAATTCCCAACACCACACTGCTCATCTAATCCATAAGGAGAATCTTGTGAACTGTAGTCTACCATATTTCTAGCCATCTTGATCTCTTTCCTGCAAGGCATCTTATGTCAGCTAAACCAAATCACAAAAAAAACAACATACCTTACAATAATTCAAGGAGGATATCTCATCTGCAAGATCAACCAATTTAGTGTGATACATGTATAAACGTAATCATAACAACACATAAATAGATAACATATATATATATATATATATATATATATATATATATATATATATATATATATATATATATACAACATATAAACATCATTCTAACCATGGTCTAATCATCAATGCATGACCATATCAACTACACATAATGACATCATGTATGGAAACAAAAACCATATCAATTTATGCAAAACGATATATAAGCATTGACAAGCATAACCAATGTGTAATCGACATACACTCATGATGACGCATTCCACGACAACACCATCATCCTTCACATGACGTCATCACTACAACCATGATCAACACCATGCATATGAAACAAGCACATAGACCACACACATGATTAAAACGTATGCAACCGAAATGAATACATGACAAACACATTGCCCATCCAGTCTAAGGGGTGAACCATGATCTAATACCACTTTGTAAGACCCTCCCCCCACATCTACCCAAGTAATTGGGCAACCAGGGTAAACATGTGACAAATATTTATTATGATATCATTCAAATCCCTATGTGTTAGTTAAGGAAGTGGAACCAATGGAATACAACAACACAGGGCTTCCAGACCTACTGTAGAACCCCAAGGAACCACCCAAACCTTGCAGGTGACTATCCTTCGAGACAAAATAATTTTTACTGCACTAATTCCCTAGTTGCTCCTCCCATGACATGGGCATGAGTGTGACTAGGACCCTCCATTCACTCCCACAACATGGGTATGCCTGTGACTGGGGACTTTCCCAAGCCGTTTCGTGCCTACGACTCCAACTTCTGTGTCACTTTTCCAGGCCCAGGGCTTAGGTCACTGTCGAGAACTCCATGGCACTTCCAGAGATAAAAGATAACAATTGAATACTGATACAAATGTAATTACTTGAACAAGGAATTGACTGGATCCCTACTAGATATGACAAGGATTTCATCTAACATGTCACAAATATGCATTCTACAGGTTTAAACCATAGATCTGAGCATAGGGGTCTAATACTTCTTTGAGAATCACTAAGAATCATTGGTGTCTCATCACAATAACTGCATTACCATCTATTAAGTCACATACTCATTGTACATTTAGTGATTAACCAAAACATGATGAGAGCAATACAATTTCACTGCCATAAAACTCATTCATAACCAACATATAACTAACATAAATATTAGGGATATGATAGCCATATAAGCCACATATCAACAAGTATATTTACCCCTAAAAATACCAAGGAGAAAGGGAGCTCTTATTGATTATTACATAAGCTGACCAGGTATGGGACGTCCGTGAACCACCCAACCATAGACTAGGCTGAACCAAATGTTTCTTTCAGCTAGTCACCCCCGTGTCATACTCCAATCATGAATGTGGGATCTCATTGAACAAATGAATCAAAACCATCCATAGCCTCTGGATGCCAAACCACCTCAACCCTAAACTATTGGTTCCACCTCACAATCGAAAATCACAAACCATCACCAAATTGGTCTCTACCCAAGCTGTCTAGGGCTCCTGATCTTTTGTTCTAGCCAGGGCTTCCAGGACTAGTAACTCAACCCACAGTCGTTGTCACGCTTCCAAAGCGCTTATCCAACCAAGGCTTCCAGGACTAGTAACTCAACCCACCAAGGGATTCCAGAGCGTTTGTCCAACCAAGGATTTCAGGACTAGTAACTCAACCCAAGATGTTATAGGGCTTCAAGAACATTTTTTCAACCAAGGCTTCCAGGAACTAATAACTCAAACCACATCCAAAGGCACAAGAAAACTAACTAGGAAAAAAAGTAAAACCCACAACACCATGGGTATCTAAGAAATGGAAATGCTAGGCAAATCCACTATCAATCCAGGAAATCCTCGTTGCCAATGACAAATCATAACCAAGAAACCACATGCATATGCCATGCATGCCAAAACTAGTGAGGAAAACATACATGAAACTCGGTACTTGCAAGAAAAACTCATTGCAGCTGCTGAACCCGATGTCCTATTGCACTTTCCTGCTCTTCCTTTTCCTTCTTGCTCCAAAAATCTAAGTATGCAACACTCCTCCAAGAGTGGTCCAAGAAAAATCTAAGTGTCCAAGAGTATGAGAGAGAAAGAATAGAGAGAGAGCTCCAAAACTGAACTGACAAAAGTGTGACCAAAGCTACCAACTAATCCTCAAAAGGATTTTTACCAATGAGGCCTCTAATTTCTTCAATATCCATTATTTTCCTTCAATTTCCTCCTTATATGCAACCTATGACCTTTCACCTTCCTTTTCTCCTAATTTCCCCTATTTTCATAAATAAAATGGCAATTAATGCCATATTGCCTTTCCAAATCTTTAGCCATTTCCTTTGCCAATTTCCATAGCCATTAATTAATCACAAGTGATCCCCATCACTATGTTTTTTTCCCAACATTCAACTTGGAATACGTGTCCCATGACCAAGATATTCTTTAACCTTTATTAATTTTACATGGAATTTTAACCAGGGTGTTACGGAATGACCTAGAGAGCATCAAGGCCTAGAGTGCTCCCCAAGTGGGTGAGTGAGTGCCTTTAGCATCGAGGAAGAAGTTACCATTCAATTAGTATGTAGGAATGGTAATAACCCAAGGTTTTAGTATAGTTCATAATCATTGACCAGGTTCCAAGAGACGACTTTTTGAGTATGATGTTGATTGAGGATAATTTCCATAGGTAGTGGATAGATGCATCAACATAACTAGCTCACTCAACATTTTTCTAGAGTTTTTTTTCAACAAGAGAACATCTAGATAATCATTATGAATACCTCCCTAGCTAAGAGGGAGTGTTGATTTTTGAAGCTATGGCTGGTCTTCATAATTAATAATTTTAGTCCAAATATATGTAACAATAAATATAAGACACGTTCTTCATGTCACCTTAAAAAAGGAAAATTTTAGATTTTTTAATTTTGATTTTTTCCCAAGAAATTAAATTTGGCCCTCCAAGTTAGCCTGCCTCATGTCACAGCTATTTGGCCTCACAGTCCATTACTATATAAAGGCATTCTACTTCCTTCCCTAGGCATAATTCAAATCAATCCTAATAATAAGTATCTCTCTGTTCATCCAAGTGAAGAAGAAAAATAAGAAGAATACCGAAGTTATCCAACAGTTCGCCAAGCTCTCTCTTTCTTGTTTTAATTCACACGTGTGACAGAAAGGACAAATTTCTAGGCATTTTTGGGTAGCAGGTTTGAGTTTTTGTTGTTGCAGAAGTAGGCTAAAATTCAGCCCTAGAAGATCAAACCAAATGTTGGAGCCTTTGTTAATTTTGAGGAGTTTTGACCATTTTTGATCAACCGTAGGGCAGGAAAGGACAAATGGCAGCAACAGTTGGGTGGCGGAATGAGCAGTTGCGGGAAGGTGATGCCAATGTGGTAGCAAAAGGTAAGGGCAGCCGAGGAAACGAAAAAGTTTAAAGGCATCCAAGGAAGAAAGCAGCCGAGTGAGAAGTGGTAGTCCAGGAAGCTGAGAAGAATATAAAGAGAGGAAGAATAGAAAGGAAGGGTTGGATTATGGATTGTTGATGGTGTTGCTACTATTGTTGTTGAGTTTCATTGATCGTCAGGGCTGGTGCTGAGACACTGAAGGATCGGTCCACTGAGGAGGTACGCAGATACTAGAGCAGAAGCAGGAGGGGCCAGGTACTAAGGAACTAAGTTGTGGAGTAGTTATGACTCGAGCTACTAAGCCGGATATTTTCTGTGTTGTTGGCGGCCAAGAGCCGAGTTCTAATGTATTCTATTCTAATACTTTAATGTAATTTGAATTTGATGACTGTTAAGGCCCATAAATATACTGCACATCTTATTGTATGTTTGTCAAAATTTTAATTAGTCCCCTTGTTATATGAGGATTGTGTTCGAAAGATCGACACTCGTATATTATTAAGTTCTGTGGCATACATGATGAGTCTCTGTGTATGAGTTGATGATACTATTATTTTCGTTCCATGTTGTGTCACCGCATATGTATATGACCACCTTTCTATAGCTTAGACCCCTTAAATCCCATGCTGAGCCCTTCTCCCCTTTTGGTCGCGGCATGCTTTGGGTGAGACTCTTTGCCCTTCGGGGTAAGGTGAAAATGCCAACACTGTCCTAGACTACAGCAGACCATTGTTGGCCTTCCATGCCTGAACCTGGGGTCTTTTCCCCGATGACTCGCTCGAGCCAACAAATGGTTCCGTTGCCAAGACTTGAAGTTAGGAGAGCTGGTTCAGAGTATGGTATTGAGGGTGTTTAAGAAATAGATCGGAAACTGGTGGAATCACAAGATAGACCAATTTTTTGTAGAAAAAGATGCCCGTAGGAATCAGCCGATTAGTAGGGTGCACAAGAAGATCCTATATGCTGATAGTTCAGATGACCGATATGAATTTTTTTGGTGCAAATTCCTTGAAGACCTGTACAATTGGGTGAGGGAACTGAAGCAGCAGAGTCCTTCGAGCGGATTGGCAAGATCCTACCACAGTTGGACTTCATACGAAATTACACTATTACAGTAGCTGGATAATGAGCGGACGAGAGTAGCTAATTTCTAGGTAAGAACTATTGTAGAAGGGTACGTAGTCGAGTTTTTTGCATAGAGCTATCAGTCCTACTCAAAGGCGGAGGCAGTGTTCCACTTCAAGCTAAGGGGGGAACTAATAGGAGAAATCCCGACGTGGATTAAGATTTTTTTGGTAGAGAAGGGAATGTTATCTCTAGACACTGAAGGATGGAACCGTAAAACCCTAGTATCAGGGGGAGGAGCTAAAGTGGAAAATGCATCCCACCAGGGGATAAGGGTGCTGCAGGGGGATGGATGCAGAAGGATTAAAGAAAGCAAGGGATGTTAGATCACAGAGAAGGGAATTGTTAGCATATAAGTGGCAGGTAAGAGCAGCTCGGGCCCTAGGGAAAAGAAGGAGAGGGTCCCACCCGATAGGAGTGGCGATGGAAAAACCCCAAGCTAAGATGAAGGGGGAAGAGGACGCTAGGGCACTAGAAGATGGGATAAAAGGATGTTAGAATCAGGAAGAGGAGGAAGGACTTCCCCTGCAGGTTGTAGAAATAGGATCGCAATAGGGAACTGGAGGAGGGCTATCCCGGAATGTTGCGGATGTGGAATCGTGACCGGGGCCCCATGAAGGATCCTCCCTAAAGGCCGTGGAAGAAGAACTGCAAGACCAACACCCATGCTGGTATGAGGACGACAACACCATGGGCAATAGAATGAGGAAGTTATTCGATGAAGAACCCACATCCCCCAAAGTTCAGCAGCCCCAACCCCAAAGCGCAAGCGACATTTTCCCCGACCTTCCCCTAGTACCCTACCACAAACTAGAAGAATTCATCTTTAACCTAGCAAAAGCAGTGCGAGTATACAGAGCGCAAGAAAAGTACAAGACTGGTCTCAGCACTGGGGGTGATACCAAAACTAGTTGCAGCAGAAATTTGGGACTATAGGGGTCACTACAACTAGGAACCAACGGTTTTATATTGTTAGAAAATATTTAGAACAGTATGGCAGGATCATTTACAAGATACCCAGAGTTTGCAGGCAAGGGGAATGAGGATGTGGAGCAACACTGGTACCTCTACGAAGTCATCTGGAAAACTCGCCAAACTCCAGATAATGTTCAAGCGGTGGAGTTCTAGACAATGCTTAGGGAATGAGCTCTATGCCGGTTCATAAAGTGGGCGGAGAAAAACCAGAACCCAACCATAGACGACATTAAGAGGGGATTTGTGCAAGAGTTCAAGGTATCGCAAACTGATCAGCAAGGGCTATCAGGGTTGTGGGAAGTCAAGCAGAGGGAGGGAGAGACTGCATGGGAGCTCATGCAAAGATTTAAGGACGCCATTGCCAAGCTAAGTTAAAATTTAGACCTAAACCGCCAGCAGGACTGGTTCATAAAGGTGTTCTCTCCTTTGACCAGAACACCACTGACACAACAGAAGATAGGAACCATGCAGGATGCTTTAGAGCAAGCATCATGGATAGAAGTAATGGCAAGGTATCCCCATGAATATTGGGGAGGCATAAGTTTGCAAGACCCAGAAATCACAGGCTTGTAGAGCCAGCTCACAAACCTGGCCGAGAAGCTGAGGGATCTTCAGCCCGCACGACTAGCCAAACAGAATGTTTGGTGCATCTATTATCTGGTGGAGGGGCACGTTGTGACAGAATGCCTGTGACTGTGAGGTCTTAACCCAACAGGAGGGGTGGCGGGGTCATTGGGAACTTCTCCGACTACAGGGGTTGCAACCATCGGGTCGCAAGGACCCTTCCCAGGAAGGAATAACACAAATTTCTGTGAAATCTGTAGAACATATGGACACCTGCCGCAGATTTGTCCAGTGCTGCAAAAGTACTCTAGCATCCCCAATAACAACTACTGTGATTTATGCGCATCGACTACTCATCACACCAATCAGTGTCGGGCGCTAGATGCTCTAGCAGAGAGATTGGATAGATCCACGTTCCGAGTCAATGAATCAAATCGAAGGGGGTGAGGAGGCAATGAACGCGAAGGGAGATCGGGGGGCAGAGGAACCCTAAGATGCTACAGTTGCGATCAAGAAGGACATGTAGCAAAGGAATGCCCTCTCCCAAGAAGACCATGGTGTTCAAAATTCAGAGTTAACACCTATGTGACAGAAGATTGCGCGGAGCTCATCATGAAATAGGAAGAGAGGACCAGACATGAGGAGCTAACCTGGTGAATGCCGAGCCGTGGGTTGACGAAGCCCTCCCTGCAAAAAATATCAATATAGTCTCTCGAGGAGGAAAAGACAGGGGAAGATCACTACGCGGAGGAAAATGCCATAATTGTCAAAGAGGCATCACCACAAAAGGCATATCAACCCGAGTGCCAAAATCAATATTACCAAGAAGTGACCAAACTGTTTGAAGGAATGTCTGAAGATAGGGACACCCAAGGTCCGCAAATCTATGGGCTCAGCCCTGCCCAACCCATTGGGGAATGGTTTAAACTATTCTTAAAAATTGTTGAAGATGAGACCATGCTAAGGGAATTACAAAAAAGCTTGAAAGTTGCGGTATCCGTAGAGTGAGAGGATGCGGGACCACCTTGTGAAGTCTGGCCAGAGAAAGCATCCAGGAGGGTAAAGAGGAATAAGAAGAGAAGCAGGAAGGAATTCTGAATCAATGCGCAGGTGGCAGGATTCCAAATAAAAGACACCATGCTAGATCTGGGATCGAATGTAAACATCCTACCCCAGAAAACTTGGGAGGAAATGGGGAAACCAAAATTGAAATATTCGCCAATTCAATTGAGAATAGTAGCTCAATACTGCATACTGCCCATCAGAATATTTGAGAATGTAGAGGTTGATGTAGCAGGAGTAAAAACATGCACTGAATTCGAAGTAATAGACATTATGGGGGGTAAAGACCCATATCCAACACTCTTGGGGATTGACTGGGCATACGAAAAATATGTCATCATAGATTTGAAAAAGGAACTGATGATATTTGAAGTAGAAAGCCTAAGGTTAATTCAGCTACTGGACCCTTACTAAGGACCTAGGTTCATAGAACCAATAGATGACAGGGAAGAACCAGGGATGTTAGACCAGTTGTATACTCTCACGACCGGGGAGAGGGAAGATTACATAAATCCTATTACCGAGGATCAATTAGTTGGAGGAGCATCCAAAGTTCTGAAGCTGGTTCAAAAGCTGCATGGGATGCATGGCAGTAGGAGGGTTACGAAATAACAACCCGATGATGTGCAATGATAAGCTGAGTAAATGGGGGACATATAGGAAAGAACGACATACCAAAATACTGTGGCCTTGAACTGATAGATAAGTTCCTAGACAAGATGGACCAGGGTGTACCAGAAGACCAAAGAATCCCCTTTCTGGACATTGCACTCATGGCAACACCGGCAAGATGGTGGAAAACACACTGCCAAGTATTGAAAGACTGGACAGATGCAAAGCAAGCATTAAAGGAAAGGTTTAGCAATAAGGAAGAACAACAATCAGGCCAAAAAGAATACACGGGGATATCAAGTCCCGAGGAACATATTAAAGAATGCACAACCAACTGGGAAAGCCAGGGACTGCGAAGGAGTCTGTGGGTGCATGCTTTTATACACACCCTCAGTGCCATCCCTCGGGTGTGGTACATCCATGAAGAACTACGATGACGAAAAACTACAATGGATGCCTTGAAAACATAGTTTGTCGATGATTTCTTGTTCAAGGACAGTGAAGACAAAATGACAGAAGTGCTTCAAGTGGTGAAAGGAGTTTTATTCACCCCAGAAATGCAAGTGGAGGGGGAGCACAAAGAAAACTTCCTACACTACTTATTTGATACGAAACGTCTAGAACTAGTAACCTGGACAGAGTCAACACAGAACCAGAGGAAGATGGACTAGAAGGGCTTAGGCATCTAGCCTTCGAGGAAACAGAGGGAGAAAGAGGGATTCACGAGAGCCCTTCAATAGAAGGCACTCATCTCCTACCAGTGAGACTGAGAAAGCAGAACGTAGGGATAGAGGAAAAAACCAAGATAGTATCGGTGGGAGACTACTGGGATGAACAAACCACTAAAGAAATTTTCGACTTGTTACAAGAGTACCAAGACCTGTTCCCAGCTTCTGTAACTGAGCTCAAGGGGATAAAAGGTAACTTGGGAGAAATGAAAATTGTTTTGAAACCAGGAGTCTGACCAGTAAAGCACAGACCATACCGGCTGAACCCAAGGGTCAAAGAAAAGGTTAAAAGGTAGATTGATAAAATGCTGGATGTAGGAATCATTTTTTCGGTTGACGAAGCTGACTGTATAAGCCCTATAGTGATTCAAAACAAGAAGGATATGACCAAGATTAGAGTATGCGTCGACTATAGAATCTTGAACAATGCATGCGTGCACGACCCATTCCCCACACCCTTCAGCAATGAAGTCCTAGACAATGTTGCGGGGAATGAGGCTTACTCATTCACAGATGGCTTCTCGGGCTATCACCAAGTCTGAATAGCCGAAGAAGTCAAAAGGAAAACAATGTTCACGATGGAGTGGGGGTCATACGCATATAATGTAATGCCAGTTGGATTGAAGAATGCGGCAATAGTTTTTTCAAGGATTGTAGTAGCAACTGTTACACTAAAATTTGTCACCATGACTATTTGCAGTCAGTATGGCTCCATCAATTGTCATACTATCCTCCTTGGCAAGTCTTATACCTCTGCTCCTCATGTCAAACTCCAAAAAAGAGAGAAAGTCTTTAAAAGTCTATATAACTTTGGTTACGCAGTTTATCTTACCCTTACCTGCGTGTACGCACCTCAAGTTCATAACACCTGCGTACTTGTACGCTCTGTCTGTAAAGGGGTGGGTGCGTACTCCTGTAAAGGTCAAAAGGTGCAAGTTTTACTTCAAAAAACTTACTTGTGGTCGATTCTAGAGGATTCTAGAAGATGGTTTGACGTGGATTGAGCGCCTCCAGATGGTTCATGCATCCCAATGAAAGAGGAACTTATCCCATCAAGAGGGGAGCTATCCCATTGAAAGAGGGGCTTATCCCATTGATGGTGGACCTGATTAACTTCCTCCAAAGCACTATAAATATAGGCATTGGGCCAGAGGGAGGAGATGTTGAAAGCTGAACATTCCTAAGGGTAGATGCTGCTGAAATTAGGACTCCCTTATAGAGCTTGAGAGGAGAGATTCCAATCCTTTCTTAGCTTCATTTGGAAGTGGGTGAGCTGATCAAAGTAGAGGAGAACTCTTGCTGGACCCTGGGAGGGACCTGCACAACACCAAGGCACTGGTTGTAATGGTTTCTTTTGTTTCCAATTAATACAATTAAGTTCATTTTTCTCAACAAGTTGTTATATATAATTTGTTTCATAAACTCCTTGGTCTTTATGATGAATATGTTTTATTATATGAGTTATTCAGGTGCTATGTAATCGTTTGCTTGTTAGTGAATGCAGGCTTCAAGGAGAAGGAGCTCATCTGGATCGAAGAGGCTTGGCTGCTGCAAACAAGCGTTGGACTAGAGGTAAGCCTTAAACACCTGGTTGCTTTTATTTTAAATGCATATTTAGGGAAAGATAGTGTTTGATTGTTTTGTTTTTCACTAGAAAGCCTTAGCTTCTAGGGAGGTCGGTTTTGTCCGCAAAATTGACTCTTTCCGCATGACAACAGCTTTCAGGGACTATATTCATAAATTCCTAGAAGTCTACATGGATGACTGGATAGTGTAGAACCTACTAAAAAAGCACACCAACCTGTTGCGAGTAATGTTCGAAAGATGTAGACAATTACGGATCTCTTTAAATTTGAAGAAGTGCATTTTCGAGGTTCCCTTTGGAACCCTACTAGGCCATATTGTGTGCAAAGATGGAGTCTACGTGGACCCTACTAAAATAGAAGCAATCATCCACAAGGAACCGCCCCACAACATAAAGAAATTAAGAGCAACTCTAGCCTGTATGGGGTACTACAGAAGGTTCATTAGAAACTATGCAACCATAACAACCCCAATGGAGAGATTGCTAAAGAAGACGTAGGAATTCATTTGGACAGCAGATTGTCAAGCAGTGCTCGACAAACTAAAAGAAAGGTTAGTAAGTGCACCCATCTTAGTATACCCTGACTGGAACAAAATGTTCCATGTACATATTGATGCATTTGGAATAGCACTAGGAGCAGTCCTGGTGCAACCAGGAGAGAAGATGGATCACCCAGTATACTACGCAAGAAGAAAGCTCTCCATGGCAGAAAATAATTATACAACAATAGAACGAGAGGCTCTAACAATGGTCTACTCTCTCCAAAAGTTTAGGCACTCCCTGCTAAGGGCGCCTTTCAATTTTTTCACAGACCATTTTGCACTAAAATACCTAGTAAACAAGCCTGTGCTGGAGGGGAGGATATGCAGATGGCTATTGCTGTTTCAAGAGTTCACATTTGAAGTAGTTGTTAAACTGAGCAGACTAAATGTAGGCCCAGATCAAATTTCTCTTTTGGAGACAGGGGAGAGCGATGGAGCAATAGACGACTAGTTACCCAATGCCGATTTATTCAGGATAGAATCTATACCCGACCACCTGCAGGAAATTGCTACTCTGCTCACAACAGGAAATTGTCCATAGGACTACACCGCAATGCAGAAATGACACATGGTGGTCAGAGCAACATATTACCAACTCATAGCAGGACACCTTTACAAAATGGGTTTAGACGAGATACTTAGGCGCTGCGTCCTACAACACAAAAGAGAAGATATCTTATGGGAGTGCCACGCAGGGGTTGCGGGAGGACACGTCGGGGGTAAGGAAATGGCAAGGAAAATACTACAAGTGGGACTGTGGTGGCCTACAATACATAAGGATTCAAAGGCATTCACTAATGAATGCGATGTCTGTCAAAGAGTTGGAAGGCCTTCACGATGCAATGAGCTATCACTACACTTGGTCCATACGGTACAAATATTTGATAAATGAGTGGTAGACTTCATTGGTCCAATATCCCCACCAGCACGTCGCTCCAAAGTTTGATACATAATTACCACCATAGAGTATCTATCAAGATGGGTAGAAGCCACACCAGTAAAAGACTACACAATAGAAACTGTAGTGCACTTCATTTTTGAAAACATCATCTCAAAGTTCGGATGCCCAAGAACTCTTATAAGAGACCAAGGTACACACTTCCTGAACGAGACGATCTAGGTACTATTAACAACTTTTATGGTACAACATCACAAAAGTAGCCCTTACCATCCATAAGCAAATGGTGCGGTAGAAGCATTCAACAAGATACTGGAAAAAGGGCTAACCAAAATTGTATGAACCAACAGGGATGAATGGGATGAAAGACTTCCAACGATGCTCTGGGCATATAGAACAACAGTTAAAATACTACATAAACAAACCCCATTTTAGCTGGTATACAACAGAGAGGCGGTGGTTCCAGTAGAGTTTGTACTACCCAGCATGTTTATTTATGAAGCAACAGATATGACAAATAGTAGTGCCTTGTGGGATAGACTGAGCCAACTGTTAGAGCTCGACGAAATGCGGTTCCTAGAAGAGTTCCATCAATTTGTCGAAAAATGAAGACAAAAGGCTTGGCACGATAGGCACATCAAGAAGAAATTGTTTGGTGTTGGCGACCAAGTGCTCCTATATGACAGTAAGTTCCTCAAGTTCCCAGGAAAACTACAGATGCACTGGTTAGGCCCATTCCTAGTTTCACACATAAAGGAATCTGGTGCGGTGAGATTCGCACAATTGGATGGAGTTCTACTGCCAGAATGGGTGAATGCCGCACGCCTGAAACCTTTCCGCAAGTGAATATATATATATATATATATATATATATATATATACATACATACATATATAATAAATAAATTTCTTTCAGTGTTCATAATAAGGTTGTACCCAGTAGACAAATACCGCAACCCATTTGAGGTCACGGGAGGGGGGGGGTAGTATAGTGCCAGTAGAGTTAGCAGGCCAAGTTGGTAGGAATAGTAGCCATGCGTGTCAGGCACTGTCAACAGAATCCACGTAGGTTCAAACTTTTTCGAAATTGATGACCGCACACGCACCCGTCCCATCTATCGTACTAGTAGTTATTTCCTAATTAAGTAATTAATAAGGAAACTGCCATGATAGTGTCGAAAAATATTTCCCGTTAAGCATAGAATTAGTTAATAAATAAGCCCATCATGACAGAATAAAGATGCCATGCAACCCATTCTATACTTGCCAAGCTCATGTCATAGATGGCTTGAATACATGGAAAGGCTGCTGGAGTAATGAGGTGATTAAAGCTCATCAGTCAAGGGTCGTGTCAGAACCAGCTACATAACTCCTAGAAGAATGTAGGAAATAACATAAGTTCAAACACTAGAAGTAATTCAGAAGAACTCGGAAGAATAGGATCAGGACAGAAGAAACAGGAGACCACTAGTGCAAATTGTCTATAGAAGAAGGGAAACAATGGCCAAGAGAAGCACATCAGTTCCACAAATTGCTCTAGATGCAAGAATCAAAGTTATGGATGACCTGTATGGAAAATATGACCGGTTGAACCTCATCGACAATGACTTCATAGACAGGTTCCAATTCCCGTCCATGAAGAGGGAGGTATATGTAGAAGAATTTCAATGGGAGGATGGCACCAGAGCCTCCAGAATCATGGGATATTTCAAAGGGCTACAAAAGTCCACACTGTTTAGCTTAATAAATCTGCCTGTGTTTGGCACCCAGTTGGCCGCCATGCAATGTACCAAGCTGTTGGCAAGCAGGATGCATGGAGATTCCCTATGGCTGGACAAAGAATACCCAATCCATGCCGAGCATATATACAGATTGACAGGGCTAGAAAACATGGGGAATGCAGTCAATAGAGCATTCCAGGCAGGTGCCAAGTGGGGTAAGAAACCCACATAGGACAACATCTACTCCTGATATGGAATAGAGTGGGGGGGGAAGGTGTAAAGCTAGACAGAATTAACAAAGATAACATTTGGTTTTCCTGCTACCTGATTGTAGGAAAGACGATGAGGCACTTAACAAGAAATGAGTGCACCCTGGACATGGTCTCAATAGTAGAGCACTGCTGCCAGGTGAGATACTCAACTGGGCAGCGTTTGTACTCAACGAAATCTTTGAGGTGTGCAAAGATGTCTACCGGCGGAGAACTAGATTTGTGTTCAGTTACTTGGTAATGACACTGGCAATGTGGAAGTGGAAGCCACCCATAGAGAGGCAGATGGAAACCATTGCTGAAGATCAGCCAATAGCACTCAGATATGAACCATGGAGGGCATCGAGAGATCCCAATGTCAAGGAAATCAATGAAGCGGCTTTCAAGAGCTGGTACACCTAGTTGGTGGATGCCATCCAGTCCGTGGAGAAAATACCTAAGAATCTCTTGGATGAGTTCTCAGGAAAGCTCTAGTTCAGGGCTTCGCACGCACATACGTACCTCAGACCATGGTGTGTTAACCCCACCACATTTAAGTTAAAGCCACAAAGATTTGGTCTGATAGAGGAGGCTTTGCGTAGAGAAGTAGAGTCATGGCCGGGAGTGGCTTGCGCAATAATGGAGGGGAAGCCTAGGTACCTATTTGGAGCTATGGCACCACAAAGCCAAGAAGGAGAGGGAGAAGAAAGCAATAAAAGGGCAGCAACAGAAGTACTCCAGCCAATGCTTCTCCAAATGGAGGAGAAAATGTTCGAGGTTAGGAGAACAATTGCAAGCTTCGAGCCAGGTGAGGGTGAATATCCCAAACATTTTCAAGGTTCAACTATGCTGTTTCCAATTATCATGCCACCCCTCATAATTGCTCCACCCACGGATGCAGCCCAAATCCCCTCCACGACCCCAGTGCCCAAACCACAAAAGAAGTGGTTTATCTGCACCCCTCAAGTCAAAAAACCACTACCAAAAAGCCGAAAGTTACCACCCCAGCCCCAATCGTTGATCTCACTATTGAGGTCGAACGTCAAATTCCCGCAACTTCTATAGTCAATGAAATCCCCACTACCACAACCACAACAATACATCAGTCGCAAGAGTCATCCCCGCAAACAGCTTCCACCTCCGCAATGGTGTCCGAGCTCTTCCCCTTCGACCACAGGAGTGTATCTACAGAAGCAAAAGTTCAATCAACTGGCCGGAAGGAAGGTGCCACCTTGACTTTAGAAATGCTACCTACTGAGAGTACACCACCAATGCTAGGACTGAACCCACTGAATGGAAGACACCTGGATTATAGTTGGTAGGGAGAAAGGACTGGCTCGTACCTACCCATGCCCCCTATAAAAATCACAATCTCCCCAAACCCTAGTATCACACCAGCCACACCACAGTTCACCCCACCATTACAACAACCATCCTAGCAAGAGCATTCACCTGCCTCACATTTCGATAAATACATTTCAAGTGGCCTACCCCTACAACAACATTTTCTAGAACCAGACACCATGAGGGTTGATACACTGTATCACTAGTCATCGACCCAGTTATTTCTTTCATTCAGCAAGTTGCCCACAAGGCCGAGGGCCTACATTAGAAATAGGTTAAGGAGCATGAGCAGTAGACGATGCAATTGCTCACAATGACGGAAGAAAGCGATCGCCTGAAAGAGGCAAATATAGGGTTGCCAGAACAAGTGCATCAGCTAACGCAACAATTCCAAGCCATGTGGCTAACAGTCGTCGAAGCCAACACTGAAGCACCAGTGGACATGTCTGCTTGCTCCTTGATTGACTGCTGTGATCACATACAGATGGCGTGCGTACGCCTGGTAACCACAAATGCAGAGATGAAGAAGAAGCTAGAGACTGTAAGATCCGCACTGCCAAACCCTGTGGAAATATATGCATGTTAAGTTGAAAGCAAGATGCGGGAGCTAGAGACAAAGAAACAGGCATTAACTGACGCCCTCACCAATGGATATGCCTTAATGGGAAAAGTCCATGAATGGCCAGGCATTCTAGCCCTGAAGAATCACCAAGTCTACCCATTGCGAGAGCAGATTCAATTACTATTTGCAAGCACAAGGGCATGCACTGATCTTGTTCAAATCTAGTAGCTAACTGAACAAATCGACATCCTCAAGCCCAAGTTGATGCAATTGAGGATGATTCGGCCAGGACAAAGAGGGTAATCCGAGACTTACGACCCCCAGTGTGGGTGCAGGTCTTGCAATTGAAAGCGGCATGTGACTCAAGCAGCCAACAACTTGACGACCTGCAGGTCCAACAACCGACAACGCTGACATCACAATCAGCCGAGACATTTACAGAAAAGGCAGATATGATCCTCACAAATTGGAACTTGGCCATCCAACGATATAGCAAGTTTAGGTAGCAGAGGAAAACAACAGTCCTCGAGTTGGAGCCTTCGTTTGGGACGAAGGAGTCACAAGGTTAGGAAAGGGGCACAGAAACAGATGCCACACCATAGGCTAGGTTGAACACGAAAGGAATGCCTATTCCACAAGAAGGAATTATAGCAACAGAGGTGTCGACATAATAGACAGAGGACATAGCGCCGATAGCAACACAACCACCACCCTTAGAACCCATGGAGACAACACTAGAGCCACCAAAGGTCGAAATGACTTGACTCGAGGATGAGTCAAGAAATTGTGGTCAGGGCCTGTTGGAGCCTTCGTTAATTTTGAGGAGTTTTGACCAGTTTTGACCAACCGTAGGGCAGGAAAGGACAAATGGCAGCAACAGTTGGGTGGCAGAATGGGCAATTACGGGAAGGTGATGACAAGGTGGCCGCGAAAGGCAAAGGTAGCCGAGGAAATGTAAAAGCGCAGAGGCAACCAAGGAAGCAAGCAGTCGAGTCAGAACTGGCAGTCTAAGAAGCTGAGTGTTAGAAATTATATATTACGGAGCAATAGAACACATAAAAATATTGCAGAAATATAAACAGAGAAAACGCATAAAACAAGAGAGACACAGATATATGTGGTTCACCCAGTTTGGGCTATGTCCACGAAGAAACAACCAGTCCTTCTTTTATTATATTATCCAGCAAACTGAAGATATACAACCTACAACAGATCTGCTGTAACACCCTCTTCACTCTCAATCTCCTCTCTCTTCCTCACTCAGAATACAGACCTACATAGATGCAATAAAATTCCCTCATATATAGTGAGGGGTTGCCTTCTATGGAAAAAAACCCTAAATTAAACATAACTTCTACCGTCAGATCATCCGCCTAATGAACGGCCCAGATTGACTAGAAATTACTAGACTTTTACAAGGCAATTTTACATCTATTTTTGGCTTCAGGGGCGCTGCCCCCGAACCCCCACCGAGGGACCGCTGGCCCTCGGGCCCCCAACTGGGGGGATTAGCCCCCTCGGACCCCCGTGGGGGCGACAAGTCCCCCACGCACCCCCTCGCGTGGAGGGGTGTATAGTCTTCCTGGGGTATACATTCGACTGAGACATTTGAATACAAAAGATAATTAGGCTCCACACCCAACAATCTCCCACTTGGAGACTGATTATAGAGACTCCACCGCTGCTTCATTTGCTAGACAATGACTCCACTTTGGACCTTGCTATTTCTCATCTTCTTCATCATACTTGAAGACCAATTGAAACTAAGCAGATTCTCAGTTTCTCCTTGGTTACAACTTTTGTTAACATATCTGCAGGATTCTGGCTTGTGTGTATCTTTTCTAGCTTCAACTGTCCATCTTCCAATGCTGACCGTATGAAATGGTACTTGAGCTGTATATGTTTAGTCTTGGATTGGAATGCAGAGTTCTTTGCAAGATGTATGGCACTCTGGCTGTCACTGTATAACCTACCCAACTCTTGCTTCTTAGCCAATTCATCTAGAAACCTTTGTAACCAAATCATTTCTTTACTAGCCTCTGTAGCAACAACATACTCTACCTCTGTTGTTGAAAGTGCAACAACACTTTGGATTTTTGAAACCCAACTGACAGCTGTTCCACCTACAGTAAATACATATCTTGTAGTTCTCCTCCTATTATCTCTGTCACCTGCCATATCTGCATCAACATATCCCTGCAGAGCAATGTTTGAACCACCAAAGCATAATGCTTGATTTGTGGTACCTCTCAAATACCTGAGAATCCACTTCACTGCCATCCAATGTTCTTTTCCTGGATTGTTCATGTACCTTCTTACAACTCCCACTGCATGTGCAATATCAGGCCTTGTGCAGACCATTGCATACATTAAGCTTCCAACTGCTGATGCATATGGAACTTTAGACATATGAGCCATTTCTTCTTGAGTCTTTGGACATACCTCCTTACTTAATCTGAAATTTCTAGCCAAAGGTATACTAACTGGTTTTGCATTCTGCATATTAAACCTTTTCAACACCTTTTCTATGTACTCACTTTGAGACAATGTTAATTTGCGATTCTTCCCGTCTCTAGTTATTCTCATACCAAGGATTTGTTTTGCGGCACCCAAATCCTTCATTGCAAATGAGTTTGCCAATTTCCTTTTGAGCACATTTATTTCCTGCATGTTAGAACCTGTAACAAGCATGTCATATACATACAATAACAATATAATATAGCTTCCATCATTTTACCTTTTGAGATAAACACAATGATTAGAGTGACATCTAGTATAACCTTGTTCAGACATAAACCTGTCAAATTTTAGATACCACTGCCTTGGAGCCTATTTCAATCCATACAAGCTCTTCTTCAAACTGCACACTAGTTTTTCCTTCCCTTTTACCTCATATCCTTGTGGCTGCTGCATATATATCTCTTCCTCCAAATCCCCATGGAGAAAGGTTGTCTTTACATCTAACTGCTCAAGATGAAAATATTCAACTGCTACTAGACTTAAAATAGTTCTGATTGAAGTCATTTTAACAACAAGAGAAAATATTTCATCAAAATCAATACCTTTCTTCTCTACAAACCCCTTCACCACAAGTCTAGCTTTGTACCTTTGTTTTCCTCCATCTTCTTCCTTCAACCTGTAAACCCATTTATTCTGCAATGCTGTTTTACCTGTAGGCAACCTAAATAAGTCCCAAGTCTGGTTATGTGCTAAGGAGTCCATCTCTTCTTTCATGGCTTGCTCCCACTTCTTCCTAGTTTCTACTTGCACTGCTTCTTCATAACATTATGGTTCACCAGAATCAGTCAACAATACATAATATAATGAAGGAGAGTATCGTTCAGGGGGTCTACATATCCTGGTAGATCTTCTAACACCACTTTTCGGTGTTTGAGGTGTTTGTTGTTGTTGTGGTTGTTGTTCTAGCTGTTGATCATTATGATTTTCAGGCACCATCACTTTTCCTGTGATATCATCAAGCACTGTGTATTCTTTGTTTTCTTTTTCTTGTTTCTTTTCCTGCAACTGATTCTTATTAAAGACCTTTTCATTGAATATTACATCTCTGCTCCTAATGATTTTGTGATTTTCATAATCATATAAGTGATAACCAAAATCATTAACACCATATCCAATAAAGGTACATTTCTTTGATTTTGCCTCAAGCTTTGTTCTATTTTCTTTGTTAATGTGGACAAAAGCTTCACAACCAAAAGTCTTTAAAAATGGGTAGTTTACCTTTTTACTTGTCCATTCCTCCTCTGGAATACCACCATCCAAGGAACTTGAAGGCCCTCTATTTAGTAAATAAATAGTAGTGTCTACAACATCTGCCCAAAATTGTAAAGGAAATCCTACATGCTCTACTATTGCCTTTAGGAAAAAAACAAGAATTTCTCTAAGGAAAAGGTTGTTGGGTTTTTCCCCAAATGATTTTTCCGAGGGTAAAATACTCGTGTCTCTTGTTTGGATATCTCTTTATGATCCTACTCGCGTTTCTGTTTCTACTATTGAAATATTTTATGTAATTATTTTATGGTGAATGTGAATACAAGAAAAATTAATATAACAAATCATAAGAAGTAATTATTAGATTAGAAGACCTTGAAAAATCAACACAACATGTCATGTAGAATTTTTTTGGATTGGTAGCAAGGAGTAGGGTTTTGAGGACCTTGAGGGAAAGGAAATGTTAGGTGCTATAGTTCTCTAATATATGTGCGGAGTCCAATAGTAGTACTAACCCCAATTTTTCAGGGCACTAGCTAAGGAGGCTTAATTGTTACCTTAGCCATATTACCCAACTACACAGGTACTAGAGAGTAATCTCCCCAACCGCTCTTCTTAGTGCCACTATAATAGTAAGACAATCGATCATCTTACTTAAGGTTGGTTTCAGGTAACCTTGGGGATTTTTGATATACCCTAGGGTATGTGGAAGTGAAGTAAACAAGTATTTTATGATGTGGTGCTACTCAAAGGAGTACAATAGGGGTTTCAAAGGTGACCTACTAGCTATTTAAAACATGTTGTATTTTGTTTCTGTATTCTTCCCCAAACATAGAGTAAGAAACTAAATGACATATCATCGTTTGATTTATAGACGTCATAACATTTCTATAGCCTTAATTTTATTTATTCATTTTCTAAAATTTGGGCCTAGGAAAGTGCCTTAATACCACTTGTGGTGCTCTTTATTAGTAAATTGAAAGATGCAACCCATAAATAATAGGTTTTACTCAAATTTGTTCTAGAGATAATATATTACAACTACAATAGCCAAATAAAGAACAATAATGCTACGAAATGTTATACCTTTACTAATGGTAGCAATGTCCATTTTCCTCTTAAAGGGGGAAAAATCAAATTGGGTAGAGATCCTATTAAAATAAACTTCACATGATTCTATAGTACATTGATTCTACTTCTTAATATAATTCGACGTACCTCCTAGGAACAATCTAGAGAAGGAACTTTCTAGTAGGTGGAACCTTCTAATAAGCCTTCTTACAACTGTTTCTTTCACACTACGACATGGGCCTTATTTACTAGATATGGCCTCCATACGTAACAACCTATCTATATAATTAGTGGGTCAAGGTCAAACCCTAATAATTTTCTCTCACAAATATGGCATTATTTCACTGACAACATACAATAAAATCTTTAGAGTAGTAGTGTTGTTGAAATATTGCATGATATATTCATTAGGTTCAAACCCAAAAATATATGCACTTTCATTTGTTAATAGTGTCTCTCCTATTAGTGGATGAATTTAAGTCATTATGCTTGATTTCTATGTAGGTGGTGTTGAGTTTCTCTTTCTATAAACAAAATACCATACTCAATAGGCTCCACATTCTCCATCTTAATCTCTTCTATCATTTTCCATGCAAACATACCATAATAAATGCCAATTAGACTCTCTGGACTTGTTGATCAGTGTTTTAGTTCTTCAAAAAATTTTCACACTAATCTTTGACAAAACTACATGTACCTTTGTGATTAATTGTGTTTGCAAAACTCAACCTACCTACAATCATATCAACACTAGAATCTACTCTATTTCATCTCCTGGGATCAATACATTATCCCTCTTAGTAGCAAAAGGAGCGGGAGACTGAATCACAATATCTTTTTCATTCAATTTTTCTATGTGCATGCGCTTTGCAAGTGCAAGAATAACATTGCGATCTTCCTACCTAATATTGCACAGACATCAATATCAACCAACATCACTATTACAATAGTGATCCTATGCTTTACACTCTTATGTCAACATCAATTAATTGTCATTCAATTAGAGCAACTAGTATAATAAATCAATAAGGATCTCATACCAAATTTTGGGTTTATAACTCAACAACAAATATATGAAAATACATATCAAGCACATACTAAGCAAGGGACATTAAGAGTTAAACACTTAAGAAAGCTTCGAAGGGGAAATTTCATTCAAACAATCATTGATCTAAGTGGATGTTGGTGGCCACCCACCTATCCCACTTGGACCCCCACAACTATCTCTTTCAATTTTTCAGTTTCCTTAATTGTAGCAGACTTTACTATTTTTAGCAATTTTTCGCGTCCTGAACTTCCGAAGTTGTTTTGAGGCCCTAAACAACAGTTTTTTGGGAAACTATGAGCAACATGGGTTAATAAATTGATGTTTCGCTTCCCAAAATTGTAGTCCTCGGATAGATATTTCTAACGAGTTATTGTGCGCATCAAACAGAGATCGTATGCCAAAGTTACAACCCTGGGAAGTTGTTGTACCAATTTACCCAAACGGGGCACACAGTTTGTCGTTTCATCTCCTAGGGTTAGGTTTTTTGGATGTTTAGGGTTTTCCATTGTTTCTCAACAATAAATAGGCCTTTGAGCCTCATTGTAACACAGTTCAGAGGCATGTAGTCGCCACATCTCTCCTCAGAGATAAGCTACCATCGCCTGAGCTAGTTTATTTCCATTTTTGTTTTTAAGCATATCTCAGTATTTTACATTAATGAAATGAAGTATTATTTCTGTTGTATCTCTATATTTATGGTTATCTCTGTAATTTGTTGCGTTCTTGCTTAAATCTAGATCAGTGGTATTAGAGCGGTCTGCTCTTTCTCTGTTTTTCTTTACATGTCCCCAATGAGGTCAGGATATAAGGAGTTAGGGCTTGAACTAGTCGAACCTTTGCAAGACCAACCTCACAAATCCCGACGACTTCCCATGGAGGATGAAAATAAAGACGAGGGGACATGAGATCCTATCAAAATATTGCTCGAAAAATCCCTCGAGCGACAAAGGAATGCAATGCTGAAAAAATTTTCCCAGATCCTTTAGCGGCTACTCAAAGGCGATGCATCGACTTCCAACAGCTACTCTCGAAATGCCACACCCTTTAAGGTACAAGTTAATTTTGGAATCCCCATATTCGAGGGTCAGATAGACACAGATGCCGTAGATAAATGGTTAAATCTGCTAGAAGGGTATTTCTCTATTCATGATTTTTCTAGGCAACAAAAGATCACTTCCACTCTTCTCAAATCCAACCCCCACGTCAAGGACTGGTTGGAAACCTACTGTGAGCAGAAGGATGAAAGTACGAACTCACTGTTTTCAGCCGCTCCCACTTGGAGTTCATTCCAGGACGCCATCAAGGAGCAGTATTACCCTGCCAAAAGCTATGAGGACAAATACATAAAGTGGACCATGCTACAACATGGAAGGAACCAAGATGTGCCGGAGTTCACAAATATTTTTCATGCCCTTCACACAAAGTTTGGTATCAAGGATTCTGAGTTGCATTTGGTACTCAAATATCGTGGTTGCCTACATAGGTACATCCAGGATAAGATGGAGTCCCTAAACATCTCTTTGCTCAGCACAACATACCGATACGCCGTCAAGATCGAGCAGAAGTTTAAACAAAAGAAGCGAGACTTTGGATCTACGAATTCAAAGAATAAAGGACAAAGCCAAGGCAGGGTGACCCAAGAAAACTCATCGAAGACGTAAGAAAATAACAACACCACAAAGTCAAAGAAGGACACAGGAAAGTGGTGTGAGTTCCATAAGAGCCCTGCTCACCACACAAGTGAGTGTCGGACCAAGCAGTCGTTGGTGGTCGAGTTGAAGGCTTCAGAATGAGATGCATGTTCCGATCCTTAGCCAGAACCTAACAAGGGGAATGGAAAAGGGAAGCAAATCATTGATGCGGAGCCCAGCGCCGCTATTGCCATTAACAAGATCCAGAAGAATTAACCTGAGGATCGAGAGCAGGCAGAGCGTCTTTTCCACTCACAGATGTGTGTGAAGGGCTCACCGCTGCAATTCATTGTTGACAGTGGGAGCCAAAAGAACCTCATTTCAGCAGAGGTTGTGAAGCGGTTGGGCCTACTGACTACACCACACCCGCAGCTGTACATTATAGGGTGGCTTCACTAAGGACAAGATCTCTGAGTTCACCAGCAGTGCCGCCTTCCCTACAGCATCAAGTCCTTCACAGATGAGGTATTGTGTGATTATGCACCTCTTGATGCTTGTGATGTACTATTAGGCCAACCATACTTATGGAGGCTACATGCTGTGTATGGGTCAAGGCCTCACGCTGTTATTATTTCTTTGGGTAATTCATTATACAAGATACCAAAGACAGCCCCACCTACCACAACTTCTTTGATCTCTGATAAGAAATGCAGTAAGATCATCTCCCAAACTACGAAATTTATTTCTGTCTGGTTCGCTCTCAAAGTAAGGGGAAGATCGTTGCCACATCCATGACCCTCGAGAAGGGTTCCTCCACGTAGTAGCAACAAAATATGGATGTGGTAATGAAAGAAGACAGGAACATCTTCCCCTCACGCATAGGGGTACGGTTGCACTGACAGGTCAAGCATTCATTCGATCTGACTCCTAGAGAACCTCTACCCAACAGGTCGATATATCGTCGCTCCACTCTAGAAAATGCTAAGTACAAGCAGTGACATGATCAACATTAGGTACCACACAAGTTTCAGGTGGGAAACAAAGTCTAGTTGCATCTGCAGAAAGAACGCCTTACAAGTTCCCATCAGAAGCTCCGACCACTCCGATATGGTCCTTACACCATTACCAAGGCTGTGGGAAATAATGCTTTGGGGAAAAACATTCCCCCATTCCTTTTCTTGCACCATGTGTTCAATGTGGACCGCCGTCGACCATGCTTCCCACCATCACTGGACACAACAGAGGTTGCAGAATAGCTCATCTAGGGCCAAGTTCAGCAGAAGTTTCCTCATCTCATGGAGGAACTCAATGCAATGGGGACCATTGATTCATAAGGGGGGAGGAATGATCCAAGTGAATGTTGGTGGACACTCACCTATCCCACTTGGACCCCCACAACCGTCTCTTTCAGTTTTTCAGTTTCCTTAATTGTAGCACAATTTACTATTTTTAGCAGTTTTTCCGATCTTGAACTACCAGAGTCGTTTTGAGGCCCTAAACGACGTTTTTTGGGAAATCTGGGAGAAACATGGGTTCATGGACTGATGTTTCTCTTCCCCAGGTTGTAGCCATCGGATATATCTTTCTAACGAGGTATTGTTCACATCAAACGAAGATCGTATGCCAAAGTTACAACCACGGGAATTTGTTGTACCAATTTACCCAAACAGGGCCCACAATTTGGCGTTTCATCTCCTACGGTTAGTTTTCTGGATGTTTAGGGTTTTCCATTATTTCTCAACAATAAATAGGCCTTCGAGCCTCATTATAACACAGTTCAGAGGCATGTAGCCGCCACATCTCTCCTCAGAGATAAGCTACCATCGCCCGAGCTAGTTGATTTCCATTTCTGTTTGTAAGCATATCTCAGTATTTTACATTAATGAAATGAAGTATTATTTCTGTTATATCTATGTATTTATGGTTATCTCTGTAATTTTTTGCATTCCTGTTTAAATTCGGATCAGTGGTATTATAGTGGTCTGCTATTTCTCTGTTTTTCTTTGCATGTCTCCAACGAGGTCAGGATATAAGGAGTTAGGGCTTGAACTAGTCGAACCGTTGCAAGACCAACCTCGCAAATCCTGATGACCTCCCATGGTGGATGAAAAGAAAGATGAGGGTACAAGAGATCCTATCAAAATCTTGCTCAAAGAAGCCCTCAAGCGACAAAGGAACGCAATGATGAAAAACTTTGCCCAGATCCTTCAGTGGCTACCCAGAGGTGATGCATTGGCTTCCAATAGCTACTCTAGGAACACCACTCCCTTTAAGGTACAAGTTAATTTTGAAATCCCCATATTCGAGAGTCATATAGATGTATATGCTGTAGATAAATGGTTAAATCTGCTAGAAGGGTATTTCTTTGTTCATGATATTTCTAGCCAAAAAGATATCACTTTCCCTCTTCTCAAAGCTTCCCCCCACGTCAAGGACTGGTGGGAAACCTACTGCGAGTAGAAGGATGAAAGTACTAATTCATTGTTTTCAGCCACTCCCACTTGGAATTCATTCTGGGATGCCATTAAAGAGCAGTATTACCCTGTCAAAAGCTATGAGGACAAATACATAAAGTGGAGCATGTTGCGGTAGGGAGGGGACCAAGATGTGCCGAAGTTCACAAATAATTTTCATACCCTTCGCACAAAGTTGGGTATCAAGGATTCTGTGATGCATTTTGTACTTAAATACTGTGACTGCCTAAACAAGCACATCCAAGAGGAGATGGAGTTCCTGAACATATCTTCACTCGATAGGACATACTGATACGCCGTCAAGATCGAGCAAAATTTTAAACAAAAGAAGCGAGACATTGGATCTGTGAACCTGAAGAACAAAGGCCAAAGCCAAGGTAGGGTGACCCAAAACAACCCATCAAAGTTGCAAGAAAAGAAAAACACCACGAAGTCAAAGAAGGACATAGGAAAGTGGTGTGAGTTTCATAAGAGCACCACTCACAACACAAGTGAGTGTTGGACCAAGCAGTTTCTAGTGGCTGAGTTGAAGGCTTCAGAATCAAATGCATGTTCTGACACTGAGTTAGAACCCAATAAGGGGTATGGAAAAGGGAAGTAGATCATTGACGTGGAGCCCATCACGACTATTGCCACCGCCAAGATCCAGAATAATGAGCCTAATGATCTAGAGGAGGGGGAGCGTCTTTTCCACTCACAGATGTGGGTGAATGGTTCACCGCTGGAATTCATTGTTGATAGTGGGAGCTAAAACAACCTCATTTCAGTAGAGGTCATGAAGCGGTTGGGCCTACTGACTACACCACACCCTGTAGCCATACAGTATCGGGTGGCTTCACCAAGGACGAGATCTCCGAGTCCATCAGCAGTGCCACCTTCCCTACAACATCAAGCCCTTCACAGATGAGGTATTGTGTGATGTTGCACCTCTTGATGTTTGTGATGTACTATTAGGTCAACCATACTTATGGAGGCGACATGTTGTGTATGAGTCAAGGCCTCATGCTGTTATTATTTCTTTGGATAATTCATTATACAGGATACTGGAGGTAGCCCCACCTACCGCCACTTCTTTAATCTCTGACAAGAAATGTTGTCAGATCATCTCCCAGTGTAGGAATTTATTTTCTGTCTGGTTCGCTCTCAAAGTAAGGGGAAGATCATCACCACATCCATGAACCCCGAGAAGGGTTCCTCCATGCAGCAGTAGTAGCAGATGGATGTGGTAATGAAAGAAGACAAGAACATCTTCTTCTCTCCCACAAGGGTATCGTTTCACTGTCAGGTTAATCATTCATTCGATCTGACTCCTAGAGCACCTTTACCCAACCGGTCGATATATCACTGGTACCACGCAAGTTTCAAGTGGGCAACAAATTTTGGTTGCATCTGCAGAAAGAACGCCTTACAAGAGCTCATCAGAAGCTCTAACCACTCCGATATGGTCCTTAGACCATTACCATGGTTGTGGGAAACAATTCTTTGGAGCACATCATTCCCCCATTACTTCACTTGCACCATGTGTTCAATGTGGACTGTCGTCGACCATGCTTCCCACCATCACTAGACACAACAGAGGTTGTAGAACAAGTCACCAGGGACCAAGTTCAACAGAAGTTTCCTCATCTCATGGAGGAACTCAACGCAAAGGGGACCATTGCTTCCTAATGGGGGAGGAATGATCCAGGTGGATGTTGGTGGCCATCCACGTATTCCACTTGGATCCTCACAACTGTCTCTTTCAATTTTTTAGTTTCCTTAATTGTAACATAGTTTACTATTTTTAGTAGTTTTTTGGGTCCTGAACTTCCGGAGCCATTTTGAGGCCCTAAAAAACGTTTGTTGGGAAATATGGGAGAATGATGGGCCCATGGATTGAGGTTGCTCTTCCCAAAGTTGTATTCCTCGGATATATCTTTCTAACGACGTATTGTGTGCATCAAATGGGGATCGTATGCCAAAGTTACGACCCCGAGAAGTTGTTGTGCCAATTTACTCAAACGTGGCCCACAGTTTGGCGTTTCATCTCCTAGGGTTAGGTTTTTTGGATGTTTAGGGTTTTCCATTGTTTCTCAACAATAAATAGGCCTTCGATCCTCATTTTAACATAGTTCAAAGGCATGTAGCTACCACATCTCTCCTAAGAGATAAGCTACCATCGCTTGAGCTAGTTGATTTCCATTTCGGTTTGTAAGCATATCTCAATATTTTACATTAATGAAATGAAGTATTATTTCTATTGTATCTCTGTATTTATGGTCATCTCTATAATTTGTTGTGTCCCTGTTTAAATGCAGAACAGTGGTATCAGAGTGGTCTGCTTTTTCTCTGTTTTTCTTTGCATGTCCCCAACGAGGTCGAGATATAAGTATTTAGGGCTTGAACTGGTCGAATCTTTGCCAAACCAGCCTCACGAATCCCAACGACCTTCCATGGCGAATGAAAAGAAAGATGAGGGGATAGGAGATCCTATCAAAATCTTGCTCGAAGAAGCCCTCGAGTGAAAAAGGAACGTGATGATGAAATTTTTTTCCCAGATCCTTTAGCGGCTACCCAGAGGCGACACATTGGCTTCCAACAGCTACTTTGGAAATGCCACACCCTTTAAGGTACAGGTTAATTTTGAAATCCCCATATTCGAGGGTCAGATAGACACAGATGTCGTAGATAAATGATTAAATCTGCTAGAAGGGTATTTCTCTGTTCATGATTTTTCCAGCCAAAAAAAATTCACTTTCGCTCTTCTCAAAGTTCCCCCCACGTTAAGGACTAGTGGGAAACCTACTGCGAGCAGAAGGATGAAAGTACAAACTCACTGTTTTCAACCGCTTCCACTTGGAATTCATTCTGGGACACCATCAAGGAGCAGTATTACCCTGTCAAAAGCTATGAGGACAAATACACAAAGTGGACCACGCTACGCCATGGAAGGGACCAAGATGTGCCAGAGTTCACAAATATTTTTCATACCCTTCGCACAAAGTTGGGTATCAAGGATTCTGAGCTACATTTGGTACTCAAATACTGCGACTGCCTACATAGGTACATCCAGGACAAGATGGAGTTCTTGAACATCTCTTCACTTGGCATGACATATCGATATGCTGTTAAGATCAAGCATAAGTTTAAACAAAAGAAGCGAGACTTTGGATCTTCGAATCTAAAGAACAAAGGACAAAGCCAAGAAGTGGTGACCAAGACAACCCGTCGAAGATGCAAGAAAATAAAAACACCACGAAGTCAAAGAAGGACACAGGAAAGTGGTGTGAGTTCCATAAGGGCCCCACTCAAAACACAAGTGAGTGTCGGACCAAGCAGTTACTGGTGGCCGAGTTGAAGGCTTCAGAATCAGATGCATGTTCCGACCCTGAGTCAAAACCTGACAAGGGGAATGACAAAGGGAAGAAGATCATTGATGCGGAGCCCAATGCCACTGTTGCCATTGCCAAGATCCAGAAGAATGAGCCTGAAGATCTAGAGGAGGGGGACTGTCTTTTCCACTCACAAATGTGGGTGAAGGGTTCGCCGCTGCAATTCATAATTGATAGTGGGAGCCAAAAGATCCTCATTTTAACAGAGGTCATGAAGCGGTTGGGCCTACCAATTACACCACATCTGCAGCCATATAGTATAAGGTGGCTTCACCAAGGACAAGATCTGCGACATCGCCAGTAGTGCCACCTTCCCTACAACATCAAGCCCTTCACAGATGAGGTAATGTGTGATGTTGCACTTCTTGATGTTTGTGATGTACTGTTAGGCCAACCATACTTATGGAGGTGACATGCTGTGTATGAGTCAAGGCCTCGCACTGTTATTATTTCTTTGGGTAATTCATTATACAGGATATCGGAGGTAGCCCCACCTACCGCCACTTCTTTGATCTCTGATAAAAAATGCAGTAAGATCATCTCCGAGACTAGGAAATTTATTTTCTGTCTGGTTCGCTCTAAAATTAAGGGGAAGATTGTTGCCACATCCATGACCCCTGAGAAGGGTTCCTCCACGCACCAGCAACAACAGATGGATGTGGTAATGAAAGAAGACAGGAACATCTTCTCCTCACCCACAAGAGTACCGTTGCACTGTAAGGTCAAACATTCATTCCATTTGACTCCTAGAGCACCTCTACCCAACAGGTTGATATATCATCACTCCAGTCTATAAAATGCCAAGTACAAGCAACGACATGATCAACATTAGGTACCATGAAATTTCCAAGTGGTCAACAAAGTTTAGCTACATCTGTAGAAAGAACGCCTTACAAGAGCCCATCATAAGCTTCAACCACTCCGATATGGTCCTTACATCTTTACCAAGGCTCTGGGAAACAATGATTTGGAGCACAACATTTCCCCATTCCTTTGCTTGCACTGTGTGTTCAATATGTACCGCCATCGACCATGTTTCCCACCATCACTAGACACAACAGAAGTTGCAGAACAGCTCACTGGGGACCACGTTTAGCAGAAGTTTCCTCATCTCATGGAGGAACTGAACGCAATGGGGACCATTGCTTCCTAAGGGGGGAGAAATGATCTAGGTGGATGTTGGTGGCCACCCACCTATCCGACTTGGACCCCCACAACTGTCTCTTTCAGTTTTCCAGTTTCCTTAATTGTAGCACAATTTACTATTTTTAACAATTTTTCAGGTCCTGAACTTCCGGAGTCATTTTGAGGCCCTAAAAGACATTTTTTGGGAAATCTGGGAGCAACATGGGGCCATCGACCAATGTTTCGCTTTCCACAGTTGTAGTCCTCGTTTAGATATTTCTAACAAGGTATTCTGCCCGTGAAATGAAGATCATATGCCAAAGTTACGACCTCGAGAAGTTGTTGTACCAATATACCCAAATGTGGCCCACAATTTGGTGTTTCATATCCTAGGGTTAGGTTTTAACAATGTAAACTTTGAAACGGGAACTATAAACTCAAAACAGGAACTCTAGCAAAAAAACGCCAAAAAAACATCAAAAACAGTGCTAAAAACGAAAATTGTGTATACTGGAACGATGGTTTTTTTTTAAGGGACAATTTTGAACATGTTTTAAAAATGACAGTGAAAACAAAATTTTCATGCAAAATATAGCTTGAAAACGAAAAAGTGATTATACTGGAACGATGTTTTTTTTTAGGGTCAATCTTCAAAATTAAAAAAAATATGCTAGTAAAATGATCTAACAACATAAAAGTGACTCATAACTTCTCATTTAACACCATATGGAAATCAAAAATTTTATTTCAAGAGACGATGCATACATCAGTTAGATAAACTGTCTTAAATAATTATTCAAAATCACTCATATTTTCTTGCACGCCATCATAATTCACATCTTCAGATGAGTCACTGGATTCTGATGAAGATGTTCCATATTCTTCTCTTTCTTCAACTAGTGGCTCATCTGAGTCCACATACATGCCCATCATTTCATGTTTCAAAATTCTTCTAGATCTACAACTGGTTTACACAGACTCCCATCTCAATACTGTTCCTTTTGGTAACAACCTTTTAAGAATCTCTATCGTCTTGAAGCGAAGAGTTCCCCTCTTTGTTAAATTGAAGTCATAAACAAGTATGTCAACATCCTCCAATTTCAATATGTCTATGCGGCGGCGATTTATATTCGTACCCTTTCTTTTTCTCTTTCCGCCATTTTTTTTGTCAACTACCATCTCTGGCTTATACACACCATTGAATGGGTGTGTATTTGTGGCATACCAATGTATTTCAACACTTGTAACATCCTCATTTTCTGTAAAGACCTTTATAACTTTAGCAACCCAAAATGGATAGCCATTGAGATCTCCATCTGCTAGCATTGCGATCATGCAACCCTCCTTAATATCCTGTACTGAACCCCTGTAAAGGTCTTCCATGGCTTCACGTTATGCACGAGATCTTCTGGAACCAATATACATCTCTCTTTCCTCTGCCTGTGAAGAATTAATGATACCTTGAGATTGTTGCTATTCAACAATGTTTATTTCCTCATGTGCATTCGACACATTTTGTGGCCAAATAAATGGATTTTTCAAAGGTATATCTTCATTTGTTCTTGTTGAAATGATATCACTTTGATTATCGAAAAATGACTCCCACCAAACTAAATCAGCAATGTCAAAGTACTCATATGTATATCTAATACATTTTTTAATTTCTTATAGGAAATCATAATAATTTATATCTTCGTTTTGTTTGCGTGCATTATGAACTTCACCAACTGATTGTAATAACAATATTTTCGATGCAAATATTTGATGATCTGGAATAAACTTCAAAAATTGCAAACCTGATGACGGTGCCCATTCTGTAGTAGTTGAATACTTCTTGACCCATATTAGTGTTTTCCCATCAATTTTTTTGATACGAAATTGATGTTGGAAGCTAATGTCATTAAGTTGTTCAATGCATTTCCCCTCGCCATATGATCCCATAATAAACCTTCGCATGTCAACAGTGTCTTCCAACACATCAAAAGTAGGCTCTGGCATGTATGATTTATTAATACATTCAATTAATGATGGTAAGCTCCCAGCTTCCTTCCTCCTCAATGTGATTGAAAAATGACTGAACATCTGATCAATATGATCATGAGTGTTCCCAACAAGAAGGAAACCATCCTTTACCTTCTGAAAAAATCTCAATTCAGCAAGCATGTTTAGATATCCAAAAACAACCTGATTTTTGTTTTCACGGCAAGTGTTGTCCAATTGTAGATGCAAACTTTAGGAAGATTACCAAACCAATGAGAAAGCACATCATGAATTATGGTTATGGTCAGATTTGCATCATTATGAATATTTGGAGCTGTGAGGTACACCTTTGGCAACATTTTCCCATTGAAGACCATACAATCGACCAAGTGATGCTGAATAAAATTTTCCTCCTGTAAATTTTTGGGTGTGCGAACAAAATGTGGTAAAAGTGTTTTCTTTTGGTCCATACCATCAATTATCAAACCCAAATATTTATTCGGATTATCATAACACTTCTTTCGATTCTTGGACAACTTTTTCTGTTCATTTGTTTGTTGTTCACGATGCTGCTGAAGTTCTTTGACAATTGAATCTACACAACATAAAAGAAAGCCATTAAGAAATATGTTTTCATACTTGATGAATATACAATCTTAAAAGTTAAAGTTATGAATGCCTACCTCTTTTTGACCCTTCACATTTGTCCTTTTTTTATTTAAGAGAAGCACATGTACTGCAAATTCCCATCCTTGTCTTCTTAGGAATACGAACATTGTTGAATTTTTTCTTCCATATCTTCACAAAATATTGATATGTAATAAACCGGCCATGTCCCTCAGCACCTTCTGCATATTCTTTGTATAAGTTGTAGATTTAGCGTCTCAAAAAATTATCTGGAATATGTATTGTCTCTCTATTTGGCATACACTCTCCATGCTTTGAAAAGAAATCTTCCATCCATGACATTGCAATGTTTGATAATGGCCCAAACTATATTTTATGACGTATTTCAGAATAAAATGTGAGATCCTTTTCCAAATTTTCTTGAATTCTTGAGAGACGAAAATTCCCAATCGAATGAAACATTTTGAAAGCTTTTCTATAGATAAATAAAGTCTTAATATGATAATCATAACCTGACAATGTAGATTGCATGTACCTAACTAAATATGAATTTTGCATGCTTTTATTCATTGACAAATATCTCTTCCTGCTCTCAAATGCAAATTTGAAATCCATATGTTTCAAGAAATCTTTTTGGAAACATTCACTTGAAATGAGTGCGCTGATAGAACTTCTTCTTGTTAGATATTCTGCTCTACCCCTTGTATAACTAGAACATCTTGCATTGATACGAAAAGGTCTGGTCCTACTCTCCGATACAATATTTCTTGGCAACATCTCCATCATTAGATCATCATTTGTATAAGGATTTTTATCATCATTAAGAGGAATGTTATCCACACTATGATCAACTGTGCTTTTCAAATACTGACTTGGAGGATATTCTTCACCTTCCCCTTCTTCAGTGCTACTGCCATAGTCCATAGAATTCAGACTCAATGGAAATTTTGACTCGATGTTTATTGGATATTCTTCCTCATGTGCATTTTCAGTGCTGCTCTCACGGTCCATAGAATTAGGAATAAGTGTATCATCTTGTCCTTCATCACTGCTACCTTTATACTCATTAGAATTAGGACTAAGTGCATCATCATGTCCTTCATCACTGCTCCTCTCATAGTCCTTAGAATCAGGACTAAGAGAACATTGTGACACTCCATTCTTTTGAAATTCATCATTGCGCTCTTCATCACTGTTGCTCTCATAGTCCTTAGCATTAGGACTAAGTGGACACCGTGACAGTCCATTATTTTGAATTTCATCATCCCGCTCTTCATCACTGCTGCTGTCATAGTCCTTAGAATTAGGAATAGTTGGACACCGTCGCACTCCATACTTTTGAAATTCATCATCCTGATCTTCATCAAAGCTGCTTTCATAGTCCTTAGAATTAGGACTAACTCGACACCATGGCTTTCCATACTTTTGAAATTCATCATCCCGCTCTTCATAAAAGCTGCTCTCATAGTCCTTAGAATTAGAAATAACAAGACACCATGACACTCCATACTTTTCAAATTCATCATCATGCACTTCATCGTTGCTGCTCTCATAATCCTTAGAATTAGGACTAAGTGGACACTTTGACACTCCATTCTTTTCAAATTCGTTATCACGCTCTTCATCACTGCTACTCTCATAGTCCTTAGAATTAGGACTAAGTGGACACCTTGACACTCCATTCTTTTGAACTTCACCATCTTGCTCTTCATCACTGCTGCTTTGATAGTCCATAGAATTAGGACTAAGTGGACTCCGTGAGACTCCATTCTTTTGAAATTTGTCATCAAGCTCATCATCACTACTACTTTCATAGTCCTTCGAATTCAAACTAAGTGGAATCTCTGACTCTTTATTTATTTGAAATTCTCCATCCCCTCTTTCATTAGTGCTGCTCTCATAGTCCTTAGGATCAGGACTAAGTGGAAGAATTGACTTTCTATTCATAGTGGAAGAATTCCCACTATATTCATCCATATGAATAGAGTTGTTACGCGATGAAGATGTTGATGTTGTATAAATCGAAACTTCACTATCAGGACAATCCATCCCTTTCAAATAGAAGGTGTTGAATGATACAAATGGAGAGTCTCCTAAAGATATTATATAGCTTAGAGAATGAAATTTTCCCTCCAAAATTTTTTTGCGAAAATATTCCCCTCCAAAAACTTTCCAACCAAAAAATTTCGCGAAAATATTTCCTTCCTAAAAGTTTGTGAGATATATTTCACTTCATTATTTTATTATGCAATTTAATGAAAATGTAAACTTAATTTTTTTTATGAAATAAATCATTAAAGTTAAAATTGTAAACTACAACTTCTACCTAAATTATTTTAATAGTCAAAGTATATAATTTTTACTAAACAATTGAATGTTTTTTTAAATTTTTATAATACATTTAGAAACAAGGTAATCCCACATTCACCCTGCTATAAAACAATTCCAAACTGTTTGCTTTATCATATTTTCATTCATCGCCATAAAAAAATTAACATGTTAAAATTTATTAAAACTAATTAATCACGCATTCACTGTACGATAAAACATCTCCGTAGTTTCACCTATATATTCCATTATCACTATTACTCACGTCACATCAAGGTTTGCTGAGGTTCGTTAAAAGACTTGGAGAAAATTTGTGGAGCAGCTACATTGGGATCAACAACATATTCAACGAAGAATTTCCGCAATTGAAAGGTCAGTTAAAATTTTTTCCTTGAAATTTCTCATATTAAATTAGTTTAACGAAGTAGATTTTTTTTCTAAACTTAAAATTTTTTGTCAACCAAATTAAGAAATATTTCTGTCATGAACATGGTGGGCCCAGGGAAACCCCATCCTGTAATCGACTTTCCACTAAATTTTTTTCTTATAAACTTCAATTTTTTTGTCAACCAAATTAACAAAAATTTTCGACGTGAGCATGGTGGGCCTAGGGCAACCCCATCCTGCAATCGGTCGGCCACCCACTCCCTCCGCACACCCTTCCGGGCCCCTCCCAAAACTTAGCAAGCCCTTTCCCCCTCACCCCTCAAACCCCCTTCTGCCCGACCTTCCTACCCCACATGACCCCTTCACCCCTACCCGACCCCCTACCTCACTCCCTTGGAGCCACCCACCTACCTCCCTACCCAACTCCCCTTCCCTTCCCCCTCACCTCACCCCTCGTTTCTCCCCACTCTACCCCTATAGCCCCCTTACCCCCCCACCACAACCCCCAACTCCCCCCGTCACCCTCATCCCTATTCCACCCCCCCGCCACAACCTCACCCCCTCCACCTCACCCTTACCCCTCACCCCCCTGCCCCCTTCCATAACCCCCCCAACCCCCCTCCATAACCCCAGCAACCCCTCAGCCCTCCCCCTCTACCGCTGGGACCCTACCCTCACCCTCACCCTACTCCCCCCTAGGCGCCCCCCAATAAACCTACCCCTACCCTCGGCGGCCCCCCTTAACCTTCCCCCCCACCCCTCCTTAACCCCCGGCGGTCCGCCCTTAACCCCCCCCACCCAACACACCCCACCCCCTTAACCACCCCCAAACCCACCCGGCCCACCCCCTTAACCCTACCCCATTCCCCCCCCTGGCGCCCCCCCTTACCCCCCCCAACCCATACCCGCCCCGCCCTTAACCACCCCCCCCCCCCCCAAAACCCCTTACCCCTACCCAATCCCCCCCCGCCCCCCTTTACCCCCCATCCAACTCGTACTCGCCCCCCCCCTTTAACCCCCTTAACCTTACCCCATCCCCTCGGTGCCCCCCCTTACCCCCCCCCCCCCCAAAACCCCTTAAGCCTACCCCATGCCCCCTCACGCCCCCCCCTTAATCCCCCCCAAACCCACCCACCCAACCCATACCCGCCCGCCCCCCTTAGCCCTGCCCCCCACCCAACCCATCCCCGCCCCCACCCATCCTCGCCCATCCCCGCCCCCACCCATCCCCGCCCCCCATAACCTCGCCCCCCGCTCGACCCCCTCCCATCCCCGCCCTGCCCCTCCCCCTCCCCCTCCCTCCCTCCTCCGCCTCCGCCTCCGCCTCCACCTCCCGACCTCCGCTCGCTCGGACGGCCACCTAGGCGCTCCTGCGGGCCACCGGGGTGGCACGGTGTGGGCGACTACGCCCCACCCTACGCCACCCCGGCAGCCCGCCCGGGGTGGCCATCTGATTCCGAGGTGCGCCCAGGTGGCTGTCCAAGCGGGCGGAGGTCAAGAGGCAAAGGAGGGAGGGATGGCGAGGGGGAGGGGCGAGGCAAGGATGGGAGGGGGCGGGGTTACGGGTGGGGGCGGGTTAAGGGTTACAGGTGGGGGTGGGTTAAGGGGGCGGGGTTACGTGTGCAGGTGTGTAGGTGGGTTAATGGGGTGGGGGCGAGGTTATGGGTGGGGGTGGGGGCGGGGTTATGGGTGGGTTAAGGGGGTGGGCATGGGTGGGGGTGAGTGGGTTAAGGGGGCTGGTTACGGGTGGGGGTCAGTGGGTTAAGGGGATGGGTGGGGATGGGTGGAGAGGTTTCGGGGGGGGGTTAAGGGGAGGGGGGCGGTAGCGGGTGGGTTAACGTGGGTGGGGCGGGAGTGATGTGCGGGTGGGTTAACGGGGGAATGTTGGCGGGGGGAGGAAGGGGAGCGTGTGGGAGAGGTTAAGGGGAGGGGGCCGGTAACGGGTGGGTTAAGGGGGGTGGGGGGGATGTGTGGGTGGGTTTGGGGGAATGTTTGGGAGGAGGCAGGGGAAGGTGAGGGTGTGGGAGAGGAGGGGAGGGTTGGGGGAGTGGGTTTGGGGGGATGTTGGGGGAGGGGGTGGTGATGGGTGGGGGGGGACGAGGGGGGGAGTTGGGGGGGTGCTAGGGGTAGGGGATGAAGGGGTTAAGGGGGGGTGACGAGGGGGAGGATGGGGTAGGGGGCAAGGGAGGGGTAGGGTGGAAGGGGGCGGCGGGTGTTAAGGGGTGAGGATGGGGGGGTTTACGGGTAGGGTGAGGGGCGGTGGGCGGGTTATGGGACGGGCCGAAGCGTGAGGGGGGGGGGGGGCAGGGGTAGGTTGAGGGGGGGCAATGAGGGTGGTGCCGAGGGGTTGTGGGGAGAGGGTGTTGAGGGAGGTAGAGGTAGGGTGGGTGGGGGGAGTTAAGGGTTCGGGGGAGAGGGGTGGCCGAGTAGAGGGGGTGTGAGGAATGAGTGGGGTGGATGGAGGGGAACGAGGGGGCCCGGGTAGAGGGGTGAGGTGAGGGGGAGGGATGAGGGGTAGAAGGAGCTAGAGTGGGGGGGGGGGGAACGAGAGGTGAGGGGGATGGGGGGGGGTGGAGTACCCGGGTAGAGGGGTGAGGTGAGGGGTAGAAGGAGGTAGAGTGAGGGGGGGAACGAGGGGTGAGGTGAGGGGGAGGGGGGGTATGAGGGGGAAGGAGGGGTGGGGGGGGGGTGCTAGGTAGAGTGGGGAGAAGGGGAGTGAGGGGAGGGATGAAAGGTGAGGTGGGGGTGGGTAGGTAGAGTGAGTGGAGGTGGGGGGGAACAAGGGGTGAGAGGCAAGGTTGGGAAGGAGGAGGTGGTGAGGGGTGAGGGGGGTCCGGGTCGAGTGAGGGGGAACAAGAGAAGTGAGGGGGATGAGGGGTGAGGGGGGAGTAGAGTGAGGGGGAGCAAGGGGTAGGGGTGGCCACAGGTAGTGGAGGGGGGGGGGGAGAGGAGTGAGGAGGAGGGGTAGGAAGAGGGAGGGGATGAGGGGTGAGGTGAGAGGAAGGGAGGAGGGGTGGATGAGGGGTGAGTCCAGGGGGAGTGAGGTAGGGGGGATGAGGTAGGGGAGGGGGGGTTAAGGGGTAGAGGGAAGGAGGGGTAAACATGGGCTGGGGTAGCCGTTCGATTGCGGGGAGGGGTGGTTCAGTTGGGGGTGAGGCGGGTAGGTGGAATAGGTGGAAGGTGGGTAAGGGTGGGCTCGGGTGGCCGTTCGATTGCGGGGTGGGGTGGCTCAGTTGGGGGGGAAGGGGGTAGGCTGTTGGGGGTTGGGGAGAGCGGAAAGGGGGTGAAGTGGCATTGGTGTTGTGGGCCAGTAGGGGGGCTAAGGGGTTGAGGGGGGCGTGGAGGGGAAGTGGTTGGGGGGTGGGGTGGCATGGCGCAGGGGTAGGGGGGAGGTGTGGAAGGGGGGTTAAGGGTGCAGTTGGATGGCCATCCAATTACGGGGTGGGGTGGTGTGGGTCGGTTGAGGGGGAGGAGGGGTAGGGGGCATGTGGGGTAAGTGGTGGGGAAATTGCCCGCCACTCCGTGGATGGACAGGGAGTGGATGGACAGGGTGGTGTCAGTGGGCTTCTACCATTTCTTAGTGTTAATATTTTTTTAATTTCAATTATCTAATTATACAAATTAAAAATTTAGGATATATTTTCGTTGTGAATTTAAGTTAATATGTTTTCGTTGTTTACTAATTTGTGTTTCTATTTTTCAAGAAAATGGCATCAAAGAAGATTTTTGTGAATATGTCTGGACCAAAAACACTTAAAGGTGCATGTTCAAAAAACATTGGTGAATGAAATCCACCTGAGCTCATGGTTACAAATCTTTCAAGTGCCTCAAATGATAAAACGATGATTTCAAACTGGAAGAATTCAAAAGAGGTGAAATTCCCATCAAGAATATGGTATGTGAAAGAAAGATAAAGTCAAAGTGTGAACATATATCTATATATTAATATACCGAATGAAAATGGAATTTTTGAGCTGATGGGAAGAGTCATAGATATGTGTTCGGTACCAGACACTGAAGTTGTTTACATACTTACAAAAGCTCCCAAGTCACATGAAAGGATTAAATATCAACTAACATATTCATTGTATGACACAAGAGATGTATCTACAAAGTTGTGTAAACAAATTGTAAATGAGATGAAACAAAACATCGTAAGTATTGTCATTTATATTTGTATTTTGTTTTCTTGAAAGTGTCTCGCTATATTTTTTTAATTTTGTTTTTATTTACATATGATATTTTATTTGGCAGAATTTTGTTGAAGGTTGTTCAATTAGGTTGGGAGGCATTCATTTCATAGAGCATGATATCATGAAAGTTGTTAGTAGTTTTTAATCAGTGTTAGAAGAAGATATGGAAAACAAGCAAAATTTAGTAATTGATGATGCTACAAAACTACATCTAAAGGATCAGAAAAAAAGGCCTCTAGTGGATAAATCTAGCAAGGGTAAACAAGTTACTTTTGAGGGAAATGAAGTTGAAACTGACAGTGAAGCATATGTTGCCGTTACTGAAGATGACATTGGAACTGAGAAGAGCCATAAAAGACCAAAAGTAACAATGCCCAAAAATAAATCTGTTGAGAATGTTATTATGAAGAAAAGTAAAGTTGAAGATTTTGAAGTAGTCATTACCAGTAGTCAAGAACCTAGTGAAACTTCAAAAGAAAGCAGAGAAATCATTACACCAGGAGTTGATTTACAGGATGGAATTATCAAAACAAAACAAAATTCCATTCGACAAAATTTGACAAAGAAAAACTTAATTGATGGTGGTCATACATTTCAGCTTAATGTCAGACAAACCTATAAGGCAAGTGAAGGACAATGTCAATATCAAGTCAGAAAGCCACACCATCTGCATGTTCACAACTTGAAGACATTGATGAGGTATAATCCATATGCTCATGTGGTTGATTATGTGCTTCTTGTTGATCCAGTTCAAGTTGCCAACAAAGAAGCATTTGATAAGTCAAAATGTTTTGAATGCCATTATTATGTGCTTGGGGGGAACCATTCTGTAGAAGCTCAAAGACAATTGATGGAGGAATATCCCAATAACCCACGTTTTGAAACAATGAAATGTATCATTTACGCTGGTTTATCGAATATAGAAGAAAAGTTAGTGGCATGGGATCATAATTCAGATAATGAATATAGGATGTCTATGACTTTCATCCAAAGAGTTAGATTTATTCATAAGTGAATTTCAATAAAAATGTGGTGGGGATAGGATAAATGTCACTACAGATTTCTGAAGGGAATGTTGTATGGAAATAGGCTATCAAATTGAAGAGAAACCCAATTCAAAAAGTGGAAAACGCAACCTTCCTAGTGATATATTCAGAGGTGTTGATAACATTTTCCAATTGGCATTTAGAACTGGAGATGTTTGGAACTTGATTGATGAGATTTTTAGCACGTGGGAAAACATTGGCATTAAAAACCAGAAGGTTAAAAAGTCTAAGCCATTGATATGTGGCGGCAGTAAATTAGGTCCTGACTTGAAGCAGCTTCTAGAAGATATGACTATCACACCTTGGCGAGCAATGCAAGGAGTGAAAGATGAAAAAATTGTCAAAACAATATTATCTCGTGTGAAGTCAAGGGAATTATCATTGGAGAAAATGTCCGCGGAATTTCAAAAGTAAGTTTGTTGAATTATTTTTATTTATTTCTAGATTATAGTTTTATTTTAAATAAAACATGTTGTTCTTGGTAGTATCTGTTATACATATCATTATATTGACTTTTTGTTACTTTATCTATGTAGTCACAAAGTTTACATGAAAACTCAAGAACAAATGGTTAGATTGTTGAATGAAGATAGTTGGGATGATGTCGTATGCAACTATCCAGATTCAAGTTTTACATCAACAGTAAAAGCTTTTTATCTTGCATTTAAAAAGGTATCTTGATTTACACATTCGTTTTTATTCATCTGTGTACTATTTTTAGTTTATAACTTACACATATATTTGTTTATTTTATAAAAGATGAAGAAGGATGATAATGGAGCGCCAACTAGCTTCAGAACCTTTATTGAAAAAATAAAGACCGAAAGATTGAGGAAGCAACATGTTAAGAATGTTGAACTTGATCCAACTCTTACTCATTTCATTTGGAATGGGCTAGACACTGTTCAATATCAAGTAATACAAGCCGAATGTGAAGACATTTCTAAACTCATACCTAAAAGGGAGTATGCCCTAGTTATTGCAGATATTCCCCATGGTTTCAATGTTCCAAATATTGACTATGATAGTGACCATTATACTTATCAAGCTTTTAGTAAACTTGTTGCGGGATGTGTAGAAGTCACGTCATCACCATTATGGAGATTTGTGACATTTCATTCAGACACACAATTGGCAATGATATTGTCAAGCTTCAAAGGGAAAACAAATTCAAGGATGTAGCTTACATGGTAAGACGTTTAAAATGTATATGTGATTAATGTTGAAAAATTCATTTATGTACAAGTTGATTGAACTTTTACTATTTCATGTTACAGGCAAAAGTCAAATCTTCTTAACCGTGATGATCAAGTATTTATAAATGATTGTGAGTTCATTCATATTGATAGTTGGGCAAAAGATGATAGTTGTATGTCTATGATTTTTAATCGGGTGGACGGAAAGAGTCATAGCCAAATACTGAGTTATGATGCTGTTGTGAGAAAACTAACATATGAAGACAAAGAAGCAAAAGGAGAGATAGATAACATTTATCAAAAACCACAATTATTAAAACTATCTTATAGACATATGTTTAAATGAAGGAGATTGGGTTCTGGATTTATTTTCTGGCTCAGGTAAGTAGAATTTAATTTCAATATGTTATTTTTTTAATTAATATGTCATTGTACTAATTTACTTCATTATTTCTTTTGTGCTTGATAACTAGGTACAACACTAGCATGCTGCCTTCAAAAAGGAAGAAATTGCGTTGCAATTGAAAAAGATCCATTACAATGCAATTTCATTCAGCAAAGAATTAATGCTCTTCAATTTTTTCCAGATACAATGCAAGAAATTGGGTTGAAAAAATGGGACTTTAGTGAATCACGTGTTGCAAAAAAGGCAAAGGAACCTCAACCACCATTACATGGGATGTTTGGAAAAACATACATTGGGAGATTGGCAGACATGAAAGATCCATTAGAAGACGAAAATGAGCAAAAGGAAGCAGAAAATATTGAGGAAGAAAACAATGACGAAACTCTAGAGGACGAAGAGTTTGGATTACGTGACATTGTTGATTAAATTTAAGTTATGCTTGGAAATCAAGCTCATTTTTTGTAACTATTAAGTAGTTATACTTGCAATGTTTTGACTTTGACATTTTGTGAGAAGAATATACACTCAGTTAAGGTTGTTATGCATTGAATATTTGCAAGATGTGATTTTCGCATTAATTTTTAAGTTAACCATTATTTTGTGAAAAAAAAAGTGATTATTATTATTTTTTTGATATGAAATTCATAAAAAAAACTATTATTTAACTATTTTTAGTTAAAATTTTCGTATAAAAATTGTGATTTTCGCATGTCAATTGTAGCAAAAAATTATCAAAACGTGTAGTTTTTTAATTATATTTATGTTAAAAATGGCTATTTTTATGTCAATTGTTAGAAAATATTGTTTTTTAGAAACAATTATTTCTTGTGGATTGAAAAATTAATTAACAATGTCTAAATATGTAGAATATTGAAAATTCAAAATATCAACCTTCTTTTTTAAATATGCGAAACAATAAAAACCTCACTACAAAAAAAATAAAATTAAAATAAAAATAAGAAAATATGAAGAAAAAGACCACTTCAAAAATGATTAAGTTTACAAAATAATTATTTACATTTCCTACATTAGAAAATAAAAAAAGTAAAAAAAAAACACCTTTTAAAAAAAGAGTCTGGTGCAGAATTACCACGTTTTTCAATTAGCATAAAAAACACTACCATTATAAAACGCATACATAAAAAAATTTATAGTGCCAAAAACTAAGCTTTAAAAAACACGTGTGTTCTGCATAACCCCTTTTCGAAATTGGGTCACTTTTTTGCTATCTCTACAAAACAGGTAACAGTATGGGTTCCCGTTTCAAAATTTACATTTTTTTTGGATGTTTAGGGTTTTTCATTGTTTCTCAACAATAAATAGGCCTTCCTGCCTCATTGTAACACAATTTAGAGGCATGTAGCCACCACATCTATCCTTAGAGATAAGCTACCATCGCACAAGCTAGTTTATTTCCTTTTTTGTTTGTAGTATTTGACATTAATGAAATGAAGTATTATTTCTTTTGTATATCTGTATTTATGGTTATCTCTGTAAGTTGTTGCGTTCTTGTTTAAATCCGGATCAATCATCCTATGTATGTTTTCATTATACAATTATGTCCCTTTCTATAATTTTAGGTGACCATGACAATATCACAATAATATGTTATAATAAGATATTTAGTTCAACCATCTCCATAGCTATCTTCGACAATGTTTCCCTAAATATTCCCATCAAATATCTAGTGTATTGATATGTAAATCACCATGGATATTCCACTTGACTAGTTCATCACAACAAATTTGATAAAATAAATGAAATCTATACTCTCAAGGTTAATTTTCCTTTAGATCTCAAATTCTTAATAGCTTATTTTATGCTTAAATGAATAAAATAGTTGAAATGCAAGAAGTAAAAAACATAAAGAAATACATACACCATCCACAATAGATGTAAGTTAAGCCTTGGGAAACCCTTACGAGATAAAATCCAACTAGAAAGTAAGGTTACTCTACTCTTTTTTATTTGGTATGGAAAAATGCAAGTCTAAAGGAAGAGGTACTCTCTATGGAGTTACATGAGACCTATGACCTGTAGGGATGCTACAGAACCTTAACCCCCTATGTTTTTCTCTCTAACTTCCCACTTTTAGTTCTTTTGCTCAACTATGTAATAAAATACAATAGCATAGAATGAAACCTCCACTCCTCCTAGTGCCTTGGTATTTAACGTAGCTTGATATCCAACAAGCATAAGGTTTGAATCGCTCAACCCTCAACGAGAGTTACAAATTTATAACTTTTAGAGTCTTCTTAAAATCTACACATGGCTAGCCCCATTTGTATGAGTAATGGGAAAAGGCATGACATCCTCTCATACCATGGTGGTCAACATGGTAGGTCAGCTTGTAGGAGGCATAACTTTTGCATATAAACCCCAATTGATGTGATTCTTGCACCGTTGGAAAGCTATTTGAGTGTCGATCAACGTCCCAATGTTTCATATTGATGTGAAAAAGTTTTGACCCCAAAAAGTTCCATTTGATGCCTAAAAATGGCTCTAGAATGTTTCAAACCCCAATTATCCAAATTGGGACTCATTGTTAAAATGACCTTGCAAGCTAATTCCTCTAATCAAATAATATAATGATTGAACCTTGATAAGATTCTCATCCCTAACTTCTCTTCATATTCTCATATTTGATTAATATATAGAGTTTCATGTATGGTCTTCCTCATTATCCTATTAAAATATATTAATTAAACATCACAAGTAAGAGTTAATCCTATAAATCCAGATCCAAATGTGCAAGTTGCCCATTTCTAGGCATCCAATTGTTGCAACTACCTTACTTGAAGAACGGCCAAGACATTCCTGTCACTTGTGCTTCATGGATGTGCTCGTCCAAATGTTCAACTAAGTTCATGGATTGCATCCACTAAATCCGTAAAACCCAAAGTAGTGTTGCCCACCGCCAAAAGCACTAATACCCATGAACCAAAGTAGTATGTGGTCCGACATGCTTCTTATCGCATCTTTCCCCATGAAACAAGGAACACTCACCCCACTTGGGATCGCTTCCATGTTTATTATCCAAAGTCATCATTCACCATAAATAAAAAGCCACTTCATGGCAACACTCATCTCATGGCAACACTCATCTTATTAAGATGCTTGTTAATATGCTTATGTCAAACATCCTTAATTACTTTAGTTAAACTTCCTCAACACTTGCCATAATGCAAGACCCTTCAAGGCATGTCCCATCAATGACAATCTCATTGAATGGGCAAAGGTGCACATTACCACTGCGAAGACAATGACCTTATAAATACCCTATGGCTTAAGAGTTAGTGGATGTACCTTGGGGACCATATACAAGGGATAAGTAATGAGTAGCAAAGGGGTAGGAGGGGACATCTAGTCGCACTTCATATGGGAGCATTAATGGATAGTTTGATGATGTTTGTGTCATGCATTATAGAGTGAAGTAATGACTAGCAAAGGGGTAGGAGGGGACATCTAGTCGCACTTCATATGGGAGCATTAATGGATGGTTTGATGATGTTTGTGTCATGCATTATAGAGTGCACCCTCACGTAGTCATTCTAATGGGAACTATGAGGATAGATTGGAACCATAACAAAGGTCTTCTTCACGTCCAAATTCAGAGCATGAGTCAACAATTATTACGAACAGTCAAAGTATTTGACTTCGCCTTCGTCTAGCCTTCAACTTTATGATAAAATGAGAGTAGAATACTTTAGAGAACATGTGTTTGACTAATCATGGTTATCTATTCATATGGATTTAACGGCTCAATTTCCTGGAACCCGTCACTGTCCCAACTTGGAAGATGCCGGCAGACTCAACGACTACACTTCACAGGTCGTCATCTCCGATTGTACGGCCACTAGTTGCAGCCAGGGATCGAATTAGGGATGGAAATTGACACTGTTACGGGTGATTTGTCGGTTAAGTATAGTTAAAATTTTCGTATTCTTGTTAATGTTAAAATATCAAAACATATTCTAGAGTTGCAAAAACTGTCAAATTTGATGGTTGTTTTTTTGTTAAAATATCAAAACAAATTATAGAGTTGCAGAAACCTTCATATTTGATGGGTGTGTTAGATTTGTAAATCGTGCAGCTTGTCAATGAAGTGTTGTTGGCCAACGCTGCCACATTTTCTCAGCAGGCTTTGAGTTTTACAGTGTCGAGAAAAAATTGTGAAAAAAAGAAAGAAAGTTATTTTAATGTTTATGAGGTTAAAGCTAGCTTATTGGATATATTGATGTATTTGGTCTTTTTCTTGTGCAACATAGAGTATCTGCATAACTTTTCCATTTTAAAATGAAATGTTTTTCTGTTTCCACTTTTCCCTAAACAAAAAATACATATTATTTCCTCAAAGCAAACCTCCATGTCAAGGACTGGTGAGAAACCTACTGTGAGCAGAAGGATGAAAGTACGAACTCACTGTTTTCAACCGCTCCCACTTGGAATTCATTCCGGGATGCCATCAAGGAGCATTATTACCCTGTCAAAAGCTATGAGGACAAATACATAAAGTGGACCACGTTGCGGCATGGAACGGACCAAGAGGTGCCAGAGTTCACAAATATTTTTCATGCCCTTCACACAAAGTTTGGTATCAAGGATTCTGAGCTGCATTTGGTACTCAAATATTGCAGTTGCCTACACAGGTACATCCAAGATGATATGGAGTCCCTGAACATCTCTTCGCTCAGCACAACATACTGATACGCCATCAAGATCGAGCAAAAGTTTAAACAAAAGAAGTGAGACTTTGGATCTATGAATCCGAAGAACAAAGGACAAAGCCAAGGCAGGGTGACCCAAGACAACTCGTCGAAGCTGCAAGAAAAGAACAACACCACGAAGTCAAAGAAGGGCACAGGAAAGTGGTGTGAGTTCCATAAGAGGCCCGCTCACCATACAAGTGAGTGTCGGACCAAGCAGTCGCTGATGGTTGAGTTGAAGGCTTCAGAATCAGATGCATGTTCCGATCCTTAGTCAGAACCTAACAAGGGGAACGACAAAGGGAAGCATATCATTGATGCAGAGCCTAGCGCCACTATTGCCACGACCAAGATCCAGAAGAATGAGCCTGAGGATCGAGAGGAGGGAGAGCGTCTTTTCCACTCACAGATGTGGGTGAAAGGCTCGCTGCTGCAATTCATCGTTGACAGTGGGAGCCAAAAGAACCTCATTTCAGTAGAGGTCATGAAGCGGTTGGGCCTACCGACTACACCACACCCAAAGTTGTATAGTATCGGGTGGCTTCACCAAGGACGAGATCTCTGAGTCTGCCAGCAGTGACGCCTTCCATACAGCATCAAGCCCTTCACAGATGAGGTATTGTGTGATTATGCACCTCTTGATGCTTGTGATGTACTATTAGGCCAACCATACTTATGGAGGTCACATGCTGTGTATGAGTCAAGTCCTCACACTGTTATTATTTCTTTGGGTAATTCATTATACAGGATACCAAAGGCAACCCCACCTATTGCAACTTCTTTGATCTCTGATAAGAAATGTAGTAAGATCATCTCCCAGACTAGGAAATTTATTTTTTGTCTGGTTCGCTCTCAAAGTAAGGGGAAGGTCATCGCCACATCCATGACCCTCGAGAAGGGTTCCTCCACGCAGCAGCAACAGAAGATGGATGTGGTAATGAAAGAAGACAGGAACATCTTCTCCTTACCCATAGGGGTACAGTTGCATTGACAAGTCAAGCATTCATTCGATCTGACTCCTAGAGCACCTCTACCCAACAGGTCGATATATCGCCGCTCCATTCTGGAAAATACCAAGTACAAGCAGTGATATGATCATCATTAGGTACCACGCAAGTTTCAGGTGGGAAACAAAGTCTAGTTGCATCTGTAGAAAGAATGCCTTACAAGAGCCCATCAAAAGCTCCGACCACTCCGATATGGTCCTTACACCATTACCAAGGCTGTGGGAAATAATGCTTTGGAGCACAACATTCCCCCATTCCTTTTCTTGCACCATGTGTTCAATTTGGACTGCCATCGACCATGCTTCCCACCATCACTGGACACAACAGAGGTTGCAGAATAGCTCACCAGGGACAAGTTCAGCAGAAGTTTCCTCATCTCATGGAGGAACTCAACACAATGGGGACCATTGCTTTGTAAGGGGGGAGGAATGATCCAGGTGAATGTTGGTGGCCACTCGCCTATCCCACTTGGACCCCCACAACCGTCTCTTTCAATTTTTCAGTTTCCTTAATTGTAGCACAATTTACTATTTTTAGTAGTTTTTCTGATCTTGAACTTCCAGAGCCGTTTTGAGGCCCTAAACGAGGATTTTTGGGAAAACTGGGAGCAACATGGGTTTATGGACTCATGTTTCTCTTCCCCAAGTTGTAGTCATCAGATAGATCTTTCTAACGAGGTATTGTTCACATCAAACGGAGATCGTATGCCAAAGTTACAACCACGGGAAGTTGTTGTACCAATTTACCCAAACGGGGCCCACAATTTGGCATTTCATCTCCTAGGGTTAGTTTTTTTGGATGTTTAGGGTTTCCACTGTTTCTCAACAATAAATAGGCCTTCGAGCCTCATTGTAAAATAGTTCAGAGGCATGTAGCCACCACATCTCTCCTCAGAGATAAGCTACCATCGCCCGAGCTAGTTGATTTCCATTTCTGTTTGTAAGCATATCTCAGTATTTTACATTAATGAAATGAAGTATTATTTATGTTGTATCTATGTATTTATGGTTATCTCTGTAATTTGTTGAATTCTTGTTTAAATATGGATTAGTGGTATTAGAGCGGTCTATTATTTCTCTGTTTTTCTTTGCATGTCCCCAACGAGGTTAGGATATAAGGAGTTAGGTCTTGAACTAGTCGAGCCTTTGCAAGACCAGCCTCACAAATCCTGATGACCTCACATGGTGGATGAAAAGAAAGACGAGGGGATAAGAGATCCTATCAAAATCTTGCTTAAAGAAGCCCTCAAGCGACAAAGGAACACGATGATGAAAACCTTTGCCTAGATACTTCAGTGGCTACCCAGAGGTGATGCATCGACTTCCAACAGCTACTCTGGAAACATCACTCCCTTTAAGGTACAAGTTAATTTTGAAATCCCCGTATTCGAGGGTCATATAGACGTAGATGTTGTAGATAAATGGTTAAATTTGCTAGAAGGGTATTTCTCTTTTCATGATTTTTCTAGCCAAAAAATTATCACTTTCCCTCTTCTCAAAGCTTCCTCCCACGTCAAGGATTGGTGGGAAACCTACTGTGAGCAAAAGGATGAAAGTACAAACTCACTGTTTTCAGCCGCTCCCACTTGGAATTCATTCTGGGATGCCATCAAGGAGTAGTATTACCCTGTCAAAAGCTATGAGGACAAATACATAAAGTGGACCACGTTGCGGCAGGGAGGGGACCAAGATGTGCCGAAGTTCACAAATATTTTTCATACCCTTTGCACAAAGTTGGGTATCAAGGATTCTGTGTTGCATTTGGTACTTCAATATCGCCACTACCTAAACAGATACATCTAGGAGGAGATGGAGTTCCTGAACATCTCTTCACTGAACATGACATACTGATACGGTGTCAAGATCAAGCAGAAGGTTAAACAAAAGAAGTGAGATATTGGATCTGTGAATCCGAAGAACAAAGGCCAAAGCCAAGGTGGTGTGACCCAAAACAACCTATCGAAACTGCAAGAAAATAAAAACACCGCGAAGTCAAAGAAGGACACATGAAAGTGGTGTGAGTTCCATAAGAGCCCCACTCACAACACAAGTGAGTGTTGGACCAAGCAGTCGCTGGAGGCCGAGTTGAAGGCTTCAGAATCAGATGCATGTTTCGACCCTGAGTTAGAACCCGACAAGGGGGATGGAAAAGGGAAGTAGATCATTGATTCGGAGCCCATCACCACTGTTGCCACCGCCAAGATCCAGAAGAATGAGCCCAAAGATCTAGAGGAGGGGCAGCGTCTTTTCCACTCAAAGATGTGGGTGAAGGGTTCACCGCTGGAATTCATTGTTGACAGTAGGAGTTAAAAGAACCTCATTTTAGCAGAGGTCGTGAAGCAGTTGGGCCTACCGACTACACCACACCCGCAGCCGTACAGTATCGGGTGGCTTCACTAAGGACGAGATCTCTGAGTCCATCAGCAGCGCCGCCTTCCCTACAACATCAAGCCCTTAACATATGAGTTATTGTGTGATGTTGCACCTCTTGATGTTTGTGATGTACTATTAGGTCAACCATACTTATGGAGGCGACATGTTGTGTATGATTCAAGGCCTCATACTGTTATTATTTCTTTGGTTAATTCATTATACAGGATACCGGAGGTAGCCCCACCTACCGCCACTTCTTTAATCTCTGATAAGAAATGTTGTAAGATTATCTCCTAGGCTAGGAAATTTATTTTCTGTCTGGTTTGCTCTCAAAGTAAGGGGAAGATCATCGCCACATCCATGACCTCCAAGAAGGGTTCCTCCACGCAGCAGAAGCAACAGATGGATGTGGTAATGTAGGAAGACAAGAACATATTCTCCTCACCCACAAGGGTAACATTGCACTATCAAGTCAAGTATTCATTCGATCTGACTCCTAGAGCACCTTTACCCAATTGATTGATATATCGCTGGTACCACGCATTTTTCAGGTGGGCAACAAATTCTGGTTGCATCTGCAGAAAGAACGCCTTACAAGAGCTCATCAGAAGCTCCGACCACTCCGATATGGTCCTTAGACCATTACCATGGCTGTGGGAAACAATGCTTTGGGGAACATCATTCCCCCATTCCTTCGCTTTCACATGTGTTTAATGTGGACTGCCGTCGACCATGCTTCCCACCATCACTAGACACAACAGAGGTTGTAGAACAACTCACCGGGGACCAAGTTCAACAAAAGTTTCCCCATCTCATGGAGGAACTCAACGCAAAGGGGACCATTGGTTCCTAATGGGGGAGGAATGATCCAGGTGGATGTTGATGGCCATCCACCTATTCCACTTGGATCCCCAAAAGTGTCTCTTTCAGTTTTTTAGTTTCTTTAATTGTAACACAATTTACTATTTTTAGCAGTTTTTTGGGTCCTGAACTTCCGGAGCCGTTTTGAGGCCCTAAACGAAGTTTGTTGGGAAATATGGGAGAATGATTTTCCCATGGATTGATGTTACTATTCCAAAAGTTGTAGTCCTCAGATATATCTTTCTAACGACGTATTGTGCACGTCAAACGAAGATCGCATGCCAAAGTTACGACCCCGAGAAGTTGTTGTACCAATTTACTCAAACGTGGCCCACAGTTTGGCGTTTCATCTCCTAGGGTTAGGTTTTTTGGATGTTTAGGGTTTTCCATTGTTTCTAAACAATAAACAGGCCTTCGAGCCTCATTTTAACACAATTTAGAGGCATGTAGCTACCACATCTCTACAATTTAGAGGCATGTAGTTGATTTCCATTTCTGTTTGTAAGCCTATCTTAGTATTTTACATTAATGAAATGAAGTATTATTTTTGTTGTATCTCTGTATTTATGGTTATCTCTATAATTTTTTGCATTCCTGTTCAGTAGTATCAGAGCGGTCTACTCTTTCTCTGTTTTTCTTTGCATGTCCCCAACGAGGTCGGGATATAAGGAGTTAGGGCTTGAACTGGTCGAACCTTTGCCAAACTAGCCTTGCAAATCCCAACGACCTCCCATGGCAAATGAAAATAAAGATGAGGGGATAGGAGATCCTATCAAAATCTTGCTCGAAGAAGCCCTCAAGTGACAAAGGAATGCGATGATGAAATTTTTTTCCCAGATCCTTCAGCGGCTACCCAAAGGCGACACATCAACTTCCAACAACTACTCTGGAAATGCCACACCCTTTAAGGTACAAGTTAATTTTGAAATCCCCATATTCGAGGGTCAGATAGACGCAGATGTCGTAGATAAATGATTAAATCTGCTAGAAGGGTATTTCTCTGTTCATGATTTTTCCAGCGAGAAAAAGTTCACTTTCGCTCTTCTCAAAGCTGCCCCCCATGTCAAGGACTGGTGGGAAACCTACCGCGAGCAGAAGGATGAAAGTAAAAACTCACTGTTTTCAACCGCTTCCACTTGGAATTCATTTTGGGATGCCATCAAGGAGCAGTATTACCCTGTCAAAAGCTATGAGGACAAATACATAAAGTGGACCATGCTCCGCCATGGAAGGGACCAAGATGTGCCGGAGTTCACAAATATTTTTCATACCCTTCGCAAAAAGTTGGGTATCAAGGATTCTGAGCTACATTTGGTACTCAAATATTGTGATTTCCTACACAGGTACATCCAGGACAAGATGGAGTTCTTCAACATCTCTTCACTCGGCACAACATACCAATACGCTGTCAAGATCGAGCATAAGTTTAAACAAAAGAAGCGAGACTTTGGATTTGCGAATCTGAAGAACAAAGGACAAAGCCAAGACGTGGTGACCAAGACAACCCACCGAAGATGCAAGAAAAGAAAAACACAACGAAGTCAAAGAAGGGCACAGGAAAGTGGTGTGAGTTCCATAAGGGCCCCACTCACAGCACAAGTGAGTGTCGGACCAAGCAGTTACTGGTGGCTGAGTTGAAGGCTTCAGAATCAGATGCATGTTCTGACCTTGAGTCAGAACTTGGACAAGGGGAATGACAAAGGGAAGAAGATCATTGATGCAGATCCCAACACCACTGTTGCCACTGCCAAGATCCAGAAGAATGAGCCCGAAGATTTAGAGGAGGGGGACCATCTTTTCCACTCACAGATGTGGGTGAAGGGTTCACCACTGCAATTCATTGTTGATAGTGGGAGCCAAAAGAACCTCATTTTAACAGAGGTCATGAAGCGGTTGGGACTACCGACTACACCACACCTGCAGCCGTACAATATCGGGTGGCTTCACTAAGGACGAGATCTCTGAGTCTTCCAATAGTGCCGCCTTCCCTACAACATCAAGCCCTTCACAGGTGAGGTATTGTGTGATGTTGCACTTCTTGATGTTTGTGATGTAATATCAGGCCAACCATACTTATGGAGGTGACATGTTGTGTATGAGTCAAGGCCTCACACTGTTATTATTTCTTTGGGTAATTCATTATACAGGATACCGGAGGTAGCCCACCTACCACCACTTCTTTGACCTTCGATAAGAAATGCAGTAAGATCATCTCCGAAACTAGGAAATTTATTTTCTGTCTGGTTCGCTCTAAAAGTAAGGGGAAGATCGTCGCCACATCCATGACCCCTGAGAAGGGTTCCTCCATGCACCAGCAGCAACAGATGGATGTGGTAATGAAAGAAGATAGGAACATCTTCTCCTCACCCACAAGAGTACCATTGCACTGTTAGGTCAAGCATTCATTCCATCTGACTCCTAGAGCACCTCTACCCACAGGTCGATATATCATCACTCCATTCTAGAAAATGCTAAGTACAAGCAACGACATGATCAGCATCAAGTACCATGCAATTTCCAAGTGGGCAACAAAGTTTAGTTGCATCTGTAGAAAGAATGCCTTACAGGAGCCCATCAGAAGCTTCAACCACTCCGATATGGCCCTTACATCATTACCAAGGCTCTGGGAAACAATGCTTTGGTGCACAACATTCCCCCATTCCTTTGTTTGCACCGTGTGTTCAATGTGGACCGGCATCGACCATGCTTCCCACCATCACTAGACACAACAGAGGTTGCAGAACAGCTCACTGGGGACCAAGTTTAGCAGAAGTTTCATCATCTCATGGAGGAACTCAACGTAATGGGGACCATTGCTTCCTAAGGGGGGAGGAATGATCCAGGTGGATGTTGGTGGCCACCCACCTATCTGACTTGGACCCCCACAACTGTCTCTTTCAGTTTTCTAGTTTCCTTAATTGTAGCACAATTTACAATTTTTAACAGTTTTTCAGGTCCTGAACTTCTGGAGCCGTTTTGAGGCCCTAAACGACATTTTTTGGGAAATTTGGGAGCAACATGGGGCCATCGACTGATGTTTCACTTTCCATAGTTGTAGTCCTCAGTTAGATATTTCTAACGAGGTATTGTGCCCGTGAAATGAATATCGTATGCCAAAGTTACGACCTCGAGAAGTTGTTGTACCAATATACCCAAACATGGCCCACAATTTGGTGTTTCATCTCCTAGGGTTAGGTTTTTTGGATGTTTAGGGTTTTTCATTGTTTCTCAAAAATAAATAGGCCTTACTGCCTCATTGTAACATAGTTCAGAGGCATGTAGCCACCACATCTCTCCTTAGAGATAAGCTACCATCGCACGAGCTAGTTTATTTCCTTTTTTGTTTGTAGTATTTTACATTAATGAAATGAAGTATTATTTTTGTTGTATCTTTGTATTTATGGTTATCTCTGTAATTTGTTGTGTTCCTATTTAAATTCGGATCAATCATCCTATGTATGTTTTTATTATACAATTATGTCCCTTTCTATAATTTTAGGTGACCATGACAATATCACAATAATATGTTATAATAAGATATTTAGTTCAACCATCTCCATAGCTATCTTTGACAATGTTTCCCTAAATCTTCCCATAAAATATCTAGTGTATTGATATGTAAATCACCATGGATATTCCACTCGAGTAGTTAATCACAACATATTTGATAAAATAAATGAAATCTATACTCTAAAGGTTAATTTTCCTTTAGATCTCAAATTCTCAATATCTTATTTTATGCTTAAATGAATAAAATAGTTGAAATGCAAGAAGTAAAAAACATAAAGAAATACATACACCATCCGCAATAGACGTAAGTTAAGCCTTGGGAAACCCTTACGAGATAAAATCCAACTAGAAGGTAAGGTTACTCTACTCTTTTTTATTTGGTATGGAAAAATGCAAGTCTAAAGGAAGGGGTACTCTCTATGGAGTTACATGAGACCTATGACCTATAAGAATGCTACAGAACCTTAACCCCCTATGTTCTGCTCTCTAACTTCCCACTTCTAGTTCTTTTGCTCAACTATGTAATAAAATACAATAGCATAGAATGAAACCTCCATTCCTCCTAGTTCCCTAGTATTTAACATAGCTTGATATCCAACAAGCATAAGGTTTGAATCCCTCAACCCTCAACGAGAGTTACAAGTTTATAACTTTTAGAGTCTTCTTAAAATCTACACATGGCTAGCCCCATTTGTATGAGTAATGGGAAAAGGCATGACATCCTCTCATACCATGGTGGTCAACATGGCAGGTTAGCTTGTAGGAGGCATAAATTTTGCATATAATCTGCAATTGATGTGATTCTTGCACCGTTGAAAAGCTATTTGCGTGTCGATCAACGTCTCAATGTTTCATATTGATGTGAAAAAGTTTTGACCCCAAAAAGTTCCATTTGATGCCTAAAAATGGCTCTAGAATGTTTCAAACCCCAATTATCCAAATTGGGACTCATTGTTAAAATGACCTTGCAAGCTAATTCCTCTAGTAAAATAATATAAGGATTGAACCTCGATAAGATTTTCATCCCAAACTTCTCTCCATATTCTCATATTTGATTAATATATAGAGTTTCATGTATGGTCTTCCTCATTATCTTATTAAAATATATTAATTAAACATCACAAATAAGAGTTAATCCTATAAATCGAGATCCAAATGTGCAAGTTGCCCATTTCTAGGCATCTAATTGTTGCAACTACCTTACTTGAACAATGGCCAAGACATTCTTGTCACTTGTGCTTCATGGATGTGCTCGTCCAAATGTTCAACTAGGTTCATGGATTGCATCCACTAAATCCACAAACCCTAAAGCAGCGTTGCCCACCACCAAAAGCACTAATACCCATGAACCAAAGTAGTATGTGGTCTGGCATGGCAACCAATAAATCCCATGCTATCGGGCTTTAAATGAATGGAGGCTGTATATGGCCACCGTTTGATTTCGGCCTTAGCAAAATCGAACGGTCGGCATATACAACCGCCGCTCATTTAAAACCCGATAGCATGGGAAATATGGCTTACCATCTGACATGCTTCTTATGGCATCTTGCCCCATAAAACAAGGAACACTCACCCCACTTAAGATCGCTTCCATGTTTATTATCCAAAGTCATCATTCACCTTAAATAAAAAGCCACTTCATGGGAACACTCATCGTTAATATGCTTATGTCAAACATCCTTAAATACTTTAGTTAAACTTCCTCAACACTTAATGCAAGACCCTTCCAGACATGTCCCATCAATGATAATCTCATTGAATGGGCAAAGGTGCACATTACCACTCCGAAGGCAATGACCTTATAAATACCCTATGGCTTGAGAGTTAGTGGATGTAGCGTGGGGACCATATACAAGGGAGAAGTAATGAGTAGCAAAGGGGTAGGAGGGGACATCTAGTCGCACTTCATATGGGAGCATTAATGGATGGTTTGATGATGTTTGTGTCATGCATTATAGATTGAAGTAATGAGTAGCAAAGGGGTAGGAGGGGACATCTAGTCGCACTTCATATGGGAGCATTAATGGATGGTTTGATGATGTTTGTGTCATGCATTATATTAATGGATGGGATGGTTTGATGATGTTTGTGTCATGCATTATAGAGTGCATCCTCACGTAGTCATTCTAACGGGAACTCTAGGCATTCTAACGGGAACTATGAAGTGATTGATCGGATAGATTGGAACCATAACAAAGGTCTTCTTCACATCCAAATTCAGAGCATGAGTCAACAATTATTACGAACAGTCAAAGTATTTGCCTTCGCCTTCGTCTGGCCTTCAACTTTATGATAAAATGAGAGTAGAATACTTTAGAGAACACGTGTTTGACTAATCATGGTTATCTGTTCACATGGATTTAACGGCTCAATTTCCTGGAACCCGTCACTGTCCCAACTTGGAAGATGCCGGCAGACTCAACGGCTACACTTCACAGGTCGTCGTCTCCGATTGTAGGGCCACTGGTTGCAGCCAGGGATCGAATTAGGGATGGAATTTGACACTTTTACGCTTCCACATTTTCTCATCACATTTTGAGTTTTACTATGCGGAGAAAAAATTGTGAAAAAAAGAAAGAAAATTATTTTAATGTTTATGAGGTTAAAGATAGTTTATTGGATATATTAATGTATTTGGTCTTTTTCTTGTGAAGCATGGAGTATCTGCATAACTTTTCCATTTTAAAATGAAATGTTTTTTTGTTTCCAGTTTTCTCTAGACAAAAAATACATACTATTTCCTCCTATGCTTTTTTCCGCATTTTCCAGTGAGAGTGGATGATATTTAGTCTTTAACTAAACAATAAGAGTTTTGGCTTTCCAAAAATATTGACCTCTCTATAATTTTGTTTTTATTGATTATTATGAATAAGATTAAACATTTTAATATGGTACTTTTTCTTCCTCAGTAACTCCTTATCCTAATTACACTTGTGATCATGTTTTGGAATTTCAAAACATTTTTTTTAAGGGGGCAGTCCTTACAGAAGCTTTTATTAGGCCCTATTTTGTACAATATATACATCAAACGTCATATTGACTGTCACATCAGATCACAATACCTCACATCAGATCACAATTTAACTCCGGCATATGACTGACCGTGCGGCAACACATAAACGAGATTCGATCGTAGAAAGTCGTCAACCCCCACCACGCGAACCATGCACTCGGGTGCATTTTGGAATTTCAAAAAATGACGTTTTCACACTTCCACCACCCATTTTCACAATTCCACTACCCATGTTAATTTGACGTTTTCACAATACCACTACCCCTTTTCACAGTTTCAAAGGAATATGTTTGACAGTTATGTAAAAATTTAAATGGTATTTTAAGGCAAATCACCAGGCAATTTTACGCTCAAATTCCATCGCCCATGTCAGCTCATTGTGTTGCGTTCCAATTCCCATTGAAGATACCAAAGCGAAATGGATTTGCAAATTCTGTAAACAAATCACGCAACGTTGCTGTTAATTTTTTGACCTCTGCCTCCATCACAATCGATTCCAGAGACGAAAGATTCCACGGACACAGTTTGTTTACTGGGGGAGAGCAATTGGCCCCCCCCGGGCCGGTTTTGAGCGTGTCGCGTATAATAGAATAGTTGGGCAGGCAGATCTGGTCTAAATCTGATCTAGTGCGGACACGACCAAATAAAATATCAATGTGCACGCATGCTTTATGATTCCCACATTACATTTTTTATTTTTTTGTTCATTCAATGAGAATCCAAAAAGACGAGAGATGGCACGTAGGTATATCGATACTGCCTCTAAATTCTCTGACATTTGGGCCAACTTGCCGCTCCTGTTCAATTATAATATCAGTTCATATGGATATGGGTTCACTGGAGAAGAGTATACACAATTAATATTGTTCATTCAGTCATTCGAGTCCAATTAGACCAGAGATTGGGTTTCACCAGAGAAGAGTGTATATATATATATATTTTTCACTGGAGAAGAATGTGTATATTATGTCGAGTGTATATATTTCATTAGAGAAGTGTATATATGAGTGCGAGTGTATATATTCTTTTTCCGAAGGTATTATATTTTACAGGAAGAAAAGTATCTATATATCCGAGTGCGTTTATATAAATATAAAGCAATCTAAAGGTGCATGCAAGAGTTTAATATATATTCATATTCGATGCACCCAGCGCAATGCAAATGGTCAAATAAATTCGAATGAACAATAGATTGGATGTTTTCACATTACAATGGTTACAATGTGAGATTGGGTTTTTATGAAATCACTAAAATGTATTTTACTGTAAAATTGGAAAGATAGATTTATCTTTATCTATATATTTTTTTAAATGAAAGTTTTAGATAGATTTATCTTTATCTATATATTTTTTTAAATGAACATTTAGATAGATTTATCTTTATCTATATATTTTTTAAAATGAAAGTTTTAGATAGATTTACCTCTCATCTCCTTAGGAGGAGAGTACTTTTCCTCCCAATTGTATAAATAATAGATCTGTAAATATATGTTTTTAAATATTATTTGAGGTTTGTAAATTAATTCTGACATCAATGAAATTATGATTTATATTTATGATAAAAATACATATTTAATTGCAAATAATTAATATAATTTAAAAAAATGGAAATATTAATAGAAACATTTTTATTTTTGTTTTTTATAATTGAATATGATTTTTTAAATTATTCAAATAATATGTAAAGTGACTACTCATATATATTTCACTAGAGAAGAGTATATATATTACAGTGAATATATATATATGAGCTTATGTAAAACTTTAATATAATTTCATATTGTATATATCTAGTGCAATACAAGTGGTCAAATAAATTCGAATAAAAAATGTTTTCACAATGTTTTCACACTACAATGTGAGATTGCGATTTTATGAAATAACAATAAGGAAATAAGTACTTATCACTATAACATTGGAAAGATAAATTTATCATTATCCAGATAAATTGAATACAACAATCTAAATGTTATCGATATATCTCCCAATGCATATATATATGTTCATAAAAACTTTAATATATATTCATATTCTATATACCTAGTGCAATACAATCGAATAAAAAATAGATTGAATACACAAAGGCTAGCATAAATATTTTCACATTACAATGGTTGCAATATGAGATTGAGATTTTATGAAATAACAATAAGGAAATAAGTGCTTATCACTATAACATTGGAAAGATAAATTTATCATTATCTAGACATTTTCATAGTTTTTAAGTTAAATCTTTGTTTCAATGCAACAACTATCTAATCTTTTTAGGATCAAAGTAATTTTGCTTCAAAGTGTATAAATAGATATTTGAATTTTTTTTTTTTTTATTTCTTCACATGGAATAATGATTCACATCCACATCCCTAATAAAAGTGTATATTTAATTGTAAATTATGGATATAAAGTTTTAAGGAGATATGGACGTTAATTGAAACACTAAAGAATAAATTATTGTTGAGCATGACTCTAAATTACATTATTCAAAAAATATGCAAAGTGACCACTCATGTATAATAGTACCAAAGCATGGATCAATGGAGTTAGCTTCACTATGATGCTTGATGGATTCACTTGAGATGACGCTTTTTGTTGCATCTAATTAAAAGAAAATTTATAACTAAATGATGCTACCCCATTTATTAAAAACATTGAAATTCCAAAATATAAGTGGGAATATTGCGATTCCAAAATATATGGTAAAGTGTTTTAATATGATTATGGTATGAATATGTGTTATTTTTAAATCTTAAAAAAGAATGTTATTTTGTTTTAATATATACAATGTGGATATGTATTATTTGCAAATCTCATTCACAATAGTTGTTTCTTGAAAGTATGGTTTTGGAAAATGTGAAGCCATGTGTGATTTGAATTTATGAAGGAACGAAATGATATATAGATTTATAAACAAAACATATATATACAATGAAACTTGATTTCTATTAATAAATGGAAAATGTTGAGATTATATAAGTGACGAATGAAAACAAACTATCTCGAATAGTGGTAGCTTATTAATGAGAAGAGATGTGATAGCTACTTGCCTTCACTGAACTATGTTACAATGAGGCTCAAAGGCCTTTTTATCATAAAGAAGCAATGAAAAACCCTAAACATCCAAAAACCTAACCCTAGAAGATGAAGCACCAAAGGCTTGTGGGCTTTAATGGGGTAAGTTGGATTGTCAACTTCCTGAGTTTGTGACTTTGGCATACGATCTCCATTGGTGCACACAATAGTTTGTTGGAAGTGTTTATCTGAGTAGTACATTTTTCGACCACCAATGGATTTTACAATTGTTGTTGGCTCATTTCCCCAAAAAGTTTCCCCAAAAAACACAATTTATGACCTCAAAATAACTTCGAAATTTTAGGATCTAAAAACTGTAGAAAAAAACTGCCAAAATAGAAAACTATGATATGAGCTAGTAGAATAGGTGGGTGGCCACCAATATCCACCTTGATCAATCCTCCCCCTAGGAAGCAATGGTCTCCATTGTGTTGAGTGTCTCCATGAGATGGGGAAACTTCTGTTGAACTTGGCCCTTGGTGAGCCACTACCCTTGGTGCAATAGTTGGTTTACTTTGACAACCTAATACACCTGGATTCTCTGTTAGTGAGTGGTCTTAATCTGTGTGTCCACAATATGATCAATTGTGGCTTGTTCTATGTAATTTGGGTTGAGCTCTGTCGGTGTCAGCTACTCTATGACTTGTAATCTGTCCAACAATGGTGGAATGTATGGCTGAAGATGGTCCACATTAAACAGTAGGTGCATACCAAGGAAGAGGAGAATGCTTAACTCAAAAAAGCGTGGTCACCCACAACCTTGGTGATGGTGTAAGGTCCATAGAAGAGTGGCTGAAGCTTTTGATAGGTCCCTATAAGACGTTTCTTCTGCAAATGCAACCAAACCTTGTCTCTGACTTGAAACTTCTATGACACTTGGTGTTGATAATGGTGTTGTTTGTACTTAGTATTGGGATTTTGAAAGATATCTGGACTTGTTAGCAGAGGTGCAGAATTCGTTCAATAAAGTTGGTAGCTTTGTTGGCTTCAAATTAAACATATGTAGATTTAACCAATATAGTTGCAAGGAGCAGTGCAGCATCAATATGACCCAATGGTTGAAATCATAGACCCACTTGAAAGGGGTTATGGCCAGTTGATAAATGGATAACTTTGTGGTAGTTATGCTTAACATAGGTGAGATTCTCATCCCATGTTTTTGGATTCTTGGAGTTGTACATGCACAAAATGTGCATGATGATATTGTTGGCGACCTCTATTTGGCCATTAGTCTAGGGGTGGAAGGAATTTGATTTGGTGATATTGGTGTCCAACAATGACCAGCGTATCAACCATAATACACTTAGTAACCTGCTATCCTGATACGATATGATGGTTTATGGGATCCAAAAATGTACCCACATATGTTTGAAGAAGAGCTTGGCCATGGCTTCTGTTGTGATATTCTTCTTGCAAGCAACCAAAATGGCCATCTTAGAAAATATGTTAATGATAAAAAATACACAATCATTACCATGCTTGGTAGAAGGAAGGCCAGACATACAGTCCATCGAGATGGATTCCCAAGGTCAACTAGGAGTAGGTAGAGGGGTGTACAAGACTTGCTTCTTAATGGTGGGTTTGACAGTGGTGTAGGCAGTGTAGGACCTAATATACTTGCTAACATTCTGTCGAATTTTCATCCAATAAAAATAATTCTACAGTACTACCATTGTCTTCTCTACACCAAAGTGACCTACTACTTGACTGTAATGTGCTTCCTAGATCAGTCTGCCACACAGACGATTGTCTGTCTTATGTACATAAAAATGAATTTATAAAACTGAGCATCGGAATGCCCGCCTCAGCTAGATCATGAAAATTTTATGAAGATAATGTATTGTATTGTATCTTATTACCGGTCACCTTCCAGTTCGAAAAACCTTGTATCGTCATGATAAAGCATTTCACTCGACATCGGAAGATTTACGACCTCATGCTTTAGGTGGCAACTGTTATAGACATATTTGGGCACTACAACTCCAATCACATCTGTCCATAAACCAAGGGCTTTCAAACCCCTAAAAGTGTTGTTTCATACCCTAAAGGATCAAGGTCAACTGATTACATCATTTTGCAGAAGTTCTCCCTGAAAAACTGCTCAGAACTGGTCAAAACTGGATCATATAGACTGCTCCATGCTAAGGGTGCGATGCATCCCCCATGTTACACACGGGGGTTGCGATGCATATTGAAAATCCCTTCTGTAGGGTGCGATGAGCAAGAGCAGACAAATGGCAGAAGCAGTTTTCTAGGTGGAAACTCAAAGAATCTTCTAGAAACTGCTCATATGACACTTGCCTCTCTGAATTCGCCCAGGGATGAGTAAGAGATCATAAAATCTCCAAGTGGAACCAAGAACTATCAGTGAAATGACACTAATCAAAATCCCAGAAGCTGACTCACTCTCCTGCAAACATCTAAGAATTTTGGAAATGGAACCCTGTGAAAAATGAACTTAGCAAAAACTATCATTATTAAAGCATGACTAAACCATCTCTAATCATAGAAAAGCTAAGAAAAATAATGATAATCAACCACGAGGCGTAGGACATGCATTGGTGGCAAGTTGTGGAATTATGTTATGAAATGAGTTTAAAATGTTGGAGTTTAGGTTATGAAATAGTGGTAATAAGTGATGGAAAAATAGAAATATTTAAGGCTCAACATCCCCCCATGCCTGAGGGTTTTCATGTCCTCATGCAAACAAATCTCTTGCTCATTGACAAATTCTAACATTGTTTCGTAGATGTTGGTTCTTGTGGAGCAACATTGCTTGAATATTTGGAGGTGTTGGTTCTTGTGGAGCAGCATTGCTTAAATATTTGGAGGTGCAGATTCTTGTGGGGCAACTCTCTTCATATTAACATATCATACTGATTTTATAGAAATACAAATTGAGGACAAGAACGAGATGGATGAGGGAGAGATGATGGATGAAAATGAGGTGGTGATGGAGATGGTGAATGGGTGCTTGCATATTCTGTCATCGTAAGGCCAATGTCTATAGGTGGTTTCCTTTATCATTTCATGGCAGTAATGACTTCATCCCATGAATAGAATGCTTGGAGAAGGAAATATAGAGACTTCCTTCATTAATGCACTATAAGGTTTTTGCTTTTAACATGGTCTTGTAATCAGAGTATATGAGTAATGAATGGAAGGAAATAGAAGGATAATGTTTATGAAAGATGAAATGCGTGGAATGAGAAGTGGTGAATCATTAGGCTTCTTTAACCTTCTAATGAATTGGAGAATCATAAGCAAAATTTACCTCAAGTTTTACCTTTGTCGTTGATGTGCCCAGTGCTCCAAGATGAAGTGGAGGATGGAATGGCTGGAGCTGATGTGACTACTAATTTGATCTGTTGAAGAAGGCTAAAGGATGAAGGATGAAATGAAGTGCTGAAGGATGAATTGAAGGTCCCCTTCTCCCCCATGCTTGAGGAGTTGTATGTCCCCAAACAACTGAGGAAAGGTGACTATTGCTGCAAATGACAATGGGAATGCTGATACAAAAATCCAAATTGCTACAAATCTCTGTTGAGATCACAAAACCATATAGTCTTCAACCACTACACACCCGTGTGAAATCTTGCATAAGTGAATAAATGGTGTTGATGTCAAACATAAGCAAGAATAATTGGATTACCAACCATTGAGGATGTTGTTAACCAATGTGAGATATCCCACCTTTGATGTCAATGGGAATCAAGGCACTAGGTACATTCTACTAACCATGAATGGATTTGTCGAAGTTGAATGGACTGCAAAATTCATCCTCCAAGAAACATTGATTTATTTCCTTAGTAGATGACAATGATACTTGCCATTAAGGCATGCGGGCTCCTAGGTACCTTATCTAACCATAACCTTGGTCCTAGATAATTTGCTAATGTCAATGGGACAAGGCTTATTGACAGGTGGGCCTTAAGGGATCCCGCACCAACCAACTCAAGTAAAAACATAATGAATTGAAATATACATGATTTAAAGAACTCATACAAATTTACAACTTTATTGGGAACCTTTCTTGCCAGTTACCTAGTTTTCATGCAAAATCCCTGCTCAGTTGTGCCAGACAAGCTGGTTTTCGAAAAAGGACTTATTTTTCTCTTTACTATTTTCATTTATTTATTTACTAACTTTCCTACTATACTAAAGAAAATATTTCCTTCAAGTGAAATAGAAATTCCAATGAAGGCAAGTGCAGATAAGGTACAAAGATATATTCATGCTTAGATTTAACATATAAAATTTAGAATATACATGAACATGAAAAATCAGTAGCTTTGAAAGATGTGATACAAAGAGTACTTGAGGATGAGAGTGGTACTTTGACTAAATTGTGATCTAGAACCAATGCTCAATGTAATCGTGATGGTATTAGCCCATTTCTTTATTTTGACCACTCTGAAAGTCCTCCTCGATCATGCCAGTCAAACTTGGATAATTGGTCTATGGAATGCATACAAGGCTTGCTACTAGGCATGGTGAAATTTCTTTTATCTCATGTTCAGCTGGATGCTCCCCATCGGATTTAGTACATGAGTTCTCAATCTACTTGGTAGATAGGCAAGAGGAATCAAGAGAGACCTCCAAATCCTTTTCTGGCTATGGAGAGATAGATAATTTCCGGAATGCAGTCAAGATGAACTCTTCCTAAGAGGAAGATACCCCAGCTAGTGCTAGGATTGGAGAAAGTTCTTCAAGGAACATTCTTCAAGCTCCCAATCATTCTTGAATTTCTCCTGCTGGTTGATGATACCTGTCTCACAACATGAATTAGTACAAAGGCATTCTTACAACACCCCAAAATGTTTTATCTTGAAAGAGCTTGAATTTTTAATCTAAATGAATTAAAATTTCTAATAGCAATAAAACTTACCAAAATTGAACTCCTCACTTACTCGGGTAGCTAGACAATGGAGTGACCCCAAACCAAAGCAGATGCATGGCTCTTCACTCACGTCTTACTGTCATCTCTACCCTCTAGTTTCCCTGCAACTAAGATCACACAAAAAAAACTTGTGAAAGAAACCATGCTCTAATCCTTTTAGCACCTCCTCGAAAACGGTGCCAAAAATGTTGGAGAAATTATGTGTTATAATTCCAACATTAAATTATCAATCTGGGGTTGTAAGACTTAGAGGCACAAGCGCAGGTAACACATGATTAGAACATCTAACCTAAACTAGAGTGAGAAATCAATTTACTGTTTAAGTACATAATTTCTATTTATAGTTTGAAACTAATCAATTGAGGAAAACATGCTCAAACAATACGAATAAGAAATTCTAATCATTGTGCAAATGAAACTAACTCTAATTAATCATAAACCAAGCAATACAAATTACTATTCAAATGATTTTAATCTAAATGGAAATCTCAATCTAAATAATAATATACATTTAATATAAGTACAAAAATCTGAAATCAGTCAAGATTAATTTAAAATGATACCAAACCTATGCTAAATCTTAATTCCAATAAAATTCACTCTCATTCAAATGATCTTAAACTAAGGCAATGGACAAACAAGACTTCAACTAATCTAATTCCTGGGATGCATAAAACAAATCAAATAAGCATTCAAACTAACCTCTATCATCACTTTGCAATTGCTTCAAAAGAAACTAAGTAAACTAAGATTCTAATTGACATGCTTTAAGATATAAAAGACTGCAAAATAAGAAACTATTTTATCCTTAGATTACTTCAATCAAATTCAAGAAATCATTCAAACATGAACACATTGTGTGCATACTTGGTAAGTCTGTCAACTACCACCATGATGACACTCTTTCCCTCAGACTTGGGTAAACCTGTGATAAAATCCATTGAAACCTCCTCCCAACGTTGGCTTGGAATGGATAAAGGTTGTAATAGACCTGGTGTCTTAATTGTTTCAACTTTATTTTGCTGGCAAACCAAACATTCCGCCACAAACTTTTGAATATCTGATTTAAGGCCATCCCAAAAAAATTCCTTCTTAACCCTGTGGTAAGTTTTTAAAAATCCTGAGTGCCCTCCTAAGGGAGAAGTGTGCAATTCCATAAGAATCTTTTGTTTTAGCTGGGAATTCTTACAGAGGTATAAGCGATCTTTGTACCATAACGAATCATTTTTCCAGCTAAATGTATCAGAAGTACTGGAATCTTGTTGTAGCTTTTGAATAAGTGCCCACACTTCTTCGTCGTTCTTCCATTCCTCCCTTGCTTCGTTTATCCAATCTGGTTGGATAATAGAAATGGCACACAACAATGCTTCCACATCCTCATCCTTTCTTGAGAGTGCATCTGCCACCACATTTTGCTTCCCTTTTTTGTAGATGATTTCAAAGTCATAACCCAACAACTTTGTGACCCACTTTTGTTGCTCTTCAGAGGATAATCTTTGTTCTAAAAAGTATTTAAGGCTATCATGATCCGTTTTTACCTTGAAGTGTCTTCCCATTAGGTAGGGTCGCCATTTCTTAAGTGCATGGAGTATTGCCAACATTTCCTTCTCATAAATAGCTTTGTTTAAAAACTTTCCCTTGATTGGACGACTTTCAAAAGCAATGGGTCTTTCATCTTGCATTAGAACAGCACCAATTCCATTTCCTGAAGCATCACATTCCACAATAAAGGTTTTTGTGAAGTCCGGCGTAGCTAAGACCGGTGCTTGGCACATTGCCTCTTTAAGATGTTCAAAGGCCTTTGTTGCTTGCGAAGTCCATGAAAATGAATCTTTCTTCAATAATGTTGTTAGAGGTGCTGCTATTCTCCCATAATTCTTAACAAACTTGCGATAATACCCTGTCAACCCAAGAAATCCTCGCAGATGCTTTATGGATGTGGGGATTTTCCATTCCTTAATGGCTTTAATTTTGCTAGGGTCTACCTTAACTCCTTCATGAGATACAATATGACCCAAATATTCCACTTCCTGGACTCCAAAGAAACATTTGGATCTTTTTGCATATAATTGTTTCTCCTCCAATAGTTGTAACACCCTGTCAACATGTTCAACATGATCCTTCCAAGTCTTGCTGTAGATTAGTATATCATCAAAAAATACTAACACAAATTTTCTAAGGAATGGTTTGAAAATTGAATTCATCAAACCTTGAAATGTTGAAGGTGCATTGGTAAGGCCAAAAGGCATGACCAAAAATTCATAATGACCCTCATGAGTTCTAAATGCTGTTTTCGGAATGTCTTCAATCTTCATTCTAATTTGATGATATCCCGAACGAAGATCCAACTTGGTGAAGTAAATTGATCCATGCAATTCATCCAGTAACTCATCAATAACAGGAATGGGGAACTTATCTTTAATAGTGAGCTTGTTGAGCTCCCTATAATCTGGACACATGCGCCATGATCCATCCTTCTTGTGCACCAATACTACTGGAGCTGAGAAAGAACTTTGACTCGGTTGAATTATACCAGCCTCTAGCATTTCTGCAACCATACGTTCAATTTCACTTTTTTGGACATATGGATATCTGTACGGCCTGATGTTTGGAGGAACACTTCCTGGAATCAGATGAATAGCATGATCATGATTACGTATAGGTGGGAGACCTTTGGGAGTCTCAAATACCTTGGAATGATTGTCCAGGACTTTTTGGAGATCTGGAGAAATAGATGATTCCAATGTGGAAACATCTAGCGAACATAGTTGTGCAATCACACCTCTTTGCTCCTTTTTTAGAAGCTTTGTCATGCCATTAGAGCTGATTATCTTTCCTGGTTTCCCTGCAATACCCCTTAATTCAACTTCCTTTCCTTCCACAGAAAATTTCATGAAAAGTTCTTGAAAATTAAAAGCTATTGTACCCAAGGATTGTAGCCATTGGACTCCTAGTACAACATCAGCACCTCCCATTGGAATGGAAAGCATTGGGCTAGTCAATACATATTCTCCCATGGATAGCTTGATATTATGGCACTTTCCAGAACAATTTATTGTTCCTCCATTTGCAATCATCACTTGACACTCTGGTGCTGGATATAGGAAGCAATTCAATTCTTTTGCTACCCTACAATGAATAAAATTGTGGGTGCTTCCTGAATCAATCAACACTATTACCTTTTTCTTCTTGATTTGTCCTTCTATCTTGATGGTTTGAGGAGTGGTAATTCCCGCCAATGCATTACAAGATATGGTCGGATTTATTTGTTCTTCATCTAGGCTTTGTTCCTGGAATATATCCTCTTCTTTTGACCTTTCTTGCTCCTTTTCTTCTTCCTCTTCACAATCTATGTAGAATAATTTCTTCTCAGCACACTTATGACCTTTTGTGTATTTGCTATCACAATTGTAACAAAGCCCTTTTGCTCTTTTTTCTTCCAATTGTTGTGGTGTCAACCTTGTAGGTTGTGGAAGACTATGGGCAACAACACTTCCATCTTTATAGTTGTGAATGGTATGCTTCCTAGTTGCCATAATTTTGCTTTCCATTTTTCTTGCTAACCTGAATGCCTTCTCTAATGAATCAGGTTCCCAAAGGCGCACATCATGTTGGATATTATCCTTTAAAGACCCTATGAACACATCAATCCTATACTCCTCTGGAATATCTTTTACCCTTATGTTCAATTTTTGGAACTCCTCAATGTGCTCCATTATTGAACCCTTTTGTTTGAGACTTATCAATTGGCTAAAAAAAGTGTTGCTTTTTGTATCCTCATAATGTGCTATCAATTCTTCCGTAAAAATTGCCCAAGTGATAAATTGTTTACGAGAACAAAGCCATTGATACCATACAAACTGATTTGGTTCCAAATATAAAGTTTCCATACGTACCTTTTGTGTGTTTTGCACATTATTGAGATCGAAGAATTGCTCCATCTGTAATATCCATGTGGCGGGATCCTTGCCATCAAACTTCCTCATATCGATTTTTGTAACATGGTGAGTCTTCGATCCAACATTAGAGTCTATGGAATCATGATTAACATTTCTTTTCTTCTCATCATGAGTTTCCTTTACTACCTTTTCACCATTAGTGACCCTTTCTTGTAGCAACTTCTTCAATTCATCCATCTTATCATCCATGCCATCAATTTTAGCATCCATGCCATTCACCTTAGCTTCCATGCCATCCATCTTAGCTTCCATGCCCTTTATCTTAGATTCCACGCCATTTACCTTAGATTCCACGCCACTTATCTTAGCTTCTGTTAGCTTTTGTGAGCGTGACATTTGTTGCACTTGTTCTTGTAATTTTGATATATCATGTAGCATTTCTTCCTCTTCTTCATGAGTCATGCTAGAGCTTTCAGGTTCCTTACTAGGTGTTTGCATTTTCTTTCCTCGGGGCATTAGTTACCGATAATAATGTTTTACTATGCCCTTTGAATTCCGTTAAACCAAGCTTACACAAAAATTAAAAAAAAAACTACACACCTTTTTTCACTTTATAGAAGCCTGATATTGAATCTGATGTATCTCTGTAATTTCGGATCCTCCAATTCTGAAATTGCTACCTGTAGTAGCCTTCTGTGTCCTCTTTCCAATGCCACAAGTCTGAGCCAAATTGGATTCTCCAAGGAAGAGTTATGTGAAATCTCCCACAGTGACTAGCTTTTAGACTGGTTCAGTACAGCGAACTTGTACGACTTGCCACGAGTCCCTGTTTCAACCTTTGAATCTGAAACACACATAAAACAAAACTACAGTCCGTCCTCTTTCTGTACCTTCTTACGAAATTTCAATCCGATCCCCAGAGAGAAAGTTATGACGATTTTCCCCAGGTCACCTGTTTTGAATGTAATTCAGGAGTCTGCAAAAAGACCAACTTCCTCAGATCATATCTCCGCAAATATCACGCAAAAAGCTCTGAAATTCGGATCCAAGGTTCAGCGCGATTTCTTCTCAAATGGGTTTTGTTTTCAACTTCTGAAACGTCACAGAAAAAAGTTATAGCGAAAATGCCATGATGACCTGTTTGGAGCAGCGAAACCCTAGAATCCAAAGCTCTGATACCAAATGTTATGAAACCAGCTCACAAAAAGATAGAAAAGAGAGATCCACGCCTTAGAATTCAGCCTCTTCGAGGGGGCAACCTCCTTTACATTACATAAATGAACAATTCTTGGATGATACAAATGAAAATACCTCCTTTCTATATATAGGAGTCTAAGTGGTCCCAATACAATCAAAGCCTACATAACAATAATATTGTAGGGCACAACAATAACAATAGTGGGCTTCTATGTGGCACAATAGTAACAATATGGGCACTACATGGGTACATCAATATAAATAAGGGGTATAACTACAATAGTAATGGGGTAATCACTAGTATTATAGGGACCCAACACATTGACTAATGGTTCTACCAATAACTAATTCAATTATAATGAATTTCAAAACTAAACTACAACTCCAAACAATGATGTAATGGTCTCGTTGCATTGCTTTCAAATACTTGATTGCAAAAACACAATGTTACAAGAAATTATATTGAATCGGAATCAATTTCAATTCATATTTAAAAGAAATAGAGTTATCGATCCCTTGTTTATCCAGTTAAGATGCACCTTTGAGTATTCCAATCGTAAACTTGTAACAAATGGATTATTTATGAAATACAATCATTGCTCAAGACAATTCCTTAGTTTGCAATGAGTTGAAGATGAAGTATTTATTTAGTTTCAAGAAAACAAATTACAATCTTGAGTACAAAATCATAATTATGAGATCTAATTAACAAATGCTTTCAAAATAAAATCCCTACTTCTAGATCTATCCTATGATGTTTTACAAAACTTGCTTCCAGGTGATGATGGGCCCTTTCCATTGCCAGAGCAAGTCTAAATTAACATAATACTCTCTTTAAAAATTAAAAAACACATTAATACTTATAGCAAATTGAGTGCAGAATAAGAGTTGTATTAAAATTCAAAACTAAGTTTATATGCATACATTCTTTGAGTCCTTGTTATGAAACCAGCTCAAGAAAAGATAGAATAGATAGATCAACACCTTAGAATTCAGCCTCTTCGAGGGGGCAACCTCCTTTACATTACATAAATGAACAATTCTTGGATGATTCAAATGACAAAACCTCCTTTCTATATATAGGAGTCTAAGGAGTCACAATATAATCCAGCCGACCTAACAATAATAATATAAAGGCACAATAATAACAATAGTGGGCTTCTATGGGGCACAATAGTAACAATATGGGCACTAAATGGGTACATCAATATAATAAGTGGGTTATACTAATAACAATAAGGGGTTACACTAGTAGTATAGGGGCCTAACAGTCCTTTTGAGGCAAAGCGAAACTTATTACATCAATCCTTTCGACCTATCCTTTTTTTTCTCCATACAAGTCATGGATAAGCTATTTATAAAATTTACAAGGCGAATTTTGACTCTAACAGTCATTTTCCTTAATCCTAGAAAATTGCATATTTTTAACAAATTGGCCTCAAAGATATTTGCATATCTTCCTAACTATAGCAAATTTTGGAAAACCGTTTGGAGGGAGCCTAATTTGTCAATATTTAAAAAAAAAAACCACTCTTTGATTTTTCTCATTCAAATCCATTTCCTTGGAAAGTGTGCCCGAAGTTGGATGTTTGGCTCTTTTTGCAAATTTGGGCAAGATTCTAGAATTCTGGAAAAACAATGTTTTTTTATAAAACTACCTCAAAGACCCGCGTATAACTTTTGAACCAAAGATAATATTGAGAAACTATTTTGGTTATAGATAATATGTTATATTGGTAAAAAACCTAGTTTCTCTGGTTTTTGATATTTTTCTCCAGATGCAAGCAAATCGAGTTCAAACTTGACATTTTGAAAATTTTGAGGATTTTGAGCAAATTTGTTGATTTTTCTTCTAGAGACCCACATGTACAACTTGGGTGCAATACAACTCATGGGAAGATCTTAGAACATAATTTTAGACAATAACCTTCCTCGGTTTTCCGAGGAAGCATGCCAAGATGTCGAAGCTCCAAATTTGATATTTTCACCTACAAGAATTTATTTCGTACTCAACCTGTAGCAACTAGTTTAATTGTCTTGTGAAGAATTTTGGAAATGGAACCCGGTGGCAAATGAAATTAGAAAAACCATCATTATCAAATAATGACTAAATCATCTTTAATCATATAAAAGCTAATAAAACTAATGATAATCAACCACTAGGCGTAGGATATGTATTGGTGACAAGTTGTGGAATTACGATATGAAATGAGTTAAAAATGTCGGAATTTAGGTTATGAAATAGTGGTACTATGTGATGGAATAATAGACATATTTGAGGCTCAACAATATGCCCTCTCAAATATTGACCATATAGCGTTGGCTACATCATCAAATGCTGGCATGTTAGCCCACGTGATCCTACCACATCATTTGCAATATTTTTGTGGCATCCACATAGCCTCATCGAATCATGCATGGAAATTTCTACCTCATCCCCAATTCGCAAGTCTCACCGAACACGACCTCTTCACAAAAATATCAAATTTCCTTTACATCTAATTCTGATAGATATCTAGGTACGTGTGACATTTGCACTTGGAAAAGCTTCTAGATCCTTATATCCCTAGAATATCTCCTCTCTGCAAGCACATTTAGGCCTCCTAGACTTGTATCTTTGCACTCATTGTTGGATGCCCTAGGTTCCCACATGCATCTACCATTTGCAATGTAATCCAACCTCGCACCACACTTTCTTTAAAAGGGCTTGACTCGATATCTTCATATGAAATCTGTAACCACCCTCCTCCCACATCTACCCAAGTAACTGACCAATCAGGGTAAACATGTGACGAGAGAGGCCACTATAAAGGGATTCAACCTCCTTGGTGACTTTAAGGAAATGGAATCGACGGAACACATCAATCATACCTTCCACATCAGCAACAACACCCCCATGAGACATTCCAACCACTAAGACATCCTGCCCCTGGGTCTCACTGATATTTTAGACCTCTTGACCTCTAGACACTATCATGCTGTATGCATGCCAGGATCCAAAGACCTCTGGATGCTCTCACAGGCTGGCAAGCCAGCGTCCAAGGAATTTTCCCAGCATACATGTGCCAACATCCGCAGAATTCAAGGCACTTTTCTAGCCTAGAATTTCGGCCACTACCCAAAACTTGTTATAACTTTCATAATCCATCAAAGACATTATGACAAGATTATTAAACCAAGAATAAACCTCAAGACTAGGCCTGACCATCCCCAAACAGGACTAATATTTCGTCAAACACTTGGCATCAATGCAACCTACAGGTCTAGGATACAAGACAGAGCATGAATGACTGAAAACTCTTATGAAACATGACAATAAGGATCACCACCTTCTCCATTGAATTGTTATAACATCAATTAGGTCTTGCATCCATCAATTTAACAATTACAAGTAAATACATGAGATAACCATGACATGAACCAGTCAATTAACCAAGCTTATAACTAGCATAAAACCATATAAATATCAGAGATATAAAAACCATTAAATACACATATAAACAAGTTCGAAAGAAAGAGAAATTTACTTTCATTAATCATAGGAAAATCTGACCAGGTTCGAGACTTCCATGTACCACCCGACCGTAGACATGGCTCAACCAAATCTTTCTTTCAACCAGTCACCCACGTTCCATATTCCAAGCATGAATGTGGGATCTCATTAGTAAACCAATCCAAAAACAACCAAGGGAATCTAGAGGTTAAACCACCTCCACCCTCACCAAAACAAGATCAAACCAAAATCGATGCTCCAATCACAATCGAACCAAACTTGGAATGCTATATGGAATCCATCACTATCCTTGAGGAATTTTCCATCTCCTTGTTTCTCAGGCTTTACCGCAATCCAATCCCTAATCACTGGGCCCTAAATTGAGACTAGTATCTCAGGATTTACTGCAATCGAAACCTAGATCACTAGGCCCTAAACTGAGACTTCTCCCTCAGGCTTTACCATGTATCTTGCCAAAATAGGTTAAGGGATTCCTAGGCCTTTGGGAATGAACCTTAAGACCACCTCCACCCCAGATTCCGAAATCCATCCGACAAAACAAAGCTCAAAACCAAGATAAACATCCCAACATACCATGGCATCTAGAAAAAGGAAAGTTTAGGATGAAACCACTATCATAACCCAAAAAAACCATGCCATCGACATCAAGAGAACCATACACCAACATGCAAAGCCATGCATGTCAAAACTAGTGAGGAAATCACACATGCAATATGTTACCTGCAAGTATTCATGTTGAAGTTGCTTGATCATGATCTTCCTTCCTTGATCCTTGCTTTCCTTCCTTTCCCTTTTCTTACTTTTCCTTCCTTGATCCAAAATTAGAGTGCTCCAAGAAAACTATAAGTGACCAAGAATGAAATAGAGAGAGAATAATGAGAGAGCTCCAAAACTTGAACTGACAAAAGGTTACCCACTGATCCTCGGAAGCCTTTTTATTAATGAGGCCTATCTTTTCTTCATTTTCCATTATTTTCCTTCATTTTCCTCCTCACATGAAACCTGTGACCTTTCACCTTACTTTTCTCCTAATTTCCTTTATTTTCATAAATAAATGTGCCAAAAATGTCTTTTTTTCCTTTTAATGCCTTTGCCTTAGCCTTTGCCAATTTCCTTTGGAAAAAACACATCCAATGATTCCCACTAGGATATCTTTGCTCAACATTCAACTTGGAATAAGTGTCCCTTAACCGTGGCCTTATTTTCCTTTATTAAATTTCATTACATAAACTTCTCACCAGGGTTGTTACCGACTTGTGATGGAATTTGGCCCCCAAGCCTCCATCTCTGAAGACAGTCCCCACACTAAATACAACTTATTCCACCCTTCTCTACACATATCCGGATCAACTTTGGATACGAAGCTCCTACAAATATGCACAAAGTTAATTGACTTAAATGTCCATAATCTTGTATACATCTGATGAGCCCACATTGTATTTGACCCATATACAAAACTACATCAACAACATATATGGACCCAATACACCCGAATTCTCTACAGTTCTTCAGAATTAGAAACTTTTAAGTTTTTAGGAACTTATCCCAGACTTGTATTTGTACATAATGTTGCTCAAAACATTAATTCTGCAAGAATGATACCTTCTTTCCAACTCCAACATTTCATATTTTGGCTCAAGCTAGAAATACAATAAATAGATTCAATAACATGCTAACTACCAGGCATCAAAAACCAACTAAACCATAGCTAGTAGTGCTCTTGTAACTTCAACACAACAACTCCATAACAACCCCATAATGGGTCCCAATCTGAATTTATCAAACCTACTGATATAGCATATCATGTACAACATCAATCACATGCCCTCATCGATCTTAAGCACACAAATCCATAAAATCCATATCATGCTAAGCAACAAATTTAATACATTGTAATAATTCAACTAAGCATATTAAAAATTCATGCATGGTCAAGCAAATGAATCCATGCTTATAATAATAAAAGCACATGTGCACAAAGACATCTAACCTCCCATAACCACGGATAACATGTAAATAACATCTCATTAGAGACAAATATAAATAAATATTCCTCCATAGAAAATGCTAGCACATTCATTATTATCATACATAACAACATCATCCATTATTTGTTGTGCACATAAGTAAATACACTTATCTATATAGCTTGAATGACTGGTAACTGAGGGTGGGACTCTCCACCCAACCATAGGCCAATTACATTGCAATCTTTCTTGTAGCTGACCGACCTCGAGCCAAATTTAGAGTCCAAGACATTAAGTGCTCAAGTGTATTCTCAACAAGAAAATTAAACCACATAATCAAGAAGAAGAGTCCATTGTCCATGTGGGTTATCAACTACCTCCAACAATAAGCACCACAATGATTCTCTGTCCCAGTATAAATCAATCACAGGAATTCATACAAGGCCCAGTGAGTACTATTTAGTTCTAGGAGAATGAATACACTACATGGGTGGGTTATGACCTATCTTCTCTAAGAAAGCACTACAAGAGTCAATATACCACTATCTAGTTGGTGTATCAACTTAGTGAACAAGCACATAAGTGGTTTATCAACCCCAAGGCTAGCACTTAATGGCTTATCAGTTCCTTTCAGCAATCCCATGGATGTCTCAACCTGTCAAGTGATTTATTAACTCTCCATCAATCATCCCAATGGTTTATCAGCCCCAAGGAAAGCATTGAGTGATTTATCTTCTTCACTGAACTTTCACTAGAAAAGAAACCATAGGCACACACCACTCATATGCATGTTTTTTGTGTATCAATCATAAATCACAGTCTAAGAGAGGTATTCTCTCTTATAGATCCACGTTCACTACAATTCCTGCACTCTGCCTTCTTTTTTGTTTAACATTCATTGTTACTTGTTCCACAAGATATTCCTTGCTCTCCCACTACATAGTGTTTTTGTGCATCATCTTGCATATCTGCAACGCCACTATAGTATGTGCATTCGACATAACATGCACACACAATATACAACTCATGTCCATGCGCCTGCTCGCATATTGTATGAATGTTGAGATGTCCAAATGAATCCTTGACATCCATCCCCACGTGCTCTTTCTTGTCGGCCTTTTCCTTTCCCATGCAAGTCCTTAGATCTATAAATTCATGTCTACTCCTCTTAGCCTAGTCATTGTGTTTCTATTTTTGCAATATTTACATGAAATACAATTCATAGCAAAAATTAAAAGAGAGATAGAAAAAGGGTTTTCACAAACAAGTTGATGGAGTTAATGATATCGATGATAAACACATAGATAAAATTCTTGATGAGTGCCAACATATTTATCAATTTGGCCAGATGGAGATGAAATGTTTTGATCTCCACCCCTATCTTCATTATGTAAAGAAAAGTAATATTTCAAATAAATTTCAAAAGAATAAATTCAAGGGCAATTAATTCATTCTCGTTTGATAAGTTCTTGACAATGAAATTTAGAAGTTAAGATTTTCATAAGTCTCTTCGTCGAGTTCAAACACATGTAAAGACACATTTACATGGATAAGTTAGAAAACTAGATGACTTTTGACCAATTGTTACAAATAATCATGTTGGGCATGATTAAATCTTGATTCAAATTGAAAGTTGAGTCTATGGCTCCATAATGGTACTCCCTTGCACTTTAAAGTGGGGAGGTACACAATTGAGAAATGTGCTCTCTTTCACCTCAAGGGAGGTAGTACATTGACAAGGTGAAATGGTTAGTGATCAATCAAAACCACGAGATACAATGATGAAAGAGCTATTGAATAAAATAACACTCCAAAGATCAATATTAGATCCCTTCACTGTACTCACATTTTAACTAACAAAGGGGGGAATATTAGATGATTTTGTGAAAAATCCAAAACTGGAACCCTATTACAACAACTAGTATTATTTCTCCTAATTGTTAATTAATTTAACAATTTATCTGCTACGAAACATATCGAAATAAACACACTACAACCTTCAAAAATAAAATACTACAGAAAATAATGCGCTGGAAACTAAGAAATGCTAGCACAAATATCACTGGAAAAACTCAAATTGGAAAAACTGGTGCAACAAGTAAGGGTTTTATTATTATGCAGTGATGAAAAAAATCTGAGTACAACTGGATGTCATAATCTGGAAATCCTATAGAGAAAAAATATTGGCAAAAAAATATTGAGAATTTTTCATCAACCCACAGTAAAACTCCCAACGTGACTTGCCTTCAGAAATTTGGCCCTCTGACCCTTTGTGTCATCCTACGTGTTGCTCTACAAAGCCTACTGGAGGTCTAGCCTCAGACTGGTCTATGATGAAGTCGTTCTGCCTTCTTCTAACTGGAAAGACACTTCTACGACACTCTAGGACTCCTTCCCGAACTTTGGAACTGAAGACATCAATCCCTCTTAGCAATTCGACTTTGCCTTTAGAAGTTGTTGCACTACCCCAACATTAGCCTCTTTGTGGCTCTCGTACCTCTCTGCAAATTCACTTGCTGGATCTGGAATGCCTCCTCGAGACTCATTGTCTCTGCACCTCTCTCACTCTTCAATTTCTATCTCTCTTCAACAACTGACTACTGCTACTCTAGAAATCGACCTGCTCATAAATCGAACTACTCAAGTGTATTCTCCATCACCACATTGACATCATCTTATAATCCTCTCTTGGAGCACCAACAACCAATATTAAAACATAATCGATGGCTAGGTTCATCTCTGGATTGATTTGTGTGAGTTTCTAGATGATTCTTTCCTTGACTTAATTAATACTGATTAGTTAACCATATTCCCTAATTTTAGACTTGGGAAATATTTAAAAACTAGTTAATAATCTAATTAAGTCATTTCTAGGCATAATTTATAGAAACGATTTCTGGGTTTTGGAGATCTCATGTAGTTAGCCTATACACAAAATTTCATGGCTAGAACACATCTGATGCTACAAAAACTAACACTCTCTCGTAGAGGGGAATGTGTTCTAGTGCTACTACACCTCTTGTAGCAGTGCCATGTCTTTGCATAATCTCCTTTCACACTTCTGATGTCCGACCATACTACCCACCAACCACTACGCAAATTTGATATATGTTGCATCTGTGTTGCTGCTAACCCTACTGGACTATTGCCAACACTGCATCTGCATTGCAACTCCCTCTCATCTGTTGTTGCTACAACTGCAACATCTGCAACTGAAAAGAATCCAAAATATTGAATCAATTGTGATCAGTGTAATGCATATGTCACCCAAGTCTCCGAATGTTGCTATTATTTGCACTATCACAAAAGAATCTGTGCCATTGCTGACTTTGCACTATGTCGCTTGCACTGCTAGCAAATCTGCACTGCGCTCCCCAACATTTGACTGCTACTAGTCTCTACAACTATCGCGCTGGCATCTCACTGCATCGAATATCACTAATCCATTCTGCTACTGAACACTGTGGGCCCCTGTAGCAAGGTATTGATCCATGAGGTGGACTCCTCAAGGATCTTGCCCATTCTGAAAATTTCTAAATCTAACAATACCAGAAATTCTACTACAATAAACTGATTTTCATTACCTACTTATATTCTTCATGTTAACAAGTTATTTTTAGAAATATTCATAAAATATTAATGTAAATACATTGCATCCTACACCAATATATAGATCAATTATTGAAAAATAAATGAGACAATCACACAAAGGACACACTAATTATTGGACTAAACATCCCCGGAAAAACCCATTGTGGAAAAAAAGGTGCAACAGATATGAGGGTTTTATTATTAAAAAAAATTCTGAATACAACTATGGTTCCAAATCTGGCTCACCCAATAGAGAATAAACCTGATAGAAGTACCTCTATCCAGAGACAGATATTTTAGCGAATTGAACAACTGGATGAACAAACCCCACAGGTGACTACGTTGTCCCTAGTTCTGTGCAACGATGACTACTCCAAGCTCTGTGATGGAACTACATCATCTCCTTTAGGAGTTTCACCACCCTCCTAATAAGCCTTCTGGACTCAAAAATCGATCTGTTGAACTGCTACTTGATCTGCCTCAAGAAACCCCAGTACTTCCTCTAAGTGACTGCATCAGCTCCTCTAGCCTCTATGACACCTTTCTGGAGCTACAATGTCTCTCCCTGGTGTTGTGTTGCCTCTCTACTATGTATTATTGGGCTTGGACTCAATTCCCTCTGTCGAATTTCCCCTCTCTACACTAGAAGCTCACTCCAAAATTCTCAGCTAACCACACCCTAGAATTTCGATTTAGCTCAAGTGCTGCTCTCACTATGTGTATCCTCCAATTGACCCTAAGCCTCCTTTTATACCTTTCCTGTTGATAAATCAATGACCGTGATCTAATCTCTAAACAATGGCTAAGATTAAATTAGACTTGATCCTCATCCCTTAGAAGCTTCTCACCCATATTTTCTAGCCATTAATATTTTAATTTTCCTAAGTTTAGACTTAGGAACCCCATTAGAAATATTAATTATTTTAATAAAATACAATCCAGGTGGAATTTCACCAAACTATTTCTGGGTCTTGGAGATCTCATGTATTCTAGCCCCTCCACAAAGTTTTGGAGCTAGATCACATCCGATGCTACCCAAAAATCAACACTTCGTCTTAGCAAGGAATGTTCTATAGTAATATTTCCCAGCAGAAGTCTCACACTAATCCACGACATTGGTCCTCTGCGTTGTTGATGCTCGGCCTATTTCCCCTCATCCACTGTGCTGCTACAATCTGTATTGGTGCCCATGAAACTACCACTATCGCTATTACATTTGTACTGCATCTCCCTCTCAATATGCTGCATCATGTTTCCCATAGCACTACCATTCCTAACTATTGCACGGAAACTCAGTTGCTGAGAAATAAACAACTGAAAATCCACCTAAAAGCTAACATGTTGGTCAGTATGGATGCCCCTTGACGCTGAGGCTACCTATGTTGCTAATCTGTGCTGAACCTCTAATGCTACTGCAATGTTGTTGTATCTGCTCTATCCCTTCCGCACTACTGCAACACTCTACTACACTGCTTCAGACTTTGTCACTCTAGCTCTGCCACTATTGCTCCATCATCCCTCACACCAAATGACTCCCATCATTTTGCTATTTTCATTAAGGGCTCCCACAACCGTGTGTGATCCAAGAGTTTGGGCACCTTAAGGATCTTGCCCAACTTATGTAGTCCTCACAACTACAACTCAATATCTCCCCACCTCCTCTCTAGAGGTGCTTGAGAACTGATTGGTGCAATCATCATCATCCTCTTTGTCGACTTGTGCTAGAGAAACCTTTGATTCAGACTTCTCTTCTTTTCCCTTCTTCTAAGGGCACTACGTGGCGAAATGACCCATTTCTCCACATCTAAAGCATATGACTTTGGATATGTCCTTTTTATTTCTCTTATGTTGCCCTTGACATCCCGCTAATGTAAGAGCCACATCCTCCTCTTCTTCCTTCTTGACTCTAATCCCTTTTTTTTTTTGCTTCCTACCTTGGTCAACCATCCAATCTCTTCCTGTCGAAGAGCTGCCCACATCTCCTCCCAACTAGGAAGTGAAACCCTGCCCAAGATGCTTTGGATAAAGTTTTCCCAGTCTTCAGTGACTGCATTTAGGGCAATTCTAACCATAAATTTAGGATCTGGTGTAGGCCCTATGGAAGTTAGCTCGTCACAGATCCTTTACAACTTGAGAAGGAATGGATCGTTTTCTTCTCCCTTCTGCATATGAAACTATCTCATCTCACTCTCAAACAACATCTTATGATGAACGGAAGTTCCCTCGTATAATGTGGTTAAGGCCTCCCACATTTCCCTCATTGTGTCTTTCTCAACAATATGTTGGATCACATGATCCTTGACCCCATCCAAGATCATGCATTTTTCTTTTTCTTGAGCCTCTTCATACTTCTTGAGAGGATCGGCATCAACCGGAACAACAACCGTCCTCAAGGCATAATCCTTGATGTGATTTTTATCCAAAACTAAGAAGGCCACGCCTTCCAGATGATGAAGTTGGATGCTCCGTCCAACCTATCCTAGTCCCTCAATCCATTAACGTCCATCTATGTTTGAATGAATGTCGAACTGGTTCTCTTCTCCCTCTTTCGGTGTTGCCCCATAAAAACTCGGGTCTGGATTTCTTTGGCGCTAGAAATCCTCTAAGGAACAAGCTCCCTCTGAATTTCAATTTCCTTTATGGAAATCCTTTTGCCAACCATTGTCGAACCACCCCTCTCTAACCTCTCTTTTCTTTTACTGAGCACTGGATCTAGATTTCTTGGCAAGAAATATTCTGAGGAACTGCTTCCCTTTACTTTGCTTCTACCCCACTAGGTATTGTTCTGCACCAACATAATCAACACCCCACCAACAACTCCAGATGAAATATGTGTTGCACCTCTGGCCATGGCAACCAGAAAAACGAGACTCAATAGTCTTTTTGTTGGCCCAGTAACCACTGCACTACCCTCTACAACAATAATGTCACCCAATCAGGCTGACGCAAGCTCTGCGTGAGCCTCCCTTGGTGACTCTATCACCCCTCCTCTGCTCTCTCAGCAAGAAACTATGCTTCCTCTCGAGGAAGCTGTCTTCACACACATATTTCCTTTTTCCCTTTCGTCGATGGCTTCAGTCCTCCTTGATCTGCAATCACTCTGATACCATGTGAAAATTTCTAAATCTAACAATACTAAAAACCCTACCACAGTAAACTGATTTGCATTACCTACTTGTTTTCTTCATGTTAACAAGTTATTTTCAGAAATATTAATGAAAATACATTGGAGCCTACACCAATATATAGATCAAGTACTAAAAAATAAATGAGACAATCATACAAAGGACACACTAATTTTTGGACTAAACGTCCCTGGAAAAACCCAGTGTGGGAAAACTTGTGCAACAGATATGAGGGTTTTATTATTAAGTAGGTTTATGAATACAACAAAGAATAAACCTGACAGAAGTACCTCTATCCGAAGACAAATATTTTTGCGAATCTGGCAACTGGATGAACAAACCCCACATGTGACTGCATTGTCCCCAGTGTTTTGCAACGATGGTTGCTACAAGCTCTGCACTGGAATTGCGTCACCCTCCTAGTGAGCCTTCCTAGCTTAGAAATTGATCTGTTGAACTACTGCTCAATCTGCCTCACAGAAACCCTAACGCTGCCTCTAAGTGAGTGCATCAACTCCTCTAGCCTATGCTTCACCCTTATGGAGCTACGTTGTCTCTCCCTAGTGTTGTGTTGCCTCTCTGCTATGTATTCTCAACCTTGGATTGAAGTCCCTCTTCTGAACTACCCCTTTATGCACAAGAAGATCACTTTGAAATTCTCAGCAAACCACGGCCCAGAATTTCAATTTAGCTCAAGTGCTGCTCTCATTGTGTGTATCCTCCAATTGACCCCAAGCCTCCTTTTATACTTTTTCTGTTGATAAATCAACGATCGTGATCTAATCTATAATCAACGACTAAGATTAAATTAGACTTGATCCTCGTCTCTTAGAATATTCTCACCCATATTTTCATTAATACCCATTAATATTTTAATTTTCTTCAGTTTAGACTTAGGATCCCCATTAAAAATATTAATTATTTTAATAAAATACAATCCAGGTGGAATTTCACCAAATGATTTCTAGGTCTTAGAGATCTCATGTGTTCCAGTGCCTCCACAAAATTTCAGAGCTAAATCATATCCGATGCTACCCAAAAATGAACACCCATATGTAGCGCTTTGGGGCTACAACACCAAGTCATCCTAACTCACTCCTACAACTATATCAATAAACATGGTGAAGTCTTCCTCCATCTTGGATAAAATCCTATCGATCTCTGTTGAAGCTGTCTGTTGGTCCTGCTTCTCCTCCTTGTGCTTTTTCCTTAGAGGACACTTTGTACTATAGTGACTAAGCTCACCACATCTGAAGCACTTGACCTTCGACAGGTCCTTCTTCTTATTCCTCTACTCCCCATGTCCCTGACTGGGACCCTTAGATGCGAGGGTCACATTCTCCACCTCCTTCACCTGCTTCGATCCGCTATTACTACCATTGATGGTGCTCTTCAATAAAGCTCGTCCAAACTCTTCCTTCGACAAATCGATCCACATCATGTCCCACCTTGGAAAGATATCTCTGCCCAAGATACTTTGGACGAATACCTGCCACTCCTCTGAGACATTGTTGAGTTCCAATCGCATTAATTCTATGGGTTGAGGCGCTACCCCAACAACTGAGAACTAGTCTCGGACCTCCTGAATCCTGGTGAAGAAGGAATCTATGCCTTTCCCCTTCTGCATCCTGATGCATCTCAGCTTCTCCTCCAAGTACATCTTCCACTGCTCAGAAATACCTTGGTATAGCGTGGCGAGAGCCTCCCACATCTCTTTGGTCGTTCCCTTGGCCGCTATATGTGATACAATATGATCCCAGACTTTGTCTAGGATCAACCGCTTCGCCTATGCCATCTCCTTTCTGTACTCTTTCAATGGATTTGCATTCGTGGGAGCTACTACCACTGCATCAATATAAGCTTTCAAGCCAAATTCATCTAGAAGGAAGGATATCCTTGCCATCCAGATGACGTAGTTGGAAGTTGCATCCAACCTGTCCTGATCACAAAGCCCAACAATGACCATCTCAACAATTTGTCAAAAGCTTCCTCTTTCCTTCTGCTTGGTCATTGCTCTTCTATTCACACTCCCTTCTAGAGTGAGAAGATCTGTTCACAATGACTACTAATCTGCAAGGAAAAATAAAACTTCTTGAAACTAGAAGTTCCCTAAGAGAAATTTTTCCTATGGGTGTGCTTTTCTCTTTTCCACCTAGATGTTGGTCTTGCACTAACGAACTATTGTGAAACCCTCTGCATCCAACTAGAGATAGGCCCAACAAAAAATGAGTTGCTCCCTCTTCCTCTAGAATCACTCGATCTAAAAGGATCGAAATTTTCTATCCCTCTCTCAAAAAAATCAAACTTCCATAAGTAACTCGGCCTCCTGGCAAAATGTTGTGCTTCCCTTGGGAATTTCGACTTGCTGCTCTTACTGAGCAGCGAAATTCCTTCTTTTTTATTCTGAGCTCTTTGGCTGATCAACTGCGATCTAATACCAAGTGAAAATTCCAAAACTAGAACCCTATTGCAGCAATTGGTATTATTTCTCCTAATTGTTAATTAAGATAACAATTTATGTGCTACAAAAAATATTGGAATAAACATAGTACAACCTTCACAAATAAATATTGCAGAAAATAATGCACTGGAAACTGAGAAATTCTAGCACACACACATAAAATATGAGACAATTATTTTTGGATAAATGTCCCTAGAAAAACCCAACTTGGGAAGACCGGTGCAACAGTTAAGGGTTTTATTATTATGCAGCACTGAAAAAATATGAGTACAACTGGCTGTTGTAATCTAGAAATCCCACATAGAAAAAATACTGCAAAAATCTAGTGAGGAATTTTCCTCACCCCACAGGCAAACTCCCAACACGACTTGCTTTCAGAAATTTGGCCCTCTGACCCTGTGCGTCAGCCTCTACGCTGCTCTACGCAGCTTGCTAGACGTCTAGCCTTAGGCTGGTATCTGATGAAGTCGTTATGCCTTCTGCTGACTAGAAAGAAACTTCTCTGGCACTCTGGGACTCCTTCTCGACCTTTGGAACTGAAAACATCAATCCCTCTCAATAATTCAAATTTGCCTCTAGAAGCTACTGCACTGCCCCATCGTCAACCTCTTTGCAAATGCACTCATTGGATTTAGAATGCCTCCTCCATCCTCACTATATGTACCCCTCTCTCATTGCTTTGATCTCCAAGTCTCTCTCTAGCATCTGAATATTGCTACTCTGGAAATCGATCTGCTCAAAAATCAAACTTCTTAAACGCATTCTCCATCACCACATCGACCTCCTCTTATAATCCTCTGTTGGAGCACCAACGACCAAGATTAAACATAATTGATGGCTAGGATCATCTCTGAATCAATACTTGTGAGTTTCTAGATAATTCTTGCCTTGACTTAATTTATATTGATTAATTAACCATATTGCCTAAGTTTAGCCTTAGAAAATATTAAAAAATTGGTTAATAATCTAATTAATTCATTTATAGGCAGAATTTCAAGAAACAATTTATGGGTTTTGGAGATCTCGTGTCTTCTAGCCTCTCCACAAAATTTCATGGCTAGAACACATATGACTCTACAAAATCTAACATATTTCATCACTTGTGATAAATTGATGATTGAGATGTCGATCGAAACAACTTGTGTCCCTTTTTAGAGCAATATTCAACTAGATGGTCATTAGACCTATTAATTTTTCTTGCCATTTTATTTGGCTGTTAGGAATTATCTAGGAAGGGTCAGACATCAAGATGATTCATTTCTCATAATTCACTCTCATTAGATATTGGAGTTCATACTCATGGACATATTATAAATATTGGAATTCACATGTTCAAATAGTAGAATTTTCTACATTCTCAACATTCATATTTCGAAATTTTTTAAGAACAATGTTTTCATTGAATCTCAATTCAAAAGTTTTAAATTGAAGAATCAAATTATGCTAGTTTATGCTGGAAATACTGAGAGGGGGATGAATTAGTATTTCTTTTCAATTGTTAACCAGTTAGATTCTACACAATTTAAAATCAGAGAAATGAACAATTTTATTATTGAAATAAGAAAGACAAATGATCCTTTTACAAATGAAGGTGTACAATGATTTCCAAGCACCAACTTGGACTTAATGAGGCTCTAACCTCTAGGTATTCAACCCTATCTTCACCAAGGCTCCAACCTTGAGGGGCACCTACCCCAAGGACACCAATCCTTCTCTGCTACGTCACTAGATATTTGATCAAATACTTCATTTCACAAATCTGCACTATTCTGCACCATCTTCAATTTTTCACTGCTCCAAACACCAAAGTATACCATTGATATGTCTTCACACTTCCCAAGAAGAGTTAGCACCACACTGCACCAAGTCTGCACCTGTTTCTTCACTGGACTTATTTGATCAAATACTTCATTTCACCAATCTGCACTATTCTGCACCATCTTCAATTCTACACTACTCCAAACACCAAACTATACCACTAATCTGTCTTCACACTTCCCAAGAAGAGTTAGCACCACACTGCACCAAGTATGCACCTTGTGAATATTCAAAGTATACACTTCACTGCATAAAATTTCTTTGTGGGGGTAGGACTCTATCCCACTGCAGAGACCTGAGAAGCTCAACGTTGGAAGTCTGAAATCATTGTCACGTTGTGGAGATAGAAATAGTATAGAGACCAAAAAATTGTGCCAACGAGGAACTGTTCTTCTTCAATTCTGTTGTGACAGAGACCGAGGAGTTGTGCCAAACCTTATTTAACGCAGCTATGACAGAAACCGAAGTTGTGTCATTGAGGAACAACCCTATTGTGACCATGCAAACAAGAAACAAAGACCGTGAACCTGTGGAGTTGTGCAAATGAGGAACTGTGGAACCTTGCTAATGAAGAGACTCCTTTTTCTGGCTGTCCGAGAAGGTATACTCTTTTGTTTTCTTATCTTCTAGTTGTCCATGATATGTGAACAAGTTTTCATGTCTTTTTTATGTTATTTGATTCTCTTTTGTACTTGAGGAGGAGGTATGAGCCTATATTAATTGGCTATTCTGCCCATAAACCTAAACTGACTCATCTTTTAGTGCAAGCCGACATATATAAGTTTGTGTAGGTTGGCTCCATGAACAAAGGTATAATTTAACTTGTAAAATCAATTTCTCTCTCGTTATTTGGAATTTCAGGACACATAATAGCTCATTAGAAAGGTAAAATTATTCCCTTCAAGATGGTCTAGGTCTCATGATGAGATTCTTCCTCTAAGATGGAGAAAAATATTATTTAATGTGACTGATCATTCATTAGTGTAGAAATGGAGGCAGGGAAAAATGCCTTTGAGTGTTGGGCTTCTTCATTGATTGCCTTCTTAATCATATCCTTGTCTTCTTCAACATATCATCATGTCCTTGATGTCCTTGCCTTCTTCATCACCATGTCCTTCTTCATGTCCTTTCCTTCTTCAAAATATTGACATCAATGACAACTAGATTAACAATCTCCCCCTTTGTCATTGGATGGCAATATTTTTCTTCTTTCCTCCTTTGACATCAATGGCAAAGAAGCGCACAAGGACTCCCCCTATCAAACTGCTCCCCCTGTCATGCAACATCTTAAGAATTAGCTTAGTGTGATGCTAGAGAAATAACCCCCATATTTTGGCAAAGATTTTCAAATTCTTCTCGGGGAAGAGGTTTGGTGAAAATATCTGCAATCTGATCCTTAGTATTGATATACTCCAACTTGATGTTTTGTTCAGCCACATGTTCATGGAGAAAATGATATTTGATTGGTATATGTTTGGTCTTTGAGTGCATCACTGGATTTTTACTAAGACTGAAAGCACGTGTGTTGTCACAATAGATGGTGATTGGATGTTTAGTTTCTATGTTGACATCCTTCGAAGCTTCCTTCATCCATAGTATCTGTGTACAACAATATGCAGCAAATATATATTCGACTTCTACTGTGGAAAGAGATATATATGATTTTTTTTTATTGAGCCAAGATACTAGACAATCTAAAGAATGCATTTCCACTAGTACTTTTTCGATCATCCATGCTTCTAGCCCAATCAACATCAGTGTAAGTTGTCACTGTAAGAGTTGTGATTTTGGGATACCAAAGACCAAAGTCAGGAGTTCCTTTCAAGTATATGAGAATTCTTTTTACAACCAACAAATGGGATTTCTTAGGAGTTGATTGAAATATTCCTACCATTCCTACTACTTGCATAATGTTGGGTCTTGTAGCAATTAAGTATAGGAGAGCTCCAACTATTGACCTATAAAGAGTTGCATCTACCGAGGGGGATTCATCATCTTTTCTCAATTTGCAGTCTGTGGTCATTGGTGTGCTCATAGGTGCACAATCTTCCATTCCATATCTTTTAAGCATGTCTTTAAGATATTTTGCTTGAGATATGAACATGCCTGTTGTGGTTTGAGATACTTGTAGTCCAAGGAAGTAAGATAATTCACCCATCATTGACATTTCAAACTCTTTTGACATATTTTGAGCAAACTCATGGCTCATCTCATCATTATTTCTAGCAAAAATCAGATCATCAACATAGACAAGAGTGACTAGTAACTTATCCTCATCCATCTTCATGTAGAGATTACTTCCTGCCACCCCCTTTTTGAAGCCTTTTTGTTGTATATAGTGATCCAATCTTGCATACCAAGTTCTAAGAGCTTGTTTCAACCCATATAATTCCTTTTTCAACTTACAAAACAAAGTATTTTCCTTCTTCTGGATCAAACCCTTCTAGTTGCTCCATGTAGACTTATTCCTTGAGTTCCCCATTCAGAAATGTTGATTTTATGTCCATTTGATAGACTTTGAATCCTTTTGAAAAAGCAAATGCCAAGAACATCCTCATAGCTTCCGTACGAGCTACCGATGCAAGGGTTTCTTCAAAGTCGATTCCTTCAATTTGTGAATAACATTTACAAACAAGTCTTGCCTTATTTATGATGGTTTGTCCATCTTCATTCATTTTGTTTTTTAACACCCACTTGGTTCCAATTATATTTTTATCCTTTGGACAAGGTACCAACTCCCACATCTCATTCTTCTCGATTTGAGACATTTCTTCTTCCATGTCTTCCACTTAATGAGGATCCTTGCTTGAGTAAAAGTTTCTGGTTCTATCATAGATAGGAGAGCAACATCATTTTTCCTTGGTGTACTTGTCATCCTTCTTCAGGTTTGTAGCCCCTCATCTACATTGCCAATAATCTGTTCTTCCAGGTGATGTTTTTGGAGGAATTTCACTTTTGAAGGAGTTTGAGATGGTTCTTTTTGTTGAATTTTCTAAGTCTATCCGTTAGAAAATTAATATGTATTCTGCTGGTTTATTTCTTCTACTTGTAAATTCCGAACAAGTTATTTAAAACATTTAAAAACCAAAATAAACACAATACAGTCACAACATCTGCAGATCATCAGCTGAAAGAAAAAAAGCACACAAGTAACACCATTATTTTTGGATAAATGTCCCCGGAAAAACCCAATGCGGGAAAATCGATGCAACTATTCTGAGGGTTTATTATTATGCAGTATTTCCTTGAGTACAAATAGGTACCTAATCGGCTCACCCGACAAAGAAAAATACATGGCAGCAATACCTCTCTATTCGGAAACAACTATTCAAAAAACATTTCCCACGAAACTCTCTCCAACGACTTTGAAGCTCAGCGCTAGCCCTTCTAGCCTTCGTGTCAGCCTCCTGCTACACTGCGTCAGCCCCTGAACCCACTATATCAGCCCTCTGAGGCTCTACACAGCCTCTCGGACCCTTTGTGTCACTCTCTCTGCGTTCTGCATGGATGATGCAGTCCCTATGGGCTCTACGTTGTCTCTACTGGGCTCTGCATGGCCTGCTCTAGTTGTCGCTCTCGCTCTCTACTTCTGCGCTGGTCTCTTGGCACTGTCTTTGCCTCTCTACCCAGTACTCACTTCCCCTCACTTTTGATCACTGATTCACATTTGCTTAGCAACCTCGATATAGAAAAATGAATGATTGATCACTCTGGTGTGTTATCCAACTCACCCTCAAGCCTCCTCTTATACTTTTCCTGTTGGTCCTTCAATGACCAAGATTAAATCTCTAATCAATGACTAAGATTATATTTGACTTGATCCATGACTTTTGGAACCTTCTAACCCAGTTTTATATTAATAGCCATTAATATTTTATTTTTCCTAAGTTTATACTTAGGAACTCCATTAAAAATATTAATTATTTTAATATCTCCCAAACCGGGTATAATCTATCCAAACCATTTCTGGGCCTTGGAGATCTCATGTGCTTTAGCCTCTCCAGAAATTGTCACGGCTAGAGAACATCCGATGCGACCCCAAATCAACACTCCCTCTTAGCGAGGACTGTGCTCTACTAATACTCCTTATTGAGCATCACTCTGATTATCCAGCACCGGTACCTGTGCTGATGCTAGGCCTCCTCACCCAACATCCTGTACTATTACCCATGGCCCTAAAACTACCACTGTTGCATCTGTATGGCATCTCCCTCTGCATCTGTGCTACTCCTGGTCCATCCTCCCAACACTGCATCTGCACTGCATTGCCCTCTCATCATGATGCATCATGCTACTGCATATTGCTACTGCACTGCAACTCAGTTACTGAGAAGCAAGTAACTGATCCATCCAACTTATGACATCCTTGTTAGGCTAGAAACACTCCCTATGCTGAATCTCTCTCTGTCGCTAACAAGTGCTCCCTATATTAGCCTTTGCGCTGCTGCTACAACTCCCTGCATCTCGCACTGTTGCAAACCTCTCTGTGCCATCCTGCACCATTACAAATTTCACGTGCTTCTCACAATGTTGCAGCCTGCTAGCCTCGCGTTTCCCAGGGACTCCTGCATTGTAGCACTCTCCGTTGCTTCATTTGCATCCATCTCTATCGACATCTGCTAGTCCTGCTACTCTCTCTTCGAGGCTCCTGTAGCAAGGTATAATCCAAGCGGTTGGGCACCTCAAGGATCCTGCCCCTCATCACCTGTAGTCCTCCTAAATACAGCTCGATGTCTCCCCACTTCTTCTATAGTGGCACATGAGCACTCATGGCACAATTGTCATCCTCCTCTACTTCTTTCTCCGCCTTTGCTGGTGCTGCCTTAGAGTAAGAAGCCTCTCCCTTACTCTTCTTCCTCGGACACTGGTTTGCATAGTGACCCAGTTCCCCATAATGGAAGTACTTGACCTTGGAGAGGTCCTTCTTCTTCCTCTTCTCCTGCTTTCCCACAAATTCTAGAGTGGCATCCTCTTCCTCTTCCTTCTTGATCCCAACCCCTTTGCTGCTACTTCCCGTCTTGGTCAGCCATCTGATCTCTTCTTGATGAAGAGCCCCCCATAATTCTTCCCAATTTTGAAGACTCGCCCTACCCAGTATGCTCTGGACAAATGTCTCCCACTCCTCGGAGACTACATTAAGTGCAATCCTCACGATCAACTCCTAATCTGATGTTGCAGTCCTCACCATCAACTATTGATCTGGTGTGGCCCCTATGGAAGTCAGTTGGTCACGAATCTCCTTCAACCGATCAAGAGATCTATCTGCTCTCCATTTTGCATTTGGTATGACCTTAGCTGATTCTCTAGTAACATCTTCCTTTGCACGGAAGTATGCTGGTACAATGTCTTCAAGGTGTCCCACATCTCCTTTGTTGTTTCCTTCTCGGCAACATGTTGGACCACATGATCCTTGATCCCATCAAGGATGATGCACATTTCCTTGGCCATTGCATCCTCGTACTTTTCATTCGCTATCGGGTCAACTGGGATAGCCATCACTCTCAAGGTGAATCCCTTCATGTGATGTCTGTTTAGAATGGGCAGGATCCTAGCCTTACAGACCACAAAGTTGGATGCTCCATCTATCCTATCTTGATCACTCAGCCCATTCATGACCATCTCTTTTCTCTTCTTTTTCGACTCCTCCGAGTCTCTCTACTTCCCGCTTAGAAGTTCTCGATTCGACTCCTGTTGAGTCTCTCAACTTCCCATCTAGAAGTTCTCGGTTCGACTCCTCTGAGTCTCTCTACTTCTTGTCTGGGAGTTCTCTTCTGGACTTCCTCTAAGTCCCAATTTCCCTCTTGGAAATCCTTCTACCAACCGTCAAGTTTCCCCTCTCTGACCGTCTGTGCAACTACAACACTGATCCAAATTCCTTGGCTAGAAATCCAACTCCCTCCACCTTGGTTTTGCCTTGTTAGGTACTGTTCTGACCACAGTACCCCACCAGCGTCGCTCAAACTGCCCACAGCTTCATATGCCCTAGCAACTGAAGGGTTGAGCCTCTAGGCTCTGCACAATCCTCGCACTGGCAAAAATATCTCCCTCAGCCACTACATCAACCCTCCTGGTCTCTGCATGGCTCTGCATGAGCCTCTTTCTACCCTCCTTAGCCTCTGCGCTGGCCTCTCTCTAGTCCAGACTAATGACGCAATCCCTTTGTGTTAACCTTTCCTCTGTCGCTTTCTACAAGGATCAACTTTGTCACTCGGGACAGTTGAATCTGCTACAAATGCTCTGCTATGCTGATGGCTTCAACTTTCCTACGATCTGCAACCACGCTCTGATACCATGTTGATTTTTCTAAGTTTATTAGTTAGAAAATTAATCTGTATTCTGTTGGTTTATTTCTTCTACTTGTAAATTCTGAACAAGTTATTTAAAACATTTAAATACCGAAACAAACACAATACAGTTACAAAATCTACAAATCATCAACTGAAAGAAAACAAACACACAAGTGACACCGTTATTTTTGGACAAATGTCCCTGGGAAAACCCAATGTGGGAAAACCGGTGTAGCTATTCTGAGGGTTTATTATTATGAAATGTTTCCCTGAGTACAACTAGGTGCCTAACCAGCTCACCCAACAGAGAAAAATACACAGCAACAATACCTCTCTATTCGAAAAAAATTATTCAGAAAACCTGTCCCATGAAACCCTCTCCGGGGACTCTGAAGCTCAGCGTTGGCCCTTATGGCCTTTGCATCAACTCCAGGACCCTCTGTGTCAGCCCTCTGAGGCTCTACGTAGCCTCTGAGACCCTCTGCGTCACTCTCTTTGCCTTCTACGTGGATGACGCAATTCCTTTGGGCTCTGCATTGTCTCTGTTGGGCTCTACGTGGCCTACTCTGGTTGCTACTCTTGCTCTCTACTTTTGTGCTAGTCTCTTGGTACTATTTTCTGTGTTAGTCTCTTGGTACTATCTCTGCCTCTCTACCTAGTACTCACTGCCCCTCACTGTTGATCACTGATTCACTTTTTCTTAGCAACCCCGCTCTAGAAAAAAGAATGACTGATCACTTTGGTGTGTTCTCCAACTGACCCTTAAGCCTCCTCTTATACTTTTCATGTTGGTCCTTCAACGACTAAGATTAAATCTCTAATCAATGGCTAAGATTGGATTTGGCTTAATCCATGACTTTTGGAACCTTCTAACCCAATTTTATATTAATACCCATTAATATTTAAATTTTCCTAAGTTTAGACTTAGGAACTCCATTAAAAATATTAATTATTTTAATATCTCCCAAACTAGGTATAATCTGTCCAAACCATTCTAGGTCTTGGAGATCTCATGTGTTTTAGCATCTCCACCAATTTTCACGACTAGAGAACATCCGATGCTACCCAAAATTAACACTTTTTCCTTTTGTTTTTCTTGATATTTTTCCTCTTTTTAAGGTTCTTCTTTGTTTTCTTTAATGAGGGTGTCAACTTTATGATCTTCAATTTCCTTTTGTAGAACGGCTTCATCAATATTCACATTAATTCTTTCCACTATTTTCCATAGTCAATTATTATAGCACTTGTAATATTTGCTCCATGTAGAATATCCAAGGAATATTCCTTTGTCAACCCGAGAATCAAATTTTTCTCGTGAGTCATTATTGATTTTTATGAAGCATCTGCTTCCAAAAATCCTGAAGTATTTTACTAAAGCAAGTCTTCCTTTCGATATTTCATAAGGAGTCTTCTCATTATTTGGTCTTAGTTGTGTTCGATTCAAGGTATAAACTAATGTCCCGACTGCTTCTCTCCAAAATTTTGGTTGCAAGTCAGCTGCTAGTAACATTGCTCTTTCCATTTCTTGAATAGTTCGGTTTCTTCTTTCAACTACCCAATTTTCCTTGGGTGTTATAGAAACAAAGATTTCTCTTTCGATTCCATGTACTTTATAGAATTCATCAAATTCTTTTGATGTGAATTCTCCCCCTCTCTCTGTTCTAAGACATTTAATCTTAGAATCCTTTTCATTTTCTACAAGAGCTTTAAGGTTCTTAAAACATTCAAATGCTTCAGATTTATATTTTATGAAATATACCCACATCATTATAGTATAGTCATTAACAAATAAAGCAAAGTACCTTTCTCCTTGGAGAGTTGGAGTTCTAGTTGGTCCACATAAATCAACATGAATGATCTCCAAAGGTTTTGATGTATAGAACTCCTTAGTCTTGTCGCTGGTTCTAGTTTTCTCTCCATGTTGACATGGACTACATATAACTTGATTTGGATTGAATAACTTTGGAATGTCTTGCACTACATTAATCTTTCTGATATTGATCAAGTTATCAAAACTTGTATGTCCCAGTTGCTTGTGCCACAACCAACTTTCATCTGTTTGAATAAGGTAACATTTATCTTCTTGAATTTTGTTCAAAATGTAGACGTTATATAATTTTCTAATTCCTTTCGCCACAAATTCCCCTGAGGAAGAGTTCCTTATTTCACAATTTTTAGTGCTAAAGACAAAATTATTTCCTTGATCACAACTTTGGCTAACACTCAAGAGATTGTGTTTGAGCCTGTCTACCAGGAAAGCATTTTGAGCCTTTCCTTTTCCATGAATAAGGGTAACGGTTCCTTTTCCAACAATTTTGGTAGATCCACTTCTAAAGGATACATTTCCTTCCTTTTTGTTCAATGAGACAAACTTACTTTTGTCACCTGTCATATGTCTGGAGCACCCACTATCCACAATCCAATGATTTTCATCACTCTGAGCGCATAGAGCTAGGCCACATTTATTCGTATTAGGATTCTCATCTTTTTCTTCTCTTCTTTTGAGGGGGAAATTTTGTTCATTATGTCCATTAGCATTACATAATGAGCAAATTGGATCAAATTTTGCCAAAGGATCAAAATACTTGTAGGTCTTGATTTGTCCCTTCCCTTTGAGACCACATGGTTTGTTTGTTTGATCCTTCAATATTGGTGCTTCATTCTTATGAGCCATGCAATGTTTAGCTTGATGACCAAATTTTTTACAATAATAACAATGCCTAAGAAAAATAGTTTGATACCTGTTGTAATAGCCATGACTTGAGTCATATTTCTTCCTTGAGGTTATTCTTTCTTCACACTTTGGATTTGAGGTGGGCCTTTTCTCTTTGCAAGATGACTTCTCTTCTTTTGGGTAGCTAGAGAGAATTTTGACATAGATTTTTGCATAATCCTTCGAACTTGAAGATTCTGCTTTGAAACCAATCCCAAACTTGTCATTTTGAGATATTTGAATATTGAGAATGTGATTGAGTGTTTGAGAACTTTGCCAACTTCTTTTGACTTGTTCCAATTCCTTTCTCAGAAATACTATTTTAGCTTCACGATTTTCATAGATTTCTTCCTTTTCTTTTAGCTTATTTTTCAAGAGGTCTTCCCTTCTTTTTTCTTCCTTCTTTTCTACCTTGAGAGAAATGATTTTATTTCATAATTTCTCATTTTATTCAATGGCACTCATTAACAATTCATATACATTTCCTTCTAGTCCTGAATTGTCATCATTTGTGAATGCCATGAATAATAATTCTTAGCTTCCAGCATAGTCATTTTCTTCATCTGATTCATCATTATCTCCTTTGCAACAAGGGAAATTTTTATTCGATTTATTTTTGATGACTACAAATTCATCTTCATTAGACTCATCATGCTTAGAGAATAAATTTTTCTTATTAAGCCCTTTCTTTTTCTATACCATCCTTTTAGAATCCTCCTCATCATCACTATCATGCTTATGAGGACATTTTGCAGCATAATGACCTATTCTTCCACATTTGAAACTAATAAGAGGGCACTTCCCTTTTAGCTTGGATCCTTTCTTTAATCTTCATACAAATTGCGCCAATTCGGATCCAGGATCGGAGTCATCACTGCTGGTATTCCATGCTTTCACATTTCCTGATTTTGAGGCCTTGAATGTTGCAACTTTGGAGCTCGGGGTTCCTTTTCTCATTTCATAAGCAATGAGGATTCCATGAAGTTCATCCATATTGAGAGTATATAGGTCCTTCATTTCTTCTATAGCACTTACTTTGGATTCAAATATGTCAGGGAGAGATTTTAAGACCTTTTGAACAACAATTCTTTCTTCAATATTTTCTCCCAGTCCTTTAAGAGAGTTGACCACTTCAGCTACTCAAAGAAAGTATGATGAAATATCTTCTTCATCATCCATTTTCAGAATTTCAAATTTCCTTCTATGAGTTTGAAGTTTTTCCTTCTTAAATTTGGAGTCCCCATCATATACCAGTTCATCCCATACTTCTTTGGCTAAGTCACAATTCATGACTTTTGTAAATTTAGAATCAGTGATTCCACTAGTGATGGAATTTAAGGCTTTTGCATTTGCAATGTAAGCTTTCATTTCATCTTGATCAGTTGGAAGAGTGGAAGGAGCCATGTACCCATTCAAAACAGAATGCCAAACTTCAGCTCCAAGGGAGATTAAGTAGTAGGACATTTTTTTTTTCCAAAAACCAAAATTTGTGCCATCGAACAAAGGAAGCCTCCCTGTCACTTCTTGATTCTTCATTGTGCCTAAGAATCCTTATTGTAGCTGTTAGTATGATAGTGAAGAAGCTGGCTCTAATCCAAATTGTTGGAAATACTGAGAGGGGGTTGAATCAATATTTATTTTCAATTGTTAACCAATTAGATTCTACACAATTTAAAATCATAGAAATGAACAATTTTATTATTTAAATAAGAAGGACAAATGATCCTTTTACAAATGAAAGTGTACAATGATTTCCAAGCACCAACTTGGACTTAATGAGGCTCTGACCTCTAGGGCTTTGACCCTATCTTCACCAAGGCTCCAACCTTGAGTTTAGGGGCACCTAGCCCAAGGACACCAATCCTTCTCTACTGCTTCACTAGACTTACTTGATCAAATACTTCATTTCACTAATCTGCACTATTTTGCACCACCTTCAATTATGCATTGTTCCAAACACCAAACTATACTACCGATCTATCTTCACACTTCCCAATAAGAGATAGCACCACATTGCACCAAGTCTGCACTTGCTGCTTCACTGGACTAATTTGATCAAATACTTCATTTAACCAATCTGCAGTATTTTGCACCATCTTCAATTCTGCACTACTCCAAACACCAAACTATACCATTGATTTGTCTTCACACTTCCCAAGAAGAGTTAGCACCACACTGCACCAATTCTGCACCTTGTGAATATTCAAAGTATGAACTTCACTGCATAAAGTTCTTTGTGGGGGTGAGACTCTATCCCACTATAGAGACCCAAGAAGCTCAATAGTGGATGTCTAAAAACATTGTCACATTGTGGAGATAGAAATAGTATAGAGACCAAACATCTGTGCCAACGAGGAACTGTTCTTCTTCAATTCTGATGTGACAGAGACCGAGGATTTGTGTCAAACCTTATTTAATGCGACTATGACAAAGACCGAAGTTGTGCCATTGAGGAACAACCCTTCTGTGACCATGCAAACAGGAAACAGAGACTGTGAACCTATGGAGCTGTGCAAATGAGGAACAAAACCTTGCTAATGAAGAAACTCCTTTTTCCGATTGTCCAAGAAGGTATAATCTTTTGTTTTCTTATCTTCTAGTTGTTCACGAGATGTGAACATGTTTTCATGGCTTTTCTATGTTATTCGCTTCTCTTCTATACTTGAGGAGGAGGTCCGAGCTTATATTAATAGGATATTCTACCCATAACCCTGAAAGGACATGTCTTTTAGTGCAAACCGACATATATAAGTTTGTGTAGGTCGACTCCATGAACAGAGGTATAATTTAACTTGTAAAATAAATTTGCCTATCGTTATTTGAAATTTCGGGACACACAATAGCTCATTAGAAAGGTAAAATTATGCCCTTCAAGATGGTCTAGGTCTCATGATGAGATTATTCCTCTAAGACAGAGAAAACTATTATTTAATGTGATTGATCATTCATTAGTGCAGGGAAGAATACCTTTGAGTGGTGGGCTTCTTCATTGATTTCCTTCTTAATCATATCATTGCCTTCTTCAACATATCATCATGTCTTTGATTTCCTTACCTTCCTCATCACCATGTCCTTCTTCATGTCCTTTCCTTGTTCAAAATATTGACATCAATGGCAACTAGATTAACAGTTAATGCATTAATTCTTGTTTGCACACTGGGATAATCATTCAATCTCATGACTAAGTGTAGGATTGTTAGCTTGTGAGTCCTAAATGATCACAAAGTCTTAGATCACCTCTTTATCATTTGTCATCCTTATCATTGATGAGGTGCCATCCCTATCTATTACAAAGTTGTCAGCGTGTTGAGAATGACTAAAGCCTTTTCTACTAATTATTATGTCATACCTTATTGCATTGTTTAACAAATATGTTTACACATTCATTTGTGATTTTTTAAATAAACTAGACATCTAATAAACATATAAAGTTAGTGTGGTTTGTTCATAGTATTTGTTTACCATTTATTATTTATTAAAAACACTTTCAAACAATGTAATGAAATTCCAACTCTTTTATATCTTTTATGTTCTAGAAAGCTATGATGAGTGCACAATTGAATATTGATAAGTACTTCTAATGATGCAGATCTTTTTTTAACAATTCCAATATATCATTAAGAAATTACACTTCAAAAATTCAACCATAAAAGCATAAGGACAATAAAGATCACAATGCACAAAGAAAACACAAGATTTATCCTCGGCAAACCCACTTGAAGGAAAATCCCAATAACCTTTTCCTTAAAGAAATTATTTAGTTCAACAAGAAAGACATCTAATGTTGCTAGTCAACTATGCCAAGAAGCTAAAGGTCAAATTTGGTCAAGAAACCCTCTAGTCAAGTCAAGTCAAGTCAATCTTCTTCCCTTCAAATTTGACCGTGTTAGATCTACTAAAAAATTTTAACCTTCACAGAATAAGAATTGCCCAAACGCTACTCAAAATTTAAGTCTCTCCAGAACCTACCAAAAATTTTGGTCTATCCAAAAATTACCCAAAATTTCAGCCTATCTAGAAATTGTTGCTTAGAAATTCATATTTGTGAATTCAGAGAGAGAGAGAGAGAGAGATGATAGAGATGAACTCATCCTTCTTCTTCTTATTCATCATTCTTCTCCTTTGCTTGAATTCCCAAAAACTGTCTTCCTTGAGTGAGATCAAATGATGCCTTTGCGGAGGAGGTCGAATGCCTTTATATAGTGGTATGCCTTTGCGAATGGGTGTGTCTCTTCACTGGGGCCAACTTTGACTAGTTTGGATCCAAATTTTCAAAATTTTCTTTTAATTAGACATGACTAACATGTCTTATAATAATTCTTAAGGGCTAAATAGTCAAAATGGCATGAAGAAAATGTCTTATAGACTCTTTATACATTACAAGGGATAGGATGTAAATTATGAAGACTCGTCATAACTACAAAATTCAACACTCCCTCTTATCTAGGGAGGTATTCATAATGACTAGACAAATGTTCTTCATGTGAACAAATTTCTCTAAGAAAAGGCTATAAAAAATCATCACCATAATTGGGTCACAAATGTGGTAAGCTAATAACATTAATAAAATACCATAATTCTGGCCAAATAACTTTGACATGTGGTCGATCAAAAACATCAACATACTACCATAATTCTGGTCAGTACCTCCGACACATGGTGCATCCTCACCATAATTCTAGTCTATTTGACACATTGTATAATACTAATCTTGGTTCACCATCATTTTGGTTGGCACCTAACACATGGTTAATCCCCAAAGGCCACACTCTTCCTAAGTAATTTGGGAATAATGCTCATGATCTTGATGCTTAAATGCCACACTCTTCCTGAGTAATTATGGGGCTAATGCTAATGATATTCATTCTTAAAGGCCATACTCCATCTGAGTTATTTTGGGCCTAAAGGATCATTCTTCCTAATTCTGGTCAATATAATTGACACAGGAAGAATGGTTATCCTCTACTGGACCATTCAACCTAATTTTGGTCATTTATGACATAGGGAGAATGTCAGTCCATGATGTTATCTCATCAACACTCCCTCTTAATGAGAGAGGCATTCTCCACAAGCCCAATCTTGTCCCTAAAGTATACAAACTTTACTCTAGACAAATGATTTGAAAGAATATCAACAATATGTTCATTAGTGGAGATATACTGGATCTTCACTACTTCCTTTTGTACCATGTCACGAATGAAGTGGTACTTGATCTCGATGTCCTTTGACTTGTCATGGAAAATTGGATTCTCTATCAGCTTCATACAATTTCTTTTTCACAATATATCATGGTCGGTTCTAGCACATGATCAAACAATCTCGTGAGTAACTTCCGAAGCCACACTACTTCACAACTCACCAAGCTAGCTGCAATATACTCTGACATGGTAGTACTGAGTGAAATAGAAGTTTGTGTCCTGCTCTTCCACAAAATCATAGCAGAGCCTAACCTCCAAATATACTCTTTATGTCTTCAACACTCCCTGCCCAATCTACATCAATAAATCCTTGCAGTTGTATGTCAATGTTTGAGACATATCTTAAACCATGGTCAATTGTACCACATAAATATCTCAATATGTGTTTTGCTGCAATCCAATGATCATGTCTACATTCCACCTGGAACTGGCACATCATGTTCACTACAAAGCAAATGTATGGCTTGGTATTAACCAAATACATCAACAAGACAATAAGCTTTTGATACATGTATAGATCTACCAAATCAAACTCAAAGTCTCTCAACTTTCTCAGATTTGTCACCATGTGAGATGCTATAGATTTACAGTGCATCATTCCAAATTTCTGCAAGATCTTGATAACAAACTTTCCTTAACTAAGGAAGATTTCAATAGGCTTTTTCCGTACTTCTAGTCCCAAGCAATAGTGCATCAACCCAAGATCCTTCATATCAAATTTAGAAGCCAACTCCTCCTTACTACGAATAATGAGATGCTCTACACCTGTCAGATATAAGTCATCAACATATATAATAGAATCATAAGTTCATTCTTCTTGACTTTGAAATACAGGTTTGGATCAACATCACTTTTGGAGAAACCAAGTCTTGTCAGATAATTGTTAGTTTGTGTATACTAGGCTCTCGATGCTTTCTTAAGTCCATACAAGGCTTTCTTCAATCTACAAACATGAGACACTCTTCCATGGACCTTAAAAATTTGAGGTTGCTCTATGTACAGTTCTTCCTCAATCACGACATTAATAAAAATAGTCTTTACATCCATCTGATGTAAATTCCAACTCACAAAAGAAGCAATAGAGATAATAGTTCTAATGGTAGTGTGGTAACTAGAGCAAAAGTTTCATCATAACCTTTTCCCTATTCATGGGAGTGTTGATTTTTGGTAGCATCGAATGTGATCGCCTCAAAATTTGCAGGGAGGCTAGAACACATGTATTCCAGAATACCCAGAAATCGTTTTGGGAAATTCCACCCGGAGAATGTTTTATTAAAATGGGTGCCTAAGTTTAAAATTAGGAAATTAAAATAATTAAAGGGTATTAATTAAACTGGGGGTGAAACTTCTAGAAGAAGATGAGGATTAAGCCAAAATGATCTCATTGATTAGAATTTAATATGGATGTTGGTTATTCAATGAGAAGATTATAAGAACAGGCTTGATGGGCATTTGGAAGACACACCGTGTGAGAGATCAAGAGATCGCTTTCTAAAGAGAGAAGCATAACAGTTGCCGGAGAAGTGATCGAGGTGATTTCTTGTAGTGAGGGGCATGGATAGTTTCTAGAGGAAGTTTCCCTGATCCGGAGAGTAAAAGGTAGAGAGGGCAGAAAGATTTCGAGAGAGGCTTACATAGGGGCCACACAGAGCTATGATGTGGTAGTGCAGAGCTTCAGAGGGAGTTCGAAATTCCGCTGAGGAACAGTCAGGATCAAGTGCCGGAGCCGAGGTGTGAGACCGGGACAACAGAGGGGCGAAGTTTCCAGTGAGAAGAGGATCAAAGGAGGTGCATCGCAGTCCTAGCAGCAGTGACTGCATGGGTATGATGCAGTACTGTGCAGAGGCATCATAGAGGCTCATCTCCAACGTAGATCAGTACCAGATTTTCCAATGACGGGGTGAGATCATCTCACTACTTCTTTTCCAGTTAGATCTCTATATAGGATTGCCAGTTTTGGCATCCAAAGGATTGTACTCATAAATTACTTCTTAATAATACAAACTCTCAGTTGTTGCACCAATTTTCCCACACTAGGTTTTTATGGGGACATTTGTCCAAAAACAATGGTGTCACTTGTGTGTGCTATTTCTTTCTTGCTTAGCGCTTGTTTCCGCATATTATTGAAGTTGTGAAGTTTGCAGTTGTATTTATTTTGATGTTTACAATATAATACTGTAAATAACTTGATTCAGTAGGAGAAATATAATTAGTTGTTGCAGTAGTGATTCGGGAATTCCAAATTTTCACTTGGTATCAAAGGGCAGGTGAAGCAAGAGAGCAGACCGGAAGAGTGAAGTGTTGAAGAGAAGGAGGGAGATTGAAGTGTTGTGTAGGAAGTAAATCAAATCCCCAAAGGGATTGCTTAGTGCACGCCATGAGGAAAAGATTCTCGAGGAAAATATCTCTCTAAGTGAGTTGACAGAGAGGTAAGATTTCCAATTCATGATTTGGCAGTGGCAGAGGGAGCAGCACAACAATAGATCCAACGCTGAGCAGACTTCAGGTGGGACACAGTTTTTTGCAGCAGTTTCTAGGGCAGAAAAATGTCAAAAGAGGGAAGGAAACACTATTTGAGGGAATTTCTTCCTCAGAGAATTCCTAGCCAGGGAATTTGATTTCTCATTTGTTGAGCAGCAGATCTACTAACTCCAACAGGGAGTGCATAGGTCATCCTAGTAGTAGTGTAGAGGAGAGATGAGGTAGTTCGACATTTTGTCGATAGAGATGGCATCCAATGGGCTGAGAGATCAAGATCGTTTGGATGGAGCATCCAAATATGTGATCTGGAAGGCTAGGATCTCATGCCTTCTAGATGAGCATGATCTCAAGATGTATGTCGATAGTGTGGTAGTTGTACCCGCTGATGCAGATCCACAAAAAAAGTACAAGGCTGAGATGGCGAAGGCAAAGCAGTTGATCCTCGATGGAGTGAGGGATCATGTTGTATGTCACATTGCTGACAAAGGGACGGCCAAATAGATGTGGGATGCCTTGGCTACACTATACCAAGGATCTTCCAAGCAGCGTAACATGTACTTGAGGAGAAGCTGAGATCAACAATGATGGATAAAAGGGACTGCATTGATCCGTTCCTATCAAAGCTTTAAGAAGTCTGAGATCATTTGGCAGTTGTAGTATCAACACCTCAGCCTACATAAAGGTGAAGTTGGCCCTGAATTCAGTCTCAGAAGAATGAAAAGTATTTTTCCAGAGTATCCTGGGTAGAGAGAGATTGTCGAATTGGGAAGGAATGTGGGCCGCCCTTCAGCAGGAAGAGATGAGGCGAGACTTAGTCAAGTGAAAACTTGATGGAAGCAACAACAGTGGGGCAAAGCCCAAGGAGGAGGAAGAGAATGCAACCCTTGCATCAAAAGCACAACAGGAGCAGCGAAAGAAGAAGAAAGATGCCTCAAGATCAAATGTTTCCGGTGTGGTGAATTTGGTCACTATGCTGCGCAGTGTCCTCTCAAGAAGGATAACGATGAGAAACATGATCTGCACGTTGCAAGAGATCAAGGAGGAGTTTTCCATGATTGCCCAAATACCTCCAGGGGCGAGCTGGGGTGATCTAGTATTGTAGTTCGAAAGCACTGCAAATGGGCAGGATCCTTGAGGAGTCAACCTCTTGGAACAATACCTTGCTATGGGAGCCCATAGTAGAAGTAGCAGAGGAGTGTCATAGTGATAGTTGCAATGGCTAGGGGTTTCAAAATCTGAGCAACAGAAAGCTAGTGTTGGTAGTAGTGCAGTTGGCACAGAGAAAATTCAGTAGCAGAGTTGTGGCTTCAGTGATAGCATAGAGACTAACAACAGTTAGAACTCCAGTAGCAGATGCATCAAGATGAAAAACTTTGGTTCAATGTTTTGAATGTTTTTCCGTTGTTGTTGCAGCAACAAAAATAATTGGAGAGGGTTGCAGTGCAGGGGCAGAGTTGGCATTGCTTGGGTTAGAAGTAACACAGATGCAACATTTGTGCAATAGTTGGTGAGCAGTCATGTCAAACATCAACAATGCAGAGGGAGATGTTACAGAGAATGGTGATGCTTCAGCAGGTTGCATTACTAGAGCACATTCCTCGCTAAGAGGGAGCATTGATTTCCAGTAGCATCGGATGTGCTCTAAGCCTCAAAATTTGCAGGGAGGCTAAGATACATGTATTCCAGAATACCTAGAAATTTTTTTGGGAAATTCCACTTGGAGAAGGTTTTATTAAAATGGGTGCCTAAGTCTAAACTTAGGAAATTAGAATAATTAAAGGGTATTAATTAAACTGGGGGTGAAATTTCTAGAAGAAGATGAGGATCAAGCCAAAATGATATGAGCCATTGATTAGAACCTAATCTAGGTTGTTGGTTACTCAACGAGAAGATTATAAGAAGAGGCTTGATGGGCATTTGGAAGACACATCATGTGAGATATCAAGAGATCGATTTCTAAAGAAAGCAACACAACAGTTGTTGGAGAAGTGATCGAGGTGATTTCTTGCAGTGAGGAGAAGGGATAGTTTTTGGAGGAAGATTTCCTGATCCAGAGAGTACAAGGCAAAGAGGGCAGAAAGACGTCCAGAGAGACTGACGCAAGGCCACGTAGAGCTACGTTGTGGCCACACAGAGCTTCAAAGGGAGTCTAAAATTTTGTTGAGGAACAATCGAGATCAAGTGTCAGAGTCGGGGGGTGAGACCGAGAGGAAAAAGGGCCAAAGTTTCCAGCTAGCAGAGGATCAGAGGAGGTGCAGTGAAATCCCAACAACAATGACGTAGTACTGTGCAGATGCAGCACAGAGACTCATCTCCAGCGCAAATCAATGTCGGATTTTCCAGTGACAGGGTGAAATCATCTCACTACTTTTTGTCCAGTTACATCTCTGTATAGGATTGCCAGTTTGGGCATCCAAAGAATTGCACTCATAAATTACTGCTTAATAATAAAAACCTCAGCTGTTGCACCGGTTTTCCTAATTGGGTTTTATCGGGGACATTTGTCCAAAAACAATGATGTCACTTGTGTGTGTTATTTCTTTCTTGCTCAGCTCTTGTTTCCACATATTATTTAAGTTTTGAAGGTTGTAGTTGTATTTATTTCGATGTTTACCAGATAATACTGTAAATAACTTGATTCAGTAGGAGGAATATAATCAGTTGTTGCAATAGTGATTCAGGGATTCCAAATTTTCATAGGGAGAACCCTCTAGCCACAAATCTTGCCTTGTATTTGTCACTATTGTCATCCACTTCATGTTTGATCTTGTATGTCCATTTGGAGGTGACCACAATTTTCCCTTCAAGCCTTGACACAATCTCCCATACATCATTCTTCATAATCGATTAATATTCTTCCAACATTGCGTCCTTCCATACTTGTTGGCTAGCTACTTCTTCAAAGGTGGAAGGTTCATAATCATTAAGATTAGTCATTAAAGTTGCATATCCAAAATAACTCTTCATTCGCTTCCTTTCCCTGAAGGCGCCACGTGGTGCTACATGTCCTGCATCCTACAAGATAGATCTAAGCCAAATCGACCTCTTCCTTATTTCAAGAACAATAATCGGATCCATTGGTTCGCTAGGCCCTTCTAGCTATTCTTGATGATCTATCGGATGTTCTGCAATATTGGATGGACATGTAACTTCTTTCTTGAGAGCTTCACATTCTTCGTCGGCATCAAAATCCATGGAAACTTCTTTATATTTCCAATAGGCCACATTTTCAACAAAGGTAACCTCCCTGCTAACTTGTTTTTGACCTGGAACATAGATTTTATATGCCTTTGATGAATCACTGTATCTAACAAATATTCCTTTGTTTCCCAAAGGCTCTAACTTCCTTCTCTTATCTTTAGGTACATGGATATAAACAAGACAACCAAATATTTTCAAATGACCAACTTGTGGTTTTTGTCCAGTGAATGCTTCTTCGAGAGTCTTGTTTTCTAGAATTCGACGAGGACTTCTATTTTGAATGTAGATAGTTGTCATAGATGATTCACTCCAAGGAAACACATGCAGGTCTTGATCATGAATCATTGCCTTAACATATTCTTCAAAGGTTCAATTCTTTCTTTCAACAACCCCATTTTGTTACAGATTATAAGGGAATATCAACTCCCTCTTAATCTCGACTTCTTGGCAAACGGAAACGATCTCCTCAGAAGTATATTCTCCTCCATTATAAGATCTTAGGATCTTGATCTTCTTTCCCTTCAAGTTTTCAACTTCAACCTTGAATTCCCGAAACTTGTCAAAGACTTCATCCTTTTTCTTCATGAAGTAAATCCATGTCTTGCGAGCGAAATCATCAATAAAGGCTACATAGTACAAAGAGCCTGCAAGAGATTTCACTAGCATCGGACCACATACATATGAAAGGGTTAGATCCAAAATTTCCTCAGATCTACTTTCATTGGTTAGAAAAATATTCTTGACATTCTTCCTAAGTGCACAACCTTTACATACTTCTTCATGTTCTACCTGCAAATCTATGATACCTGAAACCATCTGTTTTAAAGCGAGCAAAGCTCTATAGTGAGGGTGATCATATCTTTTATGCCAAAGCTCACATGGATTAATTTCATTATGTACAAATTCCAATTACTCTAGTAGAATCAATACTACAACCCTTCATACAAGAACTTTTCCATCAACAAATGCTACTTTATCTTCCTTATTTTACAAACATGAAATATAAACCAAATTCTTTTTCAAACCTAGTACATATAATATGTTTCTTAGATGAGTGTTTTCACATGATTCCAACTCAATAGAAGTCTTCCCAATAACTTTGATTGCATAACTATTGTTGTCTCCAAGCTCTACCTTTTGAGATAATCATCTTTCCATTAAGCTTGTGAGGTTGTCATGATAACTTGTCATGTGACTTTGAGGCACCACTATCTACTAGCCATAAATCATCGCTATCTGCAATCGAAACTATAAAATCAAAAAAATCAAAGAAATCTTTGTCACCAAATTCTTCATTCTTAGGTTTCTTTGGAAGTTCTTCAAAATCTACTATAGTGGCATGCCGCTTTCCCTTTCTCTTTCTATAATTTGATCTTTCAGGACAATCACTTCTACAATGACCAAATTTATGACAATGATAACATTTAATCTTTGACATATCTCTCTTTCCTTGAGGAGCATATATTCTTCCTTTGGGTCTTCTTCCTTCAGATCTTCTTTGGAAACTAAACGTCTTTCTTCCTCCACCCTTCTTGAAATGTGCTACATATGCTTGAGAATCACCTTCTTTGGATCTCTGAATCTTTTCTCTTGACATGTGCCTTGATTCTTCTTGAGTACATGCAGTCCATAGTTCATCAAAATTTGGAGTTTATTTTCTAGCACATATCCTTGATGCAAATGAATCCCATGATTCAAGTAAACCATTAAGTGTTGTAGTCACTAGTTCATTTTCGGGAATGATTTCATCAATTGCTTGAAGTTGATCTCTCAATTGAGAAATCCTCATGAAATATGAGGCTATAGTATCATTCCTTGTCATTCTAACATCACGAAGCTCATTCTTCAAACTCATTGCTTGACCAATATTGTTGATAGTGTATAATCCAATTAGGGCATCATACATTTTCTAAGGATTCAAGATTTGCAATATATGGAATCAAATGATCTCTGACAAAATCGAAAATGATACTCCTAGTTCTAATATCATCCTTCTCAAATTTTAACTTTTCTTCATCCTTTTCAAGTTTAGTGACCTTGCCCTTCACAATGCCCAAGGGTTCATTTTTTGCAAGGAGGTCAATTCTCATTTTCCAAGCCCTAACGTTTGTAGCTCCTAATTTGCTTTCAACCTTCATATAGGAACCCATAGTCATAGACAAGTAGATAGATTTTAGATGAGGTCTTCTTTAATGCTCTTCCCTTTACCAAATCTTTCCAAGAGTGATCTCAAAGTTCTTTTTTGTCACCAAAGCTTTGATGCCATGTTGAGTTTTCAAGTGCAACAGGTACAAGCACAAAATTTTGAAATATTGATAATTACTTCTAATGATGTAGATCTTTTAACAATTCCAATTTATCATTAATCCATTACACTTTAGAAATTCAACCATAAAAGCATAAGGACAATAGAGATCACAATGCATAAAGGAAATGCAAGATTTACCCTTGGAAAACCCACTTGGGAAAAAAACCCATCAACCTTTTCCTTGGAGAAATTCTTCAGGTCATCAAGAGATATGTCTAACACGACTAGTCAACTATGTCAACAAGATAATGATCAAACCTGGTCAAGCAACTCTCTAGTCAAGTCAAGTCAAGTCAAGTCAAACATCTGCCCTTCAAGTTTCGGCCTGCCCAGAATATGCTGCCCAAAAACTACCCAAAATTTCAGCCTGTCCAAAAATTGTTGCTCAGAAAGTCACACATGTGAAGTCAAGAGAGAGCGATAGATGATAGAGATGAATTCGTCCTTCTCCTTCGCTTGAATGCGAGAAATTGTCTTGCTTGAGTGAGATTGAATGGTGCCTTTATGAAGGAGGTCAAATTCCACTATATAGTGTTTTACCTTCGCGAATGGGTGTGTCTCTTCACTGGAACCGACTTGACTAGTTTGGAGCCAAAAATTGAAATTTCAAAATTCAAAAATTTCTCTTTTAAATAGGACATGAAGAACATGTCTTATAATAATTCTTTTAAGGGCTAAATCAAAATGACATGAACATGTTTTACAAAATCTTTATACATTACTAATGGCTAAAACATAAATTATGAAAACCAACCATAACTACAAAATTCAACAAGCTAATTATTTGGTCTATTAAGATAAATACTTTTGAAGTTGTGTAATCAAGTGTTTCATTTGCATCACCTTCATACTATTATTATTTTTTTAAAATAAATTATATTACATAATAATAAAAAATGTACAATATATTTATAGCTTTGTTTGTTCATATATGTGTGTGTGTGAAGGAAGAAAATCAATAATATATAAAATGTTTAATAATTTCAAAATTGACTTTGTTAACTTGAAATAAGAGAATATTATTTTACAAATATATTAATATATCAAATGTTTAAATAGATATTAAGAAATGACAACTTCCTATAATTGCAACCTAATTTTTGCCCTCCCCTCGAGCCTCTTGGACAAGGTATCTATTATATGTTGCAAGCCAATAAAAATGCAGTTGTATATTATAATTTCAATCATCATTTAATGAGAATACATTTTTTTATACCATAAGAAAGAATATGAATTAATTAGTCATTAATATCATATACTTATTTTTCATATATTTTGATATAAAATCTTTATAAGATAAAATATAAGATAACATAAATGCCTTTGGGAAATGTAATATGAAGATGTACGAGTCATTAATACAATACAACTTTTCTCTTTTCATAGAGAACATCTAAATTCAAATATTAATGGAATTCTACAATTCTATTTGTACTTTCTTAAAGGATTACACATAATAATAATGTGATCAACACCAACTATTTAAAAATCATTTTCAAATTTTTATATATTATTTTCAAATTTATGCCATGAAGATTGAGAGAGAGGATGCCTTTCAACATACTCTTAACATTTTATCATTTGAACATTTTTTTGGTTACATTCTTTTTTACTAATTTGCCTAAAATCTAGGTAGAACTTTAGAAAAATTGTTAAAATTGCAAATATCAGTGGTTGAGATTGCATAATTTAGGTGCAATAAGGGTTTTTTTTAGGACATTCTCTATTTATACATTCAATAATGCAATTTGAGCAATGAGAAATTGCAATTTCGCCAATAATTACATAACCAAATTCATTATTAAAAAAGTTTTTATGTTTAGACTTATCCATGTCTTTGTGTCAGACAAAACCAATCTCTTAGTGATATTCAACCTTATTTTTGAAATAGAAAAAATAACTAATAAATATATAAAATTAATGTGTTTTGTTCATTATATTTTGAAAACACTTTCGACCAATATAATGATATTTTATTTTTTTTACTAACATTTTTATCCTAATGAACTAATCATTTAATTTATCAAAATAAGAAATTTTGATATAACCAGAGGTTTTATATTTACATCTCTTATACTATTTTTTAAAATAAATTTCACTCTTAATATTATTTTTTTAAATAAATTTATAATTTTGTTTAATTTATCAACCCTTGTACTATTTTTTAAAATACACTTTAAAATAAAATTATAATTTTGTTTGATTTATCACACAAGCTATCCACTCTAGTTTCCTTTTTTCATTCATATATATATAAGTTATACGGAAAGAAAATAAAAGCTAAGCAAAATATTTTTAACCGAATATCAATTTACAAATCTTATTCAAATTTACTCTGGAGGACTTGTTACAAGGTTGCACTCCCGTTCTAGATTCCATACTGGATTAATTTCAGGACCCAATGTCACTTTATATGTATTATAATAACCATTATATGTAACGGTATGGATACGAGCTCTGCAATGCACAGAGGAAAGCAATTAGTTCCATCATGTTAACAAGTTCTAAAAACAATAGAATATCGTTTAATGAGCTTAATATTGTAGTCCATCAACTTAAAAACCAATTTAATGTTATTTAACAATGTTTTTCCATTGATATTAGAGAAGCATTGATATTAGACAAGAATCAAATATAGATGTGTAATATATTGAAAAAGTAATTGGGTTAAGAAGTTTATTTTACAGTATTTTACAGTCCAGTATAATGTGTAAGGATGTTTATCTGTCGTCAAAATTGAAAATTTGTCCATATTGACTAAAATAAAAATCTAAAAAAAATTATATAAAACATTTAAATAATATGAATTCATAAAAAAATTAGGTCTTTCTTGACTCATATGAAATCTAAATCTATATTTAAAATAAATTTATAATAATAAATATTTAAAATATATATATATTAATTAAAATAAACATTAGCAGAAAATATAAATACAAAATTACCTTAATGTATATGCTTCCGACCCACTCTCTTGTGTTGTGCTAACTTCTATATCATTTTGTATTGTTACACAACTGAGATACACAAAGAAAAGAGAAGGTAAATGTATAAGTGAATGGAAATAATATGAAAAAAAAATGGTATTTGAGAAGGAAAGTAATAATTCAAAGTTCACTACAAATAATGCTTAATCTACAATATAAAATAGAAGCACTGATGTAAATAATAGCGACACCTTTTCACTTTCGAAGGAAGTACATTTTGAAGCACAGCATGGTGATAACAAGGCTCCAGTGCATCATTCACAGATCCAGGGATCATAGCTGAAAGCAATCCAGTAGGTTTCTTCTTCCTAATATCAATTAAGGAAATGTTAAAATGTACTAAACGTAAATTATCAGTTGCAAAAAACTTATTTTGAAATTATATTGGACTTCAAAAATATATATCATACCAAACTAATTATATATAGATTAATATTTTTGTTAAGATTATTATAATTTTTTTTTTTTAATTATTTTTCAAAGAAATTTGAAAAATAATTTTCTCACATTTCTAGTAAATTTGTTAAGACAGTCATATATTCCATCTAGAGACTTTTAAAACTAGCCAAATACCCAACAACAGTAATAAAAACAAATTAAATTGACCCTTTAAATTACTTATTATTTTAAAATTATTAATATATTTAAATTACTTATAATTCTAAAATTATTAATATATTTATGACTTTTATTGATATATTATTAATAATGTTTATATTAATTATTATTGTATATTAACTAGATTAATTTTTGCATAGTTTAATGAGACAAATTTTGGCTTTTTCACCGGAACCCGATGACATGATTATTGGTGAGATCATAGTTATTTGTTATTTAAATTGTATTTTGGAATGCAGATGGATTCAACACTACTTTAAATACCTAGAACTCTTAAGATTAGACTCAAAAACTTAAAACTACGATTTTCTCCATTTCCAACATGATTTTAAGCAAAAGTGAATGAAAATCCACCAAAGAAAAAGCTAAAACATTTCCTCATTATAATACTTCAATTATTAAATGCAAACAAAACTGAAATTTTAATAAATTAAAATTTAAAACATATCATTTATTGGTGAGATCATAATTATTTGTTATTTAAATTGTACTTTTAAATGCAGATAGATTCAAAACTATGAAAAATACCTAGAACACTTAAATACTCAACAAATTAAATCTAAGATTCTCCCAATTTCCAACATGATTTCAAGCAAAAGTGAATGAAAATCCACCAAAGAAAGAGCTAAAACATTGCCTCATTATACTATATACTACTGCAATTGTTAAATACAACAAAAATAACTGAAATTTTAATAAATTAAAATTTAAAACATATCATTTACCACTATAATCAATCCTATCAGAAATGTCAATATTATTTATTGATAACTATTATAAAATTATTAGTAAATTAATGATATTTTTCTTTTCAAGGGAAATCATTCTCTCCCTTATCTCGAGGGCAAGAATGAGGGTCAATACAACAATATTCATAAACACTTAATCATTACAACAATATTTCTCATCATCATATCACACACAAGAAATTAGGTGGAGGAGGTAACAATCATTTTGTGCAACCACCCGAGATATCCCCAATTGACTAGTAAATTAACAATCTTTATTAATATGTTATTAGTAATTTATTAATGTTAATTATTATTTGATATGGGTAGCTCCTAATTAATATTTAGTTGCTTATTTTATTAATGTTTATATTTTTTTTAATATCACATTAAATGTATCATAAACCTAAAAATTGATAAATAATTTATTTAACTTCATTTGACCATATATTATCATTAAATATATATTAATAATTTACAAAATATAAGAGGTCAAGGTCCAAAACTCGTGGTAGTCAAGAGGATACTCCGAACAAAATCCAACTACGTTAAAGGTTGATGTGAACTAGGTTAAGTGCAATCTCCATATGATTTTGACGACTTAGATGCCCCTATGTCATAATTTCTTAAACAAAACCTAATCACACAAATCATAAAATACCAATGTATAAAAATACAAAATATGAGAAATATCAATTCACGTTAATTGTAAATCAACTATTCCATCATGTCTAGATAATAATACTATTCTATCAATGTATATTAAACATATCTTTTATTGTTTAGATTCTCTTCCGGATCCATCGCATAAGGATTCTTTTCCATCGACGTTTCGAACCAGCAACGATGGTTCATCTTGATGTGAGAAATGTAAGGTTAGTCTTCTTTTTCATTAAGAGCCATCTGTTTCGTTCAAATCTGCGAACTTCTTTCATAATGATGTAACTCGCAGAAACCTCAAAGACAAGATATCTTTTATTTTTATTTATGTAATAACAATGCAATGTAATGGTATGGATATGAGAATAATCACACACACAATGAATATTAAAAGAATACTGATATTAAAAATAACCATGTAGTAGTGAAATAATATCAAAAGAATAGTGATACTAATATTAAAAATTAGATAATGTCATTTCCATGATGTGAAGGTCACAATTCAAAACTTCATATGGCCTAGGTTGGGTAAGAAACCTGGGTGATTTTGACAACTTAAATGTCCCTGGGTCGTGGTTTCTCAAGTCAAAGGTTAAGCTTGCAACTGGGTGATTTTGACAACTTAGATGTCCCTGGGTCGTGGTTTCTCAAGCCAAAGGTTAAGCTTGCAACCATCTCAAAATTCATCCAGCTTGACAAAAAAAATAGATATATTTTTTAAAAGAAACAAAATATAAAAAAATAGATATATTCTTAAAATTTTATTTTGATTCATTTTTATATAAAAATACAAAATATCAGAAATATTGATTCACGCTAATTGTAAATCAACTATACATCATGTCTAAATAATAATATTATTCTATCAATATATATTAAACACAACTTTTATTTTTATTTAAGTAATAACAATGTAATAACAACGCAATGTAATGGTATGGATATGAGAATAATCACACACACAATGAATATTAAAAGAATAATGATATTAAAAATAACCATGTATTAGTGAAATAATATCAAAAGAGTAGTGATACTAATATTAAAAATTAGATAAAGTCATTTCCATGATGTGAAGATCACTGATTCGACTCCATATAGGCAAGTTGGGTAAGATACCTTTTGACAACTTAGATGTTCCTAGGTCGTGGTTTCTCAAGCCAAAGGTTAAGCTTGCAACCATCTCAAAATTCATCCAGCTTGACAAAAAAAATAGATATATCTTTTAAAAGAAATAAAATATAAAGAAATAGATATATTCTTAAGATTTTATTTTGATTCATTGTTATGATGTGGTTGAGAGGGGGTCTAGGCTTTCGCTGAGATTGAACCTCAAACAACAACGATTAAATCCTCATCGATGGCTGAGATAATCTCTAAGTCGATTCATGTGAGTTTGTGAGCATTCTCACCTTTCTCAATTAATTCCTATTAATTAATCGATTTCCCTAAGTTAAACTAGGGCATTTTTTAATTATCGATCAATTAATTTAATTGAGTTGTCTCTAGGTGGAATTTCCGTAAACAATTTATGGGTTCTGGAGATGTCATGCGTTTTAGCCTCTCCACAAAGTTTGAGACTAAAATACCATTCGATGCTACAAAAATTAACACTCCCTCTTAGCGAGGAAGGTGTTCTCTCCCATAACATCCTCCATACACGTTATTTATGATTGACACCTATGACTACTGCCACTTCCCACCAACTACTACTTAACTCTGATTCATCTCCCACTCTGTCGTTGAATCACCCTGCGTTTGTGTTGTTGTTGACATTGCACTGTACAATCTGTACTATTGCCAACTCTGCCATTGCGCTGCAACTGATCTCAAGATGTTGTTGTTGCAACTACTACAACTGAAATCCAATCTCTGAATCAACTGTGCCACTAGAGTGGCTTTGTAGTTGATTCCTCGGTATTTGATTGCTACTAGCCTCTACACTGTCCACTGAGTAACTGTCTACACTCCACCTACTTTGCGCCCCTCAGTGTCTGACTGCAACTATCCCTTAAGAATGAATTGTGCCATCTGACACTGATTCGTCTGCTACATAATACTTTGGTCCCTTGTAGCAAGGGTATTGATCCAAGAGAAAACACCTATTCGATTCTTATCTCAAGGAATCCTACCCAGCTTTGTGCAACTATGGAGTCTAGAGCTCAATGTCTCCCCACCTCTCTCCCACAGGTATAACTACATACAAAGAGAAATCTTCCTCCAACCTAGAGGACAACTAATCTATCTTTTGCTGAAGTTGTTGCTTGCTCTTACTTCACCTTCTTGTCCTTCTTGTTGAAAAGTGTATCTAGGTTTGGTCTTCATAATAACATGTGTAATTATGATTTTATGTAATTGATATAAAGAAGAAAAATAAAATTATTTTTGTAATACTTGAATCATGGGTTTCATGATCAAGAAATTTTATTTTTAGATAAAGTTCTCATTTTGAGCTATTAGGTTTGGTCATAAAGTCACAAAGTTCATAAAATCAATGTCAAAGTTTGAAGACCCATTTTGGGCATGTAATCCATTGTAAAAGAAAAATTATTAGCCCTCTAAGACCTTGTCACAAGCTCCTCTTCATGTTGGCCTAAGGATGCTTCTAGAATGGCAAGTCGACTCACCTACAACTCAAGTTGGCTTATTTTGATGGACGAATCACTATAAATAATCAGCTCGACCTTCAATGTCAGTTTGAAGACCTGTTTTGGGCATGTAATCCATTGTAAAAGAAAAATTATTAGCCCTCTAAGACCTTGTCACAAACTCCTCTTCAGGTCGACCTAAGGATGCTTCTAGAATGGCAAGTCGACTCACCTACAACTCAAGTTGGCTTATTTTGTTGGACGAATCACTATAAATAGTCATCTCAGCCTTCATTTGTGAAGCAAGCAATTCAAAAAAACAAGTTTGCAATAAGGAGTGCGAAAATCACTAGGAAAGAAGAGAGAAGTCCTTGGTGTTGTTTATGGGTATGTCTTTGGGTTAAGTACACTCCACACGTGCAAGAATCTGTTGCAACCTTCTGCAGGAAGAACGAGATACCACAGTCATATTGAGAAGACAGATTTTAGAGAAGAACAAGGTGATTCTCTAGCCAAGTTAAAGGAGAAAGAACATCCATCTAAAGCGAAGGGAATCAAGGTGTTTATCTCTCTCTCGTATGCTATAGTTAGGACTTCTGAAGTAGGGTCGAGAATTGCATAACTGAGTCAAGGAACCAAAATCCATAGAATATCTGAGATAGTGAAGGAAGGAAGTTTGACCATCGTTGACTCAAGGAAGAAATCAAACAAGAAGGCTTGTGACTTGGTCTTGGAGAGGTCATTGTGTCAAGGGTCTAGGCCATGGTCTTGGTATTCGTCAATTGAAGTCTCTATAAGAAGAATAATTCTTTTGGGTTTTTGTCTCAAATTGGAGAAGTTTTGGCTTTGATTGATCGCCTATATTTTGTGTCTCTTGTCTCTTTATTGTTTATGCTTTGATAGTTGTTTGATGAACACTATGACAATCTAACTAAAAGAGAAGATCTTAATCTAATGAAATAAAAAGCATTCACAAGCAATTATCATTAGAAGAGAAATCACCTAACTGCTATGCCCTAGATTTCTCAACACTTGTTCCTCTGAGGACACTGGGTATTGTAGTGACCAAACTCACCATACCTGAAGTACTTGACCTTCGGCAAGTCCTTCTTCTTCTCACCTCCATGTGAGCCTTGTCCCTGACTGGGACCTTTCTTCGCCTTTCCCATTGATTCAAGGGCTACATTCTCCTCCTCCTTCATAGTCTTCGATCCTCTATTGTTGCCACTTAGACCACTGTTGTGAAGATAAATCCCCTCTACCGACAAAGGCGATCTCTCTAGCCCAACGAGTGGGTATAGCAACAAACTAAACAAACTAATGCAGACTTTCCTAGCTTATGTTTAAAGACAGAGAGAGAGAGAGAGAGAGAGAGAGAGAGAGAGAAACCTACCTTGCTCTGATGCTAATTGCTCAATCCTTTGGTGATGGCTTCGATCCCTTAGCTTCCAAGCTTGCTCCTTGCTTGTTCCTTACATCCGAGTACCTGCAAAAGAGATGAAAAGACAATACAAGATACAAGAGCATACATAGTATATATCAAACATAAACTACTTGATCAAGGAGTATCAAGCTAAATGCATAAATATTTAGAAATTTATGGAAAGTTAACATCAGTTGTATATATTAATGAATTAAAAAGGGAAGCATACAACCATTGCCTTGGTGTTGGAAAACTCCTTTTGGTGGAGGTCCAAGTCCAAGCCAAGACTCTTCAAGCACTCCTTCTCCAAGTTAGATGGGCAACATTTAGACATAATCTCAGCATAGGAATGCAGGCAATCAATGGCCAACCATTTAGGGATGGAAGGGGTTTGATTTATAGGAAGGCAGAGGGAGTTAGGGATCCACAAAAGAGGGAGGAAGGTCCACATCTCAAGGGGAAGGCCCTTAAAGGTAGGATCAAGAGCTCCAAATGGGAGAGCTCAACCATATCTCTACCCAACAACATCAATCTCGTTGTTTCTCAAAGTTTCCAGCATACGAAGCTTCTCCTCCATTTTGAGAAAACCTACCAAAAGAGGTTCAGCGAAGGTTTTGATATGAAAACCTGCGCTGGCAATGCTAGGTCAAAGAACTACAGTCAACCATCAACATGGGCAGATAATGGAGCAAAGAGTGTTGGTCCTTAAATTTAGGATTTCAGTCAATCTTCTCCAGAATTGACTCAAGGTAGTTTTTCTTCCATTCTTCAAGGATGTTTCAGTATGTGTTTCATGATGAACACACTTCACAATTGTCAACATTTTGGCTCTCTGGGATGTGGAACATAAAGTGAACATGAGGTGTGACAAAATATTATGTAACAGATGCCCCCTAAAGCATGAAGGTAGAACAAAGAGTGATGGGTGAAATGCTTTACAAGTCAAGGCAAGGACCGAAAAAACACTACCAGTAGACTTGCAAATCAAGCATATACATATACATATCTGACATCTCTAATATAAACATGCCTAATGATACATCTTTGGATAGACATCTAATAATACATTAATCCATGGCATGGATGCAACCATCCGAATACAAGGGATTATATGTATGGATCCTCGGCATGGACGCAACCATCCGACTAAAAGAGATCATGTGTATGGATCCACAACATGGACGCAGCCATCTGACTAAAAAGAATCATGTATACAATCATGAATACTCAATAAATCCTCGTAGCTTGGACTTTGATAGATAAGATCCAGTGTCTTCATATCTATCTCGATCTGATCAATGTACGAATTCTACCATGTGAATAGACGTGTCGGGTCGAACATGATAGAAAGCCACCTAATTACCAATCAATGATGTAAATAGTTAACAGGCACAAGAGAAACCACCAATAGTGACGATGGCTCTTAAGGTACAACAACACAATCTACGAGTGCGAATAATGAAATTGAAGTCGAACACCCGTAGAATCATTTGATCGAAGGCCAATGATATAAACATATCGTCAAATGCGAAGAACTTGCCATTAAGGCATGCAAGCTCTAAGGTACTAGAAGGGAGTTTCTAGATCATCTTCCTGGATAGTGAGATGAAGTTGATAGGAAGTGTTCCGTCGAAGGAGGGCCATAATGTATCCCACATCATGGACACGAAATGAAAGAGGTAGTAGAGTAGATAAGTTTGATTCAGGATTGTGGCTGAAAGGTCAGACACTGTACAAGCCGTAAAAGAATGCAGATGGGACTTCTCTTGAACATATTGGCGACACGACTCCAAAGTTTGGCAACATTGGACTCAACATAGGATCATAGGCCATAATGACAATGTAGTATAATCAAGTGAGAGGAAAAATGGATTTCCTAAACCCAGGAAGGAAAATGATGAAGTGAGGATAACAAAAACTCAACACGAGAAATAGATAAGTGTCACATTCAAGAGCGACATGCTACCTTTACACAAAATACAAGGGATGTTCACTTTCACGCCCCCCCCCCCCCCCCCGCTATTTCTAGCGAGTACCTCTTTATTTTTACATAAGCTTCAAGAGGATACCATATGCTTGTCGTGTAAGTTCATCCTTCGGATGAATCTATCCTAGTAAGTTTAATGAGTTCTAGGAAGGAAAAACTCGATCTCGTCATGCTGACAAGTCCTGCGTCATTTAAGTTTTACGAGTTTGACGAAGGGGTAACTTGACATAGTTTTCATGTTTAGAGAGTTTCGAAAAGAGGCAAAAAAAACTCCAAAGGTCCCTTTTCGTAAATCGTCTCTTAAATCCGAAAAGGTAGAAAATGATATTCAAGAGAACCTCTTAGTCATGTTCAACTAAGGTATTCATTTTTCGTACAGAAGTCTATCTCAGTTCAGAAAAGGGTTAAACTTATACTAAGTAGACATCATTTCATTTACTTTAACAAGTTCGAAAAGACAAGTGCTTGACAATCTTTTCATATTTTTGGAGTGTGAAAAGCACTGAAAGAGGACTCCACTTGGAGGAACGGGTGGTATAAAAAGGATATCAACTGGTTTCGGTCATGATGGAACTTCGCAAAACATGTAAAGGTCAAGAGGTTGGCTAATAAGACCACTCATAGCAAATATTCCCCAGGTAAGGGTAAAAAAACCAAGTGAAAGTGTATGATCGGCCAAAGATATGGTGACGATGGAATGACAATCATGAGAGATAAGATGAAAATGGTTTCATTTTTACACAAGCTTGAAACATGTAGAAACTATGCTTGAAATTGACTTGCATGCCCCCAACATAATGACTCAATTCGAGGTACATGCCCCCCAAGCTTCATTTCATTCACCTAAGCAAACTATTGGTTACTAACAGGCAGGATGGAATGAAGGTTCACTTACGAGATCTAATCAAAGACTCGAATTGGAAGGGACTTTTGTTTCATTTTTTAACGAGCTTGACACAGGGAAATAACCATGCTCATGACACGTTGTTTCATTGTTTAATGAGCTTGACACAAGTAAAGGAACTTTGCTCCAACACCTTGTTTCCTTTTTTAATGAACTTGACACAAGTAAAAGAACTCTGCTCATGGGAACGTATTTCATTTTTTAACGAGGTTGACATAGTAAAAGAATTATCCTCATGGTGACCTTGATCATGGAATATAAGAGACCATGGCATCCAAGAGGTTCTCATCAGATGGGAGAACAACAATCTAGAAGGGATACATGTCAAGGGATCTAATGGAAAGATCATGTTCCAATGCCCCAAGTACATGACACACTATATTATTGACTAGATCATCAGTAGACGCAGGCATGGAACAAGTAGGCCACATAATTAACCCGGGGCGGAGGTGATACCACTTGCATAGAAGAACCATTTAGGGAAGATGGTTGAGTGGGGGCCATATCATGAACAACAAACGAAAGTTGATCGATGATCACAATTCTTCCTTCATGCCAGAAGCACATCACTTGAAAGAGGGAAGAGGCAAGAGCTCCCATGACATAAACATAGTCACGGCCAAGGAGTAGATTAAAATCCAACGAACCTTGGACAACCATCATGTCTATATAGATAGTCTTACCTCCCAACGTAGTAGGCAACTTAGGAAGGATCCCTAACGGTTGACTAGTTCCTCTGTTAAAAGCCAACAGTTTCTGGGTGACGGGGACAAGCTACAGAGAACCTAAAGCTTGCTAAGTAGTGGAGGACAGAATACTAACAGATGCACCCTTGTCTACGAGTGTGCTAGGTGTTAGCGCTTGAATTTGGCCTCAGGCTGAAAATGGAAAACTCCAAGGCAACATCAAACCACTTAACCTCGTAGCTAGCCCTACGGGGCAGGAGAGGGCTCTCTCCGGTCTATCTCGGCAAAGATCTTCAACGGGCAGAGATAACCAATAAAGAACACTGATTTTAGGCTAGTAAACTGATAAAAAGGTTTGATTTGCGATTTTTTAGGGTTTCGGTGGAACGTTGGGGAAAGGCAATTTTGGGTGCGGGGATTGGACACAGTTTTTGCAGGGGGTTCTTTGGGGCAAGGTAGGAGACTGTATTGATGCCTTTGAAAGAGTCAGATGGGCAAGAATGACTGGTGAGGAGCTAAGGAGAGCAAGTAAACACCTTGAATCCTCCTTAAACAGATGAAAACATTGATATCAAGCAAACTTAAAGGCAGAGCATAGCAACCATGAATTCTACCTTAACACTTCATTTGCCTAATTTGCAGAAGGAAAAGTAAGAAGATGATTCACATAACAAACTTACAAGTACAAAGAGAAACACACCATCAATACATGTAACCACAGGAATCCCAAAAAGGACTGCAAAACCCTGGTCTTCCTTTGCCAAAAATTGCAGAGATACAAAGAGAAATACAATAGAAGCTTTCTCCCTCAAGAGTCCAACCTCTCCAACCATGAAAATGATTTGGAAAATACATAATATAGACCATGCCAACCCATTCCCTGGCCTCTAGGGGTCGAGCTCATCATCCTAGGAGTTGTTTCAACCAATTCTAAACAAAGCACTACAATCTAGGCAGTCAAAACAACTTGCCTCTATAAGCTAGGAAACCAATTCATTCATTAAATTTTTGACTTTTTATGAATGAATCTTCTAGAAGAGATAAATAAGTGCCATGACATCATAAAATTACATCAATTACATCAATGAGGGTGAAAAATCCCATCACAAGTCAAAACTGGTCAAAGCTGGGCGAATTCCTGAGCTGAAGATGAAAAATTTGGAAAATATCCTGATGCGTAGCGCCCCCAATTCTGAACGCGTTGCGCGCTTTTCAGCCCACATTTGGGGCACTTCCCGGCATCCAAATCAGGCAAAAGTAGGCTTGTTGGAAAGGTCTGGATGTCTACTTTCCAACCCAAGTGGAATTTCTCAATTTGGTGGTCATTTGCCCCTCCAAAATTGCAATCTCCCAAGACTGCTTCCTGTGTGTCAAAAAGGTGGCAGAAAGTCATTTTTTGCTTGTTTTTTGACCTTCTGGAGGCTCAAAACTTGATGGAATCTCTTGGCAATTGCTGAGCAAGTGTATTTTTGCATGACAAATTCAAAAATACTGAGTTTTCATGAAATGGAGTTGACCATCTTCAGGTTAGCGCGCGACGCGCTACGTGTTGAGAGCAAAAACCTGTGTGTGGCACGAAAAATTCACAATTGACAAAATTTTCTCCAAATTTCTTGAAATTTGGGCTGGGAGTCCCCAATCAAGTACCATGCTCAGTCAAAGAGGCTTTGGCCAAAATTTGGAGTGGATCGGGCATTTTTCTCCGTTTTAGTGCTTTGCTCAACCTCCTTGGATCTGGCCATTGTATTTTTGACATTTCTCTAAAACCATGACACCTGTGTAAAAAGTGGAGGTTTTTCTTCTTTGGCATGTTGTGGACAAAAACCTCTCTCAGTTTTCCAAAATTCATCTTTGATTGCTCTTAAACATCTTTTGAGTGAAACTTATCCCGATGTGTGAAACAAGGAATTTTGTCGAAATGAAGCGAAATGAAGGGGATAAGAGGCTTCTAAATTCTTGGGGAAATTTTTGGAAGTAGGGAGGGATGTTAGGAAGTAGGGGAAAGTGGAATCTCAGAGATTGAGTGAGGGGAAGGGGTCCAAAAGGGCAAAACACAGGCCCAACCTAGAAAATTGCCAGGTTGTAGCTAGAAACTAGGGTTTGTGCAAAAATGAGGAATTTGGGGGATCTCAGTGATGGAAAGTGTTTGATAAGGTACATGAAGGATAGGGGAAGGTGTATGAACATCTGGATACAAGTTTTGATAATGATTTGACCATCCAAGAGAAATTGCCTTCAAAACCCTAGGAGAGGGAAATGACCTTGCCTAAGTGCAACTGAAGCATGAACAAGGTGTAAAATGACTCATTAGACACTGACATGATAATGACAACCCTATGAATGATGATAAACTCAGCTGAATGGTGACATGGACCAAAATTTGGACAACTTTAGAAGGAGTGGAAGCAAACCCTAAACCTAATGCCTAGTGACCAAATTTTGCTTGAAGACTCACTGAAATGACAAAATTTGACCTTGACACTCTGAGACCACTTTGTAAGAGCATATTTGATCACTGGAGGAAGGCTGGAAAGACTGACACGAACATTGGCTCCAATGGGGATGGTAGCTCCTTGGAGGTGCCAAGAACGACAGATCTCTGGAAGAGCTAGACAGTGCCTTCATCCATTGGGCAATGGAGTCAAAAACTCAAGCTGAAATGCATGACTGAAAACTGATGACTTGACAACACAAATTGACTCTCACTCAACTAAAAACTGACTCAATACTTAAACACAACCGACAAACTAGAAATGATGCTCAAAGGGGAGCTTATTCATCAAAACCTACTCTAACAGTTTCATTCATCACCTGATCAAGTGAAATGAAACAACCAATGCAACCAAGTAAGTATCCCGTTTGCTGTTCGAAGTCTCCGCAAGTGCTCACTTATGAACAGCAAGAGAGAACTACTGAACGGCAACTCCCATGATAACTTAGAAACAGATCCGTTGAATGATATGAATTCTCTATCCGCCTCCAAAAACACTGCATAAGGATCTTGAAGTTCATGCACACTGGAACTTAGCTCATCCAATGGATTACTTCTCTTCTCCTCATACCATGAATGCAAACTTTGATCTGAGCCTTGTGACGAGACCTCTGTTGAAAATGAGAAAGAAACCCGCTGCCGGATCAAATTCATATTAGCACATGTTTCAAGCTCACATGTAGTCAATGGAGAAAGACTTTGATTGCAAACCTCATCCAAAACATCAGCTATTGGATCATGAAAAACTTGAAAAGACTGTTGTAATGTATCCATTGAAAATGTATGACATCCTTCTAGCTGTTCATCTTTTTCTTGAGAGATTTTACGAAGATTCTTCCTTATAAACTGAAATGCTTCAAAACAAAAGGGTATAGAATCTTCCTGCATCATCAAATCATGTATTTCATCTTCCACAACTTCGTCTGTAATTTGCCCTTCAATTTCATTTGGTGGCTGCAAATCTGAATATGAGAAGTCTTGAACAAAATTTTCTTTGCTCTCAAGATGCTTCAAATCAAGACTTGTTGACATTTGATTTCTGATTGCATGGTAGTTATCTCTGATGAACTGAAACGAATCAAAACAAAAAGGCAAAGATCCTTCACTTACTTCAAACTTTGCTGCACTTTCCTTGTCACTGTCATAGCTGATATGTGATGGCTGAACATTGTATTCAAGTTGCTGAAAACGAACTTCTTCCTCCCACAAACTAGCTGCTTGTTTGATTGCAAGATTAGCTTCTTTTTGGAGAACATAATCATCATCATACTGATCAAACTGAGGCAATTCATCATCAAACATACACATCATATCAACAGCTCTCTCTTCTTCACAATGATCTATAAAACAATCATTATGACAACTGGGATCAGAAACAAAATGTTTTGGATCAGCAACTTATTCTTCTTCAATCAGCGAGCCATGATCTTGAACATCATAAGCATTTCTTGCGGTGATCTTTTGCATCATCTCTTCTACTGCACTTACCAAAATATCAAGATTCATCTCTAGAGATGTTGATTCGGCCGGATCTATGTTTTTCATCTCTTCTTCTTTCAACCTTGCCCTTCGGATCAGCAGATGAGCCTCTACATTTACTGCACTGTTTTGCATCTCGTGAAGTGTTGTAATATCCCTTTCTTTCAGCTGAAACTCCATCTCCGGATCAAAAGCACCCGAATAGTGCAAGAGAGCAGATCTAGGAGTAGGCCTTATATCAACTGGCATTGAATAATAAACTTGATTAAATCTGGCCAAAAATTGTTGTACTGTCTCCCCTGGCAATCTTTTCAGCTGGTTATACTCTTCTACAATCAAGAAAAGGTTCTGCCCGATCATCCACCTATCGAGAAAAACTTTGACAAACTGCTGGAAATCTGAGATGCTCGCATCAGGCAGGGTTTTGAACCAACTCTTGACTTTGGCTTGCAAAGAAAGAGCAAAAAGCCTTATACTGACATCTTCTTCATCAACTTCAAAAAGATCTAGAAAATTCTCAACATTCTGCACATGTTGCTCAGCATTGACATTCTTACTTTCACCATCAAACCTCGGCAAGTATAGATCATAGTTTTTGGGGAAAGCATGGAGAACAGAAGGTAAAACAAGAGGTTTATACCGATCTGGAATTTTACAAGGTGTATGGGTATGTACAGCAGGTATATAATCGATCTTGGTTTCTTGGGGCTCATCAATTTGAAGATGGTCATCACAAAATTCGGAAAAAGGATCTTGATCAAGCTCAAAGGTATGCAAATCTTTGGTATTCACAATCTTCAAAGGGAAAGAATCAACTGCAGGTCGAGGATCTCTTCTCAAATACAGTATACTTTGCAAAGCCTTCTTAACATTCTTGGGAAAAGAGAAGAAATAATTTATGACAAGGAACAAAATGTCTTGGATGAAATTCCAACTTGAATACCTGATCTGTCCATGTTGTCCTTTCATGTTTTTGCTGGTCGGGATCATCCTCCAGTGGAGTCTTTGGATCTGATCTCGAAAATGATTTAGAGTCGTCAGGTGAAAGATTTCAGCCTTTCAAGTGTCTGATCGTTGTCCACCATCAACAATCAGATCTAAACTTGATACATGTACTGGGGTAATTAACAAGTTAAATGTCACGTTTACAAGCTAGACCAGAGATTGACTGAAGCAACGTTTATCTACTTCCGCTAATGCAAAGCAAAAGCGTTTCGAAGGCTACCTGGCATAACTTCAGGCTCCGTCTGTAGCTTATAAAACAAATGACATCAACAAGCAAACCATTTGTTCTCCCCAGTATGGTAGCCAATATGTTAGCGCTTGAAATTTCACCTCAGGCTGAGAAAGGCAAACTCCAAGGCAACATCAAACCACTTAGCCTCGTAGCTAGCCCTACGGGGCAGGAGAGGGCTCTCTCCGGTCTATCTCGGCAAAGATCTTCAACGGGCAGAGATAACCAATAAAGAACACTGATTTTAGGCTAGTAAACTGATAAAAAGGTTTGATTTGCAATTTTTTAGGGTTTCGGTGGAACGTTGGGGAAAGGCAATTTTGGGTGCGGGGATTGGACACAGTTTTTGCAGGGGGTTCTTTGGGGCAAGGTAGGAGACTGTATTGATGCCTTTGAAAGAGTCAGATGGGCAAGAATGACTGGTGAGGAGTTAAGGAGAGCAAGTAAACACCTTGAATCCTCTTTAAACAGATGAAAACATTGATATCAAGCAAACTTAAAGGCAGAGCATAGCAACCATGAATTCTACCTTAACACTTCATTTGCCTAATTTGCAGAAGGAAAAGTAAGAAGATGATTCACATAACAAACTTACAAGTACAAAGAGAAACACACCATCAATACATGTAACCACAGGAATCCCAAAAAGGACTGCAAAACCCTGGTCTTCCTTTGCAAAAAATTGCAGAGATACAATGAGAAATACAATAGAAGCTTTCTCCCTCAAGAGTCCAACCTCTCCAACCATGAAAATGATTTGGAAAATACATAATATAGACCATGCCAACCCATTCCCTGGCCTCTAGGGGTCGAGCTCATCATCCTAGGAGCTGTTTCAACCAATTCTAAACAAAGCACTACAATCTAGGCAGTCAAAACAACTTGCCTCTATAAGCTAGGAAACCAATTCATTCATTAAATTTCTGACTTTTTATGAATGAATCTTCTAGAAGAGATAAATAAGTGCCATGACATCATAAAAGTACATCAATGAGGGTGAAAAATCCCATCACAAGTCAAAACTGTTCAAAGCTGGGCGAATTCCTGAGCTGAAGATGAAAAATTTGGAAAATATCCTGATGCGTAGCGCCCCAATTCTGAACGTGTAGCGCGCATTTCAGCCCACTTTTGGGGCACTTCCCGGCATCCAAATCAGGAAAAAGTAGGCTTGTTGGAAAGGTCTGGATATCTACTTTCCAACCCAAGTGGAATTTCTCAATTTGGTGGTCATTTGCCCCTCCAAAATTGCAATCTCCCAAGATTTCTTCCTGTGTGTCAAAAAGGTGGCAGAAAGTCATTTTTTGCTTGTTTTTTAACCTTCTGGAGGCTCAAAACTTGATGGAATCTCTTGGCAATTGCTGAGCAAGTGTATTTTTGCATGAAAAATCCAAAAATACTGAGTTTTCATGAAATGGAGCTGCCCATCTTCAGGGTAGCGCACGGCGCGCTACGCGTTGAGAGCAAAAACCTGTGTGTGGCACGAAAAATTCACAATTGACAAAATTTTCTCCAAATTTCTTGAAATTTGGGCTGGGAGTCCCCAATCAAGTACCATGCTCAGTCAAAGAGGCTTTGGCCAAAATTTGGAGTGGATCGGCCTTTTTCTCCGTTTTAGTGCTTTGCTCAACCTCCTTGGATCTGGCGATTGTATTTTTGACATTTCTCTAAAACCATGACACTTGTGTAAAAAGTGAAGGAGGTTTTTCTTCTTTGGCATGTTGTGGACAAAAACCTCTCTCGGTTTTCCAAAATTCATCTTTGATTGCTCTTAAACATCTTTTGAGTGAAACTTATCCCAATGTGTGAAACAAGGAATTTTGTCGAAATGAAGCGAAATGAAGGGGATAAGAGGCTTCTAAATTCTTGGGGAAATTTTTGGAAGTAGGGAGGGATGTTAGGAAGTAGGGGAAAGTGGAATCTCAGAGATTGAGTGAGGGGAAGGGGTCCAAAAGGGCAAAACACAGGCCCAACCTAGAAAATTGCCAGGTTGTAGCTAGAAACTAGGGTTTGTGCAAAAATGAGGAATAAGGTACATGAAGGATAGGGGAAGGTGTATGAACATCTGGATACAAGTTTTGCTAATGATTTGACCATCCAAGAGAAATTGCCTTCAAAACCCTAGGAGAGGGAAATGACCTTGCCTAGGTGCAACTGAAGCATGAACAAGGTGTAAAATGACTCATTAGACACTGACATGATAATGACAACCCTATGAATGATGATAAACTCAACTGAATGGTGACATGGACCAACATTTGGACAACTTTAGAAGGAGTGAAAGCAAACCCTAGACCTAATGCCTAGTGACCAAATTTTGCTTGAAGATTCACTGAAATGACAAAATTTGACCTTGACACTCTGAGACCACTTTGTAAGAGCATATTTGATCACTGGAGGAAGGCTGGAAAGACTGACACTAACACTAGGTACGACCATATTATAAGCCTGCACTATAATCTGGAAAGGCCCATAAGATGAAAGACAATATTCTGCCAGTCAACTCCAATCAAAAGAAATGACCAAACTACTCTGAGAGAGTTCCATAGGAGCGAAAGCTTTGTCTCCTTGCATTATGGGAACAAGAGAATTGCTCGCAGGCACCTTGGGAACGAGAGTATTTCCCTCCAGTTCATTCGAAACTAAAGAAACAAGAACCTGAGCAGTATGAGGTTCACTCTCAACTAGAAAGGTACGGTTAACTGAAAGTGGAGCCAGGTCTACTGTTTGCTCAACCATTGGTTGGTCGAGAATGGACTCACGAGACCCACTTTTAGAGAGAATGGGGTTGACCAAAGATGGTTTTTGATCAATCACTTGATCAATAGCGAAGGATCAAGGGAAAGCTTTCAGTAACTAGCGGGAAGACAAGGCTGAGAAGTTGTAAGGCTTTCCAACTCTTTGGTGTTGATTTTTGGTAGCATCAGATGTGCTCTAGCCATGAAAATTGGTGGAGCAGCTAAGGCACATGAGATCTCCAAGACCCAAAAATCGTTTGGGGAAATTCCACCCGAATGGAAAGATATTAAAATAATTAATATTTTTAATATAACCCTAAGTCTAAACTTAGGAAAATTAAAATATTAATTTGTATTAATATAATATGGGTGAGAAAGTTCTAAATAACAAGGATCAAGCTAGATCTAATCTTAGCTGTTGATTAGGGACATAATCTCGATCGTTGAATCGTCAACATGAAAACTACAAGAGGGGGCTTGAGTGTCAGTGAGAGACACACCAAGAGATCAAGAGAGATCAGTCAATTCGATTTTCTGGGGCGTGGTTTGCTGAGGAAATCAAACTAGTGATCAGTTGCAGTGAGGGGCAGCTTGGCAGGAGGTCAAAGAATACATTAAGAGAGGTAGCAGAGTGCCAGAATAGGCAACACAGAGCCTAGGAACGCTGACGCAGAGGCAGCAAGGGTTGACGCAGAGGCTAAGGAGGCTAGCACAGAGGACGCAAGGGGCCAAAGGAGCTGATGTAGAGAGCTTTAGAGGCTACGCTAAGAAATTCTGTGTGGCAGACTGAGAGCAGATTAGCCAGGAGAGGGTGACGCAGTTCTAGAGGAGTGCGTGGAGCATCTTTCGATGTCCAGCACAAGGAACAACTACAGTAACTGTAGGATTGCTCATTGGGTTGCTGATTTGCCGGAATATCGATCTCCGGATAGAGGTATTGCTGCCAAGGGTATTCTTTGAAGGGTGATTCATTTTTGGCACCCTAGTTATATTCAGAATCGACTTAATAATAAAACCCCATATATGTTGCACTGGTTTTCTCGCATTGGGTTTTTTTGAGGACGATGGTCCAAAAATAACGGTGTCCCTTGGGTTGTCTCAGTTTATTTTAGTTGTTGATCTATATGTTTGTGAAGGCTGCAATTGTGTTTATTTTGATGTTTATATTATTACATAACTTGTTAATGTAAATAACAAGTAGGAGATAATAAACCAGATATTGCAGTAGGGATTTCTAATGTGTTATTTCAGAAATTTTCACATGGTAACAAAGCGATTGGAGATCACAGGAGGACTGAAGACACCAGAAGGAGAAATCTGAAAAATTTGCAGTAGAAGCAGCTGTCTTGAGAGACAACATTGTTCTAGAGCTGCAGTGATAAGAGAAGAAGTGACGCAGTGCTTAGAGGGTGACACAGAGGCTCACGCAAAGCCAGCGTTAGCATTTCGAGCCAAGGGAAGGGCCAGTGCAGAGGCAGAAGAGGCTCACGAAGAGCCATGACATCCTTCTCAACCAGGTAGGATTGACGCAGTTGGCTGAAGGAGAAGATTCAACCTTCGTCGTGATTGCACAGAGCCTAAAGGGCTTAGATTCTTAAGTTTTCAAGGCTAAGGGAGCTGTGAAGATTGTGATTTGAGGAGCTGGTGAGACGCTGGTTCTGTCGGTGCAGAACAATGTCTAAGAGACCTCCACAGATTTCTAGCCAAGAAATCCAGATCCGTGTTGCAATGACAAAGGAGGATTGGAGGAGTGATTCGACATTTGGCCAGAGGATTTCCGTGAAGGAAATCGAGACTCAGAGGGAGTCTAGAGGAGCTTGTTCCTTAGAGGGTTTCTTGTGCCAAAAGAAATCCAGATCCAAGTTTTACTGGGGCAGCAACGAAAGAGGGAGTAGAGAACTAGTTCGACATTCATTTTGGAAGAGATGGAAGCCACATCTCTAGGAGGGAGGTGGGGTGATCTAGAGTTGTAGTTCGAAAAGACTACAGAATGGGGGTAGGATCCTTGAGGTGCCCAAACTCTTGGATCACATACGGCTACGGGAGCCCTTAACGACAATAGCATGATGATAGGTGTCAGCTGGAGCAGCAAGGCAAGGCTAGAGTGCATAAATCGGAGGCAGCACAATGGAGGTTGCAGTAGTGCGAGAGGCACAGAGGTGTTTGCTACAACGCAGTAGCAACAGAGGGTGCACAGGATAACAACAGAGGCAGCTTCAGCATCACCAGGCTTCCAGACTGACCGGGATGTCAGTGTTTGAGAGAATTCAGTTACTTACTTCTTGGTAACTGAGTTGCAGTGCAGCAATTAGCAGTCACAGTGCTATGGGCAACATGATGCACCATGTTGAAAGGGAGCTGCAGTACAGATGTGACAGTGGCAGTGGCATGGGCAGCAGTACAGGAAGCAGCAGTGCAGGGGATGTGAGGCAGCAGACCAAGCATCAGCACAGGTACTAACGTGGAAGATCAGTGTGATGTTTCTATGGTGAAGCATTACTAGAGCACATTCCTTGCTAAGAGGGAGTGTTGATTTTTGGTAGCATTGGATGTGTTCTAGCCATGAAAATTGGTGGAGAGGCTAAGGCATATGAGATTTCCAAGACCCAGAAATCGTTTGGGGAAATTCCACCCGTATGGAGAGATATTAAAATAATTAATATTTTTAATGAGAACCTAAGTCTAAACTTAAGAAAATTAAAATATTAATGTCTATTAATATAATATGGGTGAGAAAGTTCTAAATAACGAGGATCAACCCAGATCTAATCTTAGTTATTGATGAGGGACTTAATCTTGGCCATTGAATCGTCAACAGGGAAATTAAAAAAGGAGGCTTGAGGGTCAGTTGGAGACACACGAAGAGATCAAGAGAGATTAGTTAGTTCAATTTTTTGGGGCGTGGTTTGATGAGGAAAATCGAACTAGTGATCAGTTGCAGTGAGGAGCAACTTGGCAGGAGGCCGAGGGATACATATCAAAGAGGCAGTGCAGTGTCGGAAGAAGCATCGCATAGCCTAGGAAGGCTGACACAGAGGTAGCAAGGGTTGACGCGAAGGCTAAGGAGGCCAATGTAGAGGACATAGAGGGCCAAAGGAGTTGGCGCAGAGGCCATAGAGGTTGATATAGTAGACGCAGAGAGATTTAGAGGTTGTGTTGAGAAAGTCTGTGAGGCAGACTGAGAGCAAATTAGTCGGGAGAGGGTGACATAGTTTTGGAGAGCATGACACAGTTCCAGAGGAGTGAGTGGAGCATCTTTCGCTGTCCAGCACAAGGAACAACCACAATCACTGTAGGATTGTTCATCCGGCTACTGATTTGCCGGAATATCTGTCTCCGGATAGAGGTAAAGTCTGTGAGGCAGACTGAGATCAAATTAGCCAGGAGAGGGTGACACAATTCCAGAGGAGTGCATGGAGCAGCTTTTGTTGTCCAGCACAAGGAACAACCACAATCATTGTAGGATTGTTCATCTGGCTGCTGATTTGCAGGAATATCTGTCCCTTGATAGAGGTATTGCTGCCAAGGGTATTCTCTGAAGGGTGAGCCATTTCTAGACCCTAGTTGTATTCAAAATCTGCTTAATAATAAAAACCTCTATATGTTGCAACGATTTTCCAATCTGTCCCTTGATAGAGGTATTGCTGCCAAGGGTATTGTCTGAAGGGTGAGCCATTTCTAGACCCTAGTTGTATTCAAAATCTGCTTAATAATAAAAACCTCTATACGCTGCAACGATTTTCCCGCATTGGATTTTTCCAGGGACGATTGTCCAAAAATAAAGGTGTCCCTTGTGTTGTCTCGGTTTATTTCAGTTGTTGATCTGAATGTTTGTGAAGGCTGCAATTGTGTTTATTTCGATGTTTATATTATTAAATAACTTGTTAATGTAAATAACAAGTGGGAGATAATAAACTAGATATTGCAGTAGGGCTTTCTAATGTGTTAGATTCAGAAATTTTCACATTTGGAAGCCTCATCCAAGAGAGGACAAAGGTGAATGGGATGATTACCTTCACACAACTTACAGGGAAATTTGACTATTCCCTTTTTCCCATGGACGTTATTATTACTAGTTGAAGGTTTATCACCAGCATGATCTCCAGAGGCTGATGACAAACGTTGATGTGAACTTGTGGACCACATTTCCAATATCTTGGGAAGACCATGACATTCTCAAAGAAGGTGATCACCCTTACAAAGCTTGCAAAGGAATTTCACTTTACGAGATTGGTTGGAAGATTTCTCTACATTAGTTACATCTGTAGCAATGGTTGCTTAGTTGCCCCCTTGCTTATTTTGCTTCTTCTTCTTCATCCTCTTCTTCATAGCTTCCTGGTTACTAAAATCCAGACTTTCACCAGGCGAAGAGGAAGAACGGGGTGAAGAAATAGGTGAAGAAGGTGAGGGTCAACTTTAGGATCAACATGAGGTTGATGTTGTTCAGGTGGAGGAGAACTCAGTTGAAAAGTAGTTTGGACACTCAGAATCACCGAGGTCAAAAATAACCAAACTGGCAGACCAATGGTCAATCCAGGAAGGGACAATGTTGCCATATAGGGAGCACCAATATTTCCAAAAGAAGGAAAAGGACTAGGATTCCCGTCTGAGGGGTTTCCTTGACTGGTAGACGCAGGAAATGTTGCCATCAGTATCAACCTAAGATCTACTAAAGAGTATTTCCACAGGAAGGATGTTGTTCCGCGACCAATTAATTAGTTTTAGAAATTAACAAAACAAAACAAAAGAGGGGTAAGCTAGGCAAGAGGGTTTACCAAGTATGTAATGTTCCTAAACAGGAATATAAGTGATATAAAAAGCATGCAAACAATCCAGCAATCGGAAAAACGAAATATACATTCAGCACCCATGGAAACACTAGAAATAGAGAATTGTTGAGCCATTTTATTACTTCTTCAGGAGCAAATATAATAGTAAAATAGAATGGTGCACCTGTGCTTGTCTCAATGGACAAGCATGACAAAGCCTAGGTGAGAACATGTTGAACTAAAGGCTGCTACAACTGCTGCACCAAACTGAACTGCGCTGCCCTATAAAACTATTTTGTCTATTGACTTTGAAGGGCTGGAATAACTGCTTCACGTGCCCAGAAAATTATCAGATTTTAGCGCCTTGCTCCTTCACCTAAAACCAGAAAAACCCACGAAGGAATTGGCCAAATGTTGACCTCAAAATTTTGGACCAAATTCCCCTTAGCTCCTCTAGTTGTTAGCTCAGTTGGGACCCCTGTTTGACCCCTTATATTTGCCCAGAAAATTCTATAAAATTAGGAGTGTGATCCTTGCCCAAAACCCAAAAAAACCCAGAAAGGAATTTGGCTGGTTTAGACTTATGAAATTCGACCCCCTTGGAGCCCAGCTTCAGCAACAACTACAAAACTCAGCCTGCTGGAATCTGCCTATAAATACTCCCAGAAATGGACCCAAAGTGTTGGGATGACCTCTGCTATCAATCCATTGACTTCCTGGATGTGCTTCTGGCCTATGGAACTTGCTCCTTAGCTCCACGAAATTGTTGGATTGGCCCACTGCACTGTCCCCAATTCCAATAATTCGAACTGCTGGGATGTTGACTCTGCTGGCTCCAAAACTCACAAGAAAGGTTGGCCCTTCGCTGCTCTCCCGATCATCTAACTTTCTCGGCAAATGCTTGATCACTGATAGCTCCAAACTCCCCCTGCGTATTCTCCAGCTAGCCAAAAATACACACTCCGTGTTGTGGCTGAATGGTAGTGTTGTAACACACTCCCGGAACTCCTAAAATACATATGGAACTGCCTCTCTAGGGCGGGCACATATGGTCCCCCGAAGTAGAGGTTGAATCTTCGGCTTGAGAGATTCGTAGCTAAACAACTGGTTGACTCAGCTAAATAGTAGAGCAAACAGTCAAGTAATTTTGATTGTAAGGTGTAAAAGAATGATCCCAAATGAAAGCTCTCTCCTCCTTTTATCTTTGTGGGCCTTTCTTGCCTCATGTGGGCCCCTCCATCCAACACTTCGAATTCCCTCCAAGCCATTCGAATGGCCCAGTTCGAATTCCCACGTGGGTGGCCCCTACCTTCCACTAGCAATCAAATTAAGTCAAATTTCCTCCCAAGTCCCTAAGTCAAAAATGTTGGGTTCTTTCCCTTAGCCAAAATTGTGCAAAAACGTGTGGAAACACCTTGTTACAAATGTGTTTGAGAAGGGACATGACAGTCCTCCCCTCCCAAATGTTGCTTTCCCCCAAGCAACCTCAAAGCTGGGTGCTCCAAAATGTTCTGACCCTCCTAGGGGGCATCCTCATCCGGTAAGCTCCTCTAATGCACCAAAAATCGCTTGTCCTCAAGCAATGCCTAAGCAAACATCCTCTCTAACTATTGCTTCCCACTATCACTACAAAATGTGCCAGGGTCCCAAATGTGCCATTGGATCGTGCCTGACCTCAACACTGTCCTGATATGAAAGAATCCTTCAATACCAAGATCCCAAGGAATGTTGTCCAACATGAAGCTCCCCTCGCTCCACTCACTATCCCACCCAGTGAAAGTACCAAAAGTCCCCTGCTCCATCAGTGACTCGTTAAAGCCCAATGGAAGATCTGTATGATCTCCCCCTACAGTAGTTGGCACATCCCGAAAGGTTATTGAGCTATGGAGAGTTGTGATACCCCAGTTTCCTGCTAGTCCCAGAGTGGTGCCACCATGCTGACGCAACGCTACTCTGACTATGTCAGACTCACCATCATGTGCAGTAAGTATCCTCCTCTCCTGGAACTTGATGGTGTAATACTGAAAGAGGTGAGACACATCCTGCCTAGGCATCTCCATGGCACCAAGGTCTACCCATCCAAATCTAACTCTGAACCTGTGCAGCAACAGAGAATGTTTGCCTCCCCATATGATGAAACCCTCTGTGAACCACCATGTGTCATCCCAAGAGCAAACTATATCTCTTTGCCATGACTCCGCTCATCACGAGTGATCTATCAATCAACTGAATCCCTACATCCCATAACCAGACCTACTGCGGCATAACCCTGTCAACCGATGGAATCCCTCTAGCCCTTATCTCTAGTCCCTACATGTGATCACTATATAGTATATAGGCTCCATATATTGTGGGCTAATCTAATGCATGCTAATTTGCTCTGTGTCAGCCACTGTGTAGTACCGATGATCACTGGAAACCACGTGTGCCAAGGAGCTACCCCCTGAATGCAACCAAAAGATAGGTATCTGATACTCGTAATCGACTCAGGGGATGTGGATCCCTCCTATCCCTGCCAACCATCTCTCCTAGGTCTACCATCCGCCCTCTTGATAATGTGCCAATATAAGGTATGGAGCATGGACACATACTGGGAAACTACCTCAATCATACTCGGTATCCTCTGCTCATGCATGGTCCTGACATGCCTTGAGATAAGAGTGACACATGTCTCCCTCGTGACTAGTTCCTTAGACGTAGGCTTGGTGATGAACGATATGTCACCCATGCAGATGATCACCTCATCCCCCAATCAATGGTTGTCAACTGACGCAACAACCCAATGCCACTGTTGAAAAGTCTCCCCCTAGTGCGCTAAGTGTCACTCAAATATTGCAGGTGAGCTCCTCGTCTTCCGCTGCTCATGCCAAGAGTGCAGAAAATCAACTGTGCCCATGAGGGATGTAGAAGAGGGTCAGGCATGTGAGTCCCCGCAAATACCATCAAGTATCGCTCATTTGTGTCTCTATAGATCTTGGGTGAACTACGCCAAAAGGTATGTCCGGTGTTTCTGTCCAAGCATCTCCCTGGAGGCAACACTCCCAGACCTCGTTGTGCGGGACTATACACCCTTGCATACCATCGATCATCCCAGTACTCCTGGACATGCCACTATACACCGTGGCCTACCCCTGTACACCCCTGGATACCCTCGACTACGGATATGCCATCTTGTATTGGCCTGTGTCCCACCTGTGTCACTCCCTGCATGTACTCAATGCGATGTGAGGCACTCCCACTCCACAGCGCAATCTAACATACTACGACACACCACCTTGCATCTCCATGCTCCTCTGCAAGCCTCGCTCCTCGCTCCATAGCACCGCACGCCACTGGATGCTATGGCCTAACATTGGGTCTGTATGCATTAGATTGCATCCCTCTACATAACACTATACCCTATGACATAACTCTGTGTAGTCCTGTGTACCACTGCCCACTGTCGTACCACCCTGTAACATACAGTATCCTACATGGGCCAAAATATCCACCTCTCTGCTAGTACACCATCCATGATGTGGGCTACATCCCCCCATCTGCTCTTAAAGGCTTGAGCGGCCTGACTCCTCGCATGCTAATGGAAATGACACTACTGCGACTATCCTCAATAGTACCTGAATCCCATATGTTAGTAAGAGAGCACTCTCTCCATACCATGCCTTGTCTGATAGCCTGTCGATGTCGCCTCCTCCTACCAGCTCTTTCCAGAGTAAGCTAGTCACCCTGTGACTCCACGCACCATTAATATGCCAAAAAAAATCATAAAATTTATCTGCTCGCCTGTCAAACCATCTTGTCCCTAGTGTTTACTGGGGCTCTGATGGAGATCTGAAAATGTGGGGGCACTCAAGCATCAAGTCCTTCACGTAGCGACTACCATCACCTACCATCTCTGTGGTGTGATGGAAAATCTCACCTGGATCCCAAAAACAGTTTGTCCCTAGAGTCCCTTTGGTAATCCATGGCCTTTATTGACATGTGGCCATGGATGTATCCAAACACCTAACCTGCTCCATCAAGTACCAACTCAGTACCTCTTGCCATCTAATCCCAAGGAAGAGATCGAATGTGTAATCCTCTATGGAAGGAACAAGCTCTCCAAGTTGATGTGGTTTCATGCTTAGCTCAGTCCTACTAACCTGTCCACCCCCTTGGGTACGTCTAGACAACTCAACCTCCCTCAATCCAACGCATAAGGGTGGGTTGATAATGCTATAGACCCTGCCAGTGGGCCTATGAAGTGAACTGGGCTGAAAACCCAATGCGTGGCCTCTAAGTTGCTCCTCATCCATGGTCTGCCCAAGGGATGGCTGCACAACCTCCTCCATCACAGCTTCGACATGAGGCTTCAACTGCTCCTCAATAGACAACCCGATGCGCACGATATGCTCACCAGTCAGTTGTAGGTGACTGTCGTGTCGCAACTCCGTCATAGATAGAGGCCTCTGTACTTATCGGCTCCTCAACAATGGTGGAGTTGTCTTCCGACACCTCATCAACCTGTGGTGCATTGTTATTACCTGAGAAATCGGTCACAACCCTGAATACCTCATCAATGGGTGCATGCTCAATTGTCTCCTTGCCAACCATGGCCCCTTCAACTACTCTTTCATATTTTTCCTTAATACTTCTCATCATCCCTACAAAATCCCACTGAATATCCATTGGTTTGTGCATACCCCTTAGTTCACAGAATTCCCAAAAAGAGAGGGACGCATGAATGCCATAACCCAATGATTGGTATGCCCTCCAGTTCTCCCCCAATAACTCCACATCAGTTGAAATCATGTCTGGATTCCCAACTGAGGAATGAATCCACTTCTTCCCCACATCAATCATCATTTGTTGTATCCTCACCACCTCATTCCAGGTGACCACCATGTTGTTTGATTCTAATCTCACAGAATTCCCAAAAAGAGAGGGACGCATGAATACCATAACCCAATGATTGGTATGCCCTCCAATTCTGCCCCAGTAAATCCACATCAGTTGCAATCATGTCTGGATTCCCAACTGAGGAATGAATCAACTTCTTCCCCACATCAATCATCATTTGTTGTATCCTCACCACCTCATTCCAAGTGACCACCATGTTGTTTGATTCTAATCTTTCCCACAGGTTGAGCCAAGAGTATGGCTCTGATACCATTGTAATGTTCCTAAACAAGAATATAAGTGATATACAAAGTATGCAAACAATCCAGCAATCAAAAAAACGAAATATACATTAAGCACCCATGGAAACACTGGAAATAGAGAACTGCTGAGCCATTTTATTACTTCTTCAAGAGCAAATACAATAGTAAAATAGAATGGTGCACCTGGACTTGTCTCAATGGACAAGCATGACAAAACATAGGTGAAAAAATGTTGAACTGAAGGTTGCTACAACTGTTGCACCAAATTGAACTACACTGCCCCAGAAAACTATTTTGTCTGTTGACTTCAAAGAGTTGGAATCACTGCTTCCTGTGCTTAGAAAAATCTGAGATTTTAGCTCCTTGCTCCTTGGCCTAAACCTAGAAAAACCCACGAAGGAATTGGACAAATGTTGACCTCGGAATTTTGGCCCACATTCCCCTTAGCTCCTCTAGTTGTTGCCTCAGTTGGGATCCTTATTTGACCCCTTAGATCTGCCCAAAAAATTCTATAAAATTAGGAATGTGATCCTTGCCCAAAACCCAAAAAAACCCAAAAAGGAATTTGGTTGGTTTAGACTTCTGACATTCAACCCCCTTGGAGCCCAACTTTAGCTGCAACTGCAAAATTCGGCCTGCTGGAATCTCCCTGGAAATCCTCCCAAAAATGGACCCAAAGTGTTGGGCTGACCTTTGCTACTTAGCTCCACAAAATTGTTGGACTGGCCCTATGCGCTGTCCCCAAGCCCAGTAATTCGAACTGTTGGGATGCTGACTTTGCTGGCTCTGAAACTCACAAGAAAGGCTGGCCCTTTGCTGCTCTCCCAATCCTCTAACTCTCCCGGAAAATGATTGATCACTGATAGCTCCAAACTCCCCCTGTGTATTCTCCAGCTAGCCAGAAATATGCACTCCCTATTGTGGCTAAATGGTAGTGTTGTAACACACTCCCAGAACTCCTGAAATACTTATGGAACTGCCTCTCTAGGGCGGGCACATATGGTCCCCCAAAGTAGAGGTTGAATCTCCCACTTGAGAGATTCGTGGCTAAACAATTGGTTGACTCAGTTGCATAGCAGAGTAAACAGTCAAGTCATTTTGATTGTAAGGTTTAAGAATGATCCCAAATGAGAGCCCTATCCTCCTTTTATCTTTGTGGGCCTTCCTTGCCTCATATGGACCCCTCCATCCAACACTTCGAATTCCCTTCAAGCCATTCGAATGGCCCAGTTCGAATTCCCACGTGGGTGGCCCCCACCTTCCACTAGCAATCAAATGAAGTTGAATTTCCTCCTAAGTCCCTAAGTCGAAAATGCTAGGTTCTTTCCCTTAGCCAAAATTGTGCAAAAATGTGTGGAAAAACCTTGTTACCAATGTGTTTGAGAAGGGACATGACAAAGTATCTGTGAACCACAATATACACCTTAGCCGCCAAGGACTTAATGTACGGTGACCAATCTCCCCGAATGTTGTGTTTGGTGTATCATGTTTATAAGGCGGCTGACTCGGTTACCTATGGCTAAAAGATAGCAACCTAGTGGGGTCTCCCAATATATACGCGGCAGTAAGGGGAGCACAAGTCCATGTGAGCGTTATCTAATGCATAACCGTTTGATGAGATCGTTACCATATACTTTCCATACGTGAAGCACCTCCGATATACCCAAGAGTACTGGAGAACGATCCTATATACTTCCATACGTGGAACAAGATTTCACCCCCGGATACAATGCTGGAAGATAACGACAACTGCTAGGTTTATAGACGCCGGAACACGTCTCTAGCCTAGACCTCTAAATGTTTGCATTTAATTTCAAATGCTCCTTAGGTTAATTGAGTAAATTTTAATGTTTATCTTGAATTATATTTCAATTTTGGGCTCAAAACGATGTCACCTAAATCCCTAAGATGCAACTATATGAGAAAAAGAAAATTTTCCACTTCGATGAAAGCTAGACTAATCAAGGGAAGAAATTTCAAATTAATGCTCAAAAGTAAAAATGATTTTCACTTTTCACTATCTTAAATAACCTTTTTGAAAGCAAAATGATCTTCACTTTTACTAAGATGCACTTATATAATTGTTGTTTTTCTTTGATTTTTGAATGCTCTAATGCAACTAAAGCATTAACTAAAACAAAATGAAAATTTGATTCAAATGCTCTAAAGCAACTAATGCATCAACCAAAGAAACACCAAATCCAATTCAAAAACCTAAATGAAAATAACTAATAACTTTCACTTTTTCCTTTTGAACAAATAAACGATGCACTCTTTTCAGAGTGAAAATCAAAACAATGTAATCTATGCTTGATTAAAAACAAAGATGATCTCCAAATGCAAATGACCTAATGCAACTTGAAAGACAACTTTATGAAAGACAAAGCTAAAACAAATGCAAACTAATGTTTTTGATGATTTCCACATAAAACAAGACTCAATCAATCAGCAAACCAGTATCTCAGCGACACAACAAGCAACAAGTGATGTCTAATTGACCTAAAAACCATAGAACTCAATCAAATTCTCACTTCAAGCACTTCAAAGCCAAAGATACCTATTTGCTAATTAAACAAGACAATTAGACAAAAACACTGCCAAATCTAGACTCAAAGGATAGGAAAAGATATTCAAAGGCTAGGATCCTAGGGTAGAAACCCTATTTGTTCTAAAATTTCTGAGATCAACGCAACTATCATAGCCAAAAACAAGTTGAAAGTGGCTTCAACACTACTATTTCAAGTAAAAACGTGCTAGCAGTGTGACTGTTAAGGTCAAAAACGCGTTGGGTGAGAAAGTTGGGTAAAAATAAAAAGAATTTCAACAAAGATTCCAGATCTAACACTCTAAAGCAGTGATCATTCAATGTGCAGACCTATATAGTCCCAGACTAACTGATAATTCGATGGTTGGCCAAACTGATCAAAAGACCAAATCAAGAAAAGAGATTGAAGAGGCTATAACATCCCCCGTGAAGTCGCCATTTTGTTGTGAAGATAAATCCCCTCTACGGACAGAGGCGATCTCTCTAGCCCAATGAGTGGGTCTAGCAACAAACTGAACAAACTAATGCATACTTTCCTAGCTTGTGTTTAAAAATGCAGAGAGAGAGAGAGAAAAACCTAACTCGCTCTGATGCTAATTGCTCAATACTTTGGTGATGGCTTTGATTCCTTAGCTTCTAGGCTAGCTCCTTTCTTGTTCTTTATGTCCGAGTGCCTGCGAAAGAGATCAAAAGACAATACAAGATACAAGAGCATACATAGTATATATCAAACATAAACTACTTGATAGATCAATCATTATCAAGCTAAATGCATAAATATTTAGACATTTATGGAGAGTAGTGAACATCAAATGTATATATTAATGAATTAAAAAGGGAAGCATACAACCATTTCCTTGATGTTGAAGACCTCTTTTTGGTGGATGTCCAAGTCCAAGCCAAGACTCTTCAAGCACTCCTTCTCCAAGTTAGATGGGCAGCATTTAGGCATAATCTTAGCATAGGAATGCAGACAATCAATGACCAACCATTTGGGGATGGAAGGGATTTGATTTATAGGAAGGGAGAGGGAGTTAGGGATCCACAAAAGAGGGAGGAAGGTCCACATCTCAAGGGGAAGGCCCTTAAAGGTAGGATCAAGAGCTCCAAATGGGAGAGCTTGACCATATCTCTACCCAACAACATCTAACTCGTTGTTTCTCGAAGTTTCCAGCATACGAAGCTTCTCCTCCATTTTGAGAAAACCTGCCAGAAGAGGTTCAGCGCGGGTTTTCATATCAAAACCCGCGCTGGCAGCGCTAGGTCAAAGAACTACAGCCTACCATCTAAAAGAATGTCGAATCAATTAATTCAGAATGAGCAAGAAGCTCAATGATAATATAGAGATATTTACAATAATAGAAACATCAAGTTTCTATGTAGAATATGGAAACACTCAGTTTCATCTAAGAAACTGCTTAAACGAATAAAAAAAACAACAGCTAAAAGAATGAGTATTAAATACTAAATAGGAATAGGAATATTCTAATACCCTCCCTTAATACTCAATCTATTTACAACACCAATAGACCCTCTGAATTTTACAAATTTATCAGGACCAAGAGGCTTGGTGAAGATGTCGGCGGGCTGCTCTGTTGTGGGAACATATTGCAACTGAACTGAGACGTCTTCAACAAGCTGGCGAATGTAGTGGCAATGAGTTTCCACATGCTTTGTTCTTTCATGAAAGACTGGATTTTTGGCAAGTTTGAGAACTCCCTGATTATCACAAAACAAAGAAGTAGGCCCGGTCTGGGAAACATGCATATCTGCAAGCATACGTCGAAGCCAAACTGCCTCACAGGATGCCTTAACTGCTCCCCGATACTTTGCTTCTGTTGAGGAGAGAGCCACTGCCTGTTGCTAGTCCAAGTAACAACACCAGATCCTAGACTAAACACATACCCAACTGTAGATTTACGGTCATCAACTGAACCGGCCCAGTCAGAGTCAGTGTAACCACTGAGAATAGGATTGGAACTGCGAGTATATAAGAGGCCATAATCAGAAGTACCACGCACATATCGTAGCACACGCTTTGCTGCTATCCAATGATCAGCTTTAGGAGCTGACATAAAGTGGGAGATATAGCTTACTGCAAAACTGATGTCAGGTCTAGTGGCAGTAAGATAGATGAGACTGCCCACTAGTTGCCTGAATAAAGTTTCATCCACAAGGGGAGAGGATGACTGCGATGAAAGTTTGAGCCCTGGTTCCATAGGAGTCGTGGCTGGTTTGCAATCCTGCATTCTGAACCTGTCCACAAGATTTTTTGCATACTTGGACTGAGAGAGAAAAATATGATTTTCAGTCTGCCAAACTTCAACCCCCAGACAGTAATGAAGAAGTCCCAAGTCTGTCATCTCAAAAGTTCTGCATAAATCTTGTTTGATCCACTGTTCCACCAAGGTTCCGGGACGAGGGGGCGAGGGGGCGCAAGAGCGGCCTATGCAAAAGCTCCCTACCATTTTTTAGGAAACGTGGGGGAGTGTCAGGGTCTTAAAAATTTATAAATATAAAAAATAATTTATTAATTGAGTCCACTATGACAATTTGGTTTGAATTGAAACGCTGCAAAGCATGATCATTGATATGAATATCATTTGACATTATCCAAATTTATAATATCATATAAAATAATAAATTTAAAATTCTAATTCAGCTTGGTCAAATTCTAATTTAGATTTTGGTCAGACAGAGGGAGAGCTTCAGCTTGATAAGGTAGCCACTGAATTTTGTGAAAAGGTAAATGAACAGATCAGGAACACTGCATTGGCAGTAGAAGGGGCAACTACAATGGGTTGTCCAGCTGTATTGGATCCAACAGCTAGAAAGTTTGTTATATTATATATAATATAGACAGTACACCATATGCTGAAAGAAGAGTTTTAGTTCTAGGAGAGATGAGAAGATCACATGAAAGAGTTTCTGACAGTTTACTATCAAATGACATTGACTGCAGGATGACCATCTGCGAACCAACTTGGGTGACCAACAATGGCATGGATAATTTGTCTACCTTATTAGAGCAATGCCATGCAGTTCAAACTTCAAACTAGCAGTGTATTTCAGGGGTGAAAATATTTTTCAGACCTGAGAATTCAAGCTGAGCAACTGTGGTCTATGTAAATTTTGTAACTGTATAAATTCATATATAACGACAGTTCCTGAGATTTCTTGTTGCCCATAGTATTTTGTCATGCTTGCAGTAAACGCATGTTAGTCTATAGTCCACCCAATTATTTCCCACATGACATAGGTGTTGCTTCCATAGTTTGTATGTCAAATGTCATGCAAATTAAAAACACAAACTGAATGTCTCATATTCTTTGCCTGTCACTCCAGTTATCTCCCCACTGTAATCCAGCCATCACTTGAGAAAAAATGGAGAAGTTTTAAAAGGGAAAATTCATGTACGTGCTATATGGTCCAACAAATTTCCATGATACTGACCCTCTAAAATAACGCTCTTTGAAACCAAAAGACAGCACAAGACGTTATCCCCATACAGAACATGAGTAGCTTTGTACCACTTTAGGTCTATTAAATCATAAACTATAAGCAAGGCCATTTTTTTGGGAGCGTGGGGAAACGTCCCCTCTGGGAAGGGAAATGTTTTCCCTGGCACGTCCCCCTGAGTTTCCTCCATTTTGGGAGCATGGGGAAACGTCCCCTACTCGTCCCCAAGTCCCCGGAGCGCGGGGGAGCGAGGAAACTAGACCCCTAAGGGGGGGAGCGAGTCCCCGTGGAACACTGGTTTGATCCCATGGATCAAATGTGCAGAGCTGCCAGTAATGATAAGGTCATCCACATAGACAACCACAAGCAAGATATCATCAGCAGTATGCTTGATATACAGGTTTGCATCAGATGGGCTCCGCTGAAAACCCTGATCTGTCAGGTACTGATCAATTTTCATGTACCAAGCCCGAGGAGCTTGCTTCAAGCCATAAATGGCTTTAGCTGATCGACACACTTTCTGTTCTTGACCAGCAACCTTGAATCCTGAAGGCTGCGTCATGTAGACTTCTTCTTGGAGATCACCATTTAGGAAAGCACTCTTTACATCCATCTGATGAACTTTCCAATTGAACTGAGCTGCTAGGGCAAGGACAAGCCTTATGGTACTCATCTTGGCTGTAGGAGCAAAAGTCTCTTCATAGTCGATGCCTTCCTTCTGTGAGAACCCTCGAGCCACAAGACGAGCTTTATACTTGTCTATGGTTCCATCAGCTTTGTATTTCACTTTATACACCCATTTGCAGCCTATGGGATTTTTCCCTGCAGGAAGATCAGAAAGTGTCCATGTGTGATTCTTCTGAAGACTCTGAAATTCGGCTTCCATAGCCTGTTCCCACTCAGATGTACCCTTAGCCTCTGAATAAGTTTGAGGCTCAAAAATACTGTGAAGGTTAGCCATAAGAGCAAAATTGACTGTAGATTGTTGTTTGTTCTTATGTCTAGAAGTTCTACCTTCAAGAAGCTCATCATCTCGGAGATCACCAATGGTTTTAGCCCACCATTTAGGCCGAAGAGTAGAGGAACCAATATCAGGAGGAGATGAAGAAGACTCAATAGGAGCAGCAAGAGGAGGGTTATTTTCTGGAGGAAGCTCAGATAGAGTATTATCAAACACTGATGCTACATCATCCCTCCCATCAGGTGGACCGACCGGAAGAAGAACACTGTGAGGCTGATCTTCAGAACACTGCTTAGAAGAAGAAGACTGAAAAAATCCTCTGTCTTCATCAAATACTACATCCCGACTGAAGCTAAGACGACCGGTGGCTATATCTATCAGCCTATAGGCCTTGTGATGATCACTGTAACCTGTCATCATGAGTTTCTGGCTTTTGGAATCCAACTTAGAGCGCTTAGCAGGTGGAATCCAAACATATGCAACTGAGCCAAATACTTTGAGGTGACTGATCTTAGGCTTACGCCCAGACCAAACCTCTTCAGGAGTCTTCCCTTTAACAGCCTGAGTAGGTGATCGGTTAAGAAGATAAACAGCAGTAAATACTGCTTCAGCCCAGAATTTGTTTGGAACACTCCCGTGTTGTAACATGGAACGAGCCATTTCAACAACCGTGCGGTTGCGACGCTCGACAACACTGTTCTGCTGAGGAGTGTAAGGTGTGGTTAATTGACGTTTGATGCCATGAATATCACAGAAGTTGGCAAAAGCTGAGGAACAAAATTCCCCCCCATTGTCGGTCCTAAGGGTCATGATGTTACAACCAGATTCTTTTTCAACTAAGGTTTTAAACTTCTGAAAGGTACTAAGAGCATCAGATTTATTTTTTAGAAAATACACCCACATCTTTCTACTGAAATCATCTACAATAAGTAAAAAATATTTGCAAGCAGTGATAAAAGCTGTATTCATGGGACCACAAATATCAGCATGAAGTAACTGAAGTACCTTAGATGCGCGCCAAGATTCTCCATCTTTGAATGAAGACCGATGTTGCTTTCCCGCTTGACATGCGCTGCATACCCCCAACTGCTGAGTCTGAATATCAGGTAATCATGACACAAGTCCCTCCCGAGAGAGCTGAGAGAGATACTGCATATTTAGATGCCCATATCGCTGATGCCATAGAGTGCTGATGGGAGAGACACGTGCTGCTAGAGCCACTTCTGGAGAGTCACCGGTGTCAAGTAGCCTGTATAGACCATGGTCCTCTAGGCCAACAGCAACTGTTAGACTAGTCTCCCTGTCAATAATGGAGCACTTGTGTGCACTGAACACAACATCAAGCTGAGGAGAATTCCTCATAATCTGGCTGACAGATAGCAGATTAATTTCCATACCACGAACATAGTATACATTCAGAAATATGAGTGTGCGCCCACCAGACTGAATTTGAACTATACCTCTGCCAGCTACTGTGTACTTTTCACCTCCGCCAAATACCACGGAATCACTGAAAGGTGAGAAGTCAATAAACCAATCACGCCTGTGAGATAAATGGCGTGATGCACCAGAATCAATGTACCATGCAGAGGAAGGAACATGATCTGAAGACCTTTTAGCCATAAAGGCGTAAAAGGCAGAATCTGTCTGCTCGGAATGTTCTGCAACATTTGCTGTCTGATGTGGCCCTCCCTGTTTCTTCTGTTCAGAAGCAATCCTCTGTCGGCAATCTTTCTTCATGTGACTGAACCTGTGACAGTAATTACACTGCACACTTTTCTTCCTAGCAGGATCAAAAGACTGAGAAGAGCCTTTCTGCTGAAAGGACTGAGAGGACTAATATTTTGCAGCAAATGCATTTTCCGAGGACACTGATGAAGCACCATTACCAAACTGCTGTTTCCACCGATCCTGCTATAGAAGTTTGGTACATTCTTCATGTGACCGAACCTGTGACAGTAATTACACTGCACACTTTTCTTCCTAGCAGGATCAAAAGACTGAGAAGAGCCTTTCTGCTGAAAGGACTGAGAGGACTGATATTTTGCAGCAAATGCTTTTTCTGAGGACACTGATGAAGCACCATTACCAAACTGCTGTTTCCACCGATCCTGCTGCAGAAGTTTGGTACATAACTCTGGAAACTTCAGATCAACATTTGTGGTGGTAATGTTGAGTGTTTCTATGAAGTGTTCATAAGATTTCGGTAGACTTTTCAAAGTAATGACTACCATATCTTCTTCCTCCATGGTCCGACCATTGGCTTCGAGCTGATCTCGACTGTCTTTAATTTTGTTGAGATGTTCATGTAAAGACATATGTTCGTCCATCATGATGGAGAACAACTGATTTTTGAGAAAAAAGGCTCTGCTTTTGTCAGATGTCTCGTGCAGTTCTTTCAACTGTTGCCAGATTTCGGCAGCTGTCTTGCCAGAAGGAATCTATGGTAACTGATCATCAGCGACAGAGAGCTTGAGAAGCATAACAGCCTCTCGATTTCGATCATCAAATTTATCTTGATCTGTACCGGGACGAAGCTCTTTGCCCAAAATGAGCTAATCAAGACGCCTGTATTCAAAAATGGTCAACATTCTTTGTTTCCAAATGTTATAGTTGTTGCCATTAAAGCGTGGATTTCCTTCTAACATCAGATTGGTGAGCGTGGCCATTTTCCCAAAGACAATACAGAAGTTTGACACAAAAAAAAAATAGCTGCCTGCTTATCCTGGTGCAAATCAAAACAGACTTTGTTCTGCTAGACAGGTTTTAAAAAAATATACCCAGCAAAAGTATATATCTCCACAGTCTAGAAAAGGTAGCAATAGAGCAAGTTCCACTGCTGTAGCTGTACCCTTCTTTCAGGTGATGCCTTTTCAAATGAAGGAGCCGCAAATAAATTCCAAGAAAATATCAAGATGACTGTATGAGACTGACACAGAACCTTAACAAATTCTGCTTTGAAAGAAATAGGCTTGAACAATGCACAAAAATTAACTCAGGGCTTTGCTAGATAAAAGTTTAGACAGTCCTGAATTTTTCACAAAAACGCTGTCTTAGGCTCGAATTCTCCACATTTTGTTCTAGGAAAGAATATGTGCAAATGTCAATCAACACCATGCCTCAGATTTGTATCAGTGCACCAAACCAAAACAATGACAAGAGGTCGCATGCATCCTCATAAAATTAAAGCTGATTTGAAGGGAAAAAAAATACGTAGACTGAAAAAGTGAAACCACGTGAGCCGTCCACGATTGTATTTGTTGTCATATCAACAAAAATACTCGGTGAATGTTCGAGTCTTTCGGTCGGAGAAAGCCGTCACGTGAGTCGTCGTTTTGATAAACCCACGCTGCCGTCGTTTTGTGGTTCCACTGTCGGAGAATGCCGTCGTCTCAAATTTTCACGTCTCTGCTACCAACTGTCGGAGAATGCCGTCGTCTCAAATTTTGACGTCTCTGCTACGATTGACCAATAGAAAATACAAGGGCCACAATGAGACCAGTGTCTGGAGCACGTCACTGAGAGGCAAACAGCCCCCCCAACCCAGCGACACAAGGCTTCAAACGACAAATAGACTGCTGCTCATAACACTACGATCCAGCTCCTGGGGTTCCGGGTTGTGATGCAAACTGGTGATGCTGCGTTGGAAATGTGAGGAAGATGCAGTTCAACAGTAAAAACAAATATGGCGGAGTCAGCCAGCCAGAGAACGAATCCCGCGCCCACGAGACGGTCACCGCCACAAAGTGCTGTAGCGATTATCCAAACAGAATCGGTATACCAGCAAGGGAATTTTGTTCTAAACCAGATCCAAGAGTTTCTTCAACTTTTAATTCCTCAGAAAAATGATAATGCAGGAGAAGAATCCATTTCTGTATCGAGATAGACGACTGTAAGCTTTTATCACAGTGAGAAAAGCCGAGGCTAAGACTTAGTGAAGGCTACCTGGCTTACAGAGGGCTTGACCTTAGAAATGAATGAAAGAAAGAACTCAAGAGATTAGGATGCAGAGAGAATAACTGTTCAAGAAATCTCTTAACCTCACTTCGATACCATAAAAGAATGTCGAATCAATTAATTCAGAATGAGCAAGAAGCTCAATGATAATACAGAGATATTTACAATAATAGAAACATCAAGTTTCTATGTAGAATATGGAAACACTCAGTTTCATCTAAGAAACTGCTTAAACGAATAAAAAAAACAACAGCTAAAAGAATGAGTATTAAATACTAAATAGGAATAGGAATATTCTAATACCATCAGCATGGGCAGGTAGTGGAGCAAAGAGCGTTGGTCCTGAAATTTAGGGTTTCAGTCAACCTTCTCCAAAATTGACTCAGGGCAATTTTTCTTCCATTCTTCAGGGATGTTTCAGTATGTGTTTCATGATGAACACACTTCATAGTTGTCAACATTTTGGCACTCCGGGATGTGGAACAGGAAGCGAACAGAAGGTGTGACAAAATACTATGTAACTACTCTTGACTAGAGAAAATTGCATCTCCTCCTGTGTGAAATTTGACCACAAATGATACCATCCAAGTAGAGTATCTCGTCCAATAATGCCTTGGACGAAAGTAGTCCACTCCTCGGAGAAACCATTGATGGCTACATGCACTAGTTCAGCTTCTTGTGGCGTCTCACCTATGAGAGAATTCTTTCCAGCTATCCTGAATCCTGGTAATGTATGGAGTAACTCCTACCTTATGCATCCTAGTGGTTCTCAATAACTTCTCCTTCAGGATCAAATTCCAATTATTGGAAGGATTCTAATATAGCATTGCGAGTCCATCCCACATTTCTTTCACCATATTCTTGGCCACTAAGTGTGAGACTATGTGATCCTAAATGCCATTAAGGGTCAACCTCTTCGTCTTGGTCATTTCCTTTCTATAATTCTCTAGTTGCTACGGGTCTGTAGGTGCTGCTATAGCTCTCTCTATGTAATATTTCAGACCATGTTCATCTAGCAGAAAGGACATCCTGGCCTTCCAAATAACATAGTTGGAAGCACCATCCAATCTATCCTGATCACAGAGTCCTGCTGAGGCCATCTCTACAAACTCACAATTGGGTTATAAACAAGAATCTCCTCCTCTCCTACTTGGCTACCTGCTCTGCAATTCACACTCCCTTTTGGAATGTGTCATCCTGCTAGCTGGTTCTGCCTCTACAACTGTAAATCACAAATTTCCTAGAATAGAAAACCCTTTAAGAAAAATTCCACTATGTGTTATTTCTCTTCCACCCCGACACTAATCTGCTATTGCAATAATTGTTGCAAATTATCTGTGACCAGATCAAGAATTTGGTCTACGAAAATACTAATTTTCTCACCTATCGCCTATTGGAATTACTTCCCGGACAAATCGACCCTTCCTGCACTTTGCAACTAGAAATTTGACCCCCTATCAAGCAAATTGCTCTACCTGGCTAGGCACTGCGCAGGCCTTAAAGAAAGCGTGTTGTTGCTCCCTCTAAGTTGTGAATTTCTCCCTCTTCGTCTCTAAGCCTCTGATCTGTCAAACTCGCTCTAATACCATGGGAAAATTTCAACTATTGTAGCAACTGGAAATTATTCTTCTAACTAGTTAATTATTAAGTAGTTTATTTGTTACAACAAATAACAAATAAAATCACAACTGCAATTTTCACCATAAAAAAAATGTTGTGGAAAATAAAGTAAAAATTGAGAAATAATATGCACACAAAATAAAATTTGACACTGTTATTTTCAGACAAATGTCCCCAAAAAAACTCGGGAAAACCAGTGCAGCAGTTGAGGGTTTTTATTATTATGCAACTGTGAAATTTTGAGTACAACTAGATGCCCAAAACTGGAAATCCTCTACAAGATAAACTGGCCACAAAATTAGTGAAACAATTCTCGCCTCAACCGACATTGATCCAACTCCAAATACTGGCGCAAACTAGTTTACTCGAACCCTTGCGTCAGCCTTTTGTGCAAGACCTCACATGCATTGCTTGGAAGTTGCTATGATCAAGTCATCATGCCCAATTCAACCTCTGAGAATGACTCGCTAGCCCCTCCAAAAATTCTCCCAACCTCCAACAACTGAATCGAACCTCACTCCAACTAAATCGAACTCTACCTTTGAAGCTGCCTGCGCACTTCACAGAGGAAACTTGGCCCTCCTATAGTTACTCTGTGGAAATGTAAAACTTCCTCCGAACTCACTGTCTCTGCCCCTCACTGTCTCTGCGTACCCTCTCTGGCTCGAACTTCTCTCTGTTGAATCATTGCAGCTGGGAAACTCAATCTCTACCAAGGAACTCGATCGCTTGTGTGTTCTTATCCAACCCCATCAACCTCCTCTTATAATCTCTAGTTGGACCACCAATGAACATGATTAAATTCTCATCGATGGCTGAGATCATCTCTAAGTCGATCCATATGATTTTGTAGAGAATTCTCACCTTTCTCAATTAATACCTATTAATTAATAAGTTTCCCTAAGTTGGACTTAGGTATTTTTTAATTATCGATCAATTAATTTAATTGAGATGTCTCTAGGTGGAATTTCCATAAACGATTTCAGGGTTCTGGAGATCTCATGTGTTTTAGCCTCTCCACAAAGTTTGAGACTTGAACACCATCTGATGCTACAAAAATTAACAAGGTGGTATTTCAAATGGCTTATTCCACCTAACATTTCCATACCACATAACTTGCAATTCAATCTCATTCTATTATGACCATCATTAGGTAGACCATGTTCCAATGGCTTTGGCATTTTGAAAAATGTAGAGCATTAATTAAATTTGTAAACCTATGGGATAAAAAATGGGGGAAACTTAGAATCAAAATCCATAAAAAATTTAAGAATGCTACAATTAAAATAGCCGAGCTATGTAACTGTTAAATCCTCCATTCAAAAAAGGTGGGAAGAGGTATTATCTAATGGGCATTGCATACCCTATAGTAAATCTTGAAAAACAAAGAAAAATGAAGGCATAAATTCTTTTAAACACCTGGAAATATGGATATGGTAGATAGGAGTAGATCCCCACTTCACAAATCCTTAGTCGATGGCAATGAAAACTATATATTACCCCTTGTTTTCTTGATGAAAAATTTGCAAAATGAGGTTGAAAAGCCCAAACCAATGTCTTAAACCAAGATTTAAAATAGCAAGCCGATAATTTACATCGTGTTGTAATAACTTCAAAGGAGAAAAATATTGCAATAACTAATGGTGATATTATCACTGACTTGGAATTTGCCGATATTATCACAATAATTTCAATATATTGACAATAACTGCAACATTGGTTCCAACTTTAAAAACTCCTTTTTTCATGAACCAGAAATAACGCTTAGGAGGTATCACTTCTATCAAAATTGAGTCCATAACTACAACTCTTGCGTATATCCATGCTCAACGCCTTGCTCCAGCATCTCTTGTATAACTCACAACAATACTACAAAACATAGAAAGTATGGAAAATCTCATGAGCAAATGCAACCTCAACGATGACCCATTCATATGCCAGTGGTCTCCTTCATATGTAATTACTGCAATTTTTAAGTTTTCTAGACATCTAAGACACAGTAGCATATTCCAACTGCTGTACACAGTGGACCTTTAACATTTGGCACTCATACAAAAAAATTATCTGCCCCATACTCTCAGGGCTCTCGCTTCCAATGTACATATCTTCTTCTCTCCATTTGTGTTGGCTTTCACAATCTTGTACTCCCTCAACAATTTTCCAATTACCTCATAGGACTTTCTCACAAATGAATTACACACTTGAAGGAGGACTTCTTATACCAACAATCTTCGAAATGCTCATCTTGCTTTGAACAAGGGCTCACTCAACTCCTAGCCTCCAGAGTCCTCATGTATAAACTACCAACGTCCAAGCTGGTCAATGTCTCCTAAAAATCCATGAATTTTGGTGCTATTCCCCAACTTCCAAAACATTTTGTTTCAGGTCACAATGAAATGGTATATTATGCACTAGTACTTTTCGACTTCCTCCTGGAAGTACTATTCTTCAACAGGGAGGGTCAAACAGTTTCCATCTGTGAAACTCTTGAAACTCCCATGGTGATCTATCTCTGGTTCAAGCACCCCATTTTCTGCAGGGACATGGGTCTATACCAAGACTCCAACTTTGTAATTCATTGCAAAGGGTGTACCAGAAGAATTTGGGAAGAATTTCCTCTAAGCAGGGAATAAATGATGAGAAAATATTCATGAATAACGTATTGTTAATGTTATATCATTTCTTGTTATCATGTTTGATCTGCCCAGTTATTTGAAGGCCATAGTATCTAGTCGAACTTAGTATTGTAAAGTGATTTCTATTTATTCCACATATAATGAAGAGTTTAAAGCCTTTGTATAGTCTGGTAATTCTCTCCCTTGGTTTCTAATCTGTTGTTCTCCTGGCATCTCTCATTTTCATTGTGTGCTCACATCAAGACCACATATACCACCATTTCTAGAGATTGAGGACAAGTATCACAACATATCTAGTGAAGAGGGTGCACCTTGACTTCTTCCCAGCCAGATACAATTGTACTTCTATAAACAATAATTTCCCGGTTTTGGGTGGCATCAATTTCATAGATAGATGATGGTCAAATATTTGATAATCCTCCACTCATTTCTTCCATTGTATCCCAGTTATGTCAAGTAAATAGGCTTTTTATGTACGATGCCTCACAGCTGGGCTTTCTGCAGTAAATGCCGAGGCCAAAAGTAGACAATGCTTAAAACATATCTCTCAGAAGATGCATGAACCATTCCATCATTGGTTGTCACTTGCTAATTTTCTTTTCACAGTAAACAAGCACTTTGAGTCACCTACGCATATTAATAAATTTTTCATTTTGCTTTCTAAATTTCTACATGTATGATGAGCAAAGGTTCAAGCAGAGATAAAAAGGGATATTAAAAGTGTGTGTGGATTGGGTGGTTATATGAGAGAATACTTTTAAAACAAAGAGAAGAAAAGTTCGCATAGAATTACCTATCTGTCATCAGTAAACCAAGGGTAAAAATGTGCACAGAACCAGAGGAGCTGGTAGCTACAAGTAACCGTGGAACCTGAGATGGTGGTCCAAATGAAAGAGAGTAGATAGCAGCAGGAGATGTTCCTCTCCGAAAACTGAATTCCTGCAATTAAAGGAAGAGATGTTGGGAAGCCAAAATATTCTGATAACAATAGAAAAGGTACACACTCAAACAATAATAAAATGGACAAAGGAAATTATAAATATGGATCAGCAACGGTATGTTATAAAAAACATAACCAGAATAATAATTTTTTACTGCTTAAGCTTTCAGAGTGGTGACCTGCTTGAACCACAAACCAATGAAAATATCTCCTAAAGTAAAATGATACAAGAATATTTTAACTGTATAAAATTTTACCTTTGAAGCTTGAGACACTAAGTAAACCCTTATAACAGTTCCCTGTTCAGAAGCTGTCGCAATGTGTGATCCATTTGAAGAGAGAACCATGGCTGCCAATGGCGACTTATGAGCATTTATCTGTCATGCAGAAACAATAGATAAATCATAGAAATAACCCATCTGTAATGTCCCTTCTGGACATTTTCATTAAATTTATGAAAATTTTCTTCTGAAAAAATTCAAAATAGCATGAAAATTCATCAATTTATGCCAGAGAAATTGATAACATAAAAACCCAGAAATGAATAATGCTGCTACCCTGGCAAATTGAAATTAAAATTACGGCAATCACAATATGAGATAAATGCAGCAAATCTCAGATTTATTATATTTCTATAAATACTGAAATTACATGGCCATAAAAATAACTGATGTGTAGCTGAAATAGAACCCCTCCAAACTGCTGTAAAGTTGTAAACTGAATCTGGTCTCAAGATAATCTGCTGCAACACTGGATATGACCTAAACTGGACTCCAAATATAGCTCAACTTGAGGATATGGATGATCCTCACTCCAATCTAGTAGATCTGCTCCAGATCTGATCTCCAATAATGTCGCTGAAGCACTGTGAGATTTCTGGATGAAATCTCCTCAACAGTGGGTTGGGTTTTTGTCCAACTAACAATAGGGAAACCCAAGAGTTTTCATCTTGGGGCTCACTGAAGTTGAGAACCACGTTCCCAAAACCTCTCCAACAAGCAAATATCACAACTCCAAGATGTCTCAAATGATCTCCTCCTCTTTCTAAAGACTCCATAGATAGATGACCAAGCCTCTAAAAGCATCTTATTTTATTATTATTCTAGAAGCTCCTCCCTTGACTTTAAGTGACTTTTTAATTTAATTTTATCTCACTTAAATCACTTTTGGCCTTTTCCTCCAATTAATTATTTTTCCCTTTTTGTAATTAAATGACTAATTAAAGTCATTTTTAATCTAGGAATATGGTAAATCTATCACCATGCTTCATCTGGAAGTCTAGTCTCTTCCCATCATCCCATCCTGCAGATCTTCTTGTTCCAGTTCCAACGAGCTATTACACTGAGGTATTCCATCATATATTCCTCCCGAAATGCAACCTCAAGCGTAATAAAGTAAGTCAAGCCCAGTAATAACCCCAGTTTATGAAAGTTGTTGAAATGCAACGAAGCAAAAGGCAAGCTATGTTGTTGAAATGCAACGAAACAAAAGGCAAGCTATGCGGATGATGGAATATGCCAAGTGAATGCCGTTAGATCCTAAGAAAACTCCTCGAAACCCCTCTAGAGCCCTTGATGATGTAATCCTGCTCCTTGGCTATCACATACCCTGGAAACCCATCTTGGTTGTACTATAGAGGAGAATAAAAATGGGGACGTGACAAATCCTCCTGCCCCAAGATTGCTTGTCCTCAAGCACTCTGTATCTGTCCACTGCAAAGGCATCTGCAAACTGATACCAAGATTTCATATAAACCATTGTGCTATGTCATGCCTCCACATTAACTAGTCATGAATGGATCCCTCAATACCTAGATTCCAAACCCATCTCTGACTCAACCTGCAATCAATGAATCCACCTGCATCCCAAAGCCACCATGGCCAATCATCATCGTTGTTACAAGCCATTTTGTCACATCTGGAAAATAGACCTGAAAATCAGATCAGTGAATATCCATGAACACTTTGTCATCATCCCTTCACAGAGCCCTAAGCATGACCTCTCCAAAAAGTCTGAGTTTTTGGGATAAATTGCTCAAAAACATTGTTTTTAGCCGCCAAGACACCTTGGCTCTTTAGTCACCTGTGTTCGGCGCATGTTGCATGCTTGTCCACCTATGTTGGTCAGCACATGTTGTTCCCTTCTGTAGGTGCGTTAATTCTAGAAATTCAAGAAAAATAAAAATTATTTCTAAAGCTTCTTCTTCCAGAAGCTTTTAAGGTAGTTTTAACCATTTACCATGGATAGAGAGCTTGAACCTTATCTTGGTGACCTTATATCTTATCCCTTGAACTCATCTTCCCCTCTTAAGTGGATCTAAAGCCTAGATTGGTAATTGGATAAGAATTCTCAAACTACCACACTCCTATAAATTCACTGCCTCCCATAAGGTCTAGGTTGGCTTTTGGAGATTGATAACAGCCTTATACTGTTGCTTTGAACCTAGAAGAGTCACCATATTCATGCATTAGGGTTGATGTTGAGGTGTGCTTTGTGACAAGGAAGGACAAGTCAACTTGGGGAGACATCTACAAAGTCAGTTACTATTTATGGTTGTAAACTCTCTCCTATATTTGTTAATACAAAGAGTATCTTGTTTTCCTATATTTGTTGTGTTATGTTTGCACTCATGTATTTCAATGCCATGTTGATTCATTGAATAGAGATTTTAGATTATGCTACGTGGATGTTGTGGATCCTTTGCTTGTTTTAGTCGTGTGTGCAGGTTCTAATTACAACACTTGGAGCTAGAATTGGAGCTTACAAGAGAGGAGGACTTTAGATTATGCTACGTGGATGTTGTAGATCCTTTACTTGTTTTAGCCGTGTGTGCAGGTTCTGATTACAACACTTGGAGCTAGAATTGGAGCTTACAAGAGAGGAGGAAAGGAAAACTTGTTGCAAATTCCAAGTAGGATTCTTTCCCATACTCTAATTTCTCTAAGGAAAACTTCATGCTTTTTATCTTCTATTGTTCTAGATTAGACCACTAGACCAGTGTTGCACGAAGCGCCCCCCCCCCCCGGTTCGAAGCTCCGAAGCGCGTCCCGTACGGAAGCGCCTAGGAAGCTTCATCGGAAGCGGCGCTTCTGAATTCGGAAGCGGCACTTCGGCTTTTTAAGCCGCTTCCTGGAATTTCCGAAGCGCCGGCCGGAAGCCCCGCTTCCATGCCTCCGAAGCGCGCGTCCTACGGCGCTTCGGACCTCAGAAGCGCGGCGCTTCGGAGCAGGAAGCGGCCGCTTCGCGCACGCTTCCGTACGCTTCGGCCAAAAAGGGCGCGCGCAAGGGAAAAAAAACATTCTTTTTTTTATTTTTTATTTAGTTATGTTAACTCAACATTAAGGGGGTGGGTTAGGGTGAGGTTAGAGTGAGGTTAAGGTGAGGAATGAAAAGAATAAAGCCCCCATTCATTCCTCATTTTCTCACTTTGAGTTTATGAGAGTTGGAGAAGAGAGGAGAGGAGAAGAGAAGAGAGGAAAGGAGAGGAGAAGAGAGGAGAGCTTGGAGGAGTGAAGAAGGAGGAGCTAGGAGAAGGAGGAGGAGCTTGGAGCAAGAGCTTGGAGGACTTCATCTACAAGAGCTAAAGAGGTAAGTTCAAACCCCAAACTCCCTTTTTTTTTGACAATTTTTTTGTATTTTTTCTCCTCCCTCTCCTACTCTTTCCCATTGTTTCTACTTGCTCCTTTATTTACAGGTCGTCCACCACCTATATCCATATTCCAAGATGGTGTTCTTTTGGCTTCTATGTATCATTCCACTCTTGGTTTTAATGATGGCAAAGGTGAGGAATAGAAGGGAAGAAACAGAAGAGGACAGTGGTGATGGTCCTAATAAGAGTGACCCAATGTATGATGAGGAGGAAGGGTTTGAAGAGGAAGGGGATGAACCTGAAGGGGACACTGAAACACAAGATGGGAAAGCTACATCAACACCCTTGTGGAAATATGTGACCAAACTTGATGGGGGAAAGGGTGGTGGATCTTACAAATTTGTGTGCCCTCATGGTTGTCATGGAGGAAAACCATATTGTGGTTCATATACCCGTCTGAGGAGGCATCTTTGTGGGGTGCTGGACAGTGATGAAAAAAAGGGTCCTGTGGGGGTACAAATTTGCCCAAACATTTCAACTGAAGAAAGAAGAAAATACATCCAAATAGAGATGGCTGCACAACAAAAAAACAAGAAACAAAAAACTCATTCTGAATCAAGTGCAACCTCTAAATTTGGTAGTTGCTCATCTCCTCATGGTACTTCTGCAAGCTCTGGAGGTAGAAGAACAATAGGGGATTTCCTTAATGTTGTTGGGAGGGATGATGTGGATGGAAAGATAGTCCGTTTTCTTTGTGCTTGCGGTGTACCATTCAATGTGCTTCGCTCTCCCTATTGGCATGAAATGGTAAAGGCCATCAATGAAGACCCAAAAGGATACAAGGCCCCCAACTATGAGAAAGCTAGAACAGTGTTATTAGAAAGAGAAAAAGCTAAGGTTCAAAGAGCTTTGACACGTTTTACAAATGAGTGGGTAGATTCTGGGGTATCCATTGTATCAGATGGGTGGACAAATATTAGAAACCAACATTTGATAAATGTTCTTGGTGTTTCTTCTAGTGGTGCAGTATTTATTGCATGTCATGACTCATCCTCCATCACTGCATCTGCACAAAACATTGCAGATCTCCTATTGAAATCAATCAAAGATGTTGGTCCGAATAATGTGGTTCAAGTGATCACAGATAATGCAGCAAATTGTAAGGCAACAGGAAAAATTATTGAGCGTACTCATCCACACATCTTTTGGTCTGGGTGCCTGGTTCACACATTGAACCTTTTGATGCATGATATTGTGAAACACAAAGAATGTGGGTGGATTGCTGAGGTTTACAGGAGAGGGAAGCAGCTCATTAAATTCATCACAGGGCATACAAGGGTAAACTACTTCTATGGCACTTACTCCAAGTTGCAATTGCTTAAAATTGCAAAGACAAGATTTGCTAGTTATTACCTCACCTTTAGGCGGCTAGTGAAGGTGAGACAAGCTTTAACTAATCTGGTGTGTGCTGAAACATGGGATGAAATTAACACTGACATAGATGGTGCTAATGCAGTCAAGGACACTGTTCTTGACAGTTACTTTTGGGGACAGGTTAAATATGTTTTGCAATTCACCAAACCAATTTATTACATGATCAAGTTTGCAGATTCAGATCGACCAGTAATTGGGGAGGTGTATGAGCAAATGGATAGCATGTTGGGGCAAATTAAAGACATTGTTGAGCCTAGAGATACCACCTTGTACAATTATATTCGTGTAGAGGTGGAAAACCGATGGGAAATGCTAAATGTTCCATTGCATGCATTAGCATATGTTTTGACACCTAAATACTATCATCCATCATGGCTTTCAACGCCAGCACCTGGGGGGGAAGCAAGAGAAAACCACATCAAGATCAAGAGGTTCACAAAAAATATATGGCTGCATTGAGTAAATTAATCCCTGATGAGGAGGAGGCTGCATTGGTACGGAGACAGGTGAGCAACTATACGCTCAACACTGGTCCATTTGGGAGCATGCATGCAATTAAAGATCGAGAGACTTTTTCTGCTCTTGAGTGGTGGAACATGCATGGAGGGGGTACTCCACTTCTACAGAGTTTGGCATTGCGGGTGCTATCACAGGTGGTAAACACTTCTTCTGGAGAGAGGTGTTGGAGCTCTTATTCTTTCATCCACAGTGTTAAAAGGAACAGGTTGAATTTAGACCGGGCAGAGAGCTTGGTTTATGTTCATTACAACTTGCGATTGTTGTCCCATTACTGTGAAGATGCAAAGTCTAATAAAGACTTGTTGATTTGGGACAAGAATCCAGAGGAGCCCAATTTGGAGGATGGAGTGTTGCGATTAGAGCAATTAGAGGATGCTCTTATCCAGGTATGTCCATTGTGGTATGAATTTTTCAATTTTCCCTTATAAAGCATTTCTCTAATTCATGTTTTTAATTTTTTTGTTAACTAGTGTTTTTTTTTTTGCATGAATTTTTTGAGCGATTCTAGGATGATGATGACCGTGTTGATATGCCACCACCCCCACCCCCATCTGATCCCTTGGTTCCTAGGTTCCATGGTTCAACACCAACAGCAGGGGGTTCTTCTTCATCAGTTTCAGTGCCACGACTTCCACAGGCACCATCTTCTTCATTGCCACCACGTGGAGGCCCGCCACCACGTTCTATTTGTGGTGGAAGGAGGAGAGATTAGTAGATATATTCACAATCTACTACTTTTTGTCATAGATTACCCATTAGACTTGTAGACTTGTGAATTTGAATTTTGAACCTTTTTGGCTTGGCGGTGACCAAGTGACATATTTTGTAAACATTATTATTTGAATTTTGGACATGAAAAATGTTGACAGTTGCTCACTTGCTAGATAAATCATAATATGCTCTATGTTTTATGTTTTATAATATGCTTAAATGTTTTATGTTCTATGCTTAAAAATTTGATGTATGTTTCTAATAGCTAGAATATAGATGATTGTTGTACATACTAGTAACTACAATGGAATCATGGATGCCATATCTATCTTGATTTATGCAAAAATATGCATGTTTTCATGTCTTCTACAATTAATTTGGTATTTGGGATGTTTGTTTTGAGTATAAATGCAAAAATATATATATATATATATATATATATATATATATAGCAGACGCTTCCGCGGACGCTTCGCTTCCTAGATTTTTGGAAAATTGACGCTTCGGCGTCCCCGCTTCCAAAAAACGCTTCCGCTTCTCTCCCGCTTCGTGCAACATTGCACTAGACTAGAGAATTCACCTTTGTCTGCGATCGTGAAAATGTTGCATAACAAATTGGCAACCATACTGGGGATCGATTTTCCCTTAGTGGTTTCCTTGACCTTAGCACTTTTTCGCCTCTCAAAGTGACCTTGGGTGACTCACTCAAACATTGATTGACCCTAGGAAAACGCTTTGTGAAACTTTGCTGCATTTCTTGTGTTGTCATTTGATCGAAACTGCTCCAGCGCATTCCCTGTTTTGAGACAGAGCACTTCAGTGCACTTGTTCCTTCTCTGTACCTGCGTTGCAACGCACTGGTGTCTATATTCTGCACCAGTGTTGATCCTGTAGGATGAAAAAACTTGCATTCCTTAGCCTTTCTCCTCATTCTGCTTGAGTTTAGAAAGTTTTCTTTGTGTCTTTGAGTTTGTCTTTGTTTCCAAAAAGCCAATCCCTTGTGTGAAATTACGTGTTTTTGCTTGTATTTTTGCAAAACTATGTATGAGTGTTAATCACCTCTGAGTGTCATCAACTTTTTGATAAGATTTTGTTTCTTTGTTTCTTTCTTCTTGTCAATTAGCGTTTGTATGCATAGATTGATTGTTGGATTTGAAAAGTGACTTTCACATTACAATAAACTATGTGTGGTTTCTTTTTGTCAACGATCAAGTTGCGTTCATATGTTTCTTTGCATTTTGAACATTAAAAGAAAATAAAAGAAAAACCATTATTTGCATTGCATACAGGGCTTTGATTTTGATTGGAATAGGGAAATTGAGGAGATTGATTGTTGCATTGTTGATTGATTTCTTCCTCCCCCACTTAGTTAGGTCTTTCATTATTAAAAGTAAAACAAAAAGAGTTATTTTTGTCATATTAGTTGCATCATAGGTGTGTTCAGGTGACATCAAGTTTTGAGCCTTGAAATTGAAACATAATTCAAGATCAACTCTAAAATTCACCTCAATTAACCTACGGAGCATTTGGAACTTTAACTAAAACATCTAGAGGTCTAGGCTAGAGATGTGTTCCGACATCTTAAAGCATAGGAGCTGTCATGTTTTGCTAGCATTTCATTCTGGGGGTGATATCCTGTTCCACGTATGTAAGTGTATCGGATCGTTTTCCATGTACCTTCGAGTCAGTGTTACTTGGGAGTGGGAGCGACTGTAATATCCCTTCCCTTAATAATACATAATAAATAATAATATAATAATAAATAATAATAATATAAATAATAAATAATAAATCACTTAATAATAAATAATAAAAATAATAAATCATAAATAATAAATGAATTTAAAAATAAATAAAAATAATAAAAATAAAAATAGTAATAACTATACTAAAACTCTAAATCAGAATAAATAGAAATAAAACAAGAAAACTATCAAAAAGAAGGAAATAAAACAAGAAAGCTAAAAAATCAAAAGAAAAGTAAAGAAATAAAACAAGAAAGCTAAAAATCAAAAGAAAGTTGCATGTAGACACATGGAGTGTGTGCATGTGGTTCCCCTTCCAATGTTGTTCTATTTAATAGATGGTGAGGAAGATGAGAGGATTCTGGCATTCCATCTTTCCGAGATTCTATCTTTCATTCTCTTGGGAGAATGGTATACTAAGACTAGGAGTCACTGGCAGTAGGATGTTGATTGAGGGCTCGGGGGTGGCCAGTTGTAGCAAGACGTTGCACAATTGAGCCTACGGTTGGGTGGAGAGTCGTCCCCAAAACCTTGTTGCAGATAGCAGACTTCAACCGAAATCACAGATAAGTGCTCTAATCATAGTTTTGAATTTGAAGTTAATTAGTTGAATTGCATGTTGAGTATAAATTACTTGATTAATTACATGTTTATTTTGGGTTGTTACATATGGTATCAGAGCCAGTTTCAATTCTGTGTGACCTTTAAGTAAAACTTTTGAGAAAAATATTAGATTAATTTTTCCAATTATTTTGTTTGTGATGATTAAAAAAAAATTAGTGAAACTAAATTTGAGAGAAATAAATACACATTTATCATTCATGCAAAGATTAATTTCTTATCTTTTTCCTTAAATGCTTTGTTTCTGCATGTAAAGGAAATTAAAGAAAATATTATTTTCATACCATTCTCCCAAGAGAAGGATTGTGTACATATTGACAAAAGAAGTGAGAGTCAATTAATAGAGGTTGACTGATTTGCACTCATTGTTTCATGAGTAGGATTTTACATAGAGAAACTTATATATATTATAAACTTACATAGAGAAACTTATCAAGTTTTGTTCCCATAGTGTTTAAGGAGGTTGTTTCCACAGAACACCACCCATTTAAATTTTTCATGGACAATGATGGTAGTAGTGTTTCCAACTGTTTCAAAATCTAAAATAAAGATATTATTTAATGAGCAAGAATCTCTTGTCCAAATTGAAGAAGGGTGAATTTACCATAAAGCAAATTTTTTTTTGGTATAAAGCAATCAAATGGTATTGAGATAGGTACTTGACGAGATAAGAAAATATTTTTTGTGGATGAAAATGATAATTTTTAAGTGATGTATGTATAAGTCAACATGGATCAACAAACCCTCATGCAAGTAAATTAAGCACGATATAAAATTAAATCATGATGACCTAGTGTTTATATGCAATTACATGTAGCGATATTGGAATTGGTAAGCCAAAGGGGTAATTGGATGTAAAACCAAGGGATTTTAATTTTGAGATAGATGATTTAAATAATGATTGTATAACTAGTAATATCTTAACAATGAATTTCACCAGAATTTCCTTGGGGAAGGAAGAATATATGGTGAGAGATTAAGACTTAAGATGATGAGGCTCATGTGAAATTTAACGATGTACTTAGATGATTATACCTATGGTGTAAATGGTCAACTTCCTAGTTGAAAGAAATGGAAATGATTATTGAAAAAGTAATTGGTATCTTGATGAAAACATAACATTAATAACACTGATGAGATAACATGGATCCTAGATGGGTGTTGAATAATCTTAGTTCATAGTTGAATGTCTATAAAGTAAATGAAATTGATTTTTCTGATGAATCATGATAAGAATGCTTATAGAGTATTATTCTATATTTGATAAGTATTGAGATGTTTCTCATATTAATGATGTTTTATGATATGATGGTATGAGGGTGATCATGCACATGTGGTTCATATTTATATAGTTGTTACAATAGTGATGATGTATCCTTATGATCATGATGATATGCATAGGCATTATGATGTTATGTCAAGGTATATTGACATATTCATTTATTACGTGATGATAGGTATTTGATGTTGAATACTCATGATGAATATGATATGCATAATGTGGCATAGGAATTATGATGCTATAATATGAGGTTTATTGACATGTGGTTCATTTATTATGTGAAATCATGATATGTCTTTGATGAAAATATGTTGATGCGCTGACTTATGAGGGTATTTCATGGGGTGAAGCATGTGATAATTGCATACAAATTTATGACATGCATGAGCATGCAATTCGTTATTATTCATAATGTTGCAGTTAACAATGATGAATGTTACATAATGACATGCAAGACTTGGCATGTGGATTATTTTCTAGGATACTATGATGGTATAGCTAATGCATTGGTTGCACGTTGAGCTGTGATGATTGACAGGATTCCACAAATAGGCCGAGAGGGCCGGTTTATTTGATGATCTCGTGTGAGCCCATACGCACGAGGGAGAATAAGTAACACCATATGGGCTGGGGACAAACTCAATCAACACTACATATGCCAGTGGTTCCTTTGTCTTGTGTATAGCTCTTGATGGATAGCTCTTGAAGAGCTATGAGACCATCTTGAGGAGGCCAAGTGCCTGATGTTCTAGGCTTGGTGCCTGTTATTGGATTGGGATGCCGAAGTCTGGAAGGGTTGTATAAGACTTCGATGCCTGGGGCTGTGCGCCTTAGTAGTTGTGGAGGGAGTGGGCCAGCCTTGCCAGATGCCCGGGGTCATTGAGTACCGGACCGGATGCCTGCCTTGGGGCAGATGAGGTCTGAGTCAGGCGCGAGCCTTGGGGCCACCCTTGGACTAGGATACAGACCGGGTCAGGCTTAGCCTGGTGCCGAAAGTGGGAAAAAGGCCAGAGATTCCTTGAGATTTCCCGGGGTGTTGGGGACTTTCGATGCCTGCTGGTTATATTAGTTCAGCAGAGGGTGTTGGAAACAGGAAGTAAATAAAATAATAAATAATAAAAACAATACATAATACATAATTCAACATAACTTCGGGACGAAGTTCCTTAAAGGGGGAGAGTATGTAATATCCCTTCCCTTAATAATACATAATAAATAATAATATAATAATATAATAATAAATAATAAATAATACAAATAAATAATAATAATATAAATAATAAATAATAAATCACTTAATAAAAATAATAAATCATAAATAATAAATGAATTTAAAAATAAATAAAAATAATAAAAATAAAAATAGTAATAACTATACTAAAACTCTAAATCAGAATAAATAGAAATAAAACAAGAAAACTATCAAAAAGAAGGAAATAAAACAAGAAAGCTAAAAAATCAAAAGAAAAGTAAAGAAATAAAACAAGAAAGCTAAAAATCAAAAGAAAGTTGCATGTAGACACATGGAGTGTGTGCATGTGGTTCCCCTTCCAATGTTGTTCTATTTAATAGATGGTGAGGAAGATGAGAGGATTCTGGCATTCCATCTTTCCGAGATTCTGTCTTTCATTCTCTTGGGAGAATGGTATACTAAGACTAGGAGTCACTGGCAGTAGGATGTTGATTGAGGGCTCGGGGGTGGCCAGTTGTAGCAAGACGTTGCACAATTGAGCCTACGGTTGGGTGGAGAGTCGTCCCCAAAACCTTGTTGCAGATAGCAGACTTCAACCGAAATCACAGATAAGTGCTCTAATCATAGTTTTGAATTTGAAGTTAATTAGTTGAATTGCATGTTGAGTATAAATTACTTGATTAATTACATGTTTATTTTGGGTTGTTAAAGCGACATTTTCAAAAGCTCCTAGTTTGGAAGCGAATCCCGAAGCGATTTTTATATAATATATATATTTTTTATATTTTGATACATGTATGTCAACAAAAACATGTAGAATGATGAATGAGATATAAAAAACATAAAAAAACATAGATTGATCATTGAACCATCAACCATATAACATCAATCATCTAGAAGTTATAATATTCATCAACCACGTCCACAAGTGAGTAACATACAACATATTGAGTCTTGTGAAACATGATTCATCAATCTTAAAGTTTCAGCTTCAAGCTTTCAAAATTGAAAATTCAATATATACCATTTATCATCATTGATCACCAAAGTTGTACTCGTAAGCTAAGTTTAAACTTTAAACTTTAACCATTACAATAAATAATATCTAACATGAAATAAAATGTTATAAAATGAATTATGAAATGAAATGAAACAACTTTCACGAAGCATCATATTCATAATTCAGAATCATTACCAATGAGTTATAATTGCCAACTTCAAACTTCAAACTTAAATTGTCACAGTCATATATTGTTTACAAAAAATATCATTATGATATGAAAGAGTCAAGACTCAATAGTTATGAAAACTAATAGAAACTAAAAAAGACAAATAAATTGTAAATCTATTATCTACTACTACATGTGGCCCTTGCCACGAGAAGTGTCTAATGTATGAGCAGGTCGTGGTGGTCTTCTAGGAGTCCCCCGCACAGACCGACGACCAGAATCGGAAAGCACATGCCATCCACGTGAGGGTGTAGATGGAGCCCGTGGCAGCAAAGGAACAAGACTCGAAACTCGAGCACTGCTACTGGATGGTGGAGGTGGCATGGTTGTTGCTTCACCTTCCTCTCTTATAAGTTCCGCTTCCAGTTCTTCAAGATGTATAGTGCCATCCTCCAAATTATCATCCTCTGGGTGGTTGTCCCAAATTTTATATGTTGGATTCTCATAAGCCCGATCACAGTAATGACTCACCAACCTCAAGTTGTAGTGCACATAAGCCAAGCTTTTTGCCCGGTTTTCATTGAGTCTGTTTCTTTTCACATTATATATGAAGTTGTAGGTGCTCCAATGCCTCTCTGTAGAAAAAGTATTTACAACCTGTGAGAGAACTTTTTTTGCCAATTTTGGCAAAAGTCCATGGCCACCATATGATTCCCACCATGTGAGAGCATCAAATCAGGTATGAACTTTTCTAATGCTTGCAAATATCTTGTAGATACCTCTTCATCTATATGGGGTTTGGCCCTAACCCCACCCCTCGGTGCAGGTTGGCCCAACCAAGATGTAGAGTAGTATTTTAGCGTAAGGATATATGCCAAGCAATGTAGTGGAACATTAAGTTTATCCCACCGTATACATACACAATCGTGAATCAGTTTGTACAAGTTGGGATCATTGCTATGAACAATATCTTTTATTTGCCCCAACATGGTATCCATCTGCTCATACACCTCGCCAATCACTGGTTTATCTGTATTTGCAAACCGAACCATGTGATAAATGGGCTTGGTGAAATCCAATACTTGCCTCACACATGCCCAAAACATACCATCAAGAGCGGCCTCCTCCACCTGTTCAAAACCTTGCCTGTTAGTGGCATTTGTAGCCCTTTCCTTTAATACCTGCCAGTGTGGACTTGATACCATGCTAGCCAATGACTCTCTTACCTTCAAAAGGCGCCTGAAGGTGAGGTAATAGCTACCAAATCTAGTCCTCGCAATCTTCAACAACTCCAATCTTGAGTGACTGCAAAAAAATCCATGGGTATTGCTATGATTTGTAATAAAATTTATCATTTGTTTGCCTTTCTTGTACAAATCACCAATCCATTTGTATTGTTCGTTTTTGTTCTTAACAATATCATGCATCAAAAGGTTCATTGTGTGAACCAAACACCCAGACCAAAATATGTTGGGGTATTTATCCTCAATAATTGCTCCCGCTGCCTTACAATTAGGAGCAATAACAGTGATGACTTGGATGACATTGTATGGCCCAATACGGTCAATTGTTTCAAGTAATGGTTTTACAATGTTTATGGTGGTCTTGAACTTGTCTGAGTAATCATATGCTGAAAGAAAGATGGCACCACTAACAGACACAGCAAGAACATTTATCAATGGCTTGCCTTTTACATTTGTCCATCCATCAGATACAATGGACACCCCATGGTCAGTGCAAGAACTTGTCATTCTATTCAAAGAATATGATATTTTTGCTTTTTCATGATCAAGTCCAATGGTTCTTGCCTTGTCATACCCAGGGCTCTTGTATCCTTTCGGGGCATCATTTATGGCAGAAACCATTTCGTGCCAATAAGGTGAGCGAAGAACATTGAATGGTATCGCACATGCATAGAGAAACCTGTAAACTTTTGAATCCACATCATTCCTACACCCTTCATCAAGGAAATCTGATATGGTTCTACGCCTTAAACCTGGTGACCCTGTGCCTCCATATCCACTGCCTTGGTAGGACGCTGAAGGAGTTCTTTGTGCATGTGATTGTGAGCTTGGTTCAAAGAAACCCTTTGATTTTTTAGATTTGTATTGGTCTTCCTCCTCTTCTCTTATGTATTTGGCTCTATCTGCTGCTGACACACCTGTACAAGTTTTAATTCCTATTTGTTTATCTCCCATGGCATTTTCCCGTAGAGGTGTTTTCTGGCACGGGTGTATGAACCTGTGTAATTATTGTTGCAATGGGGGCAATGAAATTTAGTGGTTCTACCCCCTTTCCTTGGTTTAGGCATGTTAACATATTTCAACAATGAGGTTTGGCCTTGTTTAGTTTTTTGAGCTGACTCATGTTCACTCTCCGCTAGCTCCTCCTCACAGGGGTTGTCATCAAATCCACTATGTCCCCCTTCTTCATCCCCTTCTTCATTTTCAATTTCAACCCTCCTTTTTCTCTCGAGCACCATAATAACCAAAAAAGGAACCAAGAAGAAGAAAATGCCAAGAAATATAACCATGATGTTTGAAATTTGAAGTTTTGAATCTGTAAAAAAAATCTCTCACTCTCTTGCTCCTTGCTCCTCACTCTCTCCTTACTCTCTCTCACTCTCTCCTTGCTCCTCACTCTCACCCTCTCTCAATCTCAATCTCACTCTCACTCTAACAATGATGAAATGAAATGAGGGAGGGTCTATTTAACCCTCCCTCCCTCACAAATTTTCCACAATTTTTTTTTTTTACCCCCAAACTTTTTCTTTTCCGCGCGTTTCACTCTTGTCAGTCGCTCACGTCGCTCCGAGAGTGATTTTTATAACCCGGGAGCGGTCAGGAGCGATTGCTCCCTGATTGCTCCCTGGTTATAAAAATCACTCCCGGAGCGATAGGAGCAACGCTCCCTACTTTGCTCCGGAAATAGGCAGGGAGCGCGTTCCCAACCCGCTCCCGCCTGGAGCACGGATTTGGAGCGGGATCGGGGGGGGGCGCTCCCCCGCAACACTGTTTCGAGTATATTGGATGTCACTCCACGCATGATAAGTATATGGGAATGCTCTCATTAAACAGTTACGCATTAGACATCACTACTACAGACTACACTTCCATGTACCTCTAGGTATATTTTGGAAGTCCACAATAAGTTGTTATCCAACCATAAGTAACCAAGTCAACTGCCTTGTACACTTTGATACATCGAACACAACATTCAGGGAGAATACCTACCCATACATAAATCCTTGGTTCACCAGGTGGTTGTAATGTTCCTTTTTCTGGTGTTCCTCATGGCATGGTTAGGATGGACTTTCAGGGTTGGGGCAGACAGGTCACAAGTGCAGGTTTACTTCATCAGCGGGCCCAAGGGCTTCAGGAGGTGTTTCATGGGGTTTTGAGGAGTTTTTATGAGGTTCGATGGCATCTGCTTGGTATATTCCATCATCCGCACAATTTTCCTTTCGTTCTGTTGCATTCCGACAACTTTCAAAAACTGAGTTATTAATGGGCCTGACTCCATTAATTACGCTTAAGGTGGCATTGCAAGAGGAATATTTAGCAGAACACCTTAGTGTAATAGCTCGTTGGAACCAGAATGAGAAGACCTATATGATGGGATGGCTAGAAGTGATCTTTGGTGGCTTGAGGAAGCATGGTGGCCAATTTACCATTTTTCCACATTAAAAAGAAAATTTTAATTAAGGGAAATGTGCTCAATGATTAAAATAATAATAAAATGGAAGCTTCTAGAGGGGTCCATCAGATCTATAAAAGAGGAGGAGGCTATTAGAGGACATCTTGGATTTGATATTCGTTCTCGTATGAGAGATTGAGAACCAGATTCTCTACAACAGTAGCCCCAAGACGGAAACCCTCGAGTGATTCAATGAGATTGGGCGAGTACCCATCTTCCCTTGGTGAATTCATCCAAAATTCACAGAAGAGCTCAGCGATGATATTTCAGTTCAGTTTTGGAGGGCCAGCACAGTATGGGAGTAGATTCGTGAGGCTAGTTTCCCATCTTAGCTATTTTATTGTATTAGCATGTAAACCCCAGTTTATATTATAATAAAGCTGAGATTATTTTCTGCCTATTATTTTATGGAATTGCATGCACTTTATCTATTATCTTTTACATAGCATGTTGATTTGGGGTAGCATCAGATGTGTTCTAGCCACGAAAATTGGTAGAGAGGCTAAGGCACATGAGATATGCAATACCCAGGAAGGGTTTGGGTATATTCTAAACGATTTGGGAGATATTAAAATAATTAATATTTTTAATGGAGTCCCTAAGTCTAAACTTAGGGAAAATAAAATATTAATGTGAATTAATATAATACTATGTTGGAATGGTCCAAAATTCATGGATCAAACCAGATCTAATCTTTGTCATTGATTAGGGACTTAATCTCAGTCGTTGAGATGTCAACAGGAAAAGCAAAAGAGGAGGCTTGAGGGTCACTTGGAGAGGACACCAAATGATCAATCATTCTATTCTCTAGAGCGGGGTTTGCTAAGAGAGATAGAATTAGTGATTAGGAGAGTAGCTGAGGGGCATTGAGTATAGAGAAACAGAGAAGGCAGAGATTGTGTCGGGAGAGCAGCGCAGCAGCCAAGGAGGGTGACGCAGAGCCAAGAAGGGCTCACACAGAGGCAGCCAAGTGCTGCGGAGAGCACCAGAGGGGCCAGCGCAGCTCATGCAGAGGCTCCCAAAGCTGGCGCAAGGCCTCTTGGGGCTGGCGTAGGGCAAGAAAGGCTGACGCAGGGCTAGCGTGAGACAAAGAGGCGCTGACGCAGTCCAGTTTGGGTAGACGCTAGAGTTGCAGAGCAGTTTTGTGCTGAGGAACTACCGGAAGGTTTTCTCGACGTTTCAGCCAGGAGATTTCTCTCAAACTGTGAGGTATAGCTGCTAAGGAAATTCTCTGTTGGGTAGGTCAGTTACGGCACCCAGATTGTAGTCTGATATTGATTAATAAGAAAACCCTCAGATAACTACACCAGTTTTCACGCTTTGGGTTTTTCTGGGGACATTGGTCCGAAAATAATGGTGTCATGTGGTGTGTTTGTTCTTGTTTCTTTTAGTTGCTGATCTGTAATATGTTGAGCATGCACTAATGTTTATTTTCAGTATTTACTTTGTAAATAACTTGTTAAAGAAAAATAACAAGTAGGTAGGAATAAATCAGAAAAAGTGCATGAAGGGTTTCTAAACTAAGTAAACTTAGAAACTTCAACATGGTATAAGAGCGTGATTGCAGATCATAGGAGGACTAAAAGACATCAGCCGAGTGGAGCAATAGCAGTAGAAAATAGTTGTCCCAAGGTGACAAAAGTTGTTTCTAGTAGCGCAGAAGCCAAGGAAGTGTGACGCAGAGCCAGCCAGAGCCACGCAAAAAAGCTGGGAATCGCGCAGAGCCTCAGAGAGGCCAGCGTTGCTGACGCAGAGGGCCAGAGCGCTGATGCGAGGCATCCCAGGGCTGACGCAAACCCATTTGGGGTGATGCAGAGCTAGCGTGGGGCAAAGAGGGGCTGACGCAATTCACAGAGAGGCAGTGGTTGGAGTATAGGAGGCTACAAAAATATTGCAGAGTGGAGCTGGTGAGGTACTGTAGTCTGAACAGTACCTGACAGAGCAGCGCCAGAGGAGTTGTTACCGAGGGTTTCTAGCCAAGGAACCTGGATCAGCAGTGCATTTGCACAAGACGATCAAAGTAGGGGGCATCTCGACAAGCGGCAAAAGGATTTCCAGGAGGGAAATCAGGACTCAAAGGGAGTCCAGAAGAAAACTTCCAGACGGAAGTAGAGACTCAGAGGAGTCGAACAAAGAACTTCCAGGAGGGAAGTAGAGGAGCATCATGGCACTACATGGGATAAGAGACCAAGATAGACTAGACGGAGCATCGAACTTCGCAGTCTGGAACGCCGGAATCTTATCAGTGCTTGACAGGAATCGTGTCAAGAACTTTGCCTTGAAGACGATAGCTATACCAGTCGACCCAAATGATAATGACAAGTACAAAGAGGCGATGGCGAGGGCCAAGAGCATTATCCTGGATGGGGTCAAAGATCATGTGGTACCACATATAGCGGAGAAGGAAATGGTAGTTGAGATGTGGGAGGCTCTCAAAAACCTGTACCAGCATACTTCTGTGGAGAGAAGAATGATGCTCGAGAACCAGATGAGGTCGTATCAGATGAAGAAGGGTCAATCAATTGACACCTTCCTCGGAGGACTGAATGAGATTTGAGACCAGTTGACTGCTATAGGAGTGACACCGGACCAGGAGCTTATGGTGAGGACAACCCTGAATTCCGTCTCAAAAGATTGGGAAGTGTTTGTCCAGAGTATCTTGGGCAAAGGGACTCTCCTACCTTGGGACGAGATGTGGGCAACACTTTGCCAGGAAGAGATCAGACAGCAGAGAAAGATAGGTAGCAGTAGCAAAGGGTTCAAGGTTCAGCAGGAGGAGCAGGATGTGGCCCTAGCATCTAAGGGAAAGCAAGAGAAGCGGAAGAAGAAAGATCTCTCCAAGATCAAGTGCTTCCACTGTGGGGAGATGGGTTATTATGCGACCCAGTGCCTAAGGAAGAAGAGTAAGGGAGAGGCCTCCAAGACCAAGGCAACGCCAACAAGGGCAGAGAAGTAAGTGGAGACAGACGATGACTGTGCCATGAGTGCACACACACCACTTGAGCGGAAGTGGAGAGACATCGAGCTGTAGTCAGATGGACTACAGGCAATGAGGGGCAGGATCCTCGAGGTACCCAGCCTCTTGGATTAGACCTTGCTAGGGGAGCCCCAAAGAGGAGTAGCAGTAATGACGATGTCAGTAGAGACAGATGTGGATGAAGCGACACAAGGAACTACAGTGTAGGATTCCCAGGGTAGCGCGAGGCTAGTAGGCTGCAATAGTGCGAGAGGCACGGGAGTGTTGCACCAATGTAGGATGGCACAGAGAGGTGTGCAACGGTGCGAGATGCATGGAGTTGTTGCAGCAGCGCGGAGGTCAGAGAGGGAGCACTTGTCAGTGACAAAGGAAGCTTCAACATCAGGAGTGTTTCTAGCCTGACGGAGATGTCAGAGTTGGGAGATCAGTTACTTACTTCTGAGTAACTGAGTTGCAATGCAGCAGTTAGCAGTGGTAGTGCTATGGGCAACATAATGAGAGGGGTTGCAGTGCAGATGCAGCAGTGGCAGTGGCAGGGCCATGGGTAGTAGTACAGGATGCAGCAATGCAGATGATGAGCAGCAGGCCTAGCATCGGCACAGGGACTAATGCCGGATGATCAAGGTGATACTTAGTGAGGAGTATTACTAAAGCACAGTGCTCGCTAAGAGGGAGTGTTGATTTGCAGTAACAATGGATGTGATCTAGTCACGAAAATTGGTGGAGAGGCTAAGGCACATGAGATATCCAATACTCAGAAAGAGTTTGGGCAGATTCTAAACAGTTTGGGAGATATTAAAATAATTAATATTTTTAATGGAGTCCCTAAGTCTAAACTTAGGGAAAATAAAATATTAATGTGAATTAATATAAAACTGTGTTAGAATGGTCCAAAAGTCATGGATCAAGCCAACTCTAATCTTAGTCATTGAGACTTAGGGAAAATAAAATATTAATGTGAACTAATATAAAACTGTGTTAGAATGGTCCAAAAGTCATGGATCAAGCCTGCTCTAATCTTAGTCATTGATTAGGGACTTAATCTCGGCCGTTGAGATGTCAACAGGAAAAGTATAAGAGGAGGCTTGAGGGTCACTTGGAGAGGACACCAGATGATCAGTCATTCTATTCTCTAGAGCGGGGTTTGCTAAGAGAGATAGAATCAATGATCGGGAGAGAAGCTAAGGGGCATTGAGTACAGAGAAACAGAGAAGGCAGAGATTGTGTCGAGAGAGCAGCGCAGCAGCCAAGGAGGGTGACGCGGAGCCAAGAAGGGCTCACGCAAAGGAAGCCAAGTGCTGCGGAGAGCACCAGAGGGGCCAGCATAGCTGACGTAGGGCCTCCTGGGGCTGATGCAGGCCAAGAAAGGCTGACGCAGGGCCAACATGAGACAGAGAGGGGTTGACGTACTCTAGTTTGGGCAAACGCTGGGGTTGCAAAGAAGTTTTGTGCTAAGGATCTACCAGAAGGTTTTTCTGGGGTTTCAGCCAAGGGATTTCTCTCAAACTATGAGGTATAGCTGCTAAGGAAATTCTTTGTTGGGTAGGCCAGTTACGGCACCCAGATTGTACTATGATATTGCTTAATAAAAAAACCCTCAGATAGTTGCACCGGTTTTCCCGCATTGGGTTTTTCTGGGAACATTGGTCCAAAAATAATGGTGTCATGTGGTGTGTCTATTCTTGTTTCTTTTAGTTGTCGATTTGTAATATGTTGAGCATGCACTGGTGTTTATTTTCAGTATTTACTTTGTAAATAACTTGTTAAAAAAAAAAAACAAGTAGGTAGGAATAAATCAGAAAAAGTAAATGAAGGGTTTCTAAACTAAGTAAACTTAGAAACTTCAACATGGCAATCTTTTGTTAAATGAATGATGATTTAATGGTGAAATTTGGGTTGAGTTCAATTTCTGCAAAATCAATCAAATATCCCGTTCGGGATATTACAGTGGCATCAGAACATGATTCTGGCAAGTTGTGGGTTAAAATCAAATGTGATGTCAGAGCCAGTGTCAAAGGTCCTTTGATCGGAAGATTGGAATTTTCTCTTCATTGGAAGTCAAATTATCCGCAGCATTTCAGTGTCCAGAGCTATTATTGGTGGACGAATTTTCTTCTACATTAGCAAACCCAAACAATTATTCTGTGAAGTGGTGAAACCCTTATTACCAGCAGACGAGAGCACTAACAACAAGGCAGAAGAGAGGATTTTTCTATTGGAAGATCGAATCCCTGAGTTTGAGGGTCAACGTTGGCTACAACTGTTAAATTATGGTATGTTCTATGCTTAGAGAAGTTTACTTATCTTTCTTATTATTATCCACAAATTAGCAATCACATGTACATAAGTAAAGTGCAGATAGAACATTAAACGATCAACAAAAAACAAGCCAAGACAAGAGACACAAGATGTGGCAGCTAGCCAGGGACAAACCCCAATATGGGAAAACCCTTTGATCAAATCTTCTTTTATCTTCAATAATTCAGCAGATAGAAATAGTACATAAATCTGATTTACATTAGCAGCAGCAAACCCTAGATCAGCAGCATCAGCATCATCGACATCACCGGCATCATCGGCTTCACTAGCATCATCAGCTTCACCGGAATCGGCATCATCGACATCACCGGCATCATCGGCATCATCATCATCGACAGCACCGGCATCATCGGCTTCAACGACATCATTGGCTTCACCGACATCATCATCATCGGCATCATCAGTATCAGTGTCATCGGCATCAGCCGGCATCATCGGCTTCACCGGCATCATCGGCTTCATCAGCTTCACCTTAGGATCTCTCCTCCTACTAAAACCCAAAGACAAGTAGAGAGAGGAACAGATCCAAGTGTGTGTAGAAATGACTTGAAGTCCTCTTCTATTTATACCAATGTTGTGAAAATCGCGATTTAATGAAAAAATCGCAATTTTTTCCTTCTGTCGATCAAATCGTGATAAATATACAAAAAAATCGCCGGTATTTTTTTTGCTGATTTTTACTGAAAAATCGCGATTTTATGAAAAAATCGCGATAAAAACAAAAAATCGTGATAAAAACAAAAAAAATCGCGATTAAAAAAAAAAAAATCGCCGGGGGTCGCGGCAGTGTGGTTTTATAACATTTTTTGGGTTTTTCATGTGCTCATTTGGACAGTCACGCGCGGAGGGAGGAGGAGCTCTTGGAAACCAAGCTGAAGAGGGTTTTTAGCCAAATCTAAGTGCTTAGAGGAGAAAATCAAGAGGAGACCACCGATTTCTCCATAGAAATGGTATGAGGATTAATTTTTTTTTGTTTTCATTGTTTAAAAACATTGTTTTTGTATGTTTTTCATTGTTTTTGGTTGGGAAACTTGGTATGGGCACCATTTTTCTTTTGTTTTCATTGTTTTTAAAGATTTTTTTGTATTTCTTCATTGTTTTGGCTTGGGTAACTTGGTATGACTATGGGAACCAATTTTTTTTTGTTTTCATTTTTTTAAACATTGTTTATGTTTTTTTCATTGTTTTTGCCATTTGGTTGGGTAACTTGGGTTTGGAATGGTTGGGTAATTTGTGTTTGAAACTTTGACCTTTGGAATGGTTGTTTTAGGTTGGGTTACGGGTAACTTGGATTTTCATTGTACAATCATCAATGTAAAAATTAAAAATTAAAATACTAAATTGTAATTTGTAAATTTGTAACTTGTAATTTTGTAAATGCTAAATTGTAATCCTAATCCTTATTTTCCCATAGGTTCACAACTGCACCAAAACACCATTCAAGACTTCAAGTTTGCAACTTCAAAGTTCAAAAACAAACATGCCAAGGAAATTGGATCCTTTCTAGAAATATGTTGTACCTGATGCTCCGAATGATAGAGTAAACTTGAGTTGCAAGTTGTGTGGAAAGGGGATGTCCAGAGGGGTGTATAGGTTGAAGTTTCACCTTGCAAAAATCCCTGGACATGATGTGGAGCCTTGTACAAATACAACTTCTGAACTTATCCAGAAAGCCATGAGAGCATTGGAAACTTTAGAGCAGAATAGAGAGGCCAAAGAAGAACTCAAAAGGCAACTAAAAAGATCAGCTGAAGGAAGTGGACCAAGTGGCACTGGTTCTACTGCAGCATCAGCCAATCCGATAGCTGCATCATCATTTTTTGTTCCTCGAACCACACCTGGTTCACAGCCATCTATCAGTTCAATGCTAAAAAGAACTGAGAAAGAACAAGCTGACAAGTTGCTGGCAAAATTTCTCCTCTAGAGTGATATTCCTTTCAGCATTGTAAGAATAATCCATTTTTCCAACCTACTGTTGATGCTATTGCCAGTGTTGGTCCGGGGTACAAAATCCCTTCTTATCATGATTTCAGAGGCCGGATTCTTCAAAATGAAAAGCGTGACTGCACCCAAAGATTGGAGGATTTTAGGGCATCATGGGCACAAATAGGATGCACTGTTATGTCAGATGGTTGGACTGACCAAAAGGGGAGAACCCTTATAAACTTCTTGGTTAGTTGTCCCAAGGGGACTATGTTTATCAAATCTGTTGATGCATCTGCACAAATCAAAGATGCAAGAACTTTATGTAATTTGCTGGATGTGTTTATTTTGGAGGTGGGTGAACAACATGTTGTCCAAGTCATAACGGACAATGCTGCAAATTATGTTGCTGCTGGTAGGATGCTTATGGACAAGCATCCTACTTTATTTTGGACACCTTGTGCTGCCCAATGTATTGATTTGATGTTAGAGGACATAGGGAAAATTCCCTTTGTCAAAGATATTGTTGACTCATCAAAAAGCATTACAAAATTTATATATAATCATACATCTGTGCTTAACTTGAAGAGAAGATTCACCAACAACAAAGAGTTGGTGCACCTCGCCATTACACGGTTTGCCACCAGTTTCATATCTCTTCAATCCCTCTTGATTTCTATGTGGGATGTGAAGAGAATGTTTCTTTCAGAGGAGTGGCGTGCTTTACCAATGAGCCGCAAACCAGAAGGAGAGGCCGTATGCAGACTAGTTTCATACCAGGAAGACTTCTGGGTAGGAGTGCAGGAGGTGTGCGCCGTTACTGAACCTTTGGTAAAGGTTCTTTGGTTGGTTGATGGTGAGAATCCCGCAATGGGCTATTTGTATGAAGCCATGGACAGGGCCAAAGAAGCCATTCGGGCCTACTATGATGATAAGGGAGATGATGGGTTTCAGAAACAACTCCTTCTATGGGGAGTGATTGATGAGCGATGGAACAACACACTTCATCGTCCCATTCATGCTACTGGGCGTTTCCTGAACCCTACATTTTCTTATGCATGTGGGTTTGACTTTGATGCTGAGATCATGGATGGATTCTTATCCTGTGTCCAGAAGATGGTGCGATCTCCAGAACAACGTATAAAGATCTCTAAACAAATTGAGACATATAAGATGGCAGGTGGCACATTTGGCTTTGAGATGGCTATCACTGATAGGACGATTAAAATGCCAGGTATTTTTTAGTTTGTAACTTTGTTTCAAATTTCATTGTCTCTTCAAATTTCATTTTTTTCTTATGTTTATTTAAAATTTTATTTGTAATTTTATTGTAGATGCATGGTGGAAAATGTATGGTGGCAGGGTACCCCTTCTGCAAAAGCTTGCCATTCGCACCCTCAGCCAAACATGCAGCTCCTCAGGATGTGAGCGCAACTGGAGTGTATTTGAAAAAATACACAACAAGAAGCGCAACAGGTTAACACTTAAACATTTAAAATATTGCAAATTTCCAAATAAATTTTTGAATTCATTAAACAATATTTTTTTTATAATTATTAATTATTATTTCATGATCTTTGTACAGGTTGGAGTCCCAGTGACTTAATGACATGGTCTACGTCTACTACAATCTTTGATTGTGCGTGAGGCAACTTGAGAGGACACCTGATGTGGATGCCATCTCATTGGATGGGATTGACACCACTGCTACATGGAGGGTTGAGGTCGAGAGGCCTCTCATGGATTCTGCTGATGATTGGTTAGTGCAGGATGTAGTGGAGGGGGAGGAGGAGTAGGAGCAGGAGGAGGAGTAGGTGGAGGAGGAGGAGGAGGAACAGGAGGAGGAGGTGACACCGCCTGCCCGGGCTACCACTGCCACCAGTAGAGGACATGGTCTACCTCCTATAGCTCCTACTTCTAGTTCTTCAACTTCTAGAGCACATCAGACTCCACGGCCAGCTCCACCAGCACGGGCACCAACATCTACATCTAGAGGGAAAGGGAAAGCTGTGGCATTTTCTCGCAAGAGGGGCAGAGGAAATAAATAGGATTAGACTTTCATTTTATTGTATATGACATTATGACATTGATGAGATACATTATCATATTTTTTGTTGATATTTTGAGGCTGAGTTGGGACTTACTATTCAGGACATGGTTCAATGTTATGTGTGATTTTAGCGCTAGAAATGATATTAAACATCTTATATATTAGTTTTTTTATCATATTTATGTGTCAATGTATTTATTTTATGTTGTAGATGGTTTAGATATTAAAAAAAATGAATATTTTTGTACCAAACAATTTTTTCCCAATAAATCCGATTTTTTTCGATTTGTTCCCCACACCGATTTAATCCCGATAACGATTAATGCAACATTTATTTATATTAAAACATAGAGGTTGAATAGACATGACTGTTGGGCTTCTGAGCCTACATAAGTTGCTGACTGACTTAACAATTTGTCCATAACATAAATAAATTCATAACTTCATAAATACTTATCGGAATCGGATGATCTTTAGATCAACCCTACACCTCTCAACGAGAGGAATCTAATAAAAATATTATCAGCTATGAATAAGATGACCCACATGAAGTTTGGCCCTAGTTGCCAATTTTAACACTCCCGCTCAACTAGGGAGAACTTCATCTGCAATCTGTCTGTCAGTCTGCTACTATTCATCCATCAAATGCACTGCCCTGTACAACCTGATCCTTGCCCTGCTCTGCTATATTCTACCTGTTCTGCTTTGTCTTGTTCTACCCTATATCGATCTGTACTGCTCTGTTCTGATCTGCTCTGCTCTGCTTTGTTCTGTTCTGCTCTACTTTTGTCCAACTTATGAAGAAGAAATGATCGAGGATGTATCATACTGACTCAAAGTCAGTCTCAGAGTATGTACCACTGGTCCCAGACCAGTATCAACCAACCCGAAGACAACGTCATAGTGAGTACAACTCCTACCACTAGTTCCAGACCAGTATCATCCTCCACTGACTCAAAGTCAGTCTCAGAGTGCGTACCACTGGTCCCAGACCAATCTCAACCAACCCGAAGTCAGCGTCATAGTAGGTACCACTCCTACCACTGGTCCCATACCAATATCGCAGTGTCAGAGAGTGTACCACTGGTCCTAGAGCAGTCTCAACCGACCCAAAGTCAGCGTCATAGTGGGTACAACTCCTACCACTGGTCCCAGACCAGTATCATTGATCTCAGATCAATCAAGGTCATCCTAGCATAGGGAGTATGGTAGATACAGCGATGCATCCATCGGTACTACTATGGTCCCTATCCTCATTTCCCTGCTCATTGATCAGATGAGAGGTACTTCCCATGAGTCCCAGACTGCATGGGTAGGATGCCTCGACAGGAGAACTTAATCAATCCTGTCCTCACAAGAAAACTAATCATCCTGCTACACAATCGCCATGGAGAACACATCATCCAAGCCTCACAGGAGAACTAATCATCCTGCTACACAATCGTCATGGAGAACACATCATCCAGACCTCACAGGAGAACTAATCATCCTGATACACAATCGTCATGGAGAACACATCATCCAGACCTCACAGGAGAATTAATCAGTGTTGCACTAATCGGGAGAAAAATGCGATAATATTGTTTTATCGCGATTTTTTCAAAACAACAAGAAAATCGGGCAATAAAATCGGATTTTTTTTTATAGCTGATTTTTTCAGTAAAAATCGCAGGCCCGTCAGGCAGCGCGTGTTTTAAAGGGAAAAACCCTATTTTTTTAGTCATTTGGACAGCAAAAGGTGCGCTGGGGTTTGGAGACTTGGAGATTTTGGAGCTGAATCAACTAACTAGAGGAGAAAATCGAAGAGTGAGCTAAGGAGGAGACATTATCTCCATAAAACCGGTATGGGCACCAACGTTTTGTGTTTTCATTGTTTTGTAACTTTGTTTTTGTTTTTCTTCTATGTTTTTGGTTGGGTTTGGAATGGGGTTTTTGACATTTGTCCAATGTAATTTTTTTTTTGTTTTTTTGGTTGGGTTTGGAATGGGGTTTTTGACATTTGTCCAATGTATTTTTTTTTGTTTTTTTGGTTGGGTTTGGAATGGGGTTTTTCTTAAATTGTATGTAGTTTTTTTAGTTTTTGTACAATGTAAATAGTAAAATACTAAATTGTAAGTTTGTCACTTGTAAATACTAAATTGTAATCCTTATTTTCCCATAGGTTCACCGAAACACCATTCAAGTTTTCAACTTCAAAGTTCAAAATCAAACATGCCAAGGAAATTGGACCCTTTCTGAGAATTTGGTGAACCTGATGGTCCGAATGATAGAATAAACTTGTCTTGCAAGTTGTGTGGGCACCATATGTCCGGGAGGGTATACAGATTGAAGTATTATCACCTTGCACAAATCCCTGGATTTGATGTAGGGCCTTGCACAGAGACAAATCCTGAAATCAAAGCATTGGAAACTTTAGACCACACTAGAGAGGCCAACGCAGAAATGAAGAGGCAACTAAAAAAGTCAACTGAACAAGGAAGTGGCAATGGTTCTACTGCAGCATCAACCAACTCGGTAGCTGCCTCATCATTTTTTGTTCCTTGAACCACACCTGGTTCAGAGCCATCTATCAGTTCAATGCTAAAAAAAATTGAGAAAGAACAAGCGGACAAGTTGCTGGCAAAATTTCTCCTTTGGAGTGATATTTCTTTCCGCATTGTAAGGAATAATCCATTTTTCCAACGTATTGTCGATATTATTGCAACTATTGGCCCAGGGTACAAAATCCCTTCTTATCATGACATGAGAGGCCGAATTCTTCAAAATGAAAAGCTTGATTACACCAAAAAATTGGAGGATTTTAGGGAATCATGGGCACAAACAGGATGCACTGTGATGTCAGATGGTTGGACTGACCAAAAAGGGAGAACCCTTATAAACTTCTTGGTTAGTTGTCCCAAGGGGACTATGTTTATCAAATCTGTTGATGCATCTGCACAAATAAAAAATGCAAGAACTTTATGTGATTTGCCAAATGTGTTTATTTTGGAGGTGGGTGCAGAAAATGTTGTCCAAGTCATAACGAACAATGTTGCAAATTATGTTGCCGCTGGCAGGATGCTTATGGACAGGCATCCTACTTTATTTTGGACACCTTGTGCTACACACTGTATTGATTTGATGTTGGAGGACATAGGGAAAATTTCCTTTGTCAAAGATATTGTTGAGTAATCCAAAAGCATTACAAAATTTATATATAATCATACATCTGTGCTTAGCTTGATGAGAAGATTCACCAACAACAAAGAGTTAGTGTGCCCCGCCATTACACGGTTTGCCACCAGTTTCATATCTCTTCAATCCCTCTTGAATTCTATGTGGGATGTGAAGAGAATGTTTCTTTCAGAAGAGTGGCGTGCTTTGCTAATGAGCCGCAAACCAGAGGGAGAGACCATATGCAAACTAGTTTCATTCCAGGGAGATTTCTGGGCGAGAGTGCAGGAGGTGTGCGCCATTACTAAACCTTTGGTAAAGGTTCTTCGGTTAGTTGATGGTGAGAAGCCCGCAATGGGCTATTTGTATGAGGCCATGGACAGGGCCAAAGAATTCATTCGGGCCTACTATGATGATAAGGGAGATGAGGGGTTTCAGAGAAAACTACTCCTATGGGGAGTGATTGATGAACGATGGAACAACACACTCCATCATCCCATTCATGCTGCTGGGATTTTCCTGAACCCCGCATTTTCTTACGCATGTGGGTTCGTATTTGATGTTGAGATCATGGATGGATTCTTAACCTGTGTCCAGAGGATGGTGCGATCTCCAGCAGAATGTACAGAAATCTCTAAAGAAATTGAGACATATAGGATGGCAGGTGGCACATTTGGCTTTGACATGGTTGTGACTGATAGGACGATTAAAATGCCAGGTATTTTTTAGTTTGTTTCAAATTTCATTGTCTCTTCAAATTCCATTTTTTTCTTATGTTTATTTAAAATTTTATTTCTAATTTTGTTGTAGATGCATGGTGGAGAATGTATGGTGCCAGTGTACCCCTTCTGCAAAAGCTTGCCATTCGAATCCTCAGCGAAACATGTAGCTCCTCAGGACGTGAACGCAACTGGAGTGTATTTGAAAAAATACACAACAAGAAGCGCAATAGGTTAACACTTACAAATCTAAAATATTGCAAATTTCCAAATAATTTTTTGAATTCATTAAACAATATTTTTTTTATAATTATTATTTCATGATCTTTGTACAGGTTGGAGTCCCAGTGACTTAATGACATGGTCTACGTCTACTACACTCTTCGATTGTGGGTGAGGCAACTTGAGAGGACACCTGATATGGAGGCCATCTCATTGGATGAGATTGACACCACTGCTGCATGGAGGTTTGAGGCCGAGAGGCCTCTCATGGACTCTGTTGATGATTGGTTAGTGCAGGATGTAGTGGAGGGGGAGGAGGCTGAGGAGGAGCAACAGTGGTTAATCGAGACCAAAATCGTCATTCTAAGAAATCCAATTTGATTTTATTAATCCAGTGAAGGATGCGTAAGGCTGCATGTAATTTTCCCTGGCCAAAATTTCTTTCCATCTGATGTTCCTTGCTACTAGAGGAGTAATCGAATCTGGTGAAGCACGAATCGACATTAATATATTTTCCCTGGTAGTGCCAGCAAATTTGGGTTGTAGCAACTGGGGTGTATCGATTTACAGTGAGATCGAATCAACCATGGGTACCAAAGGAGGACGTAGATGAAGCCGCAATTAAGCAAAATTTAAAATGAAAAAAAAATTGAATTATCCGAGCAAGATTCATCGTGTTTTCCAAGGACGAAATTCCTGTCATGGAGAGACGGATTCTCTCTGAGATGTAGTATTTAATCATGGGTTGTGGGCCCTAATTCCAACTGGGCGTACAATGGGTTCACAGGCAGCAATCAAACTTGCTAAAGCTAAGCTCCAGACATACCTTCTGTGCAGGGTACCATTCTATCCATAAGTGCTGCGATTTCATCAATCTCTGAGAATATACAACATAAATCTCTGTTGGAAATCTGTTTAGTATTGCTGCGGTATCCTGAACTAGCACCTTCTTCTACAGTCACTATATTCACTCCTTTCACTGAGTTATAATCTCAGAGGTAGCCATCTCTATTTTTAAAGGGAAAAGGACCAGATCACTGAAGTATCTAGCAATTTTCTTGGAGAAACCAAGTAGCATCTGCTTGAGGATATTGGCATCAGAAGAGATCAAACTACAGTGACCAAATCTAAAATTTCATTTCATGTCCCTGTAGCAGCTGGCAAGTAGGAGGTCGCATTGTCATCTTCTTTCTGGCCTGGGGCTTACCTCAGGGAATTAAAGGAACAATTTCGCATATCAACTGAAGAAATTCTAGAGTGCTGGAATATCACCTCAAGTGGACTTTGTTATATATTCTTGTGGCAGCTATTTAATACCAGGTTCAATCCTTCTTCTTTGCTCATTGTGTCCTTTTCAAATGAGGAAAAATTGTTCTGGGGCGTTATTGTCGCATAGCAGTCGTGTGTTAAATTCTGGGTTTGATACAAGCAATATAAATTTGTTCTAAAGTCTGTTGAAGTATTGCATGCACTGTCCTGCTCAGTCACAAAATTTGCAAGTTGAGTCTTGTAACACTAGACATGAGTTGTTATGCTGCTGTAAGCAATGTCAAAATATTGTTATAGTCATGAAGGTTGTCTTAAGCTATCTGAGTGAGGAAATGGTCATGGTGCCATCTATAGAGTCAAATTAATGGCTGAGTATAAGACAACCTTGCATTCTTCCATGTGTTTGTCAATACTAGTTGTTAGCTGTCATGAAAAGCATTGCTAAGTATTGAATTCTGTTGGAAAGTCTGTCAGTCAAAGTCATGCATAAAATAGCTTGAGGTGTTTGCTATCATTGAACAAAAACATGGATCAAACCTTCATAGGCTCCCCTAATAAACTAACAGCAACAACCAACAGAACCTTCTCCAAAGAAATACTCACTTTGCTACAGCAAGAGCAGCCACAAGAAGAACATGAGTTGGGATACAAAATTTAACACTTGGAACAGATTTGAGATGCATGGGAGTTACAACAAAAATCATTCTCAAACTAGAAGAACTTGCTTCACTTCTCTCGAAGGTGCAGCAGTCAAATGGGAAGAGCTTGGTTCGGGCTCTAAAACCAGCCATGCTAGCTCTCATACAACACAAATTTTTGGAGCATCCTTGTGTAGGGGTCAAACTTCGAGTTGCTTCTTGTCTTAGTAGTATCATGATGTTGACTACACCTATACCTCCTTACAGTGATGGCCATATGAGGAGAGTCTTCATGCTGATAGTGGAGACTTTTCAGGATTTGGATAACATTGAAGGCCCTACCTTTGGGAAGAAGCTAGAGATTCTAGAAGTCATGGCCTTGGTTAGATCTTATGACCTCATGTTTGAGAGGGAGTATGACGATTTGATCCTGCAGATGTTCCAATGCTTCTTTAACATTAGGAAACATCATCCTGACACAGGCATAACACAAATGCAATCTATTTTGTCCTCATGTATGGGAGGCCATCATGCCATTTGCAGGAGGTTGCAGTCTAGGTTGTCGGCCATTTGGCGGGAGGAACGATTGGTTTCACCTACTGCTTATGAACTAGCCGAAAGGTTAATTGAGTAAACCATTGGACTATTCACGAGATGGTTGACCCAGGAGGAGTTGCAGTGGATTTATGCTGACCAACCATGCAACAAGAATGAGTTGAGGAGGAAGGGTCTTTGCTTCATTTGCAAGGAACCTTGGGGACCTGACCACTCATGCTCGAGAAATGCAGAGGGGATGGTAGAGGTAGAGTAGGAGGATATTCCTTATGTCTTTCAGGATGAGGACTCTTCTTTGGATGAGTCCATGGGATCATACAGGGATGCCTTTGGGGAGCATGAGACAGCTAAGGAGGAGGATATGCACAGTATGCATGATGAGGCCATGATGGAGGAGGATGAGCAACCATCCTTGGGGCTAGCCATCGATGAGGAGTAGGCAAATGCACAAATAGCTCACAGGGTGGTAGTATTTGCAGACACATGTCCTCAGGAGGTGCGAGGGTTTGACAAGATAGCTTTGCATGAGGTTGGTAGACTAGAGGGGCATGGAGTTTTGAGCTAGATGAGGGTGGATCTTTTTGATATGGTGGTGAATCCATCTTTGGTTCGACCAACTGATGAGGTGCAGGTGCTTGCACAAGCAGCTGGCAGAGCTGCAGTACTTTCAGGGAGCAGCCCTCTCCAAGAGTACAGGGATAGGGCTTGCAGCATAGTTTGGCCACTTGTACCCATTACAGGGAGAGAGGCAGGATTTTCTCGATGGATATTGTTGAGTGACCAAGCAGAGTTGCGTGAGTGGGGCACGACGCAGAATAGGGGAATTATCACATATATAGGTGCTTGTGCATTTGATCCTTTCCGCGGGATGGATTGGCGAGAGATCATGAGTTGGTATCCTAGTGATGGTGTGATATCCTTAGTCAGGGGCGTAGTAGAGCGGAGACCCCAGACATGTCAGAGACTACATGCTCTAGTTGGCAGTGGGATACAGGTCAACAACTCTTCAACGTTCCATCCAAGCATTAGGAGAGCAGGATTAGCATTGGATTGAATCAGGGATTGGACTGGAGAGAGGTGATGAGTTGGTACACAGTTGGTGGGGCAGCATTCACAGTCAAAGCTATAGCACCACAAGAGCCGTGGAGCATTGATGCTTGTTCTTGGTGGTATTGGGATCCAGGAGGATTTGTTTATGACAGGTTCAGTGAGAGATTGGTCTAGGATCCGGGAATTGGGTCTCAATTGCGTTGGGCCACCAGATTGGCCCACAGGTTTGGATTGCTTGAGGGCAAGCAATCTTGGGGCGGGAGGACTTGTAATATTCCTTTTTTTGGTGTTCCTCATGGCATGGTTAGGATGCACTTTCAAGGTTGGGGCAGACAAGTCACAGGTGCAGGTTTACTTCATCAACGGGCCCTGGGGCTTCAAGAGGTGTTTCAAGGGGTTTTGAGGAGTTTTTATGAGGTACGATGGCATTCGCTTGGTATATTCCATCTTCCACACAATTTGCCTTTCGTTCGGTTGCATTCCGACAACTTTCAAAAACTAAGTTATTAATGGGCCTAACTCCATTAATTACGCTTAAGGTGGCATTTTAATAGGAATACTTGGCAGAACACCTTAGTGTAATAGCTCGTTGGAACCGGAACGAGAAGACCTATAGGATGGGATGGCTAGAAGTGATCTTCGATGGATTGAGGAAGCATGGTGGCCAATTTACCCTTTTTCACATTAAAAAGAATATTTTAATTAAGGAAAATGTGCTCAATGATTAAAATAATAATAAAATGGGAGCTTCTAGAGGGGTCCATCAGATCTATAAAAGAGGAGGAGGAGGCTACTAGAGGACATCTTGGATTTGATATTCCTTCTTGTATGAAAGGTTGAGAACCCGGTTCTCTACTCCAGCAATAGCCCCAGGACAGAAACCCTCGAGTGATTCAGTGAGATTGGCCGAGTACCCATCTCCCCTTGGTGAATTCATCTAAAAGTCACATGAGAGCTCAGCAGTGATATTTCAATTCAGTTTTGGAGGGCCAGCACAATATGGGAGCAGATTCGTGAGCCCAGTTTCCCATCTCAGCTATTTTATTGTATTAGCATGTAAACCCCAGTTTATATTATAATAAAGCTGAGATTATTTTTTGCTAATTGTTTTATGGAATTGCATGCACTTTATCTATCATATTTTACATGGCAATCCTCTATTAAATGAATGATAATTTAATGGTGAAATTTGGGTTGAGTTCAATTTCAGCAAAATCAGTCAAATATCCCGTTTTGGATATTATAGTGGTATATTGCAGTTCACAGTGACTTGGTAAATCCTTTTGCCTAGTTACCCCTTTGTTTTATTTGTGTTGTTAATTTCTAAAATCCATTGGCTGCGAAACAACAACCCCACCGTGGAATAACTCCTTAGCTCTTAGGTTGAAGCTAATGGTAATAGTTCCCGAGTCTACCAATCAAGGAAACCCCTCTAATGGGAATCCTGGTCCTTTTTCTTCTTTTGGAAATATATTGGTGCGCTCCTTATATGGAAAAGTTGTCCCTTCCCAGATTTACCATTGGTTTGCTAGTTTGGTTATATTCGACCTCCTTGGTTCCAAATGTCCAAACTGCTTCTCAACCAAGTAGTCCTCCACCTGAACAACATCAACCTCAGGTTGATCCTAAAGTTAACCCTTTGCCTTCTTCACCTATTGTTTCTTCATCCCTTTCTTCCTCCTCGCTTGGTGAAAGTCTTGACTCTAGTAACCAAAAATCTAAGAAGAAGAAAAGGACAAAGAAGAAGAAGCAAAATAAGCAAGGGTGCAACCAAATAAACATTGTTATGAATGCAACTAATGCTGAGCAACCTTCCAACAAGCCCCGTAAAGTTAAATTCCCTTGCATGCTTTGTAAGGGTGATCACATTCTTAGAGATTGCCTTGGTATTCCAAAGGTATTAGAAGTGTGGTCCTTAGGCTCACATCAGCCTTTGTCACCAACCTCTGGAGATCATGGTGGTGACAAATCATCAACTAGTGATAGTAAGATCCATGGGAATAAGGGTAAAGTTAAGTTTCCTTGTAGGTTATGTGAAGGGAATCATCCTATTCACCTTTGTCCTTATATGGATGAAGCCTCAAAAGTGTTGGAAAACCTTACAACTTCTCAGCCTCATCTTATGACTGGCTATCAGAAGCTTTCCCCTAATCCTCCACTAGTTGATGAAGTGATTGATCAAAATCCAAATCCAATCAATCCCACTCTCTTTGAACATAAATCTCGTGAGTCCATTCCCGACCAACCATTGGTTGAGAAAATGGTTAACCCAATTCCACCTTTAGTTGATCATACCTTTCCCATAGAGAGTGAAGTTCATACCGCTAAGGTTCTTCTCGTTTCTTCAGGTTCCAATGAACTGGAGGGAAATCCTCCCATTCCAACGACACAGGGGGACAATCCTCCTGTTCCCACAACACAGGGGGAGCAATCCTCTTGTTCCCACAGCAAAGGGGAGTAGTTCTCCCGTTCCCATAGCATAAGGGGGTAGTTCTCTCGTTCCCACAACACCCCCTCCAAGTAGTATGGTCCCTTCCTTCGATTGGAGTAAACTAGCATAATATCATCTTCCTCCTTGTGTGCCCTCTAGATCATAGTACATGCTTATAATATGGTCGTTCCAGGCACAACCATAGTTGAAGGCGCGTCTGTTAGTATTTTTTCCTCAACTACTTGGCAAGCTTTAGGTTCTTCGCAACTTGTGCCAGTTACCCAAAATTTGTTGGGTTTTAACAGAGGAACCAGTCAATCGTTAAGGATCCTTCTTCATTTGCCTATTACTTTGGGAGGAAAGACTGTCTATATCAATGTGATGGTAGTCCAAGGCCCTTTGGATTTTAATTTACTCCTTGGGCGTGACTATGTTTATGACATGGGAGCTCATCTCTTCACTCTTTTATGTGATGTGTTTCCCACATGAAGGAAGAATCATGACCATTGACTAGCTTTCGTTCGTTGGTCTTAATATGACTCCCAATCAACCTACTTTCCTAAATGGTACTTATATGCAAGTGGTATCTCCCCCGCCACAGATTAATTATGTGGTAACCTGTTCCATGCCCACATCTACTGATGATCTAGTAGGTGATGTAGTGCATCATGTACTAGGAGCACTGGCGCCTAATCTTTCCCTTGGATCCTTTGATATGTATCCCTTCTAGAGCATTGTTCTCCCATCTGATGAGAGCTTCTTGGAAGTCATGGTCTCTGGGGAGCCATGATAAATATAACAAGGTCTCGGAGAAAAGTTCATTTTCTTGTGTCTAGCTCGTTAAAAAATGAAACAAGGTCCATAGAGCAAATTTCTTTTTCTTGTGTCAAGCTTGTTAAAAAATGAAACAAGATCTCGGGGCAGAGTTCCTTGTCTTGTGTCAAGCTTGTTAAAACACGAAACAGATCCCTTTCCAATTCAAGTTTATGATTAGATCTCATAAATTCCCAGTCGGTCTTTCAATTGATCTCATAAATGAACCTTCATTCCATCCACCTGTTAGTAACTAGTAGTCCACTTAGGTGAATGAAATGAAGCTTGGAGGGCATGTGCCTAGAATTGAATCATTATGTTGGGGGCATGCAAACTTATCTCAAGCATAGTTTCCCATGTTTCAAGCTTGTGTAAAAATGAAACCAATCACTCTCAAGCATAGTTTTTCATTGTTTCAAGCTTGAGTAAAAATGAAACAAATTTCAAGCATAGTTTCCCATGTTTCAAGCTTTTGTAAAAATGAAATCATTCTCATTTTATCCTGTGTGATTGCCATTTTTATCACCCTGTTTTTGCTAGATGAGCTTTGGTTTTCTCATTCCATCGTCATCATCTGCTTGGCAGATTATATGCTTTCACTTGGTTGTTTTACCCTTTCCTGAGGAACAACTGCGATGAGTGTGAAAATTCTATTACTGCAGCAACTGATTTATTTTTCCTACTTATTCTTCAATAAGTTATTTACGAAATTGCTTCAGTAAATATTAAAATAAACTCTACTGCAGATATCACACCATAGAACAAAAACAAAAATGCACAAAGACAAACACATCAACACAATTAGTTTTGGACGAATGTCCCCAAAAAAACCCAATGCGGGAAAACTGGTGCAGCAGAGGAGGATTTTATTATTAAACAGCTTTTCTGAGTACACAAGGTGCCAAACTGGCTCACTCGACTGAAATAAATTCTTTGGAACCTCTCCTAGGCACAATGTCTGACCTGCTAGCCTTTGCGTAGCTCCCAGACCCTCTACGTCAGCAGTTTGCCTCTCTGTGTCAACATTGGGCCTCTCTGCGTCACCCAGGCAGGCCCTCAATGACTGTGCAATCTTGTTGCCTCTGCGTCTCTCTGAGTGGCTTTGCTTCTTCCTTTCTAACCTCTGTGTTGATCCTCTGGCACTGTCCCTGCCTCTCAACTCCGTCCTCGCTACCTCTTGCTGCAATCTAGACCTCTAGTTCGAATTTCTCAGCAAACCCGCTCCAGAAATTGAACTGACTAGTCTCTCTCAGTGTATCTCCAACTGACCCTCAAGTCCCCTCTTATACTTTTCCTGTTGATGAATCGACAACCGAGATTAAGTCCCTAATCAACGGCTAAGATTAAAATAGACTTGATCCTTACATTTTGGAAGCTTCTCATCCTTATCTTTATTAATACCCATTAATATTTTTATTTCCCTAAGTTTAGACTTAGGAACTCATTAAAAATATTAATTATTTTAATAACTCTTCATCCGGATGAATTTTTCCAAAACGATTTCTGAGTTTTGGAGATCTCATGTGCTTTAGCCTCTCCACCAATTTTCATGGCTAGAGCACATCCAATGCTACCCCAAATCAACACTCCATCTTAGCGAAGAATCTGCTCTAGTAATGCTCCACACTAAGCATCACTTTGATTATATGGCACCGGTACCTGTGCTGATGCTAGGCCTCCCCGCCCAACATCCTCTACACTGCTGCCCATGGCTCTGCCACTGCCGTTGTTGCATCTGTACAGCAGCTCCCTCTGCATCCATGTTGCTGCTAGTCCTTCTTCCCAACACTGAATCTGCACTGCAACCTCTTCTCATTATGCTGCATCGTGCTACTGCTAACTGCTAGTACACTGCAACATCATACCCATTTCTTTCTGCTACTGAAATGGGTTCTTTATCATCCCCATCTTCTCCCCTGAAATAATCAAACTTTGTTCTTCCAAGGTAAGGATATCTGCCACCTGTTCTCTTGTAGGAGTGTAGCTCAACTATACAGCTCCTCGTTGGACACAGTCTCTGATATAAAGTGACACCGAATATCAATGTGCTTTGACCGATTGTGAAATACTAGATTCTCAAAGAGCTTAATGCAACTTTGATTATCACACATGATCCTGGTCGCCTCCATCTTTCTTCTGAATAGGTTCACGCGAAGTTTTCTAAGCCATATGGCTTCACACGAAATTGTGCTTGCAGCCATATATTCTGCTTCAGTTGAGCTCAGAGCTACATATTTTTGTTTCCTACTGCACCAGGAGGTCATTCCCGATCCAATGTTGAAACAGTACCCAGAAGTACTTTTCTGGTATACTGAACTTCCTGCCCAATCTGCATCAGTAAATCCACTCATATCCTTGCTCCTGGTGTACAAGAGTCCATAATCGATTGTTCCCTATAAATATCTGAGAACATATTTGGTTGTTGCCCAGTGCACCCTCTTTAGTTCCACCATGAACTGACTGAGGGTGTTGATAACGTAACAAATGTCTGGCCTAGTATTGACCAGATACATCAAGGATCCTATGAGCTGCCTGTATAAGGTGGGATCAACATCCTTGTCTTTTGATGCATCAATTTTCTTCCAATTGGTGATCATTGGAGTAGCAATGGGTCTACAATCCTGCATCCTGAATCTATTTAGAATTTTTGTAGCATATCTCCCTTGTCCAAGGAAGATCTCCCCCTTTTTCTGCCAAACTTCCAACCCCAGGAAATAATGCATCTGTCCCAAATCCTTCATGTCGAATTATGTGGCTAGATTTTTCTTATAGTCCCCAATGAGCCTGGATGATCCTGTCAGGAAGAGATCATCCACATATAATACTAGGATTAGAGGCTCATTCTCTACAACCAGATAGTAGAGATTTGAATCTGTGTCACTCTTGACAAACCCCATCTTCTGCAAGTAGCCATCAATTCGACCAGACCACGCTCTAAGTGCCTATTTCAGCCCATACAAGGCTTTCTTCAATCTGCATACATGAGACTTTTTCTCATTAGTCTCAAAGCCTTCTGGTTGTTCAATGTATACCTCCTCTTCTATCACCCCATTCAGGAATGTCGTTTTGACATCCATTTGATGAATCTCCCATCCCATTTGTGCTGCAAGAGATAGGACAGTTCTGATATGTATACCTGGCTACTGGGGCGAAGGTTTCTTTGTAGTCAATACCTTCCTTTTGAACATACCCCTTAGCCACAAATTTGGCTTTGTATTTTTCCACACTATCGTCTGCAGCATATTTAATCTTGTAGATCCATCTCGAACCTACCACCGATCTGTCTTGAGGCCTCGGCACTACCTACCAGACATCGTTCACCATTTTAGAGTTGTATTCTTCTACCATCACATCCAACCAAAACTGATGTCGAGAAGCCTCCTGAAAACTAGCAGGCTCCCCATTCTAAGCTACTAATGCTTGATATCTATCTGGTTGTTTTCGCTTCCTTTTATTGTTTCTTGGTGCACCGATAAAATCCTCTGCATCTCACAAAATCTGACAAAGTTCCCTACTCGTTCTTCCTCTCATATCAAGTGCATCTATTAGCTCCTCCTCCTCCTGTGACTCTTCCTATTCTAAGGAAGAATTCTTGTCTTCTGTTGGTTGAAGTGGTTTTACCAACGACTCATCTTTTGACTACTCTTCGGGACGCATTTCTCGAGATTTTATGAAGGCCCTATCCTCCATGAACTTCACATCTCGTCGAGCTACTACCTTCCTACTCCCTAGAAGATAGATTTTGTATGCCTTAGCATTCTCGCTATATCTCACAAGATATCCTTTCTCTGCAGTTTGATCCATCTTCTTCCTCTTCTCCTCGGGTATGCAACAATATGCTAAGCTCCCAAATACCTAAAATGACCGTGTTGACCACTACGTGTCAACTACCCATAGCAGTACACCCCCTTTTTTCGCAAAAGGGATAGCGCTTGATCAACGTGTCCATGTTGTTCGACTATCATCATCAGTCTGATCATGTTATATTGTAAACCCTTTCTGCATGTGTAAATTGTAAATAATCTCAGCAGATCTGTGTCATATATGTAATTGCCTAGGTAAACCTAATTTTCTGGTGATGATCTACATTCCAGAAGGTTTTTTGTCTCACCGATCCATGATCCGCAGATTTTTCCTTCAGCCTTATCCCAAAGCCGAAATGGATTTTGTCATTAGAATCTTAAGGGAGTCCTAGTGTGTTAGATCGAGTCTATGTAAAAGTGATTTGGGAAGAATCCTAACTATTTGGTTAGGTTATTTTATTACAAATTGCTTGATCTGCTAGATTATGTTTGTGTCGTAGAACTGGGTAGTCTATGAGGGTCTATATCAAATGGGTTTTCCCCCTTGAGATGTAAAAATGTATAACTCATGATGTAAAATGTCTTGAGAGTTAGAAAAATAATTTATCCCCTCATAAGTCCTAGGTCCTAGGTAATTTTAAATTTTCCAAAGGCTAAATTCGAGGGTCCTTTGAAAAATTAAATTTTAAAAGGTCCAGGAACTAAGGTTAATTGATTATTTTGCTAAAATTTTATGCCCTTGGTCCCTAAGGTTAAGTCAAAGTCAAAATTTTGAGGAAATTAATTCAAAATTTTAATTTTTGAATTAATTAAAATGCAATTAATTGATAATTTCGAATTTCCTCAATATTAAAAATTTCGACGGATGATATTAAAAGAAATTTTGATCCTCATCAACGGTCAAGATCGCTTTGACAAAAATCACTTGAACTAGCCGTTGGAAGATTTGTTTTTAAATAGGAGGTCAATTGTCAGTTGAGAGGATTCGATCTTTGAATCGTGTGCTAAGGAAAGCTCTCTTGGAATCGTTTTTCATGTGCAATAAAAAAGACTTTGGGGTTAATTTCTGCTAGTATTACTCTTCATGGAAATGCTGTAAGATGTTTTATTTTCATGCATAGATTTAATTTCATCCATTGATGATAGCTTTATGAAGAGTGATTTAAACACAAGTATCTTGTTTGGTCACTGGGGTTTGAATGGTAGTTTAAACTCTGAATATAATGGCAGGGATCTCCATTAGATCTTAATTTTATTGTCGTTTTCTCTCTCTATGTTAATGGTTGAATTAAGTTGTGCAGGAAATTCTTGATTTTCAGATCATCGGGCATTCGGGGAAGTTTTCAGTTGGATTAGCCAACTCTCGATCAGCATTTTCTAAAGAGCCCAGCTGTTTTTGATCCCAGGCTTATCATTAGAACTTTCGTTGGGGATGCATGAAGTGTTTTCTGAAGCACCTCACCTTAAGTTTAAAATATTAAAAATATATGTGTGGCATAATGACAGATCTGGCTGCTTAGAGCCTTTAATTTGTGAATATTGTAATTATTTAGCTATTTTGGGGTTTTTAGTTTCATCCTTGCATATATTGTTTCTGGGCATTTTGTTTTGCCATTGCAGGTTGCAAATCTAAAGAGGAGAATTTGCTTGAATCCAAATCTAGGCCCTGGAGGGTAAGATATGGCCTCAGAGTCAGCTCTTGCAGGGGTTTCTGAAGAAATTTGAAGGTTTCCCAGGCCTAGTGTTTATCTTTGTTACAGGAAAATTTTTTGAAATTTTTTTTAAGTAGGCTGTGGGATTGCTGCCAAACCTCCACGCAGCTTTCTCCCACTGGCCAGTCTCTGCTCTACCCACGTTTTTCAAACCCTTGTTGTCTCAAGACTGCATATCTCACCATCTCTGTGTTCATCCTCAAAGCCATCACACTGCCATAGCTTCGTCTCTTGTATCTGCAGCCTTGCTCCTCTCCATCGTGCACCCTCATCTACACGCAGTCCATACACTACTATTCCCATTTGCAGCCTCCAAACCGCCACACCATTCTCCACACAACTGGTCCATCGAGCTACCTTTCTCCCTCGCTGCTCCAAAATCCTGCTATTTCTCCCTAGCTGCGTACCCAGCTTCAATCCTCACGCTGCCGTCAAACCCTGTGCATTGCCTCCTTCTCTGTGTTCCCTCAAAACCCACTCCACGCGTCTAGCCACATCATCTATGCGTTCATTTTATCTTTTGTTCTACCCTGCCCGTTGACAGTCCATCGAAGTCGCGGTTTCTCATCCCTATCCACGCGAATCCCTTGCTTCCAAACGTAGTTTCTTTGCTCCATACTTCATCACACCTGAAAAACATATACATGCAAACAAGTGAAACATTTTGACTTTTATGTGTTTAGTTAGGGTTAGCATAATTAGATTGCATTCGATTCTTAGGTTAGTGTATTTTTTTTGTTGTATATTTGATACGATTAGGTTTTAGCTTTAGAATTAGATTTTGATTTTATTTAAGTTAGGTTTTAGTTTTAGCTTTGGATATATTTAATTTTAGTTTTGTTCTATTTTGATTTTAAAATAAATCCAAAATAATAAAAATATAAAAAAAATCCAAAAAGCATAAAAAGGGTTAGTCTTTAGGCTCTGATTCATTTTGTTTAGATTCACATATAAAATAATAATAATATAAATTTTGAGCAGATTGGATGTGTTTGGTCACTTTAAAATTTGAAAATATTTTGTTGATCATTTATTGTATTAAGTCTTGCTTAGCAAATTGAGAAAAGGATTTTCTAAGTCTGTGGATTTAAAGTTTCTTTGTGCTAAAGATTTTTGTGGTATTCACAGTTAAATGTGCTTAAATTTTTATATCTAGAGATTAACTATTTATAGTTGGTGAAATTTTCCTGGATTTGGTTCTTTAAGCATACATCTTTTAGTTCTGGGATTTGAACTGGTTAGCATTTAAATTTTGTGGTTATTTAAAGCATTTGCATCTTTAGAAATTTAATTGCTGGAACATTGTTAAGTCATTGTGCAATTGATCGTTTTGCTTGAACTATCCGATGCTAGTCACATGTTAGAGACTTTGCAAATATTTTCAAGCGATTGTTAAAGAGTTTTTTTTTAATATCTTTGTTCCATAGGTAGCAGCAGCTAATCAATTACTTGGTTTTCATTTTAGTGAGATCATTAACTCCATAAGACACTGGTATTAATCAAATTTTAAATCTTGCTAAGCTTTAATTAATTATTTGATTTGCTTCATTGTGTCTCCCAAACCGGCTGATTCCCAGCTGGTTCTCCTTTTTCCCGTAGGGTCTACCCCCTTTAGCCGACTATAGGGAGACGGCTTAAACGGAGAGATCGGGGATCAGGGTGACAGCCCCCGGTCTGAGCGTTGTCGCAGTGCCTAGACACTCTGTGCAACAACATTTTTTAGCGTTGTTGCTGAGAATAGTTTTTATGTCCTTGGTCCTCACGACATTCATCTTTCATCTTTCTATCATTCATTTGAGCCGGCAACGACAACATTTTTTGGCACATCTCATCTTTTCCGCCATTCATTAACTTGTCAAGAGGCACAACGTTTCCTTGCATCATTTGATCTTTTCATCGCCCTATCTTTCGTTAATCATTTCATCTACACTTTTAGCACTTGGACATCTCGGTTTGTTTCTTGTTTGGGTGGCAACTCCATTTATTTTCATTTATTTTTTCTCAAACAAGAAGCCCTCCCTTATATCCGGTTGTTGTTTCCCTTTGGATCCTAGAGTTAGATTCATGTTCAAGTGGCAACTCCACTTCTTTCATCTCTTGATTTTCTTGAGCAGAGGTCTCTCTCTATCATCCATTTGGTCCCTCGTTATTCATCATGGATTACTTGTTTACCCCGTGTCATTTTACTGATCTTCTCCATGATATTCTGGAAGTGGCCATTCATAAATTGTCTTTATTGTCGGGTGGTGATGTAGTCGCTGTTAGAAAGCATCTATGCAGGTTTTCTCGTATAATGCTCATATATTGTAGTTCTCCTCAGTATGATCATGAAGATGTCAAAATGTGTTTATTTGCCTTTTCTTTAGAGGGTGATGCTTTGAATTGGTTTAATAATTGTCCTGAAGATTCTTTCACTTCTTTACAAGACATCGTTCATGCTTTTAAAGATAGATATTGTTATCAAGATAGCTCGCCTTGTGCCCCTAAAATTATGCAACATGATGAAAGTGATCTTGTCAAGGATCCAGCTGTCGATGAAAGATTTCAAAACAATTCTCCATATCAGAATGTGCCATCCACTTGCACCATTACAGATCAAATTCATGACAATGGGAAGACAGCGACAACCTATCAAATCAGTGTCGACAATGAAAGAGAAAATGAGAAGCAAATTATAGAAGAACTAATGCAACTAGTAAAAAATATGGAGATTAATCAAGAAAAATTTGTAACTAATTACATCAAGGATATGAGAACTTTATACACCCACTTAGAAAAGCGAGATAAGGAAATGGAAGCCATGGAAGCTAATGATGACAGGGAAATTAATTCTATGTAAAACAAGTTATTAACTATGGATGAAGAGATGACCATCATGACATTCAATTATAATAATCAGCTAGCTACCATGCAAGCAAATCATAAGAAAGAGATAAACTCTATGCAACATTGCTTGATGACCATAAAAGCAAAGAATGACAAAGTAATAAAAGATATGGAAGCTAGTCAGAAATGTCTTCAAAAGAATTTCTTGAGCATGGAGGAAGAACATGCCGGGGAAATCAATGTTATGAAGGTTGAACACTCTAACCAGATGGATGCCATTACAATACAGGTACAGAAATTTCAACAACGATCAGAGGATGAAAGAAACAAGGAGACGTCAATAGATCAGAAGCCTCCTTATTTGCTGCAACAAGCTCCATCTTATTATGAGGAGGTCATTTGTTCCAATGAAAAGTGGTTAATTGAAGATGACCCAGATAAAATTGAAAACGATAAAGATCAGATGCAAAATGAAGAGAGACATGTCACGCATATCTTGCATACTTCATCTAAGAGTTTTGAAGTAGAATGTTCAACATCATCAGTGATACAGCATGCCACAAAGAAAAAACGCAAGATAAAGAGAACGAGAAAGCGATTTGATACATCAGATGGTCATAAGCAGATTGATTTTCGGATAGGAAAAAGTCTTACCGTATGCAGAATTGGACATGGCACATCCAAGAAGCAGCTGACAAATTTGCCTGAAAGCAGGCAAATGCTCAGTATACACTATATTGAACGCATCTGATGCCATGGGGCATCCTCTGTATTTCTAACTCTACTCGTCTTTTCAACGTTTCATTTCTGTCTTAGGATTAGATTTACTTTTCATGTTACTAGATAGTTAATAAATGAAGAACTTATATCTTTCCTATGCTTAATGTTATATGATGATTTTTGGATGGATGCTACTTATGTTTTGTTGTGTGTTGCGTGGATGCAGACTCTGGATTCTCACATTCCTACAGTGCAGCAACGTGTCCCCAAGTAGAGCCACATGTTGACCACTACGTGTCAACTACTCATAGTAGTACACCTCCTTTTTTCACAAAAGGGATAGCATTTGATCAACGTGTTCGTGTTGTTCGACTATCATCATCAGCCTGATCATGTTATATTGTAAACCCTTTCTGCATGTGTAAATTGTAAATAATCTTAGCAGATCTGTGTCATATATGTAATTGCCTAGGTAAACCTAATTTTCTGGTGATGATCTACATTCCGGAAGGTTTTTTGTCTCACCGAACCATGATCAGTAGAGTTTTCCTTTAGCCTTATCCCAAAGTCGGAATGGATTTTGTCATTAGAATCTTAGGGGAGTCCTAGTGTGTTAGATCGAGTCTATGTAAAATTGATTTGGGAATAATCCTAACTATTTGCTTAGGTTATTTTATTTCAAATTGCTTGATCTACTAAATTATGTTTGTGTCGCAGAACTGAGTAGTATATGAGGGTCTATATCAAATGGGTTTTCCCCCTTAAGATGTAAAAATGTAAAAATCATGATGTAAAATGTCTTGAGGGTTAGAAAAATAATTTATCCCCTCATAAGTCCTAGGTCCTAGGTAATTTTAAATTTTCCAAAGGTTAAATTCGAGGGTCCTTTGAAAAATTAAATTTTAAAAGGTATAGGGACTAAGGTTAATTGATTATTTTGCTAAAATTTTATGCCCTTGGTCCCTAGGGTTAAGTCAAAGTCAAAATTTTGAGGAAATTAATTCAAAATTTTAATTTTTGAATTAATTAAAATGCATTTAATTGATAATTTCGAATTTTCTCAATATTTAAAATTTCGACAGATAAGATTAACAGAAATTTTGATCTTCATCAACGATCGAGATTGCTTTGACAAGGATCACTCGAACTAGCCGTTGGAAGATTTGTCTTTAAATAGGAGGTCAGTTGTCAGTTGAGAGGATTCGATCTTTGAGTCGTGTGCTAAGGAAAGCTATCTTGTAATCGTTTTTCATGTGCAATAAAGAAAGACTTTGAGGTTAATTTCCGCCGGTGTTACTCTTCGTGAAAATGCTGTAAGATGTTTTATTTTCATGCATAGATTTAATTGCAGCCATTGATGATAGCTTTATGAAGAGTGATTTAAACAAGGGTATCTTCTTTGGTCACTGGGGTTTGAATGGTAGTTTAAATTCTGAATATAATGGCAGGTATCTCCATTAGATCTGAATTTTATTGTCATTTTCTCTCTCTATGTTAATGGTTGAATTAAGTTGTGCAGGAAATTCTTGCTTTTGAGATCATCGGGTGTTCGGGGAAGTTTTCAATTGGACCAGCTAACTCCTGATCAACATTTTCTGAAGAGCCCAACTGGTTTTGATCCCATGCTTATCATTAGAACTTCTGTTGTGGATGCATGAAGGGTTTTCTAAAGCACCTCACCTTAAGTTTAAAATCTTAAAAATATATGTGTGGCATAATGACAGATCTGACTGCTTAGGGCCTTTAATTTGTGAATATTGTAATTATTTAGCTATTTTGGGGTTTTTAGTTTCATCCTTGCATATATTGTTTCTGGGCATTTTGTTTTGCCATTGCAGGTTGCAAATCTGAAGAGGAGATTTTGCTTGAAGCCAGATCTAGGCCCTGGAGGGTAAGATCTAGCCTCAGAGTCAGCTCTTGCAGGGTTTCTGAAGAAATTTGAAGGTTTCTCAGGCCTGGTGTTTATCTTTGTTACAGGAAAAAATTTCGAATTTTTTTAAGCAGGCTGTGGGAACGCTGCCAAACCTCCACGCAGATTTCTCCCACTGGCCAGTCTCTGCTCTACCCGCGTTTTTCAAACCATTGTTGTCTCAAGGCTGCATATCTCACCATTTCTACATTCATCCTCAAAGCCATCGCACTGCCATAGCTTCGTCTCTTGTATCCGCAGCCTTGCTCCTCTCCATCGTGCACCCTCATCTACGCGCAGTCCATACACTAATATTCCCATTTGCAGCCTCCAAACCGCCACAACATTCTTCACGCAACTGGTCCATCGAGCTACCTTTCTCCCTCGCTGCTCTGAAATCCTGCTATTTCTCCCTAGCTGCGTACCCAGCTTCAATCCTCACGCTACCGTCAAACCCTGTGCATTGCCTCCTTCTCTGCGTTCCCTCAAAACCCACTCCACGCGTCTAGCCACATCCTCTACACATTCATTCTTTTGTTTTGCCCTGCCCATTGACAGTCCATCGAAGCCATGGTTTCTCATCCCTATCCACGTGAATCCCTTGCTTCCAAATGCAGTTTCTTTGCTCCATACTCCGTCGCACCTGCAAAACATATACACGCAATCAAGTGAAACATTTTGACTTTTATGCGTTAAGTTAGGGTTAGCATAATTATATTGCATTTGATTCACCCCCCCCCCTCAGTATTTCCAACACATCAAGTTCCTTCTTATAATTTCTTGTTGGTGTTGATTTGGGGTAGCATCGGATATGCTCTAGCAACGAAATTTGGTGGAGAGGTTGGGGCACATGAGATCTTTAATACCCAGAAAGGGTTTGGACAGATTCTAAACAGATCAGGAGATATTAAAATAATTAATATTTCTAAATGTGTATTAATATGAATCTGCGTTAGAGTGGTCCAACAGACATGGATCAAGCCAAATCTAATCTTAGTTGTTGATTAGGGACTTCATCTCGGCCATTGAGATGTCAACAGGAAAAGTATAAGAGGAAGCTTGAGGGTCACTTGGAGAGTACACCAGAGTGATCAGTCATTCTATTATCTAGAGCGGGGTTTGCTAAGAGAGATAAAATCAGTGATCGGGAGAGCAGTTGAGGGGCATTGAGTACAGAGAGACAGAGAGGTAGAGATAGTGCTGGGTTAGCAGCAGAGTAGCTAGTGCTCACGCAGAGCCACGCAGAGGCAACTAAGTGTTGCACAAAACACCAAAGGGGTCAGCGTAGTTGACGCAAAGGCTCAGAGAGCTGACGCAGGGCCTCCTGGGGCTGACGCATTGCCAGCACTGGGCTAGGACAGGTTGACGTAGTCCGGATTGGGGAGACACTAGGGTTTCTGGGGCAGATTGGTGCTGAGTAGCTATCGGAAGGATTATCTGAGGTTTCAGCCAATAGATTTGTGAGAAACCGAGAGGTATTACTGCTAAGGAAATTCTCTGTTGGGTAGGCCATCTTCGGCCCCCAGATTGTACTCTGATATTGCTTAATAAGAAAACCCTCAGATAGCTGCACCGGTTTTCCCACTTTGGGTTTTTCTGGGGACATTAGTCCAAAAATAATGGTGTCATGTGGTGTGTTTGTTCTTGTTTCTTTTAGTTGCTGATATGTAATATGTTGAGCATGCACTAGTGTTTCTTTTCAGTATTTACATTGCAAATAACTTGTTAAGGAAGATAACAAGTAGGTAGGAATAAATCAGATAAAGGGCATGGAGGGTTTCTAACTAAGTAAACTTAGAAACCTCAACATGGTATCAGAGCGTGATTGCAGATCACAGGAGGACTAAAAGACATCAGCTGAGCGGAGCAATAGCAACAAAAAACAATTGTCCCGAGGTGACAGAAGTTGTTTCTAGCAACGCAGAAGCCAAGAAGTGTGACGTAGAGCTAGCCAGAGCCACGCAGAAGAAGTCGGGAGCTGCGCAGAGCCTCAAAGAGGCCAACGTTGCTGATGTAGAGGGACAGAGGGCTGACGCAGGGCATCCCAGGGCTAACGCAGACCCATCTGGGGTGACGCAGAGCGAGCGTGAGATAGAGAGGGTTAACGCACTTCACAGAGAGGTAGTTGCTAGAGTCTAGAAGGCTGCTAAAATATTGCAGAGTGGATTTGGTGAGGTACTGTAGTCAGAACAGTGCCTGAGAGAGCAGGGCTAGAGGAGTTGTTACCGAGGGTTTCTAGCCAAGGAACCTAGATCAGCAGTGCAGTTGCATAAGACGATCAAAGTAGGGGACATTTCTAGCTGGGGAACCTGGATCAGCAATGCAGTTGCACAAGATGATAAGAGTAGGGGGCATCTCGACAAGCAGCAAAAGGATTTCCAGGAGGGAAATTAGGACTCGGAGGGAGTCATGAAGAGAACTTCCAGATGGGAAGTAGAGACTCAGAGCATTCGAACAAAAAACTTCCAGGAGGGAAGTAGAGGAGCGTTATGGCACTACACAAGGTAAGAGACCAGGATAGACTGGACAGAGCTTTGAACTTTGCAATCTGGAAGGCCAGAATCTTATCAGTGCTTGACGAGAATCGTGTCAAGAACTTCGCCTTGAAGGTTATAGCTATTCCAGCCCATCCCAATGATAATGAGAAGTACGAAGAGGCGATGGCGAGGGCCAAGTGCATTATCCTTGACGAGGTCAAGGATCATGTGGTACCACATATAGCCGAGAAGGAAACGGCAGTTGAGATGTGGGAGGCTCTCAAAAACCTATACCAGCATACTTCTCTGCAAAGAAGAATGTTGCTCGAGAACCAAATGAGGTCGTATCAGATGAAGATAGCTCAATCGATTGACACCTTCCTCGGAGGACTGAATGAGATCTAAAACCAGTTGACTGTTATAGGAGCAACACTGGATCAGGGGATTATGGTGAGGACAGCCCTGAATGTTGTCTCAAAAGATTGGGAAGTGTTTGTCCAGAGTATCCTGGGCAGAGGGACTCTCCTACCTTGGGACGAGATGTGGGCAGCTCTTCGCCAGGAAGAGATCAGATGGCAATCGAAGACAAGAAGCAACAGCAAAGGGATCAATGTTCAGCAGGAGGAGGATGTGGCCCTAGCATCTGAGGGAAAGCAGGAGAAGCGGAAGAAGAAAGATCTCGCCAAGATCAAGTGCTTCCATTGTGGGGAGATGGGTCATTATGCGACCTAGTGCCCAAGGAAGAAGAGTAAGGGAGAGTCTTTCGAGACTAAGGTAGCACCTGCACGGGCAGAGAAGGAAGTTTTGATAGACGATGACTATGCCATGAATGCACACGCACCACTTGAGCGGAAGTGGGAAGACATCGAGTTGTACTCAGGCGATGAGGGGCGGGATCCTTGAGGTACCTAGCCTCTTGGATTAGACCTTGCTACAGGAGCCCCGACGAGGAGTCGTAGGACTGGCTGAGTGGGTAGAGACAGATGCGGATGGAGCGGCAGTGAGAGCTACAGTGCAGGAGTCCTCAGATAGCGTAGAGCTAGCAGGCTGCAGCAGTGCGAGAGGCACAGGAGTGTTGCACCAGTGCAGAAAGGCATAGAGAGGTGTGCAACGGTGCGAGAGGCACAAGAGTGTTGCACCAATGCAGAAAGGCACAAAGAGGTGTGCAACGGTGTGAGATGCAGGGAGTTGCTAGTAGCTACAGCAGCGCAGAGGTCAGAGAGAAGGAGCACTTGTCAACGGCAGAGGGAGCTTCAACATCAGTGGGTGTCTCTAGCCCAACAGGGAGGTCAGTTGGGAGATCAGTTACTTAATTCTCAGTAACTAAGTTGCAGTGCAGCAATGGGCAGCACGATGCAACATGATGGGAGGAGATGCAGTGCTGGGAGAAAGGACCAGCAGCCACACGGATGCAGAGGGAGTTGTCGTACAGATGCAGCAGTGGCATTGGCAGAACCATGGACAGCAGTACAGGGGGCAGCAGTGCAGAGGATGTTGGGCGAGAAGGCCTAGCATCAGCACAGATACCGATGTCGGATGATCAGAGTAATACTCAGTGAGTATTGCTAGAGTATAGTCCTCGGTAAGAGGGAGTGTTGATTTGCGGTAGCATCGGATGTGTTCTAGCCACGAAATTTGGTGGAGAGTTTGGGGCACATGAGATCTCCAATACCCAGAAAGGGTTTGGACAGATTATAAACAGATTAGGAGATATTAAAATAGTTAATATTTTTAATGGAATCCCTAAGTCTAAACTTAAAGAAAATAAAATATTAATGTGTATTAATATGAATCTGTGTTAGAGTGGTCCAAAAGACATGGATTAAGCCAGATCTAATCTTAGCCGTTGATTAGGGACTTAATCTCGGCCGTTGAGATGTCAACAGGAAAAGTATAAGAGGAGGCTTGAGGGTCGTTGATTTGGGGTAGCATCAGATGTGCTGTAGCCACGAAATTTGGTGGAGAGGTTGGGGCACATGAGATCTCCAATACCCAGAAAGAGTTTGGGCAGATTCTAAAAAATCAGGAGATATTAAAATAATTAATATTTTTAATGGAGTCCCTAAGTCTAAACTTAGGGAAAATAAAATATTAATGTGTATTAATATGAATCTGTGTTAGAATGGTCCAAAAGACATGGATCAAGCCATATATAATCTTATCCATTGATTAGGGACATAATCTCGGCCGTTGAGATGTCAACAGGAAAAGTATAAGAGGAGGCTTGAGGGTCACTTGGAGAACACACCAGATGATCAGTCATTCTATTCTCTAGACTGGGGTTTGCTAAGAGAGATAGAATCAGTGATCGGGGGAGCAATTGAGGCGTATTGAGTACAGAGAAACAGAGAAGGCAGAGATTGTGCCGGGAGAGCAACGCAACAACCAAAGAGAGTGACACAAAGCCAGCAAGGGCTTATGGAGGGCAACGCAGAGGCAGCCAAGTGCTGCGCAGAGCACCAGAGGGGCCAGCGTGGCTGACGCAGAGGCTCCTAGAGCTGACGCACAGCCTCCTGGGGCTGACGCAGGCCAAGGAAGGCTGACACAGGGCCAGCGTTGGGCTAGGAGTGGCTGACGTAGTCCAGATTGGCCAAACGATGGGGTTGTAGAGCAGTTTTGTGCTGAGGAACTACCAGAAGGGTTTTCCGAGGTTTCAGCCAGGAGATTTTCTCATATTGTGAGGTATTGCTGCGAAGGAAACTCTCTGTTGGGTAGGCCAGTTTCGACACCCAGATTGTACTCTGATATTGCTTAATAAGAAAACCCTCAGATAGCTGCACCGATTTTCCCGCATTAGGTTTTTCCAGGGACATTGGTCCAAAAATAATGGTGTCATGTGGTGTGTTTGTTCTTATTTCTTTTAGTTGTTGATCTGTAATATGTTGAGCATGCACTGGTGTTTATTTTCAGTATTTACTTTGTAAATAACTTGTTAAAGAAAAATAAAAAATAGGTAGGAATAAATCAGAAAAAGTGCATCAAGGGTTTCTAAACTAAGTAAACTTAGAAACTTCAACATGGTATCAGAGCGTGATTGCAAATCACGGGAGGACTAAAAGATATCAGCCGAGCAAAGCAATAGCAACAGAAAACAGTGGTCCCGAGGTGACAGAAGTTGTTTCTAGCAGCGCAGAAGCCAAGCAGTGTGACACAGAGCCAGCTAGAGCCATGCAGAAGAAGCCGGGAGTTGCGAAGTGCCCCAGAGAGGCCAGCGTTTCTGACGTAGAGGGCCAGAGGGCTGACGCAAACCCATCTGGGGTGATGCAAAGCCAGTGTAAGGCAGAGAGGGGCTGACGCAGTTCACAAAGAGGCAATTGCTGGAGTCTAGAAGGTTGCAAAAATATTGCAGAGTGGAGCTGGTGAGGTACTGTAGTCAGAACAATACCTGAGTGAACAGGACCAGAGGAGTTGTTACAGAGGGTTTCTAGCCAGGGAACTTGGATCAGCAATGCAGTTGCACAAGACAATCAGAGTAGGGGGCATCTCGACAAGCGGCAGAAGGATTTTCAAGAGGGAAAGTCCAGAAGAGAACTTCCAGACGGGAAGTAGAGACTCAGAGCAGTCGAACAAAGAACTTCCAGGAGGGAAGTAGAGGAGCGCCATGGCACTACACGAGGTAAGAGACCAGGATAGACTGGACGGAGCTTTGAACTTTGTAGTCTAGGAGGCCAGAATCTTATCAATGCTTGATAGGAATCGTGTCAAGAACTTCGCCTTGAAGGTTATAGCTATCCCAGCCGACCCAATGATAACAACAAGTACGAAGAGGCGATGGCGAGGGCCAAGTGCATTATCCTTAACGGGGTCAAGGATCATGTGGTGCCACATATAGCCGAGAAGGAAACGGCAGTTGAGATGTGGGAGGCTCTCAAGAACCTGTACCAACATACTTCTGTGTAGAGAAGAATGTTGCTCAAGAACCAGATGAGGTCGTATCAAATGAAGAAGGGTCAATCGATTGACACCTTCCTCGGACGACTAAATGAGATCCGAGACTAGTTGACTAGTATAGGAGCGACACCGCATCAGGAGATTATGGTGAGGACAGCCCTGAATGCTGCCTCAAAAGATTGGGAAGTGTTTGTCCAGAGTATCCTAGGCAGAGGGACTCTCCTACCTTGGGACAAGATGTGGGCAGCTCTTCGCCAGGAAGAGATCAAACGATAGTCGAAGACAGGAAGCAATAGCAAAGGGATCAAAGTTCAGCAGGAGGAGGAGGAAGTGGCCCTAACATCTGAGGGAAAGCAGGAGAAGCGGAAGAAGAAAGATCTCTCCAAGATCAAGTGTTTCCACTGTGGGGAGATGGGTCAATATGCAACCCAGCGCCCAAGGAAGAAGAGTAAGGGAGAGTCTTCCGAGACTAAGGCAGCACCAACACGGGTAGAGAAGGAAGTTTTGACAGATGATGACTGTGCCATGAGTGCACACACGCCACTTGAGCGAAAGTGGGGAGACATCGAGCTGTAGTCAGGCGGACTACAGGCGATGAGGGGCAGGATCCTTGAGGTATCCAACCTCTTGGATTAGACATTGCTATGGGAGCCCCGACGAGGAGTAGCAGGACTGGCTGAGTGGGTAGAGACGGATGTGGATGGAGCGGCAGAGAGAGCTACAGTGCAGGAGTCCCGAGACAGCGTAGAGCTAGCAGGCTACAACAGTGCAAGAGGCACAGGGGTGTTGCAACAGTGCAGGAAGGCACAAAGAGATGTGCAACAATGCGAGATGCAAGGAGTTGCTGCAACAACGCAAAGGTTAGAAAGGGAGCACTTGTCAGCGGTAGAGGGAGCTTCAGCATTAGTGGGTGTCTCTAGCCCAACAGGGAGGTCAGTTGGAGGATCAATTATTTACTTCTCAGTAACTGAGTTGCAATGCAGCAGTGGGCAGCATGATGAGAAGAGGTGCAGTGTGGATGCAGTGCTGGGAAAAAGGACCAGCAGCAACACGGATGCAGAGGGCGTTGTCGTACAGATGCAGCAGTGGTAGTGGCAGAACAATGGGCAGTAGTACAGGAGGCAGCAATGCAGAAGATGTTGGGCAAGAAGGGCTAGCATCAGCACAGGTACCAATGCCAGATGATTAGAGTAATACTCAGTGAGGAGTATTGCTAGAGCACATTCCTCGCTAAGAGGGATTGTTGATTTGGAGTAGCATCGGATGTGCTCTAGCCATGAAATTTGGTGGAGAGGTTGGGGCACATGATATATCCAATACCCAGAAAGGGTTTGGGTAGATTCTAAACAAATCAGGAGATATTAAAATAGTTAATATTTTTAATGGAGTCCCTAAGTCTAAACTTAGGGAAAACAAAATATTAATGTGTATTAATATGAATCTGTGTTAGAATGGTCAAAAAGACATGGATCAAGCCAGATCTAATCTTAGCCGTTGATTAGGGACTTAACCTCGGCCATTGAAATGTCAACAAAAAAAGTATAAGAGAAGGCTTGAAGGTCACTTAGAGAACACACCAGATGATCAGTGATTCTATTCTCTAGAGCGGGGTTTGCTACGAGAGATAGAATCAGTGATTGGGAGAGCAGCTGAGGGGCATTGAGTACAAAGAAACAAAGAAGGCAGAGATTGTGTTGGGAGAGCAGCGCAACAGCCAAGGAGAGTGACGCAGAGCCAGCAAGGGCTCACGCAAGGCCACACAGAGGAAGCCATGTGTTGCGTAGAGCACCAGAGGGGCCAGCGTGGCTGACATAGAGGCTCCCAGAGCTGACGCACTGCCTCCTGGGGCTAACACAGGCCAAGGAAGGCTGACGCAGGGCCAGTGATGGGCTATGAGTGGCTAACGCAGTCCAAATTGGCCAAACGATGAGGTTGCAGAGCAGTTTTATGCTGAGGAACTGTCGGAAGGGTTTTCTGAGGTTTCAGCCAGGATATTTCTCTCAAACTGTGAGGTATAGCTTCTAAGGAAATTCTCTGTTGGGTAGGCCAGTTTCGACACCCAGATTGTATTCTAATATTGCTGAATAAGAAAACACTCATATAGCTGCATCGGTTTTCCCGCATTGGGTTTTTCCGGGGACATTGGTCCAAAAACAATGGTGTCATGTGGTGTGTTTGTTCTTGTTTCTTTTAGTCGCTGATCTGTAATATGTTGAGCATGCACTGGTGTTTATTTTCAGTCTTTACATTGTAAATAACTTGTTAAAGAAAAATAACAAGTAGGTAGGAATAAATCAGAAAAAGTGCATGAAGGGTTTCTAAACTAAGTAAACTTAGAAACTTCAACAAGGGTCACTTGGAGAGTACACCAGAGTAATCAATCATTCTATTCTCTAGAGCGGGGTTTGCTAAGAGAGATAGAATCAGTGATCGGGAGAGAAGATGAGGGGCATTGAGTACAGAGAGACAAAGAGGCAAAGATAGTGTGGGGTTAGCAGCAGAGCAGCCAGAGAGAGACGCAGGAGTAGCCAGTGCTCACGCAGAGGTAGCTAAGTGCTGCACAAAGCACTAGAGGGGTCAGCGTAGCTGACGCAGGGCCTCCTGGGGCTGACGCAGGCCAAGATAGGCTGACGCAGTGCCAGCGCTAGGCTAGGAGAGGCAGACGCAGTCCAGATTGGGCAGACGCTGGGGTTTCTGGGGCAGATTGGTGCTGAGCAGCTGCCGAAAGGATTATCTGGGGTTTCAGCCTGTAGATTTGTGAGAAACCGAGAAGTATTACTGCTAAGGAAATTCTCTGCTGGGTAGGCCAGTTTCGGCACCCAGATTGTACTCTGTTATTGCTTAATAAGAAAACCCTCAGATAGCTGAACCGATTTTCCCACATTGGGTTTTTCTAGGGACATTAGTCCAAAAATAATGTTGTCATGTGGTGTGTTTGTTCTTGTTTCTTTTAGTTGTTGATCTGTAATATGTTGAGCATGCATTAGTGTTTATTTTCAGTATTTACATTGTAAATAACTTGTTAAGGAAGATAATAAGTAGGTAGTAATAAATTAGATAAAGTGCATGGAGGGTTTCTAACTAGGTAAACTTAGAAACTTCAACAGTTGGAGCACCAACGGCCAAGATTAAAACATAATGGAAGGCTCAGATTAACTGGGAGTTGATCCTCATCTTCTTCTAGAAGATTCACACCAGATTGAATTAATACCCTTTAATTAATCACATTTCCTAAGTTTAGACTTAGGAATACATTAAAAAATGATTTATTATTTTAATTAAACCATCTCTAAGTGGAATTTTCCCAAACAATTTATGGGTCTTGGAGAATGCATGTGTCTTAGCCTCTTTGCAAAATCTCAAGGCTAGAGCACATCCGATGCTACAGAAATCAACAATGCTTGGGAATTCTCCCTCTAGAAATCACTTTGGCTTCTTCCTGACTGCACTTTCCTAGGAGCTCATCAAATGTAGGAAACTTGTCATTATTGCTGATAGTAGTAATAAAAGTTTCCCAAGAAGAAGGAAGACCTCCAAGCAAAATCAGTGCCAGTTCTTTATCAGAAACAACTTCACCAGAAGTTGACAACTGATCTTTGATTTTTGATATCCTCATGAAGTATGCTTGAATGGTTTCTCCTCTACAAGTGGGTCTTCATCTTGGAGTTTGGTATCCCTATACGGGGTCCAAGCCCTCCAGAGAGTAATATTGGCATTTATAGGGTGTGCGTTGAGATTCATGGGCCTCCACTATAGTAGAGAGCAAATAGCCATGCCATGGGATCCTTCAATACTACTCACTGCACACTCGTGTTCCACTTATTTGATGATGGTGATGATGCACCTAGACCACCTTGCCCATCTGGTTACACACTTAACCACACACTTGGCAGTTGATCAAGAGCCTAGTTGATTATTATTCCAGCCCTTGCAGATGGGATACATGCTTGTTCGATTCAGTTGGAAACCCATGAGGGTGCCTTTGTGACCCTACAACCACTTGGCAGCACCATAGGTCATTTGCTTGGAGATCAAGGGACCATCCCCTTCATCACTATTTTTAGAGCTCTTTCATTCATTTTGACAAATGTTTGACTTCACTAGGCCTTCCAACATGCCTCCTAGCTATTGTATTATCATTTTAGCCCTCTTGAGAGGCTTATTTTTCATATTATGGAGCTATTTGGTGGGCTTGTCACCAAAAGGTTATTATTTGTACACTATTTTATTATTAGGGGCATCATTAGGCCTAATTAGGCAATTCGAACCCCTTAGAGGATCATATAAATTGATGAGAGGTTCATTTCATTCCTCGTCATCACTTGGCTTTGGGATATATCTTTCTAAAGATTTCAAACCTGCAATTTGTGGAATGATTTGGATGATTAAATGCATTTTGATGTATGGAATATTTTCGCTCTCTCTATTGGAGCTTCTATTTTGCAAATGTGAACTCTCTTGTCATGTATGTGCTCTTTCCATGCAAATTTCTTGATAATTTATGTCTAATGCATGGAACGCGATGCTTTGATTTTGCTTGTGCCCTAAAAATTAATGCGAATTTATGAAACACTTGTAATCTTGGCTCGTTGCATATGTTATTCATCTTGGCAAGAAGAACGAATTTTCATAGGGGCAGATTGCACACCTTTAACCTTGAAATTCCATCAAATCTTGCATATCGAAGTATAAAAGTCTAAAGTTGATGTGTAGATGCATCCATCATCAATGAAGTTGCTTCTTTAGGCCTCCTTGAAGAGCGAAATTCCCAAATCTTCATCATTTTTACTCCAATCTTCCCAATAGCCAGACACTAGTCCTAGATCCTTGGTGATCACATTAACTTAATGAAATATCATTCTTTCACCTCTTTTCTTCCTCTTTTCTTCATCCTCTAAGGATAAGGAGATTTTCTAGGGCTTGGTGCAAAATTTTAGGGAGGAGAAATTTTAGGATTCCGTCCAGACAAGTTTCTTTGTTTATGTCTCGTCTAGATATCCTCCGATTTTAAATGAATTCCGACGATGGAATTTCAAATAAATTGATGCCCTAGCTATCACACTAAGAGGGAACCCTTGAAGTTGCTTTGACTTGGGGATTTCTTGAAGGTTTGCACTTTGTAGTTCATCATTCAAAACCTTTTCTCTTAACTATAGGTGATCATTGGATGAGCCTTTACCACAATATATCTCTCAACCCTTGGTCTCTTATAATATTTCTCTCAAGGGGTTTTTTGTGGAAAGTCACCCTAGCTTCTCCCAAAGCTCACACTTTAATTCAATCTTTCCATTGAATAAGCCATCCTTGCCTCACTTTGAGCCCTCGTATGAGAACATCAATCACAAGTGAGGGATATTGGAAGTTTTGATCTTAGGCATTCATCATTATTGAATATCCCTAAGCCCGAGGTTATCCATTATACGTCTTTTTTGGGGAGCCTTTCAGCTTTTCTTTAAGAATTTGAACCAATAATTGAGCCTCTCCTTTGAATGGACCTTAGAAATCACTACCTATCCTATCATTGATTCACCATTCCTAGTGATTTCCTTACACTGGAACTCCTCCCATTGGTGAAACTCTATAAAGAGCAAGGGACATCGACTGAGGTGACAGTGGGTCCTTGTCCCATTGTTGCCACTTGGTCTAGTAGTTACCCCTTTGGAACTCCTCCTAGGACCCCTGCTAGATCGGGCGGTAACAGTCCCCTTCTTTTAAAAAGACTTGCTAGTACTTTTAAATGTTTTAAGTACCTTGGTCACTTTTCCCATAAAGTAACTTATAAAACATAAGTCACATTAATATTATAAAGTGAACTTTAGTGCTTTGAACTTCAGTACTTTTCCTATAAAGTCACATTTAAACATAAGTGACCTTAATAATTTAAAGTACATGGTACAACTCCACATAAAAAATACTTTAGCCCCCCTTGACATTAACAATCTCATAATGTCACTTAAACAAAAGGTGATCAAAGTGTCTCCTTAGGCCAAAGGGAAACATGCCTAGGCAACACTTCCTTGGTACCAATTTTCTCAACAAAATCACAAATCCGAATAAATGAGAACGGGCCTTCTCTCCCCTTTTATAAGATTTTGCCGAATCTTCTCCAGTCTTCTAGAAATCTCCTTTTATTATTTTATTAATAAGCCACTTAGCGCATTTTCCTCCTTTCTCCAAGTGATTTTTGTTAACTAATTAAAGTCACTTCTATCCCCTGAAAATGCTAAAGTCGTCAGCATGATCACACCGGCCTCCCAAAGCCCCTTTTTATCATCTTGTCTTGTAGATCTTTTCATCCCAATTCTAACGAGCTATACAGTAACGTATTTCTCTCAGTGATCAGCCCGAAACAACACTTTAAGCGTAAATAACTAAAATATGCCTAGTAATAATCCCGTTTCACAAGAATTGTCGGAACGTAACGGAACCAAGATCAAACTATGCAGAATTGATCTTGATGATGAAAAATGGAAATTGATCCCCGTCGGCCCCCAAGGAACTCCTACAGAGACTCTAGGCCGACAAATATAATTTGCTCCTATGACTTGGTTGACCCAAGCTCTGGAAATCTCTCCTAATCTCACCACAAGGCAATCCAAATATTGGGGACATTCTAATTGAAGTCAAAAATCTGTACTAAGGGGAGAAGTGATGTAACGACTTCTCTCAGTGGCCCAATGTTCAAATTAAGGTGAGTTGTTAGAACTAAGGGTAATCTTCACATTTTTCCGTGGACAACCCAATCAACTCAATGAAGGCTCATAACCCCTTCTTGGGGAAAGCACCCTACCACCTTAGTTGTATATGAATACACAATTCTACACAATTATTACTTGTATTTTCATATATGGTGAACATTTGTTCATTCTTACAGAAGTGATTTTGCCTAAGGGTACCACAAAGCATTGTGATCTCTTGTTCCTGGTTTGATCTATCTTGTGCTTGGGTTATTTCTCTCTCTAATGCATGTGTTCTAGGGCTTATTTTCTCTCTATCATTGTCGCTCTCTTGGCTTCCCTGCTGTTTCTTATCTCTTCGTTGCAAAATTTGGGTTGACTTTGGTTTGCTAATACTTGTGAATCTCAACATGCTAGTGGGCTATTATGCAATTCATATAGGATTTTGTACTCCAGAGAACATAAGATCCTATGATAGAATTCTTTTCAAGCCCCATTGAAGAAATTGGAAGTGGTAATTTCATATGTAGAAATATGAGCACTAGGATATACAAGGAATAAACTATCGTAAAGTCACAAATCCATTATTGGAGTCGTAGGAGCTCATGTACAGTCAAGAAAGAAATCTTTCCCTCTAAATTTTAACTGACATTCATTTTGGATTAATTGTCATTCATTATTTCCTTCAATTGCACAAAAAAGTACTTGATTCTATATCATTTAAATTTAAAAGTAGTGGGGTTGATGAAAAAATTAAGTTTCTTGACTTTGCTTTGTAAATTAAGTTCCCATGGCCTGCAAAAAGTATACAATTAAAGTTCAGTAGTTATTTTTTAGTCTAAATTTTAAGCAACAGACAGTCATCCATTGCATTATCAGATATACTAAGAGTTGTAATGCACATTCATGATCATTTATCTAAATGTCATATCATTAAACCAAAGAAAATTTTGTAGACAAGGTATCCATTAATTAACCACAATTGACTTGGTTAGCATGAAAACTCCATAGTCAAATGCAATTTACATAGTTTCTGTGTGTCATGTGTCTCAAATAGAAAGAAGCCCACACTCAAAAGCAACACTAACCTGACAATGTGAATGAAGTTCATTGACATTGTAAATCAACACTACTCCTTTATCAGTACTAGCTGGCAGAGCAAGATAGCAATTATCCTGGCAAGGAGAAAAGGCACAAAGGCCTGCATCGCATAAAATTACATTAGGACATCATATCACAAAAAGGTGGCAAGAAAGATGAGTAAATCAATCTTGTGGCTATTAAGCTTATTAAACATTCAGACACTTCTAATACATTCACTATACGGAAAAACTTTCTTCTACAAATAGAAATTTCAACATACAACTTGGTGAAGCACATGATGTGAAACTAAAGACGACAACAATACATCCAAAACAGTGATCGTATACACAAAATAATGAAAATCGAAGCACGTAATTGAACATGCTCTTGAAAAATACCTTATTCACAAGATAAAAAGCTAGTGTACTAAGCTAGTTACATTAGGACATCATATCACAGAAAGGCGGCAAGAAAGACAAGTAGATCATTGTTGTGAATATAAGATTATAAAACATTCACACTTCTAATCCATTCACTACATGGGAGATTTTTCTTCTACCAATTGAAGTTTCAAATTACAACTTGGTGAGGCATAGGATCTGAAACTCAAGATAACAGCAATATATCGACAGAAGTGGTTGTATACACAAAAAAGCTAAAATTGAAGCACATACTTAAGCATGTCCTTGAAAGTTACCCTATTCACAAGATAAAAAGTTAGTATACTTTGCAGGCTAGCACAGCTTAAAAAACTTTTATGATACATCATAACAGCCAGAAACTTAGTTGTAGGCTGCTTTTGACCTAAAAGACTTAAACAAGGAGATTTTCGGTCAATAGCTTTAGTTGACTTTGTACAATGACTAAAACAAATGAATTTAATAATAAAGAGAATAAATTTGGAGCTCCTTTCAAGATAACAAACTTTTTCCATTGATGTTGAGTTTTTAATTAACTTTGCATGTAAAACACCCTTCACTCTGCATGTTTAGCCTAGACTTAGCCATCTAGTTTGAGACAATTTTCTAGATGGAGCTTTGCTGCTGCCATTAGCCAATTAAAGTTGACTAACAAGCACGTATGTGTCGAGACATTTTGAGTAGATGAGTATACAAAATATGCTTCTAGTGCTAAGTCACTTAATACAATGTCATCTGCCAGTTTGTACCTAGCAGAATAAAGGGCTCCATCATCCAATGGACAAGACACCAGTGGAAATTTCAAGTCCAGGAATCCTGCTGGACAATTTCGCCCCTTCTCCTCTATTCTTTCTCTATGCAAATTCTGTAACCCATGGGGGAACTGTAAAATATGTTACACAGTAATTTGTCACTGTCTCCCTGTCAGTCACCCTACTGTGTCAGGAATTCACAATAATCAAGTTCATGCCTTCTGAACTGGCCAAAAACCCATTTTTCCAAAGTTTTCGTCATCAGCGCGTCTGTTTCTAAAATATCCGCGATGACTGGCACTTTATAACAGACCGCGCGCGCTGCCAGCGCCGAAGCACACGCCTTTCCCGCGCTGGTCGAAATTTCATGACCAGCGCAGCCCTTCTGTGTACCTACCCGCGCTGATATGACCCCTTCCATTATGTCTCTGCGACGTCAGCGCGACAGACCAGTTATGCACCCGCGCTGATCCAGTTTTGGCGAATTTGTTCCAACAGCCAGCCTTCCAGATAACTCCAGACTTGGTTGTTGGCCTTGTGAATATCGACTCCCTTCTATGGCATGTCTGTTCGACCCTTTGCAACCACTTCCCTTGAAGATAAGCTCATCCTTCCACCCTTTTAGGAGGCTCCTTCTCCTATATAAACCTCCACCATTACCATGAGCAGCTAGTTTGGAATAGCTTGGATTGTGTAGAGCTTATAGTGCTCAGATTGCTGCTACTATAGGTATTTGGTGTGCTAAGTGTGGAAGTGATTGATAGCTTAGGGAAGGTTGTTTTGTGTTGCTTGTGTGTGAGAGAGAGTTTCTTGTCTTGGGAGAATCATTTCCAAAGGTGAATGCTTGAGACGCTTGCTGACTGGCCCCTCCTGAGAAGGATACCGACGTCAGAACATTTGGTTGTACTCTTCTCTGTTTGATTAATAATAGATGACTGCTATTATTGTTCCATTCTCATTTGTCTATGCAATGGTTAATGTGAATTACATCCTTTCTGACTGATGTATGGTTGCTTTTATTAGATTTCACGCTTGTGTTTGTTCCCTCTTCGTGTGTGCAGGTATCTATTCGCGGGGACTGCGGAGGATTGTGACCAGCCAAAGCGAAGGAGCGAAGCAAACAACAGCGCTGGAATCCAAGTAGGTGCTCTTTACCTCTTGTTTAATTGCAATTAGGAACATGCATAGTAGCATTGACTGATTGTTGCTAGACCCTTGCTGGGCTAGTAGGGATCGCCTCTATCCGTAGAGGGGATTTACCTCTCCAACAATTTGGCGACTCCGCTGGGGATCAGCCTTTAGTCTCTTGTGTCCACCCTTTGTGTTTGAATTTGATTGTTCTCTTTTTCAAGATTTGGGGATTGTTTCTTTGCTTGTAGCCTTCCTGGGTCCATCTGGGAAGTGTCTTGATTGTTAAAAGACTTTCTACCTTTCGTTTGGGAGTTTGTTGCTTTGATTCTACTCATTTTTACCCTCAGCGCGGTTTAATTAAAAACAGACGCGCTGACGTCGCGCACCTGCCTCTTTGTTATCCCTGTCATCGCGCCTGTACGATTAACAGTCGCGCTGACCTCGTTTTTTTGAGACAGCGCGCTTTATTCGTGTGCTTCCGCGCCGACGCCGCACCCCTGCTTCTTTGTTCTCCCTGTCATCGCGCCTGTACAATTAATAGTCGCGCTGACCTCGTTTTTTCGAGACAGCGCCCTTTATCCGTGTTCTTCCGCGCTGACGTCGCAAAGTTGCTACGGGCCTCCTCTTTTCAGCGCCGAGTTGCTGAAGCCTACCCGCGCTGATCCTGTAGAATTCATTTTTGTTCAAATTAGCCTCCTGAACCTGTTGCTGTGACTTTCCCCTCTTCTCTCCACTTGGTTTGTGACTTGTTTTTCATTACCTAAACTCTGAGCTGCTTGTTTGCGAAGTCTTATTCCATAGGGTTTCGTTTTTGCTCGTTTTTCGGTTTTGCAAGTACCTTCCTCTTTGCTTTCGCTGCTTGGTTTGTATTTCCACCATCACTTTTGCAGTTGCTGGATTGTGTTGAGTCTCTAATTGACTGGTTGTAACTCTCATCCTCCGGGTGTTTGCCTTTTTCCATTGATTTCGCATTCTAGCCCTAGGGCATCTAGTGGCCGTGTGTGTGTCAAGCCTTCCGTCGGGATCTTGTTTTCTTGTTTGACCAGCCAACTTCGGATTCGTTTTTACACTTGGTCAGTGATTGTTTAAGTGTTTTTAGTTGTGTTTCCAAGCGGTTTTTCGCTTCCTCCTTGCTTGAATCCTTGCTTGTCTTGCCGAGCTTAGATCACATAGCTCGTGCGGAACTTGGTTTTCCTTTTGATTTGGAAATCTTTGTTGGATGTTTTGGGAACTTTGTGTGCTTTCACTAAGTGATTTGCTTGGTGTTCTCGTTCCTCCAAATTCATTTAGATGCTTTGTGCCATTGAAAGAAAATCAAACTAGTAGCTTTGCTTTTGAGAATTGAAAAGGAAAAGAACATTTCATTGATTCGCATTTTCAAAAGAAAAGTTTCCTTTCCTCACTTTTAGCTGCATTAGGCTACTTGATTGTTTGATTTCATTTTGTTTGATTGAAAATTCTTCACCCTCTCATAGTTAGAATTCATCGAACAAAATGGTATTCTTTAGCATGTAGTTTGCATCTAGGTAATTGTGAGAGAACATACGATAGAGCCTGAAATCGAAACTTAACTCAAGATTAACCATAAAATGAACTGAATTAACCTAAAAACGCATTGGAACTAAACGCAAACATCTAGAGGTCTAGGTTAGAGACGTGTTCCGGCGTCTTTAAACATAGTCACTGTTGTTTCACATTATGGTTGGGTGATTCCTCCTTCTGTGACTCGATAGTGGTCTAACACGGATTGCGCTCCCACGTACCGTCGCGTATATAGGGAGACCCCACTAGGCTTTTATCCTTTATCCATAGGAAGCCGAGTCTGCCGCCTTGTGAACCGTAACGCACCGAACACAGCATTCGGGAAGATTGACTGCAGTACGGAAAGTCCTTGGCTCTCATATGATTGCTGAGGTGTATAAGCAGTTTTACGGGTCGCTTGGTAAACCCTTTACCTAGAGTCTCCAGAGCAGTCACTTTTGATCCTTTTCGGACTCCCTAAATGAAAAGGTGCCTGTGAGCGTCTTGTCACTTCGTGCTCATTAAACATTCAAAGGAGACTAGAGTCATCTTTTCGTCCTTTTCTCGACTCTCGAAACATGAAAAGGTCAAGTTTGGTTCTTGTGTCTTAAAATTAATTCGGCCACGATAACATCACCTGGTTTAGATCTTGTGTGCGATAGTTTTGAGTAGGGTTTTTATCGTTAGTTTGCTTTAGGTTTTCTGAGGGGTCTTATCATCCTGGCTGACCCGTCAACTCCCGGTCCGAGTGATCAAAGTTTTCCATCTTCTGTTGCTCCAGAGGTACCAGTTGTAAGCGATACTCTTCCCATTGTCCCGAGTATCCAGCCTATCAACGTACGTGCCCCGGGCGACGAAGATTACATAGAAGATTGGAATCCTATCTGGGAGCCTGACAGCGATTCTACCCCCCGTACTCCTTTCGGTATGTCGTCTCCGATGTCTACTTCCCCCATGGATGAGACATCCTCCAGCACAGGTGAGACACCCGTGGTGACAGACATTGAAACTCCGATCCCGGCCTCCTCCCCACTCCCTCCGCGATATCAGTCAGTGAGGGATAGGATAGCCGCTAGAACTACTTCTACGACTATATGGGATCCTAGTCTTATTGCCACCACGGGGCCCTTTGTTTCGCAACCTCTTAGTACACCTCTTACTTCAGGTCTTAATACGCCTGTTACCTCAGTTCCCACCAGGCCCACCGTTTGTGTAGCACGCTCGACTCCCGTCGTCAGTGCTGTGCCAGCGTCCTCATCTACAAACCCTGAAGCTGGTCCCTCTTCTGGTGGCATTCCAGGAGCAGGGCCGTATGATGCCCATGGGCAGCCCATTGTGGACCCAGATTACGAAGGTCCGCTCTTTTATTATGATGCGAACGGCCAGTACCTCGAGAACATTTCGGTCCTTCCTCATCGTCCTTTCGAGGAGAACCAGGAACCGTTGGACATTACGTATGATCCCGTTACTCATGTTTTTCATGGGCACCGGAATCCTCCCGGACAGCCCCAAGGACCACCTAATCAAGGCCAGCCGCCTTATGTGCAAACCCCTCAGGGGCAACCACTTTATGGCCCGCCTTACCCAGGACAATCTGGGGGCCCACAGGGACAACCCTACCCGGGACAACCCTCGGCCGTTGGAGGTCCGTCGTATTCATATCAAAGTCAACCTACTGGATATCCAGGGCAACCTGGTACCCAGCAGGGTTACCCAACTGGACAACCCGGGCAGCCTTACATTCAACAAGGCCAACCCGGTTTCCAGCAAGGGTACCCATCTGGACAAACTGGGCAAGTTTATACTCCTCAAAATCAACCAGCAGTCCAGCAGGGATATCCTCTTGGGCAGGGGGGGCAACCCTACTTACAGCAGGGCCAACCTTCCGCCCAGTCTGGTCATCTTTCTGGGCAGGGTGGGCAACCCTACGTTCAGCAGGGTCAACCCACTGCTCAATCCATCCATCCTTCTGGGCAAGGGGGGCAGCCTGCTATACAGCAAGGCCAACCCACTGCTCAGCCTATGCACCAAGGAGGGCAGCCCGCTATACAGCAAGCCCAGCCCTCTGCTCAGTCTGTGCACCCTGGGGGGCAGACGGGCCAACCTTCTATGCAGCAAGGTCAACCCGCTGTCCGCCCTATTCGTCTATCTGGACAAGCTGGCCGACCTCAGGGTCGACCAGCTGTTCAGCCGGCTCAGTCATCTGTTCCGCAAGGACAACCGGGCACCCAGCAAGTTCATCCTGCTGGCCAGCCAGGTCCATCTCAAATCCAACCAAGTCAACCTTCGGGCCAGATGATCCAAGCCCCGCCAGTTCAAGGACATTACTCTGGGCCTCAAACCCAAACGGGTTATCAAATGCAAGGTGGGCCACAGCCTCAACCTTCCTACCAGACGCAGCCTCCCTATCAGGCTCAGTATGGGGCCCAGCAACCATATGGCTACCAGCAACCCCAGGGGCAAACTCACTTTGCTCCTTATCAAAATTACCAACAGCCACAGGTCACTCCTTACCAAAATTATCAGTATGGTGCACCTGTAGGGCAAGTTGCTAATACTTGGGGAGCTGGGGGGCAGACACAGGGACAGCCGTCCGCATATGGCCAGAATCCGTATGGACAGCTCCCCTACGGACAAGGTCCCTATGCGCCAGGCCCTTTTGGGCCAGGTCCATCGGGGCAAAATTCTTACGCACCAGGCCCTTTTGGGCCAGGTCCGTCTGGACAGAGTTCGTGGGGGCAACCACCATCTGGTTGGAACCCTAATGTCGCCTCGAATCCGCAGCCGCAAATGTCCTTTAACCCGCAGTTACCATTCTTAGCAACGTTGGAACTGCCCGATGTGTCCAAATTAACAAATGATCCTATTTTGCATAATCCATATTGGCCACCGGTTCCGACCAAAATACCAGGTGATTGTCCAAAGTTTGATGGCAAAGTTGGTGAAGACCCTCAGGCCCATGTAATGACTTATCACCTTTGGTGTTCATCGAACTCATGGCTTGATGATTCTATCCGGCTACGCCTCTTTCAGAGGACTCTCACTGGTTCAGCCGCTAAGTGGTACATAGAACTGAATCGCGGCATGTTTCAAGATTTCAACTCGTTGGCTATGGCCTTTCTGACTCATTTTCAGTTACCCATTCGGTACGAGACTGGGACACATCTTCTCACGTCTCTCAAACAGGATACGGCTACGCACATCTCTGATCATATACATGAATGGAGAAGGCGTCGTCGCTTGATTAAATTTTGGATCCCTGATCAACTCCTGACCGACTGGTTCACGACTTCCTTTGTCCCTAAGATTGCAAAAGACATCGCAATGGGAGCGTGTGTGACTGAAGAGCAAGCAATCGCGCGAGCTCAGTACCTTGACTTAGTGTATTCTCAGTCGGGTACTTTGTATGAGTATTTGCCAGATGCCCCGAGGCATGGACAGCCCAAAGCTCCACCAAAGCCTTCTGTTGATGGAGTCATTGGTTCTGTGAATTCATCATCAAAGAAATCGGCCGCGAACCCTGGGAAGCAGAAACAGAACGCCTCTAGCGAAAATGCTCCTCAGGGCCAATCAATTTCTGGGAGTACCTCCGAGGTAAACGCCGTTCAGTCCACCGCGGCGGACAAATCCTCGAAAGGGAAAGCTAAAGATAAATCTGGACAGCCCAAGCAGGACCCTCCTAAGCCTCCCTCCGAGGAAGGAGCTAAGCGGAAACCTAAGTATCCTTGTCTCATCTGCGATGAGGATCACTATACCAAAGATTGCCCAAGGCGGTCCGAGGTTAGTCGACTCTTGAAAGGTGCTCCGGGGCCTCCTGCTGTGCTAAAAGAGCCTTTCCCTTCCCAGCAGACCCAAATGGTGGCAGATCCCTCTCAATCCTCTTCCTCGTTCGGTTCTCAAGTGTTCATGGCTGGAACGATTCCCATCCATGTTTCAACTCGAGCGAAAGATTATCCATCTCCAGCCGGGAAAGAGCCGGAGGTTCCCTCCAGCGCTCCTCCGTCCAGCTCTGGTCCCCTTCACATCGAACGGCCCAGCACTGAGACGATCCCCCGACCCCCTCCCAAAGGTGTACTCAGGAAGTCATCTTATAACCCCAATGCTCGTGCTGCCCAGCACTATAGCATTGTCGAGGACTTAGCTCAGGCTCCGTCTGCTATGTCCGCGTTAGAAGTCCTCCAGAGCTGCCCCTCTCAGAGGAAGTCCTTGCTATCAGCGATTGGTGGCATAGACCCGGCAGATTCGGATTTAATTTCTTTTGATCTCGAGGGTTTCACACAGAGACTGCCTCATCAGGTGGCTTTCCTTATACAGGTCCTCATTAATGGCAAAACGATTCATCGCACAGTCATTGATGAGGGTGCCTCAACCTGCATCATGTCAGTTGCTTGCTGGAAGGCTATTGGTTCTCCTGCTCTGAGCCAGTCTCCTACGACCCTGGAAGCTTTCGATGGAAGAGAATCTCGTCCATATGGTATCCTACCACGATTGCCTATCTCTTTAGAAGGGAAAACCGTAGAGGTAGAGGTTGAAGTTGTTGACGCTAATCTCACTTACAACCTCCTCCTTGGACAAAGCTGGACATACGCCATGCAAGCCGTGGCTTCCTCCTTGTTCTGTGTCGTTCATTTCCCCCATCAAGGAAGAATCGTCACGGTGGACCAGCTGTCCTTTTTTGCTTCCTCTTCTGAAGGAAATGTGCCATTCGTGGAGCATACCTCCAAGTCGTTAGTGAGTGTGGGTGCCGGACTATTCAAAGATCCCTCCTTAATGGGAGTCTTTCCCCTCCCACCTCCAAATCTCGCCCCTGTTAACATGATTTCAGTACGCTCTGATCCATGGGTTCTTCCTCCCTTGAATCAGGAAGACTCTTGGGGTGATATGATGCCGTTGAGTCCTGCCGAGCTCAACTACATCGAGATTGTCGCTGCATCGGCTCCCCCTCCTGAACCTGCTTTTCTCAGCAGCGTTCCCGATTCATATGATCATTTCCCTTGGCTGGGAGAGGAGGCCACTTCGGATCCCCTGAAGGAAACATTTCCCTCCGATGAGGCCATCATAGAGACTATGTCTCTCGAAGAGCTCCCTTGGTCAGATCACCACCATCGCTCTTCGTTTCTCCCTCCACATTCGGAAATGATCGCATGTCTCGAGCGGTTTGCTTCATGTGTCCCATCTCCGCCCCTCCAAACACCCGTTCAGCTATATCAAGTGTCTTCGGAGGGCAATATGGGTAACATCACGCAGACTCAGCCTATCGACATCTCTGTCAAACCAGGGATTGTCGAGAATATTTTCATTGGAGTCACATGCACTCCTGAGGAAGTTCAACTCTATACAGCTTTATTTCGTGAATTTCGTGATGTCTTCGCATGGTCTTACGAGGAAATGCCCGGCATTGACCCTAGTATTGTGGTGCACGAAATACCCACTTATCCCGGTGCTAAGCCTGTTCGGCAGCGCTTACGCCCAGTGCACCCTCGAAAGGCTGCAGCCATCAAGGCCGAAGTCGAAAAGCTTCTTCGAGCTGGTTTCATCTACGCCATCCCCCTCACCGAGTGGGTGTCCAATATCGTCCCTGTGAATAAAAAGCAGGGTACTATCAGGGTCTGTGTTGATTACCGCGATATTAATCGTGCCTGTCCAAAAGATAACTTTCCTACGCCTTTTATTGATCAGCTTATTGATGACTGCGCAGGAAGTGAGATTTATTCGTTTATGGACGGCTTCTCTGGTTATAACCAGATCAACATAGCCCCTGCAGACCAGCATAAGACAGCTTTCATTTGTCCTTGGGGCACCTTCGCTTATAAGAAGCTTCCTTTCGGTCTCAAAAATGCCGGTGCCACTTTCCAGCGTGCGATGTCGTATGCTTTTCACGATATCCGACACATCGTACAGCCTTACCTGGATGACCTCCCAGCTCATTCAGCTAAACGTCAAGACAATCCATCTCATCTACGCGAAATCTTTCTCCGCTGTCGACACTACCGTATTCGACTCAATCCGCATAAGTGTGTCTTCTGCGTAGAATCTGGCCGGCTACTCGGGTTCATCGTCTCCCGGGAAGGCATCCGTCTGGATCCCCTCAAAGTCGAGGCCATTTTGAATCTTCCTCCCCCTGCCTCTTTGCAGCAATTGCAGAGCTTGCAGGGTAAAGCTAATTTTCTCAGACGATTCATCCCGAATTATGCCGAGGTGGCTAAGGGCTTTACACGGTTATTAAAGCGAGACACATCCTTTCGTTGGGATGCTATCGCCCAGGAATCTTTCGAGCGCCTTAAAGACCTTCTTGTCTCAGCTCCGCTCTTAAGACCCCCGAACTACCACCATGATTACACTCTCTATCTTGCTGCCGCGGACACCACCATCGGCATGGTTCTAGTGCAGGATGATGATGCTGGCACCGAGCACCTTGTCTATTATCTTAGTCGCAACCTTCTGGATACGGAAACTCGCTATGCATATGTCGAGAAGTTGGCATTGGCAGCTGTCTGCGCCGTCCAACGATTCCGCCATTATATTCTGTTGCGCACAACGACCGTGATCTCTGACTGCAACCCCATGACCTACATTTTGTCGCGTCAACTGCTGGGGGGCAAATACTCGAAGTGGATTGTAATCCTCCAAGAGTTCGACTTGGAATTTACTGCGGCCAAGTCGAAGAAATCTCTGGTCTTTGCTGAACTGCTCTGTTCCTTACCATCTCACTCTGCACCATCTCGTTCAGAGGAGCATATCCCGGATGAAACATTGTTTCTCATCAGCACTCTCGACCCATGGTACGGGGACATTATTGTATATTTGCAGACGTTTTCCTTCCGTCCACACGTATCGAAAGATGCTCGACGGCGAATTCGCCACCAAGCTCAACCCTATCGCATCTTGGGCGATACCCTGTACCGCCTCGGCGTTGATTCTGTTCTCCGCCGATGTCTGACTCTCGAGGAGGCTGAGCGCGTGTTGAATGACTGCCACTCCGGCGCTTGTGGCGGCCATATGTCCGGATATGCTACCGCCCAGAAGATCCTCCGTGCTGGTTATTTCTGGCCTTCCATCTTCAAGGATTGCATCCTTGCTGTACGTGCATGTCACGAATGCCAGGTTTACCACCGGAAGATGCGTGCACCTGCTGCACCACTGCACCCTGTTGTCACCGTAGGTCCATTTGCCAAATGGGGCATCGATTATACGTCCTGTAACCCTCGTTCGGCCGGGGGGCATGGGTACATCATCGTTGTCGTGGATTATTTCACCAAGTGGGCCGAAGCGATGCCTACATTGAACGAAGACGGTTACACAGCGGCGCAGTTTTTATTCAATCATGTCATTACTCGTTTCGGAGTCCCTCAGGCTATTGTCACAGATCACGGAAAGCATTTCCGTAATCACATGATGACGGAACTAACGACCCAACTAGGCTTGCGTCAAGATAGTTCGACACCGTACTATCCACAATCCAACGGTCAAGTCGAGGCCGTGAACAAAGTTTTGATCACTATGCTTCAACGTACCGTCAATACGCACAAGTCTAATTGGCATCTGATGTTGTTCCCAGCCTTGTGGGCCTACCGAACTTCTGTGAAGGACGCCACCGGTTTCACTCCGTTTCAGTTGGTTTATGGACTGGAGGCCACCCTTCCCGTCGAATGTGAGATTCCTTCGTTGAAATTAGCTGTCGAGTTGCTTCCCAACACCACTCCGGTAGAGGAACGGCTTCTATACCTAGAACGGTTAGACGAGACTCGTCGTTTAGCTTCTCTGGCTATCGAAGCACAAAAGAAGAGAGTCAAGGCTCACTTTGACCAGAACATTCATCCTCGTTCCTTCGTTGAGGGAGATCTAGTACTGCTCTACGATCAAGCTAAAGATAAGCTGGGGGCAGGAAAACTCGAATCCATGTGGCTAGGTCCCTATATCGTGAAAAGAGTTTTACAAAAGGGCGCATATGAGTTGATTGATTACGAAGGAAATCCTCTTGACAAGCCCCGCAACGGGCTGTATCTGAAGAAATATTATGCATGACTTCGTGCACTCAGTGTGTACATACGCGTGTTTAGTGTGTTTTGTGTGCATGATTTCATGTTTTGCTTTGGTGTGAAGACGTGTTTGCCTCTTATTGTGTTTTCTTCTTCTTGTGCAGATGTCTAGTGCACCTTATGTTGGTTTCGCTGATGGCGCCTGCCGTAGTACCTGCAATTTGTCCTCTGCGGCGTGGGCGATCTATGATCCTCACGGAGAGTTGCTAGATCTTCAAGGAGTCTGCCTCGGTCATACCACTAATAATGTTGCCGAATACAGTGCCGTAATTGAGCTACTAGCCGAAGCAGTTGATCTCGGCATTCGTGCAATGATGGTAAACCTGGACTCCCAGCTTGTCGTTCATCAACTCAACGGGCGATATTCCGTCAGAGACCAACGTATCCTAAGGTTGTATCTACGTGTCAGATTGTTAGAAAGGAATTTTGACTATATCACATATCAACATATTCCGAGACGATTAAACACGTTGACTGATGCATTGGCAAATCATGTGTTAGACAGACATTTGCGAAACAGATAACATCATACAAGAAGACATAGAAAGCATAGTAGAGCAAAGCATATGTAAATAAGATATTTTCTTAAGCATAGTTTGCATGTGTGCGTGTGTGCTTTTAAGCTTGCATTAAAAACATTAAAATATATGGGTCATGTGTTGTGCAATTCATACATAAGATCACATTTGTACTGAACACTTGCATAACGAAACATCATCACATGTAACAAGATCCATCCAAAAACGGTATGTATGTATATATATATATCGTGTGGCGCACTAAGGCGCTCAAAAATAAGTGTATGTGTCAAACATAAGAGTCACTGTTCTCCATACATTCGAGACATATGTCTCTCAAAAACATCAAAAGGGAACCTAGGTGACTACTGTCCTGGGTTGTGCTCTCTGTAGCACACAGCTGCTCGTGCCACCCGCCTCAACAAGCGGTGCACCCTGGGTGCCACCCCCACTGTGTGGATCTGGTGCTCTATGGGAACCTCCTCGACTCCCTGGTAGTCCGGCACACCCTCCAGCAAACCCTCAAGGTTGCGAGCTATCGTCTCTGAAGTATCAACTCCTGGAGGGACTAGGGCCAGGGCTCCAGCTCCTTGCCCCTCTCTCCGTGCCTCTGGGGCTAGGCCGATGGGTCTAACGGGTCCCACATCTGCGCACCGTGACATTTATCAAGACATGTACATAAAAAATCAAAAACATTAAAAAACTCAAAAATCAAGTGTCATACCTCCATCATCCCAACGATCTCCCGCGGGCAGTACCATATCAGGATCGTTGCGGAAGTCCATACCAGCGTATGGCCAGTCCTCCACGAAAATGATCTGCTGGTCCAACCACTCTCGAAAGAACACTCCCCAAGCAGCTGGACGGCCACCACCTCCGCGCGGCATGATGCGAGCCCATCGAGTGGCCCTCGTCTCCCGCGGACCTCTAGGTGGATCTACGGCCATAGTCTGCAGCCGCATGGCTGGCACCCGCTCCAGAATGAGTGGGAGTAAGAGCGACCCGTAGCCAAACTGTTTCGTCTCCCCGCGACGACAGTTGCTGAGTTGCCTCTTCATGCTGTTGGTCACCGCTGTGGCCCAGTCAAACACAGTAGGCTGTAAGCACTCGAGAGCTAGCAATAGGTGGGTCTTCGAGGCCTCATGGTTGGCCAAGCTTCCCGCTGTCCGGGTTACCATAAAAAGGATGGTGCGAAGGACTATATCCGTCACTGTGGGAATCGATACCTTCCCACTTCGCGATTTTACAGCCTCTGGACATACTCGAGCCATGAGCTGGTCAAGGGTCTCGCCGCTGGGACGTTGTCCTTCTATGATAGGCCTCTCGCCCCGACGTGACAATCCAGTCAAAAAATAAATGTCCATATGATCGAACTCAATATCTTTGCCTCGGATGGTAAACTCGCCATCTATCGGGTTCCATGCCCTGATCAGGAACTCAAGTAGGTCATGCTAAGCTCTCAGACGTGGAGTAAGGAAGAATTTCATGAATCCGCACACCCGCATGGCATTTCGGCAATCCGCACTTGCAAAAGCGGCTATATCCTCAACATCATGGGCCCTCTCTTGCCACTGAAAGGCCATTGCGTCCTGCATGAGCATTAAAAATAATTAGAGTGCTGGCTAATAAGATTTTTACGTTCAAAACTTAAAAAACGAAATTTGACAGCGCCAGCGCGGCTGTTTTTAAAACAGCCGCGCTGACCATGGCAGCGCTTTGTATTTTCTTCAGGTCAGCGCGGAAGAACACGGGTTTTCCGCGCTGACCGCAAAGCTGGTACGTGTAATGTTAAATCGGTCAGCGCGGTCCCGAGCGGGAAACCCGCGCTGACCGAGAGCGCACCCATGACTCAAAAAATTGCCCAATTGGGCCCATCCCACCGTTAAAATGCTCAAAAAAGGACTCAAAAGAGAGCGCATGGCAAGGGGAACCTACCTGGAGCAAGCCGTTCGACGAATGGTGCCCGCACGAGGAAGAATTCGCTCCGTCAACTTCACAGCTTCACAACGTTCTCAAAGGCTCAATATGGTAACAATGGTAAAAATGACTATTTACCCTTCTATTTATAGTAAAAATGGCTCAATTAGCTATAGATTTTACAAATGTGGGTTTTGTCATGCCTTTACCATGGATATAGCACTTCTTATACATGTTTCAATATGTTTTTTAACATGTCGAACGGATTTATGCGGGTATTTTTATTGTGCAGGTCCTCAGAGTCGGTGAAGTCATAATGGTCCTAAAAAATCACTTGGTCTCAAAAATGTCGTCTTTGAGCTCTTTTCCGACATGAAACAAGAAAAGATGGCCGAGCTTCCTTTCAGCTCGTTAAAGGGAACGAGAGGCGGTCGTTTTAAGCTCTTTTTCCGACCGTGTAACTTAAAAAGATTGCCGGGTGTTTGTCGTTTCACACTCGATATCGGCTCTAAAACGACGTGTTTCCGACCGCTTTTTTACTTTTTCGGGTCGAAGGCACTATTTACGAAAAGTACTCCTCGATCGTAATGGTCGGGCGGTTCTTCCAAGCATTGTTTTATACTTTTTCGGGCTCGGGAGACACAACTGTACGAAAAAGGACCCCCCTGGAGTCTCCTTTTCCGCTGTCTTTTCAGACTCTCTAAACAAGAAAAGACGCCGAGTTTTTCCTTTGTCAGGCTCGTTAAACACTTGATGACATCGGGCATTGTCGAAATGACACTCTTCAAGCATATGCTATCCCCGTCAAGCTTGTCATCCAAAAATAACTGGGGTACCTGCCAGAAATGGTGGGGAAAATGGAACTGCAATCGTTGCGTCGGCAGTATGTCGCTCTTGAACATGGCACTGGTCTGCATTCGTGTCGGGTGGGAATTTCTCATGTTGTTTCACAATTGACCTCCGTGGGTATGGGTTATCCTATTTGACCTCTCATTTGCTCATTACCACCGTTATCGTATCCTCTGCTCATTTGATGTCAAATACTGCCAAATCCACTGTCTTGCCGCCGATATGTTCAAGAGAAGTTGACCTCTGCAATAATACAACCTCATCTGTTGTCTCACACAAATCATTTTACCTCTGTCTCGTGTCGATGATGTGGGAAACATTATGGCCCACCTTCGGTCAAGGTCACTTCCTGTCGACTTCAACTCATTATCCGGGAAGGTGACTTAGAGACTCCCTTCAGGTGCCTTAGAGCCTGCATGCCTCAATGGCAGGTTCTTCGTGTTCGACGCGAGGCTTACATCATCGGCCTCCGATCGAATGGTTCCGTGGGTGTTCAACACCAGCTCATTGATTCACATGCCACGGATTGTACCTATAGTACCTTGAGGACCATTGTCATTATTGGTGGTACCTCTCGCGTCTGTTAACAGTTTTCATCATTGGCTGGTAATCAGACGATGTTCATGCATGTTCGACTTCAGCTCATGTATTCACATGCTTGGATTTGTACTTTGTTCGGGTCGGGACGGAGCGCAAGACCCTAGATCTCTGTCTGTTATGGTCCAGGTTGCGATTTTGTGGATGATCATTACATGACTCATTGATGGATGGCTGCGCCCATACCTGAGTCTTCATGGATGGCTGCGACCATACCTTATCATTATTCTGGTCTCTTTAGCTGGGTGGCTGCGTCCATTCCACAGACCTTTTCGAATGTCTTTCGGATGGCTGCGCCCATGCCTAGACTGCATGTACTTGATTATCAGAGACATTCGGTCCTTCCTAGTGGTGTTCCAGTTCGGCAAAGTGTTGTAAAGCATTCCACCCCTCCCACTCTCTCGGTCTTCATGCTTTAGGGGGCATCTGTTACACAGTAATTTGTCACTGTCTCCCTGTCAGTCACCCTACTGTGTCAGGAATTCACAATAATCAAGTTCATGCCTTCTGAACTGGCCAAAAACCCATTTTTCCAAAGTTTTCCTCATCAGCGCGTCTGTTTCTAAAATATCCGCGATGACTGGCACTTTATAACAGACCGCGCGCGCTGCCAGCGCGGAAGCACACGCCTTTCCCGCGCTGATCGAAATTTCATGACCAGCGCAGCCCTTCTGTGTACCTACCCGCGCTGATATGACCCTTTCCATTATGTCTCTGCGACGTCAGCGCGACAGACCAGTTATGCACCCGCGCTGATCCAGTTTTGGCGAATTTGTTCCAACAGCCAGCCTTCCAGATAACTCCAGACTTGGTTGTTGGCCTTGTGAATATCGACTCCCTTCTATGGCATGTCTGTTCGACCCTTTGCAACCACTTCCCTTGAAGATAAGCTCATCCTTCCACCCTTTTAGGAGGCTCCTTCTCCTATATAAACCTCCACCATTACCATGAGCAGCTAGTTTGGAATAGCTTGGATTGTGTAGAGCTTATAGTGCTCAGATTGCTGCTACTATAGGTATTTGGTGTGCTAAGTGTGGAAGTGATTGATAGCTTAGGGAAGGTTGTTTTGTGTTGCTTGTGTGTGAGAGAGTTTTTCTTGTCTTGGGAGAATCATTTCCAAAGGTGAATGCTTGAGACGCTTGCTGACTGGCCCCTCCTGAGAAGGATACCGACGTCAGAACATTTGGTTGTACTCTTCTCTTTTTGATTAATAATAGATGACTGCTATTATTGTTCCATTCTCATTTGTCTATGCAATGGTTAATGTGAATTACATCCTTTCTGACTGATGTATGGTTGCTTTTATTAGATTTCACACTTGTGTTTGTCCCCTCTTCGTGTGTGCAGGTATCTATTCGCGGGGACCGCGGAGGATTGTGACCAGCCAAAGCGAAGGAGCGAAGGCGGTATCTCTTCATCAAACAACAGCGCTGGAATCCAAGTAGGTGCTCTTTACCTCTTGTTTAATTGCAATTAGGAACATGCATAGTAGCATTGACTGATTGTTGCTAGACCCTTGCTGGGCTAGTAGGGATCGCCTCTATCCGTAGAGGGGATTTACCTCTCCAACAAAATATGTCACTATCATGATGAACTTATCTAAAAGATCTAGCCCCTTGGGACCTAGTTGCTAAGGAACTTGCTCCAGAGTTTTTTTCACTTAATTAATTATTTTTGTTTTTAAACGATAAATGATTAATTTAGTTTTTTCATTCACATCCTCCAAAGCTGCAGTGTGTCTTAATAACTAGGCATTGAGTGTGTTTTCTAAGTCTAGGATCAATGTATATTACCATGCTAGGCATTATCTTGAGTCTTGCGGAAATGCAGTAGGTTTATATAGGATATTTTAATAATTAAAAATTTCCCACAGAAAGGAAATTTTTAATTAAAATTTATGTAACAAATAAAAAAGCGGTAGTAAGAAGACTCACATGGCATGTAGGTACTCATTTCTTGTGTTCAAAGTACCAACATTACCTTAGTACCCACTTTTGGGCAGAAAAATTTAATTTTTCCCCATGAAAAAACACTTTTACTCAAAAAAGTGAGAAAAAAAAAACATAAAATCAGGATATTAAATAACTGAGAACATGTTGAAAACGTGTCTCTAGTAAATTGATGCTCTCAATCACTTAAGAGGAGTGAGTAGGCACTCAAGAAACAGTTAAGTGCCGAGTTGGAGGCCAAGTCAGCCCACTAGCATGGAGGCCAAGTCAGCCCACTAGCAAGGCCAAGTTAGCTGCCAACAAATCTGAGTTAGGAATCCACGATTGAAGGGACGAGTTGGACTCACCAGTTGAGTGGGAGACAAATAAGGCGATTTAAGTGAGCTGATGGGGGAGTTAAGTGGACCATAGTGCGAGTTTACTCGACACTCGCACCACCTCTTGACAACTTGCATTCCTTCTTGAGATACTCACCACATGGAGTACGCATGCTACGCTTGGAACTTGTGTTCCTCTTTGGGATTTTCAACTTGCATTGGGATTCTCACCTCTTTCATTGGGATCTCCTCCCTCATTTTCAATAAATTGAAGCTCTTGCCTCTTGTGCAAGGAGTGTCAAAGAAATTGGGGAAGCGCTAGATTAAATTTCATTTTTGCCTCATAAAAGACTATTTATTTGCCTCAAAAGGTAACTCAGATCTGCTTCAAGACTTCTACAAGGATGACATCAAGGTCTGCTCCAAACTTCTACAACAGTGACTTCAAGATCTGCTCCAAACGTCTACAAGAATAACTTCAAGATCTACTCCAAACTTCCACAAGAATAACTTCAGGATATGCTCCAAACTTCTACAAGAATGATGCCAAAAAGAATTTCAAAAATTGTGCCAAAATCCTTTAAAAATGCACCAAAAGTCCTTCCATAAATAGCCTCACCAATCCAGCCTCTCCTCACTTCTGGTTCATGAGATATGAACCCTAGAAACAATTATTTTCTTTGCTTGTTTCAATAGATCCGAATTTTCCTTGAGCGAATTGCTAAAATGCCTCCTCCTCGTGCCTATATATAGTGCATTCAGTGTTGAAATTTTTTATAGCATCAAACAGGTGTTCTAGTACCAGATGATGTTAAGAGGCTAAGGAACACTATATCTCCAAAACACAAAAAAAAATAAAAATAAAAAATAAAAAAATCGCGAGATAAGCTTGGGAAACACCTTAATTAAATTAATTTGTTGTGATTAAAATATTTCGTAAGTCTAACTTGGGAAGTGGTAAAATAAAGTTAATTAATTAAGGATGTTCAAGATTGCTCTAGACACTTCTATTGATGAGGTCTAATTGATCCTAGTCATTGATGGAGATTTAATCATGATCGTTGAAGATTCAACGAGAGGTTATAAGAGTAGCTCGAAGGGATGGAGAGAATAATTGGTTGCATCAGAAATATCAGCATGATCAAAGTAGGTCGAGCAACCCAGTTCACAGTATTTAGCGAGTAGAGTTCGAGCTAGGGAAAGAGAGTAGCAGGGATTTGTAGTAGGGATAATTTCTGGAGAAATTCTCAAGGGATTTTCCAGTTTCTAGATCTAGGAAAGGGAGGCCAAATTATCCAGCATGGTGTTTGAAAATCTACAGTGCAAGTTTCCCAGTTGCCCAAAAAGTGTGTGTAAGATCTAGAGAGAAGTGTAGGATCCTGAATCTACATCTTGGAGGCTAAGTGAATCAAATCTAGGGGAAAAAACGGCCACGACAGCTCATGTGGAAGTGATCCAAAGGCAGATCGCATTACTACGAGAAAATACTGCACATTTCCAATCCAACTATGCGAAGATTGTTGGGAAGTGCGAATTTGTCAGAGAGGGCCAGATCCAGTTGTTGTGTGTGAAAATTTCTAAATTTACACATCAGAAACCCATACTACAATTACTAGTTTAACATCTCCTACTTGTTCTTTGCATTAACAAGTTATTTAATTACATAAATATCGATGCAAAACACTATTGCAGCCTACACATACATACAGATCATGAACTCAAATACAGTGAGACAATCACACAAGGGACACCATTATTTTTGGACAATCATCCCCGGAAAAACCCAATTTGGGAAAACCGGTACAACATATAGAGGTTTTGTATTATTAAGCAGATTCTTGAATACAACTAGGATGCCAAATATGGCTCACCCAACAGAGAAAAATCATGGAAAAAGTACCTCTAGCTGGAGACAGATATTCCGACAAATTCAGCAACTGGATGTCAAATCCCACAGATGACTCGATGGTTCCTAGTGATGGGCAGCGATGGTTGCTCCAAGCTCTGCACTGGAACTGCGTCACCTCCTCTAGGAGTTGTGTCACCCCCGCAATGAGCCCCCCTTGCTCAAAAAGTCGATTTGTTGAACTGCTCCCTCCCTGCCCCACAGAATCTCTCCAGTGTTGCCTCTAAGGGCATGCGTCAGCCCCTACGGCCTCTGTGTCACCCTCTCTAGGACTGCGCTGTCTCTCCCGATGCTGCTCTGCCTCTCTGCTATGTCTTCGGCCTCGAACTGAGGTTCCCTTGCTGAACTGCCCCTCACTGCAACTTAGACCACTAGCTCGATTTTCTCAGCAAACCACGCCCCAGAAAAATCAAACTCTTTGATCTCCTCAAGTGTATCTCCAATTGACCCTCAAGCCTCCTCTTATACTTTTCCTGTTGATGAATCAATGGCCGATTAAGTCCTTAATCAACGGCTAAGATTAGAATTGGCTTGATCCTCATCACTTAAAACCTTCTCACCTATATTTTTATTAATACACATTAATATTTTTATTTTCCTAAGTTTAGACTTAGGAACCCATTAAAAATATTAATTATTTTAATAACTCCCCATCCGGGTGGAATTTCTCCAAACGATTTCCGGGTTCTGGAGATCTCATGTGTTCTAGCCCCTCCACAAAATTTCGGAGCTAGAGCACATCTGATGCTACCCAAAATCAACACTCCCTCTTAGCGAGGAATGTGCTCTAACAATACTTCCCCATAGAAGCATTGCACTGAGCCACTGCATCGGTCCTCTGTGTTGTTGATGCTTGGCCTATTGCCCTTCACCCACTGCACCATTGCTTCTTGTACTGTTTCCCATGACTCTGCCATTGCCATTGTTGCATCTGTACTACAGCTCCCTCTCAAAATGCTACATCATGTTGCCCACAGCACTGCCACTGCTAACTACTACACTGCAACTCAGTTGCTAAGAAGTAAGCAACTGAAAACTCACCCAAAAGCTGACATGTTGGTCAGTATGGATACCTTGTGATGCTGAAGCTACCTCTACTGCTAATCTGTGCTGACCCTCTGCTGCTAATGCGCTGTTGTAAACTGCTTTGTGTCTCTCGCACTGCTACAACATCCACTGTGTTGCCTCGGACATTAGCACTCTAGCAATGCCACTATCGCTTCATCACACCTCACTCCAACCGACACCCGTCATTATGCTACTGTCGTTAAGGGCTCTCGTAGTCGTATGTGATCCAAGAGTTTGGGCACCTCAAGGATCCTGCCCAGTGTAGCCCTCCTGACTACAACTCAATGTCGCCCCACCTCTTCTACAGAGGTGCATGAGCACGCATATGCACTCATGGCACAAACATCATCCTCGCCTTCCTTGTCTGCTTTTGCTGGAGAAACCTTTGATTCAAAAGCTTCCCCCTTGCCCGTCTTCCTGGGGCACTGAGTGGAATAATGTCCCATCTCCCCATAGTTGAAGCATATGACCTTGGTGATGTCATTCTTCTTCCTCTTCTGTTGCCCCTACTATCTCGCTGATGCAAGAGCTGCATCCTCCTCCTCCTCCTTCTTGACCTGGGTTCCCTTACTGCTACTCCCTGCCTTGGTCAATCCCCTAAGCTCTTCTTGTCGAATTGTTGCCCACATCTCCTCCCAACTGGAGAGAGTCGCTCTGCCCAAAATACTTTGGACAAATGTCTCCCAGTCCTTCGTGACTGCATTCGAGGCAGTCCTAACCATGAACTCAAGATCTGGTATAGACCCCACGGAAGTCAACTGGTTGCGAATCTCTTGCAACCGAAGAAGGAAGGGATCTATCTCCTCTCCTTTTTGCATCAGATATTGTCTCAGCTACTTTTCTAATAGCATCTTTCGTTGCACGGAAGAGCCCTGATACAAGGTGGTCAGGGTCTCCCACATCTCCCTTGTTGTGTTCTTCTCAGCAATGTGTGGTACTACATGATCTTTGACCCTGTCTAAGATCATGCACTTGGCCTTAGCCTGTGCCTCCTGGTATTTCTTCAATGGATCAGCGTCGACTAGTTCAGCAACAACCTTCAAGGCATAGTCCTTGATGCGATGTTTGTCTAGGATTGCCAGGATCCTGGCCTTCCAGATGACAAAATTGGATGCTCCATCCAATCTGTCCTGATCCCTCAACCCATTCATTGCCATCTCTGCTCAAAAATAGGATTGGTTCTCTTCTCCCTCTCCTATTGTCAATCGAGCAAGACTTGGATCTGGATTCCTTGGGTGCAAGAAACCCTCTAAGGAACAACTCCTCTCTAGACTCCCTCTGAGTCTTGATCTCCCTCTTGGAAATCTTCCGGCCAACTGTCGAATCGCTCCTCTCCAATCCTCCTTTGTTGCTACAACTCGGATTTTAGATTTCTTGGCTAGAAATCTGTCAAGGCAGTGATTCCCTCTACCGTGGTTCAATCTCCTTAGACATTGTTATGCACCAACAAAACAGCGTCCCAATAGCTCCTCAAACCGAAAATCTGCTCAGCTTCCTTAGCCGCGGCAACTTGAAGAATCTAAGCGCTTGGGCCTTCAGGCTCTACGCAATCACTACATGGGATGGATCAACTCCTTTTGGCCAACTGCATCAATCCTTCCTGGCTCAGAAAGATGACGTGGCTCTATGTGAACCTGATCTTCCCCCCTCTGCCTCTGCGCTAGCCTTGACGGCTTATGCAGCTTCTGCGTGGGCTCCTCCCAGCTACTGTGTCACCTCCACCTAGCTCAGAGTGCTGATGTAGGCACTGCATGAGCCTCTGTGTCACTTTCTCTGCACTGCGTCACTCCTTCTGCGTCCCTGGCTCTAGAACAGCATTGTCACTCGGGACAGCTTCTTTTCTGCTGCAAATTCTCCGGATTTCTTGGCTAGTGTCTTCAGTCGCCTATGATATGCAATCGCTCTGATACCATGTGAAAATTTCTGAATCTACACATCAGAAACCCCTACTGCAATTACTGGTTTAACATCTCCTACATGTTCTTTGCATTAACAAGTTATATAATTACATAAATATCGATGTAAAACAATATGCAACCTACACATACATACAGATCTTGAACTGAAATATGCTGAGACAATCACACAAGCGACACTGTTATTTTTGGACAATCGTCCCTGAAAAAACCCAATTCGGGGAAACCGGTGCAGCATATAGAGTGTTTGTATTATTAAGCAAATTCTTGAATACAACTAGGGTGCCAGATATGGCTCACCCAACAGAGAAAAATCCTGGCAGAAGTACCTCTATCTGGAGACAGATATTCTAACAAATTCAGCAACTGGATGATCAAACCCTACGGTTCCTAGTGCTGGGCAGTGATGGTTGCTCCAAGCTCTGCGCTAGAATGTGTCACCTCCTCTAGGAGTTGTGTCACCCCTGCAATGAGCCTCCCTTGCTCAGAAAGTCGATTTGCTGAACTACTCCCTCTCTGCCCCACAGAACCTTTCCAACGCTACCTCTAAGGGCCTGCGTCAGCCCCTACGGCTCCTGTTTCGCCTGTGTCCGCCCCTACGGCCTCTGCGTCACCCTCTCTCAGATTGCGCTGTCTCTCCCAGCGTTGCTCTGCCTCTTTGCTATGTATTCTTTGGCCTCAGACTGAAGTTCCCTTGTCGAACTACCCCTCACTGCAACTCAGACCATTAGCTCGAGTTTCTCAGCAAACCATGCCCCTGAAAAATCGAACTCTTTGATCTCCACGAGTGTATCTCCAACTGACCCTCAAGCCTCCTCTTATACTTTTCCTGTTGATGAATCAACGGTCAAGATTAAGTCCCTAATCAATGGCTAAGATTAGAACTGGCTTGACCCTTGTCACTTAGGACCTTCTCACCCATATTTTTATTAATACACATTAATATTTTTATTTTCCTAAGTTTAGACTTAGGAACCTATTAAAAATATTAATTATTTTAATAACTCCTCATCCGGGTAGAATTTCTCCAAACGATTTCTGGGTTCTAGAGATCTCATGTGTTCTAGCCCCTCCACAAAATTTCAGAGCTAGAGCACATCCATGCTACCCAAAATCAACATTGTGAGGGAAAAGTATTTTTCCCAGATTATTTTCTGGTTGAGATAGATTGTCGGAGGATTTCCAGTTAGGCATCTAGATTATAATTCCCCATATTTGCTGCAAAATAAAATAAACCCTCATCTGTTGCACTAGTTTTTACTTTGGAGTTTTTCTGTGGACTTTTCAGTCCAAAATAGAGCTCTTAATAGAGCCTTTGTGAGTACGTTGGCTACCTAATTTCCTATGGAGACATATTGCAACTATATTGCCCCATGCTGAACATAGTCTCTAATAAAGTGACATCTGATATTAGTGTGTTTCGACCGATCATGAAATACTGGATTCTCAGATATTTTAATACAACTCTGATTATCGCAAAAAATATCGGTCACTTCCATCCTCTTCCTGAACAAACTCACAAGCAGTTTTCTAAGCCATATAGCTTCGCACATAGCTTTGTTGGTCGCCATATATTTTGCTTCTACTAAGCTCAGAGCTACCGACTTCTGCTTCTTGCTGCACCAAGAGATCATTCCTGATCCAACACCGAAGCAATACCCAGAGGTACTTTTCTAGTCTGCTAAACTACTTGTCCAATCTGCATCGGTGAATCCATTCAATCTGATGTCATTTCCTCGGGTGTATTTCAACCCATATCCAACTGTTCCACGCACATATCTAAGAATGTGCCTAGTTGCTGCCCAATGCACCCATTTCAGTGCCACCATGAACTAACTAAGTGTGTTGACAACGAAGCAAATGTTTGGCCTAGTGTTGACTAGATACATGAGCGACCCAATGAGCTGCCTATACAAGGTGGGGTCCACCTCCTTGTCTCCTGATGCATTTATTTTCTTCCAGTTAGTGATCATGGGCATAGCCATGGGTCGACAATCCTGCATTCTGAATCTCTTCAAAATCTATGTAGCATATATTCCTTGCCCAAGGAAGATCCCCCCATTTTTCTGCCAAACTTCCAACCTTAGAAAATAAAGCATCAACACCATATCCTTCATGTCGAATTATGCTTCAAGATTCTTCTTGCAGACCTTTATGAGCCTAAATGACCCTGTTAGAAACAAGTCATCCACATATAATACCATAATAAGTGGCTCATTCTCCACCATTAGATAGTAGAGATTGGGATCAGCATGACGCTTGACGAATCCCAACCATTGCAAGTAACTATCAATTCGACCATACCATGCTCTGGGTGCCTGCTTGAGCCCATACGAGGCTTTCTTTAACCTGCATACATAAGAACTCTTTTCATGAGTTTCGAAGCCTTTAGGTTGTTCTATATAAACCTCTTCTTCTATCACCCCATTCAAGAATGTTGTCTTGACATCCATCTGGTGAATCTTCCATCTCATTTGAGTTGCTAGGGAAATAGCGGATATGATAGAGGTATATCTGGCTACTGGAGCGAAGGTCTCCTCATAGTCTATTCCTTCCTTTTGTGCGTCTTTGCCACGAACCTAGCCTTGTACTTCTCTATACTTCCATCTGCAACATACTTGATCTTGAAGATCCACCTTGATCCTACAACTGATCTATCCTCTAGTCTAGGTACCACTTCCCAGACATCATTTGCCATGATAGAACTATACTCTTCTACCATGGCATCCACCCAAACTTGGTGTTGTACGGCTTCCGGAAAGCTAAAGGGTTCTTCAACCTGTGCTACCAAGGCTTGGTACCTGTCAGGTTGTCTACACTACCTCTTCTCGGTTCTAGGAGCTCCGACAAACTCCTATGCGTCTCTTAATGTCTGTTGTACCTCCCTGCTGGTTCTACTACTGGTCGTGGGAGGCTCAATCAAATCCCCCTCCTATTCATGTTGTTCCATCAGCTGAGAACTGTATGGATTTCCTTCTTCTGAGGAAATACTGGTGCTGGTCACTCTACTTGATCCAAGTGTCTGTCCTCCTGCTTGTCCTCCTTGTTGCCCCTGCTATTGTTGGACTAATGGAACATCTATTGGCTGACCTTGTGCTAGCATATCACTCAAGATTTCCTGAAATCTCTATCCTCCATGAACTTTGCATCCCTTCTTACTACAATCTTCCTGCTGCTAGGAATGTAGATTATCTATGCCTTTGAGGTCTCGCTATATCCTATGAGGTACCCCTTTTCTGCAATTTGATCCATTTTATTGCACTTCTCGTCTGGAATGTGACAATATGCCACTTTTCCGAATATGCTAAGATGACCCACCTCCGGCTTTTTCCCCGTAAAGACACCTTCAGGCATTTTCTTCCCCAATGCCCTGTGAGGAGTTCTATTCTGGATATACACCATTGTGTTGCAAGCCTCTTCCCATAAGAATCTAGGAAAGTCTTGGTCATACAACATAGCCTTTGTTGCCACAACAATAGTTCTATTCTTTCACTTTGCTACTCCATTATGCTCTGAATTATATGGAGTTGTCCATTCTCTTTTGATGCCCTCCTTTGCGCAAAAATCTGTGAAGTCTTTGTCCGTATACTCTCCACCATTATCTGAATGCAATACCTTTATCTTTTTCCCTGTCATGTTCTCTAGGAGAGCCTTAAACTCTCTGAACCGATCAAAAACCTCATCCTTAGTCTTTAAGAAATAGACCCAGGTTTTTCTAGAGTGATTATCAATAAAGGTGACGTATTCGCCACCACTAAGAGCTCTTGTGGACATTGGGCCACAAATATCTGAGTGCATCAATCCCAGTACGCCTCCCGCTCTGTTGTTACTTCTGGAAAAAGTTGCTTTAGCGTACTTCCCTAGTACGCATCCTCTGCATACATTATCATGCTCAGTACTAAGGACTAGAACTCCTGTAACAGTCTCTCGAAGCATCCTTAGTGCTCCATGGAGTAAGTGTCCCATTCGTCTATGCCATAGTTCATTCATCTCCTTTTCACCATTATGATTGTTGCCTATCAGTGTCATCGGAGACTCGAGCTGCAATCTATACAATTTGTTGCTTCGAGCTCCAATTTGTCTCTTCTTATTCCAACTTGGATGTTTGACGTATACTTTCCTTCCAATGAAGTATACATCGTATCCCTTGTCCTATAACTGGGACACTGAAATCAGATTCATTTCTAACCTAAGCACATGCAGAACATTAGTGGCTCAGATGTTGGTTCCTGCTTCTGTCTAAAATGCTATGGTGCCTCTCCCTACTGGAGTACACTTCATCCTCAGTGCTCCATGGTGTAAGTGTCCCATTCGTCTATGCCATAGTTCATTCATCTCCTTTTCACCATTATGATTGTTGCCTATCAGTGCCATTGGAGACTCGAGCTGCAATCTATACAGTTTGTTGCTTCGAGCTCCAATTTGTCTCTTCTTCTTCCAGCTTGGATGTTTGACGTATACTTTCCTTCCAATGAAGTATACATCGTATCCCTTGTCCTGTAACTGAGACACTGAAATCAGATTCATTCCTAACCCGGGCACATGTGGAAAATTAGTGGCTCGGATGTTGGTTCCTACTTCTGTCTGAAATGCTATGGTGCCTCTCCCTACTGGAGTACACTTCGTTTTGTTTCCCATAGTAATCTGGAAGTCCATTTGCTCTTCTTGATAGCTCGAGAAATATTCTCGTACTCTAGTCATATGGGTTGAAGCCCCGCTATCAATATACCAAACATATACTGACGCTGAACTTGACAAGCATGCAAATTTTTCTTCCAATCTGGAAGATAATTCAGAGACATCTTGCTTTTCCATCCTCCTTTGTGTTATTTTCCCTATTGATTTTTTACACTTTTCTGCCCCAGCAACTGCTGCAGAAAAGTTGTGTCTTCACCTGATAACTGCTTTGCGTTGAAGCTTTTGTGTTGCTTCCTCTGTCACTGGCAACCTTCGATCTGGAAATCTTCCACTCTGTTGACTCTCTCAGAGTGAGATTTTCCTATGAAAAATTTGCCCTCCTAGACTAGACTGCATAATTCCTTTGGGGCTTCGATTTTCTGCCTATGCAGCAATTTCGAATTCCCTCCTCTTCAACACTCGCTCTTTCGGCCTGCACTCCTGCATAACATAGCTTTGATACCATGTGAAAATTTCTAAACAGAAATCCAACTACAGTGACTAATATTATTTCTTCTACTTATTAATTCAGAAATAAGTTATTCACAGTGTTTCTACAACAAATATCGAAATAAATTCTACTACAACCTTCACAATTAAAATACTGCAGAAAGTAAATGCAAGGAAAAATACTAGCACAAGTATAATCACAATGACACTGTTACTTTTTACAATTGTCCACGGAAAAGCCCAATGTGGGAAAACCAGTGCCGCAGATGAGGGTTACTTTATTGATCTTCAGCAAAAATCTCATGTACAAGATACAACTAGCAGAATAGAAGAGGAATTTCTGTGAGAAATTTTACAAACAATATTCTCACGCTTCTCAGCGAGATTTTGACTCTGGAGAGGACCTGTTGCCCCCTCTACATCTCACTGCGTCAGCTTCTACGTAGGGACTGCACAGTCCCTACGTCACAGCGTTTGTGATGTCCCTCCTCCACGTCACAGCCTCTGCATTGTCCCTCCTCTGCTCTGTGTCTTCTTTTTGCTCCTGCACTCCCGACTGATGTTGATGCCCTCTCTCCTTCTCACCTGCAACTCTCCCTCTGATTCGATTTCCTCTTGCCAAACTTCGACTAGTGAGAAAATCGATCTTACTTGGGTAACTGAGTATTTTCCTGGTGTGTCTTCCAAATGCCCATCAAAGTCCTTATAATCCTCCAATTGAGTAATCAACAGCCTAGATTAGATTCTAATCAGTGGCTCAGATCATATTGACTTGATCCTTGTCTTCTTCTATAAGTTTCACCCTCAGTTTAATCAATAACCTTTAATTATTTTAATTTCCTAAGTTTAGACTTAGGCACCCATTAATAATAATTAATTATTTTAATAAAACTGTCTCCGGGTGGAATTTCCCAAAACAATTTTTGGGTATTTTGGAATACATGTGTCCTAGCCTCCCTGCAAATTTTGAGGCTTAGAGCACATCCGATGCTACCATAAATCAACAGGAGCTTGGGTATATTCTTCTTATAGGAATGAATATATCTTCCCTAGTTAGAGGAAGAGATAGACACCTTATTCTTGTCTTCATATTGTAAAGAAAGAATGGAGGATTAGGGAAGCATCTTAGACTGATTCTGATACTCTTTGATGATGAGGTAGGGCATCCAAGATAAAAGTATTCAAAGAGGAAATTCCTTGAGGATGTGTTATTCGAAGCTAGGAATTTTCCTAAAAGGACATTCCTTGCGAACACCCGGGTGGGGTATCTGCTTTGAGAGACAACAATGATGGTGTTTATTAGTCATTGGTCTTGCCAACATTGTGCTCTGATCTTGTGGAAAGTTGTTAATCAAGGCCTTGCTATGTGACAATGTTGGTTGATATGATGAGATGCTCTGACGTAAGTTAAGGAAGTGGCTTATGAGATGGCTTACCAATCCGACTCTTCTTATGAGAATTCTTCAGTTTGAAAATGTCCAAGTATCTTGTATGGATTATGAATACCTCCCTAGTTAAGAGGGAGTGTTGAAATATGTAACTAGGTTCGGTCTTCATAATGACATATGTAATCATGATTTTATGTATTTGATGTAAAGAGAAAAATAAATTTATTATTGTTTGAGATCAAAAATTTATTATTGTTATTCTTGAGGCATGGGTTTCGTGCTCAAGGGAAATTTATTTTTAGGTCAACCACCCATTGAGTGCTTCTAGGGCTTGTCATTGAGTCTACAAGTCACATGAGTCATTGTCATGCATGGAAGACCCTTTTGAGCATGTTACATATTGTAAAGAAAATTTATTTGAGTCAAATACCCTCCAAGACCTTGTCAAAAGAGCTACAACAAGTCGGCCTACATGGAAGATTATGTCGGCCTCGTGGAGGCAACTCGTACCCCTAGAAAGCCTATAAATAAGAAGGAACTTGACCTCATTTGGACACACACAACAAGCAAGTTCAATCTCCTCAAGATAAAAGCTGGAAAAAGGACGAAAAAGAAGAAGAATAGCAAGATCGAAGTTTTAGGCCTCACTCTCTCTCTCATGTTAGGGTTTATAAAGTTGTTGGGAAAGTTGAGTTGTTGGACACGTCGAGTTGCTGGAAAGTTGTTGGGCAAGTCGAAGTGCTGGAAAGTTGTTGGGCAATTCGAAGTGTTGGAAAGTTGTTGGCAAGTCAAAGTACTTGAAAGTTGTTAGGCAAGTCGAAGCGTTGGATAGTTGTTGGGGTCGAAGTTGCAGAAGAAACTGCTAGGTCAAAGTTGTAAAAGAAACTATTAGGTCAAAGCTGGAGAAGAAACTATTGGGGTTGAAGTTGCTAAAGGAGTTGTTGGATTTGCTTGAAAGAAAGCTTATCAAGGAGAGGCATTGACTTGGTCTTGTAGGGGTCTTGGCAAGGGCCATAGGTCTTGGAATTCATCAATTAAATTTCTATAAGAAGAGAAGAATTCTTGTGGGTTTTCCTCTCAAGAGGAGAGGTTTTGGCCCTGGTTAATCGCCTATCTCCTGTGTCTTCTTGTCTTATTGTTCTTTATGATTTGGTAGTTGTTTGATAATAAGAACACTAAATATAATCAACTAAAAGAAAAACCTAAATAATTTTGGAAAAATACATCACAAGAGGTTATTAAAGTAAGAGAAATCACCTAATCTAACTGCCCTAGATTTCTCAACATGGAGCACTTATAACTTCATCCATAATGTGAGAAGAAACTGTCTCAATGAAAACCACGCAGAAAGCTTGGTTTTTGTGCACTACAACTTGACGTTGTTGACACACTATTATGAGCGAGCTCATGTAGATAGATCATATATGACTTGGGACAACAACCCAGAGCAGGATAATTTGGAGGATGGAGCTATACATTTAAAAGAATTGGAAGCGGAGCTTTTGAAAGATGATGATGAAGCAACAACAATAGCGATGCCATCCCCATCATCCACTAGAAGTGCTCAAGTTGCACGAGCACCAGCTTTGCCTTTGTTTCCACCTCCATCTGCAGCATTACGTGGAGGTCATGTGCCTTCTAGTTCTGGACGTGTTCGTCCCACTATGCCAGGAGTAGACTCATGGATCATCATCGAAGAAACTAGATGTTTCTCATGCAAAGAAGAGATTTTAGAGTATAGATTTAAATGTACTTTCTAGTTTGTACTTTGTAGTACTTTTTATAACTATTGGCTCTTTCATATTTATTATGGTGTTTTTTGTAAACAATATATGACAATTTAAGTTTGAAGTTTGAAGTTGGCATTTATAACTCATTGCTAATGAATTATGAATATGATGCTTCGTGGAACGTTTCATTTCATGTTTGAAACTTTGATATTCTTTGTTAGTGTTTGGTTACTAGTAATGGTTACTGATATTCTTTGTTATAGTTTGGTTACCGGTACAACTTTAGTGATGACAAATGTTATATATTGAATTTTGAAATTTTGAAACTTTAACGTTGATGAGAATCAACATGTTGCAACTTGTGGACCTGTAGTTGAAGTGTAACTTATTTAACTACTAGATGAATGATGTTATATGGTTTAATCCATGTTTTTATGTTTTTTATCACTAATTCATTATTCTACATGCTTTTGTTGACATATATGCATCAAAACATATAAAAATATATATTATATAAAATTCACTCCCAACCCGGGAGCTTTTGAAAATGTTACTCCCGCTTCCCGCTCCCAAGCAGCCTTGGGATGGAGAGTTTGATGAATTCGTGGTTCGCACCAAACTCTATCCTGTAGCTTATTTTTCTTCCAGAACCATCCAAGTGACATATACCCTACAGTTATAACAAACAAATGTAATTTATAACACAAATTTTATTTAGTCGGTTTCTCAATCGCATTATAGGGTCCTAATATCACCTAGAAGGTATTAATTTAATGTATAAAAGGGAATCTCTATATCCCATTTGATCGTCATTGCTAAACAATCCTATTTTCATTAATTATAGTGTATTTAATGTTATCAATGCCTTTATAAATAAAACAATAAGACCTTGTTTCTAATGAAATAATATATGTTATGATATATCGTTTAAGTTGTTAGATGGATTGTTCTCTCATGGGAGCAATGATTATTTTATTTTATTGCATATATTTTGAGATTTTTTATATTTTTAAAATTTTGTAAATTATGATATATATTTTAGGTTGTTAGATGAAGCGCTCTTTAATGGGAACAATAATTTTTTTATTTTTTTGACATATTTTTATATTTTTGAAATTTTGTAATATGTCAAATCTAATGCCAAATTTTATCATTGAAAATTTTATTGTCAAATTTTTCTCGAACATTAAGGTCGTTGAATTTGAACTCAAACCAGGTGACTTAGGCTAGATCATGTTTGCTAGCTAGGTTTTGCTATAGATGGTGGTTTTCCTAGCTAAGGTTTGGACATATTGAAGAGTCCTAGCTTGTGATAACCTTGAGGCTTGAAGGACATCTTGTACCAGCTTGTGATAACTTGTTAGCATGTTTTGTAACTTCATTCTTTTAAATATATTAAGTGTAATTTGCTATATAAACTTTTTGTAATTCCTGATGCAGTTTTCACCTTGTGTTCTCATGGTGATTGAACAGTTTCAAATGTTGGTTAAGTACACTAATTCAACATAACGGTGAGCCAATTTTGTTGAATGATATGACAAGTAAATGGAAGCTAAGAGGGTAGATTTGTGACTGTAGCAAATCTGCTGTTTATAAGTTATCTTCAGATCTCTTATATGTTCAGAATTGTCCCCTGTTGGAGAAAGTAACTAGTTTCGGTCTTCATAATTTGTACCATTATGTATTTTTATGTAAAAACTAAAAAGCAAAAGAAAAGAAAAAGAAAATTATTATTATTTTTTTCTAGATAAGCATGTTCTTCATGCTTCTAGGTTTTTGAGTCAAAGAGTCAAAGTCCTATTTTGGACCTATTGTAAAAGAAAAAGAAAAAGAAATTTTTAAATGTAAATTTTGGGACAGAAACCCCTCTAGATGCCAAGTCGGCCTACATGTCAAGTCGGCTCTGCCCCAATGGACGTGTCTATTCGCACCCCTCTAATCTATATAAATAGAGGGTAGATGGAGCTCATTTGGACACACACACTTGGATGTTTTTGGTCTGAAATATCGCAGAGAAGATAGAGAAGATGAGGAAGGCCAAAATCTGAAAGCAAGGGTTTCTTCTTGGAGCTAGGGTTTGTGGATGATCTGCCTTTTGTTGCTGGTCTCTTGCTGATGAATCTATTGGAAGGAAGGAAGTTTTGCTTGGCATCTAGAGGCAGAATTTTCTGTGGTTATGGGTCTTGAACATCTCATTTGATCTTATTCTATAAGAAGAGATTTTCTGGGCTTCTCCCCTTGGAGGAGTTTTTCCCTGGCTTGGAGCCTATATCTTGTGTTCTATTGTCTTCTGTTATGGTAATTGCTTGATGAAGAAAGATAACATAATAATAATAATAATAATTCTGACAGATTTACAAGTAATTATCATGTAATGGAAATCAGATAATATTTAAAAACCTCATGTTCCAACATTACCCTGTGGCTGGAAATCTAGCCCCCTTGAAGTACATTGTTTCACTGATTATTTTCTTGGACTACCTTATGTATTTTGTTGGACAGAAGTGTAATATGTTGCTGTAAATTATAATTTAGATTCAGCGATAAGGTTGAAAGTTCAGAGGAAATAGATCAGAGAAACTTTAAGTAAGGTGAACTTTCTGATAGAGAAGACACACTTGTACAACAGAGAAGATAATACCTTATGAAACATGTCAATATGATCTCAAAAACCAACGAAAATTATGTTTACAAAGAATTTAGCACATGTTTTCTATATTATGAAATCCTGAAATGTAGCTCTTTGCTGTTCTTTAGACAATTTAGTACAAGAAGGTAAATGTGTCCCGTGTGGTAGAACTCCAACCTTTTGGATTTGGAACAGTGTCAATTGTATCTAAAATTGAGACTTTGTTCAAATCGTAGATGTATGCCTTATCCTGCAACACAACAACGAGACTGCAAAAGACAGAGTGAGCCAACAAGAACATTGAACCAAAAAAAGTATTAATTGACATATGTTTGCATATTACACCAGAGCATGTAAGTCACTGAGGTGAAAGGAATCTACAAACAAGTAAAACACAATAGAAATTTTGCATCTTGTAACCACAAAGCTGAGGAAATTCATATATTAACAGACTAAAAATGATTTCAAATTGATTGAACGATGATTGAAAAAGAAGTTGAAACATAATTCCTTTTCTAATGAATGTTTCCATTAAGCATCAGAAGGGTAGAGTTTGGATGTATGTCGGATCTGTCTTAAGAGTACATTTCAGATTGTCTTTTTGAGACAGAGACTGTGTAATGGGCAACATCTGTATAAGAAGACTTCAATATCTATCCAGGGTTATATGATCCTTGAGAAACTTGGCCACCCTATACCAAAACTCTGAACCTAGGCAATGCTCATAGCCTCATGAGTCATACTAAACCCTTTCTCAAATATATTCCAACTTCACTAACCAGATTCCATAATCTTTAATCTCGAAACAGAAAACTTAAGTTGCACGAAACGGGGAAGCGGGTATGAGTTTCCGAAACGGGCACGGGTACGAAACGTGATCCCCCCAAATTTTGGAAATGGGGAAACGCAATATATATATATATATATATATATATATTCCATAATCTTTACTCTCAAAACAAAAAACAAGTTGCACGAAACGGGGAAGTGGGTACGAGTTTCTGAAACGGGCACGGGTATGAAACGTGACCCCCCCCCCCAAATTTTGGAAACGGGGAAACGCATATATATATATATATATATATATATATATAAGGACATTTAAGAAATATGTGCAATCATAAAGCATATATGATACATTCTAATTTATTACATTATGATTAAATTGTCAATGCATAAACTATAAGTCTCTAAATTTACATCACATTTACTCATGAATGATCACATAATGAAAATAGCAATATCCAAAATCAGCCACGAGAAATTTCTAATTCCTTGTCTCATGCTTGATTGGGAATCTCCTCCTACATAGTCGAACGACCTTAGTGCTTTTGATTAAATACAAGTTCCATACCCTAGTATCCTACGTGCTCTTGATTATTGGGAGTCTCCCCTGAATAGAGGGCTTGGTTCTCTTGATTAAATACAAGTTCCATATCCTAGTACATGACAAAATCCAATGGAAACATTGTAATTCCCCCCAATCCTGAAATCCTGAAAAGCAGATAAGTCTGCGGGATTTTAAGTGAGATCTAAAATTCTACTTTCTCCATATCAAATCCAATGAGGGCGAAACCACTCTCAAACATGTTGAATCATTTCATGGTAATGTTAAAAATTTAAGTAAAAGGATGAAATGAAAAATAAAAGACATTGCCATGAACTGCATATTAACACTAGGGCCATAGGCTTGAACATTAGGCTGCCCCACTCAAAAAAATCCTCTTTTTTATAACTTGAGAGGCATCCAAAGGATATTTTAGTTACCCAATAAAAAATTAGAAGCGAAAAAATAAAAATAAATACAAGAAAAAGTCAATTTATAAGAGGAAACTCCGTCGTACGACCTAGAAACGCGTTTCCGGCCGTACTGGCCATGTTTCCTCCTCGGGGCCATGTTTCCTCCTCGGTAAATGGGCCAGTACGGCCGGAAATGCGTTTCTAGGCCATACGGTATGAGTTACCTCGTTTCCATTTCGTTTCCGGCCAGAAATGGACCCTTCTCCAATGTTTCCTGCAACTTAGCAAAAAACGCACTCGCAAAGAGTAATAAGGCAATACAAATGAAATCTAGGCGTCATTGTTACAACCCTAGTATATGCACCATTTGCCTCTTAATTGGATGTAACATGTGTTGATTTGGGGTAGCATCAGATGTGCTCTAGCCATTAAAATTGGTGGAGAGGCTAAAGCACATGAGATCTCCAAGACCCAAAGATGGTTTGGGGAAATTCCACCCAGTTAGAGAGATATTAAAATAATTAATATTTTTAATGGAGTCCCTACGTCTAAACTTAGGAAAATTAAAAGATTAATGGATATTAATATAAAACTAGGTGAGAAGGTTCTAAATGACATGGATGAAACCAAATCTAATCTTAGCCGTTGATTAGGGACTTAATCTCGGTCATTGTTCCTAAGTCTGAACTTAGGAAAATTAAAAGATTAATGAGTATTAATATAAAACTGGGTGTGAAGGTTCTAAATGACATGGATCAAGCCAAATCTAATCTTAGCCGTTGATTAGGGACTTAATCTCGGTCGTTGAATCCTCAACAGGAAAAGTATAAGAGGAGGCTTGAGGGTCAGTTCGAGATACACCAAGATTGATCAGTGAATTCGATTTTCTGGAGTGGGGTTTGCTGAGAGAAATCGAACAAGTGATCTGAGTTGCAACGAGTAGTGAGTGCATAACAGAGAGGCAGAGACAGTGCCAGAAGGCCAGCGCAGTGATTAACGAGGCTACACAGAGCCAACAAGAGCCACGCAGAAGGCCAGAGAGACTGCACAGAGGCTAGCAGGGCCTACGTGGGTGATGCGAAGGGCCAAAGCGCTAACGCAAAAAGGCAGAGGGCTGACACAGAGGGTTCCAGAGCTACGCAAAGCCTTGGAGAAGTGTTGGAAGGATTTTCGCGGGACAGACTTGCTAAATATCTACTTCCGAAGAGAGGTATTACTGCCAGATAGAAATCTTTGTTGGGTGAACCAGTTTGGCACCCTAGTTGTACTCAAGAAAGTTGCTTAACAATAAAACCCTCAGAACTACTACACCGGTTTTCCCAAGTTGGGTTTTTCCGAGGACGATTGTCCAAAAATAACGGTGTCCCTTGTGTGTTTGTCTATTATTTCAATTGATGATCTGTATATGAGTTGAGATTGCATTTGTGTTTATTTTCAGTATTTATATAGTTAAATAACTTGTTAAGGAATAAACAAGTAGGTGAAATAAACCAGATAATGCAGGAATAATTTCTAACGTGCTAGACTTCGAAATTCCAACATGGTATCAGAGCATTGCAGATCACAGGAGAGTTGAAGGCACCAACTAAATCAAAGAATTTGCAGCAGAAACAGCAATCTCGAGTGACAGAAGTTGTTCCTAAGCAGAAAGAAACAGAGAAGGGTGACACAGAGGGCCTGCGTCATCAGTTCGAGCCAGAGAAGGGGCCAGCGCAAAAGCAGTGAGAGGCAAAAGAGGCTCACGAAGAGCCACATCATCCTACTCAGTCAGGTAGGCTTGACGCAGTTGGCTAGAGGAGCAATTCAGTCTTGTCGGGATTGCGTAGAGCTAAGAGGCTCAGTTTCTTCAGCTGCTAGGGCCTAGGGAGCTGTGGGAAGATTGTGGATTGAGAAGTTGGTGGGGTGTTGTTGTCGAAGCAGAACAGTACCTAACGGGACAGAACCAAGGTAGACGGTGTCAATGCCTTGAGGGATTTCTAGCCAAGAAATCTAGATCCAAGTTGCATTTGCAAAGAGGATCGGAGAGGAGCAGATCAACAATTGGCAAGAAGATTTCCAGCAGGGAAATCGAGACTCAGAGGGAGTCTAGGAGAGAACTTCCAGGAGGGAAGTCGAGACTCAAAGGGAGTCCAGTAGAAGAGCGGAGATGGCAATAAACGAACTGAGGGATCAAGACAGGTTGGACAGGGCCTCCAACCTTGTCATCTGGAAGGCCAAGATCCTGTCTGTTCTAGATAGACATCGCATCAAGGGCTTCGCCTTGAGAACCGTGGCTATCCTAGTCGACCCAGCTGATAATGAAAGGTATGAGGATGCAATGGTGAAAGCAAAATGCATAATCCTTGATGGGGTTAAGGATCATGTGATACCGCATATTGCCGAGAAGAACATGGCAAAGGAGATGTGGGAAACCTTGGCGACATTGTATCAAGGCACTTCCTTGCAGAGGATGATGTTGTTGGAGAATCAGCTGCGGCCGTATCAGATGCAGAAGGGGGACAGATAGATCTATACCTCAACAGGTTGCAAGAGATTCGGGACCAACTTACTTCCATAGGGGCCACGCCGGATCAAGAGTTCATGGTGAGGACCGCCCTGAATGCAGTATCCGAGGATTGGGAGACATTTGTCCAAAGCATCTTGGGCAGAGCTAATCTTCCAAGATGGGAAGAGATGTGGGCAACTCTTTGCCAAAAAGAAATCAAACGATTGACCAAGGCGGGAAGTAGCAGCAAAGGAGGTCGAATGAAGAAAGAGGAAGAGGATGCGGCTCTGGCATCTGCGGGATAGCAAGGGAAGAGGAAGAAGAAGGACATCTCTAAGGTAAAGTGCTTCCATTGTAGGGAGTTGGTTCATTATGCAACCCAATGTCCCAGGAAGAAGAATAAGGGAGAGGCTTTTGACTCCAAGGCAGCTCCAGCTAAGGTGGAGAAAGAAGTCGAGACGGATGACGATTGTGCTATGAGTGCTCATGCACCTCTAGAGAAGAGGTGGGGAAACATCGACCTGTAGTGAGGAGGACTACAAAAGATGAGGGGCAGGATCCTTGAGGTACCCAAACTTTTGGATCATATCCGGTTATGGGAGCCCCGAATGATAGTAGCAGGATGACGGATATCGATAGAAGCAAGATGCGAATGGAGCAACAAGGCAATGCTAGAGTGCAGAGGTTTGTAGCAACGTAGTGGAGGTTGTAGCAGTGCAAGAGGCACAGAGGAGGTTGCAGCAATGTGAGAGGCACAGAGGTGTTTGTAGCAGTGCAAAGGCAGCAGAGAAAGCGCCAGATAGTAGTAGAGGTAGCTTCAGCATCAGGAGGCTTATAGGTTGACAAGGATGTCCGTACTTGGGTAGATCAATTACTTACTTCTTGGTAACTAAGTTGCAGTGCAGTAGTGGCAGTGGTAGTGCTATGGGCAGCATGATGCAACATGTTGAGAGAGCGCTGCAGTACAGATGTCGTAGTGGCAGTCGCAGAGCAATGGGCAGCAGTACAGGAGGCAACAGTGTAGTGGATGTTGGGCAGCAAGCCAAGCATCAACACAGGTACCAGTGTCGGATGATCAGTGTGATGTTCAGTGGTGGAGCATTACTAGAGCACATTCCTCGCTAAGAGGGAGTGTTGATTTGGGGTAGCATCGGATGTGCCCTAGCCATGAAAAATGGTGGAGAGGCTAAAGCACATGAGATCTCCAAGATACAGAAATGGTTTGGGGAAATTCCACCTGGTTAGAGAGATATTAAAATAATTAATATTTTTAATGGAGTTCCCAAGTCTAAACTTAGGAAAGTTAAAAGATTAATGGGTATTAATATAAAACTGGGTGAGAAGGTTCTAAATGACATGGATCAAGCCAAATCTAATCTTAGCCATTGATTAGGGACTTAATCTCGGCCATTGAAGACTCAACAGGAAAAGTATAAGAGGAGGCTTGAGGGTCAGTTGGAGATACACCAAGATTGATCAATCAATTTGATTTTCTGGAGCAGGGTTTGCTGAGAGAAATCGAACAAGTGATCTAAGTTGCAGCGAGGGGCAGTGTTGTCGCGCGAATTGGCACGACAACGCTCAGACGGGGGCTGTCACTCTGATCCCCGATCCCTCCGTTTAAGCCTGTCTCCCGCGGCTAAGGGGGGTAGACCCTGCGAGATAATGAAGACCAACTGCCAAACAGTTGGGTGGGAGACACGATGCACGATATGATAGAAGCACTAAAATGGATTTAGAAATGAAAAGACCAGTGCCTTGTGGAGTTAATTTTTAATCGATTAATTATCAGATGCTGAGGAATATAGACCATGCAGAGCAAGCATTTATCATTGAAGCTCGAATGATGCAAGATATTAGTTAGAATGACGATGCTCTTATAATGACCAAAGCTCAATAACGATATTCAGCCACTGGAAATTTCGAAAAAGATGAATGCTTAAAACCACCATGAGAATCGTAAATTGACCAGATATCTATTTCGCATCTCGGAAAAAAATTAGATCCTCAACATGAAAGATATAACGTGAAAGCTCCTGAGACTTGCAAAAAATAATTTCCCACAAATTTTTTATTTTTTTAACATTTTTTAAATCTTTTTTCAATTTTTATTTTTCAATGTTATAAAAAATTAAAAATCCTAAAAGGTTAAAATTCTAAAACTAAATTCTAATCATTAAAAATAAAACTAAAAAAATATATTTTTTCATTTTTCATTTTTTATTCAAAAATTCAAAAAATTAAAATTAAAATCTAATTAAAGCTAAATCTAAAAAAAAAAAATCTAAGATCTAACTAACATTAAAAAACTAACACATGAAATAAAATTAACTAAACAAAAACTAAAATACAAAACACATTTTTTTATGATTTTTTTTTTTTTTTTTAAAACAACGAATCTATATAAAAAATAAAACAGAACTTTATATTTAAAATCTAATTATAAACTAAGCTATAGTCAAAACTAAAATCAAAATCTAATTTAAAAAATCTCAACCCCAGCTAAAGATTAGACACAAATTAAAATCTACCCATACATAAAAAGGGAAAACGATTTATTTAAAAATTAAAATCCTAAAATTTAAAATAAAAAAAAAACGTCAAAGTCTAAAATAAAAAATGATTTGAAATCTAACAAAACTGAAACGATATGAGTCAAAACCCTAATCTAAAACCACGCTATCAACCTGAAATCGTAACCCGTCGAACAGCTGTAAAAAATAACCATGTAAACCAAATATGCATTCACTTGTCCGAACAACGCAAATAAAAATTCAGAACGACGCGACAGTCTCACGCAAACTCACCGTATACAAATCAAGGGAAAACGCTACGATACGCAGAGGTTACCTGAGAATCCTTCACGCTGGACGTTGTGATCTGAAAGCTTATAATCGATGAAAATGCTGGTCACGTGCTTGGTTTGTCCGTTCATGTCTTGTGTTTGCAGGGTATAAATCACATCAAATCGTTTCTGAATTGCCCATATGACTTATCTCGCTGTTTTGCAGGTATTCGGCAGCAGCAAGGGACCACAGTTTTCTTTCCAGCCGACAACTGATAACTGAAATGCTTTGCCCAGAACTCAGGACGATGATACGCGGATTACCCTTCAGCCTCAAATCCGAAGTGCGTGAGGCATACTGAGAGATAAGGGTGAATCGTTGGTTGTTTGGCCACTCCACCAAAATCACGCTCACGCTGTCTCGTTCAAAGCCATCCTTTCCGCGCGTGGGTAGATACACGTTGGGAGCTGATACTTGACGGATCTGAGATTTCCTTTTCAACTGGCCCGCAGGTATTGGTGAGGGAGTGCAAGTTTCTAACAAAGAACTGTGCAGCAACTTATAGCGCAATTTGTGAAAGAATATCAAAGGGAGATCAATGCGTTAGCAGTTGTTTACTGCAGCTCAGTGCCATTTGAAACGGATATGCAGAATGGTGTCGATGAACAGCTGCAAACACAAAAGAAAACAAGAGCCCAGCAGATATATGCAAAATCTCGAAGTAAAACCCCTAAAAATTAACCTGGAATCACAAAAATTTGCAGCTCTAAAGCAGCCTGACTAATGTACAAATTATGGCCCCTGAAATGCCAGATTTAACAATAAGAGCAGCAATATTTTCAATATATCAGAAATTTTTTTGAACTTCACTGTGAACAGAAAGAAAAATCTCTCAATGTAAAACAGAAAAAGAAACTTTAACAGATTAACCCAGGGCACAATCAGCTGGGCTCTGCACAGAACAGCCTGTGGGAGTCGGCTGGTTCAGCCGAGAACTTCCCCAAACGCCCACAAATACCTTTCACTTAAAGAGTTCCTGCACACCTCAAGCAAGCATCAGCAAAAAAGGGCAAGAGATGCTGCTAGATTTCAAGAGAAAATGGAGATACCTGCCATTTTCCAGAAACCCTACAACATTCAGACCCTAGCACGTGAGCAAGATACCTGTACTCACAATGCTCTGAAAAAAATCAGCTATTTTAACTGTTGAAAACTGAAATATGCAGAAAAGCAAACACCTCACAGCAATTCCAGAGAGTAACACCAGCCAGTTTGAACCCCAAAGTCTTTTTATTAATCAGAAATCAGTTTACAAGAGAGCTTTCAGTACAGACTCACAGATCAGATCCTCTGAAATGACCCCCTAAGACCCTATAAAAAGGGAATGATCCTAACGGCTAGTTCGAGTGATCCATGTGGAAATGATCTCGACCGTTGATGAGGATCAAGACATCTCTTGATCTCATCCGTCGATTTATTAACTTAAAATATTATTATTTTATTAGTTAGGGTTTTTGCTTGATTTTTTAATTTTTTATTATTTTTTATTATTTTATTATTTTTATTCATTTTTTAATTTTTTAATTCATTTTAAAATGGATCACTGAACTAAACCTTCGGAAACATCACCTAGGACCTAGGACCTAGGACTCATGAGGGGATTTAAAACATTTCTCGACCCTCAGGACACGTTACATCATGACTTTTACAAAATTACATCTTAAGGGACAAACCCATTTAATACAGACCCTCACAAAACACCCAGCTCTGCGACACAACAATAATCTAGCAGATCAACACACTAGGATTCTCCTAAAGTTCTAATGACAAAATCAATCCCGGCTTTGGGGTCAGGTTTGAAGGAAAACTCTGCCGATCCATGGATCGGTGAGACAAAAAACCTTCCGGGACGTAGATTATCATCAGAAAGTTAGGTCCACCTAGGCAAATTACATACATGACTTCATGTCTGCTAATTATTACATTAATACACAGAGTTTACAATCAAAAAGACAAACTGCTGAGATGGCAGGATGGCACGGACATGCTGATCAGGTGCTGCTTCTTTCTGTCAAGAAAAAAATCAAAAAGGGGATCAACACGTTGCTGCTTGCAGGAATGTGAATGAATCTGCATCCATACAACACAAAAATAAGTAGCGTCCATCCAAAAATCAGCATATGGCACAATAAAGATAAAAGACAACAGCGAAAATCAGAAATACTACAAAGGATGCCCTACGGCATCTGTTTCAATATAGTGCATCTGAGCATTTGCCTGCTTTCAGGCAAATCGGCTGCTTGTCTGCCACGTTTGCAAGACTTTTTCCTATCCGTCTCGGCCGTCTGGTCTAATCTTCTTCCTCTTGCGGGGGATGTGAGATCTGGAACTTTCTGCGAAACTATCAGATGAATAAGAATGAGTCTTTTTGTGTCTTGCCAACTGCCTAAACAGTGCGGCAAATGAGAAGGATCCTGGTTTCTCTTATCATCTGACCATTGTTGACTTTTGAACTTGTATTCTAATGGCATCCATCTGACTAGAGCATTCATCCCTTATAGCATGATATGGCAAGCTATGTTCATAGCAATGTTGCATGAAATTTATTTCTTCTTTATGATTCGCTTTTACTGAATGATGAAAAGTCAATTTCCCTATCATGATCAGCTTTCATGTCACCATATTTTCCTCTTGACATCTTGGATGCTTCTAATTTCTGTTTTATCTAATTTTCATGGCCTCAATTAGCAATTTTGCGTTATCACGATGCCTAAAGTTTTAACATCAGGACTATATCCAGTTTCTTACCAGCCATTGATCTTGTATAATTTGCTTTTGATTTGTCCCTGCAAGATCTACATCCGGTTGACACATTCTCATGATGAATTGATCTTTCAGCTGGCAAATTATTTTTATTCTGTTGAATAGGGGCAGAAGGCAATGCAAAAGCACTTACAATGTCATTAAAAGAAGCTTAGGAAAATTGTTAAACCAATTCAAAGCATCATCTTTTGCTAGACGCATTTTGATATCACCATGATAAATGATCCAAATATGATCATGATCAATAAACAAGTCTAGATATTCGATTGGATCACCATCTGAAAAAATAGGTAATTCAGGAACTCCGGAAGATTATGGAGACGGTGAAAAACGACATGGAATGCTGATGAACAATAAATCCTAGCTCTTTGCTCAAGAAAATCAAAAGATGAGAGTGGATCTTGAACAATAAAAATTCTTCCAAGAAGTAACCAACCAACAGATATGCGGGAGGCTTCTTGTCTGGGAAAAAATAAGAAAATTCGCCACCCAAACGAAACACACCGAAGAGATCTCTGATATGTGATGAAAAGATGCCCAAATTATTTGATGCCAGCTCTCAGGAACAGAAAAATGCCAAAAATGTTGTCGCGCGATTGGCACGACAACGCTAACTCTGATGATCCCTCCGTTTAAGTCTCCCGCGGCTAAGGGGGGTAGACCCTGCGAGATAATGAAGACCAACTGCAAACAAGACACGATGCACGATTGATCTAAAATGGATTTAGAAATGAAAAGACCAGTGCCTTGTGGAGTTAATTTTTAATCGATTAATTATCAGATTTTTGCAGAGCAAGCATTTATTTTAAATGCTTGACGATGCTTTATTTCAATTTTCAGCCACTGGAAATTGAATGCTTAAAACCACCATGTTAAATACCAAATCTAATTAAAAAAATTAGATCCTCCTTAGCTCCTGAGACTTGTTTAAAATTTTAAAACTAAATTCTAATCATTTAAAAATAAAACTAAAAAAATATATTTTTTCATTTTTCATTTTTTATTCAAAAAGTCAAAATATTAAAATTAAAATCTAATTTAAGCTAAATCTAAAAAAAAAAAATCTAAGATCTAACTAACATTAAAAAACTAACACATGAAATAAAATTAACTAAACAAAAACTAAAATACAAAACACATTTTTTTATGATTTTTTTTTTTTTTTAAAACAACGAATCTATATAAAAAATAAAACAGAACTTTATATTTAAAATCTAATTATAAACTAAGCTATAGTCAAAACTAAAATCAAAATCTAATTTAAAAAATCTCAACCCCAGCTAAAGATTAGACACAAATTAAAATCTACCCATACATAAAAAGGGAAAACGATTTATTTAAAAATTAAAATCCTAAAATTTAAAATAAAAAAAAAACGTCAAAGTCTAAAATAAAAAATGATTTGAAATCTAACAAAACTGAAACGATATGAGTCAAAACCCTAATCTAAAACCACGCTATCAACCTGAAATCGTAACCCGTCGAACAGCTGTAAAAAATAACCATGTAAACCAAATATGCATTCACTTGTCCGAACAACGCAAATAAAAATTCAGAACGACGCGACAGTCTCACGCAAACTCACCGTATACAAATCAAGGGAAAACGCTACGATACGCAGAGGTTACCTGAGAATCCTTCACGCTGGACGTTGTGATCTGAAAGCTTATAATCGATGAAAATGCTGGTCACGTGCTTGGTTTGTCCGTTCATGTCTTGTGTTTGCAGGGTATAAATCACATCAAATCGTTTCTGAATTGCCCATATGACTTATCTCGCTGTTTTGCAGGTATTCGGCAGCAGCAAGGGACCACAGTTTTCTTTCCAGCCGACAACTGATAACTGAAATGCTTTGCCCAGAACTCAGGACGATGATACGCGGATTACCCTTCAGCCTCAAATCCGAAGTGCGTGAGGCATACTGAGAGATAAGGGTGAATCGTTGGTTGTTTGGCCACTCCACCAAAATCACGCTCACGCTGTCTCGTTCAAAGCCATCCTTTCCGCGCGTGGGTAGATACACGTTGGGAGCTGATACTTGACGGATCTGAGATTTCCTTTTCAACTGGCCCGCAGGTATTGGTGAGGGAGTGCAAGTTTCTAACAAAGAACTGTGCAGCAACTTATAGCGCAATTTGTGAAAGAATATCAAAGGGAGATCAATGCGTTAGCAGTTGTTTACTGCAGCTCAGTGCCATTTGAAACGGATATGCAGAATGGTGTCGATGAACAGCTGCAAACACAAAAGAAAACAAGAGCCCAGCAGATATATGCAAAATCTCGAAGTAAAACCCCTAAAAATTAACCTGGAATCACAAAAATTTGCAGCTCTAAAGCAGCCTGACTAATGTACAAATTATGGCCCCTGAAATGCCAGATTTAACAATAAGAGCAGCAATATTTTCAATATATCAGAAATTTTTTTGAACTTCACTGTGAACAGAAAGAAAAATCTCTCAATGTAAAACAGAAAAAGAAACTTTAACAGATTAACCCAGGGCACAATCAGCTGGGCTCTGCACAGAACAGCCTGTGGGAGTCGGCTGGTTCAGCCGAGAACTTCCCCAAACGCCCACAAATACCTTTCACTTAAAGAGTTCCTGCACACCTCAAGCAAGCATCAGCAAAAAAGGGCAAGAGATGCTGCTAGATTTCAAGAGAAAATGGAGATACCTGCCATTTTCCAGAAACCCTACAACATTCAGACCCTAGCACGTGAGCAAGATACCTGTACTCACAATGCTCTGAAAAAAATCAGCTATTTTAACTGTTGAAAACTGAAATATGCAGAAAAGCAAACACCTCACAGCAATTCCAGAGAGTAACACCAGCCAGTTTGAACCCCAAAGTCTTTTTATTAATCAGAAATCAGTTTACAAGAGAGCTTTCAGTACAGACTCACAGATCAGATCCTCTGAAATGACCCCCTAAGACCCTATAAAAAGGGAATGATCCTAACGGCTAGTTCGAGTGATCCATGTGGAAATGATCTCGACCGTTGATGAGGATCAAGACATCTCTTGATCTCATCCGTCGATTTATTAACTTAAAATATTATTATTTTATTAGTTAGGGTTTTTGCTTGATTTTTTAATTTTTTATTATTTTTTATTATTTTATTATTTTTATTCATTTTTTAATTTTTTAATTCATTTTAAAATGGATCACTGAACTAAACCTTCGGAAACATCACCTAGGACCTAGGACCTAGGACTCATGAGGGGATTTAAAACATTTCTCGACCCTCAGGACACGTTACATCATGACTTTTACAAAATTACATCTTAAGGGACAAACCCATTTAATACAGACCCTCACAAAACACCCAGCTCTGCGACACAACAATAATCTAGCAGATCAACACACTAGGATTCTCCTAAAGTTCTAATGACAAAATCAATCCCGGCTTTGGGGTCAGGTTTGAAGGAAAACTCTGCCGATCCATGGATCGGTGAGACAAAAAACCTTCCGGGACGTAGATTATCATCAGAAAGTTAGGTCCACCTAGGCAAATTACATACATGACTTCATGTCTGCTAAGATTATTTACAGTTAATACATGCAGACTGGGTTTACAATCAAAAAGATCAAACTGCTGATGATGGCAGGATGGCACGGACATGCTGATCAGGTGCTGCTTCTTTCTGTCAAGAAAAAAGGGGTGCACTGCATGGGTAGTTGACCAGTAGGGGTCAACATCTGGCTCTACTTGGGGACACGTTGCTGCTTGCAGGAATGTGAGAATCCAGAATCTGCATCCATACAACACAAAAATAAGTAGCGTCCATCCAAAAATCAGCATATACGTTAAGCACAATAAAGATAAAAGCTCTTCATTTATTAACTATCTAAAACAGAAACGAAAATGCGGAAAAAACAAGGAGTAGGGTTAGAAATACGATACAAAGGATGCCCTACGGCATCAGATGTTTTCAATATAGTGCATACTGAGCATTTGCCTGCTTTCAGGCAAATCTGTCGGCTGCTTGTCGGATGTGCCACGTCCAATTTTGCATATGGTGGGACTTTTTCCTATCCGAAAATCAAGCAGCTCGCGGCCGTCTGATGCATCAAATCTTCGTCTAATCTTCTTCCTCTTGCGCTTCTTCTTTCTGGCAGGATGAATTACTGATGATCTGGAACTTTCTGTTTCGAAACTATCAGATGAAGTGTGTAAGTTATGCATGCTAAGTCTTTTTGTGTCTTGCATCTGATTTTTGTTGTTTTTAAGCTTATCTGGATCACCTTCAATTATCCACCTAATGACCTCCTCATAGTAAGATGGAACTTGCTGCGGCAAATGAGAAGGATCCTGGTTTCTCTTATCATCTGACCATTGTTGAATCTTTTGAACTTGTATTCTAATGGCATCCATCTGACTAGAGCATTCATCCCTTATAGCACTGATTTGCATGGCATGGTGCTCTTGCATGTGTTTTATTACTTTATCATTCTTTTCCTCTATGTTCATCAAGCAATGTTGCATGAAATTTATTTCTTCTTTATGATTCGCTTGCATGTCAGCCAACTGATTGTTATGATTGAATGTCATAGAGTCAATTTCCCTATCATGATCAGCTTTCATGGTCACCATATTTTCCTCTAAGACTGACATCTTGCTTTGCATGCTTCTAATTTCTGTTTCATATCTAATTTTCATGGCCTCAATTTCCTTAGCATGCTGATTTTGCGTGACCTCCAACTCCCTATTACGTTTTTCCAGGTGGGTGCCTAAAGTTTTAACATCATTGATAAGACTAGTTTGATTGCTTTCCATGTTTCTTACCAGCATCATTAGATCTTGTATAATTTGCTTTTGTTCTTCCCTTTCACTATTATTTGTCCCTGATTTTTCACTATCATGAACTTGATCTACAATATTTCCGGTGGATGACACATTCTGACATGATGAATCGTCTTGGGATCTTTCAGCTGGACCTCTTATCAAATTATTTTTATTCTGTTGCACAATTTTAGGGGCAGAAGGCAAGCTGTTTGGATAACAATATCTATCTTCAAAAGCACTTACAATGTCATTTAAAGAAGTAAAAGAATGCTTAGGAAAATTGTTAAACCAATTCAAAGCATCATCTTTTAAAGAAAGGACAAATAGACGCATTTTGATATCACCATGACTAAACTGAGGGGATCTGCAATATATGATCATGATGCGAATAAACAAGTCTAGATGCCTATTAGCAGCGATTGGATCACCATCTGAAAAAATAGGTAATTCAGGAATGGCCTCCTCCGGAAGATTATGGAGACGGTGAGTAAAACGACATGGTTTAAATGAATAATCCATGATGAACAATAAGGGATCAGATGGATGATAGAACTAGCTCTTTGCTCAAGAAAATCAAAAGATGAAAGAAGTGGAGTCGCCACTTGAACAATAAAACTGATTCTAAGATCCAAGAAGTAACCAACCAACAGATATGCGGGAGGCTTCTTGTCTGGGAAAAAATAAGAAAATGGAGTCGCCACCCAAACAAGAAACACACCGAAGAGATGCTGCTGATATGTGATGAAAAGATGCCCAAATTATTTGAATCTGCCAGCTCAAATGAGAGATGAGAAGATGAGAAGATGAAAAGATGAAACCCCAGGAACAGAAAAACTCTGTCCCCGGCAACGGCGCCAAAAATGTTGTCGCGCGAATTGGCACGACAACGCTCAGACCGGGGGCTGTCACTCTGATCCCCGATCCCTCCGTTTAAGCCTGTCTCCCGCGGCTAAGGGGGGTAGACCCTGCGAGATAATGAAGACCAACTGCCAAACAGTTGGGTGGGAGACACGATGCACGATATGATAGAAGCACTAAAATGGATTTAGAAATGAAAAGACCAGTGCCTTGTGGAGTTAATTTTTAATCGATTAATTATCAGATGCTGAGGAATATAGACCATGCAGAGCAAGCATTTATCATTGAAGCTCGAATGATGCAAGATATTAGTTAGAATGACGATGCTCTTATAATGACCAAAGCTCAATAACGATATTCAGCCACTGGAAATTTCGAAAAAGATGAATGCTTAAAACCACCATGAGAATCGTAAATTGACCAGATATCTATTTCGCATCTCGGAAAAAAATTAGATCCTCAACATGAAAGATATAACGTGAAAGCTCCTGAGACTTGCAAAAAATAATTTCCCACAAATTTTTTTTTTATTTTTTAAATCTTTTTTTTTCAATTTTTATTTTTCCATGTTATAAAAAATTAAAAAAAAATCCTTAAAGTTTAAAATTTTAAAACTAAATTCTAATCATTAAAAATAAAACTAAAAAAATATATTTTTTCATTTTTCATTTTTTATTCAAAAAGTCAAAATATTAAAATTAAAATCTAATTTAAGCTAAATCTAAAAAAAAAAAATCTAAGATCTAACTAACATTAAAAAACTAACACATGAAATAAAATTAACTAAACAAAAACTAAAATACAAAACACATTTTTTTATGATTTTTTTTTTTTTTTTAAAACAACGAATCTATATAAAAAATAAAACAGAACTTTATATTTAAAATCTAATTATAAACTAAGCTATAGTCAAAACTAAAATCAAAATCTAATTTAAAAAATCTCAACCCCAGCTAAAGATTAGACACAAATTAAAATCTACCCATACATAAAAAGGGAAAACGATTTATTTAAAAATTAAAATCCTAAAATTTAAAATAAAAAAAAAACGTCAAAGTCTAAAATAAAAAATGATTTGAAATCTAACAAAACTGAAACGATATGAGTCAAAACCCTAATCTAAAACCACGCTATCAACCTGAAATCGTAACCCGTCGAACAGCTGTAAAAAATAACCATGTAAACCAAATATGCATTCACTTGTCCGAACAACGCAAATAAAAATTCAGAACGACGCGACAGTCTCACGCAAACTCACCGTATACAAATCAAGGGAAAACGCTACGATACGCAGAGGTTACCTGAGAATCCTTCACGCTGGACGTTGTGATCTGAAAGCTTATAATCGATGAAAATGCTGGTCACGTGCTTGGTTTGTCCGTTCATGTCTTGTGTTTGCAGGGTATAAATCACATCAAATCGTTTCTGAATTGCCCATATGACTTATCTCGCTGTTTTGCAGGTATTCGGCAGCAGCAAGGGACCACAGTTTTCTTTCCAGCCGACAACTGATAACTGAAATGCTTTGCCCAGAACTCAGGACGATGATACGCGGATTACCCTTCAGCCTCAAATCCGAAGTGCGTGAGGCATACTGAGAGATAAGGGTGAATCGTTGGTTGTTTGGCCACTCCACCAAAATCACGCTCACGCTGTCTCGTTCAAAGCCATCCTTTCCGCGCGTGGGTAGATACACGTTGGGAGCTGATACTTGACGGATCTGAGATTTCCTTTTCAACTGGCCCGCAGGTATTGGTGAGGGAGTGCAAGTTTCTAACAAAGAACTGTGCAGCAACTTATAGCGCAATTTGTGAAAGAATATCAAAGGGAGATCAATGCGTTAGCAGTTGTTTACTGCAGCTCAGTGCCATTTGAAACGGATATGCAGAATGGTGTCGATGAACAGCTGCAAACACAAAAGAAAACAAGAGCCCAGCAGATATATGCAAAATCTCGAAGTAAAACCCCTAAAAATTAACCTGGAATCACAAAAATTTGCAGCTCTAAAGCAGCCTGACTAATGTACAAATTATGGCCCCTGAAATGCCAGATTTAACAATAAGAGCAGCAATATTTTCAATATATCAGAAATTTTTTTGAACTTCACTGTGAACAGAAAGAAAAATCTCTCAATGTAAAACAGAAAAAGAAACTTTAACAGATTAACCCAGGGCACAATCAGCTGGGCTCTGCACAGAACAGCCTGTGGGAGTCGGCTGGTTCAGCCGAGAACTTCCCCAAACGCCCACAAATACCTTTCACTTAAAGAGTTCCTGCACACCTCAAGCAAGCATCAGCAAAAAAGGGCAAGAGATGCTGCTAGATTTCAAGAGAAAATGGAGATACCTGCCATTTTCCAGAAACCCTACAACATTCAGACCCTAGCACGTGAGCAAGATACCTGTACTCACAATGCTCTGAAAAAAATCAGCTATTTTAACTGTTGAAAACTGAAATATGCAGAAAAGCAAACACCTCACAGCAATTCCAGAGAGTAACACCAGCCAGTTTGAACCCCAAAGTCTTTTTATTAATCAGAAATCAGTTTACAAGAGAGCTTTCAGTACAGACTCACAGATCAGATCCTCTGAAATGACCCCCTAAGACCCTATAAAAAGGGAATGATCCTAACGGCTAGTTCGAGTGATCCATGTGGAAATGATCTCGACCGTTGATGAGGATCAAGACATCTCTTGATCTCATCCGTCGATTTATTAACTTAAAATATTATTATTTTATTAGTTAGGGTTTTTGCTTGATTTTTTAATTTTTTATTATTTTTTATTATTTTATTATTTTTATTCATTTTTTAATTTTTTAATTCATTTTAAAATGGATCACTGAACTAAACCTTCGGAAACATCACCTAGGACCTAGGACCTAGGACTCATGAGGGGATTTAAAACATTTCTCGACCCTCAGGACACGTTACATCATGACTTTTACAAAATTACATCTTAAGGGACAAACCCATTTAATACAGACCCTCACAAAACACCCAGCTCTGCGACACAACAATAATCTAGCAGATCAACACACTAGGATTCTCCTAAAGTTCTAATGACAAAATCAATCCCGGCTTTGGGGTCAGGTTTGAAGGAAAACTCTGCCGATCCATGGATCGGTGAGACAAAAAACCTTCCGGGACGTAGATTATCATCAGAAAGTTAGGTCCACCTAGGCAAATTACATACATGACTTCATGTCTGCTAAGATTATTTACAGTTAATACATGCAGACTGGGTTTACAATCAAAAAGATCAAACTACTGATGATGGCAGGATGGCACGGACATGCTGATCAGGTGCTGCTTCTTTCTGTCAAGAAAAAAGGGGTGCACTGCATGGGTAGTTGACCAGTAGGGGTCAACATCTGGCTCTACTTGGGGACACGTTGCTGCTTGCAGGAATGTGAGAATCCAGAATCTGCATCCATACAACACAAAAATAAGTAGCGTCCATCCAAAAATCAGCATATACGTTAAGCACAATAAAGATAAAAGCTCTTCATTTATTAACTATCTAAAACAGAAACGAAAATGCGGAAAAAACAAGGAGTAGGGTTAGAAATACGATACAAAGGATGCCCTACGGCATCAGATGTTTTCAATATAGTGCATACTGAGCATTTGCCTGCTTTCAGGCAAATCTGTCGGCTGCTTGTCGGATGTGCCACGTCCAATTTTGCATATGGTGGGACTTTTTCCTATCCGAAAATCAAGCAGCTCGCGGCCGTCTGATGCATCAAATCTTCGTCTAATCTTCTTCCTCTTGCGCTTCTTCTTTCTGGCAGGATGAATTACTGATGATCTGGAACTTTCTGTTTCGAAACTATCAGATGAAGTGTGTAAGTTATGCATGCTAAGTCTTTTTGTGTCTTGCATCTGATTTTTGTTGTTTTTAAGCTTATCTGGATCACCTTCAATTATCCACCTAATGACCTCCTCATAGTAAGATGGAACTTGCTGCGGCAAATGAGAAGGATCCTGGTTTCTCTTATCATCTGACCATTGTTGAATCTTTTGAACTTGTATTCTAATGGCATCCATCTGACTAGAGCATTCATCCCTTATAGCACTGATTTGCATGGCATGGTGCTCTTGCATGTGTTTTATTACTTTATCATTCTTTTCCTCTATGTTCATCAAGCAATGTTGCATGAAATTTATTTCTTCTTTATGATTCGCTTGCATGTCAGCCAACTGATTGTTATGATTGAATGTCATAGAGTCAATTTCCCTATCATGATCAGCTTTCATGGTCACCATATTTTCCTCTAAGACTGACATCTTGCTTTGCATGCTTCTAATTTCTGTTTCATATCTAATTTTCATGGCCTCAATTTCCTTAGCATGCTGATTTTGCGTGACCTCCAACTCCCTATTACGTTTTTCCAGGTGGGTGCCTAAAGTTTTAACATCATTGATAAGACTAGTTTGATTGCTTTCCATGTTTCTTACCAGCATCATTAGATCTTGTATAATTTGCTTTTGTTCTTCCCTTTCACTATTATTTGTCCCTGATTTTTCACTATCATGAACTTGATCTACAATATTTCCGGTGGATGACACATTCTGACATGATGAATCGTCTTGGGATCTTTCAGCTGGACCTCTTATCAAATTATTTTTATTCTGTTGCACAATTTTAGGGGCAGAAGGCAAGCTGTTTGGATAACAATATCTATCTTCAAAAGCACTTACAATGTCATTTAAAGAAGTAAAAGAATGCTTAGGAAAATTGTTAAACCAATTCAAAGCATCATCTTTTAAAGAAAGGACAAATAGACGCATTTTGATATCACCATGACTAAACTGAGGGGATCTGCAATATATGATCATGATGCGAATAAACAAGTCTAGATGCCTATTAGCAGCGATTGGATCACCATCTGAAAAAATAGGTAATTCAGGAATGGCCTCCTCCGGAAGATTATGGAGACGGTGAGTAAAACGACATGGTTTAAATGAATAATCCATGATGAACAATAAGGGATCAGATGGATGATAGAACTAGCTCTTTGCTCAAGAAAATCAAAAGATGAAAGAAGTGGAGTCGCCACTTGAACAATAAAACTGATTCTAAGATCCAAGAAGTAACCAACCAACAGATATGCGGGAGGCTTCTTGTCTGGGAAAAAATAAGAAAATGGAGTCGCCACCCAAACAAGAAACACACCGAAGAGATGCTGCTGATATGTGATGAAAAGATGCCCAAATTATTTGAATCTGCCAGCTCAAATGAGAGATGAGAAGATGAGAAGATGAAAAGATGAAACCCCAGGAACAGAAAAACTCTGTCCCCGGCAACGGCGCCAAAAATGTTGTCGCGCGAATTGGCACGACAACGCTCAGACCGGGGGCTGTCACTCTGATCCCCGATCCCTCCGTTTAAGCCTGTCTCCCGCGGCTAAGGGGGGTAGACCCTGCGAGATAATGAAGACCAACTGCCAAACAGTTGGGTGGGAGACACGATGCACGATATGATAGAAGCACTAAAATGGATTTAGAAATGAAAAGACCAGTGCCTTGTGGAGTTAATTTTTAATCGATTAATTATCAGATGCTGAGGAATATAGACCATGCAGAGCAAGCATTTATCATTGAAGCTCGAATGATGCAAGATATTAGTTAGAATGACGATGCTCTTATAATGACCAAAGCTCAATAACGATATTCAGCCACTGGAAATTTCGAAAAAGATGAATGCTTAAAACCACCATGAGAATCGTAAATTGACCAGATATCTATTTCGCATCTCGGAAAAAAATTAGATCCTCAACATGAAAGATATAACGTGAAAGCTCCTGAGACTTGCAAAAAATAATTTCCCACAAATTTTTTTTTTATTTTTTAAATCTTTTTTTTTCAATTTTTATTTTTCCATGTTATAAAAAATTAAAAAAAAATCCTTAAAGTTTAAAATTTTAAAACTAAATTCTAATCATTAAAAATAAAACTAAAAAAATATATTTTTTCATTTTTCATTTTTTATTCAAAAAGTCAAAATATTAAAATTAAAATCTAATTTAAGCTAAATCTAAAAAAAAAAAATCTAAGATCTAACTAACATTAAAAAACTAACACATGAAATAAAATTAACTAAACAAAAACTAAAATACAAAACACATTTTTTTATGATTTTTTTTTTTTTTTTAAAACAACGAATCTATATAAAAAATAAAACAGAACTTTATATTTAAAATCTAATTATAAACTAAGCTATAGTCAAAACTAAAATCAAAATCTAATTTAAAAAATCTCAACCCCAGCTAAAGATTAGACACAAATTAAAATCTACCCATACATAAAAAGGGAAAACGATTTATTTAAAAATTAAAATCCTAAAATTTAAAATAAAAAAAAAACGTCAAAGTCTAAAATAAAAAATGATTTGAAATCTAACAAAACTGAAACGATATGAGTCAAAACCCTAATCTAAAACCACGCTATCAACCTGAAATCGTAACCCGTCGAACAGCTGTAAAAAATAACCATGTAAACCAAATATGCATTCACTTGTCCGAACAACGCAAATAAAAATTCAGAACGACGCGACAGTCTCACGCAAACTCACCGTATACAAATCAAGGGAAAACGCTACGATACGCAGAGGTTACCTGAGAATCCTTCACGCTGGACGTTGTGATCTGAAAGCTTATAATCGATGAAAATGCTGGTCACGTGCTTGGTTTGTCCGTTCATGTCTTGTGTTTGCAGGGTATAAATCACATCAAATCGTTTCTGAATTGCCCATATGACTTATCTCGCTGTTTTGCAGGTATTCGGCAGCAGCAAGGGACCACAGTTTTCTTTCCAGCCGACAACTGATAACTGAAATGCTTTGCCCAGAACTCAGGACGATGATACGCGGATTACCCTTCAGCCTCAAATCCGAAGTGCGTGAGGCATACTGAGAGATAAGGGTGAATCGTTGGTTGTTTGGCCACTCCACCAAAATCACGCTCACGCTGTCTCGTTCAAAGCCATCCTTTCCGCGCGTGGGTAGATACACGTTGGGAGCTGATACTTGACGGATCTGAGATTTCCTTTTCAACTGGCCCGCAGGTATTGGTGAGGGAGTGCAAGTTTCTAACAAAGAACTGTGCAGCAACTTATAGCGCAATTTGTGAAAGAATATCAAAGGGAGATCAATGCGTTAGCAGTTGTTTACTGCAGCTCAGTGCCATTTGAAACGGATATGCAGAATGGTGTCGATGAACAGCTGCAAACACAAAAGAAAACAAGAGCCCAGCAGATATATGCAAAATCTCGAAGTAAAACCCCTAAAAATTAACCTGGAATCACAAAAATTTGCAGCTCTAAAGCAGCCTGACTAATGTACAAATTATGGCCCCTGAAATGCCAGATTTAACAATAAGAGCAGCAATATTTTCAATATATCAGAAATTTTTTTGAACTTCACTGTGAACAGAAAGAAAAATCTCTCAATGTAAAACAGAAAAAGAAACTTTAACAGATTAACCCAGGGCACAATCAGCTGGGCTCTGCACAGAACAGCCTGTGGGAGTCGGCTGGTTCAGCCGAGAACTTCCCCAAACGCCCACAAATACCTTTCACTTAAAGAGTTCCTGCACACCTCAAGCAAGCATCAGCAAAAAAGGGCAAGAGATGCTGCTAGATTTCAAGAGAAAATGGAGATACCTGCCATTTTCCAGAAACCCTACAACATTCAGACCCTAGCACGTGAGCAAGATACCTGTACTCACAATGCTCTGAAAAAAATCAGCTATTTTAACTGTTGAAAACTGAAATATGCAGAAAAGCAAACACCTCACAGCAATTCCAGAGAGTAACACCAGCCAGTTTGAACCCCAAAGTCTTTTTATTAATCAGAAATCAGTTTACAAGAGAGCTTTCAGTACAGACTCACAGATCAGATCCTCTGAAATGACCCCCTAAGACCCTATAAAAAGGGAATGATCCTAATGGCTAGTTCGAGTGATCCATGTGGAAATGATCTCGACCGTTGATGAGGATCAAGACATCTCTTGATCTCATCCGTCGATTTATTAACTTAAAATATTATTATTTTATTAGTTAGGGTTTTTGCTTGATTTTTTAATTTTTTATTATTTTTTATTATTTTATTATTTTTATTCATTTTTTAATTTTTTAATTCATTTTAAAATGGATCACTGAACTAAACCTTCGGAAACATCACCTAGGACCTAGGACCTAGGACTCATGAGGGGATTTAAAACATTTCTCGACCCTCAGGACACGTTACATCATGACTTTTACAAAATTACATCTTAAGGGACAAACCCATTTAATACAGACCCTCACAAAACACCCAGCTCTGCGACACAACAATAATCTAGCAGATCAACACACTAGGATTCTCCTAAAGTTCTAATGACAAAATCAATCCCGGCTTTGGGGTCAGGTTTGAAGGAAAACTCTGCCGATCCATGGATCGGTGAGACAAAAAACCTTCCGGGACGTAGATTATCATCAGAAAGTTAGGTCCACCTAGGCAAATTACATACATGACTTCATGTCTGCTAAGATTATTTACAGTTAATACATGCAGACTGGGTTTACAATCAAAAAGATCAAACTGCTGATGATGGCAGGATGGCACGGACATGCTGATCAGGTGCTGCTTCTTTCTGTCAAGAAAAAAGGGGTGCACTGCATGGGTAGTTGACCAGTAGGGGTCAACATCTGGCTCTACTTGGGGACACGTTGCTGCTTGCAGGAATGTGAGAATCCAGAATCTGCATCCATACAACACAAAAATAAGTAGCGTCCATCCAAAAATCAGCATATACGTTAAGCACAATAAAGATAAAAGCTCTTCATTTATTAACTATCTAAAACAGAAACGAAAATGCGGAAAAAACAAGGAGTAGGGTTAGAAATACGATACAAAGGATGCCCTACGGCATCAGATGTTTTCAATATAGTGCATACTGAGCATTTGCCTGCTTTCAGGCAAATCTGTCGGCTGCTTGTCGGATGTGCCACGTCCAATTTTGCATATGGTGGGACTTTTTCCTATCCGAAAATCAAGCAGCTCGCGGCCGTCTGATGCATCAAATCTTCGTCTAATCTTCTTCCTCTTGCGCTTCTTCTTTCTGGCAGGATGAATTACTGATGATCTGGAACTTTCTGTTTCGAAACTATCAGATGAAGTGTGTAAGTTATGCATGCTAAGTCTTTTTGTGTCTTGCATCTGATTTTTGTTGTTTTTAAGCTTATCTGGATCACCTTCAATTATCCACCTAATGACCTCCTCATAGTAAGATGGAACTTGCTGCGGCAAATGAGAAGGATCCTGGTTTCTCTTATCATCTGACCATTGTTGAATCTTTTGAACTTGTATTCTAATGGCATCCATCTGACTAGAGCATTCATCCCTTATAGCACTGATTTGCATGGCATGGTGCTCTTGCATGTGTTTTATTACTTTATCATTCTTTTCCTCTATGTTCATCAAGCAATGTTGCATGAAATTTATTTCTTCTTTATGATTCGCTTGCATGTCAGCCAACTGATTGTTATGATTGAATGTCATAGAGTCAATTTCCCTATCATGATCAGCTTTCATGGTCACCATATTTTCCTCTAAGACTGACATCTTGCTTTGCATGCTTCTAATTTCTGTTTCATATCTAATTTTCATGGCCTCAATTTCCTTAGCATGCTGATTTTGCGTGACCTCCAACTCCCTATTACGTTTTTCCAGGTGGGTGCCTAAAGTTTTAACATCATTGATAAGACTAGTTTGATTGCTTTCCATGTTTCTTACCAGCATCATTAGATCTTGTATAATTTGCTTTTGTTCTTCCCTTTCACTATTATTTGTCCCTGGATTTTCACTATCATGAACTTGATCTACAATATTTCCGGTGGATGACACATTCTGACATGATGAATCGTCTTGGGATCTTTCAGCTGGACCTCTTATCAAATTATTTTTATTCTGTTGCACAATTTTAGGGGCAGAAGGCAAGCTGTTTGGATAACAATATCTATCTTCAAAAGCACTTACAATGTCATTTAAAGAAGTAAAAGAATGCTTAGGAAAATTGTTAAACCAATTCAAAGCATCATCTTTTAAAGAAAGGACAAATAGACGCATTTTGATATCACCATGACTAAACTGAGGGGATCTGCAATATATGATCATGATGCGAATAAACAAGTCTAGATGCCTATTAGCAGCGATTGGATCACCATCTGAAAAAATAGGTAATTCAGGAATGGCCTCCTCCGGAAGATTATGGAGACGGTGAGTAAAACGACATGGTTTAAATGAATAATCCATGATGAACAATAAGGGATCAGATGGATGATAGAACTAGCTCTTTGCTCAAGAAAATCAAAAGATGAAAGAAGTGGAGTCGCCACTTGAACAATAAAACTGATTCTAAGATCCAAGAAGTAACCAACCAACAGATATGCGGGAGGCTTCTTGTCTGGGAAAAAATAAGAAAATGGAGTCGCCACCCAAACAAGAAACACACCGAAGAGATGCTGCTGATATGTGATGAAAAGATGCCCAAATTATTTGAATCTGCCAGCTCAAATGAGAGATGAGAAGATGAGAAGATGAAAAGATGAAACCCCAGGAACAGAAAAACTCTGTCCCCGGCAACGGCGCCAAAAATGTTGTCGCGCGAATTGGCACGACAACGCTCAGACCGGGGGCTGTCACTCTGATCCCCGATCCCTCCGTTTAAGCCTGTCTCCCGCGGCTAAGGGGGGTAGACCCTGCGAGATAATGAAGACCAACTGCCAAACAGTTGGGTGGGAGACACGATGCACGATATGATAGAAGCACTAAAATGGATTTAGAAATGAAAAGACCAGTGCCTTGTGGAGTTAATTTTTAATCGATTAATTATCAGATGCTGAGGAATATAGACCATGCAGAGCAAGCATTTATCATTGAAGCTCGAATGATGCAAGATATTAGTTAGAATGACGATGCTCTTATAATGACCAAAGCTCAATAACGATATTCAGCCACTGGAAATTTCGAAAAAGATGAATGCTTAAAACCACCATGAGAATCGTAAATTGACCAGATATCTATTTCGCATCTCGGAAAAAAATTAGATCCTCAACATGAAAGATATAACGTGAAAGCTCCTGAGACTTGCAAAAAATAATTTCCCACAAATTTTTTTTTTATTTTTTAAATCTTTTTTTTTCAATTTTTATTTTTCCATGTTATAAAAAATTAAAAAAAAATCCTTAAAGTTTAAAATTTTAAAACTAAATTCTAATCATTAAAAATAAAACTAAAAAAATATATTTTTTCATTTTTCATTTTTTATTCAAAAAGTCAAAATATTAAAATTAAAATCTAATTTAAGCTAAATCTAAAAAAAAAAAATCTAAGATCTAACTAACATTAAAAAACTAACACATGAAATAAAATTAACTAAACAAAAACTAAAATACAAAACACATTTTTTTATGATTTTTTTTTTTTTTTTAAAACAACGAATCTATATAAAAAATAAAACAGAACTTTATATTTAAAATCTAATTATAAACTAAGCTATAGTCAAAACTAAAATCAAAATCTAATTTAAAAAATCTCAACCCCAGCTAAAGATTAGACACAAATTAAAATCTACCCATACATAAAAAGGGAAAACGATTTATTTAAAAATTAAAATCCTAAAATTTAAAATAAAAAAAAAACGTCAAAGTCTAAAATAAAAAATGATTTGAAATCTAACAAAACTGAAACGATATGAGTCAAAACCCTAATCTAAAACCACGCTATCAACCTGAAATCGTAACCCGTCGAACAGCTGTAAAAAATAACCATGTAAACCAAATATGCATTCACTTGTCCGAACAACGCAAATAAAAATTCAGAACGACGCGACAGTCTCACGCAAACTCACCGTATACAAATCAAGGGAAAACGCTACGATACGCAGAGGTTACCTGAGAATCCTTCACGCTGGACGTTGTGATCTGAAAGCTTATAATCGATGAAAATGCTGGTCACGTGCTTGGTTTGTCCGTTCATGTCTTGTGTTTGCAGGGTATAAATCACATCAAATCGTTTCTGAATTGCCCATATGACTTATCTCGCTGTTTTGCAGGTATTCGGCAGCAGCAAGGGACCACAGTTTTCTTTCCAGCCGACAACTGATAACTGAAATGCTTTGCCCAGAACTCAGGACGATGATACGCGGATTACCCTTCAGCCTCAAATCCGAAGTGCGTGAGGCATACTGAGAGATAAGGGTGAATCGTTGGTTGTTTGGCCACTCCACCAAAATCACGCTCACGCTGTCTCGTTCAAAGCCATCCTTTCCGCGCGTGGGTAGATACACGTTGGGAGCTGATACTTGACGGATCTGAGATTTCCTTTTCAACTGGCCCGCAGGTATTGGTGAGGGAGTGCAAGTTTCTAACAAAGAACTGTGCAGCAACTTATAGCGCAATTTGTGAAAGAATATCAAAGGGAGATCAATGCGTTAGCAGTTGTTTACTGCAGCTCAGTGCCATTTGAAACGGATATGCAGAATGGTGTCGATGAACAGCTGCAAACACAAAAGAAAACAAGAGCCCAGCAGATATATGCAAAATCTCGAAGTAAAACCCCTAAAAATTAACCTGGAATCACAAAAATTTGCAGCTCTAAAGCAGCCTGACTAATGTACAAATTATGGCCCCTGAAATGCCAGATTTAACAATAAGAGCAGCAATATTTTCAATATATCAGAAATTTTTTTGAACTTCACTGTGAACAGAAAGAAAAATCTCTCAATGTAAAACAGAAAAAGAAACTTTAACAGATTAACCCAGGGCACAATCAGCTGGGCTCTGCACAGAACAGCCTGTGGGAGTCGGCTGGTTCAGCCGAGAACTTCCCCAAACGCCCACAAATACCTTTCACTTAAAGAGTTCCTGCACACCTCAAGCAAGCATCAGCAAAAAAGGGCAAGAGATGCTGCTAGATTTCAAGAGAAAATGGAGATACCTGCCATTTTCCAGAAACCCTACAACATTCAGACCCTAGCACGTGAGCAAGATACCTGTACTCACAATGCTCTGAAAAAAATCAGCTATTTTAACTGTTGAAAACTGAAATATGCAGAAAAGCAAACACCTCACAGCAATTCCAGAGAGTAACACCAGCCAGTTTGAACCCCAAAGTCTTTTTATTAATCAGAAATCAGTTTACAAGAGAGCTTTCAGTACAGACTCACAGATCAGATCCTCTGAAATGACCCCCTAAGACCCTATAAAAAGGGAATGATCCTAACGGCTAGTTCGAGTGATCCATGTGGAAATGATCTCGACCGTTGATGAGGATCAAGACATCTCTTGATCTCATCCGTCGATTTATTAACTTAAAATATTATTATTTTATTAGTTAGGGTTTTTGCTTGATTTTTTAATTTTTTATTATTTTTCATTATTTTATTATTTTTATTCATTTTTTAATTTTTTAATTCATTTTAAAATGGATCACTGAACTAAACCTTCGGAAACATCACCTAGGACCTAGGACCTAGGACTCATGAGGGGATTTAAAACATTTCTCGACCCTCAGGACACGTTACATCATGACTTTTACAAAATTACATCTTAAGGGACAAACCCATTTAATACAGACCCTCACAAAACACCCAGCTCTGCGACACAACAATAATCTAGCAGATCAACACACTAGGATTCTCCTAAAGTTCTAATGACAAAATCAATCCCGGCTTTGGGGTCAGGTTTGAAGGAAAACTCTGCCGATCCATGGATCGGTGAGACAAAAAAAAACTTCCGGGACGTAGATTATCATCAGAAAGTTAGGTCCACCTAGGCAAATTACATACATGACTTCATGTCTGCTAAGATTATTTACAGTTAATACATGCAGACTGGGTTTACAATCAAAAAGATCAAACTGCTGATGATGGCAGGATGGCACGGACATGCTGATCAGGTGCTGCTTCTTTCTGTCAAGAAAAACGGGGTGCACTGCATGGGTAGTTGACCAGTAGGGGTCAACAGGCAGTGAGTGCATAGCAAAGAGGAAGAGAGAGTGACAAAAGGCCAGCGCAGTGATTGAGGAGGCTATGCAGAGCCAGTAGGAGCCACACAGAAGGCCAGAGAGACTGTGCAGAGGCTAGCAGGTCCTGTGTGCGTGATGCAGAGGGCCAGAGAGACTGCGCAGAGAGGCAGAGGGCTGACGGAGAGAGGAAGAGGGCTGACGTAGGGGGTTCCAAAGCTACGTAGAGCCTTGGAGAAGTGCTGGAAGGATTTTCGTGGGGCAGACTTGCTGAATATTTGCTTTCAAAGAGAGGTATTACTGCCACAGAAATCTCTGTTGGGTGAACCAGTTTGGCACCCTAGTTGTACTCAAGAAAGTTGCCTAATAATAAAACCCTCAGATCTGCTGCACCGGTTTTCCAAGTTGGGTTTTCCCGAGGACGATTGTCCAAACGATGTCCCTTGTGTGTTTGTCTATTATTTCAGTTGATGATTTGCATATGAGTTGAGACTGCATTTGTGCTTATTTTTAGTATTTATATGGTTAAATAACTTGTTAAGGAATAAACAAGTAGGTGAAATAAAGCAAATAATGTAGGAAGAATTTCTAATGTATTAGACTTGGAAATTCCAACAACATGTAGAAGAAATCACTTATATGTCAAAATATTGACCCACATGCATGTATTGTCTCACATACACAAGTAGGTATCTGCTCAACTGTAATGTTGATTAACTATAGTTTAATTCCAAACTACGATAAAGGAACAAAGTAAATGAACGTTTAGAAAAGGCAACATTAGTTGAAAAAGGTGCTCTATCAATAGGTTGGTTGAATCCTCTTGGCATGTGACCTAAGATGGTTCTATTACAGCAGGCCATTCAACGAGTGTTAACTGATAGATGCAAATCCACTGAGAGGGTCTCCAAGGTAACATACATACCCCTTATTTCCTCATTCATCATCATTTTTATTCTCTCTAGCATGCATTGTTGATGTTTTTTGTAGTTTGGAGCATCGGGTAGACATTCTCCCATGGGGTCATGCTGATTTGACTAGGGGGGAATGATAAATTCACCCATGAGGCCACGCTGATTTTGGCCCAGGGAAATCTTTCTCCCAATAGCTCTAGTGTCTGGCTCAAGCAGATTGGCCCACAATACTCATTGCCTACTCCGAGATGGAGTGATCTAGTTTTTTATAAAGCCGGGTTGATTTATTTATTTAATGGGTTTTTCACCGACTCGTGGAATAAGCAATTATAATTTCTAGTCTAATGTTGAGTTGTAATGTAGGCTCAATAAGTGAATGGGTTTCTCGTGGGCCTACTCAACATTAGAGCTCTATATAAATAGATGTGCATGTGAGGAGACACTCATCAACATAGCAAGTTCATTTTCATCTTTTCTTGTGAAAGTGAAATATCAACTAAGGAGAAATCTATTGCATCTTTCATTCTTCATCATTCTATCTCTCTCTTGGAGGCTGCATGTGTGAAGGGTTTGACCAAGTTTGACCAGCACCCATATAGCCACACGCCTGAGGATTTGACAAGGTTTGACTGCAATCCGTACAGCCGCATGTGTAAGGGTTTGACCACAGCCACACATGCGAGGGTTTGACAGAGCTTGACTACAGGCCGAGTTGACCACAGGCCGCACATGCGAGTTGACTACAAGCCACACATGCGAGTTTAACCACAAGACACAGTTTGACCAATGATGACATGTGCTAGTTTTACCAATGCTGACTAGCAGCAGTGTTTGACCAGGTTTGACTAGCGATTTGACTTGTAATGAATGGCACGTATTTCTAGACAAATTATGATTTGTAGACCTTGTTGAAAAGAAAATTTCTCCTCAGGAAAAGATTGTTGGGTTTTCTCCCAAATTGGGTTTCCCATGGTAAAAATATTGTGCGTGGCTATCTTTCTATGATCTTTATTGTTTCCACTGCATTACAGTCGAGATTTTCTGTGTAATTATTCAATGATAATAGTGGCATGAGAAATATTGTTTGAAAATTCATTAGGAAGTAATTATCAGATCAAAAAATTGTATTCTACTACACATGCTATAGAATTTTGACATGGTATCAGAGCTTTGTTGAAGATCAGCGATTGATTTCAGCCCTAGATTTCAGTATTCAACACCTTGTACAAATTTCAAATCTCTTGTCAAGAGTAGAAGACAGGTTGGATGGTCCTACAAATTTCAGATCTTGGAAGACCAAAATACTCTTTCTCTTGGATGAAAATAAGATTCAGAATCATGTGAAGAAAAATGTCTCAGAGCCAAAGAATGTTGAGGATAAATAAAAGCATAAGAAGAATGAAGCAAAGCCTAAGATTTGATTCCACGTGTTGCTGAGTTGAAGACTGCCAAAGAAATGTATGATGCTTTGGTGCGATTGTTCAAGAGTAAGAACACTAGCAGGAAATTAGCTTTGAGGCATCAGCTCTGTAGTATCATGATGTCCAGATCAGATTCAATTGCTACTTATCTCATGAGAGTCTCCCAGTTGAGACATCAACTTAGAGCCATTGGAAATACTAGTGATGATGCAGAGCTTGCTACAGTGACTCTTAATGGATTTCCTTCTTTGTGGAATCCATTTGTATAGGGTATTTGTGCACGGGATGACCTAATCAAGTTTGATCAACTTTGGGCTGATTGTGTCCAAGAGGAGGCTAGATTGTTGTCCAAGAACAGCTTGCATAACAGGTTGCGAGAAAACCATCAAGGTTGAATACATTGGGGCAAAAGAACAAATTGTTGAAATCTTTACCAAACCTTTACCACATGAGGCACTTGAGTATCTTCGCCAAAAGCTTAGGATTCTCCCACGTTCCCATTAAACTATTCTTTTATCCAGTCAAGTCGAAAGGGGGAGTTCAGGCAGGTTACAGGTCCGCAGGAGAGGCAACTTGCCAGAGGAATTATCCTTTGCCATTGATGTGAAAGGGGGAGAGAAAGCGTTAGGAAGGTTCGAAGCATGATGTCAAGGGGTGTTATGATCACAGGTGGGTACTTGTGTTGCCATCAATGCCAAAGGGGGAGATTGTTGATAGATGGTCGTCATTGATGCCAACCCAAGTACCTCCTGTGATCATAACACCCCCTGACATCATGCTTCGAACCTTCCTAACGCTTTCTCTCCCCCTTTGACATCAATGGCAAAGGGTAACTCCCCCTGAAAAGTTTCCTCTCCTGCGGACCTGTAACCTGCCTGAACTCCCCCTTTCGACTTGACTGGATAAAAGAATGGTCTAATGGTAACGTGGGAGAATCCAAGCTTTTGGCGAAGATACTCAAATCCCTCACATGGTAAAGGTTTGGTAAAGATGTCAACGATTTGTTCTTTCATCCCAATGTATTCAACCTTGATGGTTTTCTCGGCAACCTGTTCTCTAACAAAATGGTACTTGATTGGAATGTTGTTGATAGGTAGTTGTCATTGATGTCAACCCAAGTAGCACCAAGAGCTACCCTGATCTTCCATGGCAAATTTGGCATGGCAATTCATGAAGTCTTGTGTCAAGATCCTTCTAGATAGATTCTCCTTGACGAGATGCTTCTGTTGATATATGGTACGCCTCGTGGCTCCTTCTGGTTTGAGAGAAAATTGAGGTTGAAGTTGAAGACCCAGTTTTGTGGGCTAGAACCCCAAGGGTAGAGACATGTCATGTCCCTTCTCAAACACATTTGTAACAGGGTGTTTCCACACATTTTTGCACAATTTTGGCTAAGGGAAAGAACCCAGCATTTTTGACTTAGGGACTTAGGAGGAAATTTGACTTAATTTGGTTGCCAGTGGAAGGTGGGGGCCACCCACATGGGAATTCGAACTAGGCCATTCGAATGGCTTGGAGGGAATTCGAAGTGCTGGATGGAGGGGCCCACATGAGGCAAGGAACACCCACAAAGATAAAAGGAGGAGGGAGCTCTCATTTGGATTCTTTCTTACACCTTGCAATCAAAATTACTTGACTGTCTGCTCTGGGGTTTAGCTGAGTCAACCGATTGTTTTGCCACGAATCTCTCAAGCGGGAGATTCAACCTCTACTTCGGGGGACCATCTGTGCCTGCCTTAGAGAGGCAATTCCATAAGTATTTCAGGAGTTCTGGGAGTGTGTTACAGCACTACCATTCAGCCACAACAAGGAGTGCATATTTCTAGCTAGCTGAAGAATACGCAGGGGGAGTTTGGAGCTATCAGTGATCAAGAAATTATCGGGTGAGTTAGAGGATTGGGAGAGCACCAAAGGGCCAGCCTTTCTTGTGAGTTTTGGAACCGGCAGAGCCAACATCGCAGCAGTTCGAATTATTGGGCTTGGGGACAGCGCAAAGAGCTAGCCAACAATTTCGTGGAGCTAAGGAGCAGGTGCCATAGGCCGGAAGCCCATCCGGGAAGTCAGGGGATTGATAGCAGAGGTCAACCTAGCACTTTGGGTCCATTTCCGGGAGGATTTACAGGCAGATTCTAGTAGGCCGAGTTTTGCAGTTGCAACTGAAGCTGGGCTCCAAGGGGATCGAATTTCAGAAGTCTAAACCAACCAAATTTCTTCGTGGGTTTTTCTGCATTTTCTGAGAGGAGTCTGTGGTTAAAATCTCAGAATTTTTTGGATGTTATTCGGGCGTGAAATCCTAATTCGTATAATAGGGCGAATTACTAGTTAGCTAGGGAATTCACACCATTTTGTGGGTTCGACTTTGGCTCGAAGATAGGCCAAACCCTTTCTGGGTTTTGTGGGTTTTGGTCAAGGAGCTTGAGGTTAAATTTGCATCATTTTCTGAGCTTCGGAGGTGGAGTTTCTTGCAGTCCCTTTTCAATCAGCAGAGAGTTTTTTGGGCAGGGCAATGCAAACTGGTGCAGTAGTTGGGCAGCCTTCAGTTCAGCCATTTTCTCACCTGGGTTTGGTCATGCTTGTCCATTGAGACAAGCCCATGTGCACAATCTCATTATCCATTGTATTTTGCCTTTAGAAAAGTAATAAAATGGCTCAACAATTCCTTATTTGGAGTATTTCCATGGGTGTTTAATGTGTATTTCGATTTTATTTTCTGCTGCACAGATTATTTGCTTTATATCACTTGTATTCCTAATTAGGAACATTACAGTGGTATCAGAGCATGATCTTGGCCCAACTGTGGGAAACTAGCCAGAAGATCATGGAATCTTTGGGTATGAGTGCACAGTGACGTGTGAAAACGGAGACAAACCCATGGCTCAAGGGAAATCCACTATGCAGAAATTATGGGGTAGAATTCATTAGGACGATCAGCGGTTGGCCTAGTTGAGGAGGGTGATAGACCAAACCCATCCTCGCCCTTACAACAGAGACATTAGAGGTGAGCAGGTTGTGGGGGTGCAACCATCTACATCATGTGGGGAAAGTCGACCAAATCAGGCATGAAAAGGAGCAGGCAGGGCAGAGACAGTTAGAGGGTGAGACCTGGGGGCGCTTTTGCTAGTGGAGACCTAGCTTTAGATATCAAGAACCTAAGGAGGAGGTTGAGCATAATGCTGAGAGCCCACAAGATGGTGAGGAGCACATCGATATACCCGGTGTGGCACAGGAGTCACCTTTATTAGAGCCCTCTTTGATAGCCCCAGTTGACACCTTGGTGGAGAAGATAGAGCCTACACACCTAGAGCCATTTGTTGCGGAGTAGCCACCCATGGACGAGATGCCAACAGTTGTTGAGGTATCTTGAGCTATGACCGAGTTTACAGGCGATAGATGCCCACAACAGTTCCACAAGTTTCAGGTCAACCTTCTAACATTAAAAAGGAAGGTTGCATTAGTGTGTGAGGCTATTCTGTAGCAGAACGAGGAGATGGAGGTCATGAGAGCGGTTTGTGCCGAGTCCACGGCCAAATTGACTCACGTTGGGGAGCGGTTGGATTCCCTCCTGGTGCAGCTAGAGTGCACGTTGGAGCGTGAGAGCAGCCCTCTTCGGGCATACATAAACGGGGTTGGCAACACTGTTAAGTTACCTTGGCCAATTGGATGAAGAGAGACAGAGTTACCTAGTCAAATTGTATGTATTGACCAAGATAGCGAAATGAGACAACCTAAGTTGCATAGGGTGCAACACCTGCATGCTAGGGTTGTTCTATGTGCAGGAGTTTGTGCATTCAATCCCTCTCTTGGGGTTGGGTGGCGACAGATTCTTAGTACCCAGTGGAGTGGACTATGGAGATGGTAGTGGATCGAGGTGGAGCGCAGCAAAAGTTTTGAGACACTGGGGATGTTGGAAGCCCCGACTAGCATTAGGATCTGGGAGGGACCACCTATCATTTCTAAGGTATACCGGTTGACTACGACCTAGAGGGTATAGTTGACCTAGCAGTCGAGCATGCACCTCCGCTAGGAGATTTTCGGCCAGCACCAGTGACCAACCAGTTTTTGGGCAGACTCCTTGGGTTGTCTTGGTATGACAATTATACATGGGATCTCATGATGATCAACATACTCTGGCAGGAGTTTTTCGGAGGAGGTGGCATTGGCAGGCCAACAGACATTGCCTTGTATGGAGTTGGGGATTACTCTCATTTGTGTGAGACACAAAGGAGCAAAGCAGTGGTGGCATCGATGCTGACACCTGGCGAGGTTCACTTCTTGGTTCCCTTAGGGAGGACTTGGAGGGAAGATCCCCTCATCAGAGAGCATGGTGGTGTGACAGTGAAGGTGATGATCCAGGTTGGATGCAAGCCGACGCATATGGACACACTGCACAGCTTTAGGCCATCTCGTTCAGGGATGGGTAGGAACATCTAGCGGGGAGTAGTGGTCTGCAGATGGGCATGGAGATGCATGGGGGTGTGTCATAGTATGTTGGACTGCGATGTGGAGTAGGAGTGCCTCACACCGCATTGAGTACATGCAGGGAGTGACAGCTATAGTGACATAAGCGGGACAAAGGATGGTATAGGATGGCATATCCATAGCCGAGGGTATCCAACAATGTACAAGGGTAGGCCGCGGTGTACAATGGCATGTCCAGGAGTACTGGGATGATCGGTGGTATGCAGCGGTGTATAGTACTACACAACGAGGCCTTGGAGTGTTGCCTCTAGGGAGACCCTTGGATGGAAACACCAGGCATACCTTTGGGCGTAGTTCACCTAGGATTGACGGCGACACAGATGAGCGACATTTGATGGTATCTGCGGGGACTCACACACTTGACCCTCTTCTACATCCCTCCCAGGCACAGTCAATTTTGTTTTCGACTTTCTGCACTCTGGGCATGAGCAGCGGGGGACGAGGAGCTCACCCGAGATATTTGGGTGACACTCAACGCACTAGGGGGAGACTTTTCAGTAGCATTGGATTGATGAGTCAGTTGATAGCAACAGGTTGGGGAATGAACTGATCATCTGTAGGGGTGGCATATCATTCATCATTGAGCCTACGTCTAGGGAGCTAGTCCCAAGGGAGACATGTGTCACTCTTTTCTCAGGGCATGTCGGGACCAAGCATGAGCAAAGGATAGCGGGTACAACTGAGGTAGTTTCCCAGTATGTGTCCGGGCTCTGGATCTTATATTGGCACATTATCGAGAGGGCAGATGGCAGACCAAGGGGAGATGGCTGGCAAGGACAGGAAGGATCCACATACCCTGAGTCGATTACGAGTATCAAATCCCCATCTTTTGGTTTCATTCAGTGGGTAGCTCTTTGGCACACTTGGCTTCCAGCGATCATCGGTAGTAGGTACTACACAGTGGCAAGCACAAGGAAGATTAGCGTGCATCAGATTAGCCCATGATATATGGAGCCTAGATAGTGATCACATGCAGGGACTAGAGATGAGGGCCAAAGGGATTCCATCAGTTGACAGAGCTATGCCGCAGCAGGTCTGGCTATGGGATGCAAGGATTCAGTGGATTGATAGATCACTCATGATGAGCGGAGTTGTGGCAGAGAGTGATATAGTTCACTCTTGGGATGACACATGGGGGTTCATAGAGGGTTTCATCATATGGGGAGGCAAACATTCTTTATTGCTGCACAGGTTCGAAGTTAGATTTGGATGGGTAGGCCTTGGTGCCATGGAGATGCCCAGGCAGGATGTGTCTCGCCTCTTTCAGTATTCCACCATCGCGTTCCAAGAGAGGAGGATATTGACTGTGCACGATGGGGAGTATGATATAGTCAGAGTAGCGCAGCGACAGCATGGTGGCACCACTCTGGGACTAGCAGGGAACTGGAGCATCACAACTCAATAACCTTTAGGGATGTGTCGGCTACTGTAGGGGGAGATCATAGAGATTTTCCATTGGCCTTTAGCAAGTCATTGATGGAGCAGTGTTAGCGAGTCACTGATGGAGCCAGGGACTTATGGTACTTTCACCAAGCAAGATAGTGAGTGGAGTGAAGGGAGCTTCATGTTGGATAGGATTGCCTGGAATCCTAGTATTGCAGGATTCTTTCATATCAGGACAGTGCAGAGGTCAGGCACGGACCCTGACACATTTTGCAGTGACAGTGGGGGAGAAACAGTTAGAGGGGATGCTTTCTCGAGCATTACTTGAGGACAAGTAATTTTTGGCGCATTGGAGGAGCTTGCCGGATGAGGATGCCACCTGGGAGGGTGAGCACATTTTGGAGCACACAGCTTTGAGGTTGCTTGAGGGCAAGCAACATTTGGGAGGGGAGGCCTGTCATGTGCCTTCTCAAACGCATTTGTAACAGGGTGTTTCCACCAGTGTGGAAAAAGTCGGGAAAAAATCGGGATTAAATCCCCAAAACGCGATTTTTTTGGCTGGCCGATTATATCGGCCGATTTTTTGCCGATTTTTTCCCAGTCGAAAAAATCGGGATTAAATCGAAAAAGTCGGGATTAAATCGGGACTTTTTCCAAAAAATCGTGGTAGTTTCTTTAATGATTTTTTTTTCTTTGAAAAAATCGGGATTTTATTGAAAAAATCGGGATTTTATTGAAAAAGTCGGGATTTTATTGAAAAAGTCCGGATTTTTTAAAAAATGAATATTTTTGTATTTTTTTAATTTTGCCGACTTTTTGCCGACTTTTTCGAAAAACTCCCGACTTTGCCGAGTTTTTCAACTTTTGGACCCTTGCCGAATTAATCCCGACTTCGACTTTTTCCACATTGGTTTCCACACATTTTTGCACATTTTTGGCTAAGAGAAAGAACCCAGCATTTTCGACTTAGGGACTTAGGAGGAAATTTGACTTAATTTGGTTGCTAGTGGAAGGTGGGGGTCACCCACGTGGGAATTCGAACTATGCCATTCAAATGGCTTGGAGGGAATTCGAAGTGTTGAATGGAGGGGCCCACATGACGCAAGGAAGACCCACAAAGATAAAAGGAGGGAGCTCTCATTTGGATTCTTTCTTACACCTTGCAATCAAAATTACTTGACTATTCGTTATGCTGTTTAGCTGAGTCAACCGACTGTTTAACCACAAATCTCTCAGGGGGGAGATTCAACCTCCACTTCGAGGGACCATCTATGCCCGCCCTAGAGAGGCAGTTCCATAAGTATTTCAGGAGTTCCAGGAGTGTGTTACAGCACTACTATTCAGCCATAACAGGGAGTGTGTATTTTTGGCTAGCTGGAGAATACGCAGGGGGAGTTTCGAGCTATCAGTGATCAAGCAATTGTTGGGAGAGTTAGAGAATTGGGAGAGCATCAAAGAGCCAACCTTTCTTGTGAGTTTTGGAACCAACAAAGGCAGCATCCCAATAGTTCGAATTATTGGGCTTGGGTACAGCATAGAGGGCCAACCAGCAATTTCGTGGAGCTAAGGAGAAGGTGCCATAGGTTGGAAGCCCATCCGGGAAGTCAGGGGATTGATAGTAGAGGTCAGCCCAGCACTCTGGGTCCATTTTTGGGAGGATTTACAGGTAGATTCCAGCAAGCCGAGTTTTGAAGTTGCCGCTGACGCTGGGCTCCAAGGGGGTCGAATTTCAAAAGTCTAAACCAGCCAAATTCCTTCATGGATTTTTTTGGGTTTTCTGAGAGGAGTCCGTGGTTAAAATCTCAGACTTTTCCGGATGTTATTCGGGCCTAAAATCCCAATTCATATAATAGGGTGAATTGTTAGTTAGCTGGGGAATTCGCACCATTTTGTGGGTTCGACTTAGGCTCGGAGATAGGCCAAACCCTTTCTGAGTTTTTGTGAGTTTTGGTCAAGGAGCTTGAGGTTAAATTTGCAGCATTTTCTAAGCTTCAGAGGTGGAGTTTCTTACAGTCCCTTTTCAGCCAGCAGGCAGTGTTCTGGGCAGGGCAGTGCAAATTGGTGCAGCGGTTGGGCAGCCTTCAGTTCAGCGATTTTCTCACCTGGGTTTGTTCATGCTTGTCCATTGAGACAAGCCCAAGTGCACCATCTCATTATTGATTGTATTTTGCCTTCCGAAAAGTAATAAAACAGCTCAACAGTTCCTTATTTGCAACATTTCCATGGGTGTTTAATGTATATTTCGTTTTTATTTTCTACTGCACAGATTATTTGCTATATATCACTTGTATTCCTATTTAGGAACATTACAAGGCATGACACCTTATTCACCAACGGTTGTCAATATATGACAGGGATTCTCACCACAATCTCACCACGTATAAATTGAATAACTTGAAAATCCAAAGATAGTAAACCAATCATTGACTTTACACTCGGATAAGACCATATGCACTAAGCCAATCATTGATTTCAAAATTTTAGTGGAATTGAAAATTTATATATATATATATATAAGGGGTAGTAATTAATTAAATTAAAGATATTTATTATTATTAAAATAATAAGTATTAAGAGTTTTATTAAGGCTATATGCACTAAGCCAATCATTGATTTCAAAATTTTAGTGGAATTGAATATATATATATATATAGATATATAGATAGATATATATATATAAGGGGTAGTAATTAATTAAATTAAAGGTATTTATTATTATTAAAATAATAAGTATTAAGAATTTTATTAAGGCAATATTTTAAAGTATTCAGTGTTTATAAAGAATCACTAAGTTGTTAAAATATGAGACCTTTGGATTACATGGCACATTTAAAATAAATTTTTAAATTCCTAATATGCCTCCCTAACGTCTACCTCATAAAATTCTCTAACATTCATAATATGAAGCCCCTCCTGGCTCTATAAAAGGAGACTCATTATCCCCTCAACGTGTGTGCTTTTTGCGACGACCGTAAAGCAGATGAAGATACAGTAAAGGTTTTTTTTTTAATCATGAGCTGTAAAATTAATTTCCTGGAATTTTACAGAATTAACTAACAGAACAGCTGAGGGTACCTACCTGCGCACTTGCGGTTGTTGATGCCTCCAACTCCTTGTTTTGGTTACCAAATGACCGAATCCACCCAGCCAAACTGAACAGAGCCTGGCTACTCAGTCCAGTGAGCTCCTTAGCTGAAGCAAACTGTTCCCCCGTGCCCAGAAACCTCAGAACAATCTGCGCTCTTCCTGCTGGTAACTTCAGTTCCTCCTTTAGATTCCCTTCCTCCGTTCTTTTCCTTCCTCTTACCCCCGGCCCCCGTAAACTTCTGCTTGGTGGACTTTATCTGGTTTCTTGGCGGTGGCCGCTCTTCCACCAATGGGCCACCGCTTAGTCCCCTGGTGACACCCTCCCATGTCACGTATCACCTTCTCTATCTCTTTTCATGGTCACGTATAATTATATATATATATATATACTTTATGATTTAATAAATGGCATTTCTTTATGTTTTATTAAAGTACTTTTTTTTTAAATATTAAAATTATAACATTATTTTAAATACCCTTTTAATTAATTTCTTATATATATTTTTAGTCAGTTTATTAATTTATTAATATAATTTTTATTAATAATCTGAGATATATAATTTATTAGCCCTTTTTTAGTATTTACTCATTAATCATAATACATTAAGCAATATGGGTGTTGATGGATGAGTGGAACCTCCATTCGAAGAAGTGTCATGATATTTAATACCTATAGTTACTTTCATATATAAATAATAGTACGGTGTATGCGACACATGCATATGTAGCTATCATATGCATGCATCGTATGCCTGCTATTATTCTTGCATTCTCTATATTTATAAATAGGTCGTTACACTTTTAAAATGAAAAATCATTAGAATAACACTCTGAGATAACGCAGATATTTGAGGGTTAAGGTTTGTTTGATTTTGATGGGATCGTATTGCAGGAAGAAGCGAGTTAAAGGTTAACGCAGAAATTACAAGAGGCCATAGTGCAGGCATGATAATAGAGTGGGTGTTTGGCTTAAAAGGACAACAACGTAAGGCATATCATATTGTTTCAGGCCACTCGGATTTTGAATATCAAGTTTGGTATCCACCTACAGAAGTCTCAGACCTGTAATTTGAAAGGCTGCAAGGTTACATAAAAGAACAAAATTACAAGAAGTCTCGAATCTGCATTTGAGTGACTTGTTCAGTGATCACAACAGCAATCCTACAATACTTTAAAACAAATCAAAATCTCTTTATCTGGGCAACAAACAAGAATGACTACTCTCTCTAAGACTATATTACAGTGAATCCTGCAGCAATAATTGAAGACAGTACGTTGTTTGTAATGAAAGGTGTTTTAAACAGTGACAATGTTGTTTATTACTCAAGTATCGTGCATAAGTTTTGGAGTAGTCACAACATTAGCAATTTGACTACATCAAGGATAGAAGGATCTGTTTTCACCGCAGTCCATAGCTCATTTGTTCATTTGCATTATTCAAACAGTGATATCATCATCTACTACAGTGAAAGTTTGAAGTAGCAACAGTGTATGACTTCACTTCTTGCAGCAGTTGCTAAAGGCATCTATTTGATTAAGGGTTGAGTAGGACATCTTCATCATTTCACAGTATTAAAAGCACATACATCAGTATCATCGTCGGCATCACAAGGTAAGATAAGGTAAGCCTGTTCACTTCTTTTTGTGTTGATATTTATTGACTTGCAGAAGTATTTATTTATTTGGGTTATTATTATCAATTTTTGTATGGAAAGGGAGATTCGTTTGAGTGTGTTGCAGGTACAGATTATTAGGGCAAGCATCTTTAAAAGACAAAGAGCCAAACATTGAAAATAATCAAAACCAGTCCATCATTAAGAAGAGCAGCATCACTGAAGGACAAGTTAAAGAACCTCAAGCAGTTAAACCTTGAAGCAGTCCATCATCACTTCTGTAGCACCAGCAGCATCAAGTCTTGTATAGAGAGTCCTTTGTAAATTAAAGTATTGTATATTATTGTAATTTAGAAACTCAGTGACATTGCCCAGAGCTGAAGAGGGCATTTTGTTTTGGTCAAGGGTTCTTGGTTATTGGGACTAGGGTTTAGGTCTTACCATGTCAATTTGTCAAAGAATATCATTGTTATATCATTGTAATGTGGATCATTGTCCCTGGTACGGGAGTCCACACTTATGTATTTGATTTTCGTCTTTATATTGTGTTAGGCAGGTGAATGAAGTCACCTATAGGTTGGGGCCTGTAAACACTTCAAGGTGGTAGGGTGGTGCTAGGGCGAGTTGTGGCTCACTAGGGTGTTGGGGCATCCATTCAGCTAACTGCTGATAAAACCAGGGCGTTGGGGCATCCTTCCAGTGGGAGCTGGAGAAGAATGTTTTTCTAGAGTTCTAGGAAGTCGTAGCTTTCTTTTCAGTTGGGGCTGAAGATTAAAGAACTTATTAGAAAAGCATTTGGTGGTTTTTGACCCAGAGGGGGTTTTCCACCTAAAAATCTTGTGCCTATTGTCTCTATTTTTGCATTGTTGTTTACTGCTCTTATTAAACAATAATAATAATAACTGAAGATTAACTAATGCTCTGAAAAGATTAATAAAGTGTTATTTGCTAAGAAATATTGATTCACCCCCCCTCTCAGTATCTCCAACAATTGGTTTCAGAGCTTGGTTCCTTTGGTAGCAGTTTAACAACTGGAAGGAGATCATGGAGTACACCAAGAGTAGAGTTCCTCTATTTAATGGAGATAACTATGCACTTTGGAGTGGAAGGATGCAAGTTCATTTACTTGCGCAAGGATATGAAGTTTGAGAAATTGTCGAGCAGGGCTACATAGCAACAAAATATGAACATTATAAGTGGACTCAAATTTTGAACAACTAAGGATGAAAGAGGATGAGAACATTTGTAGTGACCCATCATTAATATAGAGAGCTCAAGAATATTAGCATGCATACGATGCATGCATATGATAGCTACATATGCATGTATCGCATGCACTGCACTAGTAACTATATTCTAAATTACCTAAAATATTAAATATCTTGACACTCCTTCAAATAGAAAAGTCGCATTCACCCATCAGCACATATTACTTAATGCCTCATGATTAATGAGCGATTACCAATGATATTAAGTTTAAAAGTATAAAGTAGAAGGGTTATAAAGAAAATAAATGTAAAGAATTATGTAAATTCTTAAAAATCAGGTTATATAATTATATATCTCAGAATTTTAATAAAGTATGTCAATAAATTATTAAAGGGATAAATTAAATCAAAGTAAAGTTCCTATGTATGAACTTAGGACATATTAATTAAATAAATAAAATTTTAATCAAAATAAAATCACACATGTCAAATTATCCTTAAAAGAAAGATTCGACTGAGCATGTTGAGGAGGTGTGGCTGGGAAAGGAAGCGGTGGGCTCATAGGTGGAGAGAGAGCAACCACCGTTGATGAACAATACATAAGGAGATGGCGAGGAGGAGTTTGGAAAGGGGGGGGTGTTCTTTGCCTGTGGATGGGGAAGATTGTATTTGCTGTAAGTGGAAAAACTGAACCGGGTGCTGTTGAAGGAAGGAGAGGAAATTTATCCATACTGCTTATAATTCAGAACTATTGAGCCTTACTTGTTTTGAAGTCTCTGGGCACGGGGGAACGGTATGCATCGGTTGAGAAGCATACTGGATTGAGTATCTAGGTCTACTCGGTTTGGCTGGGTGGTTTTTGGTCATTCGGTAACGAGAGCGCTGGAGAAGTTCTACAACATCCTCATCGCAACGGCCGTAGCAGACCAAGTAAGTACTTCATCAAATCTATTAATACCATTTCAGACAGTTTCAGCACAGTTTCAGCAATCTTTACAGTTTCACAGTTCAGTAATGGCTCTTAATTTAGTACGGCCATTACATATGGTATCAGAGGGGTCGTTCAAACCCTGCGACCTCACAGGCCCTACGCTCGTGTAAATTTGTGGTTCAAACCCCCGCCCTTGTGACTAGGGAAATTTTATTAAATAAATTATTGCTTTACTCCTGCATTCGCTTCCTACGCCCGTGACAGTTCAATTGTTTATCGGAATTCAATTCTATTCGTCGGGGTTTTCTTTCTTTCTTTCAATGATTCTTCTCTGACATTTATCTGGTTTATGAGGTTTTGAGACAAGCGGCGGCAAACAATTCTTCGAAGTAGGTATCTCAATATTCTCCTCATTTGGCATACGCATCGGCCCAATTAATGAATCCGAAAGAAAATTTGTCGCAGTGCTTGTTATAAAAGTTTTGTGGATACAATATTCCTAGTTTAATCGCGTGATATTTCTGGAGAGCAATTATTCATTCTGGCAGTCCATGCAATAAGATCGACGAATTTCCCTTAGGAACCGCAAGATTGTTCTGTCGTAATATATGCAATCTTTCATCCGTGCGTGTTCGGCGGACTGGAGTAAATGAAATTCATCGGGATTACATTAATTGACACATAAATTTGAATTTTGATAGGCCGAAACAACCCAACAACTGGAAGAAATCTCCGGGCTAGAAGCACACCACACCAGAATAACCAGTTCGAAATTTCATCTTTCTTGGCTGGCAACGGAAAAACCCTTGGGAATCATTATGGGAGACTTACAGAACGCACAGCTTCGAACAATGGATCAAAATGAGTCGCCTGAAGTTGATATCGGGGTGGTCTCGACGATTTTATCCGCAATTTCACATGATAAAGATTGCACTGAGCTTTTCAGCTTGTTTCAGAAATATGCTTGTGTTAATCTATTTTGCGGGCGGATGCGCGCCGAATGCTTCCAAAGAGATCTTTCTGTATGTGATTTACGAAAAAAAAACGATTCACAGCAGTTGAGTTCATAGCTTTCAAAGACTATTATTGAATGCGTAAAGTTTCATCCTCATCTTCGCAATATTGTGCCGGTGAACAATCAATTTTGTCAAGAATAGAACTGGAATATGAAATGAGTTGAAGTGCTTATCCTTTGTATGCGAGGTACATTTTTGTAGGTGATGACATTTAGTGCACAATCCGTTGTGCTTTGCAATGTACCTTTATCTCGACAAAAACATTTTGGTTCATCAAATGCTGCCCGCATAGCGCTGTCTGCAGAGGAGTTATCTTTGAATGAAATCAGACTACACTTCTCCAATGGTTCTCAACTCAACAGGCTTTGGGTTGGAAGTAGTCCTTGCCTTGATGAATGGCGTGGTGTCATATGTGACAATGAAACTGCGAGTATTGTGATTGGCCTACATTTATCACATATGCAACTTCAAGGTCATATTCCAAAAGGATTTTCTCAGCTTCGTCATCTTCAAGAACTATGGCTAGATCACAATCAATTACGTGGCACAATCCCAATAGATATGGGTAATCTTGCCAATTTGAAATCTCTAAGACTTCATGGGAATAGGTTAAAAGGATATTTGCCAGAAAATTTGAGGGCAATCCCTGACCTCAGCTATGATCCCAAGTTAATATGCAATGCCCCAGATGACTCTGCATGCAGAACACTTAATCCAAACTCCACATCAAGGAAAATGTCTGTTTTCCAAAATTCTCTTGTAAATTCATCTCCTGTGCAGATTGGGTCACTGTCCCTACAAAATTTGGTTCAGAATTCTAAAGTTATGGAGCACACGGCGGTGTTTTCTGAGGTTTCTAAGCGGATTCTACTCATCCAATTGGGTGCACCTTCTCCTTTGATTGCGCTGCATAACGATGAGGACAAAGAAATTGGACTTGCTTATGTGACCCTGGGGGAATACTTGGAAAACAAAACTATAGCAGGATTAGTGATTCTTTTACAGATTGCAACTGCACATCTGCTTGCCCGATGTGTGTTACTGGTCAAGTCTTGGACCCACTGGTATCTGATGCTGGACATTGTAGCTGTGTTACTCCGCTGCTTGCCGTTGTGGAAATATTCAATGTGCAGCTATCCAATTATACTTTGAGCATGGAAAGAAGCTTTACAAGGAATTTTGCTAGGACTCTGCAAGTGTCCCCTTCACAGGTGGTTCCCATTGCGAGGCATGGTGTAAATGTCATTCTAGATATCTATATTTTACCATTTTCAGGATCAACAAACTATGCTGATATGAAGACCACAAAAACAATCTTGATTCAGAAGAATAGCAGCGGAGAAGGCATCTTGCAGGATCCAATTCTTGGACCTTTCTAAATCCTTAGAATAGAGAATCCCCTTGAATCAATTTGTTACCTATTATCAAGCCAGCTTAATTCCAATTGCAATGGACGGGGTTTTTGTTGCCAGAGCCAACATCTATGTGAGAGTCATCCTCAAGAGCAAGGACAGTTGATTGTTCATCAAAATATTGTTCAAGCCTGCCAAAGCAGCAACCCTCTACTGGGGATTGAAACTTCCAGTTTATCTTGTCAGTCATACAAATCTTTCAAGGATCCAGTAGATGAAATCCAGGAGAGATTACAGCTTCTGAGTCTTAACGAGATGCATAAGTGTAGTGTAAGTGAGAGACAGGAGATAAGCCCTTTTGAAACAAAGGACAAAACTGTCCCAGGTGAAGAATGCCGTGATTTGGTCCTATACGAAGGCTCTTTTGATCCATTGAAAAAGAGGAAGATTCGGCCAAGAGTGGTTTTGGATTCAGAAACAATGAGAGTTTGGAATTTGTTGATGGGAAAGAGAGTGATTGAAGCAAACAATACAGATGATCCAGAAGACAAAGAAAGACACTGGGAAATGGAAAGGCACATTTTTAAAGAACGGGCTCAAAATTTCATAATTTGCATGCGTCAAGTACAAGGAGATCGTCAATTTTCACAGTGGAAAGGATCAGTCGTGGACTCTGTTGTTGGGGCATTCCTAACTCAAAATGTATCTGATCATCTTTCAAGTTCAGCATTTATATCGCTTGCTTTACGGTTCCCTCATATTGAAAACACTGAAGTTGCTCCATATGATGGCAAGGAATTGGAGAGATTCAAGCCAAAGGACGCATTTTGCCGGACTGCAAATGAAATGATATCAATTGGCGATGAAGTAAACCATGAACACTGTTCTACCTATTATGATGTAAGCCATGGCGTGGATTGCCACAACAGGGCCTTGTCATATCCAAAAGCAGGGCCTTTGGATGGAGCCAAAATTAGCGTTGGTTTTCTTGACAAATACTGTGTTGATTATGGTGGATATAATGATTCTTCAGAATCCATTATATATGATTTCCTTGAGAATTTTTCTCAAGAGGGGTGTCATACTGGTAATGTCTTGCCCAGTGAAGGTGAAATCTCAATCCCAGAAGATAATCAAGAGCTAGAGGAGTTGAAATTGAATTTGACCCTAAACTCCACCTTGGAGGATTGTTCTGCACCTGATAATTTGAGCTTGAAGGTGACAAAAGATGAGATAAAGAACAGGAAAATTGGTCACAAGAAAGTTTCTGTCAGTAAAATAAGTGGTATTGCTAGAGCAAATATTGAAATGGGCCAGGGAAAGAGCAAGAACAAATTTGATTGGGAAACTATATCGAAGAATACAAATGTAGAAGATTGTAGATTAAAAAGAGAAAGGGACTCAAATACCAAGGATGCTGTGAATTGGGATGCAGTCAGATATGCTGATCTTGAAGATATTGCAGATGCCATCAAGGAACGAGGGATGAACAATGTTCTTGCAGGGAGAATAAAACGGTTTCTTGAGATGCTTCACACAGACATTGGCAGCATTGACCTAGAGTGGTTGAAGGATATTCCACCTGATGATGCAAACTGGCCTTTCCTGCCGATAATGATATGGACTCCTTGATGCTGTGAATTCCTTGATGATATGGACTTCCTGATGATGATAATATGGACGAGATTAACTCCTTGAAGAGTTGAACGAAAAGGAGTTGACGTATTCTCTAGAGATAAGTACTTTCTTGAATATTTTGATATTATGCTTTTAATTATTATTAGTCTCTTGTAGTTGTAAATTTTGCTTGGATGGATTCATTTTTATTATTATTTATGCTCCAATAACAAACAATTGGTAATGATGTTTATATTCTTACAATCTTCTAGATATTCATTTTAAATGTTTAGTCATCCTCCTTTATAATTACTAGGGGACTCACTCCTCTGTACCTGTCAACCACGTAGATATTCCTCTTTGATAATTGAGTTTGTATAAAGTTCTTCTATGAGACCTTTCTTCAAGTTTGTATGAAAACTTCTGTAGGTGTCTTCTTAATAGTTTTTACTTCAGAAAATATATATATACAGTGGACAAATAACATTCAAATGAGACCTCTAAAGAGTCACATATAATATCTTCCTTACTCAAAATTACCCCAGCTGTTATACATAATTTAGCCATATTATTATCACAATACCACAGTAAAAGATGTAGGATTCCCTCCTGTATATTCTCTTAATTTCTGACAAATTTCTGAGTTTGTGTGAAGGTTACAGTGATCCCCTTTTGCACATCAGTTGTTATCTGTTAGCTGTAGGTGAACAGTTTTTCCACTATACTTCCAGTTAAATGATAACAGAACCAGACAATTGAGCTCAAGCGGTTATATACACCATTCACAGTTATTCAACAAGGAATACACTGCTATTAAACACCATGTGATGAGGAACTAACTTAGAATTGCAAACAGCCATTAACTCATTCATATAGAAGCATATAAATAACTGGTATAATGCATAGAACTTAAGTTCGGACCCTGGAATGTGCACTGGCAAAAGATCTGGAAACAGTAGTTCACTTGGCATGAATATCAACTCCTTGGTAGTGAAACAGTCAATAGGAACGGATACTACGCAACATTCAGACCTAATTTAGCAATTCTTATAAGTGATGAATACAACCTGAGCAAAGGTTCCATGAGCATAAATTCAACCCATAGGGCCAAGGTATTGAAAGAGTACTACCAATTAAACATAGAGCAATGTTCGGTGTATTATTGTTAAAGGAAATGTTGAGTTCAAAATATGTTCCCCAAATGTGTTACATACCATACCTTGAGCTAGGTATTTCAAACAATTTATATATAAAAGAACACAACAAATAACAGTATTGTTAAAAAGAAGGAATTGAGATTTGTCTTTGCTAATGACTGTCCATATGATGCATTTTGTTACCAAGTAAGACAATAACCCAGTTAGTTGTTACTGGAGCAAACACATACAGATCAATGAATGTTGGAACATAACGATATGTGCTCGTAAGATCGAATATCAAGTGTCAGTTAGCAATCTAAAGTCATGAGTTTTATGCACAAACAATACACGAAAGAATGATTATATTGTAATATGAAAGCTAATGACATGAAAAGATTATGGCAAGGTATGTTATACTTTAGATGACATGTATGAAATATACATAAGCTATGTGTTTTGAAAATATTAATGCACATGTTATAAATGCATGGACAAGTGTTTATGATTGCAGATAAAATCCGTTACCAAAATGACCACGTGATGACAGAAACTTCAGAACAATTAAGGCTCAAAGAGATTCCATGATAGGGTATTAACCCTGATTCTACTGGGAGGGGTGGAGGTGTTGCCCACCGTTTATCCTTCGAACCCTGGAGTCATGGGAGGACTATGCGAGTCACGCTCCCTTAGACGTGTGATGATGACGGCCAGATGCCTACTAGGGATCAGGTCGGTATAGCCAACGTTGTCACCCTTGGAGTTTATGAATGGTTAGGTCAGTATAACTGACGCCATGGCATACTCCAGTAGAGGACGGATAGGATGGGAGCGGAAGAGATTAGGAAGGATAGGATGATGTAGTGATAACCTGGGGAGCCTGATGAAGTAAACCATGATCATTAAAGTTATAGACCTAAAAGTATTCAAAACACCAATTTTATAGCGTCCTCACATTAAGTAAGAATTTAACCTCAATACACAATCCGAACAAGAATGTATTAATCACCATTATAAGTATTGATAAAAACTCTAACTTCGGGACGAAGTTTTCTGAAGGAGGGGTGTATGTAGTGACCCATCATTAATATAGAGAGCTCGAGAATATTAGCATGCATACGATGCATGCATATGATAGCTACATATGCATGTATCACATGCACTGCACTAGTAACTATATTCTAAATTACCTAAAATATTAAATATCCTGACACTCCTTCAAATAGAAAAGTCGCATTCACCCATCAGCACATATTACTTAATGCCTCATGATTAATGAGCGATTACCAATGATATTAAGTTTAAAAGTATAAAGTAGAAGGGTTATAAAGAAAATAAATGTAAAGAATTCTTAAAAATCAGGTTATATAATTATCTATCTCAAAATTTTAATAAAGTATGTCAATAAATTATTAAAGGGATAAATTAAATCAAAGTAAAGTTCTTATGTATGAACTTAGGACATATTAATTAAATAAATAAAATTTTAATCAAAATAAAATCACACATGTCAAATTATCCTTAAAAGAAAGATTCGACTGAGCATGTTGAGGAGGTGTCGCTGGGAAAGGAAGCGGTGGGCTCGTAGGTGGAGAGAGAGCAACCACCGCTGATGAACAGTACATAAGGAGATGGCGAGGAGGAGTTTGGAAAGGGGGGTGTTCTTTGCCTGTGGATGGGGAAGATTGTATTTGCTGTAAGTGGAAAAACTGAACCGGGTGCTGTTGAAGGAAGAAGGAGAGGAAATTTATCCATACTGCTTATAATTCAGAACTATTGAGCCTTACTTGTTTTGAAGTCTCTGGGCACGGGGGAACGGTATGCATCGGTTGAGAAGCATACTGGATTGAGTATCTAGGTATACTCGGTTTGGCTGGGTGGTTTTTGGTCATTCGGTAACGAGAGCGCTGGAGAAGTTCTGCAGCATCCTCATCGCAACAGCCGTAGCAGACCAGGTAAGTACTTCATCAAATCTATTAATACCATTTCAGACAGTTTAAGCACAGTTTCAGCAATCTTTACAGTTTCACAGTTCAGTAATGGCTCTTAATTTAGTACGGCCATTACAACATTGCAGCTTACTTTCAACGTGTAGATGAAATAACAAATGCTTTGGAAGGATTACGAGAACCAGTTGTTAAGAAGGTCATTGTTTGGAAAGTCCTCAAAACTCTTCCATTAAGGTTTAATCCTAAGGTTTCAGTATTAGAAGATAGATCATATTTAAGCAACTTGAGTATGGATGAATTACATGGGATACTTACAGCTTATGAAATAAAGATTCAAGAAGAAGATGGCTCATCTAATATAGAAACTGCATTCACAACATCCAAGAAAACCGAGGAGGATCATATTTAAGCAACTTGAGCATGGACGAACTACATGGGATAAAACCAGGAAGGATCATATTTAAGCAACTTGAGAATGGACGAACTACATGGGATACTTACAACTTATGAAATGAGGATTGAAGAAGAAGATGGCTCATCTAATATAGAAATTGCATTCACAACATCCAAGAAAACCGGGAAGGCCAAACAGGTATCCAAACTTAGATCTATTTGTTGCAAAGAGGAAGAAGAAGAAGAAGAAGTAGGACTTTCAAATGAAGAATTTGCGTACATTACAGGGAAGATGAAAAGAACAGGTAAGTATAAAGGCAAACTTCCATTAGTATGCTTTAACTATGGTGAGATAGGTTATTTTGCTGCTAATTGCCCTCATAAGAATAAAACATTTACAAAAGGAAAGAAAGTTCAAAGAAATTTCAACAACCAAGGTAAGAAGAAAGGGTTTAAGAAAAACTTCTTCTCCAAGGAAGATAGTTCCTCATCTGAAGAAGAAAATGACAGTGATGAAGAAAAAAAAAGAGTATAGACTGGACTAGGCTACAAAGAAATCCTTGAAAAGGGTTCAAACTCCGAAAGGGAAAATGCACAGAAAACCTATGTTGAAGGATCTACCAAGCAAGGATGTTTCCCAACCAAAAAAAAGGTTCAAGATAGACAAGAAGGTTCTTGGAAAACAATTCCACGAAGAAGGTTTCCTCCCAGGTATCAACCCACCTTTTATGGTTTTTGTTATTCATGTAGAAAGTTTGGGCATAAAGCTATAGATTGTCGTACTTATGAAAGCAACTTTGGAAGATCTTTTAGGAATATCTATTCCAAAAATCTGCAAGCAAACTTTAGGCAAAATTATAACAGATTTGACTGGTTAAGAAATGAAGTAGAATGCTATAAATGCAACAACTTTGGACATTTGGCTAAGGATTGCAGGTTTATGCTCCCCTCAAGGGAATCACAACAGAATTAGAATGAACAAGTTTGGAAGAAGAAAATTGAAAGGTGCGCTCTTACATTAAAGGCTCAAAGCAAAAAGAATGTTTGGTATGTCGATAACAGTTGTTCTACACATGACTAGAGATAGGAATAAATTTATATCTTTAAAGGAAGGAAAAGATGAAACAGTATCCTTTGGAAATGATGGATCTTCAAATGTCATACGAACAGGTACTGTCAAGCTTGGAAGCAAGGATGCTATAGCAAAAGATGTGCTTCTTGTTGAAAATATGAATCACAGTTTGCTAAGTGTAGGTCAAATGTGTGATCAAGGACACACAATGTTATTTGACTCAAAGAAATGTGAAATAAGAAAAGAAAAATCCGGTCAACTTGTGGCTACTGCAAATAGAGCTCCAAATGACATATACACCTTAGATGAGGTCGTTAAAGGATGTTTCTTGGCAAAAGAAGATGAGAGTTGGTTGTGGCATAGGCAAATGGGACATATAAACTTTGACAACCTTGCTAGAATTAGCAAAAAGAAATTTGTGAACATTGTCAGCATGGCATTGTCCATTTTTGGGAGGATTTACAGGTAGATTCCAACAGGCCGACTTGTGCAGTTGCAATTGAAGCTAGCCTCCAAGGGGGTCGAATTTCAGAAATCTCAACCAGCGAAATTCCTTCGTGGATTTTTTTGGGTTTTCTGAGAGGAGTACGTGGTTAAAATCTCAGAATTTTCCAGCTGTTATTCGGGCCTGAAATCCCAATTCGTATAATAGGGCGAATTGTTAGTTAGCTGGGGAATTCGCACCATTTTGTGGGTTCGACTTTGGCTCGGAGATAGGCCAAACCCTTTCTGAGTTTTTGTGGGTTTAGGTCAAGGAGCTTGAGGTTAAATTTGCAGCATTTTCTGAGCTTCAGAGGTGGAGTTTCTTGCAGTCCCTTTTCAGCGAGCAGGCATTGTTCTGGGCAGGGCAGTGCAAATTGGTGCAGCGGTTGGGCAGCCTTCAGTTCAACCATTTTCTCACCTGGGTTTGGTCATGCTTGTCCTTTGAGACAAGCCCAAGTGCACCATTTCATTATCGATGGTATTTTGCCTTCCGAAAAGTAATAAAACAGCTCAGCAGTTCCTTATTTGCAGCGTTTTCATGGGTGTTTAATGTGTATTTCGTTTTTATTTTCTACTGCACAGATTATTTGCTTTATATCACTTGTATTCTTATTTAGGAACATTACAAGACATGACACCTTATTCACCAACGGTTGTCAATATATGACAGGGATTCTCACCGTACTCTCACCACTTATAAATTGAATAACTTGAAAATCCAAAGATAGTAAACCAATCATTGACTTTACACTCGGATAAGACCATATGCACTAAGCCAATCACTGATTTCAAAATTTTAGTGGAATTAAAAATTTATATATACATATTAATAAGGGGTAATAATTAATTAAATTGAAGATATTTATTATTATTAAAATAATAAGTATTAAGAGTTTTGTTAAGGCTATATGCACTAAGCCAATCATTGATTTCAAAATTTTAGTGGAATTGAAAATATATATATATATAACGGGTAGTAATTAATTAAATTAAAGATATTTATTATTATTAAAATAATATGTATTAAGAGTTTTATTAAGGCTATATGCACTAAGCCAATCATTGATTTCAAAATTTTAGTCGAATTGAAAATATATATATATATATATATATATCTTAATAAGGGGTACTAATTAATTAAATTAAAGATATTTATTATTATTAAAATAATAAGTATTAAGAGTTTTATTAAGGCTATGTTTTAAAGTATTCAGTGTTTATTAAGAATCGCTAAGTTTTTAAAATATGAGACCTTTGGATTACATGGCACATTTAAAATAAATTCCTAAATTCCCAAATTCCTAATATGCCTCCCTAACGTCTACCTCATAAAATTCTCTAACGTTCATAATATGAAGCCCCTCCTAGCTCTATAAAAGGAGACTCATTATCCCCTCAACGTGTGTGCTTTTAAAATGAAAAATCATTAGAATAACACTCTGAGATAACGCAGATATTTGAGGGTTAAGGTTTGTTTGATTTTGATGGGATCATATTGCAGGAAGAAGTGAGTAAAAGGTTAACGCAGAAATTACAAGAGGCAATAGTGCAGGCATGATAATAGCGTGGGTGTTTGGCTTAAAAGGACAACAACGTAAGGCATATCATATTGTTTCAGGCCACTCGGATTTTGATTATCAAGTTTGGTATCCACCTACAGAAGTCTCGGACCTGTAATTTGAAAGGCTGCAAGGTTACATAAAAGAACAAAATTACAAGAAGTCTCGAATCTGCATTTGAGAGACTTGTTCAGTGATCACAACAGCAATCCTACAATACTTTAAAACAAATCAAAATCTCTTTATCTGGGCAACAAACAAGAATGACTACTCTCTCTAAGACTATATTACAGTGAATCCTACAGCAAGAATTGAAGACAGTACGTTGTTTGTAATGAAGGGTGTTTGAAACAGTGACAGTATTGTTTACTACTCAAGTATTGTGCATAAGTTTTGGAGTAGTCACAACCTTAGCAATTTGACTACATCAAGGATAGAAGGATCTGTTTTCACCGCAATCCATGGCTCATTTGTTCATTTGCATCATTCAAACAGTGATATCATCATCTACTACAGTGAAGGTTTGAAGTAGCAACAGTGTATGACTTCACTTCTTGCAGCAGTTACTAAAGGCATCTATTTGATTAAGGGTTGAGCAGGACATCTTCATCATTTCACAGTATTAAGAGCACATACATCAGTATCATCGTCAGCATCACAAGGTAAGATAAGGTAAGCCTGTTCACTTTTTTTTTGTGTTGATATTTATTGACTTGCAGAAGTATTTATTTATTTGGGTTATTATTATCAATTTTTGTATGGAAAGGGAGATTCGTTTGTGTGTTGCAGGTACCGATTATTAGGGCAAGCACCTTTAAAAGACAAAGAGCCAAACATTGAAAATAATCAAAACCAGTCCATCATTAAGAAGAGCAGCATCACTGAAGGACAGGTTAAAGAACCTCAAGCAGTTAAACCTTGAAGCAGTCCATCATCACTTCTGTAGCACCAGCAGCATCAAGTCTTGTATAGAGAGTCCTTTGTAAATTAAAGTATTGTATATTATTGTAATTTAGAAACTCAGTGACATTGCCCAGAGTTGAAGAGGGCATTTTGTTTTGGTCAAGGGTTCTTGGTTATTGGGACTAGGGTTTATGTCTTACCATGTCAATTTGTCAAAGAAAATCATTGTAATATCATTGTAACGTGGATCATTGCCCCTGGTACAGGAGTCCACACTTATGTAATTGATTTTTGTCTTTATAGGGTGTTAGGGTGGTGCTAGGCAGGTGAATAGAGTCACCTCTAGGTTGGGGCCAATAAACACTTCAGGGTGGTAGGGTGGTGCTAGGGCGAGTTGTGGCTCACTAGGGTGTTGGGGCATCCATTCAGCTAACTGCTGATAAAACCAGGGCGTCGGGGCATCCTTCCACTGGGAGCTGGAGAAGAATGTTTTTCTAGAGTTCTAGGAAGTCATAGCTTTCTTTTCAGTTGGGGCTGAAGATTAAAGAACTTATTAGAAAAGTGTTTGGTGGTTTTTGACCCAGAGGGGGTTTTCCACCTAAAAATCTTGTGCCTATTGTCTCTGTTTTTGCATTGTTGTTAACTGCTCTTATTGAACAATAATAATAATAATAATAACTGAAGGTTAACTAATGCTCTGAAAAGATTAATAAAGTGTTATTTGCTAAGAAATATTGATTCACCCCCCCCCCCCCCCCTCAGTATTTCCAACAATTGGTTTCAGAGCTTGGTTCCTTTAGTAGCAGTTTAACAACTGGAAGGAGATCATGGAGTACACCAAGAGTAGAGTTCCTCTATTTAATGGAGATAACTATGCACTTTGGAGTGGATGGATGCAAGTTCATTTACTTGCGCAAGGATATGAAGTTTGAGAAATTGTCGAGCAGGGCTACATAGCAACAAAATATGAACATTATAAGTGGACTTACTCAATCTGTCTATGTTAAGGTATTGGGTTGTAAGATAGCTAAGGAGGTATGGGACAAGCCTCAGAATATATATGTAGGAGACTCAAAGGTAAAGGAAGCAAAACTTCAAATTTACAAAGCTCAATTTGAACAACTAAGGGCGAAAGGGGATGAGAACATTGCAGCTTACTTTCAATGTGTAGATGAAATAACAAATGCGTTGGAAGGATTAGGAGAACCAGTTGTTAAGAAGGTCATTGTTCGTAAAGTCCTCAGAACTCTTCCATTAAGGTTTAATCCTAAGTTTTCAATATTAGAAGATAGATCATATTTAAGCAACTTGAGTATGGACGAACTACATGGGATACTTACAGCGTATGAAATAAAGATTCAAGAAGAATATGGCTCATCTAATATGGAAACCGCATTCGCAGCATCCAAGAAAACCGAGGAGGATCATATTTAAGCAACTTGAGTATGGACGAACTACATGGGATAAAACTGGGAAGGATCATATTTAAGCAACTTGAGTACGGAAGAATTACATGGGATACTTACAACTTATGAAATGAGGATTGAAGAAGAAGATGGCTCATCTAATATAGAAACTGCATTCACAACATCCAAGAAAACCAAGAAGGCCAAACAGGTATCCAAACTTAGATCTATTTGTTGCAAGGAGGAAGAAGAAGAAGAAGTAGGACTTTCATATGAATAATTTGCGTACATTACAAGGAAGATGAAAAGAACAAGCAAGTATAAAGGCAAACTTCCATTAGTATGCTTTAACTGTGGTGAGATAGGTTATTTTGCTGCTAAGTGTCCTCATAAGAATAAAACATTTACAAAAGGAAAAAAAGTTCAAAGAAATTTCAACAACCAAGGTAAGAAGGAAGGATTTAAGAAAAACTTCTTCTCCAAGGAAGATAGTTCCTCATCTGAAGAAGAAAGTGACAGTGATGAAGAAGAAAAAAAAAGAGTATAGAATGGTCTAGGCTACAAAGAAATCCTTGAGAAGGGTTCAAACTCCAAAAGGGAAAATGCACAGAAAACCTATGCTAAAGGATCTACCAAGCAAGGATGTTTCCCAACCAAAAAAAAGGTTCAAGATAGACAAGAAGGTTCTTGGAAAACAATTCCACGAAGAAGATTTCCTCCTAGGTATCAACCCACCTTTTATGGCTTTTGTTATTCATGTAGAAAGTTTGGGCATAAAGCTATAGATTATCGTATTTATGAAAGCAACTTTGGAAGATCTTTTAGGAATATCTATTCCAAAAATCTGCAAGCAAACTTTAGGCAAAATTATAACAGATTTGATTGGTTAAGAAATGGAGTAAAATTTTATAAATGCAACAACTTTGTACATTTGGCTAAGGATTGCAGGCTTATGCTCCCCTCAAGGGAATCACCACAGAATTAGAATGAACAAGTCTAGAAGAAGAAGACTGAAGGTGTGCTCTTGCATTAAAGGCTCAAAGTAAAAAGAATGTTTGGTATGTCGATAACAGTTGTTCTACACATATGAATGGAGATAGGAATAAATTTATATCTTTAAAGGAAGGAAAAGATGGAACAGTATCCTTTGGAAATGATGGATCTTCAAATGTCATAGGAACAGGTACTGTCAAGCTTGGAAGCAAGGATGCTATAGCAAAAGATGTGCTTCTTGTTGAAAATATGAATCACATTTTGCTAAGTGTAGGTCAAATGTGTGATCAAGGACACACAATGTTATTTGACTCAAAGAAATGTGAAATAAGAAAAGAAAAATCCGGTCAACTTGTGGCTATTGCAAGTAGAGCTCCAAATGACATATACACCTTAGATGAGGTCGTTAAAGGATGTTTCTTGGCAAAAGAAGATGAGAGTTGGCTATGGCATAGGCAAATGGGACATATAAACTTTGACAACCTTGTTAGAATTAGCAAAAAGAAAGTTGTGAGAGAAATGCCATTGATTTCAAAACCAACCAACATTGTATGTGAACATTGTCGGCATGGCAAGCAGACAAAAGTTAAATTCAAGACAAAAGAACACTTCACATCACAACCATTGGAATTAATACATACTGATCTATGTGGACCAATGAGGACTAAAGGATTGAATGATGAATTATATTTTATAGTAAAGATAGATGATTTTACCAGGATGACGGCTGTTAGTTTCTTGAAGAAAAATCTGAAGCATTTGAATGTTTCAAGATCTACAAGGAAATGGTTGAAAATGAAATTGATTTAAAGATTAAATGTTTGAGATCTGATAACGGCGGTGAATTTACCTCCAAAGCATTTCAACATTTTTGTGAAGAAAATGGAATAAAAAGGCAGTTCTCAACAGCGAGAACACCGCAACAAAATGGAGTTGCTGAAAGGAAGAATAGAACTATACAAGAAATGGCCAGAACAATGCTAAATGATTCAAAATTAGATGACAAATTTTGGGTTCAAGCAGTTGATACAGCTGTATTTATTTTGAACAAAAGTTTGCTTAGAAACAATTGTGATATGACTCCATACGAACTTTGGAAAGGAAGACCAGCAAATGTCAAATATTTTAGGGTATTTGGAAGCAAATGCTACATTAAAAGAGAAGATCAGGAAACAGGAAAGTTTGATTCTCGAGTAGACGAAGGTATCTTTGTTGGTTATTCACACAAAAGAAAAGCTTATAAATGTTACAATCAAAGACTTAAACAAATAGTTGAAAGCATCAATGTAACATTTAATGAAGATTATGGCTCAAAGGTTAATGAGGAAAGCTCCTCTTCAAGCAAACCAAAGACACATGAGTCAGAACCAGAAAAGGTCAAAGAAGAAGTCCCAGAGCAAGCACAATTGAATAAGGAAACAACTACCAACTAGGAAGAGATATGAGACGGACAACAGTTTGAACAAGAAACACCCCAAAGAATGGTATCAAAACAATCATCCATCAAATCAAATCGTTGGGAATCTCAATGAAGGAATAGGAACTAGAAGAAATTGCCAGCCTCGTGTACCACAACGAGCCCATCTTGCTCTCTTAGCTACATTTGAGCCAAACAATTTTTAGGAAGCCGGTCAAGATGAACATTGGGTAGCCTCTCTCTGCCTCTGCGCTGGCCCTCTCTTTGGCTCGAAATGATGCAAGCCCTCTACGTCACTTCTTCTCTACTACCTTTTGCTTAGGAGAAACTCTATCTCTCGTGACAGTTGCTACTACTGCAAATTTCCGATATCGCCGATGCCTTCAATCCTCCTGTGATCTACAACCGTCTGATACCATGTTGAAATTTCAAGTCTAACACGTTAGAAATCCCTACTCCATTATCTGGTTTAATTTCTCCTACTTGTTTATTCCATTAACAAATTATTTATAAATGTAAAGATTGAAATAAAAACAAATGTAGCCTTAACTTATATACAAATCAGAAACTAAAATACTGAAACAAACACACAAGGGACACTGTTATTTTTGGACAATCGTCCCCGAAAAAACCCAATGCAGGAAAACCGGTGCAACAGTTCTAAGGGTTTTATTATTATCCAAATTCTTGAGTACAACTAGGGTGCCGAAATGGCTCACCCAACAAAGATTGTTACGCGGCAGTAATACCTCTTCTCGAAGACAGATATTCAACCTTTGATCTCTAGTCTACCCCACGAAAATCCTTCCAGCGCTCCCACTTGGCCCTGCGTCAGCCCTGCTAGCTTCAGCGTAGCTCCTAAATCCAATGTGTCAACATCCTGGCTCTCTGCTTTAACTCTCTGAACTTTTGCGTCACCCACATATGCCCCTCAGCCTCTACGCACTCCTCAGCTGCCTCTGCGTAGCTCTAGATGCCTCTGCGAAGCTCTAGCTGCCTCTGCGTCAACCTATTCAGTCTCTGCGCTGACCCTTTGGCACTATCCTTGCATCTCTGCTATGTACTAACTGCCCCTCGCTGCAACAGACCACTATTTCGAAATTTCTTAGTAAGCCCCGATCCAAAAGATCGAACTGACTGATCAATCTTAGTTTATCTCCGACTGACCCTCAAGCCTCCTCTTATACCTTTCCTATTGAGTCTTCAACGACCGAGATTAAGTCCCTAATCAACAGCTAAGATTAGATTTGGCTTGATCCATGTCATTTAGAACATTCTCACCCAGTTTTATATTAATACCCATTAATATTTTAATTTTCCTAAGTTTAGACTTAGGAACCCCATTAAAAATATTAATTATTTTAATATTTCTCCAACCGGGTGGAATTTCCCCAAACCATTTCTGGGTCTTGGAGATCTTATGTGCCTTAGCCTCTCCACCAATTTTCATGGCTAGAGCACATCCAATGCTACCACAAATCAACATGGAGAAGCCATGATTCGATATTATTTGGCGGGAGGATTTCCGTGAAGGAAATCAGGACTCAGAGGGAATCTGGAAAGAACTTGTTCCTTAGATGATTTCTAGCGCCAAAGAAATCCAAATTCGAGTCTTGTTGGGGCAGAAGTAAGAGAGGAAGAAGAGAACATGTTCTACACTTATTTGAGCAGAGATGGTAGTCAATGGATTAAGGGATCAGGACTGTTGAAGTTTCTAAGTTTACTTGCTTAGAAACCCTCCATGCACTTTATCTGATTTATTCCTGCCTACTTGTTATTTTACTTAACAAGTTATTTATAATGTAAATACTGAAAATAAACACTAGTGCATGCTCAACATATTACAAATAAATAACTAAAGGAAACAGAAACAATCACACCATATGACACCATTATTTTTAGACTAATTTCCCCGGAAAAACTCAATGTGGTAAAACCGGTGCAGCTATCTAAGGGTTTTCTTATTAAGCAATATCAGAGTACAATCTGGGTGCTGAAACTGGCCTACCCAATAGAGAATTTCCTTGGCAGTAATACCTCTCAGTTTCTAACAAATCTCCTGGCTGAAACCCCAACTAAACCTTCCGGCAGCTACTCAGCACAAATCTGCCCCTGAAACCCCAGCGTCAGCCTCTCTATACTACATCAGCCCCTCTCTGCCTAGCGCTGGCCCTGCGTCACCCCTGATGGGTTTGCATCAGCCTTAGGAGGCCCTGCGTCAGCCCTCTGGCCCTCTGCATCAACAATGCCGGCCTCTCTGAGGCTCTACGCAGCTCCCAGCTACCTTTGCGTGGCCCTGCGTGAGCCCTGGCTGGATCTGCGTCACTCTCCTGGCTATTGCGCTGCTCTCCCGGCACTATCTCTGCCTCTCTGTCTCTTTGTACTCAAATGCCCCTCAGCTGCATCTCCCGATCACTAATTCTATCTCTCTTAGCAAACCCCGCTCTAGATAATAGAATGATTGATCACTCTGGTGTGTTCTCCTAGTGACCTTCAAGCCTCCTCTTATACTTTTCCTATTGACATATCAACAGCCGAGATTAAGTCCCTGATCAACGGCTAAGATTAGATCTGGCTTGATCCATGTCTTTTGGACCATTTTAACACAGTTTCATATTAATTCCCATTAATATTTTAGTTTCCCTAAGTTTAGACTTCGGGACTCCATTAAAAATATTAATTATTTTAATATCTCCTAAACTGTTTAGAATTTGCCCAAACCCTTTCTAGGTATTTGAGATCTCATGTGCCCCAACCTCTCCACCAAATTTAGTGGCTAGAGCACATCCGATGCTACCCCAAATCAACACTCCCTCTTAGCGAGGATTGTGCTCTAGGCTCTAGCAATACTCCTCACTGAGTATTACTCTGATCATCCGGCATCGGTACCTGTGCTGATGCTAGGCCTTCCTGCCCAAAATCCTCTGCATTGTTGCATCCTGTACTGTTGCCCATGGTTCTGCCACTGCCACTGCTACATCTGTATGACAACTCCCTCTACATCCGAGTTGCTGCTGGTCCTTTCTCCCCGCACTGCACTTCCTCTCATCATGTTGCATCGTGTTGCCCACTACTACACTGTAACTCAGTTACTGAGAAGTAAGTAACTAATCTCCCAATCTGACCTCCCTGTTGGGCTAGAGACACCCACTAATGCTGAAGCTCCCTCTGCCACTGACAAGTGCTCCCTCTCTGACCTCTGCGCTGCTGCAACAACTTCCTGCATCTCGCATTGTTGCACACCTCTCTGTGCCATCCTACATTGATGCAACACTCATGTGCCTCTCGCATTGTTTCAGCCTGCTAGCGTCGCGCTATCTTATGACTTCTGCACTGTAGCTCCCTCTGTTGCTCCATCTGCATCTGTCTCTACCTGACTCAGCTAGTCCTGCTACTCCTCTTCGAGGCTCCCGTAGCAAGGTCTAATTGAAGAGGTTGGGTACCTCAAGGATCCTGCCCCTTATCGCCTATAGTTCGACTGACTACAGCTCGATATCTCCCCACTTCTTCTCAAGTGGCGTGTGTGCCCTCATGGCACAGTCATCGTCTATCAAAACTTCCTTCTCTGCCCGTGTTGGCGCTACCTTAGTCTCAGAAGACTCTCCCTTACTCTTCTTTCTCAGACACTGGGTCGCATAATGACCCAACTCCCCACAGTGGAAGCACTTGATCTTGGGGAGATCTTTCTTCTTCCATTTTTCCTGCTTTCCCTCAGATGCTAGGGCAACATATCCCTCCTCCTGCTTGACTTTGATCCCCTTGCTGCTGCTACCTGTCTTTGACTACTGTCTGATCTCTTCCTGGCGAAGAGCTGCCCACATCTTGTCCCAAGGTGGGAGAGTTCCTCTGCCCAGTATACTCTGGACAAATACCTCCCAGTCTTCTAAGACAGCATTCAGGGTTGTCCTCACCATCAACTCCTGATCCGGTGTCGCTTCTATAGCAGTCAACTGATCTCGGATCTCATTTAGTCCTCCGAGGAAGGTGTCAATCGACTCTCCCTTCTTCATCTGATACGACCTCAACTGATTCTCAAGTAGCATTCTTCTCTACACAGAAGTATGCTGGTACAATTTCTTGAGAGCCTCCCACATCTCAAATGTCGTTTCCTTCTCGGCTATGTGTGGTACTACATGATCCTTGACCCCATCAAGGATAATGCTCTTGGCATCCTCGTACTTGTCGTTATCATTGGGGTCGACTGGGATAGCTATTACCTTCAAGGCGAAGTTCTTGACACGATTCTTGTCAAGTACGGATAAGATTCTAGCCTTCAAGACTGCAAAGTGTAACAACCTATCTATAAATATAGAGAACACAAGAATAATAGCAGACATACGATACATGCATATGATAGCTACATATGCATGTGTCACATACACCGCACTAGTATTTATATACTAAATTAACTATAAGTATTAAATATCATGACACTTCTTTGAATAGAAGTTCTACTCATCCATCAACACCCATATTGTTTAATGTATCATGATTAATGGGTAAATACTAAATTTAAAATGTATAACGTAAACATAACTATAAAAGATAGATGTTAAAAATTAAGCTAAATCCTAAAAGATGGCTATATAATTATATATTTTAGATTATTAATAAATTAATAAAATAATTAAAAATATATATATAATAAATTAATTAAAGGAAGGGTACTTAGTATAACCTTAGGATCTTTATATTAAAAAGAAGTATTTTATTAAATCATAAAATAAATATATTAATTACGTGACATGGAAGGGTGTCACGAGGAGGCAAAGCGGTGGGTTGCTGGTGGAAGGGCGGTCACCGCCAAGAAACAAGATATAAACCACAGAGAAGAATTTTGGAGGGGATCCGGGAGGAAGAAGAAATCAGTGTTGTTAAAATCGCGATATTATCGTGATTTTATCATTTAATCGCAAGTTTTTCATCAAAACGAGAATACCCCAAGTAGTACTCGCATTTTTTTATACGTGATTTTTTTGGTAATTATCGTGGAGGGTCAGGGCAACGCGGTTTATAAGGAAAAAAACAAATTTCTTTTATTTCATTTGGACAACAGAGCACGCGGAGGGCTGTGGAGACTTGGTGTGTTGGAGAGGCTTGGAGATTTTGCCATTTTGGAGCTAAATCAACTACGTGGAGGAGAAAATCAAAGAGTGTGCTAAGGAGTTGACCGATTATCTCCATAAAAACGGTATGGGCACCAATTTTTTTTTTGTTTTCAATGTTTTGAAACTTTGTTTTTGTTTTTTTTCAATGTTTTTGGTTGGGTTTGGAATGGGGTTTTTGACATTTGTCCAATGTAATTTTTTTTTAGTTTTTTGGTTGGGTTTGGAATGGGGTTTTTGACATTTGTCCAATGTATTGTTTTTTTAGTTTTTTTGGTTGGGTTTGGAATGGGGTTTCTAAGTTTCTTAAATTGTATGTAATTTTTTTTTAGTTTTTGTACAATGTAAAAATTAAAATACTAAATTGTAAGTTTGTAACTTGTAAATACTAAATTGTAATCCTTATTTTCCCATAGGTTCACAACTTCACTGAAACACCATTCAAGTTTTCAACTTCAAAGTTCAAAATCAAACATGCCAAGGAAATTGGATCCTTTCTTGGAATATGCTGAACCTAATGCTCTGAATGATAGACTAAACTTGACTTGCAAGTTGTGTGGGCACCATATGTCCAAGGGGGGTACAGATTGAAGTATCACCTTGCAAAAATACCTGGATTTGATGTAGGGCCTTGCAAAAATACAAATCCTGAACTCATCCAAAGAGCCATGAAAGCATTGGAAGCTTTAGACCAGAATAGAGAGGCCAAAGAAGAAGTGAAGAGGCAACTAAAAAAGTCAGCTGAACAAGCAAGTGGCACTGGTTCTACTGCAGCATCAACCAATCCGGTAGCTGCCACATCATTTTTTGTTCCTCGAACCACACTTGGTTCACAGCCATCTATCAGTTCAATGCTAAAAAGAACTGAGAAAGAACAAGCTGACAAGTTGCTGGCAAAATTTCTCCTTTGGAGTGATATTCCTTTCAGCATTGTAAGGAATAATCCATTTTTCCAACCTGCTATTGATGTTATTGCAACTGTTGGCCCAGGGTACAAAATCCCTTCTTATCATGATTTTAGAGGCCGGATTTTTCAAAATGAAAAGCTTGACTGCACCCAAATATTGGAGGATTTTAGGGCATCATGGGCACAAACAGGATGCATTGTTATGTCAAATGGTTGGACTGACCAAAAGGGGAGAACCCTTATAAACTTCTTGATTAGTTGTCCCAAGGGGACTATGTTTATCAAATGTGTTGATGCATCTGCACAAATCAAAGATGCAAGAACTTTATGTGATTTGCTAGATGTGTTTATTTTGGAGGTGGGTGCAGAAAATGTTGTCCAAGTCATAACGGACAATGCTGCAAATTAGGTTGCTGCTGGCAGGATGCTTATGGACAAGCATCCTACTTTATTTTGGACACCTTGTGCTGCACACTGTATTGATTTGATGTTGGAGGACATAGGGAAAATTCCCTTTGTCAAAGATATTGGACCCTTCTAACACAGTTTTATATGAATTCCCATTAATATTTTATTTTCCCTAAATTTAGACTTAGGGACTCCATTAAAATTATTAATTATTTTAATATCTCTCAAACTGTTTAGAATCTGCGCAAACCATTTTTGGGTATTGGAGATCTCATGTCCCTTAGACTCTCCACCAAGTTTCGAGGCTAGAGCACATCCAATGCAACCCCAAATCAACACTCCCTCTTAGTGAGGACTATGCTCTAGTAATACTCCTGATTGAGCATCACCTTGATCATCCGGCATCGGTCCTTATGCTGATGCTACGCCTGCTGCCCAACATCCTCTGAAGCTGTTGCATCATGTACTGCTACCCATGGCCCTGCCACTGCCACTATTGCATCTATACAGCAACTCCCTCTGCATCTGTGCTGCTACCCATGGCTCTGCCACTGCCACTGTTGCATCTGCACTGCAATCCCTCTCATCATGCTGCATTGTGCTGCCCATAGCACTGCCACTGCTAACTGTTGCACTACAACTCAGTCACTGAGAAGTAAGTAACTGATCTCCCAACTCTGACATCTTTGTCGGGCTAGAGACACCCTCAATGTTGAAACTCCCTCTGTCGCTGACAAGTGCTCCCTCTCTGACCTCTACGTTGTTGCAACAACTCTATGCATCTCGCATTGCTCCCTCACGCTGTCCTAGGAATCCTGCACTGTAGCTCCCTCTGTCATTCCATCCGCATCCGTCTCTACTGACATCCGCCAGCACTGCTACTCCTCTTCGGGGCTCCCGTAGCCAGGTATAATCCAAGAGGTTGGGTACCTCAAGAATCCTGCCCCTCATTGCCTATAATCTATCTGACTATAGCTCGATGTCTCCCCACTTCCGCTCAAGTGGCATGTGAGCACTCATGGCACAATCATCATCTGTCTCCACTTCCTTCTTCGCCCTTGCTGGCCTAGCTTGGTCTCGAAAGCCTCTCCCTTGCTCTTCTTCCTCGAACACTGGCTCGCATAGTGACCCAGTTCCCCACAGTTGAAGCATTTGACCTTGGAGAGGTCCTCCTTTCGTTTCTCCTGCTTTCCCTCAGATGCTAGGGCAGCGTCCTCCTCTTCCTCCTTCTTGACTCTGATCCCCTTGTCGTTGCTTCTCATCTTGCTTAGCCTTCTGATCTCTTCTTGTCGAAGAGCTGCCCACATTTCCTCCCAATCTGGAAGGGTCGCCTTGCCCAGTATTCTCTAGACAAACACCTCCCAGTCTTCTAAGACTGCGTTTAGGGTTGTTCTCACCATCAATTCTTGATCCGGCGTAGCCCCTATGGAAGTCAATTGATCCCGGATCTCCTTGAATTAACTGGGGAACGTGTCTATCTACTCCCCTTTCTGCATCTGGTATGACCGCAGCTAATTTTCAAGTAGCAACCTTCTCTGCACAGAAGTATGCTGGTCCAATTTCTTTAGGGCCTCCCACATCTCATTTGTCGTGTCCTTTTCGGCAATATGTGGTACTACATGATCCTTGACCCCGTCAAGGATGATGCTCTTGGCCCTCGCCATTGCTTCCTCATACTTGTCGTTCTCAGTTGGGTCAACTGGGATTGCTATCGTCCTCAAGGCGAAGTGCTTGACACGATTCCTATCTAGAACGGACAATATTCTAGCCTTCCAGACTATGAAGTTTGAGGCTCCGTCTAGTTTGTCCTGGTCTCTTACCCCGTTCACTGCCATCTCGCTACTCCTCTACTTCCCTCCTGGAAGTTCTCAGTGTGACTCCCTTTAAGCCTCGATTTCCCTCCTGGAAACCCCTCTACCAATGTCGAGATGCCCCCACTCCGTTCCTTAGTGCAGTTGCATCATTGATCTGGATTTCTTGGCTAGAAATCCTCAGCAGCAACTCCCTCCTCTTTGGTCTTGCCCTGTTAGGTACTGTTCTGACTACAGTGCCCCACCAGCTTCACTCTGCAACTTACCCACAGCTTCCTAAGCCCCAGCAAACTGAAGGTTAGAGCTTCTAGGCTTTGCGCAATCCTAGCACCAGCAAAATCTGCACCTTGCCACAGACGTCAATCCTTCCTGACTGAGAAAGATGAACGGGCACTGCGTAGGTCGAGTCTGCTCCCCTCTGCCACTGCGCTGATCCTCTTCCCAGCTCAAACTTGATGATGCAAGTACTGCGTCACCCCTTCCTTGCTGCTTCTCTGCTAGGAACAGCTTCTGTCACTTGGGACAATTGTTTTCTGCTACTACTGCACTTAGTTGATGTCCTCAGTTCTCACGTGATCTGCAACCACCCTCTGATACCATGTTGGAATTTCTAAGTCTAACTATTAGAAACCCTTCATGTACTTTTCTGATTTATTTCTGCCTACTTGTTCTGATTAATTAACAAGTTATTTACCATGTAAATACTGAAAATAAATAGAAGTACATGCTCAACACATTACAAATCATCAACTAAAGGAAACAAAACAAGCACACAAGTGACACCATTGTTTTTGGACCAATGTACCTGGAAAAACCCAATGCGGGAAAACCGATGTAGGTATCTGATGGTTTTAATTATTAAGCAGTTTCATAATACAATCTGGGTGCCAAAACCAGCTCACCCAACAGAAAATAATCTCGGCAGTAGTACCTTGCAGTTGGAGATAGATGTTATAGCTGAAACCCCGGATAAACACTCCGACAGCTCCCAGCTCCAATCTACCCCACGAAAACCCCAGCGTCAGCCTCTAGGGACTGCGTCAGCCCTTTCTGGCCCAACGCCTGCCTAGCATCACCCTAGCTTGCCCTGTGTCAGCCTCTGGAGGCACTGCATCAGCTCTTATAGCCTCTGCGTCACCCACGCTGGCTCTGTGAGGCATTGCGCAGCTCCTGGCTGCCTCTGTGTGAACCCTGGCTGGCTCTGCGTTCCTCTCTCCCGGCTTCTACACTAACCCTCATGGTACTATCTCTGCCTCTTTGCTTCTATATTCACTGCCCCTCAGCTGCAACTCTGATCACTCTTTCGACTTCCTCAGCAAACCCTGCCCTAGAAAATCGAAATCTTGATCAACTCGGTGTATTCTCCAAGTGACCCTCAAGCCTCCTCTTATACTTTTCTCGTTGACAATTCGACAGCCAAAATTAAGTCCCTAATCAACGGCTAAGATTAACTTTGGCTTGATCCATGACTTTTGGACCCTTCTAACACAGTTTTATATTAATTCACATTAATATTTTATTTTCCCTAAGTTTAGACTTAGGGACTCCATTAAAAATATTAATTATTTTAATATCTCTCAAACTATTTAGAATCTGCCCAAACCATTTCTAGGTATTCGAGATGTCATATGCATTAGCCTCTCCACCAAGTTTTGAGGCTAGAGCACATGCGATGCTACCCCAAATCAACACTAGTAACTGGCTGAGGACCATCTTGGAGAAAAAAATTCTCCTAGGGATATCATTCACAAAATGGTGGGTAACATCTGGCTCCAACTGGGACATGATCTCTCGAAGAAGTGGATGAAGCTACTCAAATGGTAGGTCGCGATCCAACAGTCTCTTGGTTATCGTAGACCAATTACCTGCACATATCAACGACTAAACCCACGGGGCAGCATGTTTTTTTACAGTGTCTTATGATCACCCATGCTTAGTGTTAGGCCATAAAATCAACAGAAAAAATAAAATATGCAAATTTTAATCTTATGATCACCCATGCTTAGTGTTAGGCCATAAAATCAACAGAAAAAATAAAATATGCAAATTTTAATTTAAATGCATCTAATCTACCACGAGAATATCATATGAGGTTAGTTCTAATGCAAACTCAACATGCGATGCATCCTACTCTAACATGCATATCAAACAACGTCACGTGCTAGGTATAATCATAGACCCAATGCAACCAACATATCAATTGATACAAGAATGCATGCTTCCATGATTATTTTTGCAACGGACCTGACAATACAAATGGGAATAATGATATGAGGGGTTGCGAGGGATGGAGGTGGGAAAACAAGAGACCCATATGCCATAGAAAGGAACGCTAGAAGAAGGAAAAGACACCAGTCGAGAGGATTGAATTTGATCCTCCAACCAAGAGATGGAAATGTCAATGATCAAGTATATGAATCTTTGATGAAGAACTATCTCGGGCCTATCATCCTTAGGGTAAGGAGTAAAAGACTCATACATGTTTAGGATGATGCTATTTTGGTCATTTGGAAAGCAAGAAGTGGACTAATCATTGTATTTAGGGAAAAACCATGTTCTTGATTCTTCATGGGGAAAACAGCCCTTCATCAAAACTAGAATGAACATCATCACAAACATTTATTTCCAGGGCAAGGGAGGAGCGTTCAGACATGAAGAAAAACCCTTTATCGGTGGCATAGCCTAGGGGAGCATCTTCCTCAATTTCTTCTATATTAAAATCATCAGAATTTCCCACAATCTTGGAAGGCTCTTCTTTGATTGAATCATCTTGGAACATAAATAAGAGACCTTTCCAACCACTAGGAAGGGCTTTATAAGGACCAACATTGTTATTCAGAAGGGGCAAAGCATTTTCTTCTTCCTTGAGCTCATTCTTATGGACTTGAGAAACCATGGGGTCTTCCTTTCTATAATCATACCCAATTCCGCAATCAACAGCCCAAAAATCACTCATAGATTCTTCATTTATTTGACTATCATGATCTTCCTCGGAATCCTCCCATTCTTCACTATATATTTGGTGTTGGTTAGGATGTCATTCATTCTCTTCTTTAAACAAGGACTTTTCCTCCTTCACTCGTTAATGAAGAATGATCTCCTAGGCATTTACTACAGGATTTTGATAAAATGCCTCAAGAATAGGGTCATCTGTAGGACTCTCTTTATATTCACCCTTCGTGTTATGGAGCCTATCCAATTGCTCACAATAGTGTGAGAAAATCTCTTGGGAGTTATATGTGGCTATCAGTTTCCTGCAAGACTTTTCATATTCCATCATCCATTATTGTAATGTCTGAAGGCTCACCATGTTGAGATCTTCCTCAAAATCCTTGGAGGACATGCTTTCCAATTCATGAGGCTCTCCTTTGGCACCATCCTTAAAGTATGCATCAATAAGACACTCTTCCTCAAACATAAAACCATATTCAATAACTTCCTCCTCTTGAAGGGCCACGTCCAACATTTGGCATATATCTTCATGAGATTGGAAACTCGACCCTTCATGTAACAAGAAGCGCGTAGTCAACACTGGAAGAGAAAGAATGCTCTTAGGTTCACATGAATCAAGCCAATCAGTATTTGGGGCAATGGATAGGACAAATAATTCCATTTGGTCACAAGGTTGAGTTATATTTTGCTTTAAAAAGCACCTTATGAACCTTATGATGTGATTGGCTGCGGAATGTGGATCCCCATCGAACATTGGCATATTCTTCATGCATTTCGATGAGGGATACTGCGGGATCCCTGTCACTTTTATGGCGGGAATATATGTGTTCAACATGTTGCTGGGTCCTTAATGACATGGGAGTCACCAGGGTGAATGAAATTGCCTTGAAAAATGCTTGCTTCACCCTACATGCATTGACTTTAGTGATCAATGAAGAACCAGGGCTAATGGAGTCGCCAATAATGATATGTCAATATGTCGTATGGGGAACAAAACACATGATTTGTGTCCCCAACAACAGCGCCAAAATGTTACGCTCAAACAAATAGGGGGCCTAAAAGGGACTCCTAAAGGGACAACTGCCAGGTCAAGGGCAACGATGGAGACTTAGCCCATTGTCACCTCAGCGAAGACTCCCCACTCTTTATGGACTTTCACCGATGGGAGGAGACCCAGTATATAGAAATTCACTTGTGATGGATGAATCAACAAATGGATGCAAAGTGACCTTAGTGATCCTTTTCTTAGGAGATTAAGAATAAAGCTTTCTTGCTTTTCAAGCAAGGTACAAAGCTTTCTAGGAGAAGGAGGTGAAGATTTAAGGGCTAGGTTTGAGGAATATGCCTTGTAAAGGAGTTTCCCAATCCCTAAAATCCTATTGAACTTGACTTCCGAGGTGGTTCTTGAAGAATTAACTTTTCAAAGGTCTGGGACCACATGGGACCAAGTGGACCCATCTTAGGTTAAGGGGAGTGAGTCTCGCAACCAATGATGATCTTAACCTAGACAAGGAAGGGGAAAGGATCAAAACAAGAATTTCCACTTAAAGATGTCAAATTGATCCTATGAGGTACTAGCCTAGGGAACACCAGGGCAAATTTTGATCTCAGAGCTAGGGCTTGGGATATCGCACAATCCCACCGTCGGAATGGCTTCAAATTTGGAGGAGACCTTGAGAACACACCAACACAACAGAAGTTAGGAAATCAAACTTTTTCTATGGCTGCTTTGTCAAGAAAGTGATGCCCTAGGTGACCCAACTTGACTAGACTTAGAAGAGGGGAAAATGTGAAGAAAAATGTTCTTTGAGTGATCACCTATTGGTAGACCAGTGACTAATCCTTTGGGGAGAATAGAGTCTAGGAGAATGATGAGAAAGGACTTCGTTTCTGGGTCAAGGAGGCGTTAAGGACTACTTCGATTGAGCTTTAGGGCAAGAAGAAGTGACTTTAAAGCTTTTATAATTCGCTTTGCAAAAAGAGATGGTTTATCAAGATAAATTCAATGGTAGAATTATCCCTAAGAGATTTCATTCAACATACATTGCGCATACGTTGAGAGATGCTATATAGAAATAATAATTCCACAATTTCGCAATTATGCAATGCAACAATTAGCCCTAGTATAGCGAAAATCCCATTCCAATGTATATGAAAAAATAAAACAAGAATAGCATTAAATGTGTGTACTTACATGTAAGAGAACATATCCAACCATCAACAATTTGACAATAAAGAAGCTCCAAGATAAGGCACTCCAATCCAAATATCAAAATTCATCCATGCTCTAATTCACCCTCCAAGAAAAAGTGTGAAATTCTCAAGAGAGAAGAATGATCCAATCCAAAGTGATCATACAAATGAATTCATGTTTCTCCTATTTATACACTCATTAGGAGTTCGAATTACCTAATTTGAGCCTACATTAGCCCATCAACTAAAATAACATGCAAATAACTATCTATTAGTAACAAGCCCACCCAACTAGTTCATAAATAAAATAATAATAAGCCTCCCAAGAGGTCGAATAATCAATGATACATGTTGTTGGGCTCTCTAAGAGGCCCGATGAAGTCCATAAGTGTGAAGATGATGAGTTGGACTTCCAAAAGTAATGGTCAAGGGGTTGGCCCCTTGCCCTCCACATAATAAACCTGTGGTGCTCCCAATGGCTGTGAGGGCAAACAAGTGACCTCATGGGTCTCCAATTAAGTCAAAGATGCATGTAGACCATATGCAAGGGCTCAATGATGGTGTAAGTGATGCCACATCAACATCCAAGTCTTTGGTCATTTGCCAAGTGCATGGTACATCTATGGGGCTGGCTGGGCAAAGGTGAACCAAGTGCATCTTCCTCGTCCAATAGGCGAATCTCGAGCAATCTCTGAACATCTCTGGGGATCCATGGGGTGTTGTCCACTACTGTGGAGGCCCATGGCTCTCAACGCACACCCTACATGTACCAATGTAGCCCTATGGAGGGTTAGGACCCCGTATAGGGAGACCAAACCCAAGATAGCGACCATTTGCAATCCTGCATAAGACCCAATGCATCCCCTAGCCTTCCAATACAACAAATCAACAAGGAAATCAAGTAAAAGAGCCTTACAAACCATGTACAACAGGTGGGGACTTCATAATGTCATGCCCTTCCATAATGGGCTTTGGCATGTGCTAATGTCTCCAAGCTCCAAATGGGGTTAACCAAGTATCCTATTAGGTGGTTTCTACTTTTAAATGGGATAATATGTCCAAGGTACATCCTCTAAAGGTGGTGGCATGTGATAAATAGATGAATGGAGTAGGGAATGAAAAGGGGTAGCCCTGGGCCACATGGTAGGGTACAAGGGTAGCTAGTAAAAGGGAAGCCCACATTTGGGTATATAAGGTATAGGAGGGAGCAATCGCGTTACATGAGGTGCCTCGACCTTGATTTTTCCACCCTTCTTTATATGCCTTTTGTTTTTTATGATTTTTCTTCAATTAACTACTCGGGGTTCAAGGGGTGAGAGCATGATGTGTGAGATATTGCAATGGATACCCCTCCTAAGGTAGGGTGGTTCATTTCCCACCAGGAGTTGGAACAATCATGGGTTCCTATATGATGAAGGAGGCTCATAGAGCCTATAGAAACCAGGGTGATGGCCATGATGATGGGGTAGAGCTCACATATTGGCTTTTGCCCACATGCTAATTGTGTTTGTCCCAGCCATCTTTTGCATTTTGTGGTACATTTCCTATTGAATGTGGCCAATTATGCTTTTACTTTTATTTTTAGCTACATGAACCTCTAGGGCATCATTCCAGGCCTGACCCAGGTGTGGGCAAGGGGAGGGTGAATGCTAACCCTATGTGGACCTAGTGGAGGAATGTGGACCCAAGTGGGAAAAATGATGAATGGGGTTATAATGAGTGGAAAGGGGGGAATATATGTGGATGAAGGAGCGGGACCACGCAACCAAAATCGAGGTTTCCCAATGGTCAGTAAAAGAGATCCCAAGGGACTAGAATCCAAGGTTAACATCCAAAAGGGGTCTAGGGGACAAATGTACATACCTAGCCCATTCTTTCTGTCAAATCCGCCCATTAATCCATGCCTCGAAGTATCCATGATAAGCAAACTATAATACTTAATTACCAAATGACAAGGCATACCTTAGGTTTGGGAGGCCTGCCTTCAAACATACGATCATGGCGACGGACCTCATGATTGCCTTAGGTTGCGGAGAAATAGCACAACGACCTAGTTGGTGGTTGCAATGGGCTACTGGCAATTGCTGAAGACCATCTTGGAGAAAAAAATTCCCCTAGGTATATCACCCACAAAATGGTGGGTAACAAGGTTAAGGACCACATAATTCCTCATCTTCCCGATAAGAAATCTGTTAGAAATGTGGGAATCTCTTACAAAGCTCTATCAGAGCGACAACCAGTACAGAAAGATGGTACTCTGAGAGAAATTGAGGAGCACCAAGATGGCTAGGGAAGAAGTAATAGGTTCATACCTCACTCACATTGTAATGTCCCCTCTCGGATGATAGGCAAAGGGACAACTCACTAGCTCATTCTTGAATCCAAAGGCTAGAGTCGTAGGAGAAACATTAATAAATGGGGTCAACTAGGAAATAAAGCGTCACGGGTCATGCGACTCAATAAAGTGGCATCTTCAATGACAAAAGGATAAAGGTGATGGGAAAACATTGGAAAAGGCAATAAATTAAAAGAAGAGGGAAAATGAATTCAAAATTGGAGAAAGGCGGATAAACAAGGAAAAAGGGATTAAAAGAGAAAAAAATGGATTTTCCTCCCATCATCATGCATTTTTATCTTTGTGGAGATCAGATTTGGAGAGCTCATCACTCATCTCTTCCTTGGACAAAAACCCTTGGATTGAGAGCTGGTTTTGGTTGACGATCATTCACCCTAGCTAGTTGAAGGAGAGATCAACCAGATCTCTAATCAGGTTCATTAGTTGAAAAGGAACATCATTGTTGTCACTCAGGGAGATTAGATTACTTGGTATGGAAACTCTTTTCCCCCCAACACACAGTTCTGCTAGTTGTCATGTCATCGGAAGGGGATCCGAGTATGGCTTCATGAGCAAGATGGGGAGATAAGGCTGTGCGATTGGGTAAAATTCATAACATCTAGTGATTGAAAAAAAAAATCTAGATATAAAAGGAACATGCACAACCGAATGAAAATCAGATATGGGAGTTAGTGGCCTGTACAGGGGAATGTAAACAGCTACAGACAGTTCTGAAAGTGTAAAGACCAAGACATAGTTTCTGTTCGAAATTCCAAAATCACAAAAAAAACTTTGAAAAAGTGGCATTGCAATTTCGAGTGCTCTCTGGAAATATAAAGTTGGCCAACATACAAGATCCACAACCCCGCTATTTATAGGCAACTTTTGTAAGGTAGCAGGTTCATCTGGGTAGTATAAATTGAGGCATAAATATATGGTCTTTGTGAAAGATCATATCTGAATGAAAGACAGAATATATGTACCTTTTCCTATTTAGGCGAACAGCAAGAATGGCTGTAACAAAATTCAGCTCCTTGACAGCAGTTCCTGTTTCAGTGTTGAATAAACAGAGCCGACGGGGAGACAATGCAGGCTGCCATCAGTGAAAAATACAATGAGAATGCTACCATGTGTGTATAAACTACATGAAAGCAATTCAGAGAAACATGATCGGATGTATTTAAAAATGCAACAGAATACCCCAGACCAGTGTGCAAGAGTCAAAGGAGATCTAGACTTGCAAGATGAGATTTTCCCTCACCTGCTCTCCTGCTCCAACTATGGCAAGGAGGCTTGTACTATAGAGCATTTCAACAATGCTTAAAGCTCCATCAGCTATTAACATAATAAAAATGGAAGTTAAACCAACTTAAGCCATAAATGCATGAAATTATTAGACGTAAAACTCATCTGTGATGACTAGTTTATTTTTTATTAGTGAAACTGTGATTTAGTAAAACCTGTGCAGCATCAACACATCCATGATGGAGCAAAATTCATCTACATAACTGACTACACTGACTCCTGAGTACTTGATACTTGGCAGCTGGGAATTCATTTCCACACAAATTGATGACAGTTTATTGTCCACGGTCAAATTTTTCCAGCCATGGAGAACTAGCCCTCATGCCTTAAAGGCTCTACTAACTTCAATTCATTAATCAACAATGCTGTGCAACTGGAAGCAAATAACCAAATAGCCATATTGAATATGGGTTAACACACCTTTTGAATGTCACTACTTGGCTGATTTTCAATGCATAAATAAAGAAAAAGAGGCCTAAACAGATTTTATCAAAAAACAACATAGGGATCTCTTCTGTGGCTTCCAAGTCAAAGGAGTTTGCAAGTACTTTGCAATTGCTAAACCTACATCCAACTAAAAGAGACAGAAAAGAGCATTTTTTTATGTACAATAATTGACTATTCAGATAATATAAAACAATTATATTAATGTCCACAGATGACAAAAACAGATCAGTGGGACTTGAAAATACATTAATTTCCAAACATTAAGCGGAAGAGCCACAGCTACTCCTGAAAGCAGAAAGATAAAGAAACGGCAGCGGAAATTACAGAAAAGAGAATGAGGAAGCCTAGAGGGTAAAACCTAGAAAGGAGAATGAGAAAGCACGCCACATTAGCACTTGAGGTAGAGGTAGAGGGAGCAAAAACATCTCCATTTGCATCAATCATTGGGTACCAATGCAACACTTGTTAATGTCCTCCAAGGAGTGCCAAGGGTTTACAGGGCTTTGCTGGTTCACCATGGGAGTAGCCCGAAAGTGATCAATCAAAGCTTTCCTAACATTAGAAACAAAAGAGAAAAATCTAATGAATGGTGTCTAGTTGCTCAACTTAAGCTAGAAGGTAGCTCTGCCCTCAAAGCAGATATATCTTTGTGTCCTTCTGAAAACGGGTCGTCTGGCCACAAAATGGGAGGATGTGCACTGCCTCACCAATCTAGAATCACCTATGTCCACAACTGGGGAGTCTACACAGCACTTAACACCTCCAATTACCAAGATAAGTTGGAAGGAGGTGATAAACATGGTGGGAGTCGGGACAACATCAAGATAAATCTCATAAGGCCTACCCCATGTATGATATAAGTAATCACCTCATGTATGTAGAGATCCAAATGCTTCTTACGAGAATAGAAAAAGAAAGTAGTCAATGACCCCCTAGAATCATGGTATAGAGCATAGATGAAAAAAACAGTGCAAAATCACCAACATCACGATTGTTTATGATGATAACCACAAAACTAAAAATCGCCCTGGAACAATTGCAAGATTTGGAAAATACCAGAAATTGTGATTTTTTTTAAAAAACAGCAAAAATTGCCAGAAAATCTTGTCAAAGTGGGAACAAATGCCAAGGCTGAATTTGACCATCCTAAAATGCAGATTTTGATTTTTTTCCTCATTTGTCTTTGCAATTATTGTGGAGTGAGAGGGAAGGTGTTTAACATCATCGACAACCAATCTTAGGAGGGCCAAACCATTGTTCTCATCGCCCTCAAAGTTTTTTTATTGGAGCAATGATCAATTCCTATCTGCCTATGGTTTTCATATTCTCAAATCCCAAGGATTTCTTCAAATTCTACCCTATTAACTAGCTCTTTTCTAAATTTATGCAAGGTTTTCAAACTGCATGTTGCTTTCCTTTTATTATCACTTTTCATGGCTCATAGAGCATTTTTAACAGCAAACTGTTATTTACACCTGTTGACCACTACTGGTCAACTTCCCATGCAGTACACCCTCTTTTCTTGGCAGAAAGGGGTAGCACCTGAACGACGTGTCCGTGCCAGCCTACAGTCATCAGCAGCTTGATCATTTCAATTGTAAACCCAGTCTGCATGTATGAATTGTAAATAATCTAAGCAGATCAGAGTCATGTATGTAAAATTGCCTAGGTGGACCTAACTTTCTATGATAATCTATGTCCCGGAAGGTTTTTCGTCTCACCGATCCATGGATCGGCAGAGTTTTCCTTCAAACCTGACCCCAAAGCCGGGATGGATTTTGTCATTGGAATTTTAGGAAAATCCTAGTGTGTTGATCTGCTAGATTATAGTTGTGTCGCAGAACTGGGAGATTTGTGAGGGTCTATGTTAAAGGGGTTTTTTCCCCTTGAGATGTAAGTTGTAAAAGTCATGATGTAATGTGTCTTGAGGGTCGAAAAATGTTTTAAATCCCCTCGTGAGTCCTAAGTCCTAGGTCCTAAGTGATGTTTCCAAAGGTTTAGTTCGATGATCCATTTAAAAAATGAAATAAAATAATAAAATAAATAAAAACTAAGAAATTTAAAAATTTAAAAAAATGAAATAAAATAATAAATAAATAAAATAAATAAAAAATAAAAAAATTTAAAAAGTTTAAAAATTAAAAAAATAAAATAAAATAATATTTAAGTGAATAAATCGACGGATGAGATCAAGAGATGTCTTGATCCTCATCAACGGTCGAGATCATTTCTACATGGATCATTCGAACTAGCCGTTGGGATCATTCCTTTATATAGGGTCTTAGGTGGTCATTTCAGATTCATTGGATCTGTGAGTCTGATACTGAAGAAGCTCTCTTGTAAATCTGTTTCTGGTTAATAAAAGAAGACTTTGGGGTCCATATCTTGCTGGTGTTACTCTCTTGAAATGCTGTGAGATTGTTTAAATTTCTGCATATGTTATTTTCAGTTGTTAATAATAGCTTTTGTAGAGTATTGTGAGCACAGGTATCTTGTTCACTTGCTGGGGTTTGAGTCTGTTAGGGTTTCTGAAGTAATGGCAGGTATCTCCATTACTGTTTGAGATCTAGCAGCATTTTTGCCCTCTTTATTGACAGTTGTTTTGAGTTGTGCAGAAAACATCATTGAAGGAAATTTTGTGGGCGTTCGGGGAAGTTCTCGGCTGAACCAGCCAACTCCCGCAAGCATTTTTTGCTGAGCCCAGTTGGATTTGATCCTGGGTCTATCATTCGGTTTATTTTTCTAAGTTTGCATGAGAGATTTTCTGAAGTTCTTCACAGTTACAATCTGAAATTTCTGTTCTTTAAATATTTTCCGTGCTTATTGCCGAATCTGGCTGTTAAGGGGCCAAATCTGTAAATTATTAAGCTGATCTAGGGTTTTAATATTTTTTTTCTTTATGCAGTTTTCATTAGAGTTTTTTTTCGTGTACAGGGCTTTCATTGCACTGACTAGGGTTTTTGCAGGCTCATGTACTTCTGATCTGAGGTTGTAAAAGCATGTGCTAAAGCTGTGATGGGCATTATTTCATGCATCAGTACACTAGCTGGATAAAAGAGAACGTATTCAATCCATCTGATCAGCAAACTAAAGGTCAATATAGTTGTGGATTACGCCTGGGTTTTCGTTGAGAAGCAAGCTTCCTTTTATCTGTCGCCGTCTATTTGTTTGGCACGCGGGTCAGCCGATTTCATCACACAGGCGGAGTAAATTCGGATAGACAGTAAATATCCTCAAGCGATCTCAGTCCCTGGTGCCGTCGATTTGTGCAGCATTTAAAAAACGTTACGGTTTGTATAAAATCGCGTTTGATCAGCAAACTCAGAGCCATATTCGCGTGCCAGGACTTCCCCGTAAAAAATTCGAGGCCGCATCTCTTTCCTCTGGTGGCTGAGACGTTATCGTTCAGTAGTTGGGGCGTATGCTCCTGCGGTTGTGGTCTCAACTGTGTATTACATCCATCGAACACTTTAGCTGCCGCCGTCGACTGTATGAAACCCGACCATTTCCCCTGAACACTTCCGCTGCAGGTATCGAAAATCATTCAACGGGCCAGGTTAATCGCAAGTAATCTCCAATCATTCGGTATCAGGTAAATCGATTTTGTTCTGCATGGTTACGTCCAGCCCTTTTTTTCGATTTTAACGTAGAAGGTGACCAGCGGTATTTTCATTATATTTTCGTTTTGTTTTCAGAGGTTAAATCGTATTTCTTTGATGTATATACATATAGAAAAGGGTAAGCGTAGTTAAATTTTTAATTTTAGATTTTAATAAATAGTCTCATTTTATTTATATTTTTATTTTAGACTTTAATAAATATAAAAAAGGAAAAAAAATAATAAAAAGGGGTTAACATGAATTTTTAGATTTCATTTTTAATTCAATTTAGGATAGTTACGTAGTTTATTTTTTAAATGTTAATTCTTTTTTTAGTTTCATTTTGATGTAAATTCATAAAAAAGCAAAAAATATTTATGTTTTAGAATTTAGATTTAGCAATTAGTTTTAAATTAGAATTTTTTTTATTTTAATTAGATTTTTGATTTTTGACTTAGTTTGGTTTTAAAAAAATAAAAAGGGACTTATTTTATTTTGGTTTAGTTTAGTTTTAGTTTAATTTAGTTTTAGAATAGATTTTAAATTTTAAATTTTTAGATTTTTTTAATTTTCATTTTTATAATATTGAAAAATAAAAAATTGAAAAAAGATTTAAAAAAAATTTGGAAAAATATTAAAATTTTTTGGAAAATTTTCTCTTCGTCAGATCCAGTCATTTTCGGGAATTGTCGTATCTTTCATGCTGAGATCTAAATTTTCAAGTCGAGATGCGAAATTGATATCTGGTTCATGATTTACGATTCTCGTGGTGTTTTAAGGCTTTTATCCCTTCAAAATTTTCAGTTGCCAGATGTCGTTTTGAGCATTATGATTTAGCTGATGATAGATGATTGTTGTTCATGGTCCATATTTTTATATCATTTAACAAGTAATCGTTTTAGCCACAATCTCTTAAGGAACTGGTCTGCTAATTTAATCAAATCCATCGAGTGCTTTTTTATATCGTATCTCGTGTCTCCCAACCAACTGGTCGACAGTTGGTCTCATCATCTTACAGGGACTACCCCCCTTAGCCGCGGGAGACAGGCTTAAACGGAGGGATCGGGGATCAGAGTGACAGCCCCCGGTCTGAGCGTTGTCGTGTCAATCTGCGCGACAACAACACCAACAGTGTATGATGTTCATTTTTTTCATTTTCATTTGCCCTAGTTTTGAAGGTGGAAGTTGAGTATTGCCTTGTTAATACAGTGAACCCAAAGATCAGATAGACCAACAAAGATTGTTTTGTGTACTATGTGGGCATCCCATGACAATTGGGGTTAGCTAGTTGAAGAACCAATTGGCTAGATTCAGAGCATAGTTTTAAAACCAGGCTGGTTCGAATCGGATTTGGCCTGGTAGACCAAGCCAGACCCCTACCCGGGTCGGCTCGGTCAAAAAACCAGTCTTGCGACCAGTTCGTTACCGAACTGAGTCGGACACTAACTCGGCCGGTTCGGTAACAGACCAGCCGAGCCCGCTCTCGACGAAGCCTGAGAAAAAAGGGCAGCAATGCGGACTTGAAACTGAGTTTTTTTTTTTTTCTTAATGCCTCCCAAGCCTATAAAAGTGACCCAACACCATCACATTTCCTCACAGCTATCTCGTTGCATTTGTGTGGGCATTTGTGAGGAGTTTGTGAAGAGTTGGAGTTGATTTTTGGAGCAGCAGTGAGAAGGTTCTTGGGCAATCATTGGAATAGCATTTTGGAGCAGCATTGAGGAGTTTGTTTTTGGAGCAACATTGAGGAGGCTAGAGGTATTTTTTCACTTCTCAAATCTGCCCTTGGTTTTTTTTTTTTGCAAATATGGAAATTGAAAAGAGTAATTTTTCGAGAAGAAATGAACATTGAAGAGTTTTTTTTTGCCTTTGCATTTTCAAACTTTTGTCCTTTCATTTCCAATTCCAAATATTAGAAAATGGCTCCTAGAATGAAAGATGTTGCTTGGGCATATGCTGAAATAATTGATAATCAAATGTATTGCAAATTTTGTCATAAAAGAATTAAGGGAGGTAAAGGGGGGATTCACAGTCTGAAACAACACTTGGATGGTATTAGAGACCAAATTTTCCCATGTGCAGCACCAGCAGAACAAATTGGAGAAATTAGGAAGGAGTTGCTAGAAAATTTTGAGAAGTTTGAGGAAGAAAAAGCTAGGCAAAAAGAAATAGGCTGAAATAGGGAGGAAGAAGAGTCTAAAACACATGATGGCTACCAACCCCAATTTTGATTATGAGGGCTCTTCATCTATCTCTTGCACTAATGCATCCAACCCCTTTCGCTATGTTCCTCCCTCTTTGGAGTCTATTCAAGAAAAGGGTAAGGGTAAAATTAAAAAGAAGGGTGATATCAAAAGTTATTTCACACCCTCCTCTCCCTCTGATAGTGCACATGGTCCTCAAGCTAATAGAGGTCAAATCCAACCTATTTTAGATGACCATTGGAAAAAAATCGAGAGAAATTGCCTTTGATTACATAGCTAGATGGTGGTATGATGTTGATATCCCCTTCAATGTTGCCCGTTCACTACATTATGAACATATGTTTGATGCCATATTTGGTGTTGGTAAGGGTTTCAAAGGCCCTACTATGCATGAATCTAGATCTCTTTTGCAAAAATATTTATGTCCATTGATGAATATTTGAAAGAATTCAAAAGCTCATGGGTGAAAATAGGATGTACCATAATGTTAGATGGATGCACTGATCAAAGGAACCATACCATTATAAATTTTCTTATCTTTTTCTCACAAGGAACCATGTTTCTAAAATCAATTAATGCATCTAATAAGGTGAAAGATGCACACTTGTTGTTTCAACTTTTGAATCAAGTAGTTGAAGAGGTGGGAGTGGATAATGTTGTTCAGGTCATCATAGATAATGCCTCGAACTATGTTCTTGCTGGTAAAATGTTAGGAAAAACACAAAACCATCTTTTGGACCCCATGTGTTGCACATTGCATAGACCTCATGCTTGAGGATATTGGTAAAATAGATTGGATCAAGAACACTATAGAGCATGCCAAAAGCATAACAAAGTATATCTACAATCACTCATGGATTTTGAACCTAATGAGGAAAAACACAGGGGGCAAGGATCTTGTTAGGCCTGCCATCACTAGATTTGCAACTCACTTTTTGACATTGCAATATATGCTTTCCCAAAATAGAAACTTGCAGAGGATGTTTGCTAGTGATGAATGGAATGTACGTCAATGGACTCGCAAACGCGATGGCAAAGATGTAAGAAAGAAATTTAATGAAGATATATTTTGGAAAAAGGCAACAAAGATTTTGAAAGTTGTTGAGCCACTAATTAAGGTGTTGTGGTTGGTGGATGGGGAAAGATTGGCTATGGGTTTCATTTATGAGGCTATGGATCAGACGAAGGAGCAAATAAACACAGCATACAAGGATAGAGTGGCTAAGTATGGGCCCATTTGGGAAATAATTGATCAACGATGGAACAATCAACTCCATCGCCCTATACATGCAGCTGGGTTTTTTTTGAACCCAAGGTATTGTTACCGCTCAAACTAGCATGGGTCCTAAAAGGGGATCCTTGAAGGGTTACTACTACGCTAAGGGAAACAATGGAGCAATAGCCCACTATCACCTCGGCTAAGGCTCCCTATTGTTTACGGTCTTTCACCGATGGGAAGAGACCTGTTATGATAAGGATCAAGAAATGGTGGGACCAATGATAGGGCGAGGGGTGATCCTGGAAGCCTATTCACAAGACAAGCTCAAATATGTGGCTTGCTCGTCTTGGAAGACAAGATGGAAGTCTCTCTAAGAAGGGCTTGGGAAAATTTCTAGGGTTAGGTTTTGAGTATGTGTCTTATAAAGGAGATCCCTAAGCCTTAGAATTCTTGTAGAAACTTGGGTTCTAGGTGATCTTTGAAGAATTAACCTTGATAGTGCATTGAACCACACGGGACCAAGTGCACCTGAGGTTCTGTTAAGGGGATAGGATTTAGCAACCAATGATATGTCTGACCTAATTAAGGAGGGGAAAGGGATCAAGGAATGAATTTTCAATAAAATGCAATGCAAGGATCCCAATGAGGTTTCTAGCCTAAGGGAAACCAAGGGAAAAATTGGTCTTCGAGCTAGGGCTTGCGATATCTCAAGATCCCACCGTCGAAATCTCATGAGATTTGAAGGGCTTCTTGAGGACACACCAGCACAGTTGTGGACCAAAAATCAAAGTATTTGGATGGCTAGATCGTGAGATATTTGATGCCCTAGGTGATCTAGAGGACTAGACCTAGAGAAGAGGAAAGGGGAGAAGGAAAATAGGTTTAAGGTGTTCACCTTTGGGTGGACCAGTGCCTAATCCTTTGGGGAGATTAAAGTCAGGTAGAATTATGACTATGGACCTTTGAATTTTCTAGGTCAAAGAGGCCTCAAAGACAACTTCACTTGGCACTAGCGCAGCAGCAAAAGCGATTTCAAAGACTTTATACTTCGATTTGCAAGATAAATGGCTTGTCAAGATGAATTTCAATATTGAAACATCCCTAGGAACATTCATTCTTTATACATGGCCCATACATGAAACATTCCCTATCCAAAAACAAAATTTCCACAACTTCGCATAACATATGCAGCAAATAAGCCCTAATATAGCAAAATGTGACAAAATTAGAAAGAAAGAATAGCATTAAATGTACTTACATGTATAAGAATATATCCAACCATCCAAAAACTTGCCATCAAGAAGCTCCAATACATATGAAAATTATCCAAGCATCAAAATTCATTCCATGCTCCAAAAATTCGTCCTCCAGGATAGCGAAAATCTCTAAAGAGATACTAGTTCCAAATCCAAGTGATGATGAAAAATGAACTCTCATCATTTGTATTTATACACTCCTAATGAGTTCAATTTAGCTACTTGAACCTACATTATCCCCTAAAAAAAAATAATGTGCAAATAACTAACTTTTGGTGACAAGCTCACCAAACTAGCTCATAAACAAAATAACAAGCCTCTCAAGAGCTCGAATGATCAGTAGTACATGTAGTTGGGCTCTCTAAGAGACCTGATGAAGTCCATAAGTGCCATAATGATGAATAGGACTTCAAAAGTAATGGACAAGGGGTTGGCCCCTTGTTCTCCACATAATAAACCTGTGGTGCTCCCAATGGGTGTGAGGGCACACAAGTGACCTCATGGGTCTCCAAGTAAGTCGAAGATGCATGTAGAGCATCTGTAAGGGCTCAGATGATGGTGTGAGTGATGTCACATCAGCATACAAGTCCAGGGTCATCTGCCAAGTGCATGGTACAACTGTGGGGCTGGCTGGGCAAAGGTGAACCAGGTGCATCTTCCTCATCCAATAGGTGAATCTCGAGCAATCTCTGAACATCTTTGGGGATCCATGGAGTGTTGTCTATTGTTGTCGGGGCTCATGGCTCGCAACACACACCCTACATGTGCCAATGTAGCCCTCTGGAGGGTTAGGACTCTGTCGTATAGGGAGACCAAACCCAAAATGGAGACCAACTGCAATCCCGCATAAGATCCAATGTGTCCCCTAGCCATCATGTACAATGTTGATTTTGGGTAGCATCGAATGTGCTCTAGCTCTGAATTTTTGTGGACGGGCGAGAATACATAAGATCTCCAAAACCTAGAAATCGTTTGGAGAAATTCCGCCTGGATTGTGAGCTATTAAAATAATTAATATTTTTAATGGGTTCCTAAGTCTAAACTTAGGAAAATAAAAATATTAATGGGTATTAATAAAAATATGGGTGAGAAGCTTCTAAGAGGCGAGGATCAAGTCTGTTTTAATCTTAGCCGTTGATTAGGGACTTAATCTCGGCCATTGATTCATCAACAGGAAAAGTATAAGAGGAGGCTTGAGGGTCAGTTGGAGATACACCAAGTTGATCAGTCAATTCGATTTTTTTGGGGCGTGGTTTGTTGAGAAAATCGAACAAGTGATCTGAGTTGCAGTGAAAGGGGTAGAAGCAAAGATTTGGATCGGAAAGGAGTTCCGAGCCAAAGAGTACGTGGCAGAGAGGCAGCGCAGAGGCCTACGCAACCCAGGAAGGGGCTGACGCAGGCCAAGAGGGTCTCTTGCAATGACAGCGCAGGATATTCGTCAGAAGTTCGAGATTTTGCTTGAGAAGCGAGGTTCTAAGCGAGAGGGCTAAACAACAATCTTCCTCCAGCAAATCAATCCAACAGAACGGGTGACGCAGTCTCCGAGAGGCAAGACGTTGACCCAAGCAGTGATTGCGTTGGGATTTCGCAGTGTTTGTCAAAGTCAGGCCACTCAATGGATCAGTTGTGACTTGGAGAACAAGGTAAACCCTTGTATGTGTTTCATGCTGTCGATATTTCTCTGAAAGGTTAGCCAGTGTGAGAGGCAACCTGTTGTACTCAGATTCTGCTTGCTTAATAATACAAACCCTCTATCTGCTGCATCAATTTTCCAGCATTGGGTTTCCGGGGACGTGTTGTCCAAAAATAATGGTGTCCCTTGTGTGTTTGTCTCATCTATTGTTTCAGTTTATGATCTGTGCGTCAATGTAGTCTGCAATAGTGTTTTCATTTATGAAATTAAATAACTTATTGAATGAAATAACAAGTAGGAGATGCTAAACCAATAACTGGAGTAGGATTTATGTTTGTAAAGATTCAGAAATTCTCACATGGTATCAGAGCATTGCAGATCATAGGATACTTAAGCCATCAACCGGGAGATCCAGCAAATCTATTGCAGAGAGGCAGTTGTCCCGAGTGACAGCGTTGTTCCAGAGCCAGAGAACGCAAAGGAAGGGTGACGCAATGCAGAAAAGGTGACCCAATGGCTCACGCAGTGCCTGTGTCAGCATTCTGAGCCAAGAGAGGGTGACGCAGTAGCTGGGAGGAGCCTATGCAGTGATTGCGTCAGCTTTCTAGGCCAACGCAGAAGCAGAGGGGCAGATCAGGCTCACGCAGAGTCACGTCATCTTTCTAGACCAAGAAGGAATGACGCAATGGCCAAAAGGAGCTGAACTAGCTCACGCAGTGACTACGCAGAGCTGGAGGAGCTTAGATTCTTCAGTTGTTGGGGCAGAGGAAGCAGTGCAGATCAGAACTGAGGTGCTAGTGGGACATTGTTGCTGGTGGTGCATAACAACGTCTGAGGAGACTGAACCAAGGTAGAGGGAGTCACTGCCTTAACAAATTTCTTGCCAAAGAAATCTAGGCCCGGGTCGTTGAGCAACAGCAAAGGAGGATCGGAAATGGGTGATTCGACATTATTTGGCGGAAGGATTTCTCTGAAGGAAATCAGGACTTAGAAGGAGTCTAGAAGGAACTTGTTCCTTAGAGGATTTCTAGCGCCAAAGAAATCCAGATCCGAGTCTTGTTGGGGCAGCAGCGAGAGAGGGAGAAGAGAACCTATTCTATACCTGTTTGACTGAGGGATCAGGATAGACTGGATGGAGCATCCAACTTTGTCATCTGGAAGGCCAGGATCCTGGCAGTCTTGGACAAGAATCGCATCAAGGATTATGCCTTGAAAGTGGTGGTTGTACTGGACAATGTTGATCCTCTCAAGGAATATGAGGAGGCCCAAGCAAAGGCGAAGTGCATGATCTTGGACAGGGTCAAGGATCATGTGATCCCACATATTGCTGAAAAGGAAACAACAAGGGAAATGTGGGAGGCCTTGACCACCTTGTACGAGGGAACTTTCGTCCAACGGAAGATGTTGCTTGAGAACCATCTGAGACAGTATCAAATGCAAAAGTAGTGCTTCTGGGTGTGAGCACAATTGGTTTGTCTTTGAGAGAATTCACACGAAGAAGAGAAACCGTTTAGAATAAAAATGGTTGAATGATCTATTCTTCGTCCAATACAACCTCTGGCTAAGACGCAACCAATTGTTGAACAAAACACCTAATACAGATCCCATTGTGTTGGAAGACATTGATCCATCCTCAGATTGGGTAGTAGAAACTCAACCAGCAGAGTTTGACATTGATGAGGATGTTGGTGTTGATTTTGATTTAGAGATGGATGCATTACAGACTATTCAGTTAAATGCAAATCCACTAGTACCAGCCCCAAGTCCTCCAGCTACAGGCACTTCCTCTACTCAGCCATGACGCAGGCGCATAGCTCGTCTATCTCAGCATGCAGCTAGTGCTAGTGCTACTACTTCTACAGTTGCAGTTGGAGATCTTGATGAAGAGGAGCCATGGGTTTCCCTATCTGACTCCAATTCAGAGTCTGAGCCAGATGATCTTTCCTTGTCTAGCAATAGTGACTAGTGATGTTTTGTTGTAGAGGGCATTGGCATTTAGAGCCTCCTTGGTTATGTGTTTTTTTTTATCTCTATATATTACATGTATTGGACAGTGCACTGGTGCCATTTTGATATAATAGATATATTCATGAGCATACTTTGATCATATGTTGTCTTCTCTCTATATTCTAAAGCTTTGAGTTTGGAAACATGAATGAAAATCTTTAAAAATATGTTTTTTCAAAAATAAATAAAATATATATATATATATATAATATGTATTTTTTACAACGACCGAGTCACTGAAATCAACTAGGCCGAGTTGATACCGATTCGGAGTCCGAGTCGAATTTGTAGGAATTTACAAGGTAAGTTCCTCAGATAGAACACCAAAGGACACCGCTCACAAACAGATCACAGATCAATACACCAGTATTCTTGACGTGGTTAAAACCCTTGAAGAGGGAAACAGTCCACGGCCTGAGCCAACGTGGCTACTTCAGGCAATTTATTAATAAAAGAATGAAAATTTACATAAGCTTCTCTCATGAACGGTTACCCTACAAATGACCGTCCATGCTCTTTAAATAGAGATCATGGACCAATCGAGTGTTAAGCCACGGATCAAGTGTCGGTAATGTTAGTGTCGGTCATGATGCCCTCCATCAGTGATCAAAAAACTCTTTGCATATGCATAAGTAGGTGTCTCATCGATGTCAGTTTTGCATTCCATTAAGCATGCCATAAAACTGATGGAGGAGCTGGTCCTTGTTCCCTTCTTGGCTTCGCTGGATCAGGTCATATCAGTTAATGAACTTGTGTCACGCTTGTTTTGTTTTGTCTTGAAGTCCAAAGTCTTAGGTCTAGGGTTTCGGTCAAATGTCATTGCAAGATCATGAGTCAGAGGTCCATGGGTCCCAGCAAGCCGGAAGGAGAGTCCATCAGATGGTCAACCTGCAAAAAGAACGGAGTTAAAGCACTCAAAAGATCAAATTCAAGACCAAGTGAACTCAAAACAGTGTTAAAAGTGAATGTCAAAACAAAAACATTAGAAAGTGGGTTTGGTAAGTTAATTTTTTCAAATTGGGCCTATAAAGAGTAAATTTCCCTCTAAACAGCCTCATTATGCATTTGAGAGCTTGCAAAAACGAGTGAGAGGTCAAAAGAGGCGATTTGCAGAAAGTTGGAGTCATTCTCAGGGGCGCAACCACTCAGGCTCAGTGCGCGACCAGTTGGGTGGGGCGCGACCACTCAGCGACCCCTCTGCAATGTATTTTTCTAAAGGGCGCGACCACTCAGGCAGGGCGCAACCACTCAGAGCACGGGCGCGACCACTCAAGCTGTCTTCTACAGAACCACTCCAAATCGACTAAATCGCCCTCTTGCTTGCTCAACTGATCGAGGTAGGGTCTTCTAGTGCGTTTGAATGCTTGAAACATGAAATGATGGGCTTGCATATATATGTTTATCACCAAGAAATGTAAGGAGAACTAGATTTGGGTGATTGCTTGTTCATGTAGGCATTATGCTAGGGTTGATGTTTTTTCAAGGTTTTAAACTCCCATTTATTCCCTCCATTGTTTCCCATTAAATTCACAATTGTTATGATATGTCTCTATCTTATCTCATTTGCAAAGAGTATTAAATTTCCTATCTCCCAATTTCTAACCATATCCCCCCCTCAAATACATTTCCAAAACCCTAATGCCCTCCATCTAATCTATCCAAAACCCTAATGCCCTCCACACGGCAAGGAAAATAAATGAACAACAGCAAGGATAAAAAATGTTATGTAAAAAGAGAAAAGAGCAATAATATGGCAAAATGACCAAATAAAAAAAGATGTTGCTGTGCATAGTCATTGGAAAATAGAAGACACACTGTTGTTGCATATCCATAGCAAAAACAAGAAAAATGCAGCTGTGTATATGTATAAAATGGACATATTGCTGTAAATATTGTTTACAAAAGCATATTGTTGTGTCTCCCCAAAACCAAGCCCTATTTTCCTCTCTACCCCTTCCCTAAAATCCTGTTCAATTAAGATCCCTTTTCCCTTATGACAAGATGTAAAAGAAGCCTTGTTCCCCTATGACTAAATGTACATAAAATCCTTTGAAAAACACTGTTTACCTTACGATGTACATTGAAAAAAACAAAAAACTCAAAGGAGTAAGCTATCTATGCTGTCCTATACTCCTGTTGCAAATGCATGTCCTTTCCCTTGATGACTATCATACGTATTTTCCCTAATAAAGTATTTCTTTGCAAATGATTTCCTAATGATGGAAGATGAGATGATATGTTTGAAATTTTGTGAATTATCCCTTAAAAATCCCTGTTTTTACATATTTTCCCATTCCTTATTAAAAATCCCTCCCCTAACATTTCCCTTATGATTTTTTTTTCCCCCTTGAAAACAGCATACTTCTCAGCATTTTTGCAGGCAAGGGCAGCAGTTTACTCTATCTATTTGCTTCACTTTGCTCAAAAGCACCATGTCAACCACTGAAACCTATGAGCAAGGTGATGACCGGTCTTCTTCCACAGAGATCGAGGTACAGCAGAGGCCTCGTAAGGGTGGCAAAGGTGGTCATCATAGGAGAGAGGAACCCACCTCTTTGGCAGAATTGCAGGCCTGTCCTATGGCAGTGAATTGTTTCTGTTATATGTCATGTTTTCAGTTCTGTGAGAGGCTTGCCCAGATTCAGCACCACAGGGAGTTGGCCCGCTTATTTGTTTTGCACCTTCGTGATGGGCAGGTCACTCTTGCAGGGGTGAATTTTGTACTATCTCCGGAGGTGATTTCAGAGGCTACCGGGATACCAAATGTGGGTGAGGTGTGGCCCAAGCGCAAAATGCTGGATTATGTTTATTTTGAGCCGTATGTCAGGCCAGCATTCATGAGTCACTTGTCAGGGGTCTTTCCCTTCAGATTCCTCCGGGGGGAGTATGCTCCAATCATGCGGCTTATCATGCATTACTTCACATGCGAGGGAAGATTTTCACAGGCTTCTCTTGTCACATTCGCCTGTTGATGCACTTTACCCGAGTGAGGATGATGAACATCCCGGTTTTCTTCTTCCAGGACATTCAGAGGATGGTGTCCGTGTTTCAGAGGCAGTCCCCAGCTCAGCAGCATAGGAGTTTGTGCCATCATGGTCTCATCCAGCTCATTGTTTCCCATCAATTGAGTCAGCAGCGCATTCCATGGGCAGACTTCATTTCTCATGAGTTCTTTACAGTGCCACCACAACCTCACCCAGAGCCAGAGGTCATTTATGAAGAGGGAGGTCCATCTCACCAGCCCGAGATCATTGTTCCGAGACAGGTTGCTTCCTCACCTCAGGTCACCTACCAGAGAGGTCACAGGACCTTGTTTGCAACAGCTCGACGAGTACTTTCTCCACAGCAGGTGGAAGGGGTCTCGCCATCATCATCTACAGGTCAGCGAGTGTTATCTCCACACCAGGTGGAAGGGGCCTCGCGTTCTCCATCAGCAGTACGGGAGGGCAAACAGCTCATGGCAGAGGAGGAGAGAGCCGGTGACACATAGGTTGACATCATTAATCTTGATGCTCGCTCCCCCACTTCAGATTTGCATGAGATCATCCGACAAAGAGAGGCGGAAAACCGCTTGTTACAGCAGAAGCTCGACATGGCCCAATGGACAATAAACTATCTTGAGCAGCGCAACAAGCAACTTGAGGATGAGAAAGAGTTGGATGAGCTGTGGAGGATTCGAAGTGACCGAGTCATCAACCGTAGGAGGCCCGGTGACTTGCTTCCCAAGGAGAGGGAATCCATGCTTATCCGTGTAAATGCACACTTGCAGAGGCTGTTAGAGAAGGCAAACGAGGACAAGAGGTTGCTACGGAACATGAAGAATCACTATTGGGCGAGGATGCATGTTTGCAAGGCGAAAATGAAGATGTTCCAAAGGAGGTTGTCCGAGGCCCATAAGAGGAAGAAGAAGACCAACCCGCTCCGTATCTTGGCTGAGGCCTCTCTCACTCACCATGATACTCATTAGCCTCCTCCTAGCAGCAAACCCAAGAAATTTTGAGAGTTTTGAGACATTTTTGGCATTTTTGAGAATTTTACAGGTTTTGGCCATTTGAGTGGTCTCACCCCGCGCGCGACCAGTCATGGGGAAAGCTCAGAACGGGGAAAACTCTACATTTTTGGAATTGTCATGCAAAAATACACTTGCCTATGGATGGGTTTCAGATTTTATGAAGATTTGGACTTCCAAAAGCTCAAAATACATGCAAATTTTGACTTTCTGCCCCTTTTTTGAGTTGCAGAAAGCTGCCTTGGGAGAAATGACTTTTGAGGGGTCAAATCAACTCCAAATTCAGAAATTCCAGTGGGGTTGGAAAGTAGACTCACAGACCTTTCCAATGAGCTATCTTGCACCTGATTTGGACACCGGGAAGGCCCTCAAACAGAGCCGTCAATGCGCGCGACCAGTCAAAGTGAGGGGCGCGACCACTCAGGGAAATTTCACTGTTTTGACCAGTTCGGCCAGCAAAACACTGTTTTTACTTTGGTTGACTTTTGAGGCATGTAAATGATGGATTTTTGTGTAATTTTCATAGCACTTGGATACATTTACTCTCCTTAGACACTTCTAGAAGTTTCTTTGATGTAAATAGTGAATATTTAATGCATGGATAGATTACCTAAGTTTTAGTGGCAAGTTGTTTTGACTGCCTATTATCTAGTGCTCAGTTTAGAATTAGTTGAAACAGCTCCTAGGAAGCTGAGCTCGACCCCTAGAGGTGGGGAAAGGAGTTAGATCATCTATATTATGCCTTCTCTTGCTCATTTTCATGGTTGGACTCTTGAGGGAGAAGCTCCTATTGTATATTTTACTTGTATCTCTGGAATTTGAGGAAAAGGAGGACCAGGGTTTTTGCAGACATCATTGGGATTCTTGTGGACTCTTGTGTTGATGGTGTGTTCTCTTATTGTAATTGTAATTGTGTTTATGTGTTCCATCTCTTTCTTTACTGCAGCTTATTGAACAAATGAAGTGATAAAGTTTGAATTCATGCTTGCCATGCTCAGCTTTCAAATTTGTTTAATGTTTATGTTTTCCACTGTCTAGAGAGGATTCAAAGTCATTGTTTGCCCTCTTTAGCTTCTCTTCTTTCCTCCTTGATCATCCATCTCAGCTAAAGTCATCAGCACAAACTCCTACCTTGCCCCAAAGACCCACCTGCAAAAACTGAGCTCAATCCCCGCACCCTGAATTGCACTCCCTCCAATTGCCACCAAAAACCCCAAAAACTTTAAATCAACCCTCCTTATCAGTTTACTAGCCTAATATCAGTGTTCCTAATTGGGTCAGCTCATCCTATTGAAAGATCTACCGAGTTTGACCGGAGAGAGCCTTCTCATACCCCATAGGGCTAGCTACGAGGTGAAATGGTTTGATGTTGCCTTGAAGGTTTACCTTCCTCAGCCTAGGGTGAAATCTCAAGTGCTAACAGGTAATACCAAGGAGAGAATGAACCGTCGGATCACTTTATGTCTAGAACATATCGTGACCGTCAGATTGTAAGTTACAAAAGTACATAGTAAAGAAACACACTTTACCTAACTCTACACTAGACCAAGTTATACTTAACTATTTCCTATGTGTCGGAATATCCTAACATCTCCCCTTAAGAACAACTTGGGATAAGATTGAAGAATGTACAAGTATGACACAATAGGAGAAGGAAGGAGGCACTAGAGCCTATCCCCCCTTTGAGACAACTTCCTGAACTCCAACCATAAATCGAAGTTTAGTAAACTTCGCCTCTGTGAAAGCCTTTGTAAAGATGTCTGCAACTTGATCATCTGTTGAACAATATTGCACTTCAAGAACATGGTCATGAATAAGCTTTCTGATGAAGTGCATGTGCAATTTAATGTGTTTGCTACGCTGATGTTGGATTGGATCTTTGCATAGTTGAATGGCACTTTGATTATCACACCAAAGTGTAGTCGGGTGCTGTTGTTGAAAGCCAAACTCTGACAGGATCTGACGAAGCCACAGGGCCTCCTTACTAGCCTCTACAGCACCATGATACTCTGCTTCTGTTGAAGAAAGAGAAGAAAGTGAAATGGCACTTTGTTTCTTGCAAGCCCATGGAATAGGTCCTGAACCAAGAGTGAACACATAACCTGCAGTAGACTTCCGATCATCAGGGTCACCAGCCCAATTGGAATCAGTGAAACCAACCAATAGAGGAAATGCTTCTACACTGTAATGAATCCCAAACTGTATTGTACCTCGAACATAACGAAGTATTCTTTTAGCTACTTTCCAATGACTTTCATGTGGGTTTTGCATAAACCGACAATAAGACCAATAGCAAAGGAAAGGTCAGGATGAGTATGGGTCAGATACAAAAGTTTTCCTACAAGTTGACAAAATAAGGTAGCATCAACTTCAGGGGAAGTACAAGTGACTGAAAGTTTGGCTCCAGACTGAAAGGGAGAAGGGGCTGGCTTACAGTCTTCCATGTGAAAATGGCGTAGAAGATCACATGCATACTTTGACTGGGAAAGGGAAATACCTTCCTTGAATTGCAAGACTTGGAGACCAAGAAAATAATGCAAGTGTCCTAAGTCTGTCATTTCAAACTTCTTTTTAAGGTTGGACTTCACATGGTTTATAAGGTTGGGATCACTACCAGTAAGGATAAGATCATCAACATAAAGAACAAGAATGATAAGAGACTTGCCCACTTTCTTGGTGTAGACAGTATTGTTAGAATGACACCTAGAAAATCTAGTTTTTAAAAGAAAGCTATCCATTTTGGCATACCAAGCCCGAGGGGCTTGCTTGAGACCATAAAGGGATTTCTTAAGCCGACATACAAGGCTGGAGTCTGTTTGTATAAAGCCAGTAGGTTGTTCCATATAGATTTCTTCATGCAAGTCCCCATGCAAGAAGGCAGATTTAACATCCATCTGATGGACTTCCCATTTGAAAGAGGCAGCAAGGGAAAGAAAAAGGCGGATAGAGCTCATTTTGGCAACAGGGGAGAAGGTTTCAGTATAGTCAATGCCTTCAACTTGTGAAAAACCCTTAGCAACAAGACGAGCTTTATGTTTATCAACTTTTCCATCTGGTCCATACTTGGTTCTGTAAACCCATTTGCATCTAACAAGTTTTCGTCCCTTTGGAAGGGGAACAAGATCCCATGTATCATTTGCCAATAATGAATGATATTCTTCATTCATAGTTGCGTCCCAATCTGGATGGCCTGAAGCTTCTGCAAAGGTGTCAGGATCATAATTAGCTGAAGCTTCAGCTAGTAAATAAGAGGCTCTATCGAACTAAGAATGTGTACGTCGCTAATCTGTAGGATCACCGACAAGAGCACCTGCTGCATCCCGAGTAGCATAGACCCATTTTGGAAGTTGAAGAGCTGAAGGAGGATCCTGAGAAGGTGGGGGAGGATTTTCATCCTCGCTATCATCATCTGAAGAAGAAATATTTTCAGAAGTAGAAGGGATAGAGAGAGGTGGCACATCCACCGAATTAGACTCGTAGGCCGATATATTTTCAGCAAACTTTACATCTGTTCTAATGATAACATTTTTGGATTTAAGTTGAATAACTTTGTATCCTTTGACATCTTCAGAATATCCAACAAAAATACATTTTTCACTCTTAGGTTCTAAAAAATTATGTTTCTCATCTGGAATATGGGCCCATGCTTCACTTCCAAAAACACGAAAATGACTTACATCTGGTTTAATTGAGCTCCATGCTTCTTCTGGAGTGATATTCTTTAAAACCTTAGTAGGAGTGCGATTTATTATGTAATTTGCACAGCTAATTGCTTCTGCCCAAAAATTAGGACTAAGTCCTTTAGATTGAAGCATACAATTAGCCATTTCCTTTAGGGTGCAATTCTTCCTTTTAGCTACACCATTTTGTTGTGGAGTATATGGAACAGTATGTTGTATTTGAATTCCATTCTCAGTGCAAAAGTTGATGGATTTGTTGTGAACATATTCTCCACCATTATCAGATCTTATCTTAAGAATTTGATGTCCAGATTGTTTTTCAACAAAGGCCTTAAAGGCGAAGAACATGGTAAATACTTCACTCTTGAGTTTTAAGAAGTATAGCCAAGTGCGTCTGGAGAAATCATCAATGAAAGTTAAGAAATAATTGTAACTAATGTCACATGGTTCAGGTTCGAGTTCGAGTTGGACAACAATTAATTTCGATTTGAATTTGAATTTTCGAATGAGGTTTGCCATTAAATTCGAATATATATATATATATATAGATAACTCAATATAATATTTACATATTAAATTTTTAATGTTTACAATACAAACAAAGTTGCCCCTTTATATACATATAATCATTATATTTAGCATGAAATTTAATTGAACTTTATATATCTCATTATAATATTAATATATTACTTTTTAATATATATAAAATAATATGTATATAAAGTAAATTATTTATAAAACAATTTTAATGATATAAGATATTCAAATAGAATTTAATTAAATTTAATATATAATTCTTTATTATTAATATATTATTTTTTAATATGTATAAAACAATGTGTATCTAAAAGAAAAAATTAAAACTATTTGAATCTGATTCAAATTAAAAAAAAAAAGAGTTAAAAGCCTCTTACCTAACTTACCAAAGCGTCACTCGCTTCGCGAGTGCATAACCTACCAAAGTTTAAGCGTCATTCCTCCATGTGAGATTGCAGTTGCATCTCTGTGCGATTGCAGTTTCGTCATAGTATATTTTATGTACAAATTGTCGAAGGTCGATACATTGAAGTCTCTCTTATCATAGCCTGCGTTATCTGGGACAACTGCTCGATGGCTTCTGAAATTCTCAGAGTTTGCAAGATGGCCCTAGATGTTTGTGCACATTTTCATCTACGCGCTTGATGACCCAAACTCAATTAATGGGGCAACTTTTAACTTAAACAAGACGTTTAAAATTCTAAGAGAGATTGGAACTCGAAAATTAAAATTGAAACTCGAAAATTGAAATATGGCGAACCTTGGAATGCAAAATAAGGCAAATATAAAATCGAACATGAACCGAACTTAATCGAACTTTATCAAAACCCGAAGATATTTTTGAGGTTCGCCGAATTTTGAACCTCAAGGTTCAAATTCGGCAAACCCTGTGACACCGCTTGTAGCCAGAGATGAAACAACTGGAAGTGGACCACATAAATCACTCTGCACAAGCTGTAAAGGGGCTGAGGCATGCCAAGAGGCATGTTTTTCCAAACTATCCCGATGATGTTTTCCGAGTACACATCCGGAACAAACACCATCTCTGCAAGATACCATTGGAAGACTTGTCACCATATTTTCTTTACATAGATTCTGAAGGGAGGATAGTTTAAGTGACCAAATCGCTCATGCCAAAGTTTGCTCACTTCATCATTATGAGCAACAAATACCGTGGGAAGATTTGATGACCCAAAGTTGTTAAACTTATACAACCTTATAGAATCATCAGCAATGCCAGTAGCTAAAATCTATCTAGGATCTCTTAGGTCCTTAATTACAACATCGTGAGGTGAAAATTCAACGATTTTACCTTCACCTGAATGAGTTATCTGATATACAGATAGAAGGTTGCAGAATAAGGTTGGAACACATAATACATCATTGAATTGATCATTGTCTATATGAACAGTTCCAGTCCCTACAACACTGAGAGATCTATCATCACCAACATATATATTTTTGGTGTTACAATCATTTAAAGAAGAAAACATGACTTTGTTTTTGGCCATGTGATAAGAAGCTCCAGAATCAATGAGCCACTCATGAAAATGAGAAGAAGAAGATACATTTAGTGCATATCCAGACCGAGATGCTTGACAACCACATGCAGAAAGTGTTATTCCTGAATATGAAGTTGAAATTGTTGAGTGCTCCAAATGGATGTTATGCTTCTTAATTACTGCTTTCAAGGCTTCCATCTTCTTAAAGCATTTGGATTCTAAGTGGCCATCTCGATTACAAAAGTGGCAATGTCTATCAGTCTTCTTCCCTTTGTTTTTTTTTGCCTTATCATTTTGTTGAAATAATTTTTCATTTCGAGATTGAAATGGCTTAGGACCGTTGTTTGGTTTAGGACCATTCTTTTTAGGATACGGCTTCTTAGGATTCTTTGAATTTGGTTGCTGCTAGGCGGCTAAGGCTTTCTTAGAAGAGTTTCCAAGATTAAGAAGACCAAGATGTAAGAGTTTTTCTTGTTCTCTTATTAATGAATCACAAAAGGCATCAAAGGAAGGGGACTTGTAGTCTTGTCCTTGAAATGAAAGTTTCTCTTGTAGAATGGAAGGTGGAAACGAACACAGAGTAGGCTGGTCCCAACTTAGTAAGAATGGAATAGATAAGGTTACCATCTTCTTTCTTAACCTTAACACCTTCCAAGAGAAATCTATGGGTCTTGAACTTAGACAAAAAATCTTCAATGGAAGAAAAATTATTGGAATCCAATGTAAGCAACTCATTTTCGAGTTGATGGGCTCTAAGTTCATTTTTAATTCCAAAAACTTTAGTGATCTGTTTCATTGCTTCATTAGGAGTATCAAGTTCTGCAATATGGAATCCACGGTCTGGAAAAATAGACATCCCTATCAACCCACGTGCTTGATCTTGCCTATTTTCTCATTTGGCTGCCTTATCTTCATCTTTCAGTTTGGTTACTTGGCCTAAGGCTATTCTGTAAAGACCTTTACTTCTAAGTAAATCCACAATGTAGAACCACCATTGGAAGTAGTTGGTGCTGTCAAGAATAACTTGGCATGGACTTTCCATTTTAACAGAAACTGAAGCTATAGATGCTAAAACTAAGTGTTCCAATGGAAAGATCTCGAAAAATTCCTCTAGTTCAAAAAAAACGGCTCTGAAAACGGCTTCCAGATGAAGAAGTTATGGCTTTTTGAAGAAAAATTGTTGAAGATGCCGTCAAAGTGTGGGAATGTGCATAAATGAATGATAATATTATATTTAAAAAAAAATCCGCCCCCTTTCCAAACTTAATCTAATTAGCTCAACAAAAAGAAAGACTTGAACTCAAGACCTCTATTCTCATAAAGTAGCTTTGGACCAAGTAAGCTAGATTAAAAGGTTAGTATATTTGGAAAAGAGGAAGGGGTTTTTTTTTTTTTTTTGAAGATGCCGACACAGTGCGGGAATGTGCAGAAATGAATGATAATGTTATATTTAAAAAAAAATCCGTCCGCTTTCCAAAATTAATCTAATTAGCTCAACAAAAAGAAAGACTTGAACTCAAGACCTCTATTCTCATAAGGTAGCTTTGGACCAAGTGAGCTAGATTAAAAGGTTAGTAATTTTTGGAAAAGAGGAAGGGGGGGTTTTTTTTTTAGTCACTGAAGCTTTGGGGTGTGTGCTTACTTGAGAAAGCTCTTTTTTGCCTACAAAACAAAAAACAAAAAACCCAACACAGACATACAAAAAAAAACAAACCTTATGGCTTGAAGTTAGCTTCAGCCGGAAACTAAATATTTTCCTCAATGTTTCTGATGTTCCGAGATCACACTAAGGCGCGACGAAAAAGAGCATACACATGAGAAAAATCCTTCCTTTCTGTTTCTGATTTGCCCAGATCGCACAAAGTCGCGAGGCAAAGAGCATACACAGAAATGAATGGTATAGATCCGGTAATAAAAAAACAAAGAGCTAAATAAACCGAAATAAACAGAGAGAAAATAACTAAAAACTGCAAATAAACACTGTATACCTCCATATCTTAAAAATGACATAGCTAGGGCTACCAAAAACCTTTTCGTGTCAAACAAAAGGGGTTCCTCATTGGAACAGATGCTCCTAACACAATAGAGCAGTCCTCTCGGCCCGAAAGCAGTCAGTAACAGTAGATCTAGGAAACGACAGTCGGATGCAGTTCTACCGGCTTCAGATTTGGATCACCAACGGATGCGGCTCTCAAATAGCCCTGATACCATGTAGGAATTTACAGGGTAAGTTCCTCATACATAACACCAAAGGACACCCCTCACAAACAGATCACAAATCAATACACCAGTATTGTTGACGTGGTTAAAACCCACAAAGAGGGAAACAGTCCACGGCCTGAGCCAACACGGCCACTTCAGGCAATTTATTAATAAAAGAATGAAAATTTACATAAGCTTCTCTCATGAACGGTTACCCTACAAATGACCATCCATGCTCTTTAAATAGAGATCATGGACCAATCGGGTGTTAAGCCACATATCAAGTGTCGATAATACCGAGGAGAGAATGAACCGTCGGATCACTTCATGTCTAGAACATATCATGACCGTCGGATTGTAAGGTTACAAAAGTACATAGTAAAGAAACACACTTTACCTAACTCTACACTAGACCATGTTATACTTAACTATTTCCAATGTATCGAAATATCCTAACGGAAGTCGACCCTCAGCCGATTCCGAATCTGAGTCCGAGTTTTAAAACTATGATTCAAAGGGCATAAGATTGGGATTTGTAACTATGTCACAAGGTTCACCAAATTTGAACCTTGAGGTTCGAAATTCAGCAAACCCAAAAAAAAATTAGATTCGTTCAGGTTCGCCAAACCTGAAATCCAAACCTCAAGATCGAACCTAATCAAATTCGAATCTAAAGTCAAACCTAATGCCAAATTTAATAGAAAGAAATTAGGGTTCACGCTTAGGGTTTGCGGTTTATCAAAAAAACCATGGGTGTCGACATAATTTTCTCCTGTTCCCGCCTAATTTCTTTTGCCCCAGGGAATTTATTTACCATGACACTACACGAGTTTGCTCAAGTATCAAAGACAACACCCTGGTCAGTGTTCCCTTGGTCGCTAAACTGATTCACGAGTTTATTGTGTTCATGGTCTTTACTCTATTACAGTCTGAGATACGAGACTTGGAGTTATTTCTAAATTGTTTGTCACCTGAGTCTTTGAGTTGAGGAGATCATGGGATCGTGCAATGTGAGGTGCTCAACCATTGAGTTGGGCTTGTCTTGAATCTCTAGGAGGCTCCAAGTTCCAACAACTTACAAACTTCAGAACCAAGGTAAAAATTCAAATTTGCATAATGTTTATTTTTAAACTTATGGATGTTGAATTTTTGTAGCTATGGTTAGTCTTCATAATTAATATTTTAGCCCTTAATAATAAATGTAAAGCATGTTCTTCATGTTAGTGTCAAAAGAGGCAGTTGGACTAGGAAGCAATTGGACCAGGTTTCACCAAGTCTACTTTTCTGGTCAATTTGACCTTATGGTTGACTAGATGATCTAGGTGTGTCTCTTGTTGAACTGAAGAATTTCTCTAAGGAAAAGGTTGTTGGGTATTCCCCATATGAGTTTTCCTAGGGTAAATGCTTATGTTCTTGATTTGGTTGCCTCTTTATGATTCTAAAGTCTATTGTTGAAGATCTTTTGTGTAATTGCTTAATGATTAACGTGAATATGAAAGAATCTAAAGTGAATATCATTAGAAGTAATTATCAGATCTACGAAAAATCAACATGGTATGAGAACTAGTGTATGAGAGCAATCTTGAAGTTGTCATCTTATGTGATGTTCCCAATCTTTTGCATGCAAAAATCACTAAGAAGTTTGTCAATTTTTGGTAACATTAAATAAAAAGGGGGAAATTCTTATTTTGTGGGAGAAAAGCAGAATTATTATTTTAATGGAGAATGGTAGCAAATAATATTTTATTGGAGAATGGAGGAAAATTATTATTTTATTGGAAATTAGAGGCAAAATAATATTTCATTGAGAAAGGAGACATTATTATTTTATTTAAAATAGCGGAAAAAAGTCTCCTAGTGAAAATGGGCCCCACCAATAAAATAATAGGGAAAAAGGAGAATTTAGAAGCTAGGAGGCTCAAGGGAGAATTATAAATGGAGGATGGACTCAATTGCAAATCATTCTATTCCTATCTATCTCTTGACTTAGAAAAGAAGCTCAAGCGTGTTTCAAAAGTTTCAAGCAAAACTCAAAGCTAATTTCAGTGGACTTTGAGTGCCACCCTAGTTGACTTCTTCCTTCTTCGATGGACACCTTCTGGCCACCCTAGTGAGAAAATTCCATTAGAGATTTCATTGCTAATATTTGGAGGAAATTATAGGAGAAGTCGATTTTGCAGGTACCCTAGCCTCTAGAAGGAAATCGAGTGGTTCTTTCATTCACAAGGCCAAATCACTTTTACCCAAGCAACCACAAGCCGAGTTATTGCTCCCAATCACACCAGTTTGAAGGAGGAAGTTAAGGTTTGCTCTCTAGATCTGTTGGGTTAAAGAATTTCCAGTGCCAAGGTGAATCTATTGTGGAGCCGAGTTGACCAGATTGAAGAAGGGAACCATATTGCATTTGTGGACAGAAATTACAGTGCCAAAGAGGTTGTATTGATTGTATTCAGGAGGCCGAACAGATAAGTATTTGTGCTCAGATTTGGGAAACTGATTTGTAGAGGGTTTTCAGTCGTTTTTAAAGCCAAATAGAAGGCCGAATTACTGATCACAAGAAAGACACAATTTATCTCTTGCTTGCCAGTCGAGCTACTGTAAGAGAAAGTCTGATTTCCAGTGTAGTAGGGGACGAGTTTGCATCCTTGGTTGAGGGACGATTTGCAATCTTGTTGGCCGATTTATTACCCTCTGTGTAGCTAAGTTTAGTGTTGATAAAAAGGGCAGAAAACTGATGTCATATGACTGAGTGGTTCATGGAATGGGCTGCTATTTTGGGGTGGTCGATTTTCCCTCTAAAATGTCTTCCCAAGCTGCTTAACTGACTTGTTGACTGGCTTAAGTAGTGAATCACTGAAATAGGTGCTCTTTGGTGTGAATCTTGCTGCTGTTATCACAAGGGGAAAGGCTACCACACTCAGGAAATTATTGTGCCCGGGTTTCTCTTACCAATGTGTTGTAATAATTATTATTAATATATCAGCTCGTAGTTTGAAGATAAATTGGCTGTGTTTTTCATTTCTGGGGTGGCCTATGTAATTCTGAGCATTAAATAGATAACATTTTGTTAATAAACATCTACTTTATACTGTGCTTGTTCCTTTAAGTAAATTCAAGAAATTGCACCTACAGTCATAGACCTTCAAACTTTCTGACGAAATGTATCACTGGAATGCTCAACCAGAGTGTTATTTTGAAGCTTCCATTGGGTACATGCGTTTATTTGGACATAGACTTCAGAAAGTACCTACAGCACCTTGTACCCAAAACGTTTGTTAAAATAACACAGTGAACCAACATAAATAAACATGGAAATTTGTGGGTTTTCCAAGTTAATCTGTCAAGGGATATTACATGGGACCCACGAATTTTGGACAAGGACTTAGGAGAAAAGGGAGGCCGAAATGTTTTGCTAGTGGAACGTGGGGGCTACACGCATGGGGAAAACACACTTGCCAAGGAAGGAATTCGAATAGCCAAGGAAAGGGGGTTGAAGAGCTTGTTGGAGGGGCCCATGTGGGAAAAAGGAACTCACAAATTATAAATAGGAGAAGCTCAACCACATTTGGGGTCTTTTGCCAATCGAACTTTCTATTGTTGCTCGAGCTGCTTAGCCAACTCACACTGTTGTTCAGCACCGAGTTATCCAAGCGGAGAGCTCACCCTTTTTGGGGGACTTCAAGTGCCACCCTAGGGAGGTTAGCTCGTATGAATTTGGAGAGGAGTTTGGCGGGATCCAGAGCTAAACACACAGTCACTCACTCAGCTAGTGCGTATTCCAGGGGGACACGGGAGGGGATAACACTTGGCTCATTTCAGTTGTCTTTTGGGTAGTGTTTGCCGGGAGAAATTTGGCATAGGAGCTTCAGGGAGAGATCAGCCTAATTGAGGAGTTTTGGGGCAGGAGGTTGCTGATTGAAGGCAGCACGAATTGGTTCATCCAAGGCCAGCGCAGAAGCTATTTTCTGGCACAAGTGGGAGTTTGTGGGAAGAGTTTTGGAGCTGGGTTTTACCAGGAGAAATAAGGAGAACTTTGGGGTAGTGACTCATTGTTTTGGGAGTGATTTGAGGGCTTTTTCAGGGAGTTCGTTGGCAGGCTGTATTTCCCAACTATTGGAGGAAGACGTGGTAATTGAGGCCGAATTTCAGGGATCAGAACCAGACCAAACCCTTCCTCGGTTTTGGTGAGTTATTTGTGAGGAGCTTGGGGATAATTTTATAGAATTTTCTAAGCACCGAAAGCGAGGTCTTCAACAGTATCTTTCTAGCAGACAATGTAGTTTTCTAGGGCAGCGCAGAGCATCATTGGAGCAGTTTTTTCTTTCATTTGGGCTTTCTACTTTATCACCTAGGTCTTGTCAAGCTTGCCATTGAGGCAAGCCCAAGTGCACTCCTTCCACACCATTGTACTCTTGCTCCAATTATTTAATAAAATGGCTCAAGTGGTTGAAATTTTTGGAGTTTTTATGGGTGTTCACTGAATATTCTGAAATTTTCTGTTGCATGTATTGTTTTGCTTTGCATGTCACTGTTTTTCCTAATTAGGAACATTACAGTGGTATCAAAGCTCTGATCTTGGCTCAGTCGTGTGGGAACTTTCCTCTGAACGAGGAGGATAGGCAGAACGTGACTTACCAAAGACAGAGGTACCGCAGCAAGGAGAGGGAGCTGGAGATTACACCTGATCTTGATGCAGGTGGGAAGGAAGTAGTAGTAGCAAATATGGGGGTGCCAAAGAGTAAGGAGGAAGCAATATTTGATAGCCTCTTGAAGGCCCTAAATGATTTAGCTAAGGGGCAGAAGGAGATGTTGGAGGAGATCAAGCAGCAAAATAGGGACAAGAGCATCCATCGTGAGTTCCTATTTGGAGAGACTTCAGGGGCCTCACAATAGTACGACCACCCTTCACCAGCCACTCACCCACCAGCCTTCAATGGGCCAACCAGGACCACACTGCCTACTTTTCTACCATTAGCACCTAGTGAGCAAGGTGGGCCAGATGACCAGATGCCCATGGGAGATTATTTCAGGGAGTGGCAATCCATGGGGGAAGATTTCAAGGCAACCTTGTCCTTCAGAGATTATTGCCAGCTCAAATAAAATGAGAAGGGCAGGTACAGTGGGGGACCGAGCACACAGAGTTCAAAGTTGCAGCGTACTATTGGGAGGATGTACTTCCCCACATATGATGGATCTACCAAGTGCATAGCTCGAGCTTGGGTGGAGAAGTTGGATACTTATTTCCAGCTTAATCGGATGACGGAGATGGAAGCCATCAAAATGGCTACCTTGCACTTGGAGGGGGGCGCACACGATTGGTGGTTTCATGGCTTGTCCACACTAAGGCATGTCAGCATGACCTCCTATGAGGACTTCACACGGAGTGTGGTGAAGTGTTTTGATAGGAGGGACCTGGAGGCTCACTTCAGGGAGCTGACCCAACTTAGGCAGACTGGCCACCCAGAGCATTACATATCGGAGTTTTTGAAGGTTTCAATCATGGTGCCAGACTTGTCCGATGCCAGGAGAGTGTACACATTTATAGAGGGGTTACTAGAGCCATTGCGTGGACTGGTGAAGTCTCGCAGACCCACTACCTTGCAAGAGGCTGTGACTTGTACCAGGGATTTGCAAGGGGCAATCCCCAACACAAGCAACCATTCCATCTCGAACTCCCTACCCATAGAAGGGGAATGACACTAGGCCCCCACCACAATGAGCAGCCCAAGGGCGTGGGCAGTTAGATGAGGAGACTAGGAGAGACCTCCGGAGGAGGAAACTATGTTTTACTTGTCGGGAGCCATGGGCACCAGGCCACTGGTGCACAACGAGCAAGGCCTACTACATCGAGGTCTTCTCGGATAGTGACCAGGAGGATGATGTGGAGTTGGAGATTGGCAGGCGAGACAGCAAGGGTCAGGCAGAGAGGGGACCACCACCACTACCACCTGGGGGAGCACCTTTCACACCATCTGGGGGAGTGCTTGCTTCTTTGTGTGGAATTCCCAAATTTTTGACATTGAGGATCCGAGGCACAATGCAGGGACAACGTGTCTCAGTTTTGGTAGACAGTGGGGCCACCCACAATTTCAATGATGCCCAAATGGTTCAAAGACAGGGTATCACTACAGACAAGTTCAGGGTTCTCAATTCTGGTGTCGGGGGGCAGGACTATGCAATGCACCCGATATGGCCCCGCTTTGACAGTGACCATGGGGAACTACGCAATGACAGATCATTTCTTTGTTGTGGATGTGTCGAACACCAACATGGTGATGGGTGTCTAGTGGCTCTACTCCCTTGGCCGGGTCACCACTGATTGGAGGAAACTGGAGATGGAGTTCACAGGGCCGGATGGCAAGCTGGTGGTTCTTCAAGGCATGCATTCATATCCTCCATAAACAGTTTCAGCGCACAGGATGGAGGCAGGCTTTAGGCATGGGAACATAACATGGGCAGTGGCGCTGAGGATTTCGGCGATTGGGGGACAGCCCAAGCCACCACACCCAAACATATAGGCCATCTTGGATAGGTAACCAGTAGTGTTTGGGGACATACCACCAAAGCAGCCACCTGACAGAGGATTTAAGCACACGATTGAGTTGGAGCCTAGGGTGCAGGCAGTTATCACCACTCCTTATAGGCATCCCAAGGCCTACAAGGACAAGATTGAGCGTGCCATTAAGGAGTTGTTGGCGTTGGGGCACATTAGGCCGAGCTCTAGTCCCTTCGCTTCATCAGTTGTTCTGGTGAAGAAGAAGGATGGGACTTTGCGCATGTGCATTGATTATAGGGCGCTCAACAAGAAGACTTTGAAGAACTACTACCCCATTCCGCGCATTGATGAGTTGATGGATGAGCTTAGAGGAGCCAAGTATTTCTCTAAGATAGATTTGCGCTCGGGATACCACCAGATCAGGGTTAGGGATGATCAGAACATCCCCAAGACAGCTTTCAGGTGCCACTATGGGCATTTTGAATTTTTGGTCATGCACTTTGGGCTGAACAACGCACCTGCCACATTTCAATCATGCATGAATTATGTATTCCGTGGGGAGTTGCAAAAGTTTGTATTGGTGTTATTCGACAACATTTTGATTTACAACCGAACGCGAGTGGAGCATTTGCAGCACCTAGAGATGGTGTTGCGCATCTTAGAGGAGGGACAATTTTACACCAAGTTGTCCAAGTGTGAGTTTGTGCTGACAGAGATGCTCTACTTGGGCCACATCATTGGCGCAGATGGAGTGAGGGTGCATGAGGAGAAGATTGGGGCCATCTGGGATTGACGAGAGCCCCTGAATTTGACCAAGTTGAGGGGGATTATAGGCATATGCACCTATTATAGGAAGTTCGTAAAGGGTTTCTTGCAGCTAGCAGCTCCCCTCACAAATCTGACGAAGAAGGGGACTTTTGCATGGACAAACAGAGTGCAGTCGGCATTTGATCGCCTCAAGGAGGTGATGAGTAGTTGCCCAGTTTTGGCACTCCCGGATTTCACTCAACCGTTCACCTTGGAGTGTGATGCATCAGGTGAGGGGGTTGGCATAGTTTTATCTTAGGAGGGACACCCCATCACTTTTGAGAGCCAGAAGCTCTTTTCGCATGAGGTAGTATTCTATTTACGACAAGGAGATGTTGGCCATCATGCATGCGTTGGCCAAATTCCGACAGTATCTGGTGGGAAACAGATTTTGGGTGAAGACTGATCACAATAGTCTTCACCATTTTATGGGGCAGCAAGGCCTCAGTGACAGGCAGCAGAGGTGGGTCAGCAAGGTGTAGGCCTACGACTTTGATATTGAGTATGTCAAGGGCAAGCACAATGTGGTAGCAGATGCATTATCCAGGAGGCCCGCGACACTTTCACTCATGAGCATTTGCCATGATTGGAAGGCGCAGTTGTTGGTGGAGTACTCCAAGGATCGGCGGGCATGTGAGATTCTGGAGGGTATTCACACTGATGAGTGTTACAGGGTGATGGCTGACGTCATATACTACAAGGGGCGCATATTTTTGGTGTCAGGTTCACAATTGAGGGAGAGGATTCTCCATGCAGCTCATGACTCTCCACTATCAGGGCACCAGGGTTCCGGAAGACATATATGATGATTAGAGAGTGATTCACATGGAAAGGCCTCAAGGGGGACATATTGAGATATGTGCAGGACTGTGAGGCTTGCCAAAGGAATAAAGGGGAGTTGACCCATCCAGCTGGGTTATTGCAGCCACTTTCCATCCTCGAGGGGAAATGGGAGAGTATCTCCATGGATTTTATCACAGAGCTCCCTACGGTGCAGGGCAGAGATTGTATTTATGTGGTGGTGGATCAGTTGACCAAATATGCTCACTTCTTCACCATTCCGACACGGTATTCAGCATCACAGGTGGTCGAGTTGTTCTTTAGGGAGGTCTTTCGCTTGCATGGACTCCCTAAGACCATAGTCAGTGACAGAGACAGTCAGTTCATGGGGGCATTCTAGCAGGAGCTTTTCAGATTAGTGGGCACTGAACTTACCCCAGCACTAGTTACCACCTACAGACCAACGATCAAACTGAGAGGGTCAACAAATGGTTGGAGGGCTATCTTCAGAACTATGTGACCAGGCAACAAAGAGCATGGATTCGGTGGTTACATTTGGGCGAGTACTGCTACAACACCACCCATCACATGTCCATTGGTATGTCACCTTTCCATGCCTTGTATGGTTATGATGCTTTGTCTTTTGTTGACATTGTTTTTGGAGACAGTCAGGCCCCAAAGGCCAAAGATTGGATCCAAGAGAGCCAAGATATCCTCAAGGCTCTCAAGGATAACTTATTGACAGCCCAGAATCAGCAGAAGATGTATGCGGATAGGCACAGGATTGAGAGGCAGTTTGAGGAGGGGGACTTGGTCTTCTTGTGGCTACAGCCATATCGTCAGTCTACATTGAAGCAGAAGGGGGCCAAGAAGCTACAACCACGTTTCTATGGGTCGTACAGGGTGACTAGGAGAGTTGGGGAGGTGGCCTATGAGTTGGAGCTTCCCCAGGGAGCAAGATTCATAACATCATTCATGTCTCATGCTTCAAGAAGTTGTTGGGGCAGCTCGTGACAACAGCTACGGAGTTGCCTCCACTTGATGATGACGGGCATCTGGTTTTGGAATCGAAAGCCATTTTGGAGACTAGGGAGGAAGTTGACGAGCAAAATTATTAGCGAGTACTTAGTACACTGGAGGAGTTTGCCGGATGAGGATGCCACTTGGGAAGGTGAGCACATACTTGAGCATCCAGCGCTGAAGTTGCTTGGGGACAAGCAACATTTGGGAGGGGAGGACTAGAATGTCCCTTCCCAGGACTATAATGTCCCTTCCTAAATTAGTTTATCTTAAGTTTATTTCCATAATTTTGGCTTCTTTGGTGACCATGGGACCCACGAATTTTTAGAGAAATGTTAGTCTTTGTAGCATTAGATGTGTTCTAGCCTTGAAATTTTGTGGAGAGGCTGGAATACGTGAGATCTCTAAAACCCAGAATCGTTTCTAGAAATTCCGCCTAGAAATGGCTTGATTAGATTATTAACTAGTTTTTAAATATTTTCGAAGTCTAAACTTAGGGTATATGATTAATTAATTAGTATCAATTAAGTCAAGGCGTGAATGATCTAGAAACTCACACGGATGGATCTAAAGATGATCCTAGCCATCGATAACAAAGGATTATAAGAGGAATTCGATGTGGTGATGGAGAATACACTCTAGAGGTTCGATTTCTGAGCATACCGATTTCCAGACTAGCAGTAGTCAGTTGTCGAAGAGAGAGCTAGACATCGAAACAATGAGAGGGGCAGAGACAGTGAAACTGAAGGAAGGATTCCAGATCCGGTGAGTACATTTGAGCATATCGATTTCCAAAGTAGCAGCAGTCAGTTGTCAGAGAGAGAGCTAGAGATCGAAGCAATGAGAGAGGGGCAGAGACAATAAAGTTGTTGATTTGGGGTAGCATCGGATGTGCTCTAGCCATGAAAATTGGTGGAGAGGCTATAGCACATGAGATCTCCAAGATCCAGAAATGGTTTGGGCAGATTCTAAACAGTTTGGGAGATATTAAAATAATTAATATTTTTAATGGAGTTCCTAAGTCTAAACTTAGGAAAAATAAAATATTAATGGGTATTAATATAAAACTGTGTTAGAAGCGTCCAAAAGTCATGGATCAAGCCAAATCTAATCTTAGTCGTTGATTAGAGATTTAATCTCGGTCGTTGATAGAGCAACGAGAAAAGTATAAGAGGAGGCTTGAGGGTCAATTGGAGAACACACTGAGAGAGATCAAGAACTCGATTTTTTGGGGCAGGGTTTGCTGAGGAAATTGAGTGAGTGATCAGAGAGGCAGAGTTAGTACCGGGAACATCAACGCAGAAGCCGGGAGAGGGTTGACGCAAAGCCAGCTACGAAGAGGCAACCAGAGGCAACGCAGAGGCAGCCAGGAGTTGCGCAGAGCTTGAGGAGGGCCAGCGTGTGAGATGCAGAGGCTCCAAAGGCTGACGTAGAGCCCCGAGAGGCTGACGCTGGGCCAGATAGGCTGCCGCTGAGCCAGAGAGGCTAACACGGACCCTAGAGGCAGCACTGGGAGATTTCGTGGGACAGATTGGAGCTGGAGAGCTGGATAGGGTGACACAGTCCCTATTAGGGTGACGCAGAGCAGCAGAAAGTTGTATTGTTTCTCTGGGATTGTTCATCCGATGATTTAGCCGGAATATCTATCTCCGACTGAGAGGTACTACTGCCGAGGGAATTCTCTATTGGGTGAGCCATTTCTAGCACCCTGGTTGTATTTTGAAACTGCATAATAATAAAACCCTCTGAATAGCTGCGTCGTTTTTCCTGCATTGGCTTTTTTTGGGGAAATTAGTCCAAAAACAACGGTGTCACTTGTGTGCTTGTTTCTTTCAGTTTATGATCTGTATGTGTTGATACTGTACTTGTATTTATTTTCAGTATTTACATGGTAAATAACTTGTTAAGTAACTGAACAAGTAGGAAGAAATAAATCAGATAGTACAGGAAGAATTTCTATCAGATAAACTTAGAAATTCCAACATGGTATCAAAGCATGGTTGCAAATCATAGGATAACTGAAGGCTTCAGCCGAGCAGAGCAGCAGCAGTGGAAATAGTTGTCCCGAGTGACAAAAATTGTTCCTAGCAAAAAGCAGCAAGGAAGGAGTGACGCAGAGAGCCTGTGTCATTAGTTCGAGCCAGGAGGAGGATCAACACTGAGGCAGAGAGGAGCAGACCTAACCTACGCAGTGCCCAGTCATCTTTCTCAGTCAGGAAGGATCGACGCTGTGGCCAGGAGGTGCAGATTGTGCCGGTGCTGGGATTGCGCAGAGCCTAGAGGCTCTAACCTTCAGACTGTTGGGGCATAGGAGACTGTGGGTAAGTTATGGAGCGACACTGGTGGGGTATTGTGGTCAGAACAGTACCTAATAGGACAAGACCAAGGAGGAGGGAGTTGCTGTCAAGGATTTCTAGCCAAGAAATCTGGATCAGTGGTTCAGCTACACAAACGATCAGAGTGGGGCATCTCGACATTGGCAGAGGGATTTCCAGCAGGGAAATCGCGGCTCAGAGGGAGTCAAACTGAGAACTTCCAGACGGGAAGTAGGGAGACTTGAAAGAGTCGAAAGAGGAGCAACAAAATGGCAGTGAATGGGCTAAGAGATTAGGATAGACCAGACGAAGCTTCAAATTTCGTAGTCTAGAAGGCCAAGATCTTGTCCATTCTAGACAGGTATCGCATCAAACACTTCGCCTTGAAAACGATAGTGATCCTGGTTGACCCAGCTGAAAATGACAAGTACGAGGAGGCAATGGCCAGGGCAAAGTGCATCATCCTTGATGGTGTCAAGGATCATGTGGTGCCACATATTGCCGAGAAGGAAACGGCAAATGAGATGTGGGAAGCCTTGAAGAAATTGTACCAGCATACTTCCGTGCAGAGGAGGATGTTACTTAAAAATCAATTGCAGTCATATCAGATGCAGAAGGGAGAGCAGATAGACGTCTTCCTCGATGGATTGAAGGAAATCCGTGATCAGCTAACTTCCATAGGGGCCACACCGAATCAAGTAACTGATGGTGAGGAACACATTGAACGCAGTCTCAAAGGATTAGGAGGTATTTGTCCAAAGCATTCTGGGCAAGACGAGCCTTCCAGATTGGGAGGAACCGTGGGCGGCTCTTCATCAAGAAGAGATCAGACGAGTGTCCAAGGCGGGGAGTAGCGGAAAAGGGGTCAGAATCAAGGAGGAGGAAGAAGAAGATGCGGCTCTCGCATCTGCGGGAAAGCAGGAGAAAAGAAAGAAGGACCTCTCCAAGGTCAAGTGCTTCCATTGTGGGGAACTGGGTCACTATGCGAACCAGTGTCCTAGGAAGAAGAGCAAGGGAGAGGGTTCTGAGACCAAGGCTGTGCCGACTCAGGCGAAGAAGGATGTGGACACTGATGATGACTGTGCCATGAGTGCTCGTGCACCTCGAGAAAAGAGGTGGGGAGACATCGAGCTATAGTCAGACGGACTACAGGCGATGAGGGGCAGGATCAGTGTTGCAAGAAACGTCCCCTCCCCTAGATCAAAAGCCCAATCGACAATCCATATGGATTCGTGGGTGATCTGCCCTCTGAAATGCGGATCAAGCTGAAAAATACAGTTCCTGCCATTTCGGAACCTTACAGCCCGATCCGCATTTCAGTTTTTTTTAAACGCATTTTGGTTTTTTCCGATCTGCGTTTCGATTTTCCAGATTCGTGTTTCGGTTTTTTCCAAAACGCATTTCACACGGAGATAATTGAGCAACTGGTCCATTTGGGAGCATGCATGCAATTAGCGATTCTGGGATGATGATGATCGAGTTGAGATGCCACCCCCATCTAGTCCCTTGGTTCCTAGGTTCCATGGTTCAACACCAACAACAGGGGGTTCGTCTTCATCAGTTTCAGTGCCACAACTTCCACAGGCACCATCTTCTTCATTGCCACCACATGGAGGCCCGTCGCCAGGTCCTCTTCGTGGTGGAAGGAGGAGAGATTAGTAGATATATTCACAAATTACTACTTTTATCATAGATTAATCATTAGACTTGTAGGCTTGTGAATTTGAACCTTTTTGTCTTGGCGGTGACCAAGTGACCTATTTTGTAAACATTATTATTTGAATTTTGGACATGACAAATGTTGACAATTGCTCACTTGCTAGATAAATCATAATATGCTCTATGTTTTATGTTTTATATTTTAAAATATGCTTAAATGTTTTATGTTTTATAATATGCTTAAAAATTTGATGTATGTTTGTGATTGCTAGAATATAGATGGTTGATGCTCGAATAATTAATCATTGATGTATATACTAGTAACTACAATGGAATCATGGATGCCATATCTATCTTGATTTATGCAAAAATATGCATGTTTTCATGTCTTCTACAACTAATTTGGTATTTGGGATGTTTGTTTTGAATATAAATGCAAAAAAAATATAATATATATATATAGCAGACTCTTCACTTCCTAGATTTTTGGAAAATGACGCTTCCGCGTCCCCGCTTCCAAAAAACGTCCCCGCTTCGTGCAACATTGGGTAAGATCCTTGAGGTACCCAACCTCTTGGATTATACCTTGCTACGGAAACCCCAAAGAGGAGTAGCAAGACTGGCGGATGTCGGTAGAGAAAGATGCGAATGGAGCGACAGAGAGTGCTACAGTGCAGGAGTCCCGAGACAACGTGAGGCAACAGTGCGAGATGCATGGAGTTGTTGCAGCAGTGCAGAGGTCAGTAGAGGGAGCACTTGTCAACGACAGAGGGAGCTTCAACATCAAGAGTGTTTCTAGCCTGACGGAGATGTCAGAGTGGGAGGATCAGTTACTTACTTCTCAGTAACTGAGTTGCAGTGCAGCAGTTAGCAATGGAAGTGCTATGGGCAGCGCGATGCAACATGATGAGAGGGGATGCAGTGCAGATGCAGCAGTGGCAGTGGCAAGGCCATGGCCAGCATCATGGTGCAGAGGGAGTTGTCATACAATTGTAGCAGTGGCAATGGTAGGGCCATGGGTAGCAGTACATGATGAAGCAGTGCAGAGGATGTTGGGCGGGAAAGCTTAGCATTAGCACAGGGACCGATGCTGGATGATCAGGGTGATACTCAGTGAGGAGTATTACTAGAGCATAGTCCTTGCTAAGAGGGAATGATGTTTTGGGGTAGCATTAGATGTGCTCTAGCCATGAAAATTGGTGGAGAGGCTATAGCACATGAGATCTCCAAGACCCAGAAATGGTTTGGGCAAATTCTAAACAGTTTGGGAGATATTAAAATAATTAATATTTTTAATGGAGTTCCTATGTCTAAACTTAGGAAAAATAAAATATTAATGGGTATTAATATAAAACTGTGTTAGAAGGGTTCAAAGTCATGGATCAAGCCAAATCTAATCTTAGTTGTTGATTAGATTTAACCTTGGTTGTTTATGAACCAATGAGAAAAGTATAAGAGGAGGCTTGAGGGTCAGTTGGAGAACACACCAAGAGAGATCAAGAACTCGATTTTCTAGGCAAGGCTTGCTGAGGAAATTGAGAGCGTGATCAGAGTTGCAGCTGAGGGGCAGAAAATACATAGCAAAGAAGCAGAGTTAGTACCAGGAGCATCAGCGCAGAAGTCGGGAGAGGGTTGACGCAGAGCCACGCAGAGGCCACGCAAGGCTTGCTGAGGAAATTGAGAGAGTGATCAGAGTTGCAGCTGAGGGGCAGAGAATACATAGCAGAGAAGCAGAGTTAGTACCAGGAGCATCAACGCAGAAGTCGGGAGAGGGTTGATGCAGAGCCACGCAGAGGCAGCCAGGGGTTGCGCAGAGCTTGAGCAAGGCCAGCATGTGAGACGCAGAGGCTCCAGAGGCTGACCCAAAGCCCCGAGAGGGTGACGCTGGGCCAGATAGGTTGACGCTAGGCCAGAGAGGTTGACGCAAACCCTAGAGGCAGCACTAGGAGATTTCGTGGGACAGATTGGAGCTGGAGAGCTGGATAGGGTGACGCAGTCCCTATCAGGGTGACACAGAGCAGTAGAAAGTTGTATTGTTGTTGTGGGATCGTTCATCCGGTGATTTAGCCGGAATATCTGTCTCCGACTGAGAGGTACTACTGTCGAGGGCATTCTCTGTTGGGTGAGCCATTTCTGGCACCCTGGTTGTATTCTGAAACTGCATAATAATAAAACCCTCTGAATAGTTGCATCGGTTTTCCCGCATTGGGTTTTTCCAGGGACATTAGTCCAAAAACAACGGTGTCACTTGTGTGCTTGTTTCTTTCAGTTTATGATTTGTATGTGTTGATACTATACATGTATTTATTTTCAGTATTTACATGGTAAATAACTTGTTAAGTAACTAAACAAGTAGGAAGAAGTAAATCAAATAGTACAGGAAGAATTTCTATCGGATAGACTTAGAAATTCCAACAGAAGCCAGAGGAAGGATTCCAGATCTGGTGAGTACATTTGCAAAGAGGCAGAAGAGCCATAGAGAGGCTGACGATGGGGCAACATAGTAGCCTCTAGAGGCAGTTTCGATTCTGCTGGTGAAAGACGAGTTTCAAGTGCCAAAAGCTGGACAGAGGTTCCGAAGGCCAGGAGCGACATTTTCCCAGACAGCAGCAGACCAAACGGCTTGAGGAGAGGTTGATTCGTACTGAATGTAGAAGAGACTGTGCTAGGGTGATGCAATAGCTGCGCAGGGCCAGTTTGGACGACTCACTTGGAGCTGAGGTCAAAGCCCGAATTTGCCTGTGGGGTGAGGGAATTTCCTCACTAGAATTTTTCCATTATTTTCTCTGCAAGATTTCAAGATATTCAGCATCCAGATTGTACTCAGATTATTTCACTGCTGCAAAATAATAAAACCCTCAGTTGCTTCACCAGTATTCCCAAGTTGGGTTTTTCCGGGGACTTGTCCAAAAATCACTGTGTTATTTTTTGTGTGTGCTAGCATTTCTTCCAACGTTTATTCTTCCGCAGTTTTATTTGTGTAGATTGCAGTGTGATTTATTCAATATTTGTTGTAGCAACTAGTAAATAAATTGTTAAATTAAATTAACAATTAGGAGAATAATTTCCAGTTGCTGCAATAGAGTTCCTGCTTGGAATTTTCACATGTTATCAAAGCGCAATTGATTAGCCGAGAGCTCAGAGGCAAAGAAAGGAGTTGTTGAGAAATATAGGGCATAGCAATTAAGTGATTTCTCTTCTATTAGTAGCTGCTTGTGAGTGCTTTTTACTTCTTTCTCTTCTATTAGTAGCTGCTTGTGAGTGCTTTTTACTTCTTTAGATTAGGATCTCTTTTTACTTATGTTATTAGTGTTCTTCTTCATCAATCAACTACCAATGCATAAACCATAAAGAGACAAGAGACACAAAATACAGGCTATCATCCAGGGCTAAAACCTCTCACTCGTTGAGAGGAAAAGCCGCACAAATTCTTCTTATAGAGATTCCAATTAACGAATACCAAGACCAAGACGCTTGACCTATTTGCCACTCCAAGACCAAGACACAAGTTCTCTTGATGAGATCCTTTGACAACAACAATCAACACTCTGCTTCTTTCCTTTTCTCGACTCCTCTTCCACTTCAATCTTCTTTAGCTTCAAACCTTCGGCCTTCCTTCTAGACTTTACCTTCTTTGTCTCGGCCTCTCTTCTGCTACAACTAAGCTTCAGACTTCGCACTTTCTCCGCTACTCTTTCTCGGTTCTTTCTGCTGCACTTAAGCTTCAGACTTCGCACTTTCTTGGCTACCCTTTCTCGACTCTTTCTTCTGCACCTAAACTTCAAACCTCGCACTTTCTCAGCTACCCTATCTCGGCTCTTTCTTCTACTGTACTTCGCACTTTCTGCTTTAGACTTGGTGACCGAAAATCTGTGTCCAAATGAAATTTGGATGGCCCTATTTATAGTGGTTTGCCACTGTAACAAGATGACTTGAAGAGGGTAAGCTGACATAAATGTTTGGAGGAGATAATTAATTCCATTTGAAGCCAACTTGAGTAGGGATGACTTGTGCTTGTCTTGGAGAGCTACTTGACATTTCTATTGACTCATACGTAAGTATAATATTCCCAAGAAGGGTCCTTCATACATGACATAGACTCAAATTGATTTTATGACCAATCCTAAGTGCTCACAATGGGAGTCATACTAAAATAAAATTCCTTGCTCATGAAACCCATGAGATAAGGATTACAATAATAATTTTATTTTTTCTTCTTTTCATCAATTACATAAATTCACAATTACACATGTCATTATGAAAACCAAACCTAGTTACTTTTCAACACTCCCTCTTAACTAGGAAGGTATTCATAATGGTACTTGGTCATTCTCAATTTGAAGAATTTCTCATAAGAAAAGTCGGATTGGTAACCAATTTGTATAGCGTCATATCAATCAGCATTGTCACATAGCAAGGCCTTGACTAACAGCTCTAACTCTCCACGAGATCCAAGCACAATGTTGGCAAGACCAATGATGTATAAACACCCTCATCATTGTCTCTCTCAAAACATACCTCACCCGGGTTCTCAGGGTGTGTTCCACTAGGACTATTCTTATCTTGGATTCTCAGTCCTCAAAGAATATCGGTCCTCAACGACTACTCTTATCTTGGATACCCTAATACATCCTCAAAGAGCATTGGATGCCAGATGCTTACCCAATCCTCCATTTTGTCTTCCGAAAGTGAAAACAAGAATGATATCTCTATCTCTCACTCTTAATTAGGGAGGACATATCTATTCCAATAAAGGAATGTACTCATTCCTACAAAAGGAATGTACCTGAGCACCCTCTTGGCTTAGGAATTTCCAAGTTTCTTCCAAATAAGAAACATTTTTTCAGGCTCCCTCTTAATTAGGGACCTATAGCAGCTCCTCAAGTGGAGATAATGGGACAACCAGCTGCTTGAAGAACTCCTCACAATGTCATGAACTTCTTTTCGTTATCTAGGAGTCTTCATGTTTGGGACATAGGGCATCGACCATCCGTTACTTTCAGCGATGAGTCAGCCATGTCATCATCAGAACGTGATCCATCAGTCTATATTTGGCCTTCCTTCATGTCATGCTTCTTTATTCATGCCATGTTTACTTAAAGATCTTTCATCCTGTTAGGGTCAGTCTTTCCAGCCTTCCTCCAGTGATCAAATATGCTCTTACAAAGTGATTTTGAAGTGTCAAGGTCAAATTTTGTCATTTTAGTGAGTCTTCAAGCAAAATTTGGTCACTAGGCATTAGGTCTAGGGTTTGCTTTCACACTTTTCAAATTTGTCCAAATGTCAGTCCATGTCATCATTCAGCTGAGCCTATCATCATTCAGAGGGTTTCTATCATCATATTAGGTTCCATTGGGTCATGTTACACCTTATTCATGCTTCAGTTGTGCCTAGGCAAGGTCATTTCCCTCTCCTAGGGTTTTGAAGGCAATTTCTCTTGGATGGTTAAATCACCGGCAAAACTTGTTTCCTGATGTTCATACACCTTTCCCTATCCTTAAAGTACCTTATCAAACACTTCCCATCCCTTAGATCCGCCAAATTCCTCATTTTTGCACAAACCCTAGTTTCTAGCTACAACCTGGCAATTTTCTAGGTTTGGCCTGTGTTTTGCCCTTTTCGACCTCTTCCCCTCACTCAATCTCTGAGATTCCACTTTCCCCTGCTTCCTAACATCCCTCCCCACTCCCAAAAATTTCCCCAAGAATTTAGAAGCCCCCTATCCCCTTCATTTCGCTCCATTTCGACAAAAATCCCTTGTTTCACACATCGGGACAAGTTGCACTCAAATGATGTTTCAGAGCAATAAAAGATGAATTTTGTAAAACTGAGAGAGGTTTTTGTCCATAACATGCCAAAGAAGAAAAACCTCCTTCACTTTTTGCACAGGTGTCATGGTTTTAGAGAAATGCCAAAATTACAATCGTCGGATCCAAGGAGTTTGGCCAAGGCACAAAAAAGGAGAAAGAGGCCTGATCCCCTCCATATCTTGGCTGAGGCTTCACTCAAAGATCATGGCACTCAATAGCCTAGCCACAGCTCAAATCCCAAAAAAAATTGAGAATTTTGGGTAATTTTGGCATTTTTTGGTAATTTACAGGTTTTGGCTCTTCAACGGGTCTCACCCCCGGTGAGACCCTTTGTCATGGCAACTCCTTTTCACAAAAACTCAGCATTTCCTGATTTTTTATGCGAAGTTACATATGCCCATGGATGGACTTGAGGTTTCATGGAGTTTTGGGCCTCCAGAAGGTCAAAATACATGCAAAATTTGACTTTCTGCCACTTTTTTGAACTACAGAAAGCTGTCTTGGGAGAATTGGTTTTTGACAGGGCAAATGAACTCCAAATTGAAAAATTCCAGTTGGGTTGGAAAGTAGACTCAAATACCTTTCCAACGAGCTATCCTGCACCCAATTCTGACACCTGGAAGTGCCCCAAACAGAGCTCCAAAGGGGCGCGACCCGTTGAGCAGGGGGGCGCGACCCGTTGAGCAGATTTTGCCAGATTGCATTGTACAGCCCAGAAAACGCAGATTTGACTCAGTTTGACTTTTTGGGGTTGAAGATGATTATCTTTGATGTAATTATTGTAACTCTAAGACACTTTTACTCTTGTTTAACACTTCTAGAAGATTCATTCATGTCAAGGGTAAATATTTAATGAATGGATTGGTTTCCTAGCTTATAGAGGCAAGTTGTTTTGACTGCCTAGATTTTAGTGCTCAGTTTAGAATTAGTTGAAACAGCTCCTAGAAGGATGAGCTCGACCCCTAGAGGCAAGGGAAGAGGTTGGCTTGCCTATATTATGTATTTTCTTAATCATTTTCAGGGGTTGGAAGGTTGGACTCTTGAGGGAGAAACTATCATTGTATTATTTCATTGTATCTCTGCAATTTTTGGCTAAGGAAGACCAGGGTTTTGCAGTCATCTTTGGGATTCTTGTGGACTCATGTGTTGATGGTGTGTTTCTCAATGTTCTTGTAAGCTTTGTTATGTGATTCATTTCTTTTCTTTACTGCTGCACATTAAACAAATGAAGTGTTAAAGTAGGAATTCATGCTAGCCATGCTCTGCTTTTAAATTTGTTTAATTTCCATGTTTTCTACTGTCTAAAGGGAATTCAAAGTCATTGTTTGCTCTCTTTAGCTCCTCATCTTTCATTCCTAATCATCCATCTCAAGTTAAGGCATCAATACTGTTTCCTACCTCGCCCCAAGGAACCCCCTGCAGAAACTGTGTCCAATCCCCGCACCCAAAATTGCAATTCCTCAATTTGCCACCAAAAACCCTAAAAACCCCAAATCAACCTTTTTAATCAGTTTACTAGCCTAATATCAGTGTTACCTTGTTGGTCATCTCATCCCATTGAAGATCTACCGAGATTGACCGGAGAGAGCCTTCTCCTGCCCCGTAGGGCTAGCTACGAGGCTAAATGGTTTGGTGTAGCCTTGAGGTTTACCTTTTTCAGCCTGAGGTGAAATTTCAAGTGCTAACACATCCTACTACATGTGCAACGATGGTGGAAGATATCCATAGATCTTCCCTCGGCAACCCTGCATAAACCCATCGAGATATTTGTTCAAAAATAAATGAATGAACATTAAAATCAACATTACCTTTGTGATGGTCTTTCATCATAACATCTTCTAGTCTTGCATACATATCGACACATCTCCCAAGATATATATTGTCAAGGATCTCTTTGCTTTTCAAACTCCATCGGAGTCTTCATATCTTCCATGGAGATATCCTAGTCAAATCTTCTTGGTCTTTCGGATGTTGATTGCCTTTACCATGGTTGCATATTCCATGATCTCTTCCTTCCTTTCTTTGCACATTACATTCCCAGGAGCTTCCAATCAGAGTTCCTCAATTGTAGTCAACCACCTCATACTTCATATGAGGACATATTATGTTGATTTCATCTAGTGAATGCATGGCCCATGCATTCCTGCATTCCTTTGAGGGAGGAGATCCTTTCTTTGATCATGCTCTCAAGATAGAGCATTGATCCATGTTACCTACAACCATATGACATGATTTCCACAATATCAAATGTAAGCATACATACCTCATTTTTCCTTTGGGTCATCCAGACTTCCTGTAGCAGCTTCTTTGATTTAAAGAGCTTCAATCCCTTGATCTACTTCACTTTTATGTCATCACATCATCATCCCATGAATTCCACAAGATTGGAGTTCTTGATGAAACACTTGTTTCTCCTCATGATCAGTGAACCTTTCAATGAAGATTCCATTAGAGAATCTTGAGGATCTAAAGCATCACCATCAGCAAATGTTTCCTTTTGTCAGATGTATGATGAACCTTGTACTAGATGACCTTGCCACTTATGTTTCCAATGAGATTCCCAAGAGATATATCCTTGACTTCCATAGATTCTAACCATCTTTCATGCTTCTCTATGATGATGTCCCGAGCTCTTTCTTTCAATGCTTCTATGATGCCTTGATGCATCCCATTTAGTGAATTATGATAGCCATATCTTACAACAGAAGACTTAGGAATTTGAAAAGAACTTAGGTGAGGAAGACTATCTCAGTCATAGTAGAGATCTCTTACTTCCTCTATCTTGGACTTCTTTTCAGCTTCCTCCACTTCTTCGGTGATATGAGCTTCTTCTCTTCTTCTTTTGTTATTGTCCTTCTTGATCTTAGGACAATCTCTTTTGTAGTGTCCATATTCTTGACACCCATAGCATTGGATTTTAGCCATGTTCTTTTTCTTTTTCTTTTTCTGAGGACCAAACTTTCCAAATTGTCCCTTTCTTCTTGTCATTGCAGCATAAGCTTGATTTTGCTCACCTGCTCCCACATCAGATTTGGCCTTTAGTCTAGATTCTTCAATCTTGCATAGTGACCATAGATCCTAGAATGGAGTAGCTTCTTTCTTCCGATAAATACTTGAGGTGATGTTACCCCACTCCTCTGGTAGTGCATTTAAAACAACTGGAGTCATTTCTCTATCAAACATGACTTCTCCCAGATCTTGTAGTTGATCTTGGATCTCAGATATCCTCATAAAGTATGAGGTTATTCCATCTTCCCTAGACATCCTCAGCTTGTAGAGTTCTTTCCTTAATGAGATGACTTCTCCAGCAGTGCTTATGAAATACAACTCTACCAGTTTGATATAGATGTATTTTGAAGTTTTGAATTCAGATACATATGGGATGAGGGGATCCTTGATGGATTCAATGAGAATCCTTTAAGCCCTAATTTCCCCTTTCATATACTTTGTAAGTTCTTGAGCATCTTCTTCTCCTGGTTTGGTGATAGATCCTTTCACATGATCCATGACCTCATTTTCAATGAGATTTAGATTGATTTGTCCCTTTCTTCCATGCAAGATAGTTTGAATCCCCAACCAAATTGTTGCTTTTCTTGCAAAAACACATTTTTGACAGATTCAGATAAGGTCATATACTTACTTGATAGGATGCTCCTTTCTCCTCATTGCTTTCTTGATGTTGATAATGATATAGATAGCAGAAAACTTCTCCTTGATGAAGGTAGTTTTCTTCAAGAGTGATCCTTGATCCCACAAAGAGTGAGATCTCTTTGGATCCTTTGATGAAGATCAATGATGACTTCTTGGTGATGTCTTCAATGGTAAGGACCTTGATTCGTAGATCTCTTCAACTTGGCCTTCTTTTCTTGATGATGATCCCAAGACTTCTTTGTAGACTCCTTCTTCGATCTAGGGTTATAATGCTTCCTTTGTAGATCTTGTCTTAAAGATGATCTTTGCTTTGATGCCTTCCTTGAGATTTGATCCTTGAGTGTCCCTTGATAAGATGCCCTTCCTTGACTTTGTCACCTTAGCTATGATACCATGTTGAGAAATCTAGGGCATAGCCATTAAGTGATTTCTCTTCTCTTAAGTAACTTCTTGTGAGTGCTTTTTACTTCTTTAGATTAGGATCTTCTTTTACTTAGGTTATTAGTGTTTTTCTTCATAAAACAGCTACCAATGCATAAACCATAAAGAGACAAGAGACACAAAATATAGCTTGTCACCCAGGGCTAAAACCTCTCACTCCTTGAGAGGAAAACCCGCACAAATTCTTCTTATAGAGATTCCAATTGACGAATACCAAGACCAAGATCCTTGACCTATTTGCCACTCCAAGACCAAGACACAAGTTCTCTTGATGAGATCCTTTGACAATGACAATCAACCTTCTGCTCCTTTCCTTTTCTCGGCTCCTCTTCCACTTCGATCTTCTTTAGCTTCAAACCTTCAGCCTTCCTTCTAGACTTTACCTTCTTTGTCTCAGCCTCTCTTCTGCTGCAACTAAGCTTCACACTTCGCACTTTCTCGGCTACTCTTTCTCAATTCTTTCTGCTACACTTAAGCTTCAAACTTCGCACTTTCTTGGCTACCCTTTCTCGGCTCTTTCTTCTGCACCTAAACTTCAGACCTCACACTTTCTTGGCTACCCTATCTCGACTCTTTCTTCTGTTGTACTTTGCAATTTCTACTTTAGACTTGGTAACCGAAAATCTGTCTAAATGAAATTTGGATGGCCCTATTTATAATGGTTTGCCACTGTAATAAGTGGACTTGAAGAGGGTAAGCCGACATCACTGTTTGGAGGAGATAATTAATTCCATTTGAAGCTAACTTGAAGAAGAATGACTTGTGCTTGTCTTGGAGGGCTACTTGACATTTCTATTGACTCATACATAAGTGTAATATGCCTAAGAAGGGTCCTTCATACATGACATAGACTCAAATTGATTTTATGACCAACCCTAAGGACACACAATGGGAGTCATACTAAAATAAAATTCCAAATTCCTTGCTCATGAAACCCATGAGACAAGAATTACAATAATAATTTGTTTTTTCTTCTTTTCATCAATTACATAAAATCACAATTACACATGTCATTGTCATGACCAAACCTAGTTACTTTTCAATAGGAATTTCGTTGCTCATTATGGGTAGCAAGCCGAAATTCCTAGGGCAGCGCAGTTATTCTGCTAGGAAGCCAAATTACTTGTGGAGGTTCGATTTTTCTGAGTGAGGGGCAGAAAAATTCAATCTTTCCAGATCGAGTGATTTCAGAGGCAGAGCGAGCAGCTCAGATTTTTTGTCGAGTAGATCCCTAACTAGATGCAGTGGTTTTTGCAGCAGTTTGCTAGAGCAAAGACAACGTCGAGTGGAAGGAAGAAGAGCACACACAAAAGGGAAATTTTCCTCAAGGAACTTCTAGTCTCAAGAAGTTCGATTTTTTCCTTGTAGATCAGCAGTCGTTGTGAGCAGATCTTCTCACTCCAGAAAGGAGTGTGAATAGCAAAGCAGGAAAGAGGAGGTTTTCGACATTTTGTTAAGATGGCCACTATTGGGCTTCATGATCAGGACATGTTGGATAGGGCTTCCAACTATGTCATCTGGAAGGCAAGGATGTCCTTCCTTCTAGATGAGTTTGGCCTAAAAACATATATTGATGCAGTGGTAATAGTTCCCATGGATGCAGGTCAATTGAAAGACTATAAGAAGGAGATGGCACGGGTGAAGAGGCTGATCCTAGATGGAGTTCGAGATCATGTTGTTTCACACATAGTTGGCAAAGACACTGCCAAGCAGATGTGGGATGCTCTCGCCACATTGTATCAGGGTACTTCCGAGCAGTGAAAGATGTACCTCGAGAAGAAGCTAAGGCTCATCCAGATGCAGAAGGGGGAAGGCATAGACCCCTTCCTCACTAGGATTCAGGAGGAACGGGACCAGTAGTCAATTGTTGGGGCAGCGCCTCAACCTACAAAGCTTATGAGATTGGCACTCAACAATGTCTCTGAGGAATGGCAGGTCTTTGTCCAAAGCATATTGGGCAGAGACAACTACCAGATTAGTACAGGATGTGGGTTGACTTGCAGCAAGAGGAATTGAGGCGGGCTCTTCTAAAGAGCTCCATTAGTGGCAACAGCAATGGACAGAAGCAGGTGAAGGAGTAGGAAAATGTGGCCCTCGCATCAAAGGGTCACAGTCAGGGATAGGGGGAGCAGAGGAAGAAGAAGGACCTGTCAAAGGTCAAGTGCTTCAAGTGTAGAGATCTTGGTCACTACAGTACCCAGTATCCTCTCAAGAAGAAGGACAAGGATAAGAAGCAGGACTAGGCTCCAGCACATACAAAGATCGATAGGTTGTCCTCCAAGTTGGAGGAAGACTTCACTATGATTGTCGACATACCTCCAGGAGTGAGGTGGGGTGATTTGGAGTTATAGCCCCAGAGCGCTACAGATTGGCAAGATCCTTAAGGAGTCCACCTCATGGATCAATACCTGGCTACGGGAGCCCACATTGTTTAGTAGTAGGATAGATCTATTGGAAATAATGAGAGGGGAGTGAATCGGTATTTCTTAGCAATTAGCACTTTTTAATCATTTTCAGAGCATTAGTTATTCTTCCGTTATTATTAATGTTTTTCTTCAACGATTTTAAACAATAATCAGCAGACAACACCATACAACAATGCAGAAAGATAAAACAAAGGACACAAATATTTTTAGGTGGAAAACCCCCTCCGGGTCAAAAACCACCAAACGCTTCTTTAGTAATGTCTTCTCCCTGTTAAATAATTTTGATTACATCAAGATTTCAGCTACAACTGAGGGAGGCGTCAACCCTCTAATTCACAGGCTACAACCTATAAGACGCTACTGGACCCTAATATCCTGTTGCAACCAAAAGGGGACGCCCCAAAGCCTTGTAGATTAGACCACAACCTGATGAGTGCCCCAACACTCTATTTACCAGCTGTTGCCGGAAAGGATGCTTCGTTGCCCTATTAGTTTATCAACCACAACTGAATGGATGCCACAACGCCCTTGCCCTAGCACCACCCTACCGCCCTAAAGTGTTTTCAGGCCACAACCTAAAGGTGACTCCAATCACCTGCCTTGATGAGCCAAAAGACCACGTTTCACAATTTTCAGACTGGATCCCCTATACTCTGAATCAATGTAGAATAGTTGTAAGAAAGATGTAGAATAAATGTCGAATCCTAGTAACCACTGATCACTGTTCCCACAAATTGATTACTGCACAATGCTACATATCAAGTTATCACTGTTCAACTGCACATCATTGTCACTGCACACTGTATATCACTGTCACTGCACAATTGCTGGCTATTACTACATGTCACTGCTCATGAATGAATAGTCATCAATGCTCAAACACTGTTATCATCAGGTTGCACATGATGTTGCAACCATCTGGCACTGCTATCAAATAATGGCACAAACCAAGGTGCCTCAAGTCATCTCGATGACCTGCAATCAGTGCTTTCAAACTAGGCCCAAGAAGGGCTACAAGCATATGTCTTCTCACTTCTACTACTGATCACAAATCATATATTGTTGTCCATGTCCCATGTCAATAAGTTGTACAACAAGGTTATTATCACTTGTCAAGAGTCATGCCAATGTGTGTTAAGTCTATGTGTCAATTTACTAAATATGTCAAGTCAATAACAGGTGTATAAGTCAATGTCAAAATAAAATTACTGTAATCTATAGGTGAGGTCTTAAAGGTCAAGATTATATGTTACATGTCATAGCTAGCCAAAATAGTTGATGTCATTGTGGGTATAATAACACAGTCAATGCATAATCATTGACGGTTGCATCACCTAGTCAAGTCACTAATAGGCATGTAAATCTAAGTATAAGATTAACCAACATCTTTGTGACAGGTATATAGATCTAAGTATAAAATCACTGTCAAGAGTCATGTCATTGTTTATGTGTCACAGTCCATATGTCATGTCCCTTCTCAAACCATTTGTAACAGGGTGCTTCTACACAATTTTAGCTAAGGAAGAGAACCCATAATTTTCGACTTAGGGACTTGGGAGTCAATTCGACTTCATTTGGTTGCTAGTGGAATGTGGGGGTCACCCACATGGGAGTTCGAATTGGCCCATTCGAATAGCTTGGATGGAAAGTCGAATAGGTGGATGGAGGGGCCCACATGAGGCTAGGGAGGCCCAAGGAGTTATAAGGAGGGAGCAGCTCTCATTTTGGATTCATTCTTACACCTAGCAATCAAAATTACTTAACTGTTCGCTCTACTGTTTAGCTGAGTCCACTGGTTGTTTAGCCACAAATATCTCAAGCGGGAGATTCAACCTCTACTTCGAGGGACCATCCATGCCCGCCTAGAGAAGCAGTTCCATAAGTATTTCAAGAGTTCCAGGAGTGTGTTACAACACTACCATCAGCCACAACAGGGAGTGCATAGTTCTGGCTAGTTGGAGAATACGCAAGGGGAGTTTGGAGCTATCAGTGATCAAGCATTTGCCGGGAGAGTAAGAGGATTGGGAGAGCAGCAAAGGGCCAGCCTTTCTTGCGAGATTGGAGCCAGCATCCCAGCAGTCTGATTTACAGTTACCTGGGCCTGTGCAGAGAGCCATCACTAGGCTCACGTGGGAGTTGGAGGAAGGAATTGTAGAGCTGGAGCTGGCCGAGAGAAGTAGGAGATCACTTGGAGGGCCATTTCAAGAGAATTGCTAGAGTTGGGAGAGCAAGGATTGACAGGATCAGTCACAACAACAAAATTCGAAATTGGTGGAGGGCCAAGCTGTGAAGGGTCAATTTTTGAAGGTTAAACTAAGAAACCCTTTCTAGGTTTTTCTGGGTTTTTGGCAAGGATCACACTCGTAAATTTATAGAATTTGGCTGGGTAGATCTAAGGGGTCAAACATAGGTCCCAACTCAGCCAGCAACTATAGGAGCTAAGGGGAATTTGGGCCAAAATTCAGAGGTCAACAATTGGCCAATTCCTTCATGGGCTTTTCTGGGTTTAGGACAAGGAGCAAGGAGCTGAAATCTCATAATTTTCTGAGCACGGGAAGCAGTGATTCTAGCCCTTCAAAGTCAATAGACAAAGCAATTTTCTGGGGCAGCGCAGTTCAGTTTGGTGCAGCAGTTGTAGCAGCCTTCAGTTTAGCATTTTCTCACCTGGGTTTTGTCATGCTTGTCCATTGAGACAAGCTCAAGTGCACCATTCTATTTTACTATTGTATTTGCTCCTGAAGAAATAATAAAATGGCTCAGCAGTTCTTTATTTCCAGTGTTTCCATGGGTGCTTAATGTATATTTCGTTTTTCTGATTGTTCGATTGTTTGCATGCTTAGTATATCACTTACATTCATGTTTAGGAACATTACAGTGGTATCAAAGCCATAATTTTGGCTCAACCTATGGGAAAGATTAGAATCAAACAACATGGCAGTCACCTGGAATGAGGTGGTGAGGATACAACAAATGATGATTGATGTGGGGAAGAAGTTGATTCATTCCTCAGTTGGGAATCCAGACATGATTGCAACTGATGTGGAGTTATTGGGGGAAAGCTGGAGGGCATACCAATCATTGGGTCATGGCATTCAAGCGTCCCTCTCTTTTTGGGAATTCTGTGAACTAAGGGGTATGCACAAACCAATGGAGATTCAGTGGGATTTTGCAAGGACGATGAGAAGTATTAAGAAAAAAGATGAAATAGTAGTTGAAGGGGCCATGGTTGGCAAAGAGATAGTTGAGCATACACCCATTGATGAGGCATCATCTATTGATGAGGTATTCGGGGTTGTGACCGAGTGCTTAGGTGATAACAATGCACCACAGGTTGGTAAGGTGCCGGAAGACAACTCCACTGTTGATGAGGAGTCGATAGGTACAGAGGCCTCCAGATCTATGACGGAGTTACCAGACGACAATCACCTACAGCTGACTGGTGAGCATATCATGCATATTGGGTTGTCTATGGAGGAGTAGTCGAAGGCTCATGTTGAGCCCGTGATGGAGGAGGATGTGCAGCCATCCCTTGGGCTAGCCATTGATGAGGGGAAGCATAGAGGTCATGCGTTGGGTTTTCAGCACAATTCACTTCAGAGGTCCACTGCCAGGGTCTATAGCGTTATCAACCCACCCTTATGCATTGGATTGAGGGAGGCCGAGTTGTCTAGATGTACCCGAGGGGGAGGACAGGTTAACAGGACTGAGCTGAGCATGATACCACGTCATCTTGTACGGCTTGTTCCTTCCACAGAGGATTACACATTCGATCTCTCCTTTGGGATTGGATGGCGAGAGGCACTGAGCTAGTACTCCATGGAGCAGGTTAGGCGGTTGGATACATCCATGGACACATGTCAGTAGAGGCCATGGATTACTAGAGGGACTCAAGGGGCAGGACTATTTTTGGGATCCAGGTGGGATTTTCCATCACATCATAGAGCTAGTAGGTGATGGTAGTAGTTACGGGATGGGTTTGACACTTGAGCACACCCACATTTTCCAATCTCCATCAAAGCCCTAGTCAGCACTAGTGGCAAGAAGGTTTCGCAGACGAACAGACAGATTTCATGAGTCGTCGTGGCATATTGACGGTGCATGGAGTCACAGGGTGACTAGCTTACTCTGGCAGGAGCTGGTAGGAGGAGACGGCATCGACAGGCTATCAGACATGGCATTGTATGGAGAGAGTGCTCTTTTACTAGCATATGGGACACAAGGACTATTGAGGATAGGCGCAGTAGTGTCATTTCTATTAGCATGTGGGGAGTCAAGCCGCTCAGGTCTTTCAGAGCAGATGGGTGGATGTAGCCCACATCATGGAGAGCGTACTAGCAGAGAGGTCGATATTTTGGCCCATGCAGGATACTGTATGTTACAGGGTGGTACGATAGTGGGCAGTGGTACACAGGACTACACAGAGTTATGTCATAGCGTCCAGTGTTATGTAGAGGGATGCAGTCTGATGCATATAGACCCAACGTTAGGCCATAGCATCCAGTGGTGTGCGAGGCTATGGAGCGAGGAGCAGGGGCCTGCAAAGGAGCATGGAGATGCAGGGTGGTGTGTCATAGTATGTTGGACTGCGTTGTGGAGTGGGAGTGCCTCACATCGCATTGAGTACATGCGGGGAGTGACAGGTACAGTGACACATGCAGGATCCAAGCTAGTATAGGAGGGCATAGTCGTAGCCAAGGGTATCCAGCGGTGTACAGTGGCATGTCCAGGAGTACTGGGATGATCGGTGGCATGCAGGGGTGTATAGTGCTACGCAACGAGGTCATGGAGTGTTACCTGTAGGGAGACCCTTGGACAAAAACACCAGCATACCTTTGGGCGTAGTTCACCCAGGATCGACGGGGACACAGATGAGCGATACTTGACGATATCCACAGGGACTCACACGCCTGACCCTCTTCTACATCCCTCACAGGCACAGTCAATTGTTGTCGACTTTTTGCACTTTGGGCATGAGCCACGGGGGATGAGGAGCTCACCCGAGATATTTGGGTGAGACTCAGCGCACTAAGCGGAGAATATTTCAACAGTGACGTTGGGTTGGTGCGTCAGTTGACAGCCACAGGTTGGGGGATGAGGTGATCATCTGCAGGGGTGGCATATCGTTCATCACCAAGCCTACGTCTAGGGATCTAGTCCCGAGGGAGACATGTGTCACTCTTTTCTCAGGGCATGTCGGACCGAGCATGAGCAGAGGATAGCGGTTATGACTGAGGTAGTTTCCCAATATGTGTCTGGGCTCCAGACCTTATATTGGCACATTATCGAGAGGGCGGATGGCAGACCCAGGGGAGATGGTTGGCAGGGACAGGAGGGATCCACATACCCTGAGTCGATTACGAGTATCGGATACCCATCTTTTGGTTGCATTCAAGGGGTAGCTCTTTGGCACACATGGCTTCCAGCGATCATCAGTACTACACAGTGGCAGGCACAAGGCAAATTAGCATGCATCAAATTAGCCCACGATATATGGAGCCTATATAGTGATCACATGCAGGGACTAGAGACGAGGGCCAGAGGGATTCCATCGGTTGACAGGGCTATGCCGCAGCAGGTCTGGCTATGGGATGCAGGGATTCAGTTGATCGATAGATCACTCGTGATGAGCGGAGTTGTGGCAGAGAGTGATATAGTTCACTCTTGGGATGACACATGGGGGTTCACAGAGGGTTTCATCATATGGGGAGGCAGACATTCTCTGTTGCTGCACAGGTTCAGAGTTAGATTTGGATGGGTAGGCCTTGGTGCCATGGAGATGCCCAAGCAGGATGTGTCTTGCCTCTTTCAGTATTCCACCATCGAGTTCCAGGAGAGGAGGATACTGATTGCGCACGATGGGGAGTATGACATAGTTAGAGTAGCGCAACATCAACATGGTGGCACCACTCTAGGACTAGCAGGGAACTGGGGCATCACAGCTCAATAACCTTTAGGGATGCGCCGACTACTACAAGGAGAGATCATAGAGATCTTCCATTGGGATTTAACGAGCCACTTATGGAGCAGGGGACTTCTGGTACTTTCACCGGGCAGGATAGTGAGTGGAGTGAGGGGAGCTTCATGTTGGACAGGATTGCATAGGTATTGAAGGATTCTTCCATATCAAGATAGCGCAGAGGTCAGACATGATCTAGTGGCACATCTGGGACCCTCGCAGATTTTGCAGTGACAATGGGGAGCAACAGTTAGAGAGGCTGCTTTCTCAAGGATTTCGTGAGGACAAGCGATTTTTGGTGCATAGGAAGAGCTTGCCGGATGAGGATGCCACCTGGGAGGCTGAACACATTTTGGAGCATCGAGCTATGAGGTTGCTTGAGGGCAAGCAACATTTGGGAAGGGAGGATTGTCATGTCCCTTCTCAAACACATTTGTAACAGGGTGTTGCTACACAATTTTGCACAATTTTGGCTAAGGAAGAGAACCCATAATTTTCGACTTACGGACTTAGGAGGCAATTCGACTTTATTTGGTTGCTAGTGAAATGTTGGGGCCACCCACATGGGGGTTCGAATTGGCCCATTCGAATAGCTTGGATGGAAAGTCGAATAGGTGGATGGATGGGCCCACATGAGGCTAGGGAGGCCCAAGGAGTTATAAGGAGGAAGCAGCTCTCATTTTGGATTCATTCCTACACCTTGCAATCAAAATTACTTGATTGTTTGCTCTGCTATTTAACTGAGTCAACCGACTGTTTAGCCACGAATCTCTCAAGCATGAGATTCAACCTCTACTTCGGGAGACCATCCATGCTGCCCTAGAGAGGCAGTTCCATAAGTATTTCAAGAGTTCTAGGAGTGTGTTACAACACTACCATTCAGCCACAACAGGGAGTGTGTAGTTATGGCTAGTTGGAGAATACGCAAGGGGAGTTTGAAGCTATCAGTGATCAAGCATTTTCCGAGAGAGTTAGAGGATTGGGAGAGCATCAAAGGGCCAGCCTTTCTTGCGAGTTTGGAGCCAGCATCCCAGTAGTTTGATTTACTATTACTTGGGCATGTATAGAGAACCATCATTAGGTTCACGTGGGAGTTGGAGGAAGGAATTGTAGAGCTGGAGCGGGCCGAAAGAAGTAGGAGATCACTTGGAGGGCCATTTGAGGAGGATTGATGGAGTTGGAAGAGCAAAAATTGACAAGATCAATCACAACAACAAAATTCGAAATTGGAGGAGGGTCAAGCTATGAGGAGTCAATTTTTGAAGGTTGGAACCAAGGGAAACCCTTTCTAGGTTTTTCTGGGTTTTGGGCAAGGATCACACTCCTACATTTATAGATTTTTTTGGGCAAATCTAAGGGGTCAAACAGGGGTCCCAACACAGCCAACAACTAGAGGAGCTAAGGGGAATTTGGGCCAAAATTTTGAGGTCAACATTTGGCCAATTCCTTCGTGGGTTTTTCTGGGTTTAGGCCAAGGAGCAAGGAGCTCAAATCTCATAATTTTCTGAGTACGGGAAGCAATGATTCCAACCCTTCGAAGTCAGCAGACAAAGCAATTTTCTAGGGCAACACAGTTCAGTTTGGTGCAGCAGTTGTAGCAGCCTTTAATTTAGCATTTTCTCACCTAGGTTTTGTCATTCTTGTCCATTGAGACAAACTCAGGTGCACCATTCTATTTTAATATTGTATTTGCTCCTGAAAAGTAATAAAATAGCTCAGCAGTTCTCTATTTCCAGTGTTTCCATAGGTGCTTAATGTATATTTTGTTTTTCTTATTACTGTATTGTTTGCATGCTTTGTATATCACTTACATTCTTGTTTAGGAACATCACTCCATATCTCAAATTCTATCAATGTTACTAAGGATTACAACTATCATAAGGTCAAGTCAAGTCAAGTCAAATCTCTTGTCAAGTTAAGGATCAAACACCAAATTAATTCAAATCAAAAGTCAATACTGTCATCACAGTCTTATTTCCTTGCAGACTTTTGCTACATTCATCTTTTGCCACATCAAGTCAAGGATTACTAATTCAATAGGCAACCATAAGTATTACTGCAGTCACATTACATATGAATCCATCAAACCATAGTCACATGTACAGGGAATACCTGCAGGTCTTCAAATTACTGTTAAACATTATATAATTGTTTTGCAAGGTCACATAAGGTACGGTGTTCTAAGGTCATGTCACTGTTTGGTATAATAAGTGTTACTGTCAATCAAGTCAGGTTTATATGTTAAGTCTATGTGTCAATTCAGTGTGTCAAGACTATGTCAGGTCCAAGGTTACTTGGGAGTGGTAGTGAAAACAGGGAGCGGGAGCGAAAACGAGAGCAGAAGCGACATTTTCAGAAGTTCCTAGTTTGGGAGCGAGTCCCGAAGCATTTTTTATATAATATATATATATATATATATATATTATATTTTGATGCATATATGTCAACAAAAACATGTAGAATGATGAATTAGATATAAAAAACCATAAAAAACATAGATTGAACCATATAACAACAATCATCTACAAGTTATAATCTTCATCAACCACGTTCACAAGTTAGTAACATAGTAACATACAACATATTGAGTCTCATGATTCATCAATCTTAAAGTTTCAAGCTTTCAAAATTCAATATATAACATTTATCATCATTGATCACCGAAGTTGTACTTGTAAGCTAAGTGTAACCATTACAACAAATAATATCTAACATGAAATGAAATGTTATAAAATGAAATGAAATGAAACAACTTTCAACTTTCATGAAGCATCATATTCATAGTTCATTACTAATGAGTTATAATTGCCAACTTCAAACTTCAAACTTAAATTGTCATAAATTGTTTAAAAAAATATCATAATAAATATGAAAGAGTCAATAGTTATAAGAACTACTAGAAACTAGAAAAGCCAAGTACATCTATTATCTATTGCGTATGCTTGGGCCTCTTGCCACCACGAGAAATGTCTAATTTTTTAGTCTTGTTGGAAAATCAGGATCTTTGTCATTAATATCACCCTCTAAGCATTAATATCCAGAGGTATCTTTGTCATTACCTCTAGATTTGTATAGGGATCTTTGTCTTAATATCACCCTCTAAGCATTAACATAAGATAGAAAAAGCATAGCATGTCAAGTCAATATTTTGTATCAGTGATGCGTACATTTTTAGGGGGGGTCATGATAGAGGAGTTTGACAACCAATGTCACTAACATCAAGGTACATAGAGGGATTAGTGCTCTTGATTAAAATACGAGTTCCATACCCTAATATATGACAAAATTCAATGGCAACATTGCAATCCCCCAATCCTGAAATCCTGAAAAACTGATAAGTTTGCAGGATTTTGAATGAAATCTAAAATTCTACTTTCTCCATATGAAATCCAATGAGGTCGAAACCACTCTCAAACATCCTGAGTCATTTCATGGTAATGTTAAAAATTTAAGTAAAAAGATGAAAACATTACCATGAATCGTATATCAATAGTTGGGCCATAGGCTTGATCATTAGGCTGCCCCACTCAAAACTTATTTGTTTCTTTGAAACAAAATTGCATTTGAAATATCACTGCAATTTTTTTTTTGCAAAAAAGACTAAACGCTCCTGAAAAGGCAGGGAGCGTTTTTTTAGGGAGCACGCTCCGGAGCCGCTCCCGCCCGGAGTGCGAATTGGGAGCGGGAGCAAGAGGGGGGGGTGGCTCCCCCGCAACCCTAGTCAGGTCAATATGTCAAGTCTATTTTTTACGTCATTGTTAAGTCTAAATGTCAAGTCAATACAGCTGTATGTTAAGTCACTATCAAGTATATATAAAACCAAATCATACAAAAGTCAATGATTGGCTTAGTGCATGATACTGATACTCAAACGATGAACCTCTTACAACCATTGTTTTATGGTGAGAAACATTGACAACTGTCGGTGAAGAAGGTTCAAATCACACTTTGCAGTAGGTAATAAATCTCCCTATCTCTTTTTTAAGATGCACACTTCTGAAATCAAGTCACAATCCTTGTTGTCATGCCAAATATCACATAGTTGTCCTTGTCTAGATGTTGTAGAAATGATACTTTGTTGATGTAACTGCTTTATCTTGATGAATCACTATGTTGTAGTAATTTATTTGCTTGTGAGGACTACATTGGATCTATTGTCTAAAGCCAAGGTCCTGGAGCATTTGAAACCCAAACTGCCTATACCTTTAAACACTAATCACTGTCCTGGAGTAGATTCTTGTTGGGAGGCTGAGGAGGGTATTAGGCCTGCGGAAACCCTAGGTTGAATGCACAAAAGCCTAAGTATTCAGACCTGTAGAGTATGTGCCATAATAGGGCTGGAAATCTAAGGCACTTAGTCAAGAGATAATGCCTCAAAAACGTACTCAAAATACTCCCTTTTTATGCCAATAAACCACCCAAATTAGACAGAAATAAAGTGCCAAAAAAAAACTTGTTCTTTCTTACCTCAGGAAGCCGAAGAAAACACAGGTCTTAGATGATGCCGAGTTGTTGTTCAGGAAGTGTGGCTTGGATTGCTTTCATAAACATTGCAAATAATTCGATGTGTTAGTTAATACAAGACCGCACTTTGGAGAAGTGGTTCTGTGTTCAAGTTTGTGTATGCCCTAACTGATATGATTACCAAAAACCTTCGTTGTCCTGTGATTTCTTCAGTGGTACGAAGATTTCAGAGAGACCAAAATAAATCATTGAGATATAATATGTCTTGAGAGTGAATAGGTCTTCTTTTATAGAGTTGAGAGGGGTTCCAAACTAAATAATCGTTGGATATGAAGGACTTCATAAAAATTTAATTAATTTATATCTTGTGAGATAAGTAAGAGAGTTGTTACCTGTATGTGAGTAGATTTAGGATTAGGTCATTTTGTATTTTAGGAAGAGGTTCCTAATGTAAATATTGGAGTATACTTAGGCACATAGCTTAAATGTTGGAATGATAATTTTGGAGGAGTATACACGGTCTTTTTATAGGCTTATGTGTGGGTATAAGAGGGTCTCCTATTAGCATTCTGATTTCCTTTTACAAGACCATAAACTCACTTTTCTTTTGATGATATACATTACATATATGTTGGAGTGACGTGTGTTCATAAAGTTTATTGACTTGGATAGTTTTGAAGTCTTAGGAGCTTTGTTAGGTAGGCCTTTTTAGGATATTTCAAAAACAATTTCATTTTTAATAAAATTTAATAGTTATTAATAAATTGTTTGTTTAAGCTCTAAGGAATTTGTACACTAACCCTCTTTGGTGTGTTTTGTAGGTGACACATGAGTGTATTAAGTCAATGATTGATTTATTGTCTTTGGTTTTTGAAGTTATGTAACTTATATGGGGTGAGATTACAGTGATAAACAATGTCATATGTTGACAACCGTAGGAGGAGGTGTCATGTCACTACCCCTGGGGGTTTTAACCCAGAAACTGGGGTCACTAACTTCAATTGTGAATATCTCTCAAACTAGGAGGCCTCTCAGGGCATACCACATCAACAAAAACATCTTTTCGAGGAGAATCTAACGGCATAGATCTCTGACCCAAACTCAATGATTTGGCCTACCAAAAACCCTCGACAAAGTCGGGGAACATCCTCAGTCCAAAGAACCCAAACCCTAGGACTTGGGTTTTTAACCATCCAACAATATAGTTGTCATCTTGATGTAATCCGACAATTACTAAGAAGCGTTCATTAACCATTTGACATCAATGACTGGTGTTTTTGGTCAAAATCAAACCCAATCAACTCCATGGGTTGACATCAATGACGACACCATCCAACAGGATCAGTGGTAGATGATGCAGTCAGATGCCAAAGAGAGTTGCAGATACTAGTAGCAGTCAGATGTTGGGGAGCGCAGTGCAGAGTTGGCAGTAGTGCAGTTGGCACAATGCAGAGTCAACAACAGCGCAGATTCTTCAGTGACAGTGCAGATACTAGCAGCAGTCAGAGACTCGGGTGACAGATGCATTATACTGATCACAGTTGATTCAGTATTTTGGATGCTTTTTAGTTGTAGATGTTGCAGTTGCAGCAACAACAGATGAGAGGGAGTTGCAATGCAGATGCAGTGTTGGCAGCAGTTCAGCAGGGTCAGCAGCAGCACAGATGCAGTGTATATCAGAGTTGCGCAGTGGTTGGTGGGCAGTATGGCCAGACATCAGTAGCGTGACAGGAGATGATGCAGAGACAGGGTGTTGCTACAGGGTGTGCAGTAGCACTAGAACACATTCCTCGCTAAGAGGGAGTGTTAGTTTTTGTAGCATCAGATGTGTTCTAGCCTTAAAATTTTGTGGAGAGGCTAGAATACATGAGATCTCCAAAACCCATAAATCGTTTCTGGAAATTCTGCCTAGAAATGACTTAATTAGATTATTAACCAATTTTTAAATATTTTCTAAGTCTAAACTTAGGGAATATGGTTAATTAATCAGTATTAATTAAGTCAAGGCGTGAATGATCTAGAAACTCACATGGATTGATCCAGAGATGATCCTAGCCATCGATTATGTTTTAATCTTGACCGTTGGTGGTCCAACAAAGAATTATAAGAGGAGGTCGATGTGGTGATGGAGAATACACTTGAGAGTTTCGATTTTTGAGCAGATCGTTTCTAGAGTAGCTACAATGAGTTGTCGGAGAGAGAGCTAGAGATGGAAGCAGCGAGAGAGGGGCAGAGACAGTGAAGTCGAAGGAAGGATTCCAGATCCGGTGAGTACATTTGCAAAGAGGCAGAAAGGTCACAGAGAGGTTGACTTTGGAGCAGTGCAGTAGCCTCTAGAGGCAGCTTCGATTCTGCTGCGGAAAAACGAGGTTCAAGTGCTAGAAGTTTGACAGAGGTTCCGGAGGCCAGGAGATACATTTTCCCAAACAGCTGCAGCCCAGACGGCTTGAGGAGAGGTTGATTCGAACCGAGTGCAGAAGAGACTGTGCTAGGGTGATGCAGTAGCTGCGTAGAGCTAGTTTGGATGGCTCACTTGGAGCTAATGTCAGAGCCCGGATTTGCCTATGGGGTGAGGGAATTTCCTCACTAGATTTTTGCCAGTATTTTCTTTGCAAGATTGCCAAACATTCGGCATCTAGATTGTACTCAAATTATTTCACTGCTGCTTAATAATAAAATCCTCAGCTACTCACCGGTTTTCCAAAGTTGGATTTTTCAGGGGGGGTTTTGTCCAAAAATAACTGTCATTTTATGTGTGTGTTTGTTAGCATTTCTTCCAGAGTTTATTCTTCCGCGGTTTTATTTGTGTAGATTGCAGTGTAATTTATTCAGTGTTTGTTGTAGCAAACAGTGAATAAATTGTTAAATTAAATTAACAATTAGGAAAATAACTTCCAGTTGCTGAAGTTTTATTTGTGTAGATTGCAATGTAATTTATTCAGTATTTGTTGTAGCAAACAATAAATAAATTGTTAAATTAAATTAAAAATTAGGAAAATAATTTCCAGTTGCTGCAATAGGGTTCCAATTTGGAATTTTCACAAGGACTTAGGAAAAAAGGGAGGCCGAAATGTTTTGCTAGTGGAACGTGGGGACAACAAGCATGGGGAAAACACACTTGCCAAGGAAGGAATTTGAATAGCAAAGGAAAGGGGGTCGAAGAGCTTGTTGGTGGGGCCCACGTGGGAAAATGGAACTCACAAATTATAAAGAGGAGAAGCTCAGTCACATTTGGGGTCTTTTTCCAATCGAACTTTCTTCTGTTGCTCGAGTTGCTTAGCCGGGTCACATTGTTGTTCAGTGCCGAGTTGTCCAAATGGAGAGCTCACCCTTTCTTCGAGGGACTTCGAGTGCCACCCTAGGGAGGTTAGGTCGTACAAATTTGGAGAGGAGTTTGGAGGGATTCAGAGCTAAACATACAATCACTCACTCCGCTACTGCGTATTCCAGGATAATACAGGAGGGGATAACGCTTGGCTCATTTCAGTTGTCTTTTGGGTAGTGTTTGTCGGGAGAAATTTGGCATAGGAGCTTAATTGAGGATTTTTGGGACAGGAGGTTGCTGATTGAAGGCGACACGAATTGGTGCATCCAGGGGCAATGCAGAATCTATTTTCTGGGCACATGTGGGAGATTGTGGGAAGAGTTTTGGAGCTAGGTTTTGGCAGGATAAATAAGGAGAACTTTGGGGTAGTGAGCCTCAGCATTTTGGGAGTGATTGGAGGGCTTTTTCAGGGAGTTTTCATGCAGGTTGTATTTCCTAGTTGTTGGAGGACGTGGTAATTGGGGCCGAATTTCGGGTGTCAAAACCAAACCAAAACCTTTCTGCTTTTGGTGGGTTATTTGTGAGGAGCTTGGGGTTAATTTTATAGAATTTTCTAAGCACTAGAAGTGGGGTCTGTTGGCCAATATGTGTCAACGACCCATAGCAGTACACCCCCTTTTTTTGGCAAAAGGGATAGCGCTTGATCAACGTGTCTGTGTCATTCGACTATCATCATTAGCCTGATCATGTTATATTGTAAACCCTTTCTGCATGTGTAAACTGTAAATAATCTTAGCAGATCTGTGTCGTGTATGTAATTGCCTAGGTAAACCTAATTTTCTGGTGATGATCTACATTCCAGAAGGTTTTTTGTCTCACCAACCCATGGTCGGCAGAGTTTTCCTTTAGCCTTACCCCAAAGCCGGAATGGATTTTGTCACTAGAATGTTAGGGGAGTCCTAGTGTGCTAGATCGAGTCTATGTAAAAGTAATTTGGGAATAATCCTAACTATTTGGTTAGGTTATTTTATTACAAATTGCTTGATCTGCTAGATTATATTTGTGTCGCAGAAATGGGTAGTCTGTGACTGTGAGGGTCTTGTTCAAATGGGTTTTCCCCCTTGAGATGTAAAAAATGTAAAAATCATGATGTAAAATGTCTTGAGGGTTAAAAAAATAATTTATCCCCTCATAGGTCCTAGTTCCTAGGTAAATTTAAATTTTCCAGAGGTAAAATTCGTGGGTCCTTTAAAAAATCAAATCTTAACTGGTCCAGGGACTAAAGTTAATTGATTATTTTGCTAAATTTTATGTCTTAGGTCCCTGGGGTTAAGTCAAAGTCAAAGTTTTGAGGAAATAAATGCAAAATTTTAATTTTTGAATTTATTAAAATGCATTTAATTGAAAATTTCGAAATTTCCTCAATATTTAAAATTTCGACAGATGAGATTAAAAGAAATTTTGATCCTCATCAACGATCGAGATCACTTTGACAAGGATCACTCGAACTAGCTGTTGGGGGATTTATCTTTAAATAGGAGGTCATTTGTCAGTCAGAACTATCCGATCTTTTGATCGTGTACTAAGCGAAAAGCTCTCTCTTGTAATCTTTTTTTTATGAGCAATAAAGAAAGACTTTGGGGTTATATATATATATATATATATATAATAAAAAAAATTTGATTTTGTTTTCTTTTGATTTCATTTGGTTTCATTTTTTATTTTTTTAAGATTATAAAAGTCTTAAAAAACATTAAAAAAGTTTAAAAAATCCAAAAACATTTAAAAAATATAAAATTAGAAAAATTTTGAAACATTTAAAATTTCTAAAAAGATTTTGTCACTGAGAATAAAAAAAATTAAGGGGTTTTTCGCTTAAACTTTAGAATTTTTAACGTGGCCTATGGCCCATTAAAAATTTGGAATTTTTTTTAATCCTTTGATTAAATTAAGTTCCTAAGGAATAATTAAAAAAAAATTAACCTAAAGTTCCTTGGTGTCATTTGGTCATTAAGTGCAAATTTTTATGATTTTCCTATGGTCAAGGTGCGACAAACATTTTAATCATATTTGATTGTTGAAAAAGGCTAATTGAATCTAGATCTTGGTCATGAACGATAATCGTTTTAAATTTGGAATCTTTTGCTTGTGACAGTGTTGGGCGTTTTCATGGATTACTTATAATTGTCACTTTTTCATCACATATTGAAAATCGATCTGGGTAGCTTGTTTTATTGATGGTTGATTCAAATATCTAGGCACTGGTCTAGAGATAATTCTATCTTGTGGTCGTGTCTTGTTTACTTTGGCGTTTAATCTATCAATCTGATTTAATCATTTAAATTCATCAAATTATCCATCATTAAAATCTCCCAAAGTCTGTTTTTCACAGGCTATCCTCATCTATTCGCCTAGGGACTACCCCCCTTGAATTACATAGGAGAGAGTCTAAACGGAGTGAGTAAGGATCAAGAGTGACAACCCTTACTCTGAGCATTGTCGCGCTGCCTAGACACTCTGTGCGACAACATTTTTTGGCGCCGTTGCCGGGGATATTTTATTCTCGGTGCTTCAACGACATTTTATCTTCATTCTCCTCATATCATCTTTATCATTTTTACAGGCAACGCCAACATTTTTGGCGCCATTGTCGAGGACCAATTTGTAGGGCCTGGGCTTTACGACATTCATCATTCATCTTTCATTGTTCTATCACTCATTTGTGCCGACAACGACAACATTTTTGGCGTCGTTGTCGAGGACTATTTTATTCTCAACGACATTTCCTCATCGTTTTTAATCATCTCATCTTTTCCGCCATTCATTATCTTGTCAAGCAGCACAACATTTCCTAGCGTCATTTGATCTTTTCATCGCCCTATCTTTCGTCATCTCGTTAATCGTTTCATCTGCACCTTTAGCACCTGGACATCTTGGTTCGTTTCTTGTTTGGGTGGCGACTCCATTTCTTTTCATTTATTATTTCTCAGACAAGAAGTCCTCCCTTATATCCAGTTGTTGTTTCCCTTTGGATCCTAGGGTTAGATTCATGTTCAAGTGGCAACTCCACTTCTTTCATTTCTACAAGAATTTCTACTAGAAGCTCCCTTCTTGTGGATCTCTTGAATTTCTTGAGCAAAGGTCTCTCTCTATCATCCATTTGGTCCCTCATTATTCATCATGGATTATATGTTTACCCCGTGTCATTTTACTGATGTTCTCCATCATATTCCAGAAGTGGCCATTTCTAAATTGTCTTTGTTTTCCGGTGGTGATTCAGTCGCTATTAGAAAGCATCTATGCAAGTTTTCTCGTATAATGCTCATATATTGTAGTTCTCCCCAGTATGATCATGAAGATGTCAAAATGCGTCTATTTGCCTTTTCTTTAGAGGGTGATGCTTTGAATTGGTTTAATAATTGTCCTGAAGATTCTTTCGCCTCTTTACAAGACATCGTCAATACTTTTAAAGATAGATATGGTTATCAAGATAGCTCGCCTTGCGCCCCTAAAATTATGCAACAGAATGAAAGTGATCTTGTGAAGGATTGAGCTGTCGATGAAAGATTTCAAGACAATTCTCCATATCAGAATGTGCCATCCACTTGTACCGTTGCAGATCAAATCCATGTCAGTGGAAAAACAGGAACAAGTTGTCAAATCAGTGTCGACAATGAAAGGGAAAATGATAAACAAATTATAGAAGGGCTAATGCGGCTGGTAAAAAATATGGAGCGTGATCAAGAAAATTTGTAACTGATTACGTCAAGGATATGAGAGCTTTATACACCCACCTAAAAAAGCGAGATAAGGAGATGGAAACCATGAAAGCTAATCATGACAGATAAATTAATTCTATGCAAAACAAGTTGTTAACTATGGATGAAGAAATGACCATCATGACATTCGATTATAATAATCAGTTGGCTACCATGCAAGCAAATCATAAGAAAGAGATAAACTATATGCAAAATTGTATCATGGGCATGAAAGAAAAGAATGAAAACGTAATAAAAGATATGGAAGGTGGTCAGATATGTCTTCAGAATAAGTTATTGATCATGGAGGAAGACCATGCCAAGGAAGTCAATGCTATGAAGGGTGAACACTCTAACCAGATGGATGCCATAACAATACAGATACAGAAATTTCAACAACGGTCGGAGGATGAAAGAAACAAGGAGACGCCAATAGATCAGAAGCCTCCTTATCTGCTGCAGCAAGCTCCATCTTATTATGAGTAGGTCATTGGTTCCATTGAAAAGTTGTTAATTGAAGGTGACCCAGATAAAATTGAAAACGATAAAAATTAGATGCAAAATGAAGACAGACATGTCACGCATATCTTACATACTTCGTCTGAGAGTTTTTAAGTAGAATGGTCCACATCATCAGTGATATAGCCTACCACAAAGAAAAGACGCAAGAGAAAGAGAATGAGAAAGCGATTTGATGCACCAGATGGTCATAAGCAACTTGATTTTCGGATAGGAAAAACTCCTATCGTGTGCAGAATTGGACATGGCACATCCGAGAAACAACCGACAGATTTGCCTAAAAGCAGGCAAATGCTCAGTATACACTATATTGAACACATCTGATGCAATGGGGCATCTTTGTATTGTATTTCTAACCCTACTCATTTCTGTCGTAGGATTAGATTTACTTTTCATGTTACTAGATAGTTAATAAATGAAGAGCTTATATCTTTCTTGTGTTTAAAGTTATATGATGATTTTTGGATGGATGCTACTTATGTTTTGTTGTGTGTTGCTTGTATGTAGATTCTGGATTCTCACATTCCTACAGTGCAGCAACGTGTCCCCAAGTAGAGCCAAATGTTGACCACTACGTGTCAACGACCCATAGCAGTACGCCCCCTTTTCTTTGCAAAAGGGATAGCGCTTGAACAACGTGTCCGTGCTGTTCGACTATCCTCATCAGCCTGATCATGTTATATTGTAAACCCTTTTTGCATGTGTAAACTGTAAATAATCTTAGTAGATCTGTGTCGTGTATGTAAATGCCTAGGTAAACCTAATTTTCTGGTGACAATCTACATTCCGGAAGGTTTTTGTCTCACCGACCCATAGTCGACAGAGTTTTCCTTCAGCCTTACCCCAAAGCTGAAATGGATTTTGTCACTAGAATGTTAGGGGAGTCCTAGTGTGCTAGATCAAGTCTATGTAAAAGTAATTTGGGAATAATCCTAACTATTTGGTTAGGTTATTTTATTACAAATTGCTTGATCTGCTAGATTATATTTGTGTCGCAGAAATGGGTAGTCTATGAGGGTCTTGTTCAAATGGGTTTTCCCCCTTGAGATGTAAAAAATGTAAAAATCATGATGTAAAATATCTTGAGGGTTAGAAAAATAATTTATCCCCTCATAGGTCCTAGGTCCTAGATAAATTTAAATTTTCCAGAGGTAAAATCCGTGGATTCTTTAAAAAATTATATCTTCACTGGTCCAAGGACTAAGGTTAATTGATTATTTTGCTAAATTTTATGTCTTAGGTCCCTAGGGTTAAGTCAAAGTCAAAGTTTTGAGGAAATAAATGCAAAATTTTAATTTTTGAATTTATTAAAATGCATTTAATTGAAAATTTCAAAATTTCCTCAATATTTAAAATTTCGACGGATGAGATTAAAAGAAATTTTGATCCTCATCAACGATCAAGATCACTTTGACAAGGATCACTCGAACTAGCTGTTGGAGGATTTATCTTTAAATAGGAGGTCATTTTTCAGTCAGAATCATCCAATCTTTTGATCGTGTACTAAGCGAAAAGCTCTCTCTTGTAATCTTTTTTTTATGAGCAATAAAAAAAGACATTGGGGTTTAAAATATATATATAAATAAATAAAAATAAAAATAAAAAAATTGATTTTGTTTTCTTTTGATTTCATTTGATTTCATTTTTATTTTTTCTTAATTATAAAAGTCCTAAAAAACATTTAAAAAGTTAAAAAATCCAAAAACATTTAAAAAAATATAAAATTAGAAAAAATTTAAAACATTAAAAATTTCTAAAGAGATTTTGTGACTGAGAATAAACAAAATTAAGGGGTTTTTCGCTTGAACTTTAGAATTTTTAACGTGGCCTATGGCCCATTAAAAATTTTCATTTTTTTTAACCCTTTGATTAAATTAAGTTCCTAAGGGATAATTAAAAAAAATTAACCTAAAGTTCCTTAGTGTCATTTGGTCATTAAGTGCGAATTTTTATGATTTTCCTATGGTCAAGGTGCGACAAACATTTTAATCATATTTGATTGTTGAAAAAGGCTAATTGAATCTAGATCTTGGTCATTAACGATAATTGTTTTAAATCTGGAATCTTTTGCATGTGACAGTGTTGGGCGTTTTTGTGGATTATTTATAATTGTCACTTTTTCATCACATATTGAAAATCGATCTGGGTAGCTTGTTTTATTGATGGTTGATTCAAATATCTAGGCACTAGTCTAGAGATAACTCTATCTTGTGGTCGTGTCTTGTTTACTTTGGCGTTTAATCTGTCAATGTGATTTAATCATTTAAATTCATCAAGTCATCCATCATTAAAATCTCCTAGACTCTGTTTTTCACAGGCTATCCTTGTCTATTCACCTTGGGACTGCCCCCCTTGACTTACCTAGGAGAGAGTCTAAACGGAGTGAGTAAGGATCAAGAGTGATAGCCCTTACTCTGAGCATTGTCGCATTGCCTAGACACTTTGTGCGACAACAGGGTCTCCATCAATATCTTTCCAGCAGACAGTGTAGTTTTTTGGGGCAGCGCGTGGCATCATTGGAGCAGCTTGTTCTTTCATTTGGGCTTTTTATTTTATCACCTGGGTCTTGTCAAGCTTGCTATTGAGGCAAGCCCAGGTGCACTCCTTCCACACCATTGTACTCTTGCTCCAATTATTTAATAAAATGGCTCAGCTGGTTGACTTCTAGATTTTTTATGGGTGTTCACTAAATGCTCTGAAATTTTGTGTTGCATGTATTGTTTTGCTTTGCATATCACTGTTTTTCCTAATTACGAACATTACATCTTGTTTGAAATCCTAGTCAAGTTCTGAAAAGGAAGGAGTATATCCAAAAGTGGCCAAAATATGTTTGTGCCATAAAAGATCCATTCTGCCTATATGATATATGTTAAGTCAAATCCTAAGTTGGACTAGAATCAAAAGGATCTCTATAAATGGGTCGAAATTTGATTGCAATACAAATTTGATCAAAGACTACGATACATTCTTAAGGCCGAAGTATACTTGTGAAGGGTCGAAACCCTAGTAAAATCTCAGAAGGATGAAAGTTTGTTGTACCTAATAGAAAGGAGCCTTAGTCACAGTCAACAAGAAGAACAAAATATTTGTCTGGGCTTTTGGTCAAAACCGAAGCTCTAAATTAATGGACCGAAAGTTTCAACCTCAGTTCGAGTTGTAGATTGACAATTCAAAGGCTGAGGATACCTTTGTCAGGTTGCAGAAGGCCGAAAGGCCTCAGGGAAAATCTCAGGAAGGCCGAGAAGGCTTCAGGACTAATGATAGAAAGACGAGTGGCTTCACAAATGACTTCAGAAAATTCCGAAATATCACAATCAATACAAAAGCCATCCTACATTTTGTTTTGATGTGGAATCCTTTTCTGATTTGATCAAAGTTTCATAAGACCATTGGAGCATGCCATGTTTACAAGAAATCTTGAGCACAAACTTATGATGTTTTGTACTGTTAATCTTAGATAACAATGGTATGTTCTATGCTTTAGCACAATTTACTTCAATGTTCCTTATTAGCCCAATGACAATTTCCAATTATCTTCAATAGCAATCGCATTAACTTAAACACATTGACAGTAAATGCAGATAGAACAAAAATACATGTGTAGAAGACAAGCCAAGACAAGAGGACACAAGATGTGGCGGATACCAAGGACAAACCCCAATATGGGGAAACCCTTTGATCAAATCTTCTTATTATTCTTCAATAGTTCAGCAGAGGCAGAGAGTACAAATATCAAAATTACATGCCCAAAACAATCTTGCCAAATCAGCGGTCAATCAGCAATCAATGCAGCCCTAACTAGAAAGTCAAAGGTGGTCAAAGCTACCCCAAAATGTCCTCCAAGCAGCTCGGTCAACAACATATGAATGCGGCCTGCTAAGGGAGTCAAAGTCAACCCAAAACCAGCTCGGTCAACCCAGTCAAAGTCTGCTGTAATTTCTGCATTCAAACCAAAAAGTCAAAGCTACAGTCAACACGGTCAAACGGTGCCCAAACACCGCAAAAAGACGAATGCAGCCAACGTAAATCGAAATTCTACCCTCAAAATCAAAGTCAAACCATGGTCAAACAGCCCAACGCTGGTCAATGCTGCCCTAATCTCTGAAATTTTAGGCCACCAAAACCAGTGCAGAAAGTCGTCCTCTTCCACACATGCGAAGTAGAGAAGCCTCCAAGGTGTACACACCAATCAATAGAGGAGAAAGAAGATGATGTGATGAGTTGAGATGATGTCCAAATGAGAGAGAGGTCACTCCTATTTATACACTTCGTTGAGGGTGAGGAGACACATCCATTTGGGCTTCATGAGCCTACATTTGACTGAGGCCGACTTGACTATTTGTCCATGAGAAAGAATAAATTCAAAATTCCATTTCTGCTTGTCAGAATGAGATGATCTTTATATCAAAATTTTACCTCTTGAAAAGAGGAACCCAATGCAATAATCATCTCCATCATGAGCTATCCTAAGGTGGAAGTTGGCCCTAGTTGCCAATTTTGACACTCCCTCTCAACTAGGGAGAATTCCACCTGCCAATCCATCATCAAGCCACCCTGTCATCCTGTACCATCTCTTCCATCACTGCTCTGTAGTGCTCTGCGCTGCTGAACCATGAAGTAATAATGAAGAAGAAGTGATCGAGAGTGAGTCATAAGATCATACCACTCTCCGCTGACTAAAGTCAGTCCTTGATCCTAGATCAAGTTGTTGAACACCATGCATCGTAGTCATAGGGAGTACGGTAGTACACGATGCGTCCATCAGTAGTGCTATGGTCCCTAACCATCTTTTCCCAACTCATTGGCCAGATAAGAGGTACTTCCCATGAGTCCCGGACTCTATGGGTAGGATGTGTGTTGGGGCATCAGGAGGAGAAGGTGAACCACTCATCCTATGCATATGTCAATCGTAGAGGAAGGTGAACCACTCACCCTATGGTTGCTCATAGCTCCAAGAAGTACCCCAAGCCCCCAAGAGCTCCCAGAGCTCTGTGTCCAACTCATACAGGATCCTCATAGGAGGGTCATTCCACGACTCCAAGTCTCTCTCAGAAGGTTAAAAATTTGACCTTCCCTAAAGGCTTCGTGAGAATGTCTGCAACCTGTTCATCTGTCCTGATGTGTTGGAGCCTAACTGCTCCCCGTTGTACCATATCCCGTATAAAGTGGTACCTGATATCAATGTGCTTGGAGTGGTCGTGGAACACGAGATTCTCTGATAGATGAATCCCACTCTGGTTGTCGCAAAAGATCACGGTGGTATCTAGCATGTGCTCAAATAGCTCATTGAAGAGCTTCCTCAACCAAACTATTTCACAACATGCCATACTCGCAGCAATGTATCCGGCCTCGATGGTGCTTAGTGCAACTGATTTTTGCTTCCTGCTCATCCAAGATATTGATGTTGATTTTGGGTAGCATTGGATGTGCTCTAGCTTCAAAATTTTGTGGAGGGGCTAGAATACATGAGATCTCCAAAACCCAGAAATCGTTTGGTGAAATTCCACCCGGATGAGGAGTTATTAAAATAATTGATATTTTTAATGGGTTCCTAAGTCTAAACTTAGGAAAATAAAAATATTAATGGGTATTAATAAGAATATGGGTGAGAAACTTCTAAGTGACGAGAATCAAGTCTGTTTCAATCTTAGTCGTTCATTAGGGACTTAATCTCGGTTGTCGATTCATCAACAGGAAAAGTATAAGAGGAGGCTTGAGGGTCAGTTGGACATACACTTGAGAGATCAGTCAGTTCGATTTTTCTGGGGGGCAAAGTTTGCTGAGAAAATCAAACAAGTAATCTATTGCAACAGAAGGGCAGGGATAGTTGAGGTTGGAGGATCTTCTCCAAGACCTCGAATACACAGTAGAGAGAGGCAGAGAGACGCCAAAGGAGGCAACGCAGACCCAGGGAGACTGACGCTGAGCCAAGAAGGGCCCACGCATTTCCAACGCTCGGGTAGAGTCACCCTCCAGTAGAAATCTGAATTCAGTCAGGGAGCAACAGGATCAAAAACCCCTAACACATCAAAAACCCCTACTGCAATATCTTGTTTATTATCTCCTACTTGTTATTTACTTAACAAGTTATTTAAATGCATAAATATTGAAATAAACACAATTGCAGCCTTCACAAACATACAAATTAGCAACTGAAATAAACTGAGACAACACAAGGGACACCGTTATTTTTGGACAATCGTCCCCGAAAAACCCAATGCGGGAAAATCGGTGCAGCATATAGAGGGTTTTATTATTAAGTAGATTTTGAATACAACTAGGGTGCCAGAAATGGCTCACGCTTCAGAGAATACCCTTGGCAACAATACCTCTATCCAGAGACAGATATTCCGGCAAATCAGCAGTCGGATGAACAATCCTCTAGTGACTGTGGTTGTTCCTTGTGTTGGACAGCGAAAGCTGCTCCACACACTCCTCTGGAACTACGTCACCCTCTTCAGAACTGCATCACCCTCTCCCGACTAATCTGCTCTCAGTCTGCCCCACAAACTTCCTCAGCGCAGCCTCTGAAGCTCTCTGCATCAACTGCGTCAGCCTCTATGGCCTCTGCGTCAGCTTCTTTGGCCCTCTGCGTCCTCTGCGCTAGCCTCCTTAGCCTCTGCGTCAACCCTTGCTGCCTCTGTGTCAGCCTTCCTAGGCTCTGCGCTGCCTCTTCTGGCACTCTGCTGCCTCTTTGATATGTATTCCTCAGCCTCTTGCCGAGTTGCCCCTCACTGCAACTGATCACTTGTTCGATTTCCTCAACAAACCTCGCCCCAGAAAATCAAACTAACTGATCTCTCTTGGTGTCTTGGTGTATCTCCAACTGACCCTCAAGCCTCCTCTTATACTTTTCCTGTTGACGATTCAATGGTCAAGATTAAGTCCCTAATCAACGGCTAAGATTAGATCTGGCTTGATCCTCGTTATTTAGAACTTTCTCACCCATATTATATTAATGCACATTAATATTTTAATTTTCCTAAGTTTAGACTTAGGGTCTCATTAAAAATATTAATTATTTTAATATCTCTCCATCCACGTGGAATTTCCCCAAACGATTTCTGGGTCTTGGAGATCTCATGTGCCTTAACCTCTCCACCAAATTTCATGACTAGATCACACCTGATGCTACCAAAAATCAACAGCAGTGACACCCAAGATCAGATGGGCGAGTTGATGGGTATGAAGAAGTTGCGAATCTGCAGGAGCTTGCAGGAGGCCTCTTAGAAATAAAGGAAAATCTCAAGACGTTAAAGGGCACAATATTGAAGAAGGATAGCGAGCTTGAAGAATGAAGGATCAGGAATGCAAGGTCAATTGTTAAGCATTTCAATATTGAGGAGCGATGTTACCAAAAATCAATAGCAGTGACACCCAAGATCAGATGGGCGAGTTGATGGGTATGAAGAAGTTGCGAATCTGCAGGAGCTTGCAGGAGGCCTCTTAGAAATAAAGGAAAATCTCAAAACATTAAAGGGCACAATATTGAAGAAGGATAGTGAGCTTGAAGAATGAAGGATCAGGAATGCAAGGTCAATCGTTAAGCATTTCAATATTGAGGAGCAGTTAAAACTTAAAACACCTGAGGGAAACAACAAAAACATGCTCTTAAGTTGCTCTTAATAAGAGTAGGAGATGAGATGTACAGCAACCCTCTTAAGAGGCACATAAGTAAAGTTTGTAGCACATGGAGTTCGCAATTGCAGAGGAGTAGAAATGTGAGCAATGAACAACCTTGCACATTATTGCTCAACCCACACAAGGAGAAGATGATGGATGGATTGTACAAGGAAGCGAGAATCCAATCTTGCAGGTTGTTAGAGCAAGGATGGTAAGTATATCAGGATGCAAACTCAGAAGTCAGAACTATGGCATAGTGGCATCTCAGTTATAATCAGAGTAGTGCAGCGTCAGCATGGTGATTTGTTTCAAGGATTGTTGGTGATTGGTGGTAGAAGCACTCTCTAGGAAGTCATGGATTCCAAAGGTGCCAATTGACATCTGCTATGACAAAGAACCCCAACAGTTAGATTAGGGGAGATTATGATTTGGTACTCCATCAAATGAGAAACTCATGGAAGATTACGTCTCGCCAGAGTTACAACACAATTGGAGTGCTCAGACATTGGAGATGCTAAAATCCCTATTTGGCAATGGGATCTAAGAATTGGTCTGGCATACAAATTCTGGAAAACATCTTAGTGATGCAACAGGGATTCTTCAGATTCATTTGGGATCCTGGTATCAAGGTTAGAATTGTTTGGGGTCAACCAATTTTGGGAAGGGAGGACTGTAATATCCCTTTTTCTGGACATTGGGAAAGGAAAGTATCTCATTAGCCTGGGTTACAAACTAAAATTAATTATGGGCAATGGCATAATTAATTAATTAAAAATGGCTAAAGGAAAAGAAATATTATAAGTCACTTTAATAAAAATGTTAATTTTCCAGTGTTTTATGCTTAGCACAATCACTTACTACAATTCTTCTTCGGTTAGCGATCACTTTATCCAATATAAATTCAATCTTCCAGTAACAATAACCAATTGTAGATAGAATAATAAACCAATGCACAATAGAAGACAACCAAGAACAAGAGAGACACAGTATTTGGTCAAAGACCAAGGAAAAACCCCATAAGGGGGAAAACACTTTCAAAATTATTCTTCTATTCGATTGTCATTAAATGTTCAGCAGAGAGATACAATGTTCCAATTCATCAACAAAGAGTCAAATTCAAACTTTTGACTATCCCAAAAGTCATTCAACCAATATCCAGTGAAAGATGAGCCCAATAGTCAAATCAGGTCAACAAGCCAAATCTGCAATTTTGGTCAAAGTTAACAATAGTAGCAAAAGCCCTAACAAGTCCAAAATTCAACTATCAAACCTCCTCCAAATCTGCTTAGTCAAAAGTCAAAAGATGTGGCCTTCCTTGCTAGTCAAAGTGCAGTCAAAACAATCAAAATTATGCCCATACAATTTGGTCAAAATCAACCTTTGACCTGAAAAAACCATAGTTACATGTCTATAGTCAACGTTGGTCAAACAACCCATAAAAGTTCAGTCAAACTGCCTTTGACCTTGACCTCTCAAAACAAATCCAAATCTAGTCAAACCAAGTCAAAATGTGCGAAGTCAACACTAGTCAAAGGTGCCAAATAAAAGATGAATTTCGGCCAACAAAAAAGACTCCCTCTCTCCTTCGCACGTGTGAAAAGAACTTGCAATTTCAGACGTAGTCGAACTACAAGAGAAGATATGATGTGTTGATGATTGCTCCAAAGTGATGTGTCATGTGCTCTATTTATATGTGTCTCAAAAGGGTCGAATTAGCTTGCCTAGGTCGACTTGTACTTTTGTGCACATGTGGGTTTCACCTTAAAAATAATACTTTTCCTTGACCAAATTAAATTCTTCCAAGGGCTAAGAGGGGCTTCTCTAGATGAGAAAAGGTTTCCAATGGAGGGAATTCCTCCCTGAGCTACCAAATTAACAAAGAGGAGGAAAAGACCCATGGTATTTTGATAGTCCATGACTATTAAAGGAGATGAGAGCTCACTCCTTAGGCATGCATTTGGGATTATTGTTTTGTTGTTGTTGAGTTGAGCTCTTGGAGCTTGTCTGGGTGAGAGCCCATATTATGTAGAGGGTTAGTTTCGGTGGTCAGTGGTCCACCCTAGCTGATCTAGTGAGGAGGGGTTTCAATATTAAGAGATATACCCTAGCCACTCAAAGAGGAGGGATCAAATCAGATCTGCTCATTGGGCTTAACATGGAGATCACAAGGAGAGGTCAATCAGATCTCTCGCATGGACAAAACATTGGAGGAGCTATTGTCAACCATTTAAATATCTTCTTGGTGTTTTAACAAGTTCTGATCCAGATTTGGCATTTAATATCATATTCCAATTAATAAAATAAGATTGAGCTTCTAATAAATATTGTTTGTGTTTTTCTTGCTAAGTTTTTGCAAATGTACCATGGTGTCATTTAAATTTGCGGAAAATTTATCTATGTAAATTCTGAAGAGAAGATTTATTGAAAATTTTAGAAAATAATTAGAAGGAATATTACAATGTAACTGTTAGGATATTCCGACACATAAGAAATAGTTAAGTATAACTTGGTCTAGTATAGAGTTAGGTAAAGTGTGTTTCTTTCCTATGTACTTTTGTAACTTACAATCTGATGGTCACGATATGTTCTAGACATGAAGTGATCCTACGGTTCATTCTCTCCTCGGTATTACCGACACTTGATCCGTGGCTTAACACCCAATTGGTCCATGATCTCTATTTAAAGAGCACGGAGGGTCATTTGTAAGGTGACCGTTCATGAGAGAAGTTTATGTAAATTTTCATTCTTTTATTAATAAATTGCCTGAAGTGGCTGAATTGGCTCAGGCCGTGGACTGTTTCCCTCTTTGAGGGCTTTAACTACGTCAAGAATACTAGTGTATTGATCTGTGATCTGTTTGTGACCGGTGTCCTTTGGTGTTCTATCTAATGAACTTTACCCTATACATTCCTACATGGTATCGGAGATATTTGAGGGCCGCATCCGTTGGTGATCCAAATTCGAAGCCAGTACAACTGCATCCGACTGTCGTGTCCTAGATCTATTGTTTCTGACCACTTTCGAGCCGAGAGGATTGCTCTATTGTGTTAGGGGCATCTGTTCCAATGAAGAACCCCTTTCGTTTCACGCGAAAAGGTTTTCGATCGCCTTAGCTACGTCATTTTTAAGATCTGAAGGTATACAGTTGTATTTGCAGTTTTAGTATTTATCTCTCTATTTCGGTTTATTTATCTCTCTGTTTTTTATTACCGGATCTATACCTTTCATTTTTGCGTATGCTCTTTGCCCCGCGACTCTGTGCAAACTGGGCAAATCAGAAACAGAAAGGGAGGATTTTCCTCATGCATATGCTCTTTTCCGCCGCGCCTTAGTGTGATCTCGAAAAATCAGAAACATTGAGGAAAACATTTAGTTTCTGGCGAAAGCTAACTTCAAGCCATAAGTTTTTTTTTTTGCATCTCCATGTTGGGTTGTGTGGCTTTTTGTTTTGTAGGAAAAAAGGGTGTTTTCAAGTAAGCACGCACCCCAAAGCTTCAGTGACTCCCTTTCTCTTTTCCAAAAATGACTAACCTTTTAAACTAGCTCACTTGGTCCAAAGTTACTTTACGAAAATAGAGGTCTTGGGTTCTTTCTTTTTGTTGAGTTACTTTTTCAAAAAGCACATGTAACTTATGTTTTAAAGTTACTTTATGTAAAAGTGTTCTCACCCATTATAAAAAGTGAGTCACTTATAATTTTGAAGTCTCCTTATCTTTTATTTAAGTTACAATTTAGTGAGTAGCTCATAAAGTACCATTGTAAAAGTGACTTTCACTTACTTATAAAAGTGGGTCACATAAAATATTTTTTTTATAGTGAGCTAATTAGATTAAATTTAGAAGGGGGGTTTAAATATAACATTATCATTCACTTCCGCAAATTCATGCACTTCGTCGACATCTTCAACAACTTTTCTTCAAAAAGCCATAACTTCTTCGTCCGAAAGCCGTTTTCAGAGATGTTTTTTTTAATCAGCCTAATTTTTCGAGATCTTTCCATTGGAACACTTAGTTTCAGCATCTACGGCTTCAGTTTTTCTTAAAATGGAAAGCCCATGCCAAGTTATTCTTGACAGCACCAACTGTCCTACATTGTGGATTTACTTAGAAGTAAAGGTCTTTACAGAATAGCCTCAGGCCAAGAAACTAAACCTAAAGATGAAGATAAGGCAGCCAAATGGGAAAATAGGCAAGATCAAGCACGTGGGTTGATAGGGATGTTTATTTCTCTAGACCTTAGATTCCATATCACAAAACTTGATACCCCTAATGAAACAATGAAACAACTCACTAAAGTTTTTGGAATTAAAAATGAAATTAGAGCCCATCAACTCGAAAATGAGTTGCTTATGTTGGACCCCAATCATTTTTCTTCCATTGAAGATTTTTTGTCCAAGTTCAAGACCCTTAGACTTCTCTTGGAAGGTGTTAAGGTTAAGAAAAAAGATGGTAGCCTTATCTATTCCATTCTTACTAAGTTGGGACCAGCCTACTGTGTTTGTTTCCACCTTCCATTCTACTAGAGAAGCCTTTATTTCTCAAGGACAAGACTACAAGTCCCCCTATTTTGATGCCTTTTGTGATTCTTTAATAAGAGAACAAGAAAAACTCTTACATCTTGGTCTTCTTAATCTTGGAAACTCTTCTAAGAAAGCCTTAGCCGCCCAGCAACAACCAAATTCAAAGAATCCTAAGAAGCAGTTTCCTAAAAAGAATGGTCCTAAACCAAATAAGGGTCCTAAGCAATTTCAATCTCAAAATGAAAAATCAATTCAACAAATGATAAGGCAAATAAAAACAAAGGGAAGAAGACTGACAGACATTGCCACTTTTGTAATCAAGATGGTCACTTAGAATCCAAATGCTTTAAGAAGATGGAAGCCTTGGAAGCAGCAATGAAGAAGCATAACATCCATTTGGAGCACTCTTCAACTTCAACTTCATCCTCAGGAATAGCACTTTTTGCATGTGGTTGTCAAGCATCTCGGTCTGGTTATGCACTAAATGTATCTTCTTCTTCTCATTCTCATGAGTGACTCATTGATTCTGGAGCTTCTTATCACATGGCCAAAAACAAAGCCATGTTTTCTTCTTTAATTGATTGTAACACCAAAAATATATATGTTGGTGATGATAGATCTCTTAGTGTTGTAGGGACTAGAATTGTTCATCTAGACAATGGTCAATTTAATGATGTATTATGTGTTCCAACTTTATCCTGCAACCTTCTATCTGTATATCAGATAACTCATTCAGGTGAAGGTAAAACCATTGAATTTTCACCTCACGATGTTGTAATTAAGGACCTAAGAGATCCTAAATAGATTTTAGCTACTGGCATTGCTAATGATTCTACAAGGTTTTATAAGTTTAACAACTTTGGGTCATCAACTCTTCCCTCGGTATTTGTTGCTCATAATGATGAAGTGAGCAAACTTTGGCATGAGCGATTTGGTCACCTAAACTATCGCTCCCTTCAAAATCTATGTAAACAAAATATGGTGACATGTCTTCCTATGGTATCTTGCAGATGGTGTTTGTTCTGGATGTGAACTCAGAAAACATCATCGAGATAGTTTTGAAAAATGTGCCTCTTGGCACGCCTCAACCCCTTTACAGCTTGTGCATATTGATTTATGTGGTCCACTTCCAGTTGTTTCATTCTCTGGCTACAAGTATTTCTTAACTTTCATTGATGGTTTTTCCAGACGCACTTGGGTATACTTCTTAAAACTCAAGAGTGAAGTATTTAACATGTTCTTAACCTTTAAGGCCTTTGTTGAAAAACAATCTGGACATCAAATTCTTAAGCTAAGATCTAATAATGGCAGAAAATATGTTAACAACAAATTCATCAACTTTTGCACTGAGCATGGAATTCAAATGCAACATATTGTTCCATATACTCCACAACAAAATGGTGTAGCTGAAAGGAAGAATTGCACCTTAAAGGAAATGGCTAATTATATGCTTCAATCTAAAGGACTTAGTCTTAATTTTTGGGCAGGAGCAATTAACTGTGCGAATTACATAGTAAATCGCACTCCTACTAAGGTTTTAAAGAATATCACTCCAAAAGAAGCATGGAGCTCAATTAAACCAGATGTAAGTCACTTTCGTGTTTTTGGAAGTGAAGCATGGGCCCATATTCCCGATGAGAAACACAAAGCCTTAGAACTTAAGAGTGAAAAATGTATTTTTGTTGGATATTCTGGAGATGTCAAAGGATATAGACTTTTTTCACCTAAGTCCAAACATGTTATCATTAGAAGAGATGTAAAGTTTGCTGAAAATATATCAGCTTATGAGCCTAGTTCGACGGATGTGCCACATCTCTCTATCCCTTCTACTTCTGAAAATATTTCGTCTTCAAATGATGACAGCGAGAATGACAATCCTCCCCCACCTTCTCAGGATCCTCCTTCAGCTCCTCAGCTTCCAAAATGGGTCCGTGCTACTCGGGATGCAGCAGGTGCTTTTGCAGGTGATCCTACAGATCAGCGACGTACACGTTCTCAGTTCAATAGAGCCTCTTCTTTACTGGCTCAAGTTTCAGCGAATTGTGATCTTGAGACCTTTGCAGAAGCTTCAGGCCATCCAGATTGGGACGCAACCAAAATGAACTTTATCCGCCTTGTTCTTTCCCTTGCTGCCTCTTTCAAATGGGACGTCCATCAGATGGATGTTAAATCCGCCTTCTTGCATGGGGACTTGCATGAAGAAATCTATATGAAACAACCTCCTGGCTTTATACAAACAGACTCTATCCTTGTATGTCAGTTTAAGAAATCCCTTTATGGTCTCAAGCAAGCCCCTCGGGTTTGGTATGCCAAAATGGATAGCTTTCTTTTAGATGCTGGCTTTTCTAGGTGTCATTCTGACAATACTGTCTACACTAAGAAAGTGGGTAAGTATCTTATCATTCTTGTTCTTTATGTTGATGATCTTATCCTTACTGGTAGTGATCCCAACCTTATAAACCATGTGAAGTCCAGCCTTAAAAAGAAGTTTGAAATGACAAACTTAGGACACTTGCATTATTTTCTTGGTCTTCAAGTCTTGCAAACCAAGGAAGGTATTTCCCTTTCCTAGTCCAAGTATGCCTGTGATCTTCTACGCCATTTTCACATGGAAGACTGTAAGCCAGCCCCTTCTCCCTTTCAGTCTGGAGCCAAACTTTTAGTCACTTGTACTTCCCCTAAAGTTGATGCTACCTTATACCGTCAGCTTGTAGGAAAACTTTTGTATCTGACCCATACTCGTCCTGACCTTTCCTTTGTTGTTGGCCTTATTGCTCGGTTTATGCAAAACCCACATGAAAGTCATTGGAAAGCAGCGAAAAGAATACTTTGTTATGTTCGAGGTACAGTTCAGTTTGGGATTCATTACAGTGTAGAAGCATCTCCTCTATTGGTTGGTTTCATTGATTCTGATTGGGCTAGTGACCCTGATGATCAGAAGTCTACTGCAAATTATGTCTTCACTCTTGGTTTTGGACCTATTACATGGGCTTGCAAAAAACAAAGTGCCATTTCTCTTTCTTTAGCAGAAGCAGAGTATTGTGGCAGCGTAAAAGCTAGTAAGGAAGCCTTGTGGCTTCGTCAGATCTTGTCAGAGTTTGGCTTTTAGCAGCAGCATCCGACTACACTTTAGTGTGATAATCAAAGTGCCATTCAACTATGCAAAGATCTAGACCAACATCAGCGCAACAAACACATTGAACTACACATGCACTTCATCAGAAAGCTCATTCATGACCATGTTCTTGAAGTGCAATATTGTTCAACCGATGATCAAGTTGCAGACATTTTTACAAAGGCTCTCACAGAGGTGAAGTTTACTAAACTTCGATTTATGGTTGGAGTTCATGAAGTTGTCACTAAGGGGGGATAGGTTCTAATGCCTCTTTCCTTCTTCTATTGTGTCATATTTGTACATCCTTCAATCCTATCCCAAGTTGTTCTTAAGGGGTGATGTTAGGATATTCCGACACATAGGAAATAGTTAAGTATAACTTGGTCTAGTATAGAGTTAAGTAAAGTGTGTTTCTTTACTATGTATTTTTGTAACTTACAATCCAACGGTCACGATATGTTCTAGACATGAAGTGATCCGATGGTTCATTCTCTCCTCGGTATTACCGACACTTGATCCGTCGCTTAACACCTGATTGATCCATGATCTCTATTTAAAGAGCATGGAGGGTCATTTGTAAGGTGACCGTTCATGAGAGAAGCTTATGTAAATTTTCATTCTTTTATTAAGAAATTGCCTGAAGTGGCTGCGTTGGCTCAGGCCGTGGATTGTTTCCCTCTTTGAGGGTTTTAACCACGTCAAGAATACTGGTGTATTGATCTGTGATCTGTTTGTGAGCGGTGTCCTTTGGTGTTCTATCTGATGAACTTACCCTGTACAAACCAACTTCCTTTTACCTCAAGTACAAAATAAAATGATGAATGTATCAAACTAGTTATTTCATCTAATAAGATGAATGTATCAAATTAGTCCATTGTACCTTATAGCGTAGCTCAAAATAGTTGATTGTGGCAAATTAGCTCTTTCATTCATGAAATATCCATGACTTCATTGGCCCAATAGATTGATAAGCACTAATCCTTTTCCCTATCATTTCACTTCCTTGTCTCCTCCTTCTTCCCATTCCTTTCTTCCCATATCCCTTTCCCCATTTCTATTTTCTTCCATATACTACAACCTTTGTTTTGTCAAGGCTTACTATTCATTTTCACCTTGAGCACCCACTCCATAGCCTTGATAATCCTACCTTAGGAAAACCCTCCTTGTGTTGGAGAAGAGTCAACATAAAGTGTGAGAAGAGTTGTTGAGGTGATAGTGAGCAGCATTCCTAAGAACACAAAGCTATTACCATGGTGCTTGAGACTTTACACTTTTTTGGGTGATAGATTTTGTTGCCAAGGTTCAGATATTGCTAGTGACATGTTTGCACTTTGTGAGCCAATTGTGGTTGACGCTTTTCATAAGGCATGCGGAATATTTCCCCCTCGTCTATGGGCTGGACGGTGGGGTGCATTGTTACAAGTAAAAAAAGGCTAGGTGAAAATGGTCCAAATAGGTCAAAAAACACCTAAAAATGCCTCTGGCTATGGAGAAACTAATGAAAATGAATTATAAGATAAACTAATATAATTTTATTAAGGTCCAACAAATGATCACAAAATGTCAATCAATGGAACTATAAGAGTGTCATCAGTGAAATACAAAATGTGAGTGCAAGAGCAACTCTTCCAGAATTATTGTTGGCAAACCATAGAATTACCATGACTAATTAAAAATAATTAGGGTAATGATGTGAATAATGCTCAAGCCCTTAAAAGGCTCTTCCAAGGAGAAGAGAACATGTTGGACAACATAGTAGGGTGGTACCAACAATGCATTGTAATCCGAGTGAAGTGCAAAAGCAGCTCCTCTAGAATTATTCTTTGTTAACCCTAGAACAAAAGTGATTAACATTTGAAAATTATTATGCAAATGTGATGGGAATAAGGTTTGAGCCCTTAGAAGGCCCTTCCAAGGAGACAAGATTATGTGAGACCATGTATTAAGGTGGAATACCAGGGCATGCAAAATTAAATGAATATAGTTTGGTCATTAATTTAATCCAATTTAGTACAAATGATTTTTAACAAATTAATGTTTGTTGAATAGCAAATTTTGACATTATTTCGTGTATAAATTTATAATGATTAAATGTATTGACTCAAATATTTGTTTCTATAGTTTCTATTATCATTGTAATTTCATGCTCTCAGTCTTCTAACAGGTATTTTCAGAGAACATGAAGTGAAGGTCAAAAAGAAACAATGACCCTCGAGGGAAGCATAAAAATACAACAAACAAGCAAGAAGAAGTGACATGTTTAATACAATAACATGAAATGTGATGGAGTTTCTCTAAAATGAATATATACAGAAGTTCAAGAAAAATGATTTTTTTCACAACTTGCTATTTAGCGACTCCAGCAACAAGACAAAAATTCAAGAGTATGTTGTCTTTGTTATTTGTAAGAGGAAACATCCCAATAATTCAAGCTAAACATTTATAGTCCAGAGATCTTCTTATCATCAACTCAGTTATATAAAACTTACACTTTCCATAGCACAAACTGCCGCTTTTACAATTAAAAATCTTGTAACCATCCCTTGTGCATATCGAGAAGCAACTGTTAGATAAACAACATGAACACAAAAATAAATTAAGACCTTTAACCAATGATTCATCATATTCACAAAATTATCCATTATCCATTAAAAAGACCAAACCAAGGGATCTATACCAGCAGTATAACAGAGTAAATAGTTGCTACATAACCATTGTAAAGAAACAACACTACTATCCCAAGAGACTGAGACACGTAATCATTATGAAGAAACAACGCTACTATCACAAAAGACTGAGATGGTGACTCAATAAAAATAATAGCATAATTATTGATGAGATACTGAAAGGGCCCATCATGGACTGCTATTTTGTTGATTTCACATCATGCAGTCTTAGATATCCATTTCTATGCACAACAGGGACTTTTCTAACTACGGCATGTATTTAAATTTTAAATCCATTAATTACTTGGGCTTTTTTTTAGAGTTTGCATACTCTCACCTTCAATTTTTCCAAAAATGGAGATGGGGTTAACTAGTGGGTAGTCGACCTAGATAGGATTAATGAAAAGGCATTAACAAAAATGATATGACATAACACATTACTCTATTTTCCACCATTAACCCCTCTTCTTTCAACATTATACAGAGGTTGCCCTCCCCCTCCCACTCTGTATTCACGCTGGATGTTTCTTTTAGTCCTGTAGATCTACTTTTGTGGTTATTATTTAGACATTAATAAAAGTATCTCGTCTTATCTTATCTACAACTTATTTGTGTACGTTCGAATCAGTGCATCTGATTGTATTGTAAATTTAATGGGCCCCCAATCTGACATAGGATAGTTCACCCACTTCCTCTTGTTGTATACCTTTGGGTTTGTTTTGTTTCACAAATTTCTTAATAGTGATTAGAGCAAGTCTGCAACTCTGGTTTTCTTATTTTAGGATGTTTGATGTTAAAGTCGGCATAACAGTAACAATTTGAATACAGCATGCCCAAACTAAATTTTCTTCATAGTAGCAGTGATTGCAGAAAACAGAACTAATTTGTTTCTCCAGCAAATGCATGCCTCATCTACATCAATTTTTCTAACAGTTGACAATAAAAATGCCAAAATTACCTTGATTGAAATTGCTTGATTATGAGGTGAGGATCCCAGAAACAAGTGTGAAAATCTCTCAAGAGATACTAATCCAATCCAAGTGATGATTAGAGGAATGAATGAGCCTCTCATCTATTTATACAATCCATAAGGGGGTTCAAATAGCCTAATTAGCCTAATAATGCCCCAAATAATAAAATAACATACAATAATGATATAACTTGGTGACAAGCGCACCAAGATAGCTCCAAAATAGAAAGATAAACCTCTCAAGAGGACAAATAGTAAACATAATGTGTCGTTGGGCCATTGAAAAGGCCTAGTGGAGTCCAAAGTGTGTCAATCTGTGAGAATAGGCTCCAAAAATAGTGAATGAGGGGTTGGCTTTTGATATCCAAGCAAGTCACATGTGGTGTCCCCAAGTGGGTGTGGGGGCACAATGACATCCTCATGGTGTTGATTTGGGGTAGCATCAGATGTGCTCTAGCCATGAAAATTGGTGGAGAGACTAAATCACATGAGATCTCCAAGACCCAGAAATGGTTTGGGCAGATTCTAACCAGTTTGGGAGATATTAAAATAATTAATATTTTTAATGGAGCTCCTAAGTCTAAACTTAGGAAAAATAAAATATTAATAGGTATTAATATAAAACTGGGTTAGAATGTTCCAAAGTCATGGATCAAGCCAAATCTAATCATAGCCGTTGATTAGAGATTTAATCTCGGCCGTTGATGGACCAACGAGAAAAGTATAAGAGGAGGCTTGAGGGTCAGTTGGAGAACACACCAGAGTGATTAGTCATTCTATTCTCTAGAGCGGGGTTTGCTAAGAGAGATAGAATCAGTGATCAGCAGCGAGGGGCAATGAATACATAGCAGAGAGGCAGAGTTGGTACCAGAGAGACAGCGCAGAGCCCGGAGAGGTTGATGCAGAGGCAGCTGGGTGCTACGCAGAGGCAGCCAAGAGTTGCACAGAGCCAGGAGAGGCCAACGTGTGAGACGCAGAGGGTCTAGGGGCTGACGCAGAGGCTCCAGAAGCTAACGCAGAGGCTAGCAAAGCTGACGCAGGGCCAAGAGGCAGCGTTGGAAGGATTTTGTGGGATAGACTGGGTGCTGGTGAGCCAGATAGGGTGACGCAGTCCCTATCAGAGTAGCGCAAAGCAGTGGGAGCTGCAATTGTTGCTGTGGGATCGTTCATCCGGTGATTATTTAGCCGGAATATCTATCTCTGAGGAGAGGTACTACTGCCAAGGGAATTCTCTGTTGGGTGAGCCATTTCTGGCACCCTAGTTGTATTCTGAAAACTGCATAATAATAAAACCCTCTGAATAGCTACACCGATTTTCCTGCATTGGGTTTTTCTGGGGACATTGGTCCAAAATAACAGTGTCACTTGTGTGCTTGTTTTCTTTCAGTTGATGATCTATAGATGTAGATATTGTATTTGTGTTTATTTTCAGTATTTACATGGTAAATAACTTGTTAAATAATTAAACAAGTAGGAAGAAATAAGCCAGATAGTACAGGAAGAATTTCTAACGGGTTAAACTTAGAAATTCCAACATGGTATCAAAGGGTGGTTGCAGATCACAAGATAACTGAAGGCATCAGCGAGCAAAGCAGTAGCAGCAGATTCAGTTGTCCCAAGTGACAGAGTTGATTCGTGCAGAAGGCGACAGAGGAAGGAGTGACACAGAGAGACTGTGTCATCAGTCTGGGCGAGAGAGAGGCAGCGCAGAGGCTAAGGAAGGTAGAATTAGGCTCACGCAGAGGCCAAGAGGGCTAACGTAGTTGGCTAGGGGAGCTGATTTGCCGGTGTCAGGATTGCGCAGAGCCAAGTGGCTCAATCCTTCAGTTGCTGGGGTATAGGAGGTTGCGGGTAATTTGCGGAGCGAAGCTGGTGGGGTATTGTGGTCAGAATAGTACCTAACAAGGCAAGACCAAGGAGGAGGGATTTCTAGAAGGGAAATCGAGACTCAAAGGGAGTCGAACCGAGAACTTCCAAACGGGAAGTTGAGAGACTCAGCAAGAGTCAAAAGAAGAGCAGCATAATGGCCGTGAATGGACTGAGAGATCATGATAGGTTGGACAGAGCATCCAACTTCGTGGTCTGGAAGGCTAGGATCTTGTCCATTCTAGACAAATATCGCATCAAGGACTTCGCCTTGAAAACAATAGCGATCCCAGTTGACCCAGCTGAAAATGAGAAGTACGAAGAGGCAATAGTCAGGGCAAAGTGCATCATCCTTGATGGGGTCAAGGATCATGTGGTGTCGCATATTGCCGAGAAGGACATGGCAAATGAGATGTGGGATACCCTAAAGAAATTGTACCAGCATACTTCCGTGCAGAGGAAGATGTTACTTGAAAATCAGTTGCGGTCATACCAGATGCAGAAGGAAGAGTAGATAGATGTCTTCCTCAGTACGAAGGAGATCCGTGGCCAGATAACTTCCATATGGGCCACGTCGAATCAGGAATTGATGGTGAGGACCGCATTGAACGCAGTCTCAGAGGATCGAGAGGTATTTGTCCAGGGCATACTGGGCAGGTCGAGCCTTCCAAATTGGGAGGAACTGTGGGCGGCTCTTCGTCAAGAAGAGATCAGACGGGTGACCAAGGCGGGGAGTAGCGGAAAACGGGTCAAAATCAAGGAGGAAGAAGAGGATGCGACTCTAGCATTTGCGGGAAAGCAGGAGAAGAGAAAGAAGAAGGACCTCTCCAAGGTCAAGTGCTTCCATTGTGGGGATCTAGGTCATTTTGCGAACCAATGTCCTAGGAAGAAGACTAAGGGAGAGGCTTCTAAGACCAAGGCAGCGCCAGCAAGGGCAGAGAAAGAAGTCGAGAAGGATGATGATTGTGCCATGAGTGCTCATGTGCCACTTGAGAAGAAGTGGGGAGACATCAAGCTATAGTCAAATGGATTACAGGCGATGAGGGGCATGATCCTTGAGGTACCCAACCTCTTGGATTATACCTTGCTACGGGAGCCCCCGAAGAGGAGTAGCAGGATTGGCGGATGTCGATAGAGACGAATGCGGATGGAGCGGTAGAGAGTGCTACAATGCAGGAGTCCCCGGACAGCGCAAGGCTAGCAGACTGCAACAGTGCAAGATGCACGAGAGTATTGCACCAATGTAGGATCGCACAGAGAGGTGTGCAATGGTGCGAGATGCAGGGAGTTGTTGCAGCAGCGCAGAGGTCAGTAGAGGGAGCACTTGTTAGCGACAAAGGGAGCTTCAACATCGGGAGTGTCTCTAGCCTGATAGGGATGTCAGAGTTGGGTGGATCAGTTACTTACTTCTCAGTAACTGAGTTGCAGTGCAGCAGTTAGCAGTGGCAGTGCTATGGGCAGCATGATGAGAGGGGATGGAGCGCAGATGCAGTGCTGGGAGTATGGACCAGCAGCAGCACGAATGCAGAGGGAGCTGTCGTACAGATGCAGCAATGGCAGTGGCAGGGCCATGGAGCAGCAGTGCAGAGGATGTTGGGCAAGGAGGCCTAGCATCAGCACAGGAACCGATGCTGGATAATCAGGGTGATGCTCAGTATGGAGTATTACTAGAGCACAGTCCTCGCTAAAGGTTGTGTTGATTTGGGGTAGCATCGGATGTGCTCTAGCCAAGAAAATTGGTGGAGAGGCTAAAGCACATGAGATCTCCAAGACCCGTAATTGGTTTGGGCAGATTCTAACCGGTTTGGGAGATATTAAAATAATTAATATTTTTAATGGAGTTCCTAAGTCTAAACTTAAGAAAAATAAAATATTAATGGGTATTAATATAAAACTGGGTTAGAATGTTCCAAAAGTCATGGATCAAGCCAAATCTAATCTTAGTCGTTGATTAGAGATTTAATCTCGGTCGTTGATGGACCAATGAGAAAAGTATAAGAGGAGGCTTGAGGGTCAGTTGGAGAACACACCAGAGTGATCAGTCATTCTATTCTCTAGAGCGGGGTTTGCTAAGAGAGATAGAATCAGTGATCAACAGCGAGGGGCAATGAATACATAGCAGAGAGGCAGAGTTGGTACCAGAGAGACAACGCGGAGCTTGGAGAGGTTGACGCAGAGGCAAGTTGGGTGCTACGCAAAGGCAGCCAGGAGTTGCGCAAAGCCAGGAGAGGCCAACGTGTGAGACGCAAAGGGTTTAGAAGCTGACGCAAAGGCTCTAGAAGCTGAAGCAGAGGCTAGCAGAGTTGACGCAAGGCCAAGAGGCAACGCTGGAAGGATTTCATGTGACAAACTAGGTGTTGGTGAGTCGGATAGGGTGACGCAATCCCTATCAGAGTGACGCAGAGCAGTGGGAGCTGCAATTGTTGCTATGGGATCGTTCATCTAGTGATTATTCAACCGGAATATCTGTCTCCGAGGAGAGGTACTACTGTCGAGGGCATTCTCTGTTGTGTGAGCCATTTCTGGCACTCTGGTTGTATTCTGAAAACTGCATAATAATAAAAACCTCTGAATAGCTACACCGGTTTTCCCGCATTGGGTTTTTCCAGGGACATTGGTCCAAAAATAATGGTGTCACTTGTGTGCTTGTTTTCTTTTAGTTGATGATCTGTAGTAGTTGATACTATACTTGTGTTTATTTTCAGTATTTACATGGTAAATAACTTGTTAAATAATTAAACAAGTAGGAAGAAATAAACCAGATAGTACAGGAAAAATTTCTAACACATGGGTCTCCAAGTGGATCGATAATGCTTGTAAACCATCTGTTAAGGCTAGGATGATGACATAAGCCCTCCCTTTGTCTCCCGCGGTGAGACACATCCTCATCTAGACCCTGGAACCCCTACCAAGTGTGTGGTACAAGTGTGAAGCCGACTACTGGGCATGGGGATCCAAGTACATCATCCCCACCCCAAAGTTGGAATACGAGCAATCACTGAATGGTGTTGGGGATCCATGAAGTGCTCTCTGCTATGGCGGAGGTCCATGGCTTTCTACACTCACCCTACAAGTGCCAATGTAACCCTCTGGAGGGCTTGGACCCCGTATAGGGAGAACAAACCCCAAATGGAGACCCACCTGCAATCTTACATAAGATCCAATGCATCTCCTAGCTTTCTAGTAAAACAAATCATTAGAGTAATCAAGTAAAATAGCTTACAAATCATGAAACACAAGTGGACACTTTATAATGGCATGCCCTTCCATAGTGGGCTTTGGCATGTACAAGTGTCTCCAAGCTCAAAAGGGGGTTAACCAAGGACCCTATTAGGTGGTTTCAGCCTCTAAAGGGGGTGACATGTCCATGGTACATCCATCCAATGGTAGGTGGGATGTGATATAGTGATGGAATGGAATGAGGGTGAAGGGGAAGCTCCGTGCCACATGCCATGGTACAAGGGTAGCTAATATGGGGAAGCCCACATGTGAGTATATGTTAGTGTAGGAGGGAGAAATCGTGGAACATGAGTTACCCCGACCTTTGTTTTCCCACCCTTCTTCATATGCCTTTTGCTTTTTATTGATTTTTCCTTATAACTGCTCGGTCCTCCAGAGGGTGAGAGCATGATGTGTAGGATACAACAATAGATACCCCCTTTAGGTGGGGCAATTCATTGCCACCAAGGGTTGGGACAATCATGGGTTCCTTCATGATGGAGGGGGATCATCTAGGGCCCATAGGAACTAGGGTGATGGCCATGGATAAGGGGTAGAGCTCATGTTTGGCTTTTTCCCATGTGCTAAATTTGTATGTCCTGGCCATCTTTTGCATTTTATAGTACAATTCCTGTTGAAAGTGGCCAAATTTTGCTTTTCACTGTCTTTTTAGCTGCATCAACCTCCAGGGCATCATTCTAGGCCCAACCCAAGGTGTGGACAAAGGGAGGGGGAGGCTAACTCCTTGTGGACCCAGTGGTCAAATGTGGACCCGGATAGGAAAAATGATGAATGGGGTTGTAATGAGCAGAGGGGAGCAATGTATATGGTATCGGGAAGCGAGACCACGTGACCAAAATCAAGGTTACCCATGTAGTTCCGTCCCTAAAACCTAGTGGCCAATAAAGGAAATCCCATGGGACTAGAACACAAGGTTAACCACCAAAAGGGCAGAGGAGACAAGAGTATAGACCTAGTCCACTCTTTCCGTCAAATCCCCCCATTAATCCATGCCCAAAGTGTCCATGACAAGTAAACAAAAATACTCAATCACACGATGATAAGCCATACCTTCGGGTTTGGAAGGCCCAAATTCAAACATATGATCATAACAGATGAGCAAGGGACCACATGGTTGGCTCAGGTGGCGGAGAAAATGGCACATCGAGTTATCTAGTAGATGCAAGGGGTTGTTGGTTGCCGGCTGAACACCATCTAGGAGAAAAAGTTCTCCTACAGATATCACCCACGAAGTGGTGGGTAACAGGTCTTTCCCCCAAGTGGGTTTTCCCTAGGTAAATCTTGTGTTCTCTTTGTGCATTGTGATCTCTACTGTTATTAAGGTTTTATGATTGAATTTCTAAAGTGTAATTGCTTAATGAGAAATTAGAATTGTTAAAAGATCTATATCATTTCAAGCAATTATCAGTATTTTAGAAATTAGTGTTTGTATCTATTGGTCTTGAAAACTCAACACCTTAGACGCTTCCTAGATGCTCTTTAATGGTAATTTTAATCAGAAATTGGTTAATGAATTGGAATTGTTAAAAGAATATCTATATCTTTTGAAGTAATTACCAGTATTTCAGAAATTAGTGGTTGTATCTATTGCACTTGAAAACTCTATGAAAATTCCAAACTAGAACCTTATTGCAGCAAATGATATTATTTATCCTAATTGTTAATTAATTAACAATTTATCTGGTACGGAAAATATTGAAATAGATACACTGGAACCTTCACAAATAAAATTATGGGGAAAAATAAAATGATGGAAGCTGAAAAATGCTAGCACACACACATAAAATTAACACAATTATTTTTGGACAAAAGTCCCCGAAAAAACCCAATGCAGGAAAACCGGTGTAGCAGATGAGGATTTTATTATTATTTTTCAGTAGCAATTCTAAGTACAATAATTTAGATGCCCAACTGGCAATCTAATCTGTGGAAAAATACTAACAAAATTATTGTGAGAATTTTCTCTCACCCCATAGCTAATTTTTGCCTCCGAAATTACCTCCCTAGCCTCTGTGCTGAGCCTTCTGCGTCACCCTCTGTGCAGAGCTTACGCTGACCCTATGAGAATTTCAACCTTCCTTCCTTTGCCTCTTCCAAGAACTGGAAACCTTCCTCCCAGAATGTTGCCTCCCTCCTCTTCCACTTGATACTCACCCTCTAGCTCTATCTTCTCTACTGAGCTACTGCTACTGAGAAAATCGGACTGCCTGGGCAACTAAGTATCTGGACTGGTATTTACTCCATCACCACATTGATCTCCTCTTATAATCTATTGTTGGAGCACCAATGGCCAACATTAAAACTTAATCAATGGCTAAGATCATCTCTGGATCGATCCGGGTGAGTATCTAGATGATTATCACCTTATCTCAATTAATATTGATTAATTAACCATATTCCCTAAGTTTAGACTTAGGAAATATTTAAAAATCAGTTAATAATCTAATTGAGACACTTCCAAGCGGAATTTTCAAAAACGATTTCTAGGTTTTGAAGATCTCATGTATACTAGCCTCTCCACCAAATTTCTTGGCTAGAACACATCCGATGCTACAAAAACTAACAAAATCAACACCCCAGACACTTCCTAAATGCTCCTTAATGGTAATGTTAAATTCTTAAAGTAAATGGCATTCTCCTTTATCTTTAAATTTTTAACATTACCATGAAATGACTTAGGATATTTGAGAGTGGTTCCAACGTCATCATACTTCATATGGAGAAAATAGAATTTCATATCCCATTCAAAATTCAGCAGACTTAACAGTTTTTTTCAGGATCAATGGGATTGTGGCATTTCATTAGATTATATCATGTATGAGGGTATATGATTGGCATTTAATCAAGAGCACCAAGCCCTATATGTACCCCAGTGTTGGTGGTGTTGATTGTTGAACTCCCTTTTCATGGCCTTAGCAAAAATGTACCCTTCACTCAAGTCAAAATAATTAATCAGGCATGTTAAGCTTTCTGTACAATATTATAAGGCTTGGATTAGTCCATTTGATCAAAATTGAACAATGTTGACTAAAATCCCTAGAGAATCAAAGTAGAGGCAAAAGTTAGACAAGAGGAGAGGAATCTAGATTATAGATGGTTGATGCTCGAATAATTAATCATTGATGTACAATGGATGCTATATGTATCTCGATTTGTGTACAAATATGCATGTTTTCATATCTTCTACAACTAATTTGGTATTTTGGATGCTTTTTTAATATAAATTCAAAAAATATAAATAAATTAATAAATTAATATATATATATATAATAGACACTTCTAAGGCGCTTCGATTCCTAGATTTTTGGAAAATGGCATTTCAGACACTTTGCTTCCAAAAAACTTCCCCGCTCCGTGCAACATTGCTTTATATGTTTTAACAACAAATGTTTTAGGCTACTTGATAGATTTAGCTCGTATTCAAGGTTAAGTGTGGGGTATTTGTCTTTTGAATGGCTCCAAGATGGTTAATAATCGTTTTGTTGATGACTCTCTTCTTTCTATGGGTGCAGAGAAGCATTCGGTAGATGATGCTCTGGCCTGTTTGGATCGTTGATTTCCGGTAGCATCGTATGTGCTCTAAGCCTCAAAATTTGCAGGGAGGCTAAAACACATGTATTCTAGAATACCCAGAAATCGTTTTGGGAAATTCCACCCGGAGACAGTTTTATTAAAATAATTAATTATTTTTAATGGATACCTAAGTCTAAACTTAGGAAATTAAAATAATTAAAGGGTATTAATTAAACTGGGGGTGAAACTTCTAGAAGAAGACGAGGATCAAGCCAAAATGATCTGAGCCATTGATTAGAATCTAATCTGGGTCGTTGATTGATCAACAAGAGGATTATAAGAAGAGGCTGAATGGGCATTTGGAAAACACATCGAGTGAGAGATCAAGGGATTGATTTCTCAAGAGAGCAACGCAGCAGTTGCCAGAGAAGTGACCGAGGTGATTTCTTGCAATGAGGGGCAAGGATAGTTTCCGAAGGAAGTTTTTCTTGATCCGGAGAGTACAAGGTAGAGAGGGCAAAAAGACGTTCAGGGAGGCTGACACAAGGCCACACAAAGCTACGTTGCGGCAATGCATAGCTTCAGAGGGAGTCCGAAATTCTGTTGAGGAACAGTCGGGATCTAGAGTCGAAGCCGAGGTGTGAGCCTAGGAGGCTAGAGCGTCAAAGTTTCCAGCTATCAAAGGATCAAGAGAACGTGCAGCGCAGTCCCAGTAGCAATGACGCAATGACTGTGTGGGTGTGACACAGTACTATGCAGAGGCAGTGCAAAGGCTCATCTCCAGCACAAATCAGTGCCAGATCTTCCAATGACAAGGTGAGATCATCTCACTACCTTTTTGCCCAGTTAGATCTCTGTATAGGGTTGCCAGTTTGGGCATCGAAAGAATTGTATTTAGAAAACTACTGCTTAATGTTAATTTTAGGTATGTTCTATGCTGAGAGCAATTTACTTCAATTTTTCACATTAACTCAATATCAATTCCAGATTAGCAATCACATTTAGCATGATAGTAAAATGCAGATAGAACATAAACATAAATCGCGGAAGACAAGCCAAAACAAAAGGACACAAGAAGTGGCGCCAGCCAGGGACAAACCCCAATGTGGGGAAACCCTTGATTAATTCTTCTTAAGTTCTTCAATAGTTCAGCAAAAAGAGAGATAGTACATATACATCAGAAGTCAACATTTTGAATTGTTAAAATAAGAGCAGAGATCTTCTCTAGGAAGATGACACATGAGGTAGCAGATTTGAACACAAGTGATTCCATCACTGTGCTGCACTTCATTACACTATGTTGCACTCATCATTTTGCATCCATCATCACTGTGTTGCACCCATCATGCTGCACTTCATCATCGCTAAGTTGCACCATGCTGCTCTTTGCAGCACCATTCATGTTGCACTTCATTACACTATGTTGCACCATGTTGCGCTTTGCTGCACCATTCATGTTGCACTTCATTACACGATGTTGCACTTTGCTGCACCATTCATGCTGCACTTCATTATGACTGTGCTGCACCATGTTGCACTTCATTATGACTGTGTTGCACCATGTTGCACTTTCATGTTGCACCATGTTGCACTTTCATGTTGCACTTCATTATGATTGTGTTGCACCATGCTGCACTTTCATGATGTACTTCATTATGACTATGCAGCACCATGATGTACTTCATTATGACTATGATGCACCATGTTGCACTTTCATTACTATTGACATCATAGTTTCCTTTATTATCATAACAATTATTGTCATTAATGCTTCCTCGTCTTGCACCACTTGACACATTTGGAAACCCTCATCACTGTTATGATACCAAAATTACTACAGAGATAGCATTTTGGATCTCCTTCATTGTCAGTATGTCGAGACTCTACTATAGCTCCTTATTATAAATAGACTGTAATACTGCTTCTTCTCCTTGTGCCGAGACAGTGGGATTGTGACTGTGTCTTATTATGAGATTACCAAGATGCATACATACAGGTCTGAATCTCACTATGATATATTCAAGATTCTGTCACAGTTATGCCGAGACTGTTAGGGCTAGTGTAGGATTCGAAGATCCCTTTCTTCCATCAAAAGATAATCATCGTGCTTCCTTTCGTTGAGATATGCACCACCGAGGAGGAGAGCACTACCCTCTATATCACTGTGATCATCACCGAGACTTTATGTAATTTATAAATGTGATTATCATCCTCTATTAGGACAGCATTTATATAGTTCCTTCCTTGACAGCGAAGAGCCCTCATTATTATCTACAGGCTAGGGTATATCCTCTCATTAGGACTGTGTATGGAAGCCTTTCTAGAACAGCGAATAGGTCTCTTATAGACCAGCGTTTAGGCTTCTCCTACTGCGTTGAGGAGGCCTCCTTCATAACAGTGTTAAGGTCATGACTACGTTGAGGGTTCTCTCTTCATGACAGCATTGAGGGCTCTCTCTTCATGGCAGCGTTAGGATCTAGGGCATCCTATAGGGCAGTGTAACATCTTAAGATCTCTCCTCCCACCAAAACCCAAAGACAAGTGGAGAGGAAGAGATCACAAGAGGTGTGTCTAAAATGACTTGCAAGGCACCTCTATTTATACTAAAACGTGGAGGACAAGTGGGGGTAATTTGGTTGTTGGCCAACCTTGATGAATTGTCACATAACACAAATAAATTCGTATATGCATGAATACTTGTCGGAATCAGATAATCTTTAGATCAATCCTACACCTCTTGACGAGAGGATTCCAAGAAAAATATCAAATGCCATGAATAATAAGACCCACATGGAGTTTGGACCTAGTTGCCAATTTTAACACTCCCTTTCAACTAGGGAGAACTCCATCTGCTAATCCATCTACCAGACTGGACTATCTCTGCCATCAGTCTTCTACATTGCTCTGCTGAACTATGAAGAAGAAGAAGAAGAAGTGATCGAGAATGTATCATACCATCCTCTACTAATCCGAAGTCAGTCCCACATAAAAGAGAGTGTCTCATACCACTCTTACTGACCCGAAGTCAATCCCAATAAAGAGAGTGTGTCATACCACTCTCACTGTTCTGAAATCAGTTCCAAATAAAGAGAGTGTATCATACCACTCTTACTGATCCGAAATCAGTTCCAAATAAAGAGAGTGTACCATACCACTCTTGCTGACCCGAAGTCAGTGCCACTTGATCCCAGATCAATATCATCCTAGCATAGGGAGTACGGTAGTAACATGATGCGTCCATCGGTACTACTATGGTCCCTATCCTCATTTCCATACTCATTGGCTAGATGAGAGGTACTTCCCATGAGTCCCAGACTGCATGGGTAGGATGTCTCAGCAGGAGAAGGATGAACCACTCATCCTGCATGGGTAGGATGTCTCAGCAGGAGAAGGATGAACCACTCTTCCTGCCTACATGTCGCCAGGGGAAGGTTGAACCACTCACCCTGTACACAACAAATCACTAGGGGAAGGCTGAACCACTCACCTTGTAAACAACAAATCACTAGGGGAAGGTTGAACCACTCACCCTATGACTGTGTCTCAGCAGGAGAAGGATGAACCACTCATCCTGCCTACATAGCAAACCACTAGGGGAAGGCCGAACCACTCACCCTATGGTTGCTCATCGCTCCAAGATGTACCCCCAAGCCCTCCAGAGCTCCCAGAGATCAATGTCCATATCATACAAGACCCTTAGGAGAGAGTCTCCACGACTCCTAGTCGTTCTCGAAAAGTCAAGAATTTGACCTTTCCCAGGGGCTTTGATAGAATATCGGCGACCTGCACATCAGTCCCAATGCGATGGAGCCTTCTTGCTCCTCGATGTACCATATCCCAGATAAAGTGGTACCTGATGTCTATATGCTTGGAGCGATCATAAAACACGAGATTCCTCAACAATCGAATCCCCCTCTGGTTGTCACAAAAGATCACGATGGTATCCAGCACGTGTCCAAACAGTTCACTGAAGAGCTTCCTCAACTAGGCAGCTTCACACAAGGTCATACTTGTAACTATGTATTCGGCCTCAACGATGCTCAAAGCAACCGACTTTTGCTTCCTGCTCATCTAGGATATCAAAGAAGAACCCAAAGAGAACCAGCACCCAGAAGTGCTCTTGCGATCCTCCACACTGCCTGCCTAATCAGCATCAAAATAATCATGCAGCTTCACATTTCCGGTAGTGTATCTCAATCCATAAGAGACTGTTCCCTGAAGATATCTCAAATGATTATTGGCACCAATCCAGTGAGGCTCAACCATATATAAGCTCAACATGTTAACTGCAAAACATATCTCTGGACGGGAGTTCACCAAGAACATCAATGCTAGTATGAGTTTAGGAAACTCAGAGTCATTTCAAAAATCAGGTCCAGCATCACTACCGCATAACTTTTTAAAGTTAGGCTTCATCGAGGTAGTCACGGGCTTGCAGTTCGTCATTCCAAATTTGGAATCCAACTCCCTCTTACTTTTGCAAATGAAAGGCTTTGTACCCGCTAGAAAGAGATCGTCCACATAAGGTAATAGTATGAGAGTTCTATCATCCACAACCTTAAAGCAATGGTTTAGATCGGCTTCAATCCTAGTGAATCTCAAATTCATCAGATAGCCAATCCTCTCATACCAAGCTCGGGGTGTTAGCTCCAAATCATAGAGATCTTTCTTCAACCCACATACATGAGATTCCTAATCATGAATCTCAAACCTCTCTGGTTGTTCCAAATCTGTGGTCTTGCTTTTACATGAGGGGAATGGTCCCCTTGTAAGATTTCCTTTGGTACATCTCGGGCATGTACCTTCATGCTCTTCTTGAATTCAGGCATCCCTGTCACCATCTGTCTCACATCGGGTAGGGCCCCACAATGAAGATGGGCAGACCTTCGGTGCTATAGAAGAGATGTGTCAACTGACATGGTCCCCAATGGACTTCCTGCAACTAGATACAAATTGCCAACCCTAAACTCAAGAGTATCTTGAAAAATTCCTTTTTCAAACACGTACCTTTCCATCGATGAATGCCACCTTGAAACTTTTGACTTCCATTTCCAAAATGGACACCAGGTTCCTTTTGAGATCAGGTACATAAAGAACTTCTTGCGAGTTACCCTGATCCATTTGAAGAGAAACATTCCCTGCACCCTTTCTGGGATAGGTGGCATTGTCTCCAAGAATAATCTCCATGATTGTTTCCTTCTCTATCAAATTAGAGAGAGCTTCCTTGAATCCAGTGAAGTGCCTTGAGGCACCACTATCAATTTTCCCAACGAGTCTGGTGGAGAGGGCCGACATAAGATAATACTCAGAAACAACATTTGATTCTTCATACCTGGAGTTCCTTGCTTTCCTTGAAGAGTTGGCCATTTCCTTGATGACCTGCATTCCTTTTATTCCTTTGCCATTGTACCTGTCATTCCTTTGATCATTGAAGATGCCCCTGGAATGATTGTTATCATCATCAAGTGATGTGTCCCTTCTATTTGGACACTTCCTCGCATAATGGCCAAACTTATTGCAAGCAAGGCATCTGCCTTTCCTTCCATTCTTAGATCCGGACTTCCCATTGAAGTGACCTGTAGGTAGGCCACCAGATGCTTCTGCTGCGCCACTTTGATAATCTTCTTTGCTTCGACTTCACCCTTGGTGAATTTGAAGAGGGATGAGGAACCCATTGAGCCTTTTTGTCCTTTCCAACTATCTTCAGTGATTGCTCTTTCACTCTTGCTTGGGCTTTGTCTTCACCTCACCTCTGATACCATGTTAATTTTAGGTATGTTCTATGCTGAGAGCAATTTACTTCAATTTTTCACATTAACTCAATATCAATTCCAGATTAGCAATCACATTTAGCATGATAGTAAAATGCAGATAAAACATAAACATAAATCACAGAAGACAAGCCAAGACAAGAGGACACAAGATGTGGCACCAGCCAGGGACAAACCCCAATGTGGGGAAACCCTTGATCAATTCTTCTTATGTTCTTCAATAGTTCAACGGAAAGAGAGATAGTACATATACATTAGAAGTCAACATTTTGACTTGTCAAAACAAGAGCAGAGATCTTCTCTAGGAAGATGAAACATGAGGTAGCAGATCTGAACACAGGTGATTCCATCACTGTGTTGCACTTCATTACACTATGTTTCACTCATCATTTTGCATACATCATCACTATGTTGCACCCATCACTATGTTGCACTCATCATTTTGCATCCATCATCACTGTGTTGCACCCATCATGCTGCACTTCATCATCACTAAGTTGCACGATGCTGCTCTTTACTGCACCATTCATGTTGCACTTTCATGTTGCACTTCATTACACTATGTTGCACCATGCCGCACTTTGCTGCACCATTCATGCTGCACTTCATTACACCATGCTACACCATGTTGCACTTTGCTGCACCATTCATGCTGGCACTTCATTATGATTGTGCTGCACCATGCTGCACTTCATTATGACTGGGTTGCACTTTCATGTTGTACTTCAATATGACTATGCTGCACCATGTTGTACTTCATTATGACTATGTTGCACCATGTTGCACTTTCATTACTATTGACATCATAGTTTCCTTTATTATCATAACAATTATTGTCATTACTGCTTCCTCGTCTTGCACCACTTGACACATCTAGAAACCCTCATCACTGTTATGATACCGAAACTACTACGGAGATATCATTTTGGATCTCCTTCATTGTCAGTATGTCGAGACTATAGTACAACTCCTCCTTATTATAAATACACTGTAATACTGCTTCTTCTCCTTATGCCGAGAGAGTGGGATTGTGACTGTGTCTTATTATGAGATTACCAAGATGCATACATATAGGTCTGAATCTCACTATGATATATTCAAGATTTTGCCACAGTTATGCCGAGATTGTTAGGGCTAGTGTAGGATTCAGAGATCCCTTTCTTCCATCAAAAGATAATCATCGTGCTTCCTTTTGTTGAGATATGCACCACCGAGGAGGAGAGCACTACCCTCTATATCACTGTGATCATCACCGAGACTTTATGTAAATTATCAATGTGATGATCATCCTCTATTAGGACAGCATTTATATAGCTCCTTCCTTGACAGCGAAGAGCCCTCATTATTATCTACAGGCTAGGGTATATCCTCTTATTAGGACTGTGTACGGAAGCCTTTCTAGAACAGTGAATAGGTCTCTTATAGACCAACATTTAGGCTTCTCCTACTACGTTGAGGAGGCCTCCTTCATAACAATGTTAAGGTCATGACTACATTGAGGGCTCTCTCTTCATGACAGCGTTAAGATCTAGGGCAGCGTAACATCTTAAGGTCTCTCCTCCCACCAAAACCCAAAGACAAGTGGAGAGGAAGAGATCACAAGAGGTGTGTCTAAAATGACTTGCAAGGCACCTCTATTTATACTAAAACGTGGAGGACAAGTGGGGGTAATTTAGTTGTTGGCCGACCTTGACGAATTGTCGCATAACACAAATAAATTCAGATCTCCATGAATACTTGTCGAAATCTGATGATATTTAGATCAATCCTACACCTCTCGATGAGAGGATTCCAAGAAAAATATCAACTGCCATGAATAAGAAGAACCACATGGAGTTTGGCCCTAGTTGCCAAATTTAACTAATACAAACCCTCAGTTGCTGCACCGATTTTCCCACATAGGGTTTTTCCGGGGACATTTGTCCAAAAACAACGATGTCCTTTATGTGTTGTGTATTTCTTCTTGCTCAGTTCTTGTTTCCACATATAATTTAATTAGTGAAGGTTGCAGTGTATTGGTTTCAGTATTTACCGTAGAACACAGTAAATAATTTGTTCAATTATTTAACAAATAGAAGAAACTTAATCAGTTACTGCATTAGAAATTTGGGCTCCAAATTTTCACATGGTATCAGAGGGTAAGTGAAGCAAGAGAGCAAACCAGAGGAGCCCAGCATTGAAGAGGAGGAAGATCGAAGTGTTGCATAGGCAATAGATCGAATCCCCAGAGGGATTGCGCAGTCCAGGCTAGGAGGGAAAGATTCTCAAGGAAGATCTCTCTCTGAGTGAGTTGACAGAGAGGAAAGATTCCCAAATCGAGATTTGTCAATGGCAGAGGGAGCAGCGCAGCAGAAGCTTCAGCACAGAGCAGTCTTCAGGTGAGGCGCAGTTTTCTGCAGCAATTGTTGGGGCAGAAAAACGTTAGAAGGAGGAGACACTTTTGAGGGAATTTCTTCCTCAGAGAATTCCTAGCCAGGGAATTCGATGTCTCAATTGTTGAGCAGCAGTAGAGGAGTAGATCTACTAACTCCAGCAATGAGTGCGTAGACCAACCTAGCAGCAGTGCAGAGGAGAGGAGGAAATTCGACATTTTGTTGGCAGAGATGGTAGCTAATGGGCGGAGAGATCAAGATCGATTGGATGGAGCATCCAACTATGTGATCTAGAAGGCTAGGATCTCCTGCCTTCTAGATGAGCATGATCTCAAAGCCTATGTTGATAGTGTGGTAGCTGAACCTGCCGATGCAGATGCACTCAAGAAGTACAAGGCTGAGATGGCGAATGCCAAGCGGTTAATCCTCAACGAAGTGACGGATCACGTTGTATGTCACATTTTTGGCAAAGGGACGGCCAAAGAGATGTGGGATGCCTTGGCTACGTTGTATCAAGGATCTTCCGAGCAGCGAAAGATGTACTTGGAGGACAAAATGAGATCTGCGAGGATGCAGAAGGGGGAACACATTAATTCGTTCCTATCGAAGCTTCAGGAAGTCCAAGATCAGTTGCCAGTTGTAGGATCATCACCTCAGCCTACAAAGATGGTGAGGTTGGCCTTGAATTCAGTCTTAGAAGAATGGCAAGCATTTGTCCAGAGTATCCTGGGCAAAGAGAAATTGTTGGATTGGGAAGGGATGTGAGTCTCTCTTCAACAGGAAGAGATGAGGCGAGACTTAGTCAAGTGCAAACTTGATAATAGCAACAATAGCAGTGGGACGAAGCCCAAGGAGGAGGGAAGAGAATGCAGCCCTGGCATCAAAGGGGCAGCAGGAGTAGCGGGGGCGGAAGAAGGACGTCTCAAAGATCAAATGTTTCCAGTGTGGTGAATTTGGTCACTACGCTACATAGTGCCCTCTCAAGAAGAAGGACAAGGACAAGAAACATGATTCGCGGGTTGCAACTGCAAAGATCGAGGAGGAGGAGTTTGCCATGGTTTCCCAGATACCTCCAGGGGAGAGGTGGGGTGATGTAGTACTGTAGTTCAAAAGAACTGCAGATGGGCAGGATCCTCAAGGATTCCACCTCTTGGATCAATACCTTGCTACAAGAGCCCATATCAAAAGTAGCAGGATGGACCAATGTCAGTTGATGCAGAGGAGTGCCGGAGTGACAGTTGCAGTGGCTAGGAGCGCCAGAGACTGAGTAGCGCAAAGCAGATTTGGCTACAGTACAAAGTCAACAGCATTGCAAAGACTTCAGAGGGTCAGCGCAGAGACTAGCAACAATCAGAACTCCAGCAAAAGATGCATCATGTTGGACACTTGTTCAGTATTTTGGATGCTTTTATGTTGTTGTTGCAGCAGTAGCAGTAGTTGGAGAGGGTTGCAGTGCAAATGCAACGTTGGCAATGATAGGGCCAACAGCAACACAGATGCAGCATTTGCGCAGTAGTTGGTGGGCAGTGGTCAAACATCAGCAACGTAGTGGAAGATTTTACAGAGTCAGGGTGATGCTTCAGCAGGGTGCATTACTAAAGCACATTCCTCACTAAGAGGGAGTGTTGATTTCTGGTAGCATCGGATGTGCTCTAAGCCTCAAAATTTGCAGGGAGGCTAGGACACATGTATTTTAGAATACCCAGAAATCGTTTTGGGAAATTCCACCCGGAGACAATTTTATTAAAATAATTATTTATTTTTATGTCTAAGTCTAAACTTAGGAAATTAAAATAATTAAAGGGTATTAATTAAATTGGGGGTGAAACTTCTAGAAGAAGACGAGAATCAAGCCAAAATGATCTGAGCCATTGATTAAAATCTAATCTGGGTCGTTGATTGGTCAATGAGAGGATTATAAGAAGAGGCTCGATATTTGGAAAACACATCGGGTGAGAGATCAAGATATCGATTTCTCAAGAGAGTGGTGTTGCAGTTGTCAGAGAAGTGATCGAGGTGATTTCTTGCAGTGAGAGGCAAGGATAGTTTCCGGAGAAAGTTTTCCCTGATCCGAAGAGTACAAGGCAGAGAGGGCAGAAGGACGTCCAGAGAGGTTGATGCAGATCTGTGCTTGGCAGTGTAGAGCTTCAGAGGGAGTCCGAAATTCTACTGAGGAACAGTCGGGATCTAGTGTCGGAGCCAGGTGTGAGACCAGGAGGCCAGAGCACCGATGTTTCCAGCTATCAAAGCATCGAGAGGAGGTGCAGCGCAGCCCCAGCAGCAGTGATGCAGTGACTGCGTGGGTGTGATGCGGTACTGCGCAGAGGCAGTGCATAGGCTCATCTTCAGCACAGATCAATGCCAGATCTTCCAGTGACAAGGTGAGATCATCTCACTACATTTTTGCCTAGTTAGATCTCTGTATAGGATTGCCAGTTTGGGCATCTAAAGAATTGTATTCAGAAAACCACTGCTTAATAATACAAACCTTCAGTTGTTGCACCAGTTTTCCCACATTGGGTTTTTCCGAGGACATTTGTCCAAAAACAACGGTGTCCTTTGTGTGTTGTGTATTTCTTCTTGCTCAATTTTTGTTTCCACATATAATCTAATTATTGAAGGCTGCAATGTATTGGTTTCGATATTTACCGTAGAACACAGTAAATTATTTGTTCAATTATTTAACAAATAGAAGAAACTTAATCAGTTGCAACAATAGAAATTTGGGTCTCCAAATTTTCACATGGATACCTTCTTTTTTTTTGAGTGCCATGGTTAGTGCCCACAAGATAGATTACTAGTTGGTTGCGCTAGATTCTCCACCAAACTAGTTTCCTGCAACTTGGACTCTCATTAGAACTGGGGTAAATTGTGAGATACAATATTTCGTTCAGTGTGAGCATGCCACCAATTGATTTATGGGATCGGTGTTCCTATAGGCCCCAAAATAAACTTCATGTGTGGCAACATAAGGACCTTTCCTTTGTCGGGAAGCTAACAATGGTTGGATGCATGTCTTGTGAAAATTTCAACTATTGCAGCAACTAGAATTAATTCTTCTAACTGTAAAATTAATTATGCAGTTTATTGCTACGGCAACACCAAATTAACCACACTGCGATCTTCACAAATAAAATACTTCGGAAATTAAAATGCTAGCGCACACAAAAATTATAACACCATTATTTTTGGACAATTGTCCCCAAAAAAACCCAATGTGGGAAAACCGGTGCAATAGCTGAGGGTTTTTATTATTAAGCAGCAGAGAAAATTTTGAGTACAATAAATGTCGCCAAACTGGCGAATCTATCCAAGAGAAATATTGGAAAAAATTTATTGAGGGATTTTACCCTCACTCTGAGCAATCCCGACACCATTTGGCCTCTGAAAATCTAGTCGTCCAAGTGGTCTACGATGGCTCTGCATCACCCTAGTGTTGCCTGCTACACGCACTACCTAAAAAAATTGTCAATCTAGTCGTCCTACCTGCTGCTGACTGGGAAAATGCTTCTCTAACATTTTGGAAACTCTTCCCAACCTCTGGAACTAAAAACGTCTTCCTCTTTAGCCAAATCGAACTGCTCTTCTGAAGCAAATGCGTAGTCCCTGCACTGCTTCCTGGAGAAAATCTCGACCTCCTCTTTTTGACTCTCTGGAACTGGAAAAACTTCGTTCAGACTCACTGCTTCTGCCCCTCTTTGTCTTTGTGTCCCCTCTCTGGCTCAAACTCTTCTAACAGAATGTTGCTGCTCTTTGGAAAGTTGAACTGCCCAAGGAAAACGATCTCAAATGTGTTCCTCCATCTACCCATCGACTTCTTCTTATAATCTCACTGTGGGACTCCAATGGCCAAGATTAAAACTTAATCGATGGCTGAGACTATTTCCTAGTCGATCTATGTGAATTTCTAGAGAAATCTCACCTTCCTCAATTAATTACTCATTTTCCCTAAGTTAGACTTAGGAAAAAATTAATTATTGGTCTATTAACTTAATTAAGGCATTTCTAGGTGGATTTTCCTAAAACATTTTCTGGATTATGGAGTCCTAGTGTTTCTTAGCCTCTTTGGCAACTGCCGAGACTAGAACACTATCTAATGCTACAAAAACTAACAATAGGCTTCACATGTCTATTATGTCTCTTGTTGGCCTCGTAGCAAAATTCAATTTCAACGCTTGGAGCAGATTCTTCAATCATACCTATGGCTATGATATAAGTATAGTGGGAGAGGAGCATCTTCTTCCAAAGTATATGGGCAGCTTGGAAAGCCATGGCTGGTTTGGTTCATTGGTCTTGGGAGGGCAGCAAGGCAAGCTGGAACTTAGCTTGTCACCCCATCTGGAGTTGGAGGGTGCAGGGTCAATGTGTTGTTGATATACCCCATTTTCAAGCTCGAAAATTGAGTAGAAAGGATATTTTCTTTTGGGGGGAACATGTGGGATTTCATCTCGCACTCCTGAAGGGACTAGTGTATTCTTGCTCAGGAGTTTTTTTTGATGGCCTCAGATCCCCTGTCAGTTATGGAGTTGAGAGAGCTCATCCCGAAGGCCAAGTTATTCAAGATGAATATAGGGATGCCAGGTATATTCTGGAAGAACTAGAGATGGAGCTTTGGGCACCCTCTTCAGCAATATGACACTCAGAGATTTTACTCACTCTTGCACCATCATCATTTGTTGTCACTGGTACTCAATGTGAGATGAATGTTCAATTATATAGAGGACAGACAGGTACAAAGACTTTGCAGTATTTGGTCCATCCAGATTTCTTATAAGCTATAAGTTTTTGCCTAGCTAGTGATGTACCCAAGGATTCCATTCAAGGCATGTTTGATCAAAAGTGTGTTTTCGGATGGCCTTTGCCCTGTATGTGGTCAGTTGGAGACTGTGAAACATATCTTCTAGGACTCCTGGTTTGCCCAAATTGCTGGCAATTTTTGCAGAATCTGTACTGAGAGCTTCTTCAGGGACACATTCATTGGAGGGCCACCTTATTTGAAGACTGTCGATCTCTTGTCCATTCTTCCTTTTCAGGGATCTAGCATTGCTTGAGGATTTCTGCTTTATCATTGGATGATCCGTTGTAAATCTGTTTTTGAGAATCAAGTTAGTTCATCATCTGACTTCTGTCCCTCATGCTGCGATGAGATATGCCATCATCTTTTGCATAAGAGCACTTTGTTGATCAAAGAAACTGAGGCCTTTAAGCCCACAACATACTTTGATTTCATTTTTGTTCTAGTTTCTCTATGGAAGAAGATATGATCTTCATTGTATATACCCTTCCACTTTTGGTTCTTCTGTTTGTAAATACTTCTCTGGATTATAAGACATATTTTTCAAACAAAAAAAAAACCTGCACAGATCCATCTTAACCCATGATCTTCTAAGCACCAAGAAAATTAACTCTGTTTCTTTTGATCCCTCTCAGGGCAATCTGAGGTTTAGATGGATCTATGCTGGTGAGAGAGGAAGAAGGGAGGCATACAACACTTTTCTATGTCACTGAACATTTAAGGAATATAATGTATCTTTCTTGTCTCTCCACACATATTCTTCCCATGTGTATGTACATTTTGTTTAAGAAATGACCTGAATTTAAAGGAAAACAAATTCTGAAGTGATGGGAAAGGGAGGACAGAGGCAGCCAATCAAGTATCAGACCGTTCTAACTAACCGAATCCAACAATGGATGCAATGGACTTACAAGCAGATAATTAGAGAGAAGGGTGAACCTTTGGGTTTAAATAACCAAGGAAAGCAGATCTCAAATAGTTGAGGAATGGGCATGGCGGAGGACAAGACCCAAGACCTAGGAAAATGCTCATAGGTGGGATCATATCAACAGATAACTCACAAAATTGGTGTCAATCAGCAACAGACACAGGGAAGTCAGGAAAAGAAGGAAGAAATAGCTAGAAAAGCAAACACATGAAAGGAGAATTTCTAATTAATTCAGGGTCTCATACTCCAACTGATGAAATATTTAGTGCAATCTCTTAGTGACACGACTACAATCAATTCTTTAAATGTATGTTTTAAAGACTTTTGATGATATCCCATACTACTGGAATGGCCAGAGCAAACCTGAAAATATATTGAGGCCATGTTCATATTTTACAGGGCAAGCTAAGCGCTGCCTAAGTTTTTATTATTATTAATAAAGTTAGTACCTTTCAGTTACAAAAAAACAAGCAGACTGACAATATACAACACACCAGTGAGCATAATTATGCCCTGGATCGCATAAATTACAGTTTACAACATTAAACTACACTAGTACTTGGTTGAAAACACCTAAAAATGCCTACAGGACGAGGATTGGAGGAAGTTCAAAATTCAATAATAGTCAAAGAATCTTTCACTGAATTCAATGTAGAGCTTCAATATTGATGATTGAAGTCATCTCAATGCATCCCCATAAGCAATGTATTCATTACAGGGTAACAATATGAACGTCTTATTTTCGTCTTTGTATTTAAAACTTACTTCCCATCCATCTAAAAGTCTTTGAGGTGCAGAACAATTTCCGTTGCTTAAAACCCCACAATTATTGTAAAGAAGAATTTTTTCACGGACTAAGAGTGCAATTGTGGCACTAACCTGTTATCCTGATTGAACGATGCATTAAGCAGCTGACGAGGGGCCGACTGGTTCGCCATGATTACAAACAACCTCAATAACAATTACGGAACCCCAATTGAATGAATTCTTCAATTCGAGGAAAGTCGTCGATCGAATTGAACCTATAAAATCTGGCCAGACGGAAGAAGATATCCGGCCAGACGGAATCACCGCAATTTGATTTTCTCAAAAGCCTCTGTTTTGGAAAGATGGGTTGTGCGATTAAAGGTAAACGGTGTTCACAGACAGGCGGTTTTGTGTTAGTTATTTTTTATGACGATAGATTGGACGTTCAAGGATGTCATGTAAATGGGCTCACGCATATTATGGACACTAGCATATTTTTGTTATATTAAAAATAATAAAAAATAAGTGCAGTGAAACTAAGAATAAAATAGTTTTATCCGAGTTTATTTGGGTTAACTAAAAATAAAAGTAAGTGCAGTAAAACTTAGAGATAAAATAGTTTTATTGGCTAGACAATTGGGAAGAAGATTGTTATTATAGCTTTTATTTGTATAAATAATTTTGATGAAGATTGTGATGGTGGTTATTAAAAATATATTTTTAAATGTATAAATTGAATTAATACTTGATAAAATTTTGTAGACATTTGAATTTTGCAAATTAAATAGTTTAAATTTATAATTTTTAAAATCTCTATTGAAATTAGCAAAATTAATCTAAAACATGCCTAAAAAAAATATAAATATATATATATATACATAACCCAATGGTTCTTAGTTCAAGTGGTTGGGATTGTGGCTTCCCACCCAGGTTCAAGTCTTCGGAGGCATGTTGTAGCATGTATTGATTAGGCTCAAGGAGTAGGCAGGCCCAGAGAGTTTTCACTTCACTAGTGGTTAATACGGGATGTCTCAGCTCTTTCTTAGTCATTGGCTCTTTCCTATTACAAAATAATAATAATAATATATAAAAGTACATAGAGGATTGTTGTATTATGAAGTATTGTGTTAATGATGAGATTCAAGATTTAAATCCTCTGCGGGTGTATAATATTCTTGGACAATGTGCTTTGTGAGGTTATTGTGGTGTACTCTCATAAATTATTTAATTTCATTTTTTTTAATATTGATGTTTTTTAATCATATTTTTTTGAATTAGTATTTTTCTATTTATAATAATAACATTAAATTAATAAAATTTTGTGTTGTAAACAAACCCTAGTTGTTGTATTCTAGGCGACCCATCTACTACTCTTCCTATAACGAATGTCAACGGAGGAGAGAATCCCCTTCCTATAGCAAGATTGTAGTTGACTACAACTATATGGGGCAACCTTCTACCACCAACCCCAATAGCTTGGGGTGAAACCTCAATGGAGATTAAAAGAAGCCTTAGCAACCTTCTCCGTCATTAAGGAAGCGACAACCAGGAAGTTGTTTATCTAAAGATGTCATAGACCTGAAATTTGAACTTCACTCCAGCCACATCAATGATTATATCCAATATATGCGAGACCATGCACTGATCAAGAAATTTCTCAACATTTGGCCTTTAGAAAAAACCCTCTCCCATTGAATCCAACTCAAACGGAAACCTAAGGGGCAAATAAATCTAGAACTAGGATCAAAAGGTTTCTTCATCATTGTCCTTGCAAGTCTTGAAGACAAAACACAGGTATTTGAGAATGGCCCGCATTTTTTTAATTCAGCAAGACGATATCTCTACTTTTGGACAAAGTGTTTCATGCCTGATAAGGAGGATTTTACCGTCACACCAGTTTGAATCAAAATGTATCCATTAGCAAGGGAGTTATGGGATGAGGAAACGTTAGTTGGCATCGACAACGCTCTCAGCCACTTCGTCAAATCTTCAAAAGCCACCAAGAAAGTCAGGTATATTTCTTACAACTGCATTTGTGTATATGTGAATATTTTAGAGTTGCTTCCAGAGTCCATTAACATCTACTATCACGATGAGTTCTAGAAGCAAACCCTTGATTAGGAGCACATCCTTTTCCAGTGTCGAAGATGCCACAAATAAATCATATTTATCGCAAATTCCCTTTACTTTACACAATTTCCAATTTTGTGACTCCATCTACACATGATGAGGGGGGATTGACTAAAGTCGAAGGCAAAAGCTCCAACCCGAAAACTCATGCTTTGCAACTCTCTATTTTGAAGGAGAATCCACCTGCCATTGATCACTTTGATCCTCTCTCTTCTCTGGATTCCTTGGACCCTCCTCTGATCGTGCCTCCCTCGAAAGTTGAAATATGTGACTTTGCTTTGCCCTCACCACCTTCTATCAAAACTCCTACCTCTTTAGCAACCCTGCCCCCTTGTTCCCCCACCCTCCTAATTTGTGCCCCAACCCCCTTTACATGAAATCCTTGATGGAACTTAGCTACCTTGATTTACTAAGTTTGGCCAAAGCCTTGAAAGGAAAAGATCATCTACCTTTTCTAAACATCAAGTCAACCTCCTCGACAAGGCATACTTCACATAGAAATTAATAGAAATTTGCTATTACTAATGAATTTGAATTGAAAACAAGAGATTGCAAATTTCCTCTCTATTCTCTAGAATGGAAATCACAATTTATAAACACATGCAATGGCATGCAGCCATCAAAACCACAAGAACACAATGATTTTACAGGGGAACCCAACTGGGAAAAACCCCTTTGTTGCTTTTCTTTAATCAAATGAGAATGAGAAACTATTACAATGTATTTCTTCGATCTTGAAGAACACCCTGCACTGTAATCCTGTTCTCCTGCTAATTATCCTGCTCTAGCCAACACTTAGTCAATTCAAGGCCCCATCTTACTCCTATTACCTTACACAATCCTTCAGGAAATTAGCTCCTAAAGGATAAGAATTTCCTCCTATTTGCTTGTGGAATTCCTAACGATGATTCACCTGCTTAATTGTCAAGCATGTACGCTCAACTAGTATACAATTGATAATTACAATGTGCCTTTTCCTCTACTCTAGCTAGGAAATTTGAATTCCATGCATGTCTGGGTTATTTTTAGTTGATTGACTAGTTTAACTAAGAGATAATTGAGTTAACAATTATTAGTTTTTGTAGCATCATAGGTGTTCTAGTCTTGAAACTTTATGGAGAGGATAAAACACTAGAGTTCTCCATAACCCAAAAATTGTTTCTGGAAATTCCACCTAGAAGTGTCTCAATTAGATTACTAGCTTATTTTTAAATATTTCGTAAGTCTAAACTTAAGAAAAGTGGTTAATTAATCAATATTAATTGAGAAAGGTGAGAATCATCTAAAAACTCACACAGATCGATTCAGAAATAATCTCAGCCATCGATTAAGTTTTAATCTTGGTCGTTAGAGTCCTAATTGGAGATTATAAGAAGAGTTGAATGGGTAGATGGAGAACACACACTAGAGATCGATTTCCTTAGGCAGTTTGATTTTCCTAAGAGGAATAGCAGTTGTCGAAAGAGTTCGAGCTAGAGAAGGGAAGCAGAGACAAAGAGGGGCAAGGATAGTGAGCCAAGATGAAGAGATTCTAGTTCCAAAGAGTAGCTTGCAGAGAGGAAGAAATAGCCACAGAGAGGCTAACGTTGGGGTTGAGCATAAGTCTCTAGAGACAATTCGATTTTTCTTGAGAGAAGCTGGGTTTCAGTTCCAAAGGCCATAAATATTTTCGAGACATTTGGAGAAACGGTTTCTTAGTAAGCAATAGACAGGACGGCTTGAGGAGCAGATGTTTCAGGCATAGCGTGGAAGAGACTGCGATAAGGTGACATGGGCCTGCACAGAAGTTGTTTGGAAGACTCACTTGGAGCTGGTAGTCAAAGCCCGGATTGCTTGTGGGGTGGGGAAAATTCCTCACTCGATTTTTGCTAGAATTTTTTTCTGTAGGATTGTCAAATTTTAGCATCCAGTTGTACTCAAAATTTATCACTATTGCTTAATAATAAAACCTCTCAATTGTTGCATTGGTTTTCCCACGGTTGCTTTTTCCAGGAATGTTTGTCCAAAAATAACTGTGTCAAACTTTTTGTGTGTGTGTGCTAGTATTTTCTTAGATTCCAGTTTATCTTCCACAAAATTTTATTTGGTGAAAATTGTAGTTGTGAATTATTCTTTGTTTATGTGAACAAATAAATTGTTAATTAATTTAGAGTTAGAAGAATAATTTCTAGTTGTTACAATAGTTGAAATTTTCACAGCAACAATTCTATTACTCAACTGACTCAACTAGTTACTTGAGCTCAGTTAACTGAGTCAAACTAAAAATAACTAAACTAGATTGTTAAATTTTAGCAATCACTGCATGCACAACTCTACTCCAAGCCTATAACTCAAATTGACCGATTTAACTAGTAGACAAGGCCATGTCACTCTAGCTAAATACAATCTAAGTCATCATGTTGATGCGGAAAATCGAATTACTCAATTTGACTAAGGCACGAGTCAAATTGAGCCTTTCTTACTACAATTTCTAATACCCCCTCTTAGCAAGAAAGGAATTTTGCACCACCCTTATCCTATACCTCTAGAATTTGAATTTTCCTCTTAACAATGCCTTTGTCAAGATATCTGCATCATGCTCCTCAGTTGGAATGTATTGTAGCATCTTAATTCTCCTCTACACATAGTCATGCAAGTGACAGTACCTGATATCAATGTGCTTGGACCTGTCATGAAATATTGGATTCTCAAAGAGTTTAATACAACTCTTTTTATAACAATAAGTCATTGTCGAATCCACCTCCTGACTTAAAAGACCCACAAGTATTTTCCTCATCCATATGGCTTCACATGTTGCTTGAATTGCAGCCATTTATTCATCCTCTGCTGAGTTGAGTGCCACGGGCCTCTGTTTCCTGCTATACCAGGAAATAGTTACAGACCTAACACTGAATATAGCACCTGAAGTACTTTCCTATTTGATGGACTCCTTGCTTAATTTGCATCAGTGAAGCCTTGGAGATTCACTCCCTTTGTCCTCATGTACCATAACCCATACTCAATTGTGCCTCTGAGGTATCTCAACACATGCTTTGTTGCCTTCCAATACAACTTGGTAGGCTTCACCATGGCTTGAATCAACTAATTAAATACATAGCACATGTCGTGGGCCCTGTGTTCACCAAATAAATCAAGGATCCCACAAGTTGTCTTGTAACATCCCTAGACAAAATTCCATGTAATAAAGTTAATAAAGGAAAAATAATAACCAAGGTCATGGGACACGTATTCTAAGTTTAATGTTGGGTGGAACATCCTAGTGTGGGTGTTTGTTTGGTTTATTATGACTAAGGAAATTGGCAAAGGAAATGGCAAAGGCTTTGGACAAGCAAAGAGGCATTTAATTGGCATTTTATTTATGAAAATAATGGAAATTAGGAGAAAAGGAAGGTGAAAGGTCACAAGTTGCATGTGAGGAGGAAAATGAAGAAAATAAAGGCTCCATTAATAAAAAGGGTTCTGAGGATTAGTTCACAACCTTTTGTCAGTTCAGTTTTGGGGCTCTCTCTCTCTCATACTCTTGGACACTTAGAGTATTCTTGGAGAATTCTAGCATTGGGGAAAAGAAGACAAGGAAGGACTAGAAAATCAAGAGGAAGCAAGGATCAAGCAAGGAAGATCAGGATTCAAGCGGCTATAGCAGGATTACTTGCAGGTATCGGGTTGCATGTATGATTTCCTTGGTAGTTCTTGCATGCATGGTACATGCATACATGTTTTTGGTTTTCTTTATGTCATTGGCATGGGTTTTGCTAGGTGTGACAGTGTTTTTTCAGCCTTGCCTTGCCATTTGTGGATAGCCATGGTGTGATGGGGTTCTCTTGTTTTGGGTTGAGATGGATTTTTAGATGGATTCGAAGCTAAGTGGGGTGGTATCAAGATTAATCAGAAGGCCTAGAAATATCAAGGTGGGATATACGGTAAATATTGGTTGTGAATACCCTTGATTAGGCCTAGGAATCCCTTTATTGGTAATGGTGGGATACACGGTAAAGCCCAGATGGTAGTGACCTCGTAGGCCTATGAATCCCTTGACCAGTAATGGCGGGAGATAGACAAATTCCTCACGGTTTAGGTGGAGAGATCTGAAGGCATCCATGCTTGTATAGGCCTAGTGATTTGGTGGGATTGCGGTAAAGCCTAGTTGTATTGATGAGGGTTTCAGACCTAGGAATCCCTTGGTGGGATATACGGTAAAGTCTAAGGAAGCTCTGGTTGGTTTTGTTGTGAGTCTCACATTCATGCTTGGAATATGGCACGGGGGTGATTGGATGAAAGAAATATTTGGTTCAACCTAATCTATGGTTGGGTGGTTTGTGGAAGTCCCTGACTTGGTTGGCTTATTCACGCATTAATAAGAACTCCTTTTCCTTTGGTATTTCATGTGTAAATGTACTTGTTAACATGTGGTTTTTATGGTTGTTCTACTATTATTATTATGTTGGTTATAAGCATGGTTCATGACAGACTTTGTTTATGGCTCTCGTCATGATTTGATTAGTACAAGAAATGTGAATGAGTATATGAGTTGATAGATGATAATGCAACTATTGTGATAAGGCATCAATTCTTCTTAACTATTCTCAGATAAGTATGAGACCCCTATGCTCATATATGTGGTTATGACCTGTAGATTACATGTTTGTGATATGTTTGACGAAATGCATGTCATGGCTAGTAGGGGTCAGGTCAAGTCCCTGTACCCTTTTTTTGCATTAGTAACTTTAATTTATTGTTATTTGTCATTTCTGGGAGTTTCATGAAGTTCTGGGCAAATGACTGAGACCTAGCCCTGAAAAGTGGCATCGAATTTAGGGTCGCTGGCTCAGAATTGCCTGAAAAAGGCCACAGTCGCATGCATACCTTGTTGTGGGAGCGACTGGAGGGTCTCAGTCGCATGCATGGCTTGTCATGGGAGCGACTGGGGATCTAGCTCAACAAAATGACAAGTTGTCTCAGGGGTTGGGCACCTGGAAGGGTTGGTTGTCTCGTAAAGGTTTTGTAGCTCCTGAGAAAGGTCAGATTGGTTTTGTTTTGTCGGTTCCACTTCCTTAAATGTACATAGGGATTTAAATCACATTAGAGTAACTCTTTGTCACATTTTTACCCCAGTAGACTGGTTAGCTTAGGTAAATGTGGGAGGAGGGTGTTATAGAGTGGTATCAGAGCATGGTTCACCCCTTGGACTGGATGGGCAGAATGTGTTGGTCATGCATACATGTCAGTTGCATATGTGTTTTTTATGCTTGCGGTCCATGTACTTGTCGTGTAGGCATGGTTGTAGTTGTGTCTCCATGTGAAAGTTGTTGGTGTTGTGGTTGGATGCATTTTTCATGAGTGTGTGTCAGCTATGCACTTGTTATGCATGTCAGTATCTATACATCATTATGCATACATTGACATGGTTATAGTTGTCATGCATGAGGTCATGGTATGTGGTTGGTGTGATCATGCATGATAACTAGATAATGGCTGAAATTATGTTTATGTACTTATATGATTATGTTTATACATGTATTACACTAATATGGTTGATCTTGTAGATGAGATATCCTCCGCTGAACTATACTAAGGTTTGTTGATTATGTTATTTTTTGGTTTAAGCTGACATGGTATACTTGCAGGAAGAAGATCAAAGATGACTAACAAGATGGTAGACTACAGTTCTCGGGAATCTCCCTATGGATCAAATGAGTAGCATGGTGGTAGGAACTCTTTTGACTTAGTAGACACATTGAGAAGTTTGAAGGCATAAATAATAAGTTGCAAAGTAGATAATGTAATATGGATCACAGAAGTCTGAATTTTGAAAATGATAGAATCATTCAAGCACAAGAAAAACAAGCAAAATTTAATGCAATAATCCTTTAGAGTTTGTAAAACTTGCAGAGATAGGGATCGCTTAAGATTAGCCATGGGAAAGAGGATAGGACTAATGGAGCATATGGAAGTAGATCTCATGGCGGGAATAGGTCAAACAGAGATGACAGGTTCTTGGATACACCAGATAGGAGAGGTGATGGACACAGGTTCTATTCTAGTTCTTGTTCTGAGATGTACCATGCTCATCATCGTTATCATCCTTACAGGAGAAGTGATGGGGGATATTTGCGAGATGAGTTCAAGAAATCCAAGCCACCTACCTTTGATGGATATTTGAAGAAGCTAGAAGATGCAGAGGCATGGATACTCGAATGAATAATTTCTTTGAGCTACATGATTACACAGAGAACATGAAGGCCGGAATAGTTATCTTTAGCCTCAAAGGGAAAGCAGACATCTGGTGGGAAGATGTGAAGTGGGTTAGTGACATTAGGATAGAGGAGTTGAGTTGGCATGAATTTAAGAGACTTTTTAGGAAGAAATAGTTTTCAGAGAGGTACTACGACAACAAAGCAAAGGAATTCTATGACCTAAAGATGGGGTCGATGACAGCTAAGGAGTATACAACCAAGTTTGTGGAGTTATTGAGGTATGTATCATATCTTAAGATGAAAAATCCAAAGTTTAGAGATTTTTCAGTGGATTACCATTAGCATTTAGAGTTCGGATTGAATATGATGAGTCTCAAGCACTTGAAGAAGTCATTGGGAAATTGAAGCATTGTTATGAGCAATCAAAGCATAAGATAGAACCTCAACAAGCTTAGAAAGGGAAAGACAAAGCTAAAGGTAAATGGTAGTTGAAGTGAACAAGACCTCAGAATGCAGGAGAGAAAGAAAACGCTGCACCTTACAAGAAGTTTAATGGGTCATAGCTTGGAGGGCAGCAGAATAAAGGTGATGGTAAGGGACAGTGGCAGTGTTGGATATGTGGCAAGGAGCATCTCAAGAGGGATTGTCCACAGAAACAGGGTGGTACGCCTCATATTTACAATGCAAAGGACATGCAAATAGTTGGGGATGTTGTGCAGAGCATTCCATGAATTTAAGCAGCACTGGATAACAGGCAGGCGGATCACCGGGCATATATTATCGAGATGGACGGTAATCTTTGTGATCAAGTTGTTTCTATTTTGATTGACCCTAGACCTATTTATAGTTATGTAAGTCCTAAACTGGTGGATAAGTGTGGTTTGAATAAAGAAGTGTATGCAGAATCTTGGTTAGTGCATTTGGAAATAGGTACAAAGAAGAAAGTTCATCATTGGGTAAGAGCTTGTGCATTCAAGTTGAATGGTATGCCTACCTCACCACATTTGAATGTATTGTCATTGGGATCATATAGTATGCTTTTGGGTATGGACTGGTTGTATCTTCATAGGACTAAGGTGGATTGCTATGACAAATCTAGTGAATGCTTGAATGACAATGGGGAACAAAGATTATTGCAGGGTAAGAAGAAACTACATCAGTTAGAATTGTGACAACTATGTAGGAAAAGCGTAGTCATAGAAAAGGGTGTGTGTTATTTGCAGTGAATATTTCTAGTGATAAAGGTAAGGATGTTGAGGATGCAGAAGTCATGAAAAAGTACCCGATCTCGCAACAACTTTAGGATGTGTTTCCAACATAGATTTCAGAGTTTCCACCTCATAGAGAAGTAGATTTCTCTATTGAGTTGGTACCAAGGGAAGCACCAACATCAAAGACACCATATAGGATGAGCACACCAGGGTTAGTAGAGTTGAAGTTGTAGTTGAAGGAAATGCTTGAAAATGGATACATTAGGCCAAGTGTATTGCCTTGGGGTGCACCAGTGGTGTTTTTGAAGAATAAGGATGGTACTCTCAGGTTATGCATTGATTACAGGCAGTTGAATAAGGTGACAATCAAGAACATGTATTTGTTGTTGAGGATTGATGACTTGTTCGACCAATTGAAGGGAGCAACAATGTTCTTAAAGATTGACTTGAGATCCGTATATCATTAGGTGTGCATCAAAGAAGAGGACATATACAAGATTGCTTTCAGGACCAGGTATGAACATTATGAGTTTGTTGTGGTTCCTTTTGGTCTAACTAATGCTCTAGCTACTTTCATGTGCTTGATGAATAGTGTGTTGCATCCTTATCTGGACAATTTTGTCATTTTATTAATTGATGATATATTGATATATTCTAAGAATGAGGAAGAGCATGTCGAACACTTAGCAACACTGTTGAGATTCCTAAGAGAGCATCAATTGTATGTCAAGCTTAGTAAATGCAATTTCTTTTAGACAAAGGTACATTACTTGGGACATGTTGTTTCCAAGAAAGGCATCACATTGGACCCAAAGAAGATAAGAACTATCATGGAGTGGGCAGTTACTAGAAATGTGGATGAGGTAATATCATTTATGGGGTTAGCAGGTTATTATAGGAGGTTCATCGGTAACTTCTCTCGGATCATATATCTTATTACATCACTGTAGAGGGAAGGTAAGAAATTTGAATGGACCAAGGAATGTGCAACAAGTTTTGAGAAATTGAAGTAGTTGTTGACAAATTCTCCAACCTTAAAGATTGTAGATCCAGAAAAAGAGTTTTCAGTGTGTACAGATGCTTGCAAGAGTGGACTTGGTGGATTCTTAATGCAGGAAAGACAGGTAATGTTCTATGATTCATGGAAGCTAAATGAGTGCAAACAAAATTATCCGACACATGATCTTGAGTTAGCAACGATCATCCATGCATTGAATATGTGGAGGCACTATCTTCTTGGAAGGAGGTTTGTATTAATGAGCAATCACAGTGGATTGAGGTATCTGTTTGACCAACCAAATCTGAATGTTAGGAAAGCTAGCAGTTGGCCATGATTAGCGAGTTTTACTTTGAGATCCGGTACATTAAGGGAAAGGAAAACATGGTTGAAGATGCTCTTAGCAGGGAGTGCAGGTGAATCATATAGTAGCCATGAGTTCTTATGGGACAAACTTATAGGATCGGATTTTACAGGCAGAACAACAGGATGACAGGTATAGGGATCTTAGGCACATGTTACAACAGGGTACAAGTGATCAGGATGTGGACTATCATCTCACAGCCGATGGTTTGGTCAGATTTAGGGACAGGATCTATGTGTTGAATGTTAGTGAGCTCAAGAATACTATCTTGCGAAAATTCCATGCAAAACTATATTCAGAGCACCCAAGATACCATAAGACATTGACAATGGTGAAGAAGTTTTATAATTGGTCGAATATGAAGAAGGAAGTGGCAGATTTTGTGGCTGGATGCGTAGATTGTCAACAGGAAAAAGCATAATGGAAGCACCCAAGTGGATTAATATAGTTGATTTTGATTCCAGAGTGGAAATGGGAGGTCATTTCCATGGATTTCATCACAGGTTTTCTGAGGACATCTAGACATCATGATTCCATCATGGTTGTGGTGGATAGGTTGACAAAAGTAGCGCAATTCATTCCATTGAATTCTACATATTCAGTTAATGATGTAGCACAAGTCTTCATCCTAGATGTAGTGAGGCTGCACGATGTTCCAAGGAATATTGTGTTAGACATGGATGCTAAGTTCACTTAGAGATTTTGGAAGGAATTGTTTGCGGGTTTGGGCACAGAGTTGTGCTGATGAGTTGGCCCTTAGCACAACTTATCATCTGCAAACAGATGGACAGACAAAGAGGGTCAATATGATATTGGAGGACATGTTGAGGATGTATGTGATGCATCAACAAAGGAGATGGGAGGAGTACCTTCCGTTGGTTGAGTTTGCTTACAACAATGGGTCAGTGAGGATGAGTCTGTTCGAGGCACTGCATGGGTGGAGTTGTAATACTCCCATCAATTGGAGTGATGTAGTGAACATAGTGTTGATAGGACCGGACTTGTTGGTAGAGATGGAACAAGAAATGTAGGTAATAAAAAAGAATATGAAGGTAGCACAAGACAGATAGAAAAGCTATGCAGATCAAAACAAGATGTTTAAGGAGTTTCAAGTTGGGGAACATGTGTCCTTGCGCATCAAGCCCAAGAAGATCTCCTTGAGGATTGGATCATGTGCCAAGTTGGCACCTTGGTTTAGTGGACATTTCAAGATTCTTGAAAGGATTGGACCAATAGCCTATCGACTTGCATTGCCTCCAAAAGTGAAAGTCCATGATGTTTTCCATGTCTCATTGCTTAATATGTATGTTAAATATGTTGATCATGTGATTGACTGGTCTATATTGCAGGTGGAGCGAAAGGGATAATTCCAGTCGGAACCTCATTTTATTTTGTAGAGAAAGATGCTCATGCTTCGGAGCCAAGCAATCAAGTAGGTTAAAGTGCAGAGGAAGCACTTTGGGCCTGATGAAGCTACGTGGGAGATGGTGAATCAGATGCGGGCTATGTATCCTTCTTTATTCACTAGTTGAGCGAATGTTTTTGATATATGTTTTGGTGTGATTTTTTGGTATATGTATATATGTATATGGATGTAAATACTGTGATGAGCTATCTTATAAAGCTCCAGTAAGTGATATGGGTGTGATGTTGTTATGTTGTCATGTTGGTTTGCTTTCAGCAGGTTGATCATTGTAAATACTACATCAAGCTAAGTTATAAAGATCCATGGGCAATATGTCTTTCTTTCCAGTGGTCTTACTGGTTGTAGGTGTCATTGAACACCGAGGACGATGTTCCACCAAGGGGGAGGGTTCTATAATAGCCTTGGTCAAAATTCCATGTAATAAAGTTAAGAAATACAAAATAATAACCAAGGTCATGGGACATGTATTCCAAGTTGAATGTTGGGTAAAACATCCTAGTGTGGGTGTTCATTTGGTTTATTATGGCTAAGGAAATTGGCAAAGAATTTGGATAGGCAAAGAGGCATTTAATTGGCATTTTATTTATGAAAATAATGGAAATTAGGAGAAAAGGAAGGTGAAAGGTCACGGGTTGATTGTGAGGAGGAAAAGGAAGGAAAATAATGGAAAATAAAGAAAATAGAGGCCTCATTAATAAAAAACCTTCTAAGGATCAGTTCACAACCTTTTGTCAGTTCAGTTTTGAAGCTCTCTCTTTACTCTCTCTCTCTCTCTTTCTCATACTCTTGGACACTTAGAATATTCTAGGAGAAAGAGGAAACAAAGAAGGAAGAAAGCAAGTGGAAACAAGGATAAATAAAGGAAGAGCGGGATTCAAGTGGCTAGAGTGGAATTACTTGCAGGTATCGGGTTGCATGTATGATTTCCATGCTAGTTTTGGCATGCATGGTACATGTGTGTTTTTTGATCTGGATTTAAACAAGAACACAACCAATTACAAAGATAACCATAAATACAGAGATGCAACAGAAATAATATTTCATTTCATTAATGTAAAATACTGAAATATGCTTACAAATAGAAATGGAAATAAACTAGCTCGGGAGATTGTAGCTTATCTCTGAGAAGAGATGTGGCGGCTAGATGCCTCTAAACCGCGTTACAATGAGGCTAAAGGGCCTTTTTATTATTGAACAATAAGAGCAAACCCTAAACAACCAAAATCCTAACCTGAGGAGATGTAACACCAAGAGTTTATGGGCCCCGTTGGGGTTAGTTGGATAGCCGACTTCCCGGGGTCGTGACTTGGTCATATTATCTCCGTTTGACACTCATGATTCCCCATTGGAAAGATCTCTCTGAGAACTGTGACAGAAAAGACAATTTTATCAAAAAATTGCAAGCGGTAGATTTCCAAAAAAATGTCGTTTAGGGCCTCAAAACAGCTCCAAAAGTTTAGGACCCGAAAAACTGCTAAAAATAGTAAATTGTGCTACAAATAAGGAAACTGAAAAACTGAAAGAGACAGTTGTGGGGGTCCAAGTGGGATAGGCGGGTGGCCACCAACATCCACCTGGATCATTCCTACCCCCTTAGGAAGCAATGGTCCCCATTGTGTTGAGTGCCTCCATGAGATGGGGAAACTTCTGCTGAACTTAGTCCCTCATGAGTTGTTCTCCAAGCTCCTATGTGTCCAGTAATGGTGGGAAGCATGGTTGAGGGCAGTCTACATTGAACACTCGGTGCAAGCCAAGGAATGGGGGAATGTTGTGCTCCAAAGCATTGTTTCTCATAGCCTTGTTAATGGTGGAAGGACCATATTGGAGTTGTCTGAGCTTCTGATGGGCTCTTGTAAGGCGTTATTTCTACAGATGCAACCAGACTTTATCGCCCACTTGAAACTTGTGTGGAACCTGATGTTGATCATGTTGCTGCTTGTACTTAGCATTTTTCACAATGGAGTGGCGATTTATCGGCCTATTGGGTAGAGGTGCTCCGGGAGTTAGATCGAATGAATGATTGGCCTGACAGTGCAACGGTACCCCAGTGGGTGAGGAGAAGATGTCCCTGTATTCTTTCATGACTGTATCCCCCTGCTTCTTCTGCGTGGAGGGACCCTTCATAGGGGCCATGGATGTGGCTACAATCTTCCCCTTACTTTAAGAGCGAACCAGAAAGAAAATAAATTTCCTAGTTTGGGAGATGATCTTACTGCATTTCTTAGCAGAGATCAAAGATGTGGCAGTAGGTGGGGCTACCTCCGGTATCCTGTATAACGAATTACCCAAAGAAATAATAACAGTGTGAGGCCTTGACTCATATACAACATGTCGCTTCGACAAGTATGGTTGGCCTAATAATACATCACAAACATCAAGAGGTGCAACATCACATAATACCTCATCTGTGAAGGGTTTGATGTTATAGGGAAGGCGGAAATTTTGGCGGACTCAGAGATCTCGTCCTTGGTGAAGCAGCTTGATGTATGGTTTTGGGTGTGGTATGGTCAGTAGGCCCAACCGCTTCACGACCTTTGCTGAAATGGGGTTCTTTTGGCTGCCACTGTCGATCATGAATTGCAACGTCGAACCCTTCACCCACATTTGTGAGTGGAAGAGATGCTCCCCCTCCTCTGGATCTTTGGGCTCATTCTTTTGTACCTTGGTGATGGCAACAATGGTGTTGGGCTCTTGTGGTGAAGTAAAAGTATAAGTGCGGACACGAACGAATTCCTCTAGCCCGATAATGGGTCTAGCCACAACAGTTACATTCTAGTGAAGATTTCCTTAGGTTAGAATCAATCAAGAGGGCCTACCTCTTGGTCGCTTATCCTGCTTGATGATGTCCTCGCTTTCTCGCTCCAACAATCTCTCTCTTCCTTCTTCAAACTCCTGAAACAAGTAAACAACAACAACACACAAACATAATCAAAGACAAATTGCAATTCAACCTACTTAATAAGTCAAGAAGCATCAAGACACGAATATGTAATATTACAAAACATGTAGGAAATCAATCGATAGTTTCATAATTAATATCAAAGAGAGATTACAACCATTCATCTTGATGTCGCAGTCTTCCTCTGACAAGATCGGGTTCCCACACACTTCTGCTAGCATTCCATGATGGCTTCAAACAACAATAGTTTAAAGGCTCTTCCCTTTAGACTTCACTCCAAACCAAACACACTTCTCCCTCACACAACTAGATGGCTACAATTAGTAATAGCTTGCTTGTCTAATCAAAATAGTATACTCACACTCAACCCACACTCTAACTCTGACTATAACATTCACACACTAGTTTGTGCTTGGGAAGAAGGGAGGTTTATATAGGAAATATGGATGGGAGATGGATCCTCTTCTCATGGGAGAAGGACTTATCCCTTGAGGTGTTTCCATCATTATAGGGGAAAGGAGCCCAAACTATCATCCTCGACCCCATCTTGCCAAACCATTTATCAAACTTCTGTTACGAAGCTTCTAGAGCTGGAAGCTTCAGCTCTAATTTAAAAAAAAAAATCATAACAGGACCGAAGCGACTGGAACACAGCTCAGTCGCACCGATCGGCGCAGGGAAGAGTGCTAATCTCTGCATATCGGCGTGTGGGAGACAAAGGTCATTAGCATCGACCTTGTAAATTGGGAAAAACAGAAGTTTCAGGGGAAATGGTGCAAAAGGGAAATGATTTGCTCATGAAGAGGGACACAATGGGAGTTTATTCATGAAGGCAAAGCATGTGGGGTTCACTGTAGAGGTCCTCCAGGATCAAGGAATGGGGAGTACAGGCACAATGACAAAATGTCGTGTAACAAATGCCCCCTAAAGCGTGAAGGCCAAGATGGAGTGAGGGATGAAATGCTTTATAAATCAGTGCATGGAACTAGTCTGCTATCGGAAAACTTGCAAGGAAGTACAAATACATATACATACATTGAGATCTTTGTCAAATGATACATGAATCGTGGCATGGACGCAGCCATCCAGAGAATGATCATGTAAATGTATCCAGGTATGGGCATAGCCATCTGTCAAAGAGGATCATAATGAAACCAAGATATGGTCACAACAATCCAATAATGAGAAGGATCACATATGCTAACTCATGGTCTGGTCGCAGCCAGCCATCTAAAAGAGATATGCATATCACCACAACCATGTCACATCACTTCGTAACCTAGACTTGTGTGATCTGAGTCCAAGGTCTTGCGCTCCAACACGACCCGACCAAAGTACAGATCCTAGCATGCAAATAGATGTGTTGACGTTGAACATGCTAGAAAGTTGCTTGATTACCAATCAATGATGTAAACTATTAACAAGCACGAGAGAAACCACCAATAATGACAATGGCCCTCAAGGTACTATCAATACAATTCACGGAATGTGAATATAGGAACTGAAGTCAAACACCCATTAAATCACTCGATCGAAAGACAATGATGTGAACTTATCGTCAAGTGCGAAGAACTTGCCATTGAGGCATGCAAGCTCTAAGGTACTGGAAGGGAGTATCTCAATCAACTTCCCAGATAATGAGTTGATGTCGACAGAAAGTGACTGTGTCGAAGGAGGGCCATAATGAATCCCACATCATCGACGTGAGATGAGAGGATGCAAAATGATTTTGGATGATACAGAGAAATAAAGGTAAGTGTAACTGCAGAAGGACAACTCTTGAACATATCGACGACACAACTAGAAGTTTGGGAGCTTTTGGATCCATAGGATCGGTGGTCATGATGACATGGCAGAGATCAAATGGAAGGAAAAATTGATGGTCCAAACCTAGGAAGGTCAATGATACTAAGGAGGATGTCCCAACCCGACACGAAGCAAAGAGTATCATGTTCAAGAGTGAGCTGCTGACACAACTCGATAGATTTCCAAATTTTCCCCCACCATTTCTACCGAGTACCCCAATTATTTTTTAATCGCAAGCTTGAAGGGGATAGCATATGCTTGCACTGTAAGTTCATCCTTCGGACGAATCCGACCTAGTAAGTTTAACGAGCCCTAGGAAGGAGAAGCTCACGTTCGTCATGGTGATGAATCCGATGTTGTTTAATAGTTTAACAAGTCCGACAAAGGTGTAACTCGGTATCTTTTTCATGTTTAGAGAGTTTGAAAAAGACACATAAAAGAAAACTCCACATGGTCCCTTTTCGTACATTTGTGTCTCTTGAGCCCAAAAAGGTAGAAAACGATACTTGAGAGAACCGCTTGACCATTTCAGTCAAGGAGTACCTTTTTCGTAAATAGTGCCTCCCAACCCGAAAAAGGGGCAAACGTATACTGGGCACACAACATTTCGCATGTGTTAACAAGTTCGAAACGACAAGGACTTGACTATCTTTTCGCTTTTAAAGAGTCGGAAAAGAGCTTGAAAGCGGACCCCCCATTTTTATTCTCTTTAACGAGTCAAAAAGGAAAAAATACTCAACAATCTTTTCATCTTTTACGAGTTAGAAAAGAGCTTAAAGGTGACTTGTCCTGGAGGAACGAGTGGTGTAAGGGTAGCAACTGGTTCCGGCAATGGTGGAGCTGCTCAAAACATATAATGGTCAAGAGGTTGGCTAATAAAACCCCTCATCGCTGCGGTCCCTCAGGAAAGGAAAAACAACCAAGTGAGAGCATATGATCAGCCAAAGAGATGGTGGTGATGGAATGAAACAACCAAGGCTCATTTAGCTGATAAAAATGACAATCACGAGATGTAAATTAGGCATGGGTCCATTTTTTCACAAGCTTGAACCATGGAGAACTCTGCTCGGATTTGGTTTCATGTTTACACAAGCTCGAAATGAAAAACTATGCTTGAATAAGTTCGCATGCCCCCAGCATAATGACTCAATCGAGGTACATGCCCCCCAAGCTTCATTTAAGTCAACTAGGTGACTGGAATGAAGGTTGACTTTTGAGATCTAGGAAAGACTCGATTAGGATTTTACGAGATCTTAATCAAAGACTCAATTTGGAAAAGGGAGTTGTTTCATTTTTTAATGAGGTTTACACAGTAAAAGAACCATCCTCGAGACTCTTGTTTCATTTTTTAACGAGCTTAACACAAGATGAAGAACTATGCTCACACCCTCTGTTTCATTTTTTAACGAGGTTGACACAAGACCAAGAACTATCCTCATGTTGTTTCATTTTTTAACGAGGTTGACACAAGAAAAAGAACTATCCTCATAACTCCTTGTTTCCCTTTTTAAGGATCTTGACACAAGACTAGGAACCATGCTCCGTGACATCTGTTTCATTGTTTAATGAGGTTGATACATGAAAAAACTATCCTCGAGACCCTTGTTTCATTTTTTAACGAGCTTGACACAAGACAAAGAACTATCCTCTCACATCTGTTTCATTTGTTAACGAGGTTGATACAGGAAGAAACTGTCCTCGGACCCTTGTTTCATTTTTTAAGGAGTTTGACACAAGACAAGGAACTATGCTCGCCTCTTGTTTCATTTTTTAATGAGGTTGACACAAGACCAAGAACGATCCTCATGACCCTTGTTTCATTTTTTAATGAGGTTGACACAAGACCAGGAACTATCCTCATAACTCCTTGTTTCATTTTTTAACGAGGTTGACACAAGACCAAGAACTATACTCAGTCCCTTTGTTTCATTTTTTAACGAGGTTGACACAAGACCAGGAACTATCCTCATGCCCTTTGTTTCATTTTTTTAACAAGGTTGACACAAGACCAGGAACTATCCTTATTCATCTGTTCATGGACCATACGAGAACATGGCTCCCAAGAGGTCTTCACTAGACGGAAGAACCACGCTCTGAGAGGAATACATTCCAATTGGTATCAAAGACAGATTGGGTTCCAATGCCCCCAGTACATAATGTACTATACCATCTGTGTGATCATCAACAAATGTGGAGACGGAACGGGTAGCCACATAATTGACCTATGGTGGGGAAGGTACTACTTGCAAACAAGAGCCGATAGGGGATGATGGTTGCAAAGGAGGCACCTGGTGACTAGTGAATGACAATTGATCAAGAATCACAATTCTCCCTTTGTGCGGAAAACAAACCACACAGAACAACGAAGAAACAAGAGCTCCCATGATATAAACATAGTCGCATTCAAGGAGAAGATTGAAATCTAAGGGGCCTTGGACTACCATCACGTCTATATAGACGATCTTTCCTCCCAAAGTAATAGGGAACTTCGGAAGGATCCCTAAAGGTTGGCCAGTTCCTCCATTGAAAGCCAATAGATTCTAGGTGACAGGCACAAGCTGTGGGAACCCAAAGCTTGCTAAGTAGTAGAAGACATGATGCTAACAGATGCACCTTCATCTAATATAGTGCCAGGTACTACCATATTATAGGCTTGTACTGTAATCTGGAAAGACACATAAGATGGGAGGCGGAAAATAGTCAATGGACCCCAATCGAAAGAGATGACATAACTACTTGGTGGGGGTATCATATGATTGCCCCCATGTTGTACAAGAATAGGAGAAGGATTCTCCTAAACAACTGGAACAGGAGGGTCACTCTTCGATTCATGAGAATCTGAGGAGACGAGAAGAACATGAGCAGTATGATCACCACTCTCTTCGGGAACAGAGTGATCAACTGAAGGCGAAGCCAAGTCGACACTCTTTTCAACCAATGGTTGGTCAAGAATAGACACAAGAGAGTCTCACTCAGGAAGAGAAGGATGAGAAAGATATGAATCCAAGTCAATCTCTTTGCCAACTAAGAGAGGGTTTGAAGAAATCCTCTTATAACCAACAGGAAGTTGGGGTTGAGGAGTTGTAAGGCTTTCCAAAACTTGGAAGCTTTATCCATAAGAGGACAAAGGTGAAGAAGATGCTCTCCTTCACATAACCTACAGGGGAATCTAATCTTCTCCTTCTTCTTACTAGCGCTAACCGGGGGTGTAGCATCGACATGATCTCCAGAGGTCAATGGGGATGGTCCGTTCAGGTCTTGAGACCATACCTCTAAGACTCTGGGAATGCCAGAACAATCTCGAAGAAGATGGTCACCCTTACAAAACCTACAAGGGAATTTTACCTTCCGTGAAGGATCAAAAGGTTTGTCGATGAGGGGTGCATTTAGAATAATAGTTGCACGGTTGGCCTCTCACTTATCTGACTTCTTCTTCTTCGTCTTCTTCTTCTTCTTCTTAGCCTCTTGGTTACTAGATTTGAAACTTTCACTAGACGAAGTAAAAGAGGAAGGTGAAGAAATAAGGGAAGAAGGTGAGAGGCCAACTTTAGTGTTGGAAATAATACTGAGAGGGGGGTGAATCAGTATTACCAAATTAATAATTTTATTTCCCAAATAGATTTATATACGCTACTTCAGTGAAGTGAACTAGCGTGTATACGCGACTGTGCTTAAAGAAACCAACGTATATGTAGATAACTTGTGATTTAGACAGTTTATCATGTGTTGAGCTTAAACCACTGTATCAGAGATTTATTAGACAGTGTAGTAAAAGCAGAATAAAGCATCACACATATGAACACCAAGATTTAAGGTGGAAACCCAATGTGGGTAAAAACCACCTGCTGTTGTCGTCTCTGTCTTCTTTTAATAATAAGAAAATCTGTTTACATTTTTGTACTGGTGCAGACTCATACCAGTATGCAGGATTCTATCTGCAGAAGGTTACAACCTTCTCTCGTTTTCCAGCGTCTACTGGAAGGGAGATACAACCCCCTAGCTCTTGTACTAGCCAATATGTTTACTAGTACGTAGGTGCTAGCCCACAGAAAACTCCACTCTTCCACTAGGGACCATGTTTCATGAATTTTCAGACTGGATACTCCCGGATCACAACACCACAAGCTGAAGGCCACGTTTCATCAAATTTTCACACTGGACCCATCAAAGCCTTTTAAACTTAAACTGCATCAACCAATATTCAAATAATCTTAAAAATCAGATCACTAACACCATAACACTATGTTGAACGCAGAACCCTACATCATCATCCAGAACCAACTGTAACCTCAAAATTCATGCATTAGAGTGTATACGCTACTTGGTTGAACCCAACTTGCGTGTATACGCTACTTCCTTTAACCCAACCTGCGTATATCTCTAAAGAAACTGAATCATAAGCTTCTGAACCACAGACTGTACCAATCAGTGACATTCTGAAGATCTACTGTCATATTACAGATTTAAAAACAGATAACAACAAGGATCACCATTCCTTCTCAATCAATAAATCAATCAGACTCAATTTCCTTATACAACAATTCTATGTTCAGATCTAAGAAGACTTCATTGACAGGCAGTGGTAAAACAACAGAATTTGATAAGATAGATTAGTTAGATCTGAAAAGAATCTTTTCTTTTTGTATACGCTACTTGAAAGAGTCGAACCTGCGTGTACACGCACTTTGGCCCAGGCGAACCTGCGTACAGATCTGTAAATTTTGACTCAAAACTTTGCTGCAATTCTAGACTTTAGACAAACCTAGATCATGATAGGTAACAAATAGAATAGGCACAAAACATCATATCTGGTCTCAACCAATATTAGATCATTCAAGAATAAGTCATTTCAAGTCTCATGATTCTTGATCCAATGTTGAACTCAAGGTGCACATGAATATTTCAAATCCAATCCCAAACATAACCCTGCAACATAATATATACTTTATATAGAAGTATTCCTCAAGATCTCATTGCTTGCACTCCTTGGCCTAATGATCTTCTCCTCCTTATATACTCTTAGGCCTTTCTCAATACCTTGGACCAAAACCACTTAGGACCAATACCTTGGACCCAATACCTAGGGTCAATACCTTGGACCCAATACCTAGGGTCAATACCTTGGACCAAATGCCTCGGACCAATTACCTTGGACCAAAATACCTTGGATCAAATACCTTGGACCAAAAACTTAGTTTTCCAACATGTACGCGCTTTTCCTCCTGTGAAAGTGTGTGTATACGTTATACACTACTTTTGTTCTGTTAAACCACGTGTATACACGCCTTGGACAAGGTGAACCAACGTATACTTCTCTTTCTTCATTCTTTGGAGTCTGATCTGTAATCCTTTGCTGTTGACTTGCTGCACTGTGAACTTTCATCTGAGTGAGTTGCCATCAAGGACAACACCTGTATCATAATGCCAATAATCTTCCCCTTTGGACTTGATGGAAAAAACAACACCAAGACACTCTCCCCCTTTGACATCAAGGGCAAAGGGCGGACCAAGATATTCCCTCCCCTATGCTTTTCATGCCCCCCCTTAGTACATGCTGAATTCTCTGATTGAGCTCCCCTTTGTACATGCTAAGATGCACTGAAACTATCCATGCTCCCCCTGAGCATAAGCAGAGTCTGCAAAAATATTCTCCAAAAGAATAACATGACTCTATAACTCAACTATGTGAGTATGACCTTCCTATCACCAATGATGCATACATACATCCATCTCCCAACCAAGTGGGGATATATCAAATTTGACTCATCCACCCAACAAAGTGGGGATATACGGATTGTTTATACATGACAGAAATATAATTACATCATCCATCTCATGCAAAGTGGGGATACAAATTACATCATTTGTCCAATAGGACTCATTCAAATGTATGAGAAGACATATCACACCCTAGACTTTTACATGACTTAAGCAACAAAAGGTATAAATATCTGAAGCCATAGTTGAACTCAACAACCATAATGCCAACAATGCAGAATGCGAATGAAGGCTAATGCTCCCCCTGAACCTGTGCTACTTGTGCATTGTTAACAAGTCAATGATCAAGGCATCTTTTTCAGTTAGATAAAAATTAATGAACAGAGCATATCAACAGACTGTAATCATCAACATCAGACAGAGCAACCATATCAGAGCCTGCCCATTGTTTTTCTTGTCTGAAAAACATATACGCTCCTTGACCCATAGAAACTCGCGTGTGTACGTGACTATACTTCATGAAACACACGTATAATAATCTTTCTCTGAAAAATTGGGTTTAATCAACAGGATGATGTAGCAACTACTCCGAGATTTTGTCTGATATATTCAAATGTTTCTCTGAGTAGTGGTTTAGTGAATATATCAACAACATGTTCTTTGGAGGAAACATACTCCAATTTGACCTTTTGTTCAAGCACTTGTTCACGTAGAAAATGGTATTTGATGGGTATGTGCTTGGTCTTGGAGTGCATGACTGGATTCTTTGAAATATTGATGGCACTTGTATTATCACATAGAATGGAGATGGGTGGAATACATGTGATCTGAATGTCTTGCAAGGTTTGCATCATCCAAAGTAGTTGTGTGCAGCAAGATGCACCAACCACATATTCTACTTCAGCTGCAGATAAAGCAATTGAACTTTGTTTCTTGTTGAACCAAGACACTAACCTGGAACCCATATAGAATGCACCACCACTAGTGCTTTTTCTATCATCAGCACTGCCTGCCCAATCTGCATTTGTATATGCATGAAGAGTAATATCTACATCTCTAGGATACCATAAACCAAAGTCCTGAGTTCCTTGAAGATATTTGAAAATTCTTTTGACTACCTGAAGGTGTGATTCCTTTGGATTTTCTTGGAATCTTCCAACTATTCCTACTACATGCATGATTTCAGGTCGGGTACCTGTTAGATAAAGCAGACTGCCAATCATGGATCTGTAAGTTGGTTGATGTACTGCTGTTGATTCATCATTTAAGCTGAGACTGCATCCTGTTACCATTGGGGTACATATAAGTTTAGAATCTTCCATTCCGTACCTTTTCAAGATCTATTTGAGATATTTGGTTTGTGAAAGAAAAATACCATCTTTATTTTGTTGAACTTGTAGACCAAGAAAATAGGTAAGTTCATTCAAATTCTTGCTGCATTACTGAAGCAAAATTTCGACTCATGTATTCTTCATTGCTACCAAAATTGATATCATCAACATAAACAATAATAATTATCAATTTATCAGTTTCAATCTTTATATATAGATTGCTATCTACTGAACCTTTTGTAAAACCTTGTTGGTGTAGATATTTGTTAAGGCAGTAATACGAGGCCCTTGGAGCCTGTTTCAGACCATAGAGGGCCTTTTTTAGTCTGGATACAAGTTTTGCATCATTTCCAAGAATGAATCCTTCTGGTTGTTCAATATAAACTTCTTCTTCTAAATCTCCATTCAGGAAGGCTGATTTTACAACCATTTGGTATACTTTGAATTTCTGAAAGCTAGAAAGAGCAAGAAACATCCTTATGGCTTCAAATCTGGCAACAGGTGCAAAAGTTTCTTCAAAATCTATACCTTCTTGTTGAGCATACCCTTTACAAACAAGTATGGCCTTGTTTCTAATGACTTCTCCATTTTCATTCAGTTGGTTTTTGAATATCCATTTAGTTCCTATAATATTTTTATCATGAGGTCTAGGAACTAATTCCCAAGTATCATTTTTTTTTCAATTTGCTCAAGCTCTTCATCCATGGCATTGACCCAACATTCGTCTTTGCATGCTTCTTTTACATTTTGAGGTTCAGTGGAGGATAATAATGCTATATAGCTTGAGATCCTTGTAATAGTTATTCTTGTTTGTACATCTACCTCTTTTTCCCCTAAAATTTGAGTTTCTGGATGATTTTTTTGAACATACCTAGATGAAGTCTTTTCTTCTACCATTCTCTTCTTCTGGTGCTTCATTGGTTTCTTCTTCAATATGATTTTGATTTGATGTGGGAAAATAATCCCCATCTTCTTCATTGTCATAATCTTCTGTTGATTTTATATGTTTTGGATTTTTGCATGCTTCATCAACAACATCAATGCTTTCAACAATTTTTCCAAGTCTTTTATTATAACATTTATATCCTTTACTTCTGGAAGAATAACCAAGAAGAATACCTTCGTCTGCTCTGGGTTCAAACTTACCATGTTTTTCATTAGTCCTTTTGATATAACATTTGCTTCCAAAAACTTTAAAGTATTTTACAATGGGAGTCTTACCATACCAAAGTTCATGTGGAGTTTGAGTGTTGTTTACCCGAACATTCGCTTGGTTGAGAATAATTATGGCGGCGAATGCAGCTTCACCCCAGAAGGTTGCAGGAGTTCCAAATTCATCTAGCATAGCTCAAGCCATTTGTTAAACTGTTCTGTTCATTCTTTCTACCACACCATTTTGCTGAGGAGTCCTTGCGGTGGAGAATTGCCTTTTTATTCCATGTTGTTCACAAAAGTCAAAGAATTCATTGAGGTAAATTCCCCTCTTCGATCAGATTCGAGGCATTTTATTTTTCGATCTGATTCATTTTCAACCGAAGCTTTGAAGGCTTGGATTTTTTCCAAAGCTTCATCTTTATGCTTTAGAAGACCTATTCAACACATTCTGGAAAAATCATCAATGAACAAAATAAAGTATTCTTCTCCACGAGGTGACTTTTTCCTTGATGGTCCACATAAATCAGTATGGACAAGTTCAAGAGGCTTACTAGCTGATCCTTCTTTTTCCATGAAGTGAACTCTAGTTTGCTTGCCGATTTGACATGGTTTGCATATTGTATTTTCTGGGATGTTGATATCTGGAAGATCACGAACAACCTTGAATTTGCATGCTTTTCTTATTTGAGAAAAGCTTAGATGTCCCAATCTTCTATGCCACAACCAGTTTTCATCATTTTTGCTTAGATAGCATTGTTGTTGTCCTCCCTTGAGTATGTATAAGTTGTTTGGAGTTCTTGTACCTTTGATCACGGTCTCTCCTGTATCAAGCTCACGAACAACACATCCGTTTGATCGAAACCCCAATTCATTTCCTTGATCACAAATTTTACTGACACTCAACAGGTTATGCTTTAAACCGTCTACATACATAACATTTCCAGCTTTAACCTTTTCTTTCAAGAAAACAGAGCCTTTACCTTTTATGATAGCAGGAGTGTCATTTCCAAATGAGACATTCTTTTCCTTTTCTAAGGCATTATATGAGTGAAGTTTTTCTTTGTCACCTGTCATGTGTTTTGAGCATCCATTGTCGATGTACCACTAATTTTCTTGTCCTTCTGCATACAAGGCTATACCACATCTTTCTGTTTGAGATTCTTTCCTTCTCCATATCTTGGGATTTAATGGAGTTTGCTCCTTTTGAGGTGTTTGCTGAAATTTGCTCCTACATTCAGATTCTTCATGACCAACGTTGTTATAGATTGAGCATTATATTTCATTTTCAAGAAGAGAAAAATTATTATAGGAACTTTTCTTGATCCCTGTTACATTCCTTTGATTTCATGCTTCTCTAGTCATGATGGTTTTGTAAGCAACACATTGAGCAACTTTCTGTCCAAAATTATGACATGAAAAACATTGCCCATTAAAGAAGTTCCTACGACTATCAAATCTATTGACCTGGTTATTGTAGTTTCTATTGATATTCATCTTTGGATCAAATTGAGAATTATTTACGTGGTGATTTGTTTTATGCCTTTGTTGACGATTGTCATACTGTTCACTGGTCTTTGCTGCATCAAGATAGATTTTGGTGGAGGTTGACAACTTCTGTGATTGAGATGCTTCTTTGGTATATCCAAGACCTATCTTTATTAGAGGAGAACACTAAACTTTGATAATTTCATTTAAAGTTTCTGATCCTTTAGCAAATCTAAGATTAAGAGATTTCGTTTTCTCAAGATCCTTTCTTAGACCCACAATTTCACATTCTAGTTTTTCATTGTCTTTTTCCTTTTTAGCGAGTTGGTATGTCAAGGTATCTATAATAATATTCTTTTCTTCTAAACAAATTTTGAGTTTAGATATTTCTTCATGAAGGTCTTCCTCTTCTAAAGCATCCCAAAAATTATCATCGTCATAAGCCATGATAAGTTTGTAATCTTGTTCAGTTTCATCTTCATCACTATTAGATAAACCATCGCTATCTTCATGAGTATAGTAATTCCTTTTATTCACAACTTGTTTTCTATTCCCTTTTGCATATTCCTTTCCTTTTTCAAATTTATCTTTATGAGGACATCTCGTAGCATAATCATTGACTTTGCCACAAGAAAAGAATTTGAAGGGTAACTTACCTCTAAACCTTCGAGAACCCCGTTGAAGCTTTTTGACAAAGTTTACCTCATCTTTTTCTTCCGAAATATGTCCTGATTCATTGTTTTCTTCCTTTCCTTTTGTTGAAGCTTTGAATGCGGCTTCTCTCATATGTGATGGTCCTCCTTTTCTCATATCAAAGGAAGTTAAGATTCCGTGAAGCTGCGACATAGTGATATGCTGCAGATCCTATTTTTCTTCTATGGCAGACAAGGATCTCAAAACTTTCTCAACTAAGGTAACTTCTTTAATTTCTTCACACAGATTCTTCATACAATTGACAACCTCATCTATATGTAGGAAGTAACTAGCTACACTTTAATCACTATGAATCTTAAGAGTTTCATACTAAATTATGAGAGTTTGAAGCTTAACACGTTTTACCTGAGAGTCTCCTTCATAGCTCAGAACGATTTTGTCCCATATTTCTTTGGCTGATTTGAGCTGCATGACTTTGACAAAATCTGTATGTGACAAACTTCCTAATAACGTATTGACAACTTTGGCATTAGTTTCATATTGCTTTTTACCTGCTGTATCTGTAGGAATTGCTGTTGGAAATGTATATCCTCCTTCCACAATTTCCTAGACATCCATTCCAAGCAATTGTAGATAGGTTGTGGTTCTTATTTTCCAATAAACAAAGTTGTTCCCATCAAAGATTGGCAGTCTGATGGATCCCATGCTTTCTTGATTATTCATGTTGATGGATGTCCCTTCAAGCGATCAAGCTTCTTCTAAAGGACATGCTCTGATACCAATTGTTGGAAATAACACTGAGAGGGGGGTGAATCAATATTATTAGATTAATAATTTTATTTCCCAAACAGATTTATATACGCTACTTCAGTGAAGTGAACTAGCGTGTATACGCGATTGTGCTTAAAGAAACTAGCGTATATGCAGAGAACTTGTGATTTAGACAGTTTATCATGTGTTGAGCTTAAACCAGTATATCAGAGATTTATTAAATAGTGCAGTAAAAGCAGAATAAAGCATCACACATAAGCAACACATATGAACACCAAGATTTAAGGTGGAAACCCAATGTGGGTAAAAACCACCTGCTGTTGTCGTCTTTGTCTTCTTTTAATAATAAGAAAATATGTTTACAATCTTGTACTGGTGCAGACTCATACCAGTATGCAGGCTTCTACCTACAGAAGGTTACAACCTTCTCTCGTTTTCCAGCTTCTACTGGAAGGGAGCTACAACCCCCTAGCTCTTGTACTAGCCAATATGTTTACTAGTACGTAGGTGCCAGCCTACAGAAAACTCCACTCTTCCACCAGGGACCACGTTTCATGAATTTTCAGACTGGATACTCCTGGATCACAACACCACAAGCTGAAGGCCACGTTTCATCAAATTTTCACACTGGACCCATCAAAGCCTTTTAAACTTAAACTGCATCAACTAATATTCAGATGATTTGAATAATCAGATCACTGACATCAGAAAACTGTGCTGAACCCAAGACCTTGCATCATCATCCAGAACCAGCTGTAACCTCAAAAATCATGCATTAAAGTGTATACGCTACTTGGTTGAACCCAACCTACGTGTATACGCTACTTCCTTTAACCCAACCTGTGTATATCTCTAAAGATACTGAATCATAAACTTTTGAACCACAAACTATACCAATCAGTGACATTTTGAAGATCTACTGTCATATTACAGAGTTCAAAACAGATAGCAACAAGGATCACCCTTCCTTCTCAATCAATCAATCAATCAGACTCAATTTCCTTATACAATAGTTCTACGTTCAGATCTAAGAAGACTTCATTGACAGACAGTAGTAAAACAACAGAATTTGATCAGATAGATCAGTCAGATTTGAAAAGAAGATTTTCTTTTTGTATACGCTACTTGAAAGAGTCGAACCTGCATGTACATGCCCTTTGGCCGAGACGAACCTGCGTACAGATCTGCAAATTTTGACTCAGAACTTTGTTGCAATTCCAGACTTCAGACAAACCCAGATCATGATAGATAACAAATAGAATAGGCACAAAACATTAGATCTGGTCTCAACCAATATCAGATCATTCAAGAATAAGTCATTTCAAGTCTCATGATTCCTGATCCAATGTTGAACTCAAGGTGCACATGAATATTTCAGATCCAGTCCCAAGCATAACCCTGCAACATAATATATACTTTAGATAGAAGTACTCCTCAAAATCTCATTGCTTGCACTCCTTGGCCTAATGATCTTCCCCTCCTTATATACTCTTAGGCCTTTCTCAATACCTTGGACCAAAAACCACTTAGAACCAATACCTTGGACCCAATACCTAGGGTCAATACCTTGGACCAAATGCCTCAGACCAATTACCTTGGACCTAAATACCTTGGACCAAAAACTTGGTTTTCCAACATGTACGTGCTTTTCCTCTTGTGAGAGTGCGTGTATACGTTATATGCTACTTTGTTCTGTTAAACCGTGTGTATACGCGCCTTGTCAAAGTGAACCAGCGTATACCTCTCTTTCTTCATTCTTTGGAGTCTGATCTATAATCCTTTGTTGTTGACTTGCTGCAATGTGAACTTTCATCTGAGTGAGTTGCCATCAAGGACAACACCTGTATCATAATGCCAACAATCTCCCCCTTTGGACTTGATGGAAACAACAAAACCAAGACACTCTCCCCCTTTGACATCAAGGGCAAAGGGCAGACCAAGATATTCTATCCCCCATGTTGTTCATGCTCCTCCTTAGTACATGCTGAATTCTCTGATTGAGCTCCCCTTTGTACATGCTGAGATGCACTGAAACCGTCCATGCCCCCCCTAAGCATAAGTAGAGTCTGCAAAAATATTCTCCAAAAGAATAACATGACTCTATAACTAAACTATGTGAGTATGACCTTCCTATCACCAATGATGCATACATACATCCATATCCCAACCAAGTGGGGATATACCAAATTTGATTCATCCACCCAACCAAGTGGGGATATACGAATTGTTTATACATGACAGAAATATAATTACATCATCCATCCCATGCAAAGTGGGGATACAAATTACATCATTTGTCCAATAGGACTCATTCAAATGTATGAGAAGACATATCACACCCTAGACTTTTGCATGACTTAAGCAACAGAAGGTATAAATATCTGAAGCCATAGCTGGACTCAGCAACCATAATGCCAACAATGCAGAATGCAAGTGAAAGCTAATGCTCCCCTTGAACCTGTGCTACCTATGCATTGTTAACAAGTCAATGATCAGGGCATATTTGTCAGTTAGATAAAAATTAATGAACAGAGCATATCAATAGGCTGTAATCATCAACATCAGACAAAGCACCCATATCAGAGCCTGCCCCACTATTTTTTTTTGTCTGAAAAACATATACGCTCCTTGACCCACAGAAACCCACATGTGTACATGACTATACTTCATGAAACACGCGTATAATAACAATTGTCTGAAAAATTGGATTTAATCAATAGGATGATGCAGCAACTACTCCCAGCTTTTGTCTGAGATATTCAAATTTTTCTCTGAGCAGTGGTTTAGTGAATATATCAACAACATGTTCTTTGGAGGGAACATACTCCAATTTGACCTTTTGTTCAAGCACTTGTTCACGTAGGAAATGGTATTTGATGGGTATGCTCTTGGTCTTGGAGTGCATGACCAGATTCTTTGAAATACTGATGGCACTTGTATTATCACATAGAATGGAGATGGGTGCAGTACATGTGATCTGAATGTCTTGCAAGGTTTGCATCATCCAAAGTAGTTGTGTGCAGCAAGATGCACCAGCCACATATTCTGCTTCAACTGTAGAGAAAGAAATTGAACTTTGTTTCTTGCTGAACCAAGACACTAACCTGGAACCCATATAGTATGCACCAGCACTAGTGATTTTTTCTGTCATCAACACATCCTACCTAATATGCATCTGTATATGCATGAAGAGTAAGATTTGCATCTCTAGGATATCATAAACCAAAGTCCTGATTTCCTTGAAGATATTTGAAAATTCTTTTGACTGCCTGAAGGTGTGATTCCTTTGGATTTGCTTGGAATCTTCCAACTATTCCTACTGCATGCATGATGTCAGGTCGGGTACTTGTTGGATAAAGCAGACTGCCAATCATGGATCTGTAAGTTGGTTGATGTACTGCTGTTGATTCATCATTTGAGCTGAGACTGCGTTTTGTTACCATTGGGGTACATATAGGTTTAGAATCTTCCATTTCGTACCTTTTCAAGATCTGTTTGAGATATTTGGTTTGTGAAAGAAAAATACCATATTTATTTTGTTGAACTTGTAGACCAAGAAAATAGGTAAGTTCACCAAGCAAGGACATTTCAAATTCTTGCTGCATTACTGAAACAAAATTTTGACTCATGGATTCTTCATTGCTACCAAAAATGATATCATCAACATAAACAATAATAATTAGCAATTTATCATTTTCAATCTTTGTATATAGATTGCTATCTGTTGAACCTTTTGTAAAATCTTGTTGGTGTAAATATTTGTCAAGGTGGTAATACCAGGCCCTTGGAGCCTGTTTCAGACCATAGAGGGCCTTTTTGAGTCTGGATACAAGTTTTGCAACATTTCCAAGAATGAATCCTTTTGGTTGTTCAATATAAACTTCTTCTAAATCTCCATTCTGGAAGGCTGATTTTACATCCATTTGGTATACTTTGAATTTCTGAAATCTAGAAAGAGCAAGAAACATCCTTACGGCTTCAAGTTTGGCAACAGGTGCAAAAGTTTCTTCAAAATCTATACCTTCTTGTTGAGCATACCCTTTACAAACAAGCATGGCCTTGTTTCTAATGACTTCTCCATTTTCATTCAACTTGTTTTTGAATATCCATTTAGTTCCTATAATATTTTTATCATGAGGTCTAGGAACTAATTCCAAGTATCATTTTTTTCAATTTTCCCAAGTTCTTCATCCATGGCCTTGACCCAACATTCATCTTTGCATGCTTCTTTTAAATTTTGAGGTTTGGTGGAGGATAGTAATGCTAGATAGCTTGAGGTCCATGTAATAGTTCTTCTTGTCTATACACCTGCCTCTTTTTCCCCTAAAATTTGAGTTTCTGGATGATTTTTCTGAATATACGTGGATGAAGTCTTTTCTTCTACCATTATCTCTTCTTCTGGTGCTTCATTGGTTTCTTCTTCAATATGATTTTGATTTGATGTGGGAAAATAATCCCCATATTCTTCATTGTCATAATTTTCTGTTGATTTTATCTGTTTTGGATTTTTGCATGCTTCATCAACTACAATATCATTGCTTTCAACATTTTTTCCAAGTCTTTTATTATAACATTTATATCCTTTACTTCTGGAAGAATAACCAAGAATAATACCTTCATCTGCTCTGGGTTCAAACTTACCATGTTTTTCATCAGTCCCTTTGATATAACATTTGCTTCCAAAAACTTTAAAGTATTTTACAGTAGGAGTCTTACCATACCAAAGTTCATGTGGAGTTTGAGTGTTGTTTACCCGAACATTTTCTTGGTTGAGAATAGTTACGGAAACGAATGCAGCTTCACCCCAGAAAGTTGCAGGAGTTCCAAATTCATCTAACATAGCTCAAGCCATTTGTTGAACTGTTTTGTTCATTCTTTCTACCACACCATTTTGTTGAGGAGTCCTTGCGGTGGATAATTTCCTTTTTATTCCATGTTGTTCACAAAAGTCAAAGAATTCATCAGAGGTAAATTCCCCTCCTCGATCAGATCTGAAGCATTTGATTTTTCGATCTGATTCATTTTCAACCAAAGCTTTGAAGGCTTGAAATTTTTCAAAAGCTTCATCTTTATGCTTTAGAAGACTTATCCAACACATTCTGGAAGAATCATCAATGAACAAAATAAAGTATTGTTCTCCATGAGGTGACTTTTCCTTGATGGTCCACATAAATTAGTATGGACAAGTTCAAGAGGCTTATTGGTTGACCCTTCTTTTTCCATGAAGTGAACTTTGGTTTGCTTGCCGATTTGACATGGTTTGCATATTGTATTTTTTGGGACGCTGATATTTGGTAGATCACGAACAACCTTGAATCTGCATGCCTTTCTTATTTGAGAAAAGCTTAGATGTCCCAATCTTCTATGACACAACCATTTTTCATCATTTTTTTCTTAGATATCACTGTTGTTGTCCTCCCTTGAGTATGTATAAGTTGTTTGGAGTTCTTGTACCTTTGATCACAATCTCTCTTGTATCAAGCTCATGAACAACACATCTGTTTGATCAAAACGCCACTTCATTTCCTTGATCTCACATTTGACTGACACTCAACAGGTTATGCTTTAAATCGTCTACATACATAGCAGGTTAAGTTTCAATGCTTCCTTAGGTTAATTCAATAAATTTTAATGGTTTATCTTGAATTAGGTTTCAATTACAAGGCCCTACCACTGTCATCTGACAAAAGCTCCTATATGCAACTATATGAGAAAATAGATCTTGGTCTTCGATGAAAGTTATTACTAATTGAGAGAGAGAGAACACAAAATTAATGCAACAATCGAAGAATGAAATATTTCACTAATAAATCTCCTAAATGCACTTCCCTTAACACCAAAAGAAGTTTCATTTCATTTCCAATGCTTATGATGACACAATTCTAGCTTCTCAATGACGCTACTGATGCAATATTTTCGCTTAAGTAAACTAGAATGATGTTCTTGTTTTCATAAAATGCAAAATGAATCTTTCACATAAAGCACTTTAATGAATTTTTTCACAATTCTAAACAAATAAGCATCAGTCAAATCCAAAGCATGATATATGAAACTAAAAGCAACTTCTTCTTTTAATCAAACAAACCAAACACATGAATGCTTCAATCGACAAACCAAGCAATGTAATCTATGCTTGGAAAGAGAAAAGAGACACTCGAAATAAGAGAACAAATGAGACTCTTTCACTCATTCAATTGAAAATGAAGCAAACAAATCATCCTAGTCACCTCTAGCGGAAGAAGAGAGTCTGAGGGTGAAGACACACTGGCACTGGGATGGGAGAAATTCTGATTTTTTCTCACCCCTGAGACCGGAGCGACTTTTGGGCCAAAATTAGCGTCGATCGGCACGACTGACCAGTACTACAACTAGCGCTGATGGCTGATTGGCGCGACTTTTTGGCCAAAAATAGCGCCGATCAAGGGATTCAAAGAGAAAAAAAAGAACTTCACACAGGGCCAGACTTAAACATCATAGGGTGGGCTAAACCAAGCAAGCACACAAAGCAAGCTAAATGAAGCTTTCTAGTCAGGGAGAAAACGGTCTAAAAGCTCACGGGGTAAAAAACACAAGGGCAAAACACACTGGCCAAGATTGGGGTCAAGCCCTAATATTCACTTGTAGGCATCGGCGTGACTACCTAATTGACAACAAGCGCCAGAGGCTGGTTGACGCAACTGTTCCTTAGCAATTCGTGCTGGTCGGCGTGACTGTCAGCAGATTAAATGCGCTGACCAAGGTAACTAAGGAAAAATAAAAAAAATTCAAAACAGGGACCAGATCTGCTACTATGAATTTTAGACTTAGGCCAGTAAGCAGGAGAAAAGAAATATAACCAAAGGGAAAACGTGAAACTAGCAAAGTTCTCACGAAATCATGAAATCCAAAACAAACAAAATATGGGATCTCCCCAGCGGAGTCGCCAACTTGTGGTGAAGTAAAATTATAAGTGCGGACACAAACGAATTCCTCTAGCCCGATAATGGGTCTAGCCACAACAAATACATTATATGGAAGATTTCCTTAGATTAGAATCAATCAAGAGGGCCTACCTCTTGGTCACTTATCCTGATTGATGATGTCCTTGCTTTCTCGCTCCAACAGTCTCTCGCTTCCTTCTTCAAACTCTTGAAACAAGTAAACAACAACAACACACAAACATAATAATAGACAAATTGCAATTCAACCTACTTAATGAGTCAAGAATCACTAAGACACGAATATTTAATATTACAAAACATGTAGGAAATCAATAGATAGTTGCATATATTAATATCAAAGAGAGATTACAACCATTCGTCTTGATGTCGCAGTATTCCTTTGACAAGACTGGGTTCCCACGCTTCTGCTAGCATTCCATGATGGCTTCAAACAACAATAGTTTAAAGGCTCTTCCCTTTAGACTTCACTCCAAACCAAACACACTTCTCCCTCACACAACTAGATGGCTACAACTAGTAATAGCTTGCTTGTCTAATCAAAATAGTATACTCACAGTCATCCCACACTCTAACTCTGACTATAACATTCACACACTAGTTTGTGCTTGGGAAGAAGGGAGGTTTATATAGGAAATATGGATGGGAGATGGATCCTCTTATCATGGGAGAAGGACTTATCCCTTGAGGTAGTTCCATAATTATAGGGGAAAGGAGCCCAAACTATCATCTTCAACCCCATCCGGCCAAACCATTTACCAAACTTCCGTTACTAAGCTTCTAGAGTTGGAAGCTTCAGCTCTAATTTAAAAAACTTTCCATAACAGGACCGACGCAACTGGAACATAGCTCAGTCACACCGATCGGTGTGGGGAACAATGCTAATCTCTGCACATCGGCGCGGGGGAGACAAAGGTCATTAGCATTGGCCTTGTAAACTGGGAAAAACAGAAGTTTTAGGGGAAATGGTGCAAAAGGGAAATGATCTGCTCATGAAGAGGGACACAATGGGAGTTTCTTCATGAAGGCAAAGCATGTGGGGTTCACTGTAGAGGTCCTCCAGGATCAAGGAATGGGGAGTACAAGGACAGTGACAAAATTCTGTGTAATAAATCCACATCAATGATTTGCTTCCCTTTGTCATTCCCCTAGTTAGGTTCTAACTCAGGGTCAGGAACATGCATCTGATTCGGAAGCCTTCAACTCGGCCACCAACAATTGCTTAGTCTGACACTCACTTGTGTTGTGAGTGGGGCTCTTATGGAACTCACACCACTTTCCTATGTCCTTCTTTGACTTCGTGGTGTTGTTGTTTTCTTGCAGCTTCAACGGGTTGTCTTGGGTCACCCCGCCTTAGCTTCGTCCTTTGTTCTTCAGATTCACAGATCCAAAGTCTTGCTTCTTCTGTTTAAACTTCTACTCGATCTTGATGATGTATTGGTACACCGTGCCGAGCGAGGAGATTTCCAGGAACTCCATCTTGTCCTGGATGTATCTATGTAGGCAGCCACGGTATTTGAGTACCAAATGCTGCTCAGAATCCTTGATACCCAACTTTGTGTGAAGGGTATGAAAAATATTGGTAAACTCTGGCATGTCTTGGTCCCTTCATTGCCGTAACATGGTCCACTTTATGTATTTGTCCTCGTAGCTCCCGACAGGGTAGTACTGCTCCTTGATGGTGTCCCGAAATGAATTCCGAGTGGGAGCGACTGAAAACAATGAGTTTTTACTTTCATCCTTCTATTCACAATAGGTTTCCCACCAATACTTGACGTGGGGGGCGCTTTGAGAAGAGAAAAAGTAATATTTTCTCGGCTGGAAAAATCATGAACATAGAAATATCCTTCTAGCAGATTCAACCATTTATCTACGACGTCTGCATCTATTTTACCCTCAAATATGGGGATTTCAAAGTTAAATTATACCTTAAAGGGTGTGGCGTTTCCAGAGTAGCTGTTGGAAGCAGATGCGTCGCCCATGGTTAGTTGCTGAAGGATCTGGGCAAAGTTGTCCATAATCGCATTCGTTTGTCGCTCGAGGGCTTCTTCGAGCAAGATTTTTATAGGATCTCCTACCCCCTCATCTTTCTTTTCATCCGCCATGGGAGGCCATCAGGATTTGTGAGGCTGGTCTTGCAAAGGTTCGACTAGTTCAAGCCCTAGCTCCTTCTATCCCAATCTCGTTGGGGACATGCAAAGAAAAATAGAGAAAGAGCAGATCAGTCTAATACCACTGATCCAGATTTAAACAGGAATGCAACCAATTACAAAGATAACCATAAATATAGATATGCAGTAGAAATAATATTTCATTTCATTAATGTAAAATACTGAAATATGCTTACAATCAGAAATGGAAATAAACTAGCTCGGGCAATGGTAGCATATCTCTGAGAAGAGATGTGGGGGCTACATGCCTCTGAATTATGTTACAATGAGGCTTAAGGGCCTTTTTATTATTGAACAATAAGAGCAAACCCTAAACAACCAAAACCCTAACCTGAGGAGATGTAACACCTACAATTTATGGGCCCCATTGGGGTTAGTTGGACAACCAAATTCTCAGGTTCGTGACATGGTCATATTATCTCCATTTGACGTGCATGATACCCCGTCGGAAAGATCTCTTGAAGGACTATGACAAAAAAGAAGATTTTAACAAAAAATTGCTGGCGGTAGATTGCCAAAAAAACGTCGTTTAGGGCCTCAAAACGGCTCCGGAAGTTTAGGACCCGAAAAAATGCTAAATATAGTAAATTGTGCTACAAATAAGGAAACTAAAAAAATAAAAGAGACAGTTGCGGGGGTCTAAGTGGGATAGGAGGGTGGCCGCCAACATCCACCTGGATCATTTTTGCTTCTCTTTCTGTCATTGGCATGGGCTTTTCTAGGCGTGACAATGTTTTTTTAGCCTTGCCTTTCCCTTTCCAGATAGGCATGGCATGACGGGGTTCTCTTGTTTTGGGTTGAGCTGGATTGGTGGATGGATTTGAAGTTGATTGGGGTGGTCTTAGGATTAATCACAAGGCATGTGAATCCCAGGGTGGGATAGACAATAAATATTGGTTGTGAATACTCTTGATTAGGCCTAGGAATCCATTGATCGGTAATGGCGAGATACATGGTAAATCCCAAAGGGTAGTGACCTCGTAGGCCTAGGAATCCCTTGATCGGTAATGGTTGGATACACGGTAAATACGAGAGGTGGAGACTAAAAAATTCCTCACAGTTTAGGTGGAGAGATTCCTAGGCCCAATGATCTAGTGGGATTGCGGTAAAGCCTGGTTATATTGATGAGGGTTTTGGGCCTAGGAATCCCTTGGTGGGATATACGGTAAATTCTTAGGAAGCCCTGGTTGGTTTTTTTGTGAGTCCCACATTCATGCTTGGCATATGGCACGAGGGTGATTAGCTGAAAGAAGAATTTGGTTCACCGCAATCTATGGTCAAGTGGTTCATGGAAGTCCCTGACTTGGTTGGCTTATGCACACATTAATAAGAATTCATTTTCCTCTGGTATTTCATGCATAAATGTACTTGTTAATATGTGTCTTTTATGGATGTTCTACTCTTATTGTTCTTTTGGTTATACACTGGTAAGCATGGTTCATGACAGACTTTGGTTATGTCTCTCATCACGATTTTATTAGTACAATAAATGTGAATGAGTATATGACCTGATAGTTGATAATGCAACTATTTTGATAAGGTAACAATTATTCTTAACGATTCTCAGATAAGTATGAGACCCCTATGCTTAGATCTATGGTTATGACCTATAGATTACATGTTTGTGATATGTTTGACGAAATGTTTGTCATGGCTAGTAGGGGTCATGTCAATTCCTTATACCAATGTTTGAATTAGTAACTTTAATTCATTGTTATTTATCATTGCTAGAATTTTGATGAAGTTTTGGGTAGAGGCCTAAAACCTAGCCCTAAAAAGGCGGCACAAAATTGTGGTCATTGGCTCATAATTTTCTTGAAAAAGGCCACAGACACATGCATACCTTGCTGTGGGAGTGACTGGAGGGTCTTAGTCATATGCATGGCTTGTCATGGGAGCAGTTGGGGTTCTAGCTCAACAAAATGACAAGTTGTCTCAGGGATTGGGCACCTGGAAGGGTTGGTTGTCTCCTAAAGGTTATGTAGCTCTTGAAAAAGGTCAGGTTGGTTTTGTTTTGTCGGTTCCACTTCCTTAAATGTACATGGGGAGTTGAATCACATCATAGTAACTCTTCATCACATGTTTACCCCAGTGGATCAATTATCTTGGGTAAATGTGGGAGGAGGGTGTTACATGTTTGTAGATGGTAGCATCTACTATCTCTCTTGAAGAAGCAACCTCCTTCCTCCAGTTTGTAGCTAGAGGCACGTCTAGAGGCTTGTAGTTCTCCATGTGAAATCATTGAAGTATTTTGTAGGAATACTTCCCTTGACTCACAAACAACTCACCGTCACCTTGCCATACTTCCAACCCAAGGAAGTAATGCATCAAACACATGTCTTTCATCTCAAATTCTCTTGCAAGGTCCTCTTTGAAAGAGTGGATCAACTACTCATCCCTTATAAGTATCAAGTCATCAATATACAAAACCAAGATAAGAAACATGCCATCTACCACAATGTGATAGAGGTTGGCATCTAATTCAGTTTTAGTGAAGCCCAATCCTTTGAGATATGTGTCAATATGAGTGTACCATGCTCGGGGTACTTGTTTGAGACCATACAAGCCTCTCCTGAGTTTACACACATGTGTATCCCTGTCATAAGTCTTAGATCCCTCTGGATACTCTATGTAAATTTTAAATTTCTTCCTCAACAACACCATTGAGAAAGGTTGTCTTCACATTCACCTGATGGATCTTCCAATCCATCTACGTAACAAATGTTGGAATGGTTTTGATCAAGGAATATCTTGTCATTGGGGAAAAAGTTTCCTCATATTCCACTCCCTCTACTTGAGGGAAGCATATGGCCACAAATCTGACTTTGTACTTCTCGATGCTCCCACCAGTTGCATGCTTTACTTTGAAGATCCATCTAGAACCAACTACTGCCTTCTTCTCTAGTCTTAACACAACCTTCCATACATTGTTCTTCACAATGGAGTCATACTACTCCACCATGGCATCAACCCACACTAGTTGAGAAATTGCTTCCTCAAATGAAGAAGGCTTGGTATCAACGATTTTTTTCATGAGAGCCATATATCCAGTGTACCTATCTAGTAATCTCCTCTACCTTCGCTTAGATGTAGGAGCTCCCACATGCTCTTGTGCATACTATACCAATCTGTCAACTTCTCTAGTTATCTTTCTCGCCTTTCTCGAAGATTCTGGCTGAGTGGGTGCCTCCACTTGGCCTCTGCTCCTCAATTTGTGGCTGGTCCACAACATCCTAAAGCTTTGTCTGAGGCTCCTCCTTTGGATCTAAAAGCTCCTCCTCCTGTGGGATACTCATCTCTCGCTCTAGAGAGCATCCCTTTGCCTTCTCCTAATCAAATTTGACATATCTCCTCACTATTGTCACCCTAAGTGAGGGAAAATACACCTTATAGTTATGTGGTGTCTCTGTGTATCCTACAAAGATTCCCATCTCAGTTGTAGGCTCAAGTTTCTTCCTGTTATCCTTGGATACATGACAATACACAATAGCTCCAAAAATTTGAAAATGAGATACATTTGGCTTCCTCCCAAAGAAAGCTTCTTCGAGTGTGATCATGCCAAGTATTCTATGAGGGCTCCTGTTCTGCAAATAAACTGTGGTGTTGCATGCTTCTGCCCATAGATGTAATGGAAACCCTTGATCATGCAACATGGCTCTTGCTTCTCCCACTATGCTTTTGTTCTTCCTTTCAGCCACCCCATTTTGTTGTGGGTTATGGGGTGCTATCAATTATCTTCTAATATCCTCTTTGGCACAAAAGTCCTTGAAGGTGCTAGATACATATTCTCCTCCATTATCACTTTCCAGGGCTTTCAATTTCTTACCAGTCTCCTTTTCAACCAATTCTTTGAATTCAATAAATTTTGATAAAGCTTAATGCTTCTTCCACGTGAAGAAGATCTAGCATTTTATAGAAAAGTCATCAACAAAAATTACATAATCCATGTGTTTCCTTGTAGAGGCTATGGAAAATGGTCCACATACATTAGAATGCACTCGCTCCAAGATTGTTCCAAATATGTTATCTGGGCCCTGGAATGTGGATTTGACATATTTCCCCAATGTGCATCCCTCGCAGACATCATGCTAGTCAAGGGTACATTTCGAGAGACCAGTGGTAATCTGTTGCATGAGTTTTAAGGCCCCATGGTGTAAGTGTCCCATGCGCCTATGCCAAATTTCTCCAACATCTCGACTTTGCACCTTTTCTTCCTTGCTACTCAGTGAAATGCAAGCTTCCACCTCAAGTTTGTAGATATTTTTCACTCTAACTCCAATCTGTTTCACTTGCCTAGAAACTACATGTCTCAAAAAGGCTTCCCCTTACTCAAGACAACAGCATAGCCTTTATCCTCTAATACTGCTACAATGATTGAGTTTTTCTTCAACTCAAGTATATACATAACATCTCTCAGATGAAGATGGGAAACTTACTCTCTCTTAAAGGTTACAATTCCAATTCCTTTGGTATTGTACTTCCCATCATCCCCAAGTACTATGTGCATCTGGAGATCCTTCTCCTCTAGGATATTGAAGAATTTTTTGCATCCTAACATATGGAACGAGACACCTAAATCTAGATAACACATAATCCCCATTATAGTGTTGGTCATGCATGAAATTAGGGTGAATTCTAATTCGAATTGTGAGGCAAGTGCTTCACCTCCTGGTCCTCCTCAAGGCTTCTTGTTAGACTTCTTGTGCGGACACTCTGTTGCACAGTGCCCAAATTGATGGCAGTGAAAAAGTTTTATCTTGCTTAGGTCCTTCTTCTTGCCATTATTATAGCTAGAATCTAGCTTGCTTTGGGCCTTTTTTCCCTTAGCTTTCTTACCCTTCCCAACCAAGGCAAAAATCTATTCCTCCTCATATTTGGATGTTACTCCATCTCTAGTGTTCCTTCAGATTTCTTCCCGCACTTGATCGTACCAAAGTCTCTCCCAATTTGGCAATTTGTCCCTTCCATTTATAGAGTCTGGGTAGTTGTGCCGTGATTTTGGAAGGCCTAGGAGAGCTAGGCTCACTAGCTCTGAACAGGGGATATTTTCTCCAACTTATCCAAGCTCATGTCAAAATTGAGTGAACCCGAAGAGGTAATGTGGAATGGTTTCATTTTTTTGCATGCAGATGTTTTTGAGCTTGTCCCTCAATTACAATTTCCTAGCATCAATACCATTCTCAAATAGCTTAGTGAGGGTCTTCCACATAGAAAATGAAGTCAAACTGAAAATAACTAAACTAGATTGTTAAATTCTAGCAATCACTACATGCACAACTCTACTCCAAGCCTATAACTCGAATTTACTGACTTAACTAGTAGACAAGGCCATGTCACTCTAGCTAACTGCAATACAATTTATCCTGCTGATGTGGAAAATTGAATTACTCAATTTGACTAAGGCACAACTCAAATTAAGCCTTTCTTGCTACAATTTCTAACACTTCAAATCTTGCCACTCTGCCCTAAAATCAATCTTTGGGCAATCCAATACATGCCATGGTTGCTTGGGAGCAGGAGCAGGGAGCAACATTTTCAAAAGCTCTCGGGTTAGGAGTGATTTTGGGAGCAATTTTTTTTATAATATATAAATTATATATATTTTTATGCATATATGTCAACAAAAGCATGTAGAATGATGAATTAGTGATAAAAAAACATAAAATCATTGATTGAACCCTATAACATGATTCTAATAGTTATAATCTTCATCAATTACAAGTCCACAAATTACAAGTTCTCATTTATATAGCACATAAGGGTGTGTAAAACTAAAATAGCATCGAGTGCAATCCATCTCTGAACTAAAAATACATCAACAAATAGGCTCTAGATGGCCTCTAGCATCCAAAAAAATCATGCTACAACAAATACCTACATATCATCAAAATCATTGCTTATCTTGGGATCGTAGCATGTTAAGTCGAGATTTTGTTTGAGTGATGGGTAAATTGTAGGGTCATGATAAAGGAGTTCAACAACCAATGTCATGAACATCAAGGTACACAACGGACTTGGTTCTCTTGATTAAATACGAGCTCCATCCCCTAGTACATGACAAAATCCAATGGAAACATTGCAATCCCCCCAATCCTGAAATCCTAAAAAACGGATAAGTCTGTTGGATTTTGAGTGACATCTAAAATTCTATTTTCTCCATATGAAATCCAATGAGGTCGGAACCACTCTCAAATATCCTAAGTCATTTCATGGTAATGTTAAAAATTTAACTAAAAGGTTGAAAATGAAAGATAAAGGAGAATGTCACTTTTACTTTAAGAATTTAGCATTACCATGAATTACATATCAATACTAGGGCCATAGGTTTGAATATGAGGTCGCCCCACTCAAAAATTATTGTTTCTTTGAAAAAAAATTGTGTTTGGATCATCTTTGCAAAAAATATTGTGAAGAAATCTAGGGAGTGTTTTTTCTTTTGGGAGCGCAATCCCAAAAATTGCTCCCAAATGGGAGTGAATAGGGAGCGCTATCCCAGTGTCGCTCCAGCTCGGAGCACGCTTTTGGTATGGATTCAAGGCGGGGGGGGAGGGCACTCCCCCGCAACCCTAATACATGCTCTCTTGGGTTCAATCCTAGCCAATGAAGGACTCAACACAATTGCATAAAGAAGAAAATAAAAGGAAGGAAAAGTGATATTTGGCTCCTGGATGAATTGGGGGGTATGTTGGTGAACTTAAGATGCATTAAAGAAATAATGGATGTTTTCCATGTCTCCAAAATACCTCCAAAATGAAGAACATTTCATGGAATATTAGAGGCCTTAATTACAAAGGCAAACAAAGGCTTCTTAAAGCAAAATGGAATTTCGAAAACCTTGTAGTTATGATGATTTAAGAGACAAAAAATTCTAGTGAATCCATTATCAATTTAATAATTAAATGGGGCAAATATTGTTGATTGACTACTATAAACACCTAGGGACACTAAAAGGGATTTGTTATCATATGGAATGCCCAGAAAATTCAAATCTTAAGTATGTTTGTCGCCTTCTGCATCTTTATCGTCTAATTTTGACTTATTGGATCTGCTAATATCTGCTTCGTATCAAATGTATATTTCCCATCCCCTCCTAAGGATAATACTCTTTTCCTCCAATCCATCAATGAAATGCGCAATTTCCTCTCCCTTGGCCCCTATATCCTTGGCAGTGACTTCAATCTTGTCAAATCACTAGATGAGAAACGTGGAGGCATAAGGTGAGTTGATGGAGACTCAACTCTCTTCTAGGTCACAATGATGAAGCTGCACCTACTTGAGCTTGATACTATCAATGGAATTTTTACTTGGAATAATAGAAGAGGAGGAATGCAACAAGTAGCCTTGAAACTGGACCTCTTTTTAGTTATAGAATCCATCCTGGCCTATGACATCTTTTTGGAAGCATCCATACTCCCAAGTCATGGCTCTAACCTTTGGACCATATGTTTAAATATAGACATCAAGTCTAGACCTCAAAAGAGACCTCTTCGTCAAGAAGTTTTAGCTACATCATCCAAACTTTTAGGCAAACATAAAGTAGTGGTGGGGAAAACAGGGAGCTCTGGAAGGCTCATCTATGTATAAACTCCAACAAAAATTGAAACACATAAAATGGAAACTCAAAGATCGGAATAAAACCAAATCAACAACATTTTGAAGGAGAAATGTAATTTGGAACTAAAAATGGAGGCAATACATCAAGAAGCCATTCTCTATGGCTGATCATATGCATTAATTACATAAGAGGCCATTATCCTCATTGATATTGAAGAGTGCAGGAAACAAGAGGAACTCCTATGGTAAAAAAAAATCAAGTATTCTCTAGCTTAAAGAAGGGCTTTCTTCCATAAAAAGCCCTTCCATAGAACCATACTCTAACATTGCCATCATAATCACATATCTTCCATCAAAAACCCTGGAGCATAAAACAAGTTAGAATATCAAAAGATCACTCTAGAGCTTACTCGATTTTATCAAAATATTCTAATAGAATCTATTCAAAATAGGTTAGAGGTGATATAACACATCACCAAGCACATCCCCCAAATATTTACCTTGGAGAAAAATGAGGCCCTGCTTCAAGAAATCGCCTCTAAGGGCATGGAAGTGACAATCAAGGAAGTATTGAATAATAAAGCGCCTGGTCCATGTGGCTTCACCATAAAATCATTTCAAGCATGATGGCTCATAGTAGGCCAAGCGATATGGTAACTAGTGGACAAGTCCAAGAGGTCCTGAACCATTCTAAAAGCTCTTGATGCCACCTTCCTTGCACTGGTCCCAAAACAAGATAAATTGGAGGATCCTAATGGATTCAGGGTCATTTCCCTTTGTAATGTCATATGCAATATCATCACTAATATCATTACCAAACGACTCAAGCCCCTTCTCCCAAATCTCATCTCGCCAAAGAAAATAACCTTTGTTGAAGGTTGCCAAATTGTAATAGATCTGACCACAATATATGATAAAGAAAATATACCCAGAAATAACAAGATAGAAATAGATAAACTTCTCTTTATTAATATCAAACCCTTAAGGTAGGGTAACACCATACAATCACTCCTTAAGGAACGAGAACACTCCACAAGCCATATGCTTGCCAATACAATAATCCTTGACATCTCTCAATGGGGAGTCTCTAGCCTCTATATATGATTCATACATACAATACCATGGGTTATTACCATGGTTCTCTCAATACCATATATCTAATACCACGGGCTTACCTTATAGCTATGGCCCATTATTATATTATTCCCTTGGGTACCTCCCTCTGTATCCCATACTATCCCCCCTAGGTATACTACATTCCACCCCCCTTAAACATGTTCGTCCCCGAAACATAAGAAGAACAAAAATAATAAGATCTAATCAAAATATTAGTCCACTGGTACCATGCATGTGCATCTAGCCATCAGAGAGAAAGGTGAACCCTCGATCTAGCTAGTGCCTCGCCCACTTGAGATGGAAGTTGACCCTGGTGACTCTTTTGTGTTGATGTGTTGTGGGTGGATTGTCACCCCTCTCTATCTGACATGCGGGGGTTTTTGTCCTTGTGGCTAATTTGTTGCCATCGTGTTGGTTGTTTCCTTGCGGGGTGATGTGGGTGGTGATATGCTGAAGTTTTAACCAACAATGTATCTTTCTTTAATTCACCACCTAATGGAGCCTGATTGGTATCTGGTGCATGTTGTGGCGCCTGTTGTTGTTGCTTGTCTTCCAATATTACTTCAACCACGGATTCCTCATATGATGTATCAATACCTGTAACATTTTCTTCTTCAACCTCCTTGGACTCTACCTGTTTATTGATGGAAATATCCTGTAATGTAATTTTCTTCTTTTTATACCAGAGCTTCAAAAATTGCTTCTGCACATTAATATTGATAGTACCCACAGATTCCATCCAAGGGTATCCCAAAACAACATCCACATTAGCCATATCTGAAGCATAAAAATCAGAATGCAATACATACTTATCCATAGAAATCTTCAAATATTTATAAACTTGAACATCCTCATTATCAATCTGTGTGTTTTCCATGTGGTTTGCTGGAACTTGCAATTTTTTACCAAATTAACATTTATAAGATTTATAATATGTGAGAGTAGATGATTGCTCAAGGTCTAACAAAGTTGGCATATTGTTAGATCAACATTGATACCAACCAACAATGGTAGTAATGGCTGCTGCCAAATAATATCTTGGGATTACACCATAAAAGACACTTTTTCAATACATGAGGCAAATCATTTAGAATCAAGGCACCAAGAAGTACCAATCGATGATGCCTGGCTAAAATTATGGAAACGACATACCTAGCGAAATATATCTTTCTTTCTGTGGTTCCTAATTTAGAATATAATGCTAATGTGGGCAACACTGAAAAATGTAACTATCAAGGACCATACAAACACCCTCTTTGCCTTCTTCACTCAAAAAGTCTGGAGCATCATTCAATAGCATTCTTGCTTCTTACCTCTAGGGTTATTTATAAGACCATCTCTCCAGCTTAGATAGAGATCCCCTCAACATCCCCAATGATTTCTCTAATTAGCGGAAATGTCCTTTCTTCAATCCTATCCTTAATTGCATTTGGACGCTCTTCCCTAGTTTCCTTATTTGAGTGATATGGAAAGAGTGAAATCGTAAAATATTCAAGGGACCCTTTATGCCCTTAGACTCTATTTGGAACTCTATTATTACCAACATTAAGGAAACCATTCTTTCCCTCTCTAGACCCCACTTTGATTGACAGGATCTGGGCTAGGAAGTTGGGCTTCTTCATCATTGGAATCTTGCCACTCTGCCCTTCTCCCTTCTCCAACCATCTCCCCCTCCCCTTTACTTTCGATTCCCTCTACATGGTCCCATCCCCTCCCCTCTTTGCTCAAACTAACTTTTGATGACGCATTGAAAGGGAATTCAGGCCCAATTGGATTTGGTGGAATATTCAAAGATCACAAAGGCCTTCCACTTTACATATACTTAGGTACTTTGGGCTTTAATAGCAATAGTGTCGCAGAACTCACTAGCCTCATCACAGGGCTGGAAATTGTACATGTATAGGGTTGCTCCAAGTTTTTTGTGGAAGATGATTCTCAACTCATCATCAACATGCTCCATAAGAAACAAAATGGCACCCTAGTGCATAAAGTATCCAAAAGCTAGAATTTAGAAGCATTCATATGCTAGTCTTCTTCTCTTATTGCCAACTTCCCGGTCATTGTCCCCTCCCACGTCCAATGAAAATGAAACAAAGTAGTCGATATGTTAGCTAATCATGGAATTTTGGACTCCTCAATAGTGTTATCCTCCATTTATAAATTCTTGCAATACTCCCCTCTAAACAATATGCTCTATAAGCTTGTTTAGAAAGATACATCTATCCTGGATGGATGTTCATGAAGAAAAAGGAGAGGGGGGGTAGGGGTACCACTGCCCCACCTGGTCAAGTGGTTGGAAAATGTTGCAACATGCCCCCATAAATAATGTTTATGATGTCATGATTCCCAAGACCTAACCATATGTGATATTCTCTCATCACACTTGATCTAATGCACATTTCATACTCCAAATTTGAATGTTTGTCGCCCATCTAGACTACTTGAAAGGCCTCCGCTCATGTGAATTTCAATCCATTTCTAATGGAGATTATTGTACCCCTCCTCATAGATCAATTCATATTTTTCACCTTTGTCATTGGATGTTAGAGTTTCCTACCTGAAACATAGGCCTTGGTTCTCATTGATCTTAATTGGGGTTTCCTATCAGCCTGCCCCCTCTATCTTGGACAAGCCCTGTTCTAGTACCCTCGGATAGCATTTCCTTCTCAAAATAAATGGCCCTCCTACATAAACTAGAGTTATGGCAACAATTTCCAATTGAAAACCAAGAGAATGAGTTATGCCTAGCTATTTCTTTCCCCTTGCAGTCTTGACATATGTGGTGTTACCTTCAATTTCAGTTCCTCCTACACACAAGATGAGTGCTCATTCTAGTGTCAGATGGCTTCAGTAAATATGATCTTGACAAGTTCTAGTTTGAATAACACCCCCTATCTGGTCTTTGCATCCATTTTTGAATTCTCTATTGGTACTTCCCCATTCATCATTCTCATATAGCATAGCCCTTAGGTACTTAACCTGATTTAGGGCTTGAGTGCCCTCTCTCTAGTCTTTTTCCTTGGGTTGTTTACATTCCCTTGTTTTATTTAGCTAGCTTGGTGTCTCTCTTCTCACTCCCTTCTGAGATGGCTCATATTTTTTATGAGTTACTTGTTGTATTTTTCAGTTCCTAGATCTTGGCCACCTTTAACACTCACCCACCTAGCCCTAACCCTTCTACATGTTATTCTTCTCTTTTCACCTTCCACTTGTGCCTCCCCCCTGACTGTTTGCTCTTCTTTCTTTATGAGGCCCTCCACCATGCCTCCTCAACGTGCATGTATCACAAGGAAGCAACCTACTACTAGGATGAGGCATCTCGGTGGAACATTGTGTCTACCATTGCTCGGAGGAAATTATTTCCCTATTTTTCTAACATACCGTGAGCCCCATCCATTATGAGCTCACTTGCATGGAGAGAGAAGGAGTGTTATGCACTTGATCTGCGAGAATAACAAAATCCCAAAAATAGGAAACAATATTGCACGATTATGCAGGAGCTGATAAACTACCTTTACTTTGGAATAACCGAGGATATAATAAGTTGGTGAAGGTGGGAGTTGGCCATATATTGCCTCATATGGCACCATATTGGTGGCTTCATGATAGTTAGTATTATACCACCATTTAGGTAAGGAAACCACTATACCCATTGATTCCTCTTGTCTAAAGTGAAGCACCGCAGATAGGTCTCCAAATATTTGTTGACTGCTTATGTTTGACCATCAGTTTGGGGATGATAAACTGTACTTAGTTGGATTTGCATGCCCTGTAGCTTGAAAAATTTCTGCCAAAATTTACTGGTGAAAGTGGGGTCTCGATCAAACAGAATGGAAGTCGGCATGCCATGTAGTTTTAAGATTTGGTCCATGAAAACTTGAGCCACTAATCTTGGGGTAAATGGGTGTGGTAGAGCGTAAAAATGAGAATATTTGGAAAGTATGTCCAAAAAAACCATGATGGCTGATTTGTTTCCTGACTTTGGGACACTTGTAATGAAATCCATGGAAACATCTGTCCATACGGAAGTAGGGAGTGGCAATGGTTGTAAGCTTCTTGGTAGTTTGATCGTTTCCCCTTTGTTGCGCTAGCATACATAACATTCAACTACACAAGTAAAAATGTCATTCTTCATTCTAGTTCAAAAGAAAGAGCGACGTGCTCGTGCATAAGTCTCCTGAAAGCCTGAATGTCTTACAAATGGAGATGAGTGTAGCTCTTCCAAGATGCGAGTTTTGAGGGTGAAGGTTAGGGATAACACTACTTGATCCTTGTAGTGAAGAACCTCATCCTCCAATAGTAGTCCTCTAAGGAATTAGGATCTTCTCTTAAATTATCAATGAGATGGGACAAAGAGCGGTGGTAGAAGCATCCATGATAAGCTTCTTCAATCCAATATGGTATGGGTAGAGAGAGGGATAAAAGGGTGTGATCATCCTCAAAATGGTGTGATAAGGTATCAACCACTAAATTGGTTCCCTCATCCCAACATTTTTGCGAGCCATTTATTTTTCGTGGTGATGATAGACACTGCTCAAGGAAATATTTTAGGCTATGATGGTCAGTGTGGATTTTGAAACGACGCCCCAATAAGTATGGTTGGAAAGTGTCTACTGCATGTAATAAGGCCATCATTTCTTTCTCATATGTAGATTGACCCAGATGTTTGCCACTGAGTTGTTGACTTGCAAGCCAATAGTCTACCTTCCTGCATTAATATTGTGCCAATTCTCATACCTGAAGCATCACATTCAATCAAAAAATGTTTTGTAAATTATAATAGGGCCAATACTGGAGTGGAGCACATGGCCTGTTTGAGAGCCAAAAAGGCATGCTGAACTACGTCAACCCAAATAAATGATTTTTTCTTGAGAAGATTAGTGAGGGGTCGAGAAATGCGTCCATAATTACAGGCAAATTTGTGATAGTAGCATGTGAGGTCAAAAATTTCCCCCAAACTCTTCAAGGTTTTTGGTTGGGGCCAATCTTGCATCGCTTGAATTTTTTTCAGATCTATCCTCACTCCTTCATGGCCCACAATGTGTTCCAAATACTCTACTTCTTCCATGCCAAAGGAACACTTGGATAATTTGACAAATAGTTTATGATCTTGGAGTAGTTGCAATACCTAGTCAACATGTCGAAGGTGATTGTTCAATGTTATGATGTAGATGAGAATGTCATAAAAAAATACTAGGACAAAATTTATGAGGTATGGTTTCAGAAGGTGGTTCATGAGGCTCTGAAAGGTGGATGGGGCATTACGGAAACAAAATGGCATGACTAGGAATTCATAATGGCCTTCATGAGTTCGAAAGGTGTCTTGGTAATGTCAACTTCCTTCATTTGTATTTGGTGATAGCCTGAGCAGAGGTCCTGTTAGCCTAGATTTACCTCAGGCTGAAAAAGTAGGATCCAGGGCCAACATCAAACCACGCTCAGCCTGGTAGCTAGCCCTACTAGGTCAGGAGAGGGCTCTCTCCGGGTCAATCTCAGCAAATAATGATCTATGGGGCTTGAGATTACTAAAATATCTTTTGATTTTAGGCTAGGTATATGTGCAAGAGAGTTGATTTGATAAAATAGTTTTTTTTTGGCTTAAAGGGAAAGGCACATTTTGGGGTTGCGGGGATTGAGGCTCAGTTCTGTAGAGATCTCAATGGGGCAAGGTAAGTAATCGTTTTGGCACTGAAATTTTAGTGAGATGGAAGGAATAGATAGGTGAGGTGTTGAAGAGGGAAAGAGCAATCATGGATCCTCCCAAAATAGCTAAAAACATCAAATAACTAAAGCAAACTTCAAGTAGAGCACTGCACTTTCAATGAATTCTACTTACACTCTTGTTTGTTTAGTTCAGAAGAAATAATATAGATAATGGCATGCAATCACATAAACAAATTCAAAATTTACAAAGAGAAGCACTGTACCAAGACAAATTTCCACATGAATCCCAAAGAGTGCTGCAAAGCTTGGTCTCAATTCCTTAGCCAAAATGAAAATATGAGTGTACAATGAAGCTCAATACTTTTTCAAGAGTCCAACCATGCTAATCATTGAAAAACAACATAATATGGACAAACATAGCTCATCCTTACCTCTAGGGGTCGAGCTCACATGTTTAGGAGTAGATCCAACTGATTCTAAACTAAGAACTAGAAACTAGGCAACATAAGAGCATGCCTCTAGAAACAAGGGAACTGATTCATTCAGTTTCAAACAACCTTTAAATTGATGAATCTACCTATACAAGTGAAAATCTAACATATTTACATCATGATCCATCAATGTTCATCAAATTACATCATAACTTTGCCATTAGGAAAGTGAAAAAGTCAAACTAGGCAAAACTGGGCGAAAAATAGAGCAAAACTTGGTCAAACTGGCAATTTTTCCTCTATGCACCGCGCCTGATTCTCTATGCGTCGCACCTATTTGGACCCACTTTTGGAGGCCTTCTCGATGTCCAAATGAGCTCCCACATGTGCTTGCTGGAAATTTCTACCTGTCTACTTTCCAACACAAGTGAAATTTTTCAATTTGGCCTCCATTTGCCCCTCCAAAAGTCCATTCTCCCAACACTGCTTCTTGTGTGTCAAAATAGGGGCAGTGAGGTCATTTTTTGAGTATTTTTGAACTTTTTGAGGGCTCAAAACCTGCCCAAATTTCTTAGCCATAGGTAGGCCAGTGTAATTTTGCACGCCAAATCCAAAAATGCTGAGTTTTTGTGATTTGGAGGCCCCTAGCAAAAGCGAGCGCCATGTGGTGCGACGCATAGGGCAGAAAAACCTGTTTTTTGTGCCAAAAAGTTTCAAAATGAAAAAATTGCTCCAAATTTCTTGAAATTTGGGCTGAGTCTTCTCTATCAAGCATGATGTTGGGCCAAGGAAGCCTCAGCCAATATTTGAAGTCCTTCATCCTCTTTTTGTCTCCTTGATGCTCTCTTCAACTTTGCTTTCAAACTCTTGATTCTCGCTTGGCACACCAAGTTCCGGGACAAGTAATGATATGACAGGTTTCTAAGCATATTATTTTCATTGATGGCCTTCTATAGCTTCCTCTCCAAGTGGACATTCAATCTTTCAAGCCATGACTCCCTATCGGCATTGATCTCTTGCTCCAATGAAGTGAATTCCACCCTCCTCCTTTGGGCAGCTTGGCGATTCTCCCAAATGTTTTGCAACTCCATAATCACCTACTGGTCCTCAAGCTGCTTATTCCTCTACTCCAAGTACTGTATAGTCCATTGAGCTCGATCCAAGTTGGTAGACAAGGCATCAATGTCCCCCTGCTGCTCCTTAATGATTTTTCTAAGATTTGTGCTTTACGGGCCCATTTCGGTATCATCACCCTCAATGAGGATGAAATCAGTCTCTTGCTCATCTGATGGTCCTTCCTCCTATAGTGGCCTCTTGCCTCGGTCCTGAACCTACTGTGCTGATGATGGAAGTGAGGCCCCTTCCACCCTGGGTGGAGATAACACTCGCTTTGCTGCTGCAAACAACCATCTAGTGCCCTTCTGATAGGTGATGAACACTGGCACACTAGCGGTCTGTGTCTCATGGCCCTCATGTTGATAGGAAGGTCCACTTGTCTCATGCCCAGCCTCTGAAGGTCCCTGTGAAGCTCTGAAAAACTCACGAGAGATGAAGTCATCCCAAGTGATGCCCTGTAAACCAAGCTGATGAACGACCACAATTTTGATGAGAGCAAAATGATAAATACTGTTGAACTGCTGCTGAGGGGTCTTGTGTTGCACAAGGATGGTCATCTTCTCTATGTTTTGGTACATGAAGTAAGGGATGTTCATCATCCATACCCAGGTAAAATGCATCAGCAGCCTGATATGATAAGCATATAAGCGGGAGAACCGACCCTCACAGCTGAAATACTTCATGATGAGTTTCATTAAAGGAGCATATTCATCTTTGAGGTACCGAAAAGGAAACACTCTCTTGAGTTGTCTCAAAAAGTCGGGCTTGATGTACGGTTCATAATGCTGCCGGTCAATTTTCTGCCTCTTGTTCCATGGCTCTCCAATGTTAGGTATGCCGGTTGCTAATGAAATGGATTTTGGTGTTAATGTGAAAGTTACACCAGCTAGAGTGGCTTGATCACCATGTAAATGCAACACAAACAAACGAGCCAACTCATGATGAAACTGAATATTAGCAACCTTCTCACAAAATTCATAACATGACTAATGCTGGAAACAAAAGATGGTAATAGGGCAGGCCTGTAACTCAGCAAGAGTGGTTGGTTCTTCTCTGATATGTTTGCCACCTCTATGACGCCTCTTGGGTGCATGTCCCTCTGTGGGCGAGTCACTTTGGGTCTCCTCTTCATAATCATATGAAGGATCAGATGCCATGCATGCTGGTAAATAAACTGCCTTGGAGAAGTAGGTGATGATATGTTAAACTATCTTGAACTGGTTTTGGTGATGTGTTTACCTCTGCCACCAAGGGAAAACAGTGAAATGAGGGACTGTAAGGGGAGGGAAAAATAGTGGAATTAGGGACTATTGAGGTAGGGTTATTTAAGGGAACAGGGAATGAGACTGTAGTTTGGGGAGTTTTAAGTATGAGTCTAGGGTTTGGTAATTTACAATTGGGATTTTGGGAAAGGGAACTTGGGATAGGGGATTAGTGAATTTAGGGGGTAGGGGAGCTTAGGGAATAATGAAATCAATGGGAAAAATGGGATAAGGGAGTGATGGAGGAATGATAGACTTGGTAGCAAAATAGTTAATCAAAACCCTAGGTAGCAAGTTACTTTGAGGAATTTCAAGTGGTAGGGTTTGATTGTTTTTTAAACACTCACCATTCATTAACCACCATAACATAAACACCAAATTTGGATAAATAATAGAGGTGGAGGCTCTACCTACTTGGAACAAGACAAATTTGTGTGTTTTGGCGATTTCAGCGAATTCTGGAAGTTTTCGGGCTCTTTGGCTGTGTGCGCCGCGCATCCAGCCCAATGCGCCGCGCCCCACATATGCGCCGTGCCCTTGCAAAATAACACAGGGGTCTGAGGCCCAGTGCGCCGCGCCTGGTGAGTGCGCCGTGCCTCCTGCCCAGTGCCCCGCGCCGATAACTTGCAACAATTTTCACCCAAACTTCCCTCTTACTCAACAAAATCGCTTTGCCTTGTTTCTCTTTGCTCTTGGAGTGAAAATGAGCTTCAACATTTGGAGAAATGATTTATACATGGAGCTTTTCAAATTTAATTTTTCCAAACCCACTTTCATAATGTTTTACAAATGACTTTATTTCAAACTCTATTTTTTTGGACTTTTTCACTTCTTTTAAGTTTTGTGATGAACTAAATGACCCGAGCTTTGCTTGTTTTGTAGGTGTTGGAGCTTCTGGGGCTAAGGAAAGAAACCAGGGTGCAGATGGAGTGATATACAATGAAGAAAGAAAGATTTCATGATTTTTTATACAATAAAAGAAAAATACTCTATTTTTTCCTCAAAACAGAGTTTTGAGAAAAAACACATTTTCAAACACTTGGCAATGAAATTTATTGACATTGAAACCTCCTCATGGCCTGCTGGTAATTATTGGACACTTTGAAACATTTTTTGACCAAACCCTAATGAAACCCTAGACCTAATTGAAAATGAAACCCTAAAGACAACCTTTGCAATATTTAAGATAAAAAGAAGACTGTATATGCTTTTTAATAAACAGACATGAGCCAGTAGGTAGATAACATGAGGGAAATTGTAGGAATGCCACTACCATCAGATGATCCATGCACCTAATGGAATGCAAATGACTGGGCGGGACACCTAATATGAAATGCAACAAGAGGATTTGATCTCTGACGGAGGGATGAAAATACCGACTCTAACATTGGCTCCAATGGGGATGGTAGCTCCTTGGAGGTGCCAAGAACTACAGATCTCCGGGAAAGCAGGCAGTGCCTTCATCCATTGGGCTATGAAGTCAATAACTTCGATAAAACAAAACAAAACTCTTGACTTAAAGACTCAATTTCAGGACTGAACGTGACTCAAATTGACCCATTTTCAAGACTAAAATTGACCGAAAGACCTGACTCTAACAGACCAAACCAAAACTGAAACCAAACCTCAACTTTATAGCCTTCACCTCGGGCCCCAAACTGAAGAATGAAAACAACACATTCTTGCAATGGAATTTAAACAAACCGGTATATACAATGATGAATAGGACAATAGAAAACAGTTCACACAATATACCATTTGAGGAGCCGACCATTGATCGGCCTGCCAGGATAGTCTTCGCTATTCAGCTCTTGCAAAAGGAAAAAATTCTGGCCCCGATGTGCAGCAACCTTGTATGTTCCTTTCCAAATATTTTCAAATTCGTCGTGCTTACCCTTCTCTTCATTCCTTGCATCCCATTTCAATACTATGTCTCCGATTTCAAACCTGTCCGTCTTTGCTTTCCGGTCATATATCCTCTTAATTCTTCCTGCAGCTTGGAAGTGTTATGAAATACCTCCTCTCTAGTTTGCTGTAAATGTATCATTTGATTGATTCTCCGCTGCAAACTATCATCCTTGCTGCCAGCTTCTTGCAATAGTTTAACCATCGGGACAGCCAAAGAGGTCGGGAAGACTGTGTCCATGCCGTACACAAGCTCAAAAGGAGACATGCCGATAGATTTCTTTTGACTTACCCGGTCTGCCCAAAGTGCATTGACTAGCTTTTTGTGCCAACTCTTCTTGTTAGTTTCCAGCAGCTTTTTGATGATGTTGACAAGAGATTTGTTTGAGGATTTAGCCAAACCATTGCCTTGTGGGTAATAGGTAGTCGAATTCCCAAAAGTGATTTGATACTTATGACAAAAGTCAATCATTCTTTTCTATTTAAAGGCTACTGCATTGTCAGTGATCAACTTATTTGGACATCCAAAATGAGACAAAATATTGTTTTCAAGAAATGAGATAATTACCGAATCGGTGGCTTGCCTTGTAGGAATTGCCTCTATCCATTTGGTGAAATAATCCATCGCTGTGAGGATCCACTTATGCTGTGCTGAAGAAGAAGGATGAATCTCACCAATAAAATCCAAACCCCACTGCTGAAATGGAGCGCTTACTTCAATGGGCTTGAGTGGTAAAGGCTGCAACTTCCGCTTACCTTGAAAAATTTGACATTCGTGACAGCTGGCCACTATTTTGTACACATCAACAAATAGATTTGGCCAATAATACCCCGCTCTCAAGATTTTATTGGCTGTTTTCTTCCAGAAAAGATGGCCTCGCAATCTCCTTTGTGAAAATCTTCCATAACTTGTTTTTCCTCTTCTTCTACTAAACAATTCAGCAGGACACCACCGGGATCTTTGCAATAAAGTGCACCATTCATGATACAAAATTTTGCAGCCTTCAATTTCAGTGTCCTAATTTTATTCTTAGCCATTCCAGGAGGTGCTGACAGATTTTGGAGTACAGAAACAATGTCCGAATACCAAGGAGAAAGGAGGAAAATTTCTGATACCTGAGTGGGCAGATTTTTTTCATCTTCCTCAGACATAGCAGCAATTAGATTAATGTCCAAGGCGTGCAGATTTGACTCAACCATGAGTTTAGCCAGCCCCTGTCCTTTAATGAGCTTCGTCGGTTTGATTTCCACATCATATTCCAGCAAGGCAACAATCCATTTTCCTCTCCTTCCCTCCGGATCTGTTTGCACTAGGACATCTTTGACAGCAGCATTAGGAACATAAGCAAGGATGTGAGAATGCAAAATATAAACCCGAAAATATTTCAATGCTTTTACCAATGCAAGGGCCTGTTTTTCAATAATATTATACTTCAATGCCACATCCCTTATGGTCTTGCTGAAGAATGCAATTGGTTTCTCGAGCTGGTCCCTTTTCTGCATCAAGACCGCGACCATAGTATGATCCGAGGCAAAGGAAAACAAAATAAAATCCTGAGTATAGTCCGGGCTGATCAAAACCGGAGCTGAAGAAAGAGCTAATTTCACCAAATTAAAAGACTTAATTGCTTCCTCGGTCCACCTTACTGCACTATCCTTTTTCAGCATGTTTGTGATTTCTCTTAAGTGTTCTGCAAGATTGGGCACAAAGCTACATAAGAAATTGATCTTACCATTGAAGGATTGAATTTCTTTCTTACTTCGTGGGAAATCAATCTTTTGAATGGCCTCCACCCAAGCTGGATCGATGCGTATGCCCTCCTTTGAGATAATATGCCCGAGAAGCTTACCTTCATCCATGGAAAACAAGCTTTTCTTTGGATTGAGCGAGATGCCATACTTCCTACACCGCTGAAAAATAGTCTTCAAATGATAGAGGTGCTCTTCATCTGTATTAGAGAAAATTGTTAAGTCATCAAGATAAACAACTAGAAAAACATATTTTTCATTGGCAAATGCTATATCCATCGCCCGCTGAAAGGTTGCACCAGCATTTTTCAATCCAAACGGCATCTTCACATAATGAAAAGTTCCCCATGGAGTGGTGAACGCTGTTTTGTCACGATCATCCTCATGGACTAGAATTTGGTTATAACCCGAATAACCATCGAGTAGTGACATCCGAGATGCTCCAACTACTCACTGAAGTATGTGATCCATCTTGGGCAATGGATAGTTGTCTTTCAAGGAAACTTTGTTCAGATTTCTAAAATCAATGCATAACTGGATCTCACATGTTTGCTTGTGGATGGGCACCAAGTTTGAAATCCAATCTGAAAATCTTATGGGGACTATGATACCAGCTTTATACAACCTATTCACTTCCTTCTCGATTGAGGGCAGCAGCTTTGGATTTATTCTTCTTAGCTTTTGGCGAAAAGGCTTTTGATTTGGCTTGATTAGGATCACATGTTGAATTATGCTCGTGTCATATGCCTTCAAATCTGAATAATCCAAAGCGAATACATCAGTAAAAGATGATAACAAACTGATATACTTTGCTTTTACATGTGGGGGCAATGCTTTTGATAATTTCACCATCTTGGAATTTTCAGCTGATCCTATGTTCACGTCCTCAACTCCTTTTTTGGTTGGTAGCAAAGTCGATTTTCTAGCCACATCGTCCTGATCGAAGAGCTCCTCTAAAGGTATTAGACCTTTAGGAATGATGTTGTCTTTGAGCTGCAAAAATTCCATCTGATTGACTCCCATATCCTCATCACCATCATCATATTCCATATCAATAGAAATGTCCTTGAATTTACCTTTATTTTGCAAAAATTCATTGATCTCATCATCATCTTGGAACACTTGCCAATACCTTTGATTGTCGGGGACAGCCGGGCGATGCTTCACATGAATCTCAAACTTGTTGTTTGAATTCATCGGAATTTTCAAATTGCTTGCTGCTGTTGCAAGTGAATCTGCAATGACATTCTGAGCACGGGGCACACAAGTTATAGTGTAATCAGAAAAAACCTTCAAGATATCCAACACCGCATTGCGGTAGGCCCGCATTCGAGGATGCTGAGCTTGGTATTCGCCTTTCACCTTCTTGATAACTAACTCAGAGTCGCCATACACTGAAATCCTCTTAGCATTTAATTTTCTAAGAACTTTCAAACCAGCAATCAAAGCTTCATATTCAGCCTCATTGTTTGAACAGTCAAAAGCTAGTTTATAAGAGTAGACCCTTACATTGCTTGGCACTTTGTTTGGGGTGAAAACTGGGCTGTGTATCCAAATACCAATTCCAGCACCTTCCCTTCCTACCGCGCCATCAAAGTCCATGCTCCATAGGCCTATTTCATCCTCTTCCAAATGCTGAAATTCTTTTTCTTTTCCTTGCTGTCCATCAATATGTTGCTGTTGTCGGACTGCTAATTGCTCAGCGATGCCATCAAACAAAGGAATTTTGCTTTGATAATCGGCGGGCATATCATCCAAATTTTGAGGCAGTGCAAGAGGTGCAAAACGAGCAGCCATTTCTCTTGGTGGATTTGCAATCGGTCTTGGAGATGTTGGGGGAGTGGGTGGAGCTGATATATGGGGGGTATGAGGAGGTGTATGCAGAGGTGAAGCAATCTTGGATATTTTAGGAGTAGAAGGAGTAGATGGAGGCGATACTACTGCAGATTTTTTATCAGAAATAGTAGGATGCACAGGAATGGTAGGAATGAAAGGAGGTTCGGTGGGAATTCTTGAACTAGACGCAATTGCAGATGACCCAAGGGTTGCAGAAGCGGTCTCTAAGAAATCAGCAATGTTAGAAGCAAAAATTGAAGTCTGAAGCTGATTCAAGATATAATCATCAATAGATTTATTGGCCCTTTCAATTTCAAGATTTCTAACAAACTCAGGTTTTAAAGCAGTTGAAGCAACAACGCTTTCAGATTTGGTTTCAAACAAAGACAACTCAAACTGCTTATCAAACTCAATATCCTCAAGATACTCAAAACCAACAGGACACAATTGAGCTTTGAACACGGGAATAATAGAACTTCCTTGGCGAACGATTCTTGGAATAAGATTGGGATTTTCATAAACAGGAGGGGGATCAGGATCCGGATTTGCTTTGGTATGTCTTCTGGAAGCCAGTGTGCTATTATTGCCAAGAAATCAAATGGACATTAACAACTTGTTCAAATTATCAAATCCTAGACTTATCATCCAAAATCTTAGAATTGTCAGATGTACTAGGGTGATCTGCAAGTTAGATACTCCGTTTATAAGACTAGACCGGAGATTGACTGAAGTAGCGTTTATCTACTTGTGCTAATGCAAAGAAAACACGTTTCGAAGGCTACTTGGCTAATCTTCAGGCTTCGTCTGTAGTTTATAAAACGAAGAATAACAACAAACAAATAAAATTCCCCAGTATGGTCGCCACTATGTTAGCACAGATTTACCTCAGGATGAAAAGGTAGGATCCAGGGCCAACATCAAACCACGCTCAACTTGGTAGCTAGCCCTACTAGGTCAGGAGAGGGCTCTCTCCGGGTCAATATCAACAAATAATGATCTATGGGGCTTGAGATGACTGAAATATCTTCTGATTTTAGGCTAGGTATATGTGAAAGAGAGTTGATTTGATAAAATAGTGTTTTGTTGGCTCAAAGGGAAAGGCACATTTTGGGGTTGTGGGGATTGAGGCTCAGTTCTGCAGAGATCTCAATGGGGCAAGGTAGGCAATCGTTTTGGCACTGAAATTTTAGTGAGATGGAAGGAATAGACAGGTGAGGCGTTGAAGAGGGCAAGAGCAATCATGGATCCTCCCCAAATAGCTAAAAACACCAAATAACTAAAGAAAACTTCAAGTAGAGCACTGCACTTTCAATGTGGCTCAAAGGGAAAGGCACATTTTAGGGTTGTAGGGATTGAGGCTAAGTTCTGCAGAGATCTCAATGGGGCAAGGTAGGCAATCGTTTTGGCACTGAAATTTTAGTGAGATGGGAGGAATAGACAAGTGAGGTGTTGAAGAGGGTAAGAGAAATCATGGATCCTCCCCAAATAACTGAAAACATCAAATAACTAAAGCAAACTTCAAGTAGAGCACTGCACTTTCAATGAATTCTACTTACACTCTTGTTTGTTTAGTTCAGAAGAAATAAGATAGATAATGGCATGCAATCACATAAACAAATTCACAATTTACAAAGAGGAGCATTTTACCAAGACAAATTGCCACATGAATCCCAAAGAGTGCTGCAAATCCTAGTCTTAATTCCTTAGCCAACATGAAAATATGAGTGTACAATGAAGCTCAATACTTTCTCAAGAGTCCAACCATGTTAATGACTGAAAAACAACATAATATAGACAAACATAGCTTATCCTTGCCTCTAGGGGTCGAGCTCACATGTTTAGGAGCTGATTCAACTGATTCTAAACTAAGAACTAGAAACTAGGCAACATAACAGCATGCCTCTAGAAACAAGGGAACTGATTCATTCAGTTTCAAACAACCTTTAAACTGATGAATCTACCTATACAAGTGAAAATATAACATATTTACATCATGATCCATCAATTTTCATCAAATTACATCATAAATTTTCCATTAGGAAAGTGAAAAAGTCAAACTAGGCAAAACTGGGCGAAAAACAGAGCAAAACTTGGTCAAACTGGCAATTTTTCCTCTATGCACCGCCCCTGATTCTCTATGCATCGCGCTTGTTTGGACCCACTTTTGGAGGCCTTCCCGATGTCCAAATGAGCTCTAGGTGTGCTTTCTAGAAAGGTCTACCTGTCTACTTTCCAACTCAAGTGGAATTTTTCAATTTGGCCTCCATTTGCCCCTCCAAAAGTCCATTCTCCCAACACTGCTTCCTGTGTGTCAAAATAGGGGTAGTGAGGTCATTTTTTGAGTGTTTTTGACCTTTTTGAGGGCTCAAAACCTGCCCAAATTTCTTGGCCATAGGTAGGAAAGTGTAATTTTGCATGCCAAATCCAAAAATGCTGAGTTTTTGTGATTTGGAGGCCCCTAGCAAAAGCGAGCGCCACGTGGCGCGGCACATAGGGCAGAAAAACCTTTTTTTTGTGCCAAAAATTTTCAAAATGAAAAAATTGCTCCAAATTTCTTGAAATTTGGGCTGAGTCTTCTCTATCAAGCATGATGTTGGGCCAAGGAAGCCTCAACCAAGATCTGAAGTCCTTCATCCTCTTTTTGTCTCCTTGATGCTCTCTTCAACTTTGCTTTCAAACTCTTGATTCTCGCTTGGCACACCAAGTTCCGGGACAAGTAATGATATGACACGTTTCTAAGCATATTATTTTGATTGATGGACTTCTCCAGCTTCCTCCTCAAGTGGAAATTGACTCTTTCAAGCCATGACTCCCTATCGGCATTGATCTCTTGCTCCAATGAAGTGAATTCCACCCTCCTCCTTTGGGCAGCTTGGCGATTCTCCAGAATGTTTTGCAACTCCATAATCACCTGCTGGTCCTCAAGCGGCTTATTCCTCTGCTCCAAGTACTGTATAGTCCATTGAGCTCGATCCAAGTTGGTAGACAAGGCATCAATGTCCGCTTGCAGCTCCTTAATTATTTTTCTAAGATTTGTGCTTTACGGGCCCATATCAGTATCATCACCCTCAATGAGGATGAAATCAATCTCCCGCTCACCTGATGGTCCTTCCTCCTGTAGTGGCCTCTTGCCTTAGTCCTGAACCTGCTGTGCTGATGATGGAAGCGAGGCCCCTTCCACCTCGGGTGGAGATAACACTCGCTTTATTGCTGCAAACAACCGTCTAGTGCCCTTCTGATAGGTGATTAACACTGGCACACTAGCGGTCTGTGTCTCATGGCCCTCATGCTGATAGGAAGGTCCACCTACCTCACGCCCAACCTCTGAAGGTCCCTGTGAAGCTCTGAAAAACTCGCAAGAGATGAAGTCATCCTAAGTGATGCCCTGTAAACCAAGCTGATGAACGACCACAATTTTGATGAGAGCAAAATGATAAATACTGTCGAACTGCTGTTGAGGGGTCTTGTGCTGCACAAGGAGGGTCATATTCTCTATGTCTCGGCACATGAAGTAAGGGATGTTCATCATCCGTACCCGGGTAAAATGCATCAACAACCTGATATGATAAGAATATAAGCGAGAGAACCGGTCCTCACAGCTGAAATACTTCATGATGAGTTTCATTAAAGGAGCATATTCATCTTTGAGGTACCGAAAAGGAAACACTCTCTTGAGTTGTCTCAAAAAGTCGGGCTTGATGTACGGTTCATAATGCTACCGGTCAATTTTTTGCCTCTTGTTCCATGGCTCTCCAATGTTAGGTATGCCGGTTGCTAATGAAATGGATTCTAGTGTTAATGTGAAAGTGACACCAACTAGAGTGGCTTGATCATCATGTAAATGCATCACAAACAAACGAGCCAACTCATGATGAAACTGAATATTAGCAACCTTCTCACAAAATTCATAACATGGCTGATGGTGGAAACAAAAGATGGCAAGAGGGCAGGCCTGTAACTCAGCAAGAGTGGTTGGTTCTTCTCTGATATGTTTTCCAACTCTATGAGGCCTCCTGGGTACATGTCCCTCTGTGGGTGAGTCACTTTGGGTCTCCTCTTCATAATCATATGAAGGATCATATGCCATGTCTGCTGGTAAATAAAATTCCTTGGAGAAGTAAACTGTCTTGAACTAGTTTTGGTGATGTGTTTACCTCTGCCACCAAGGGAAAACAGTGAAATGAGGGACTGTAAAGGGAGGGAAAAATAGTGGAATTAGGGACTATTGAGGTAGGGTTATTTAAGGGAACAAGGAATGAGACTGTAGTTTGGGGAGTTTTAAGTATGAATCTAGGGTTTGGGAATTTACAATTGGGATTTTGGGAAAGAGAACTTGGGATAGTGGATTAGTGAATTTAGGGGGTAGGGGAGCTTAGGGAATAATGAAATCAATGGGAAAAATGGGATAAGGGAGTGATGGAGGAATGATAGACTTGGTAGCAAAATAGTTAATCAAAACCCTAGGCATCAAGTTACTTTGAGGAATTTCAAATGGTAGGGTTTGATTGTTTTTTAAACACTCACCATTCATCAACCACCATAACATAAACACCAAATTTGGATAAACAACAGAGGTGGAGGCTCTACCTACTTGGAACAAGACAAATTCGTGTGTTTTTGGCGATTTGAGCGAATTCTGGAAGTTTTCGGGCTCTCTGGCTGTGTGTGCCGTGCATCCAGCCCAATGCATCGTGCCCCACGTATGTGCCGCGCCCTTGCAAAATAACACAGGGGTTTGAGGCCAAGTGCGCTGCGCCTCCTGCCCAGTGCGCCGCGCCGGTAACTTGCAACGATTTTCACCCAAACTTCCTCTTACTCACCAAAATCACTTTGCCTTGCTTCTCTTTGCTCTTGGAGTGAAAATGAGCTTCAACATTTGGAGAAATGATTTATACATGGAGCTTTTCAAATTTAATTTTGCCAAATCCACTTTCATAATGTTTTACAAATGACTTTATTTCAAACTCTGTTTTTTTGGACTTTTTCACTTCTTTTAAGTTTTGTGATGAACTAAATGACCAAAGCTTTGCTTGTTTTGCAGGTGTTGGAGCTTCTGGGGCTAAGGAAAGAAAGCAGGGTGCAGATGGAGTGATATACAATGAAGAAAGCAAAATTTCATGATTTTTTATACAATAAAAGCAAAATACTTTGTTTTTTCCTCAAAACAGAATTTTGAGGAAAAACACATTTTCGAACACTTGGCGATGAAATTTATTGACATTTAAACCTCCTCATGGCCTGCTAGTAATTATTGGACACTTTGAAACATTTTTTGACCAAACCCTAATGAAACCCTATACCTAATTGACAATGAAACCCTAAAGACAACCTTTGCAATCTTTAAGATAAAAAGAAGACTGTATATGCTTTTTAATAAACAGACATGAGCCAGTAGGTAGATAACATGAGGGAAACTGTAGGAATGCCACTACCGTCAGATGATCCATGCACCTAATGGAATGAAAATGATTGGGCGGGACACCTAATATGAAATGCAATAAGAGGATTTGATCTCTGACGGAGGGATGAAAATACCGACTCTAACAGGTCCAACTTGTTAAAGAATTTGGCACCATGCAGTTCATTAAGTAGATAATCAACTATGGGGATGGGAAATTTTTTCTTGATAGTGAGGTTTTAAGGGCCCTAAATTATGGACACATGCGCCATTCACCATATTTATTTAGAACCATGACCACCAGAGATGAATAAGGGTTGGTGTTGGGACAAATAACACCAACTTCGAGGATTTCCTTGATGATTTTTCAATTTCATTCTTTTGGGCAAAAGGATATCGATAGGGGTAGGCATTTAGTGGTTGGGTACCCGGAAGCAAAGGGATGATATGATCATATTCACCTCTAGAAGGTGGGAGATCCTTAGGTTTGTCAAAGACCCACTGGTGGCGATCCAATACATGTTGCATATCAGGATGAATGGGAGGAGGAGTGGATTCAATGGCATGAATGGCATTAAATTGTGTTACTATCCCATGATGGCCCTTTTTAAAAATATTCTCCATTCGATGCGAGCTGATGATAGTAGGAGCACCTGCTTGGAGTCCCCTCAGTGTATGAGTGTGGTCATTCTGCTTAAAGTTCATATATAAATCTTGTAAGTCCATTGTGATAGGGCCCAGTGTGCGGATCCATTCAACACCAAGGACAATGTCACAACTGCCCATTTCAATGGCAAACATGTGGGTTTTGAGGTGATAATCCCCCATTTGAAGCTTAATATTTTCACAGTGGCCTTCACATTTCATGGTCCCCCCATCAACGATAAGGAATTGGAAATTAGATACCACCCCAACAAAACAATGAACTACTTTCGCTACTCTCTTATGGATAGAGTTAATCGTGTTTCCACTATCAATCAACACCACTACTAGCCGATGTTTAAAAAAACCTTGGATTTTGAGAGTCCAGGGAGAAGAAATGTCGGCCAGGGCATGGAGTGAGATAATTGTCTCATCTTGCGTAGCTGGAGTATTAGTGTCCGGGGTTGTTAGGGTTCACCCTCTTCCTCCTTAGTCACTTGAGTGGATGGAACTTCATCAGTGGAGCTGTTTTCGGTAGCATTAATTTGAAAGGATTTTGTTTCGTTGCATTTATGTCTTAGGGAGTATTTGTCATCATAGTAGCAACAGAGTCTTTGTTTCCTTCTTTCAGCGACATTTTTTGAACCTTAAGTGTTTGGGTTGGGCCTATATCCAAGGTGGGACGTGCCCGTGGGATGGAATTTAGACGATTGGATTGGGCATTTAAAGTGACTTATACCTATATGACCTTGTTGCATGCTTCCAACTAAGTAGCTGGTTGATGAACTTAGACATGGGCTTGGATGGCTTCCTTTAAGCCGCTGTTGAAACATTCCAAGTAAAAGGCATCTCATAGTCCTTCAGTTTGGATGGCCAGTTTTTCAAAGGCTACAATGTAGCCCGTACTGTACCCATTTCCTGAGCTTAGTGAGATGACCCAAAATGTGAGATTCTCGATCAAAGTAGTCACAAATGGATTTTGACAACATGTTCCAAGTTGGTCCCCCTGGATATCATTTTTTATGCCACTGCCACAACTGCCATCACTCTTAGTCCAAGTAAAGAGCTCCCACATATAGTTTAGTTTCGTCTTACTAGATATTAATAAGGTAGAAATATTGTTCCATTTGTGCCACCCATACTGTCGGGTTAGAGCCATCAAATTTGTACATGTCTAGCTTAGGTGTCGAGTGGCTCGAATATTGGTGACCTGCATGGAAATGAATGTGATAGTTGGATTATCCTTCTACATGTGCATTAACACTATCTACTTACCTCACGAGTTCTCGAGACATCTGTAGGGCCGCCAATGCTTCTATGATTTTGGTGGCAAGGGATGCTTGTAAGTCATTGATTTTTTTCTTGAGGGCTTAGAATCTCTCCACTTCCTTTTCTACAGCCATAACTTGAGACCTGGTACCGTACATACACTAGCTCCAATCAAATTTTGAGCTTACTTAGGAGTACTATCATTGGAAAGAGGGTAAGCTCAGGAGTCTAGTGATGTGGGTCACTTGAATTGGTGTCTAGAAAAATTTGGGACCCCATGATAATTGGGGGCTTATAGGTGAATGGTACCACTGTGATTAGCTCTTCATCTTGAATATTATAGGCTAGGTCTCTTACAAGCCCATGATGGCCCCAGACTTGTTTTTTTTTTCTTACTCCGAAAGGAGTTTTACTTTAGCTGATCAATATTGTGGTGGTCTAAATCCAAAATGCTTGATACTGCCAAATATCCTGTGAAAATCGGGCCCAGACTGTAGTAATAGAAACCCCAAAGTCTTGGAATTACAATATGTGCTGCAACAATCTTATCTGGACTATGGTGGCCAAAACCCTCACTACACAAAGAGTGTAATCTATGCTGTGAAAACCCCAGTTACTGAATCTAATTTGTATTATAGTGGTAGAACCCCAACTATTGGATATGATCTGTACAATGGCGATCGAACCCCAACTGCTGGATCTGATATGGGTGAAAAGGTAGGGGTCAATCTTCAAATAACTGAGGGAACTATGGTTACAAAGGAGTGTCAGGTGCTACAAATTGTGATATACATAGGGGCCCAACAATAGTACTTGACCCAGACTTTCAAAGCGCTAACTAAGGAGGATATACTATACCCTTAGCCATATTACCCGACTACCCTATTGTACATGCGAGTAATATCCCTGAGTGTTTTTCTCAGTGTACTATAGAAACAAGACAACCGACGACTTATCTAAGGTTAGGTTTCAGGTTATCCCAGGGGGGCTTTTGATGTACACAATAGTACGTGGAAGTGCAGCTTGTGAGCGGTTCTGTCTAATGCACTACTAATCAAAGGGGTATCCACAGGGGTTACAAGGGAGTCCAATAAGCATGACCTCCTCTTTTATTTCATGCATCCATGCCTCCCCAAATCTATAGGTTTATGCACTCAATGACAGATCTCGTGGTTTAAAGATGCCATAACAGGTCTCTAGACTAAAAAACAATTATGTGAAAATTGGAGGTACAACTCACCCTAGAAAGTGATATGATACCAATTTCTATGCACTTTACCCATGAGAATAACAGAATGCCAAAAATATGAAACAATGTTTCCAGAAACACAAAAATATCACATGAATTGAGAGAAACTACAAAGATATTTTATTATTCAAAAGAAAAATACAATAGTCACTTGCCTCTTCAAGGGGGCAACCTCCAACAATGAAAAGCTCAATTACAATAAGACCCGATGATTCTTCCCTTGCTATCTATTACTATTTATAACTTTATGACATATAAAACCCTAACTACTAGTGGTCCCTTGCATAATACATGTTAACCACTTAATTAATTAACTATGCCCCATTTATAACTAATTGTGGTCCCTTTTCTATAATGTGGGTCAACCATTTACAATTATTATTAATGTGGATAACCACTTACGAGCTTTATTGACTCAACTAACTAACTATGACTGTAACTAGGTCTTTTGGGCTTAACATAAATAAAGGGGTTAGGTTTGGACCCTAACATAGAGCCTATCATTGGCACCACCTCTTGAACACAGAGGTTCTCATAGCGATGGCATATTGGGTACTTGATATTGGGCACAAGAGCGAACATTTCAACCAATAAATGTGTTGCACATAATGTTGTCATTGATGACATCAAGTGCCATTGGTGTCTAAGACAATAGTTTTGTCATTCATGAGTCAAAGAAAGTAGTATGATAACTAGATATCTTGCATGCCCTCATTAGGTGAAGTCAAAAAAGGTGTGAAGTTTATTGAAATAGGTATGAAGTTTATTGAGTTTTTCACAATGTTGTGATGCCCTAATGATCCTATAAACAACATGGTTCATTATTCCTCGTTAAGACATTTCCAACAGTATATCCCACTCTAAAAATATCCTCCTAGATGAGAGGTTATGGTCATTTGAAAATCAACATTATTTGAGGGTCCAAAACTATAGGGAAAAATCCTCCAAATATCAATACATTAAACAATGTGCATCTTCTAAGTGAATCATGGTTCAATGGTTAATTCAATGATAATTATTAACAAAACATGCATGTTGTTTAATGATGTTAAATATTGGGCATCTTTCATTAGATCTAATGGTGATCACGAGCGTGAACGATTGATGAAAATGAAAGATGCACAACACTTAACAGACCATTGAGATGATGACATGTGGTAGAGGTTGATAGAATAGAGGAGGTGATGTCAACAAATGATGTTAGCAAGGTGGCATGGTACCACCAAGCATTGCCTTATGGTAGGTGGATTTGGCGCATTTTGATTGCTTAAAAGTTCAAATATGGGTGACACATGGCACCCCTTATGGGTTGCTACATCGCATGATGGTGTCATGCTAACCTGATCATGCAAATGACCATGGACCCCTAGGGACTAGGTCACATGGCATGGTAATATGGGGTAAGAGGCAAGTGCTACAGGTCTGTTGTATTGGACATGGATTAAGATTAAGATTTTATGGTTGAATCTCTAAGCCTGGGGTCCTCATATTTATATAGATAAATATATAGGATCAAGCTCCATAACACACAAATTCAAGAGAATGAAATCATAACTAGTTCTATGATGAATAATCTTCATTGTTAATTGGTTCCGAGTGTAATTAGTTGACAATGTTGGTGGATCTTTGTTGATAATGGTCTACATTTAAGCCCATTGGGCATTGTTTTGCGTCGAGCTCAAAAGGGTATCGTTCTTTGTTGCAACAATGTTTTGTATCAAGCTTAGAGGGGTGTTTTTCTTTGTTTTGTGCAAAGCATTAAGGGTCATCATCATTTTTGTTGCAGTGTGGTTTGGATAGAGCATGAGGGGCATTGTCTTGCTTGTTGCAATGTGGTTTGGTCGAGCCTGAAGGCATCATTATTCTCTTTGCATTGTAGTTTGGCCAGAGCCCAAGGGGCATCATCATTCTTATTGTAGTGTGGTTTGGACAAAGCTCAAGGGGCATCAATTTTGTTGTTGCAATGATTTTTTGGCCAAAGACCGAGGGGCATCGTCGTTCTTGTTGTAGTGTTCTTTGGCTAGAGCCCAAGGGGCACCATCATTCTTCTTGCATAGTGGTTTTACCAGAGCCTGAGGGGCATCACTATTCTTGATGCAACGTGGTTTTTCCAGAGCCCGAGGGCCATCATAGTTTTTGTTGCAGTTTTGTTTCATTGAGCCCAAGGGGCATCATTATTCTTGTTGCCGTGTTGTTTGGTTGAGCCCGAGGGGCATCATCATTCTTATCGCAGTGTTTTTTGGAGCCCAAGTGGCATCATTATTATTGCAATATTGTCTCTTACAAAAGCCCAAAGGGGCTTCTTCTCTTTGTATTGTCTATGGCTTGAGCGTAGAGGGCATTGCTTTGAAAGTTTATGGCACAACACAATTGACATTGTATGATTACAAGTTGACACACATGGGAAATGATATGAAACTAGCTCACAAAAAGATAGAATTGATAGATCAACACCTTAGAATTCAGCCTCTTCGAGGGGGCAACCTCCTTTACATTACACAAATGAACAATTCTTGGATGATACAAATGACAAAACCTCCTTTCTATATATAGGAGTTTAAGGGGTCACAATATAACCAAGCCGACCTAACAATAATAACATAAAGGCACAAAAATAACAATAGTGGGATTCTATGGGGCACAATAATAACAATAAGGGATACAATGACAATAGTAATGGGGGAATCACTAGTATTATAGGGACCTAACATGCCCCTCTCCTTAAAAAAAGTGTTTTCCTCAACACTTGAGTAGTTCCGGATGCTTCTGTATAAAATTCTCATCCTCCCATGTGGAATCTTCAACGGGTAAGTTCTTCTACTTGATGAGATACCCTGAAATTGATCGATTTCGTAGCTGTCAAGTTCTTGTTTCTTTGATTGCTTCAGGTTCCAATATGATTTTTCTTTCCTCATAAAGTTCTAGCAATATTGTTTGAATGAGAATCTTGTCACCTATAACCTTCTTTAAGCATGAAACATGGAAAACTGGGTGCACTCGGGAAGCTGTAGGAAGCTCCAACTTGTATGCCATAGTACCTATCTTTTGCAACACCTTGTACTCACCATAATACTTTGGTGATAATTTATTATCCTTCTTAGCTTGCTTGAGGGACATTTGTTTATATGGTTTTAGCCGTAGGAATACCCAATCACCTACATCAAAACTTATTTCACTGCGATGTTGATCTGCTTGCTGTTTCATTCTATTATGTGCCAAGGTGAGGCTATCCTTTAAGAGTTGGAGAACTTGTTGCTAATGCTCGATGTGATCTTACATTGCTTGTGTTTTTTCAATTTAGAATGTCCTAAATTTCTACATTAATTATCAATCCGGGAGTCGTAAACTGATGAAGTGTGGCGCACTATATGTGCAAGACAACGTCTTTCTTACTTTTTATTGTTTTCAATTATATCTTGTATTTGGGGGCTTTATCTTGGTTTGTCTCCTAATGTAAATGGAAATCCTATTCCTAAGTTTTAAGAATACTTTAGAAGGCAAGTATGGGTGATCCAGGTGGATATTGGTGGCCACCTGCCAGGTCCACCTGGACCCCCACCATTGTCTTTCTCAACATTTTCAGTTTCCTTAATTGTAGCACAGTTTACTATTTTTAGCAGTTTTTCGGGTCCTGAACTTCCGGAGCCGTTTTGAGGCCCTAAACGACGTTTTTTTGGAATTCTGGGGCAACCGAGCCCTATTGTCGCCTCCCAAAGTGGTAGTACTCGGATAGATCTTTCTAACGAGCTATCGTACGCGTCAAACGGAGATCGTATGCCAAAGTTACGACCCCGGGAAATTGATGTACCAATTTACCCAAACGGGGCCCACAATTTGGCGTTTCATCTTCTAGGGTTAGGTTTCGGTATGTGAAGGGTTTTCCATTGTTTCTCAACAATAAATAGGCCTTCGAGCCTCATTGTAATACAGTTCAGAGGCATGTAGCCATCACATCTCTTCTCAGAGATAAGCTACCATCGCCCTAGCTAGTTTATTGCCATTTCTGTTTGTAAGCATATGTCAGTATTTTCCATTAATGAAATGAAGTATTATTTCCACTGCATCTTTGTGTATATGGTTATCTCTGTAATTTGTTGCGTTCCTGTTTAAATCTGGATCAATGGGTATAGATTTTAAGGCAATTATGTCCTTTATGATGACTTCCAGAACTTAACACTTCAGAGGATCTCAAAACATGCTAATGATGAAATTAATACTTGAACAAGAATGTAAATGTGCAGCTATTTGAATCAAACAAGTGATGAACTATTGATAATGAAATATCTATCTCTGCCGCTCATTTTAAATACATAAATAAAAGTATAGCTATTGCACTCAAACAAATCAAAAACTGCAAACTAATAAAAGTGAAACCAATTCACTTCATTTATAGTCCGATAGCTCGCCAAGTAGCTTTTTGGGGTTAAGCCATGGCTCTGGAGATAACGTCAATAACATGAGGAATTGATATCTAAATTAACTATCAATAGCAAATGAATACGACTGAAATCAAAGCATAACTGAATTGAAAGCTAAGAAAAACAAAGTCAGGAGAGAGGTCAATCTCATGTCACTATTTACTGCAAAAATTGTATGAAAATGCCCAGGCCTATCCTAACCTGAAACACACTGATCAGTGTTAGCAAAAATATACAACGCTTGGAAAATCATGTACAGGAATGAAACATTAACACCATAACTGAAATGTGAAATATACACAAGTGAACAAACTACGAAATATCTACAATGGAAATAAAACAACAACATATGAAAACTTTACAGAAATAAAGAACGAAACCTTAGCCAGCAGGGGCCCTCTGCACGGCCTTGGTTAACACGCTGTCAATCCGAGATTATGCTCACACAGTCATATAAAACAGAGTCTTATTATATTGCAAAACAGAGGAAGGATCCTCTCGTTACCACAACAGGACCAGTGTCACGGCACAATACATAAACTTAACAACAAGATTACATCAACAAAAACTAGCTACATGCGTTTGCAAACGTGTTATTTATAAGGGAAATTACATAACTGTTTTTCCTATGGAACTCCTTCAGCAAAAGACACATAAAAAGACAACATCCGTGAGCTTAGCATGTTGGTTGCCATGATCATTCAATCTACCAAAAGGTGGCTGTTGGATTTGCATCATGGAGGCAGTCTATAGCTGTCAAAATGAATCCATGGATCTAGGAACGGTCTCAGACCCTTTTACGTGCTGAAATAGAGACTTGTTTGCCGTAGGACTCCTTGTTTGACCACCGTTTGACCACGGCTTTCCTCTACGAATCTGGCTAAACCAATAGGACCTGGTCCATGTCTAGATCATTTCTGACCTGCCTGCGTGCCTTGTTTTTCTTGCTGACACGTGCAACCTAGAGATCAACAAAAACAGCTGCGGAATCTCAAGTCAGCTGTGGAAAGTGGCTGCATTCCGCAGCTGATGAGAAAAATCTAAGTCAAATAGAAAACACAAAAACATAGTTAGAAAACCACTTCAATTCACTCTCAGAATCAATAAGTAATGATCTTTGATATCTTGTGAGGCACCGGTGAGGGGAAAAAGTCTAGAAAAGTGTGTAGAAGAGATGTAGTTTCAGGGCTCAACATATCCCCACTGTGAAGGTGTTGCATGTCCTCATGCAACCAAAAATATGACCATCCTCCCTTCAGTTCATGTGTTCTGAGACCTCTTCTAACACATCCAGCCTTATTTTCTTTTTTATTGGTACCACTGTCATCCTAGGCTTCCTCATTAGGCACTTGAATTTGAGGTTGATGAGAGCTCTACTCAACCTCCTACTCTTGTTCTTCAATTTTCTATTTTTCTTCTGCCACAGCCCAAGATGCAACATGGTGTTGTCGTGAATAATCTTATCCAACCTACTCTGTTCTTTTAATGTTTCATTTTCTCTTTTGATGTGTCTATTTAGGACCTCCAGTTCAAAAACTTCCTGTTTTAGTGATTGGATTAGAGCTTCCTGGGATGTATTAGCCTGGGCAGATTAAGTGCCTTGATCTGTGGCAGTGTTCTCCAACGAATCTATATAATCATACATTTCCTGCTGGGTTGGATCTATCTCAGGTGTAGTCTTTCTTGGGCTGTCCCCAAAATCTGGTTGAGAAGGACTCATCTCAAAATTTGGCTGAGAAGGACTGATCTCAAAATCTGGCTGAGAAGGACTGATCTCAAAATTTGGTTGAGGAATAGGAGTATGGTGTGGGCTACGGCTAGGAGGGATTGCTGGAGGCTGTTCCGGTGTTTCCCCTCCTAAATCAATGAAGTGGGGCTGTTTAGTTTGTACTTTCCTCAGTTTTCCTTTAAGTCTGGAACTCCTCCTTAGATTTTGTGAGCTAGTGTCTCCTTTCTCCACACTCTGTTTTTCTTTCCCTTTTCTCTTTGCTGCAGCTGATTGTTCATGAGGTAAACTAGTCTTTCACAGAGTATTTGGTCCTCTTCTGAGGAAGGTTCTGGGGTTTGATAGATAGCTTCAATATTTATTTTCCCCTTGAGTTTTATTTGCTTCCTAACCTCAGTTATTTCCTTCCTACTTTCAAACAACTTCTCTTCCTTATTAGTTTCTTTAGCTATGTTAGTAGGAGTGTCCTGAATTTTCACACATGTTTTCCTTCTCCTACTTTTCCTTGCTGAGCTACTCTCGGGTATTTCAGGTGGATCCTGAAAGAAGTTTCTAATCAAGAACTGTTCCCAGGTGTCTTTCTTTGCCTTCAATTGTTTTTCAATCAAAATTTTTACAAGGCCGTGATGGTACAGGTGGGGGTCTATGTCCTCCAGATTATTTTGTACAGTTATGGACATCTTTTTCAGGATATTCAATAAAAATTAAGGCAAATTGATGGTTTGATTTTCTAGAAAATTCATTAGCAACCGGATGTGGTACATATACATGGACCTAAATCGTCTTTCACATGTAATAAATTTCTGGATTATCAATAATAGACTAGTCCACTTTTCCTCTAAAGCAGAGACAGGGATTCCAAGTTTGAAAATGGTTATATCCATACCTTGATTGTGTAGGATAATTCTCCAGGCCCTCTCATCAAAGTTTTTGTTTTTGAACCACCGTTCCCCCTCTTGTGGGAGTTCCGTTGCTGCTGCGATAGATGCCTCTGTGACTGAAAATTTAAGATCTCCAACTTCAACTTCCACGCCATTAAAAGACCTCGCAAATGTCTTCATAACTTCTTTATTGTAACCTCTGAATTTTTGGATGAACTGTAGCCACTGTGCCTTCCTTAGTATGCTTTTTAATTGTGGATACCCCTCCATGAATTTAGGCCCTTCCGGTTATGCTCTTAGCAAAAGACCCATTTCTTCCTCCTGCTTTAAAATACGTCTGAGTGAGTAATGGATTGACGGAGGTGAAACGGCTTTGTTAGCGGGGAATGGAGAAGGTTTGTGGAGAAAAACCAGTAGTTGTAAACGAAAGAGCAGAGACAGGTAATGAGAATGAGTTCAAGGGGATGTAAACAGACCAGAAATAACAATGCAACTTCAATGGGATAGTATGGAAATAGAGTGAGCTCGGATTTTGAGATAGAAGGCTGCAGAATAGGCGTGAGCATGTTCTCAAAATGACTCCGGATTTGTGCGGCGGGGACGTGATCAAATAGATTACGTTCTCATAATTACCTGATTTAGCTGGTGGAATGTCAACGTACAAATAAACACGAGTTAAATTCGGAGGCGGATCATGAGGCCATTAAAAATTAATGCAAGGTTCGTAGAGGAATCATGTAAAGGCCATGGAGCGGTTATGGAAGCTATCAATGATAATCATTACACATAATGGAGCCATGGTTTCATAACTATATAGAATGTGCTTTAAAATGCTATTTGAAATGAATTTTGCTTACCTTAGAATCTTACTACTTCTGCTCACTGACCTTTGATTGGCTGCTTCCTGTTGGTACTTTAGGTGTTTTATATCTTCAACATATTTTCCTTTGTCATACCTGCATTTGGTTCCCATCATTATTTGGCCAACATCTGACTGTCAGTGCTGAATAATAGAGTGTTAGCTGCGGAATCAATCAACTAGCTGCAGAATCAGTTTTTAGCTGCGGAAGCCGAATTCAGCTGCGGAAAATGACACAGTGAACATATGACTGAATGGAGATGGATGGAAATGAATGATGATTGAGTGAATGATATATGAAAACTGGTCATAAAAGGAATTTTATTGGCGAAATGTGATGATGAAATGAAGTGAAGTGAAATGACATGAAACTATGAATAAAATGAGGAAAGATTTTTTTTGGAAAATATAGGGCGTCAGAAGTTTCTGATTTTCGCCTTGTATTTTCTGTATAAGACTGCCAATTAGTGATTGGTTTTCAGGCTTATACAATTTTTTTTTTTTTTTTTTAACAGAGAAGAATAAAGACTAGGCTGGTGGAGAAGAAGGATTCTTCTTCACTAGCCTTATTGTAAAATTATATTGAAAGATCTTGACAAATTCCTTCTTTGAGAGTGGCTTATGATAGATCTTTAATCTGTGGCCATTCACAATAAGAGGAGTTTGATGTTCATCAATGGTTTTGATTCTTACTGCTCCATTGCTAAAGACTTTGTCAATCTCATATGGCCCAAGCCAATGAGTCTGAAATTTACCTTTGAAATTTTTAAACTTGGAATCAAATAGCAATGCTCAATCTCATTCTTGAAACTTTTTCTCCTTGATGTATTTGTCATGCCACTTAGCTCTTTGATATTGAACTAGATCAGTTCGTAGGATTGCTTTTTGTCTGATCTCATCTAGCTCATTCAACTGCTCCATTCTATGCTTTTGGGCTTCTGATAGATCCATTCCCAATTGAACTGCCATCTTGAAGGTTCTAACTTGGAACTCAATGGGGAGCAGAACTTCTTTTCCATAAACAAGTTCATAGGGAGAATGTCCTGTTGTATTCCTCCATGTAGTTTTGTAGGCCCATAAGGCTTCAGGAAGCCTTTCTGCCCAATCTCTTCTGTGTAGATGAATAGTCTTGGTAATGATGCCTTCAAGAACTTTGTTTGTAGACTCCACTTGACCATTTTCTTGCGGATGGTAAGGAGTAGATTTTCTGTGCCTGACCTTGTACTCTTCCGTCAGCTTATCCACCAATTTGGATGTGAATTGACCTCCCTGATATGTCACAATTTCTCTTGGAATACCAAATCGAGTAAAAATATCCTCATAAAGAAAACTAACAACTGAATGCTCAGTAGCAGAAAATAATGCTTTGGCTTCTACCCATTTAGTGACATAATCAATACATACCAATATATACTTTCTTTGTTTGGATGGTGGGTTAATAGGTCCAATGAAATCTAAAGCCCATTTTTCAAAGGGTTCGATGAGTACCTAGGGTTGTAATGGCATTTCATTTGAGAGGGTAGGTTTCCCTACTCTTTGGCAGCTGTCACATCTTCTGACATATTGTTTTGCATCTTTGAAGAGGGATGGCCAATAATATCCTAAAGAGAGGATTTTATAGGCTGTCCTTTTGTCAAAAAAGTGTCCGCCGCATGGTTCATCATGACATTCTTTGAGAATATCATGAATCTCATCTTCTCTAACACATCTTTTGATCACAAGATCTGGCCGTGTTTTAAACAATACGTTAGAAATCAATGAATATTTTGAACTCTCTTGAATAATCTTTCTTCTTTCACTAGGAAATAAATGTGGAGGTAGTTTTCATGTAACCAAATAGTTAGCTATATTTGCATACCAAGGAGTCTTAGTAGTTGCCGCAAATAAATATTCATCAAGAAACTTGTCCTCTACAGGAGAATCTTCTTTAGTATTTTGAATCCTAGACAAGAAATCAGCTACTGTGTTTTGTTTCTCTGGTCTATCTAACACAGTAATATTGAATTCCTGTAAAAGTAGGAGCCACCTTGTAACTCTGCCATTAGTAATGGGTTTATTCATTAGATATCTAATTGCAGAATGATCAGTATGAATAAAAGTTTCATAGCCTGTTATATAATGTCTGAACTTATTGATTGCATGAACAACAACTAAGAACTCTTTTTCAGTCACAATATAGTTCAACTCAGTAGGAGTTAAATTTTTACTGGTATAGTAAATGGCATAAGGAACTAAATATTTCTGTCCCAATACAACCCCTGGAGCTGTATCTGAAGCATCTGTAGAAATATGGAAAGGGAGTTTCTAATTTGGTCCTCTCAAGATAGGTGCTTCAGATATTATTTTTTTCAAAGTTTCAAATGTTGATTGGCAATCAGGACCCCATTTGAATTCACAGTCTTTTGTAAGTAGTTTGAAGAGTGGAGATGCTATTTTGGTGAAGTTTTCTATAAATATTCTATAATATCCAGTAAATCCCAGAAAACTTCTAACATCTTTTTGACAATTTGGAATAGGTAACTTGGAGATGACTTCAACTTTTGATTTATCAACTTTAATCCCATCCCCTGAAATATGATGTCCTAAAACAATACCTTCAGTAAACATCATAAAGCATTTTTCATGGCTTAGTGAAAGGTTTGTTTCTTTACATCTTATAAGGACTTTTTTCAAATTTTCTAATGCCTCTTCAAACGAATTACCATAAACTGTAAAATCATCCATATATACCTCTACACAATCGTGGATTAGATCATAAAAAATTCCTAGTACTGCTCTTTGGAATGTTGTGGGTGCATTACATAATCCAAAAGGAAGCACTTGATAAGCAAAAGTCCCCCATGGACAGGTAAATTTGGTCTTATCTTGATCTTCAGGTGCTACCTGAATTTGATTATGACCACTAAAACCATCCAGAAATGAAAGGTACTTTTTGCCTGCTAATGTATCTAATACTTGATCGATAAAGGGAAAAGGAAAGTGATCCTTCAAAGTTGCTTTATTCAATTCCCTGTAATCAATGCATACCCTCCATTTACCATTCTTTTTGGGTACTATAACCAAAGGAGAAACCCATCGGTTATCTGAAATTGGGTAAATGAAATTTACATTGAGTAGTTTTTGGAGCTCTTCTTTCACTATCTCCCTAAGATTCAGATTCATCCTTCTCTGAGGTTGTCTGATTGGTCTATTGTTTTCCTTGATATAGATATGATGGATGCAAGTCTTAGGGTCAATACCTTTCATTTCAGTATACTCCCATGCAAATGCAGTAGAATGTTTTTGCAAGATTTTGGTTAGCTCTTCCTGTTGTGAATTTTCCAAATTTTTGTTGATATTCTGTGTTTTTCCTGGAAAAATCTCAATGGTAGAGCTACCAAACTCTTCCATAGAGTAAAGAGACATTTGTCTTGATGATAGATATTCAATATCAGAATCTAACTGGTGTGTGGTCATATTTTGAAGATGTTTCAAGATTTTCTAATGTGTTCAAAATTTGACTATCTTCACTAATTTCAGAGACAGTAAAGACAAGTTGTATAATATCTTCATCGTCGACCCATTCATTGTCTCCTACTTCTATAATTGCCTTTGCTGGAGGATACAAAGTGAATTTCTTTGTTGAACTACCATCATAAATGTACATATCTCCAGATCTACAACTAATGAAAGCATCAATTGTGGTTAGCCAAGGTCTTCCTAAGATGAGTGGATGTCCTCCTAAATTACTCTTAGGAGTCAAAATCATGAAATCTACTGGATATTCCCAAGAATCTAAGGAGACTGAAATATCTTCTAGTACACCATTTGGTTTGATTATTGATCTATCCGCAAGTTGCAGTAAGGTGGGTGTAAAAAGAAGATTAGGAAGTTTAAGCTGTTCTATAGTCTGTCTACTCATAATGTTGATAGCATCCCCTAAGTCAATCAAAGTGTTTGGAATTTCTATCCCATTTATATGTGTCTTAACAATTGGACTACATGGATCTACATACTTCTGCATGGTAATTTTTCCCATCATGATATCTGCAATTTTTCCTACCAGGTGGATTCTTCTTGTATCTCTTGGTTTCCTTCCTGGTCTTTTAAGACTCAACTCCTTTATTATTTTCGCTAGAATAGGAATCTCTCTAATGGCTTGTAGCAAGGGAATCTTGATACAGACATTCTTTAATTCATCTAGAAAATCATAGTCAGGCAACAAGATTTGTTTTTCCACCCCTTTGTCAATTTGTAATCTTTTAGGGAAAGGAGGCATGGATGAAGATGTAGGTTGCTCAACTATAGGAGTTGTGGGAGTTGACTCTTTTTCTTTTTCTTTTTGAATGATTGGGTTTTGAAGAGATTCTTCCTCAGAACCCTTATTGAGTTTAAGAGAATCCTCCTCAGAGGTACCTTGCTCTTGAACATCTATAGAAGGTTTTTCTAAAACTCTACCAGATCTGAGTTGAACATCATTAAGAGGAACAATCATATAGGTAGGAAATTGTTGTCCTTCTACCATGTGAGAATTTTGAGGATTTTTGTTGTTGGGATTTGGTAATGGCCGGGCTGGTAGTTGATTTGTCTTTTGTTGAAATGGAAGCAAGAGTTGAGAATTTGGATTTTGTTGAGAAGGTTGTTGTTGTGGGAATGGCAATGAAAGTTGTGGGTTTTGATTTGGAATTTGTGGATTTCGTTGATTTGGGAAAGAAAATCTCCCATAAGGATTTTTCTTCCCTTGTGCCCATGATTGGTATGGATTTTGAGGTTGAGGCCAAGGTTGTTGCCAAGAATTCCAATTTGGCGGGAGCTGAAAGTTCATAGGATTGTTAAATCCTTGATTTTGTTGCCCCTTCCATGGTCTTCTTGAAACAAAACAAAGGGACTCTACTGAATTTGGATCTTCCTGAAAGACAGCTTTGGGCCCAGGAATTGAAGGACAATCCTTGGTCTCATGGCTTTCTGAGCAAATCATACATGTTTCTACAAATTTTGCATCCAAGGGACATTCCCTTAGAGCATGTTTCTTTCTACATTTTGGACAAAAGATGGTCAAGGCATCAACTTCTACTTTCTGCTTGTTTTGTATTTTAAGGGTGTCTAGTTGTTCACTGAGGTTCCCTAGAATATTAGTTTTGAATTCATCAAGCATATTTTCAATCTCCGCCCTACTTACTAATCCAGTTGCAGATTTGTTTGCTCTAATAAGAGAAGGATCTCTTGGCCCTTTTCTAGTTTTAGATTTTCCCCTTGAGAGATGGACACATAGTTCTGCTATGTCACGAAGTGGAAGTTAAGAAATATCTCCCTTCCCATCATGTTTAAAATATCTATCCATTCATCTCTAATGGCTTTCAATAGAAGGGCTTTCAAGGTTTCCTCATCTAAATTACTCATTTTTGCTGTCTTTAAGTTGTATTGAAATATTTCAAGTAAATCCTCCAAGTTTTCATCTTCTCTTTGCATCATCTTGAATACCTCATCCTTATGATTGGTCGACATACAATAATCCAGGTATCTATCCAAAAATGTTTGTTTCCTCATATCATTCCAAGTCCTAATAGATTGAGTGACTAATCCCATGAACCATTTCAAAGTAGCTCCTTTCAATGTTGAAGGAAACAGTTTGAGTTTTTGAGAGCTTCCATATAGTCATAGGTTCGGCATAAGACTTCAAACTCAAATAGAAATGTTTCAGGATCCTCACTTTGCAACCCATAAAAGTTTGGGAGGATAGATGGTGAAATGTTTTTCATTGTTGTATGAGTTTCCTCATCGGCTATAGGGAATCCAAATGAGTTATCTCCATCCCTATTTCCCCCATTGTTACCTCTACCTCCTCCATTATTTCCTCTTCCTCTACCTCTACCCCCTCTTCCAAATCCATCTACTACTTCCTCTGTCATGATAGTTTCCTCAAAGTCTTCTAGTTCTTCTATTAATGGTGAACGAGGAAGAGTTTCTCCCTCCTCTTCTTCAGGTGATTCTACTTCTTTGATTACAATATGTTCCCCTGTAGAAGTGAAGAAAGGTTCTTCTCCTAGGTTAGATTTAGTAGATAGTGTGGGAGAATCTCCTAATTCGGCTGCTGCCCCTTGAATTCCAGGAATCCTAAGGCTGGGAGTATGAGTCGAAGATGATGGAGGTGTATCTTGTCTATGCCTTGAAGTAGTTGGAGTTGTGAAAATCAAACTTTTGGCCCTAGCTATAAACCTTCCCCTAAAATCTCTTGCTCTATGCATGTCATTTTTTTTTAATTTTTAATTTTATTTTTAAATCAGGCTAATAATTATTTTTCTGCTCTTCCAGGTCACACTAGGTGCAAGAAGAGAGCATAATCAAGAAATTATTAAACTAATAACTCTCTTTTCTGATCCTGCAGATCACACTAGGTGCAAAAGGAGAGCATACTTCAAGAAGTTATCAATTTTTCCCTTTTTTTTTGTTTTTTGTAAGAGATCGGCTACCTAGTTACACTTCCCCGACAACGACGCCAAAATGTTTAGTCAATTTAGTATGTCCTAAATTGCTACATTAATTATCAATCCGCGAGTCAAAAATTGATGAAGTATGGCGCACTATATGTGCAAGACAACCTCTTTCTTACTTTTTATTGTTTTCAATTTTATCTTGTTTTTGGGGGTTTTATCTTGGTTTGTCTCCTAATGCAAATGGAAACCCTATTCCTAAGTTTTAAGAATACTTTAGAAGGCAAGTATGGGTATATATTTTAAGGCAATTATGTCCTTTATGATGACTTCCAGAACTTAACACTTCAGAGGATCTCAAAACATGCTAATGATGAAATTAATACTTGAACAAGAATGTAAATGTGCAGCTATTTGAATCAAACAAGTGATGAACTACTGATCATGAAATATCTATCTCTGTTTCTCATCTAAATACAGAAATAAAAGTTAAGCTATTGCACTCAAACAAATCAAAAACTGCAAACTAATAAAAGTAAAACTAATTCACTTCATTTATAGTCCGATAGCTCGCCAAGTAGCTTTTTGGGGTTAAGCCATGGCTCTGGAGATAACGTCAATAACATGAGGAATTGACATCTAAATTAACTATCAACAGTAAATGAATAAGAATGAAATCAAAGCATAACTGAAATTGAAAGCTAAGAAAAACAAAGCCAGCAGGGAGGTCAATCTCATGTCACTATTTACTGCAAAAATTGTATGAAAATTCTAGGGCCTATCCTAACCTGAAACACACTGATCAGTGTTAGCAAAAATATACAACGCTTGGAAAATCATGTACAGGAATGAAACATTAACACCATAACTGAAATGTGAAATATACACAAGTGAACAAACTATGAAATATCTACAATGGAAATAAAACAACAACGTAGGAAAACTTTACAGAAATAAAGAACGAAACCTTAACCAGCAGGGGCCCTCTGCATGGCCTTGGTTAACACGCTGTCAATCTGAGATTATGCTCACATAGTCATATAAAACAGAGTCTTATTATATTGTAAAACAGAGGAAGGATCATCTCGTTACCACAACAGGACCAATGTCACGGCATAGTACATAAACTTAACAACAAGATTACATCAACAAAAACTAGCTACATGCATTTGCAAACGTGTTATTTATAAGGGAAATTACATAACTGTTTTTCCTATGGAACTCCTTCAGTAGAAGACACGTAAAAAGACAACATTCGTGAGCTTAGCATGTTGGTTGCCATGATCATTCAATCTACCAAAAGGTGGCTGTTGGATTTGCGTCGTGGAGGCAGTCTATAGCTGTCAAAATGAATCCACGGATCTAGGAACGGTCTCGGACCCTTTTACATGCTGAAACAGAGACCTGTTTGTCGTAGGACTCCTCGTTTGACCACGGCTTTCCTCTACGAATCTGGCTAAACCAATAGGACCTGGTCCATGTCTAGATCATTTCTGACCTACCCACGTGCCTTGTTTTGCTTACTGACACCTGCAACCTAGATATCAACAAAAAGAGCTGCGGAATCTCAAGTCAACTGCAGAAAGTGGCTGCATTTCGCAGCTGATGAGAAAAATCTAAGTCAAATAGAAAACACAAAAACATAGTTAGAAAACCACTTAAATGCACTCTCAGAATCAATATGTAATGATCTTTGATAGCTTGTGAGGCACTGGTGAGGGGAAAAAATATAGAAAAGTGTGTAGAAGAGATGTAGTTTCAGGGCTCAACAGCTTGAACCTTAGAATTTTCTCTTAAATATGATGTGATGTTTTATCACCTAGATTGACCTCAGGCTAAAGGGAGCAAATGCCAGGGTAAGCACAAACCAAGCTTAGCCAAGTAGCTAGCCCTACTAGGCTGGGAGAGGGTTCTCTCTGTAAGGATCTCAGTCAAGATGACTGGATTAGGTAAAGGATTTTAGGCTAGGTATAGTAGCATGAAAGTTTTGATTTAATTTTGTTGGTGATTTGCTGGTTCAGGAGGAGCTGGGCAGTTTAGGTCTGGGAAATTAGATCAGAAATGCAGGGTGTTCTATGGGGCAAGGTAGGCATAGGCTTTAGCACTTTAGGCTTGATGATGTGAGGTGTTTAAGACTAATGAGGAGCTAAGAAGGGCATGTGACAATCATGGATCCTTATTAAACAGTAGAAAACATGAAATGTTGAATGATTTCCCAAAGCAAAGCACTGATACAATGGATTCTACCTATCAAACTTGAAAACATTCAACTAGAAGCAATGGAATGAATGATGGAATACATAAAACATGTAAACAAATGATCACAAAATAAGAAACTGTACTAAAACTCCATACCACAGGGATCCCATAAAAATAGATGCAAATCTTATTAATCTCCTTGCCAAATTGCTTACAATGATGTACAATTAAGCTCTGAGCATCCAACTGAGTCCAACCCACACAATGACTGAGAAAATACATGATATAGACCTCAAAACAACTAATCCTAGCCTTAGGGGTCGAATTCCATGAGAGGAGGAGCAGTTGCACACAATACTGAACTGATAGCTAAAGACTAGGGTGGTCAAATTGACTCTTTTCTAATATGAAGCAAACTGATTCATTACATGCCACTTAGGCCATTCATATGATGTATGTACCCTAGGTAACAAAAAATATACTTTAATTACATCATCATCATGAATTACATTAGTGAAAAACCAAAATCCCAGAGGTGAAAAGTGAAAAACCAAAGAAACAGTGAAAGAACTGGTTGCCTGTCAAGTGTGCAGCGCTAGTGTCAAACGCGCAGTGCCTGAAGGAAACGCGCAATGCCATCTTCAAGGTGAGTTTTTACTGCCTTCCTGATGTCCAAATTGAGCCTAGGATATCTCATTGGAAATCTTATATTGTCTAGTTTCTAGATCTACCTTCAGATTTCAAAATGAACTTGATTTGACCCTCCAAAAATGAATTCTCTCAAGACTGGTCAAACGCGCAGCGCTTGGTCCAAAAATGAGGCAAAAATGTGATTTTTTGCTAGTTTTTTTGCCATTTTCACCAACCAGTTTTGCCTTCCAATGCTGGAAACATGGTTTTATTGACTTTCTTGGGCCTTCTGAATCCAATGGTGGTGTCCATTCCTCAAAATAATGCCTCCAAAAAGTGCGCAGTGCCTAGGGCGCTGCACGTTTGGCCAAAAAACTGATATAAAAATTGCCTGGAAAAAACAGGAAATGCCAAAAGCCAAAAATAAGTTCAGGGTCTTCAAAAATGGTTGACATAGGTGGTGCTGAAGCTGACTAAGCATGGAGAGAAGCCGCCACCAATAGTTCAAGCTTATCCTTCGCCTTTTGATGAGTTAAGGCCTCAATTTTTGCATGAGCTCTTTTAGGCTTGACTCTAGCAATTTTGTTTCTCATGGCATAGTATTTGGCCATTTTTCTTTGGACTTCTGTGTGTCTATTGGCTTTAGCTAACAGGTCCTCAAGATGATTGTTAGCCCTCTCAAGCCAATATTCCCTGTTCTCATTCATCATTATGTCAAATTGTTCATTTAAGGTCAGTTGGCTGGCAAGTTGAGCTTCCTTTTCTCTTTCAAGCTTCAAAGCTCACTTTAGGCCTCTAGTCCTAGGCCTCCTCCTGGGAATTTCTTCCTCCATGGGCCCACCATAGTCACCACAGGCTTCCTCAAGTTGGACTTTAGTCTTTACAACTTCCCTTTTAACTTTGATGAGTTGAACTTCCATAAGCTCATGCTTGATGTCCACTTGCCTATTTTCCCGTTCATAATAAGATATAATGTATTTTTCTCTTTGTATATCCACCTGCAACTCATCTATCAATGCTTCTTGCTCTTTGAAGATCATTCTAGTGTTTTCCTTTTCATCTTCCTCATCTAAGTCCACTAAGTCAAAATCTTGCTCAGTTTCATGGGGGTCTTCTTCCTATTTTTGCATTTCTATTTCAACCATTTTTTCCTTTCCTTTCTGTACCTACTTTACTGATGAAGAGAGCAAGGCCCCTCCCATAATCTGTGGGGAAACACTTGCCTGTTTCCTCTCTGATAAGTGTGCACCAAAATACCTAAATTAGCCCTTGTTAGCTTGCTTCTTTGACCCTGATCACTTTGTCCTTTGCCACTGTCCCCTTTCCTGTCAGATGAAAGAACAGGTTCATGGAGTGGTGATAATGGAGGTGATGGTATGACTGAATCATCGGAGGAGGATGAATAATGCATGGGCTGAGATGAAGGGATGGAGGATGGTGGATGAGATGATGATGGAATGTCTTGAGTGAAAATGGGATTAGCTATAAATGTACTCCATGGAATGTTAAGATCTTTAAAGTGGTAAAGAACTATGATCTTTATGAGGGAATGGTGAAATAAACTCTTCATTTTATCTTTGTGTTCTCTTCTTTGGGCAATGTAAGCCATCTTCTCCACACTCCTTGTTATCTCAAAATCAGACCCTGGAAGGCTGCTGACCAGGAAGACCTTAAGTAACTATTTCAAACCTACTTTAGGCTGAGGCTTAGCCTCCCCAACCTGAGAGGGCTCTCTCAAAGGATTAATGATTTTTTATTATGATTAAGATGGCTAACTCTTGTGAAACAAAGATAGAAAAATGAGAGTGGTGGAAACACAATTAGAAAGTATCCATTGGGCTTATGGAGTTAGATATGCTTCAGTATTAACAGTGAGGTTAGCTCTGCATAGAAGTCAAGGCATTCAGAATCCAACATATGTAGAATACACCAAACACATAGAAGGCCAGTACAGTTTACGAATATATGAAGGAAATTAGAGCACTGTTAGTGATTTCTAAGTAATCACATATTCATAAAACTGTAAATATTAGGAAAAGACAACACAAGACATTCATCACATTGAATTCTTTATGATTCTTGAGAAGCAAAGCCAGTACTATATTACTAAAACCGAGTCTTTTACATAAAGCCAAATATCAGAGCCTTTTTTCAATAAATTTCCAACCCTTGGTGTATTGCTCTTTCCCCTATATATAGAATTCTTTACATAGTTGAGATTCCTCCTCCAACTTTAGGGGAACTCAAATTCTGCTTGCTATGACACCTATTCAAACTTTAACTACTTATTGAATGCAACAAACTGCTAACTAGACATTTTAGAAACCTAAGAAAATTAGGAGTCTAACTCCATATCATTCTGGTAATAGCATTAATTACAATCAAATCTCGTTCTCTGGCAAGTGGTCTCCTTCAATTTAGCTGTGGTGGATGTTTGAAGTTCTTTATTGGTCCTTAATATCTTATCCCTTTACTACTGCTGAGAAGTAGGAAACTGCCCCTGTTTTTCTACTTTTAGTTTCCTCAAAGATATTCGGAACCAATTAATCATGTTGATCTTGCTTAATTACCCAACAATCTACTGGAGTGCCACGTTCTTCATGTGCTGTAAGCCTTTCCCATATACATGTGTGATGACAAAAACTTTTTCAAAGCTGATTGAAAATTCATTTACAATACTAGCGGTGATCATTTGTATAGCAAAAAATTTAAAGTTAATATAACTTCCTTCCGCTTGTTTTGCCCTGGCTGGTTTCTTGCACATTGTAAATGGTCTTTTTCTGAGACTTCCTTTCAAAAATTCCCCTCGGTCCCTCAAAATTGGTCGACTGAGTTTTAATTACGCAGCTATAGCAGTTTCGTAGCGTGCTACGAAACTACTGTGCATTAGACATCATCTTCAGGAGTTTCGTAGCATGCTACGAAACTGCTGTGTAATCACCAAAACACAGTTTCAAGCCAAAATTTGATTGTCTTGGGTTTCTTTGAATTGACCTGTCCTTTTCAGCTGCCCTGAAGCTATCCAAAATTGAACATGGTAAATCATCAAAATTTGGAACTTAACCTTACATGCTGTGAGATTTTCCTTAGCTAAGGAAGTCTTTCCTGTTGGCTTAGCTGCACCTTCAGATCTTCAATTTGCTTTTTCATAACTCTGATCCCAGCTCTCAGCTTCGTGTTAACCCTTCTGATGAATATTGCTTCCTTTATTGCAGGGACTGTCCAGGTATAATATTGTGCATTACAGTCGACCACCTTGGGTATTTGAAATGTTTTGTCTTCCCACAGAGCTTGCATTTTGTCAAAATGAGCTTCCCTAATTGCATACTTCCTAGAGGCTTTCTTCAATGTAGCAATTTCAAGATTTGCTAACCTCAACTTATTTTTCAATTCTTCAACACTATATTCCTCTTGCAGGACAATTGCCTTCCTCTATCTTCTTTATGTAGCTGTGATGATGTTCTAACGAAGTCACAAGTTTGTCATGAGTTTTTACGTTCTCCTCTGTTTCACCTGCTTCTGGCAGCATCTCCTGTATCTGTTTGAAATTCCTCATCATGGGTCTTCTTGGCTTAAAGACAAATTGAGCAACCTGGTCATCAAATTTGAGCTTTTTCGAGGCTTTGGTTCTTTTAGTCTTGTCTTTACCTGATTCTATCAAATCTGCTTGAACTAGGGGAGATTATTCAATATCAATGGCTTACAGTAAGTCATTCAAGTTTCCCTTTGAAACAGGGCTCTCCTCAGTAATCACTGTCTTACCTTTTTCTTTAGCTATCTGGCTCCTAGTCCTTCTTCTTTGAACTACTTCACCTGTGTATGATTCATGTACACCTTCTTTGATCTGAGTCTTCTCTTTCAGGGATTGCTGGGATGTGTCTTGGATAACCATTGATCCGGCGGGCTCCTTTACTTGTTTCCTTTCCTTTAATTTTGTAAATCTCCTGGATCTTGTTTCTATACGGTGACCAGTTTCTGGTGGAGAATTTTTCACCGCTTGAGGACTGAGGCCAGCTTCATTTTTGAAGCTGGACATAAACATGAAGGTAGACCAATCCCTTCCTACTCTCTGGAGTTCATGCAGAACAATCAACTTAACCAAGCCGTGGTGAAACAATGAGGTCTCACAGGCTTCTTTCTTTAGCTGCACCTTGTCACACATTTTGCTTAGGCTACGAAATAAGTAGAAGGGTAAATCAAGAGATATCTTTCCTGTGAAATGCAGCAGAAGCTTGAAATGATATGAATACACCTTATGATATCTTCCCTCGCAGGTAAAGTACCTCTGTATGCAGGTAAGTAGATTGGCATATGAGTCCTTGACATAATTTCTGGGCACAGACTTGTTTAAATCTGAGTCAATGAACTCTGGCTTCAGAAATTCTTTGCAGGGGATCATATCAAATTTGAAAATTTTAAACCATCTTTCTTGTCCCCTTGGAATCTCAGAGACTGTGGAAATTACCTCTGGTGAGACTTGCAATTCAAGCACCCCAACTTTTGAATTCAGCCCTGTGAAATTCAAGGCAAATTCCTTGGTGATTTGCGGATGACCTCCCTGGAGTTTCTCGCAAAAATTCTAACATCCAACTTGCTTGAATGCATGCTCAACTTATCTGTTCTAGATAATGTCTAAACCTTCAGGTTCTCTCCTCAAACACCTACCTGACCTGTGCTCCTTTTTTTCTGTAGACCCTTCCATGAGACTTCAGCGTAATGAAAACTTGATAGACTGGCACTGTCTCAACCTTTGATCTCTACCTCGCTTGATAGCTGCCTCGCTTGACATTCAGGGAATTCAAATTTAACATTTGCTGATTTGTTCTTCGTTCAATGAATACAATCATAATTATGCCTGTGAATACCTGGCTCTTCTTGAAACTTGCAAACCGAGTGTACCAAGGTACCTAACGATTCTAATGATGAATATAAGCGGTTGGACATGATAGGTGAAGTGTATAAGCTGATAGTGGATGATGCAACCATAACGGAATTTGACAGATATGACAGCTAAGAAAGATTTTCTATGGATCGCACGAATCTCCGATTTCGTAGCGCAGCCAGTGTAAAATCTGGGTTATGCGCTACGAAATCACCTAAACTGCGTTGCGCTACGAAAACACCTAAAGCATTTCATAACACATAAGAACCTTTACAACAAGCTTGATACAGAGAATCTATGTAAGTTATGGGACCAATGGTGAATGAGAACGGACTATTGACCTTTATTTAACCATCCTACCAAGACTCTTAAGACACTAAGACTTATATACTAAAGTAAACATGGAAAAATTGAACTTGGACTAACACCTAACCTTCACAAACAAACTGATGTGAACAATTTGGTAATCGCTTCTTAAGTGATAACACTCCTGAAAAGATAGTAGGGTATATTGAGCATTTTAACCCTAGTGAAATGCATAAGTAACTAGATGTGGTAGGAATATGCCCTAGAGAACCTATCCTCACATGAAAAATATTTCATTATAATATTCATCATAGGTGCATATCTGTCAAGGAGATATGTGAAAGGGAAGTAACCTTTTTTTTAATTTCTGTACCTAGGTTTGAGGTATGGTTCATAAAAACATGCTTCTATCTCACCCTGCTTGAACCATTTTTCCCCAACTTCTGGAATCCCAGTGGCAGCTGATATGATGGCAGCAGACAATGTGAAAGTTATGCCTGCAAGTGTGACTTGGTTATCTTGAATTCTAGTTATGAAAATCCTAGTCAACTCAGGGTGGTACTGAACTGCTTGAACCTGCTCATAAAATTCAAAACACCCTAACCATTTGAAGGCTGTCACTGTCATAGGAGATGCTAGGAGCTCTTTGAGATCTGTGGGTTCAAACCTAAGAATTTTCCCTCCTTTATGAGGCCTTCTCTGCTCTATGTTTCTCTCTCTGTCTGATCTCTCTTCTTCACTGTGTGGCCTATATTCTTCATCAGCCATGGTGTCTTTGTTATGAAACCTTAAGTAAATGGTAGGGGAATGGAAGTGTTTGGGAAGGAAAAAGAAAAGGGGAAGGTAGATGGAAGTCTGGTGGGTGTAGGGATAAAGGTTTCTGAAGAGGAATATAGGGCATTGATCAAGTATCTTATGGAAAATGAGAAGCTTGCTTGCAAAAAATCAGGGGTAAGAGGAAAACTAGGGTTTTTCACATGAAACTAACACCAATCTCATTTTCACTCTTCAAACATTGAGGAAATAAATTTGAGGAGAAGGAAAATGATGTTTTATTTACTTGCTTAAAGCTGAGAAGGTTTTAGGAATGTCAAAGAGAAAACATGAATGAAAATTGGTCAAAAACGCAACGCATAGAGGGAGTGCGCAACGCCAAGAGGAAACGCGCAGTGCCAAGAGGGAATGCACAACGCCAAGAGGAAACGCGCAGCACCAAGTCGTTTCTGCTGATTTGGACCTTTAAATCGGAAAAACTTCTGCTGGAGTTCGCTCAATGGGAGGTTAAATGGAAATAAAGGAGACATGAAGGAAAGAAGGCCTTTATACATGCTTGAACTTAATTTTTTCTCCTCAAAACCCCCTTTGCTAATGTTTTGTCACTTTCACCTTTTCACCCTTTTTTGTCACTGTTCTTGATTTTCTAACTCTTTGATTTTTGACAGGTGGATGAATGCTCAATCTTAACTTGAATTTTACAATGATTGTTTGTCTTGCAGTAAGGAGAAATGCTCTAATGCAGCCGGGATCACTTATTACATATAGGAACTTAAAATTACATATGAAATACAAATAAACTAAAATACTTTGTTTTCACCTCAAAAACATGTTTTGAGGTGAAAATTACATTAGGTTTAATAGATAATAATTTCAGTAGCTATGTCTTACAAGCCATCATGCTTGATTTATTAATCATCCTCATATCCTTGCTGACCTTTATTTACACTTTGAAATCAGTTTCTTGACCTTGGTGATGAAACCCTAGACCTAATGAAATCATGCCTATGAACTAATGAAATGAACTGCAGATTAGTTATGAAACCCTGACTGAAGACAATCTAAAGAAGGATCAACAAGTATAGTCTATGAGGGAAAGATTTTCTAAAGAGGAAACAACCATTAGTGGATCGGTATATCATGACCTAATGGAATGATGAAAAATTTTCAGTATGGGACTCCTAAAAGGTATATGCAAAGAGTGAATTTTGATCCCTAATGGAAGTATGCAAATACTGACACTAACATGATGGATGGTGGATTATATCCATAAAGTGCCAAAAATGGGGTCATTTTTGTTGCAGTATGGAAGGAAGTGTTATATGACCATTCATCCAGAGGCCACCATTTGACCCATTGTGTCTGTTTATGAGATTCAAAGCAACGAAGATATCCTTCCAAACATTTGTTTTCTATCTCAGTTTTCCCATTAGATTGAGGATGATAAGATGAGCTATGAGCTAACTGAGTACCAATACAAGAAAATAATTATGTCCAAAAATTTCCAGTGAAAATGGGATCTCTGTCGCTTACACTAATCTTTGGGTTTCCATGTAGCTTTTGAATTGTTTCCATAAATGCAGTAGAAACCGTACTCGCTTTAAAAAGATGAGATAATGCGCAAAAGTTTGCATACTTGGTAAGTCTGTCAACTACCACCATGATAACACTCTTTCCTTCGGACTTGGGTAAACCTATGATAAAATCCATTGAAACCTCCTCCCAATGTTGGCTTGGAATTGATAAAGGTTGTAATAGTCCTGGGGTCTTAATTGTTTCAACTTTATTTTGTTGGCAAACAAAACATTCCACCAAAAACTTTTGAATATCCGATTTAAGGCCATCCCAAAAAAAATCCTTCTTAACCCTGTGGTAGGTTTTTAGAAATCCCGAGTGCCCTCCTAAGGAAGAGGTGTGCAATTCCCTAAGAATCTTTTGTTTGAGTTGGGAATTCTTACATAGGTATAACCGATCCTTGTACCATAATGAATCATTTTTTCAGCTGAATGTATCAGATGTACTAGGATCTTGTTGTATCTTTTGAATGAGTGCCCACACTTCCTCGTCATTCTTCCATTCATCTCTTGCTTTGTTTATCCAATCTGATTGGATAATAGAAATGGTGCAAAGAAATGCTTCCACATCCTCATCCTTTCTTGAGAGTGCATCTGCCACAACTTTTTGCTTCCCTTTTTGGTAGATGATTTCAAAGTCATAGCCCAACATCTTTGTGACCCTTTTTTGCTATTCTTCTAAAGATAATCTTTGTTCTAAAAAGTATTTAAGGCTATCATGATCTGTTTTTACCTTGAAGTGTCTTCCCATTAGGTAGGGTTTCCATTTATTAAGTGCATGTAGTATTGCGAACATTTCCTTCTCAAAGATAGCTTTGTGTAAATACTTTCTTTTGATTGGATGAATTTTGAAAGTAATGGGTCTTTCTTCTTGCATTAAATTTACAACACCAATTCCATTTCTTGAGGCATCACATTCCACAATAAAGGTTTTTGTGAAGTCCGGTGTAGCTAAGATTGGTGCTTGGCACATTGCCTCTTTTAGATGTTCAAAGGCCTTTGTTGCTTCTGGAGTCCATGAGAATGCATCTTTCTTCAATAATGTTGTTAGAGTTACTGCCATTCTCCCATAATTCTTAACAAACTTGCGATAATACCCTGTCAACCCGAGAAATCCTCATAGATGCTTTAGGATGTGGGGATTTTCCATTCCTTAATGGTTTTAATTTTGCTAGGGTCTACCTTAACACCTTCATGAGATACAATATGACCCAGATCTTCCACTTCTTGTATTCCAAAGGAACATTTGGAGATTTTTGCATATAATTGTTTCTCCTCCAATAGTTTGAGCACCATGTCAACATGTTGGACATGATCCTTCCAAAACTTGCTGTAGATTAGTATATCATCAAAAAATACTAACACAAATTTTCTAAGGAAGGGTTTGAAAATGGAATTCATCAAACCTTGAAATGTAGAAGGTGCATTAGTAAGGCCAAAAGGCATGACCAAAAATTCATAATGACCCTCATGGGTTCTAAATGTTGTTTTTGGAATGTCTTTAGTCTTCATTCTGATTTGATGACATCTTGAACGAAGATCCAACTTGGTGAAGTAAATTGATCCATGTAATTCATCCAATAATTCATCAATGATAGGAATGGGAAATTTATCTTTAATAGTGAGCTTGTTGAGCTCCCTATAATCTGGACACATGTGCCATGATCCATCCTTCTTGTGAACCAATACTACTGGAGTAGAGAAAGAACTTTGACTAGGTTGAATTATACCAGCCTCTAGCATTTCTGCAACCATACATTCAATTTCACTCTTTTGGACATAGGGATATCTGTAAGGATTGATGTTTGGAGGAACACTTCCTGGAATCAAATTGATAGCATGATCATGATCACGAATAGGTGGGAGGTCTTTGGGAGTCTCAAATACCTTGGAATGATTGTCCAAGACTTTTTGGAGATCTGGAGAAATGGATGATTTCAATGTCGGAACCTCTAGTGAACATAATTGTGCAATAATGCCTCGTTGTTCTTTCTTTAGAAGCTTTGTCATTTCGTTAGAGTTGATTATCTTTCCCGGTTTCCCTGCGATACCCCTTAATTCAACTTCCTTTCCTTTTGCAGAGAATTTCATGAAGAGTTCTTGAAATTAAAAGCTATTATACCCAAGGATTGTAGCCATTGGACTCTTAGTACAACATCAACACCACCCAGTGGAATGGAAAGCATTGGGATATTCAATACATATTCTCCCATGGATAGCTTGATATTATGGCACTTTCCTGAGAAATTTATGGTTCCTTCCCTTGCAACCATCACTTGACACTCTGGTGCTGGATATAGGAAGCAATTCAATTCCTTGGCTATCTTACAATGAATAAAATTATGGGTACTTCCTGAATCAATCAACACTATTACCTTTTTCTTCTTGATATGCCCTTCTATCTTGATAGTTTGAGAAGTGGAAATTCTAGCCAATGCATTACAAGATATGGTCGGATTCATTTATTCTTTTACTAGGGTTTGTTCCTGGTGTATATCCTCTTCTTTTGATGTTTCTTGTTCCTTTTCTTCCTCCTCTTCATAATCCATGTAAAATATTTTCTTCTCGGCACACTTATGACCTTTAGTATATTTGCTATCACAACTGTAACAAAGCCCTTTTGCTCTTTTTTCTTCTAATTGTTGTGGTGTCAACCTTTTAGGTTGTGGATGGCTAGGGGCAGTAACACTTCCATCTTTATGATTGTGAGTGGTAGGCTTCCTTGTTGCCATAATTTTGCTTTCCATTTTTCTTGCCAACTTGAATTCCTTCTCCAATGAATCTGGTTACCAAAGGAAAACCTCATGTTGGATGTTATCTTTTAAAGTCCTTATGAACACATCAATCCTATGCTCCTCTGGAATATCTTTTACCCTTATATTTAATTTTTGAAAGTCCTCAATGTGCTCCATCATTGAACCCTTTTGTTTGAGATTTATCAATTGGCTAAAAAAGTGTTGCTTTTTGTATCCTCATAATGTGCTATCATTTCATCTGTAAAAATAGCCCAAGTGACAATTTCTTTACGAGAGCAAAGCCATCGATATCATACAAACTGATTTGGTTCCAAATATAAAGTTGCAATGCATACCTTTTATGTGTTTTGCACATTATAGAGATCGAAAAATTGCTCCATCTGTAGTATCCATGTTCCAGGATCCTTGCCATCAAACTTCCTCATATTGATCTTTGGAACATGGTGGTTCTTCGATCCAATGTTAGAGTCTATGAAATCATGATTAACATTTATTTTGTTCTCATCATGAGTTTTCTTTACCACCCTTTCACCATTCATAAGCATTTCTTGTAGAAAGTTTGTCAAATCTATCTTCAAATCTTCTATGCTTGTCTTCAAATATGTCTTCAAACCGTCCATCTTAGCTTCCACGCCGTCCATCTTAGCTTCCACGCCGCTCATCTTAGCTTCCATGCCATCCATCTTAGCTTCCACATCATTCATCTTAGCTTCTACGCCTTTCTTTAAACCATCTATCTTAGCTTCCACGCCTTTCTTTAAAACATCCATCTTAGCTTCTATGTCTTTCTTTAAACCATCCATCTTAGATTCTGTTACTTTTTGTGTGAGTGACATTTGTTGCACTTGGTCTCATAATTTTGATATATCATGTTGCATTTCTTCCTCTTCTTCATGAGTCATGCTAGAGATTTTAGGTTGCTTACTAGGTGTTTCCATTTTCTTTCTTCGGGGCATCAATTACCAATAATAATGCTTCACTATGCCCTTTGAATTCCTTCAAACTAATTTTTCAAACCAAGCTTATGTAAAAATTTAAAAAAAACTACACACCTTTTTTTTTTTCACTTTGTAGGAGCTTGATATTGAATTTGATGTATTTCTGTAATTTTGGATCTCCAAGGTCTGAAATTTCTTCCTAGGGCAACCCTCTAAGTAATATTTCTAACTCCGCAAGTCTGATCAAGATTGGGTTCTCCAATGAAGAGTTATGCCAAATCTCCCACGATGACTTGAGTATAGACTTTTTTAGTAGTGCGAACTTGTATGACGTGTCGCGGGTCACTGTTTCAACCTTAGGTTCTGAAAATGGTACCCAAACAACTACAGTCCATCCTATTTCTGCAAATTCCTACGAAAATTCAATTTGATGTTCAGAAAGAAAGTTATGATGATTTTCCCAAGGTGTCCTGTTTGGAATGTAATTCGGGGGTCTGCAAAAACCCTAACTTCCTTAGATTATATCTTCGAAAATATAGCGAGACAATATCTGAAATTCGGAGCCGAGGTTCAAACCGATTTCTTCTCAAATGGGGTTTTTTTTAGCTTTTGAAACTTCATAGAGAAAGCGTTATAGTGAACATTCCACGATGGTCTGTTTTAGATGAAATTCTGGAGCTTGCAAAAACCCTAACTTCCTCAGATCATATCTCCAAAAATATAGCTAGACAAGATATGAAATTTGGGCCCGAGGTTTAGAAAGATTTCTTCTCAAATGGTTTTTTTTTTTTCGCTTCTGAAACATCGTAGAAAAAAGTTATAGCGAAAATTCTACGATGACCTATTTGGAGTAGCAAAACCCTAGAATCCAAAGCTCTGATACCAAATGTTATGAAATCGGGTCACAAAAAGATAGAAAAGATAGATCAACGCCTTAGAATTCAGCCTTTTCGAGGGGGTAACCTCCTTTAAATTACAGAAATGAACAATTCTTGGATGATACAAATGACAAAACCTCCTTTATATATATAGGAGCCTAAGGGGTCACAATATAACCAAGCCGACCTAACAATAATAATATGAAGGCACAAAAATGAAAATAGTGGGATTCTATGGGGCACAATAATAGTAATAAGGGATACAATGAAAATAGTAATGGGGGAATCACTAGTATTATAGGGACCTAACAATGTTGTTTGGAGCCCAAGTGGCATCGTTCTTATTGCAATATTGTCTCTTACAAAAGCCCAAAGGGGTTTGCTCCGTTTTTATTGTCTATGGCTTGAGCTGTTAGGATATTCCGACACATAGGAAATAGTTAAGTTCAACTTGGTCTAGTATAGAGTTAGGTATAGAGTTAGGTAAAGTGTGTTTCTTTACCGTTGTACATTTTGTAACTTACAATCCGACGGTCACGATATGTAGTGATCCGACGGTTCATTCTCTCCTCGGTATTACCGACACTTGATCCGTGGCTTGACACCCGATTGGTCCATGAGTTCTATTTAAAGCGCATGGAGGGTCATTGTTCGGGTAATCCGTGCATGAGAGAAGCTTATGTAAATTTTCATTCTTTGATTAATAAATTGCCTGTAGTACCCACGTTGGGACAGGCCGTGGACTGTTTCCCTCTTTGAGGGTTTTAACCACGTCAAAAATACTAGTGTATTGATCTGTGATCTGGTTGTGAGCGGTGTCCTCTTGGTATTCTTTCTGAGGAACTTACCCTGTAAATTCCTACATGGTATCAGAGCTATTTGAGGGCCGCGTCCGTTGGTGATCCAAATCTGAAGCCGGTAGAACTGCATGCGGCTGTCGTTTCCTAGATCTGCTGTTTCTGACTGCTTTCGGGCCGAGAGGACTGCTCTGTTGCGTTCGGAGCATCTGTTCCAGTGAGGAACCCCTTTCGTTTCACGCGAAAAGGTTTCCGGTAGCCCTAGTTGCGTCATTTTTCAGATCGGGAGGTATACAGTGTTTTTTGCAGTTTACTGTTATTTTCTCTCTGCTTATTTCGGTTTCGGTTTATTTAGCCTTTTTTTTAACCGGATCTATACCTTTCATTTCTGCGTATGCTCTTTGCCCTGCGACTCTGTGCGATCTGGGCAAATCAGAAACAGAAAGGAAGGATTTTTCTCATGCGTATGCTCTTTTCCCTGCACCTCAGTGTGATCTCGGAAAATCAGAAACATTGAGAAAAATATTTAGTTTTTCAGCTAAAGCTAACTTTGAGATTTTTTTTTAAAATTTCTAGTTTTTTGGCTAAAGCTAACTTCGAGCCGCAAGGTTCGTTTTTCTTTGCATATTCGTGTTGGGTTTTGTGTTTTGTGTTTTGTAGGGAAAAAGAGCTTTCTCAAGGCAAGCACGCAAACGAAGGCCCCCCCCCCCTCTCTCTCTCTCAAATTTTTTGTATAGATCAATTGGTTCAAAGCTATTTTAAGAGAGTAGAGGTCTTGGGTTCAAGTCTCCATTTTGTGGGGGCGGATTTTTTCATTCCCGCACATTCGCGCACTTTGCCGGCAACGTCAACAATTTTTTTTTTCAAAAAGCCATAACTTCTTCATCCGGAAGCCTTTTTCAGAGCCGTTTTTTTTAAAACCGCCTATTTTTTCGAGATCTATCCATTGGAACACTTACTTTCAGCATCTTCAGCTTTAGTTTTAAAAAAAAATGGAAAGTCCATGCCAAGTCATTCTTGACAGCACGAACTACTTCCAATGGGTAGCCTACATGGAAGATTTACTTAGAAGTAAAGGTCTCTTCAGAATAGCCACAGACCAAGAGAAGAAACCAAAAGATGAAGACAAGGCTGCAAAATGGGAAAATAGACAAGATCAAGCACGTGGTTTGATAGGGATGTCTATTTCTCCTGATCTTAGATTCCACATTGCAGAACTTGAGACTCCTCATGAAACATTAGAAAAACTCGCTAAAGTTTTTGGGATTAAAAATGAAATTAGAGCCCATCAACTTGAAAATGAGTTGCTTACTTTGGATCCTAATAATTTTTCTTTCATTGAAGATTTCTTGTCCAAATTCAAGACCCTTAGATATCTCTTGGAAGGTGTTAAAGTTAAGAAAGAAGATGGTAACCTTATTTATTCCATCCTTACTAAGTTGGGACCAGCCTACTCTGTATTTGTTTCCACTTTCCATTCTACAAGGGAAGCTTTCATTTGTCAAGGAAAAGACTACAAGGCCCCTTCCTTTGACTCCTTTTGTGATTCCTTAATAAGAGAACAAGAAAAACTCTTACACCTTGGTCTTCTTAATCTTGGAAACTCTTCCACGAAAGCGTTAGCCGCCCAGCAGCAGCCAAATTCAAAGAATCCTAAGAAGTCATATCCTCAAAAGAATGGTCCTAAACCAACTCAGCCTCAAAATGAAAGATCATTTCAGCAAAGTGATAAGACCAATAAAAACAAATGGAAGAAGACTGATAGACATTGTAACTTTTGTAATCGAGATGGCCACTTAGAATCTAAATGCTTTAAGAAGATGGAAGCCTTGGAAGCCGCAATGAAGAAACATAACATCCATGTGGAGCCTACTTCAACTTCAACTTCCGGAATGGCACTTTCTGCATGTCGTTGTCAATCATCTCAGTTTGGTTATGCATTAAATGTATCTTCTTCTTCTTCTCATTCTCATGAGTGGCTCATTGATTCTGGAGCCTCTTATCACATGGCCAAAAACCAAGCCATGTTTTCTTCTTTAAATGATTGTAACACCAAAAATATATATGTTGGTGATGATAGATCTCTTAATGTTGTAGGGACTGGAACTGTTCATCTAGACAATGGTCAGTTTAATGATGTATTATGTGTTCCAACCTTATCCTGCAACCTTCTATCTGTCTATCAGATAACTCATTCAGGTGAAGGTAAAATTGTTGAATTTTCACCTCATGATGTTGTAATCAAGGATCTAAAAGATCCTAAACAGATTCTAGCTACTGGTCTTGCTGATGATTCCACAAGGTTGTATAAGTTTCACAACTTTGGGTCATCAAATCTTCCCTCAGTATTTGTTGCTCATAATGATGAAGTGAGCAAACTTTGGCATGAGCGATTTGGTCACTTAAACTATCGCTCCCTTCAGCATCTATGTAAAGAAAATATGGTGACAGGTCTTCCTATGGTATCTTGCAGAGATGGTGTTTTTTCCGGATGTGTACTCGGAAAACATCATCGGGACAGTTTTGACAAACGTGCCTCTTGGCACGCCTCAGCCCCTTTACAGCTTGTGCACAGTGATTTATGTGGTCCTCTTCCTGTTGCTTCATTCTCTGGCTACAAGTACTTCTTAACTTTCATTGATGATTTCTCCAGACGCACTTGGGTATACTTCTTAAAACTCAAGAGTGAAGTATTTAACACATTTTTGGCCTTCAAAGCCTTTGTTGAAAAATAATCTGGACATCAAATTCTTAAGCTAAGAACTGATAATGGTGGAGAATATGTTAAAAACACATTCATCAACTTTTGCACCGAAAATGGAATTCAAATGCAACATACTGTTCCATACACTCCACAACAAAATGGTGTAGCTGAAAGGAAAAATCGCACCTTAAAGGAAATGGCTAATTGTATGCTGCAATCTAAAGGACTCAGTCTTAGTTTTTGGGCCGAAGCAATTAATTGTGCAAATTATATAATCAATCGCACTCCTACTAAGGTTCTAGAGAATATCACTCCAGAAGAAGCTTGGAGTTCCATTAAACCAAATGTAAGTCACTTTCGTGTGTTTGGAAGTGAAGCATGGGCCCATATTCCAGATGAAAAGCATAAAGCTTTAGAACCTAAGAGTGAGAAATGTACTTTTGTTGGATATTCTGAAGATGTAAAAGGTTATAGACTTATTCCATTTAAGTCCAAAAATGTTATCATTAGAAGAGATGTAAAATTTGATGAAAATAAATCGGCCTGCGAGCCTAGTCCGGCGGATGTGCCACCTCTTCCTATCTCTTCTACTTTTGAAAACATTTCTTCTTCAGATGATGAAAGCGAGGATGATAATCCTCCCCCACCTTCTCAGGATCCTCAACTTCCAAGATGGGTCCGTGCTACTCGGGATGCAGCAGGTGATCTTGCCGGTGATCCTACAGATCAGCGACGTACACGTTCTCAGTTTGAAAGAGCCTCTTCTTTACTGGCTCAAGCTCCAGTAAATCATGATCCTGACACTTTTGCAGAAGCTTCAGGCCATCCACATTGGGAAGCAACTATGAATGAAGAATATCATTCATTGATGACAAATGATACATGGGATCTTGTCCCTCTACCAAAGGGACGCAAACTTGTTAGATGTAAATGGGTTTACAGAACCAAGTACGGACCAGATGGGAAAGTTGATAAACATAAAGCTCGTCTCGTTGCTAAGGGATTTTCACAGGTTGAAGGCATTGACTACACTGAAACCTTCTCCCCTGTTGCCAAAATGAACTCTATCCGCCTTGTTCTTTCCCTTGCTGCCTCTTTAAAATGGGAAGTCCATCAGATGGATGTTAAATCTGCCTTCTTGCATGGGGACTTGCAGGAAGAAATCTATATGGAACAACCCATTGGCTTCATACAAACAGACTCCAGCCTTGTTTGTCGACTTAAGAAATCCCTTTATGGCCTCAAGCAAGCTCCTCGGGCTTGGTATGCCAAAATGGATAGCTTTCTTTTAGAATCTGGCTTTTCTAGGTGTCATTCTGACAATACTGTCTACACCAAGAAAGTGGGCAACTCTCTTATCATCCTTGTTCTTTATGTTGATGATCTTATTCTTACTGGTAGTGATCCCAACCTTATAAACCATGTGAAGTCCAGCCTTAAAAAGAAATTTGAAATGACAGACTTAGGACACTTACACTATTTTCTCGGTCTTCAAGTCTTGCAATCTAAGGAGGGTATTTTCCTTTCCCAGTCCAAGTATGATTGTGATATTCTTCGTCATTTTCACATGGAAGACTGTAAGCCAGCCCCTTCTCCCTTTCAGTTTGGAGTCAAACTTTCAGTCTCTTGTACTTCTCCTGAAGTTGATGCTACCTTATACGTCAACTTGTAGGAAAACTCTTGTATTTAACCCATACTCGTCCTGATCTTTCCTTTGCTGTTGGCCTTGTTGCTCGTTTTATGCAAAACCCCCGTGAAAGTCATTGGAAAGATCCAGTCCAGCATCAGCGTAGCAAACACATTGAACTACACATGCACTTCATCAGAAAGCTCATTCATGACCATGTTCTTGAAGTGCAATATTGTTCAACAGACGATCAGGTTGCAGACATCTTCACAAAGGCTCTCACAGAGGCGAAGTTCACTAAACTTCGATATATGCTTGGAGTTCAGGAAGTTGTCACTAAGGGGGGATAGGCTCTAGTGCCTCCTTCCTTCTCCTATTGTGTCATATTTGTAAATCCTTCAATCCTATCCCAAGTTGTTCTTAAGGGGGGATGTTAGGATATTCCGACACATAGGAAATAGTTAAGTTCAACTTGGTCTAGTATAGAGTTAGGTATAGAGTTAGGTAAAGTGTGTTTCTTTACCGTTGTACATTTTGTAACTTACAATCCGACGGTCACGATATGTAGTGATCCGACGGTTCATTCTCTCCTCGGTATTACCGACACTTGATCCGTGGCTTGACACCCGATTGGTCTATGAGTTCTATTTAAAGCGCATGGAGGGTCATTGTTCGGGTAATCCGTGCATGAGAGAAGCTTATGTAAATTTTCATTCTTTGATTAATAAATTGCTTGTAGTACCCACGTTGGGACAGGCCGTGGACTGTTTCCCTCTTTGAGGGTTTTAACCATGTCAAAAATACTGGTGTATTGATCTGTGATCTGGTTGTGAGCGGTGTCCTCTTGGTATTCTTTCTGAGGAACTTACCCTGTAAATTCCTACATGAGCCTAGAGGGCATTGCTTTGAAAGTTGATGGCACAACACAATTGACATTGTATGATTACAAGTTGAGACACGTGGGAAATGATATCGGTAGTTGAATTTTGGTTGTGGATCGACTACTGGTCGAATACCAATGCTCTCCCCTTGGAAGGTTGATCATCACAATAAAATAAAGTCCATGTGATGGTATGTCAAGCAACATAGCACAGGTCAATTGGTTATGGGGCTGTATTGTGTTGGCCAAGGCCTAGGTTGGAGCCCCGATGATTTTTAGGTAAGAAACTAATTCTTTATTCTTGTCGCCCTTGCACATTTTGTCGAACTATTAATGAGATGAAAATAGACAATATATAGATCCATTGCTGGAAAACACCCATTATGTAGAACACACCTTGAAAGTCGAATTTTGTTGAATATTTAATTTGACTTTTTTTTTGTAAGGTTTTTGGAGTTTTCACGAATCATTTCTAGTCCAAATTTCCAGAAGAAGCATGATGATCAGTGTTCAGTTATGATTAGTTCTAAAGGCATAAAGCCCTAAATGATGTTTTCTTAATGTTTAAAATCAATGGTATGTGTTTCAGAAGCTGATGAGTAAGTTGTAGTTGTTGTTGAGTATATGGAAAGAAGTGGTTTTGAGATGGTTTTTATGTGACCAAATTGATGAGTAGGTTGGAACATATTTGGGTAGGGTATGATAGGATGTTGATAGTAGTATGAAAACAATAGGTTATTGAATTTGAATATTTATATTGTTTGAAGAGGAGGTAGATCCATTTTGAAATGGGGTCCATAAGAAGTTGAAGAAGGAGGTGGGTGCCTCTAATGAGGTTGGTGCCTCAATCAGTTTGGATCCTACAACAAGTCAAAGCTTATATATCATGGAGGTTGGTACATTAATTAAGTTGGAGCCTAGATCAAGCTGAAGCTTTCTCATCACTAAGGTTGGTGCGTCAATCAAGTTGTAGGCTACAGTGAGTTGTTTCTTGCACATTTTCTAGGTTGGTGTCTCAATCATGTTGTAGACTGTTGCAAATAACATCTTGCATATCCTGGGGGTGGGTGCCCCTAGGACGTCAGTGCCTGCAAATCTATTTAATTAATTGAAGAAAAAGAAAAATAATAATTTTTGGTTTTCCCCTGTATGGGTTTCCAAGTAAAAGCTTATGCCTCCTTGTGTTGATGTGATGACAACTTCATGATGCATTTTTCTATTTATTAACATGTTTCAAATGGTTATGAGCCATTTCTATATAATTGTTCATTGATGAAAAGTTGTTAAATGGTAAAATTGTTGCCACACTGATCCATCCCCCCTTTTAGTGTGTTATTTGGTCCAACAAATGGTTTCAGAATAGGTCGTCTTCAGTAATAGTTAACTATTGAAAGGTGAAATATTGGCAACATGGACCTAAATGCAAGTCATATCATGCTCTTGAAAATTGAGTTGGAAGGTTTGAAAGGAAATGCAAAATCCTAACAAAGTGATTGGAAGAAATGGAAAATCAACTAAGATATAGGGATAATGAAATTGTCCTTCTCAAAGAAAAAAGAGACGCAACAAGGCAATTGTCTAAGGAAATTTAGGAAGGGATTCAAACCAAGATAAGTGACAAGAAAAAATCATCCAAGTACCATACACATTTTTTATGGTTATTGTTATTTATGCCATGCATTTTTTCATAAGGTAGTTGATTGTAGCTATGCGCAAAGTTCTGTTAAATGTTTTCTATGTCATAATTTTGAACATAAGGCCAAGGATTGTAAAATCAATCAAAAGAAGGAAAGGTGTCCATCTAAGAAGTGGAAGGAGAAAGAAGAAAATTGTGGTCTCGTATTGTATGCTCAAAAGAAAAAATATAAGTGGTATGTGGATAGTGGTTGCTCAAGACACATGTTAGGGGATTAGAACAAGTTTATCAACATTAAGGAGATATATAGGTAAAGTGAATTTTGGAAATAGTGCATCAACAATAATCATAGGAAAAGGGACTATCTTCTTTGGTAGTGGAAGAACAAAATCCCAAGATGTCCTATATGTAGAAGGGTCGAAACATAATCTTCTAAGCATCAGTCAAATGTATGATCAAGGTTTTGATATAACATTCAACTCCAAATAGTGTTAGATCAGAAATTCAAATACAGGAAGATCGATAGAAAAATATAATAGGATCGATGGAAATGTCTATGTCCTTGATGGATAAAATATTGAGAGATGTTGCTATGAGATTATTTCATATTTTCTTCGAGAAGACAATACTGTCAACTCTATTTCATCCCAAGAAAATAAAATTCATGAAAATCACGCAGACTCTAATTCTGATGAAGAAGAAGCCAAGTTGAGAACTGACAAGTTCAAAGGTAATCTCCATTTCAAATGCTTTGAATGTGGAAGGATGGGACATTATGCTTCAAAATGTCCTTATGCTAAAATGAATGATATTGATGATGAGACAAAATTCAAGTATAAGCATCAAAAGAAGAAGCAAGCTAACAAGAAGAAGGATTTCTACTCAAAAGAACAAAGTGACAATGAAAGCAATGAAAGTGTGATTGATGATGAAATAGGTGAAATATTATTCATCAACGAAACAAAAGACATGAAGCATAAATATATTATGAAGGATAAATTAGAAGTGCATTGAAGGAAATAAATATCCTTAGAAAGAAGGAAGGTATGTTGATTTAGCAGCCTCAAGAAAAAAATCTAAATGAAGACACCATTCTTGCTCTCAAAGTCAAATTAGAAGAAGCTAAAAGGGTAAAGGAGTTTTTTTCAAAACAAATAAATGAGAAGGGGAAATTTTTTGAAAGACTAGAGGAAGAGGTTGTCCTCTTGAAAGGTGAACTGGAGAAACTCAAACCAAAGATTCACAAAGGGACTGTATATCTAGATCTCATTCTCAGCATGCAAAAGTCTCCAACACTAAAACAGGTATTGGTTACCAAGGAAGTTGTGAGGCATCCAATAACAATGGTCTCCCAAGCACATAAAATGAAGATCATCCCAAGAGGCTCGATCATACATTCATTGCATCTAGCAGTGACTCCCTTGAAAGTCCCAAGCAAATGATGAACTAGTCATCCTAAGAAGCTTGATCATACATTCATTACATCTAGTGGTGACTCCCTTAAAAGTTTCGAGAAAATGATGAACTAGCCTAAGCATGTTTATGACTCTTAGGATGATGAAGTAACAAGGTACATTCAATTCACAAAGAGAAAGGAGTGAGAATGAAGGAAAGGAATCTCCCATGACAAAGTATCTTCATAAAGGATCTACAAGTAGCAATGAAGAAAGTGTTGGAAATCAAAAAACGATGAGGCTCCTCCAAGGAAGAACCCCAGAAGGTCAAGATATTCCTATACATCTAGGTATCAAAATAATTTATTTGGTTATTGTTTCTCGTGTACAAAATTGGGCAACAAAGCACAGGATTGTAGGACCTATGATGTGATGAGGTATAGAGGATATGATCAGGTCCCTAGATGGAGGTATATGGACGAAATTAGAAGAATACCTCAACGATTTCCATAAATTTTGAATTCTAATGATGGATGCTACATTTTTCATAATGAAGGTCATACAACACGAGATTGCAAACTCAACTTGAGATGGCACAAGAGAGAGGGACTTCCTATTAATCTAATGATTAACTCTACAAGATGGAAAAGAAGACAAGAATAACCATGGTTATATCTAACCCCTCATATCTAATCCCATTGGTGAAGGCTTCTTCAAGACTTTTATTTATTTAAGCAAAACCCGAAGAGGAAGTTCTATGTAGGTAGAATGATCACTTTGATGTGAGGGCAACATATAGACAATTACAAGGGGAGATTCCAGATGAAAAATAATGGCATATAAATATTGGAAGATGATGAAAGACATTTATAGGTAGATAATTCCATGAGAATTCATACAGGTCCATTATCAAAGACAAGACAAAGGAGAATTTAAGTACTCCATGAAAAACACGATCTCCAATGGATACTTTATCAAGTCCGCAAGAAAGAAGAATTGACAACATGGTCTTAGATAAATTCCATAGGAAGGTACAAGAACATTAGGAGATGAAAACATGATATTAGGAAAATATTCTAACAGGTCCATAGGAAAGTTCAAGAAGAATTGGTAAGCACTGAAAAACATACGCATTGATCTTAGGAACAATTGATGAGTAGTGGTTGACAAATAAAGGAATCATGGTCTCAGAGGGATACCTTTCTAGGTCCATGGGAAAGTGTGAGAATAGTTGAAGAAGCATCAATAGCATGGTCATAGGGGGATACTTTATCACATTCAAGAACAATTTGTAGATACTCAAAGAATTCCGACAGAGGAAGACAATCTACGGTAGATTCTATAGGATCAGGTTCACACATAATTATGGAAGCATTGGTAGAAAACCATGTCCCTTTTTGATTGATGTCATAGGGGGAGAGTGCATACATTGATAAAATCATTGATTTTGAGCAAAAGGAGGAGAAAATGCATGCATAGACAAAAGGAAGGAAAGAAAGAGCGAGGCATCTTCGTAGTCAGACAAGGAGAATCCACAACATCATGTTAGGGGAAGTTTGATGTTTTCTAAGGAGAATTTGGCCTATGTACATCAATGACCATCAATTTCGGGTGGTGTTTCCATCAATGAAAAGGGGGAGATTATTGCACATAATTTTTTCATTGATGACAACAAGTGTCATTTACTCTCAAAGGGGATGACCATAACAAAAATAGTGTCATTCATGAGTCAAAGAAAGTAGTATGGCAGCAGATATCTTGCATGCCCTCATTAAGTGAATTCAAAAGAGGTATGAAGTTTGTTGAAAGAGGTATGGAGTTTATTACGTTTTTCACAAGGTAATGCCTCCCTATTGATTCTATAAACAACATGGTAGTGTAACACCCCACCCCACATTTCCTGGCTTCTACAAGCTCTCTAGGGTAAACATGAGATGATATTTGCTATGCATGACCCAATAACCAAGTTCTAGTTATGGAAGTGGGGACTACTACCTTGAAACTCTTTGGAAACCTCTAGGAACACTTGGTCATCCAAATGTCAGAAAACATCCACTGATGATCTTTTCCTAGACTGGAACTACATTCTTGACTCACTCTGCATCCCAGTTGCACACATGCAGACCTGTGCATGTGGAAAGAAGGCTCCATCCACACGCACAAACCATCTTTCATGAGGCTACAACTGAAATTTCTTAGTTAACAGAGTGTGTCCAGAAGCCCTCTTTCGAATTTTCAGGGCTAGCCTACATGCCACCTACCTAGAACTACCTAGAGCTTCTAGAGCTTCCTGTAGGAGTCTTCCTAAACTATGCTTGACCCAATCCCTACTCAAAATTGTCAAATACATATGATAATAATTTATACAAACACTTTTTAGGCATAATACTTGTAGAACATGAATGCATATCTATTCAATATTTCATTAAGATCATCAGAGAATCATCAAGAAGGCTTGTTTCCCTCTATTATTAGCTACAACAACACACATTAGCTCATGCATTCATATAAGATAACTAAGAGCCCATCAAACCATGGAATGGATCCATAACAAGAGCACATCATATAATGAGAAATATACCATGCATGTAACCAACATTTAACCAAAATAGAACCATGACAAACTAGTCATAAAATCATACATAAAATAAAAACTTGTGCTTATTAATCTCAATAATAATCAACACATAATAACATATGGAAATTCAAACCAAGTCAAGGACTTCCACGCACCACCCAGCCATAGATTGGGATGAACCAAATCTTTGTTTTAGCCAATTACCCCCATGCCATATTCCAAGCATGAATGTGGGATCTCATGGGATAAACCAAATATAATCAAACAAGGACTCTTGAAGTTAAACCACCTCCACCCTAAAGCCATAGTGATCTCACCTAAACTGTTCTAGAGATCACCAAACCAACACAAGCTTGGATGCCTCAGAATTTATTCACCATACCTAGAGGAATTTTCCTGTCTCTACCCACATGTCGAGGGCTGCCTCGAGAAAACCATATCCATCCCCAACCCTTGGGATTTCCTGAGGCCACTTCACCTGGATCCAAAACCTTCTGTAAATTCAAAGCTCAACCAAAAATGAATCCCAAAACACTATGCCTATCCAAGAAATAGAAAAGGAAATCCCATGCTAATGACAACAAAATAACCAAATAACCAAATGCATGCACCATGCATTAAAATCCAAGCAAGGAAATCACACATGAAACCTGTTACCCGCAATGTCCTCCTGTTGTAGTTGCTTTTACAACCTTCTTCTTACTCTCCCTTGCTATCATTTTATTTTCCTTTGCTTGCTTGCTTATGCCCAAGTGCTCCCTTCTCTTGTTGTAGTGCTCTCTCTCTCCTTCTCTTCCAAAGTGCCAAAAGTGATCCATAGTAACTAACAGTAGCTAAGAGTGGCATAAAATGTTCTCCCTATCATTTTATTTTTCTTTTTCCTTTTCTTTTCCTTTAATTTCCTTCATTTTCCCTACATGCATATTCTTGTCTCTTAATATTCCTTTTCGCCTATTTTTCTCTATTTCTTTAATTAATTTCCATTTATTGCCTTTTTCCTTTTTCCAATTCCAATTCCAATTTCCTTAGCCAATAATTAACCACAAGTGATGCCCACTTTAATGTTTGTCCCTTCATTTAGCTTGGAATACATGTACCATGACCTTGGTCTTATTTTGCCTTTATAATGTCCTTCCATTTACATGGAAAATCAAGCCGGGGCTGTTACAAACCCCTCCCCTTTGGGAGAACATCATCCTTGGTTTTCTTATGATTCTTATGACTAGCAATTGCTAAACCTAACAAACATACTACTTATGGATATTTATAACACAACTCAATGCAGTATTTACAATAACCAACATACTAAAAACATGGCCATCATAATGCTTTTTGGAGCTTTATAACACAACTCATTGCAGTATTTACAATACACATATGCACACACACACACACAACACATTTGATTTAAGCAACAAATAAAGAAGGATATAATATCCACATCTAATCAACCATCTCCCACGTAGCTTCATCGAGCCCAAAGTGCTTCCACTGCACTTTAACTTTCTCTACTGCTCGATTCCGAAGCATGAGTTGTTTCTGCTACAATATTCTTTGTTGCTCTGGCTGGAACTCTTCGTTTGGTTCCATATGCAATACAAACCAATCAATCACATGATCAACATCATGTACATATATTTTAAGCAATGAAACATGGAAAACATCATGGAATTTCACTGATGGAGGTAGAGCAAGCCTGTATTTCATTGGTTCAATTCTCTTGAGGATCTAAAAAGACCCACAATACCTAGGTGCCAACTTGGCATAGGATAGTTTCCTTAAGCAACTCTTCTTGGGCTTGATGTGAGAGTACACATGCTCTCCAACCTAAAACTTCTTGAATGCTCTATGTTGATCCACATAACTCTTATTCCTATCATGTGTTTCCTTTAAATTCCTTTTAATAACCTACATCTCCTACTCCATCTCTTCCAACATATCCGGTCCAATCGGTACTGTTCACTGGATCGCTCCATCTAATAGGAGTATTACAAATATGCCCATAAAGAGCCTCAAATGGACTCATATTCAAGGATTCATGATACCCATTGTTATAAGCAAACTACACCAGTGGAAGATACTCCTCCCACTTCCTTTACTGATGCATGACATACATCCTCAAGGATCCTGTTAACCCTATCTGTGTGTCGATCTGTTTGTGGATGATAAGTTGTACTGAAAGCTAACTCTATCCCCAAGCCTGCAAACAATTCCTTTCAACACTTGGAAGTGAACTTAGCATCTCTGTCTAATATAATATTCTTGGGAACTCCATGCAACCTCACTATCTCCCTGATGAAGATCTGAGCCACTTCGCTGGCAAAATTACTCAACTTCACTGTAATGAAGTGAGCTAACTTGTTCAACTTGTCAACCACAACCATGATGAAGTCATGCTGCCTCAATGTCCTAGGAACTCCTATAATTAAGTCCATGGAAATGTCCTCCCATTTCCATTCTAGCATGGGAATAGGCCACAACAAACCAGTTGGATGCTTGCATTCAACTTTCACCCACTAACAATCCAAACACTTGGCAACAAACTCAACCACCTCTTTCTTCAAATTTGGCCAATAGTAGAAATTCTTAACCCTTGGATTTTTTTTTTGGTATCCTGGGTGGCCTAAATATGGATTGACATGAAACTCTCTCAAAATAGTCTTCTTCAACTCATTGCTATTTGGCACATAGAACTTCCTCTTGAAGCTGGCCAAGCCTAATGTTGTTAGGTGATACTCCTCATCTTGATCACCCTAACCTTGTTGCTACAATCTTTGCTTCAGCTAGTGGTACTTCTCATCATGTTGCCTTGCATGTAAAATCTTCTCTTGTAAATATATCCCATAAAAGCTCATAACTAAAATATGGTTCACTTTCACTCTCCTACTGAGAGCATCCACAACCCTGTTCTCCTTGCCTTTAACGTACCTGATCTCAAAATCAAACTCAATGAGAGTATCCAACCATCTAGCTTGCCTTGCATTCAGGTTTGGCTAGTTAAACAAGTACCTTAGTCCATTGTGATCACTCATCAAGACAAACCTCCTGCCAAGGAGATAATGCCTCCACATATTTAATGCATGAATGGTAGCTACCAACTCAAGATCATGAGTCACATAGTTCTGCTCATGTTCATTTAACTTCCTTGATTCATAAAAATCCACCTACCCTTCCTGCATCATGACTCCAACAAGTCCTTCCTTGCATGCATATGTACAAACCACAAAATCCTTACCAGGATCTGCAATCTTCAAAATTGGAGCATTGGTAAGCGAATTATCCAACTAATTCAATCTTGTTGCACACTAATCAGTCCATTCACACTTATTCCCCTTCCTTTGCAAGGATGTGATAGGATAGCCAATCCTGGAAAAGTTCCTGATGGACCCCCAATAATATCATGCTAGTCCCATGAATAATTTGACCTCATTCACATTCCTTGGAGCTGGCTACTTCATGATAGCCTTAATATTTTATGGATCCACTAATATCCCCTCCTTGGAAACAACATGTCCCAAGTAATGAATTTGAGACTAAAATAAACTGCACTTGTTATGTTTGGCATACAACTTATTCTCTCTCAACAATCTCAACAACATTGCCAGGTGCTTTGCATGCTCCTCCTCATTATTTGAATATACCAATATATCCCCAAGAAATACTATCACAAAATTATCCAGATAAGGGCGCAACACACTGTTCATCAAGCACATAAAGGTGGTTGGAGCATTAGTAAGACCAAAACGAACCACCACAAACACATTATGCCCATACCTTGTATGTGATGCAACCTTGTAGATGTCTTATTCTTTGATGCACACCTGATGATATCCTGATTTCAGATCAATATTTGAAAATACTACAACTCCCTTCAGTTGATCGAACAAATCATCAATCCACGACAATGGATACTTGTTCTTGATATTCACCTTGTTCAACTAGCTATAATCAATGTACAATTTATTAGTACCATCCCTCTTCTTTACAAACAACTTTGGTTCACCCCAAGGAGACACACTTGGCCTTATTTATCCCTTACCAAGCATCTCTTTAAGCTATAACTTCAAAAATCAACTCCAGAGTGCTCAACCTGTATGGTGCTGCTCTCAGTACCAAGTCAATAGAGAAATCTAGCTCCCTATGAGGAGGCAGCTATGGAATCTTTGTAGGAAACACATCCTAAAACTGCTACAGGATAAGATACTTCCTCGGTTATTCATCATCATCATCTTCCTTCCCTTTGTCACTAGATATATGTACTACAAACAATATACATCCTTTCCTGTAGTTGTGCTTAGTTTGCATAGTTGTAACCATTCTCATTGATGCAGGCTTCTTCTTTCCCTAAAAGGCTCTCTTTTCTTCATCATCATCTAGGCACTCAATGGCCTTCTCATACAATCTACCTTGTTCCTATGAATAAACAACCAATCCATTCCCAAAAGCATGCTATATGCACCCAAAGGAAGCACATTTAGGTGTGTTGTTGTAGGCAAGCCATTAATCTCAAATGCACAAGATCTTACCCATTGATGAACTCTTCTCTTAGTCCATGCAAGCAACTGCACCAACCAATATTATGCATGCACTTGTTTATTCAAATGACACTAATCCACCATGTCAGGACTAACATAACTAGAATCAGATTCAGGATCAATCAAAAGGAAAACAACTTGATCACAAAGCTTACCTTCCATCTCAATAATAGATGCCTGATGGTCTACCTGCTTGTTATCAAGTGCTGCATAGATCCGAGGAATCCACTGACCTACATCCCAAACTATCTGCACCTCATGAGCACTATAGATCTATGGTCTGCCACCCTGGTACAATGGACAATCCTTCTTGTGATGGTATTTACCACAAATCGAACACTTCAACAGTTCCATGCCACTGCCTTTATTTTGTTTCTCTCCAAGCTAAGACCCATGTCCTTTCTCAACTACATTAAAATTCTTATGAGGGGTTGAATTTTCCTTCTCATTTTCATCCTGAGATATTCCTCACTTCTTGGGCCATTTTCCTTTAGTCTTCCCATTACCTTTCCAGTCACGCTTGAACTCAGTCTTACGCTTTGACTGCTCATAATAATGCTTTAAATTTTTGATGGCTTCCTCCAATGACTGAAGCTAATCAAACTCGATCCGGTCTTTGAATGAAAATGGAAATCCACTTATGAACCTTTGGATCTTCTCTTTCTCATCCTTGATATAGGGCACATATCTCAATAGTTCTAGAAATTTGGTTGTATACTCTTCATCTGTTATGGAACCCATCCCGAGCTCATAGAATTCCTTGTCCTTTCCATCATAATATCTCTCAGATAGGTACTTCTTCTTGAAAAGTCTTTCAAACTCATCCAAAGTCAGCTTCTCTTCTATGATGCCTCTGAGATTCTTAACATCTTCCCACCAGATATATCCTTTTCCTTTAAGACTGAAGGTAGCTATTTCAAATTTCAGATATTTTGAGTAATCATGTAATTAGAAAAATTTCTTCATCCCACAACCATGCTTCTGTGTCTTCTGATTTCTTCATTTCCCTATCCAAAGTAGGAGGCTTGGCTTTCTTGAACTCCTCTAGTAAATACTGGCTCCTCCTATGATGTTGGCGGTGATGGCATTGACGTCTCTTGGAAGAAGAGCTAGAATACAATCCATAGGTACATAAGGATCTTCCACCTTTTATTGTGTCATCACGGTCGATCCTGTGCCTTTTTTGGGGCGTGTTTTCATCTGCCACATTTTTCTTTTCCTCCTGCCTATCTCCATGGCCGATCCCCAACTATCCCTGCTTTTACAACTTTGAAAGGCTCTAAAGGATAACTACATTGAATTCAAGTTGCTTTTATTGAGATTTTGCAAGTCTTTCCCATGCGTCAATCAACCTGTTGTTATCTGCTTTACAACTTCTAATCTCTTCCCTTAGACTCCTCAATGTATTGATGAGCCTCATCATTGGGTAATTATATGGGCCTTAATTGGCCTTAATTCACCTCCTAGCTTAGTCAAACCAACTATTCTCACAACTTAATGCATACTTTTGATTACATTTTGTTTATGAGATGAGTTAGAGTTGGATATTTTGCTTTGTGGTCTAATGTGCATGTAATGAAAGAATAAAGGATAAAAGCAACGAAAAATGTGCAAGGAACTGTGGCAAAGACCTTGGTCAAAACTCGAATGGGACAAGGGAAAGGAATTATAGGAGGCAAATCCTCCTCATTTACTACCCCTTCATTCAAATACTCCTCCATCATCTTGGAGTGAAAACAACCAAATCATGAGGACTAAAAGATAGCCGAGCAAGTGAAAGTGACAGAAACCAGTTTATCTTGAGTGGGGAGCCAAGCCTCCCTAATGGGAAGGAAGTTGTTGGATACTTTAGATGTATAAGAAGAGAGGCTTAGGACCTTAGTAGGATTCAGATTCTTATTGTAAAAATCTACTTTATTTTTGAGTTGCAAGACTTGTGGAAGTTTGTTATGTAATCCATGGTTTTTATAATAAAGATGAGTTCTGTTTTGAGCCAGCACTGAGTTAACTTAGAGGGCTGAAGCTCTTGGGTTAGGGCCCAACCCGAGTAGCCAAAGCTCCTCTTTATTGTACATGTATGCTAGCATAGATTTCTGGTTCTGTTCATTTGCTTAAGTAGCTTTCTGGTTCTGTTCATTTGCTTAAGTAGCTTCTTGATTTTCTGTTCATTTGCTTAAGTAGCTACATTTTCATTACAATAGTATAGCGTAGATGATTTATGGTTCTTCTGTTCATTTGCTTAAGTAGCTACATTCCGCTTACAGTAGTGTAGAGTAGATCGGTTGTGCTTTAGTTTACTGCCATTTGTGCCTTCTTTCAATTAGTAGGTTAGTTAGGAGAAAAAGATCACCATAAGGTTGTCCGCAGGTGTCTCAACCTCATCCCCTCCCTCTGGGACCATGACTTGAGGAAGAGACCCTTCAGTAACCCCAAAAACACAGGTTTTTGGTTTTTCGCATGAGCTATGGAGTTTGTTGTTTGATGCAGTTACTTGTTCACCCTCATTGGTTTTTCTATCATTTTCATTGAAACCTCCTTCAACACGTTCTTCATGCATAATCCCCTTACCATATGATCCACAACAAGCCTTCCCAATCACCGTTTGATTCATTAGTTTATCCAACTGCCACCTCGCATGATGTCTTCCACCTACTTTATGTGCTTTAAATCGCCACCATTGATCTACCTCCCTGATCTTACAGCTATCGTGTCACCTCAACACTTTATGTGCAGTAAACCCCCAGCATTGATCTACCTCGCCTGATCCGATGGCTGTCGCGTCACCCGATCGCCAACTAGCTTGGTTGATATCCACTGTTGATCTATCTAGCCTGATCCAACGGCTATCGTGCAATCTCGTGCGGATTCTTGCATGAATGTTATCCGCCGAGAGCACGCGAGAAAAGTGGTTTTATCATGCTACATGTCGCTTAGTTAGGCTAATCTCGTGAAATTCAGAAATACAACTTACAACTTTGAGGGCGCGTGAGAAACTGCTTACTGCTTTCGAAACCCGCTCCATCATTTCTGCACATTTTCTTCCCGCGATACGATCTCCACTGTCCATCCTCCGATTAATCATGTTCGTCCATCTCTTGACTTAATCTTCGTGATAAGATATCTGCCATTAATCTCTTGTTAACCCTGTTCGTTCATCTAGTCACTAAACCGCCCGTGATACGATCTCCACCATTCATCCTGTTCGTTAACCCTGTTCATCCATCTATTAATTTAAGCCCCCACGATTAGATCTCCGCCGTCCATCTTCTATTCGTTGATCAATCCAACGGTCCCTATGCACTACTACATCCTTACGTCCTCCTTTCACCAATTTCAATCTTCGACTACTCTTCCGCTTGAAAAACAGATTTAGTTTAGTTCCTTTTCTTACACCTTAGTATAGTTTAATTCTCTTTACCTCTACATCTTAGATAGAAGCATTAGGTTAGTGTTGATTTAGCAATTATGTTTAGCATAGCTGTTTAGATGGTTAGTTAGGTTATGGTGTGGTTTAGTATTCAATGCTATTTTCTTCATTATTGCAATAGAGTAGATCTCCCTTAGAATAGATTTGCTCTTATTCCATCAAAGAATTAAGCTTCTTCTGACCCTATAGAAGTTTGGCTTGGAACCCCTGGGGTCTCTTTCCAGATGAGCAGTGACCACAGGTAGGACCTTCACTTTTACTTGTGAATATAGCACTGTCACCTCCAAGTTTGTATGAACCCCGAGTTGATAAGTAAAGCTGGTAGCCCTGGGAGTTGCAACATTCTTGTTGCAATACATAGGCTCATCACTTTTTGGTGTTGTTTTTGGGGAGGTGTCTAGGTAGAATGTGATTACTTCTTTCTTCTATTTCTAGTCTCCAATTTTATTCCATTAGTTTATTTCTGCCAAAGTAATCTAGTTTCTTCCTTTATTTCAGTTGTCATTATTTGCTTTCTTTTCCATTCTACAAGTAGAATTTCAATTCAGTAAGTAGTTTCTTTGTTAGTAGCTTCCTTTATTTCATTTGTCATTATCTTCTTTCCTTTTCATTCTGCAAGTAGAATTTCAATTCAACAAGTAGTCTTTTTCTGTCAGTAGTCTTCCTTCAATCAACAATTTCATTCTACAAGTAGAATTTCAATTCAGCAAGTAATTCTTCTTGTTAGTGGTTTTTCATTCAATCAACAATTTCCCTTCTGCAGAGTACTTTCCATCTTTAAAAAAAAATCTTACAAAAGCCAACCCAAAAACATTTCCTTTCATGCCTCGTAGGAATAGGGACAATTCAGGGAAATTCTTGTCAAATACCCCCACTGCATCCAACAATCAACCTTCTCTCTTCTTCAGTGACGGTGAATTGGAAGACCCTTTAGGTGAGAAACCTTACATATTTGAGGAACCTATAGGGGAAGAAGAAGAGGAAGAACCCATTCCTACTGAACCAATGGCTGAAAACCGAAATGACAGAGGAAATAGAGATATAATTGAGGGTGCCTTCCCCATCAGGGAGACCAATGGGGACACTAAGATGGAGAATATAAGCCCCTCTGCTCTAACTCATTTCCATGACCTGACTACAAAGCACCTTGACACTTTCCTATTTGAGTCTGCTGTTATATGGCGAACCTATGACTTTACAGATGATGAGAAAAATTTAAAACTGTTTCCATCTACCCTCAAGGATGTAGCATTGCGTTGGTTCATGGACTTACCTGGAGATAGCATCACAAATTGGGCTCAGATGCAACATGATTTTAACAAAAAATATAGGGACTACTGTAGGTCAAAGGATACTAAAGAAGATATTTTCAGGATGACCATAGGCCAAGATGAATCCTTAGAAGACTATGAAGAAAGATTCTAGCTCAGTTACAAAAGGGCCAAGTGCACACTTGACCTTGAGTCACTGAAGTTGGTCCTGCTTAGAGGAGTAAGGGAGGATCTTCTGGATACCTTACATATGATAGCAGGAGGAGATATCTACCAATTACCTGATGAGGATATTAAGACTATCTTTAGAAACCATTCTAGGGCAACCAGGAAAAAGGGTAGGGGTAGTCAACCTATGGCCAGTACATCATCCTCTAACTCATCCATCAAGGGTGAAATTGGAAATATGCTGGAAGATTTCAAAAGTGATATGTTGGAAACCCTTGCCTTGCAATTGGACACCATGAACATCAAAAGAAAGCAAGAGGAAGCACAAAGATCCTTGGCCATCTTTTGTCCTAGATGCACTAGGAGGCATCCTAGGAATGAATGTCCATTGAACTGTATTAAGATTTGCTCAGTCTGTGAAGAAAACCACTCCAAAGACAAGTGACCTTCTTTACCTGGACTCAAAACTGTATTTTAAGGAGCTGAAGGGGTCATTGAGCAGCTTTGCTACATCAACCAAAGGAGACCTCCTGGGCCTAGACCATACCAACAGGGTATGCAAGGGTCATCCCATGCATATTACAACCCCAACCAAACCACAACTATACCTTCTTGGGGACCCCCTGCTCATCCTTCCTGGTCTACACCCCCTCCTTGGTCCTATACATCTCAGTATCATTCCCAACCAGTCAGCCAGTCATTTCAACCTTATGTTCAGCCACAACCTCAGTGGAATACCCCACTCTAGGGCTGGAGGCCCCAGTTCAACAATGTTCCAGCCCTATTGCCTCCACCACCTACCCAACCACAACTCTTGCACTCTGCTCCACCCAAGGAACCCCAGATGCCTTCCAAGCCAAATACAAACCCAGCTTATGCTGTAGAAATCTAGGAGATCAACCCAAGATCTAGGAGAATTCTCCCTGATAACCAACCTCCCTCTCCACATAGGGAGGTTGAGGAAGAAAGAGAGGAAAGAAACCTTAAAGTAAATCCACCCTTTCCTGAGAGATTAGCCCAACCATTCCAGCCTACCCTAGAAGAAACTAAACTTTAGGGAGAATTAAAAAATCTATGTGTAAAGATCCCCCTTCTCTAAGCAATCAAGGATGTTCCCATTTACAATAATTTGATTAAGGAGAAGTGCTTCAAGCATCTGGGAAGAAGAAAAAGGGATGCCCTTACCATTAATGTCATTGGGCAGTTGTCTAACTTAATGCTGGGGTAGGTAATATGTCCAAAATATTTGGACCCTAGAAGCCCTGTAGTAGATGTGCACATCAATGGCACCATTGTTCCACACACTCTGATTGATTTTGGGGCTGCCATTAATGTGATGACCGAGGACACCATGCTAAAGCTGAACCTCCAAGGGTCATTGAGGAAGACCACAACAGTTCTGCAACTTGTGGACCATTCCACAGTCACCCCTGAGGGAATTGTGGAGGATTTGATGGTCTCCATTGACTCCTGGGAGTACCCTACAGATTTCCTAGTTCTCCAGCCTAAGGCTAAGCTTACTGGTTACCCTCTCATCCTTGAGAGGCCATGGTTGGCCACAACTGATGCTTACATTAGCTACAGAGCTGGGAATATGATCATCAAGAATGGGCATATGTCCAAACAGTTAGTCCTATACCCTCTTGCTCAACCTACCCTAGAGCATGATTTAACCTTATGGTTGGAGGAGGAGGAAGAAGATGAGGTTTATTTTGCCAAAATTTATGCTTTGGAAGCAACCATAGGAGGAGGACAACAAGATGAAGATGACTTAATTGAACACCTGCTCCAAACTCCAACTCCTAGTTCACTACCATTACAAGAAGAAGTAAGGGAAACCCAGAAGAATCATCCAATTAACTTATGCTTGGCCAATTCCAACCCACTTTGTGTCAAAACCATAGAATTCGGTCCAGAAAAAACTTTGAAAATTAATCCATCTTTGTCTACTCTTGAAGAGTAAGAGTTATGCGACATGTTGAGAGAAAACCTAGAAGCCTTCGCTTGGAGTTACAAGAAAATGAAGGGAGTACACCCCTTAGTGTGTACTCACCACATATACATCAAAGAAGGTTGCAAGCCAGTTAGGCAACAACAAAGGAGGATGAATCCAACTCTTAAAGACATAGTCAAAGAGGAACTACAAAAACTGCTAGATGCATGATTCATTTACCCTATCTCTAATAGTGAGTGGGTCTCTCCTTTAGTGTTAGTTCCCAAGAAAAATGGTAAGTGGAGGATTTGTGTTGATTATAGGGAGTTGAAAAAAGCCACAAAGAAGGATCATTTTCCCCTACCCTTCATTGACCAAGTGCTAGATGGCCTGGTAGGGAAGAAGTTTTTTTCCTTCCTAGATGGATTCAGTGGGTACAACCAAATCCAAATCTACCTAGAAGACCAGGATAAGACCACATTCACCTGTCCTTGGGGTACTTTTGCCTATAGGGTCCTTCCTTTTGGCCTATGCAATGCTCCTGCCACTTTCCAGAGAGCAGTCTTGAGTATTTTTTCTGAATTAGTACATGATGCTGTGAAAATCTATATGGATGACTTTACACCTTATGGTTATGATTTTCAAGAAGCCCTGACTAACCTAGGAAAAGTATTGCACAAATGCATTGAAATGAACCTGTCTCTTAGTCCAGAAAAATGTGAATTCTTAATGATTGAAGGGACCATGCTAGGTCATTCAATATCTCAGCAAGGACTACAGGTGGACCCAAACAAAATAGCAATCATCCAAAGGGTCCTACCTCCACAAAAGTAGAGAGATGTCAAGAGTTTCTTAGGGTTAGCTGGATACTACCGAAGGTTCATAAAAGAATTCAACAAGTTGGCCTCTCCTTTGTTTGGGTTGTTGGCCAAAGATTCTGAATTTATATGGTCAAAGAGCTGTCAGAGGCCTTAGACATTCTAAAGGGTAAGTTAACCACTGCACCAATCCTTAGAGGCCCAAACTGGACCCTCCCTTTTTATATTCATGCTGATGCCTCACACAAAGCCATAGGAGTAGCCTTAGGTCAGGAAGAGGAGAAATTTCCCTATTCCATCTATTTTATCAGTAAGAACCTGTCAAAGGATGAGCTAAACTATACTATGACCGAAAAGGAACTTCTGGCTGTTGTGCATTCATTAAACAAATTTAGGCATTACATTACAGGCTATCAAACATTTGTGCATACTGATCATGCTGCAATCAAATATTTAATGAACAAACCAGATGTGAATGCTAGAATTATAAGATGGTTGCTTTTATTACAACAGTTTGATCTAACTATTATTGATAAGCCTGGTAAGGAAAATGTTGTTGCACACTTTCTATCTAGGATGAATCTTCCTATAGGTGAAGAAGGAATGGTGGATGACCATTTAGCAGATGAGAATTTGTTTGCTATTTCAGTTCTCCCCCCATGGTTTGTTGATATAGCAAACTATTTGGTATCAACATAGTTCCCACCAAACTTGCCCTCCAAATAAAATAGCAAGATAGTCAGGAAAAGCGCCCCCTTCACCTGGATTGGGGGAAATCTGTTCAAACTTGGCCCAGATCAAATCTTGAGAAGGTGTGTAAGGGAAGAGGAAGTTTTTGACATCCTTCTGACCTGGCATGATGGGCCTTGTGGGGGTCACTTTGTAGCAAAGAGGACAACATTCAAAGTGTTGCAAGCAGGCTATTATTGGCCTACTCTTTATCAGGATGTGAAAAAGTACATTAGTCAGTGTGATCGGTGCCAGAGGATGGGAAAGCCTACTCCAAGAGATGAAATGCCCCTACAACCTCAAGTGACTTTCAAGCCATTTGACAAGTGGGGCATGGACTTCATTGGGCCTATCAACCCTCCTTCAATGAAAAAGCAGTACATTATTGTGTGAACTAATTATTTGACTAAGTGGACTGAGACCAAGGCAATTAAGGTAGAAACAGAAGAGAAGGTGGTTGAGTTCCTAAGGGAGAATGTATTCTAGAAATTTGGGTACCCTAGGGAGCTAGTCACAGACCAAGGCAACCAGTTTACCTCCAACATGATTGAAGAACTGCTCAGCCATCACAAAATCAAGCATAGGACCTCCACTCCTTATCATCCACAAGCTAATGGGCAAGTGGAGGTGACCAAAAGGGCACTGGAGAACATCTTAACCAAGGTAGTGACCAACAACAAGAAGAATTGGGCAGAGAGACTAGTTGAGGCCACCTGGGCCTATAATACAACATGGAAGACCATCACTGGATTTACACCCTATGAGTTGGTCTATGGGAAAAAGGCTTTGCTCTCCATTGAGTTTGAGTATAACACATTGAGGATGGCAACCCAACTAGATTTGGATCTCAGTCATGCACATAAATAAATATTGTTCCATTTTAATGGCTTGGATGAATTTAGAATCCAGGCCCTCCTACATACAGAGATAGTTCAGCTTCAGAGGAAGATCTTGCATTAAAAACATATTAAGGAGAAGCAATTTCAAGAGGGAGACTAGGCATTGTTATATGATTCTAGGTATAAAGACATCAAGGGCAAGCTAAGGACAAGATGGCTTGGACCTTATGTGGTGGAAAGATGCCATGATAATGGTTCAGTGCAAATCATAACTATAGGTGAAGAAGCCATTCCATTGATTGTTAATGGACACCGATTGAAAATGTACAAGAGGTCTTTATCAAAACAAGAGTTCATTGACAATATCAATAAGACAATGATGATGGTGGAGCAAGTTCCAGCTCCTCCCTCATCAGGGCACTGAAAAAGAGAAAAAAGAATAAGGATTCAGGTGAAAACCTCCATGAGGTGCTTGAGTCCCATCTTTGGATTGAAAACCTCATGAGGCGGCCCAAGGATGAGAAAAAAATGAAAAAGAGTAAGAAGATCCCTGGGTGAAAACCTTCCTTGAGGTGCCCAGGGTAGATATCTAGGGTGAAAACCTCGTGAGGCGGCCCAAGGATGAGAAAAAAATGAAAAAGAGTAAGAAGATCCCTGGGTGAAAACCTTCCTTGAGGTGCCCAGGGCAAATATCTAGGGTGAAAACCTCTTTGAGGCAACCTAGGTGTTTTTCAAAAGAATATAATAATAAAACAAAAAAAGAAAAAAAGACATAATTTTTATTTTCAAGTGGGTGAGAAAGACAATCAAGGAGCAAAGAGAAGATCCAAAGGGAACCCTGCCTCACATATATTCATCTCCTCCACTTCTTACCATGCATCCCTCAATCAATTCCATTATTTTTCACTTCATTACTTCAATTCAGGTGAATATTGTGTTTTCTACAGGATCCCCTGAATGGTAGATTGGTTAGGTCCCCAAAATTCATACTAGACATGATTTAAACAATCACCTCAACCATTATCATTACCCTATCCCACAAAATATCAATCATTAGCTACAAAGTCTTCAATAGGATGATCTAGGAGATCCACAGTGGAAACAACATCAGATCTTTAGTCACAGACACCTGCAAAATCCAATAAACCATCAACAAGCAGCAGAGGAAGAAAAAGAATGACCATGCAGCAAATTAATAACGCAACACCTCTGATCCTAGACAAACTACAACATGGCATCGAGACCACAGGTAAGTATCCCACTCTCTCACTCATATGCATCATTTGATCAAAAGTTGTAAAGGTTACGAGGTAGTTGGTTTCAAAGTGAAAATGTGGCCAGTTAACCTGGCCACCTTTGTTCAATCATCACATACAAAGCAGGGTGTCCTCTCACACATGGCTGCAGTAAACTCAAAGAACAAAGGAGGAGTAGGACAAGAAGTGGTTAAATATGGATTTAACAACTGTGGGAGCTAATTACAAGGAGTGGGAATGATGAGGTGGTATAAAGGGAAACAAAACATCATTTGCATGCATTCATGCATTCCACCTCCTTGAAAATCCCTCACTCAAGTAGCTCTCATAACTCTTGCCACCCACTGGAAGCAAGGATGCATCGTTCTGCAATAGAATTCCTACAAGAATAGTCTACAGGATACACAGAGGCAGTCTACAGGATAGACAGAGAGGGGTTCAAGAGGGAATATCAAGATAATTGTCCACTGCCACCATTCTAAAGAGGTAGGATCTAAAAATACATCCCCATTTACAAGCAAATGAACTAGAAGTCGTTTAAAAAGCTAGTGGATTACATACACAGGAAACTCTTTTTTCTCAAGAATTTGCTCATTCCCTCACTCCACACAACAGAACCCATGCCACTGTTATAGTTAGAGGGCTCACTATAGCTCTCACCCCAGAGTTCATCAGTAGGTTCACCACACTTCGCCTAGGAATTGCATGGAGAAAAGAAGACAAAGCAGACAATCAGGTGGCAAAAAGGAAATTCTTTTTAGAAGGTGAAGAACCAGCAGAGGATAAAAATGGAGTAAGGAGGGACAGTCTGCCATACCCATGGAGTGAGGTAGGCTATCAAATCATCAAATATATCTCATATGAGGGTAGATACAATGTTGTTTATGGCTACCATTTTAGGATGCTTGAAGAACTAAGATTTGGGGTAGAAAAACCAATTCACCAAAGACTCAACATACCCTATTTATTGATGCAATCACTCATATATTCCAGCAACAAAGTAAAAGAAGGGAGTTCCCAACAGTTGGCTCACCATGGTTTGATCAGAATCCTCATTGAGGATGCCCTCTAAAACCTCAGGATCCCTATAAAATGGTCAGTCTTCAGAGACTTACCAGCAGAGGATGACATCAAACCCCTCATCTATGATGTTAGTCCTTTTGTCAAAGAGGAAGAAGGCATTGAAAAAAAAGGGGAAGAACACAAGGAGGAGTCACCTAAGATGTCTCTAGAGGCCCCTAAGAGGACAACTGCAAGAAAAGGAAAACCAACTAGCATGTATGGCCAACCTCTCCTTGGAGGCCATCCAGTGTAGAATGCTAGCTAAATCCTATGCTCTTTACCTCAGTGAACAATGGCTACAATTTCAGATTAAAACACTAGCACAAAGGGGCACCATGCCATTTTAGGACTGCAGGCAGTTTATTGATCTTTTTGATCAAAGTGCACTATAGGATAGGGCCAAAATGGCTGAGTTTTACTTGCACAACATGCCCCTCACAGACATGAATATTTGGGATACTAATCCAGAGCTAGGAGATCTACAATTAATGGCTTTGGCATCATCGATGAACCATGAGAAGTCAATGGCTACAGAGATGAAAAGAATATTGGCCAGAGAGAAAAATGAACCTCCTTTCATCAGATCTGAACAATTAAATCCTATGACCCTAATCAACACCCATAATCTAATTGCAAATGATCCTCAAATGGCACCTGATGCTCAAGAGAAAGTAATTTCCCATTTTGAGGATATGTTTAGGCTGCTAAGAGATGATAATATACATGCCTGCTAAAGGAGATGGAAAACACTGCCACACAACTTGAAGATCAGAGAATATCACTCCCCTCAAAGGTTGAGAGAGGCACTCAATAGGACACCTATGTATAAGAAATCAATGCAAAGGTTGAAGGTCAATTAGATAGGCCTAAAACTCAGTCCACCACTACTCCTAGGGATGCTAGAAGGGAGAAAAGAAGAAGAGGAAAAGAGGCAGTGGGAAGAAGTAGAAAGGAAAGTAGGCTTCTATAAACAAGAAGAAGAGACCACAACAGAAGCATGGGATGTCAGAGAGGCTACTAGAGCCATGAAGGACATGGACATTGACTAAGTTGCTCAGAGGATGAGCAACACTTTCAGTGGGGGGTGATGATGAGCCTCATCATTGGGTAATTATATGGGCCTTAATTGGCCTTAATTCACCTCCTAGCTTATTCAAACCAACTATTCTCACAACTTATTGCATAATTTTGATTATATTTTGTTTATGAGATGAGTTAGAGTTGGATATTTTTCTTTGTGGTCTAATGTGCATGTAATGCAGGAATAAAGGATAAAAGCAAGGAAAAATGCAGGAATAAAGGATAAAATCAAGGAATTGTGGGAAAGACCTTGGTCAAAAATTGAATGGGACAAGGGAGAGGAATTATAGGAGGCAAATCCACCTCATTTACTACCCCTCCATTCAAATATTCCTCCATCAACCCAGAGTGCAAACAACCAAATCATGAGGACTAAAAGACAGTCGAGCAAGTGAAAGTGACAGAAACCAATTTATCTTGAGTGGGGAGCCAAGCCTCCCTAATGGGAAGGAAGTCGTTGGAGACTTCATATGTATAAGTAGAGAGGCTTAGGACCTCAGTAGGATTCAAATTCTCATTGTAAAACTCTACTTAATTTCTGAGTTGCAAGACTTATGACAGTTTGTTATGTAATCCATGGTTTTCATAATAAAGATGAGATTTGTTTTGAGCAAACAATGAGTTAACTCACAGGGTTGAAGCTCTTGGGTTAGGGCCCAACCCGAGTAGCCAAAGCTCCTCTTTATTGTACATGTATGCTAGCATAGATTTTTGGTTATGTTCAATTGCTTAAGTAGCTTTCTGGTTCTGTTCATTTGCTTAAGTAGCTTTCTAGAACCCCTGGGGTCTCTTGCCAGATGAGTAGTGACAACAGGCAGGGCCTTCACTTTTACTTGTGCATATAACACTGTCACCTCCAAGTTTGTACGCACCCCGGGTTGATAAGTAAAGTTGGTAGCCCTAGGAGTTGTAGCATTCTTGTTGCAATACCTAGGCTCATCATGTAGCTACTAGATCGGGAGAATATTCCTCTCCTTGTTGCTCAACAAACCTCTCCCATTCCACTGATTTCACTTCGGACCTATATGGGGAGTCATGTGAACTATAATCCACCATTTTTCTCTTCATCTTTTGGCCTTCTATTTCCTATAAATATACCATCTTAGATAAACCAAATAGAACACATAATCAAAATCATACCTCAATGTATCTCAGGGGAGGTTATTACATCTGCACAAGTCAGTCCTGATTAACACAATATATGATAATAGAAACAACATATCAACATCATGCATGAACCAAGATGATAATACAAAACTAAAACAATAATTGCATGCATGATAACCACAACCATCTGCATTTACCCCGAGTCCAATGTTGTAAACCTTGCTTTGATACCATTCTATAACACCGGTACTAGAGAAAGGTTTACAGGGAACGAAACTGCTTTGATACCACCTTGTAACACCCCACCCCACATTTACCTGCTTCTACAAGCTCTCCAGGGTAAACATGAGCTCAAAGATACTATGCATGACCCAACGACCAAGTTCGAGTTATGGAAGTGGGGCCTACTATCTTGAAACTTTTTTGCAACCTCCAAGAACACATGATCATCTAGATGTCAAACAACATCAACTGATCATGTTTATCTGTACTAGAACTACCTTCCTGACTCACTTCACAACCCATCCGCATGCATGCAGACTTGTGCATGTGGCCATAAGGCTCCAGCCACACACACAACCCATCTTTCATGCAACTACAACTAAAATTTCTTAGTTAACAGAGTGTGGCCAAAATCCCTCTTCTAGATTTTTAGGGCTAGCCTATAGGTCAACTGCCGAGAACTGCCCAAAACTTCAAAAGATTCTTGTAGGAGTCTTCTTGCACTTTTTTTGACCCAATCCCTACTCAAATTTTTCAAATATGTATGATAATCATTTATACAAATACTTTGTAAGCATAGTACCTGTGGATCATGATTTCATATCTTTTCAATATTTCATTCAGATCATCAGAGAATCATCAAGAAGGCTTGCTACCCTCTATTACTAGCTGCAACAACACATATTAGCTCATGCATTCATATAAGATAACTAAGAACCCATAAAACCATGGAATGGATCCATAACAACAACACATCATATAATGGTAAATATACCATGCATCTAACCGACATTTAATCAAAATAGAACCATGAAAAACCAGTCATAAAATCATACATAAAATTAGAACTTGTGCTAATTAATCTCAATAAAAATCAGCACATAATAACATATGCAAATGCCAACCAAGTCAGGGACTTCCAAGTACCACCTGACCATAGATTGGGTTGAACCAAGTCTTTCTTTCAGCCAATCACCCCTGTGCCATATTCTAAGCATGAATGTGGGATCTCATGGGATAAACCAAATATAATCAAACACGGACTCCAAAGGTTAAACCACCTCCACCCTCAAGCCACAATGTTCTCACCTAAATCAGTCTAGATATCACCAAACCAAAATAAGATTTGATGCCTCATAATTTCTTTACCATACCTAGAGGATTTTTTTGTCTCCGCCCACCTGTCAATGGATTCCTGAATAAAACCATCTCCACCCCCAACCCTTGGGATTTTTATGAGACCATTTCACTTAGAGCCAAAACCTTCCAACAATCCAAAACTCAACAAAAAATGAATCCCAACACACCATGGCTATCCAGGAAATGGAAAAGGTAAGGTTGTAACCACTATCAATCCAGGAAAATGCCATGCAAACGAAAACAAAATAACCAAATAACCAAATTCATGCACCATGCATTCAAATACCAACAAGGAAATCACACATGTCTTCTTACTCTTGCTGCTTTTCCAACCTTCTTGTTGCACTCCCTTGCTATCCTTTGCTTATACTTTTCTTTCTTGCTTGTGCCCAAGTGCTCTCTTCTCTTGTTGTAGTACTCTCTCTCCCCTTCTCCTGCAATGTGCCAAAAGTGATCTAGAGTAACTAAGAGTAGCTAAGAGTGTCATACAATGTTCTCCCTCTCCTTTTATTTTTATTTTTCCTTTTATTTTCCTTCAATTTCCTTCGTTTTCCTTGCATGCATATTATTGTCTCTTCATCTTCCTTTTCTCATATTTTCCCTTATTTCTTTAATTAATTTCCATTTAATTCCTTTTTCCTTTTTCCAATGCCACTGCTAATTTCCTTAGCCAATAATTAACCACAATTGATGCCCACTTTAATGTTTGTCCCTTCATTAAGCTTGGAATAAGTGTCCCATGACCTTGGTCTAATTTTGCCTTTATAATGTCCTTCCATTTACACGGAAAATCAACCCAAAGCTATTACAGTTGGGGTATTCCTTCTTGATACCTTTCCAATGGTATATCCTACTATGAAAAACCCCTCTCGGATGAGAAGTTATGGTCATTTGAAAATCAACATATATTGAAGGCCCAAAATAATAGGGCAAAACCCATCAAATATCAATACTTTAAATAATGCACATCTTCTAAGAAAATCCATGGTTTAGTGGTAGATATTGACAAAACATGCATGATGTTTAATGATGTTAAATATCGAGCGTCTTTATTTAGATCTAATGGTAATCAAGAGCATGAATGATAAATGAAAAAAAAGATGCATGACACTTAACAAACCATTAAGACAATTACATGTGGCATAGGTTGATAGGATTGGGGATGACATCAGGAGATGATGTCAACATGGTGATGTGGTGCTATCGGAGCAACCATGTGGTAGGTAGATTTGGCACATTTTTATTGATAAAATTTCAAATATTGGTGGGTATGATGACGTAATGCTAATATCATTGTGCGAACAACCATGGACTCCTAGGGACTAGGTCACATGGCATGGTCATATGGGGTAAGAGAACAAGAATTAAAGGTTGGTTGTATTGGACATGGATTAAGCTTCGGGTTTTATGGTAAACTCTTCAAGCCCCAAATCACATAGTTGTATATATATACATATGATTGAGCTCCATAACACACACATTCAACAGAATGAACTCATAACTTGTTTTGTAATGAATAAGCTTTGTGGTTAATTGGTTATGAGAGCGATTGGTTGACAACATTGGCAGATGGTTTGTCAATAATGGCCTACATTTCAACCCATTAGGCATTGTTATTATTGCAATAGTGTTTTGTATTGAGCTCATAGGGTCGTTGTTGTTTTTTTTTGTGCCAAGTGCTAAGGGGCATCATCATTCTTATTGTAGTGTGGTTCAACTAGAGCTCGAGAGGCATCATCTTGCTTGTTGCAATGTGGTTTGGCCAAGCCAAAAGGGCATCATCATTCTTGTTGATGTGTAGTTTGGCTAGAGCTCAAGGGGCATCATCGTTCTTATTATAGTGTGGTTTGTGTTAGAAAATTATATATTACGGAGCAATGGAACACATAAAATATGGCAGAAATATAAACACAGGAAACGCACAAAACAAGAGAGACATAGATATACGTGGTTCACCCAGTTTGGGCTACGTCCACACCGAACAGCCAGTCCTTCCTTTCTATTATCCAGCAAAATGAAGAGACACAACCTACAGCAAATCCGCTGTAATATCCTCTGTTTTCTCTCACAGTCTCACCTCTCTGTTTCTCGCTCACCGAATACACATCTATCTCACAGCCTCAAATACAATGCCCTCATATAAAGAGAGGGGTTGCCTTCTAGGGAAAAAAACCCTAAACTAAACATAAGTTCTACCGTCAGATCATTCGCCTAATGAACGGCCCAGATTGACTAGAAATTACTATACTTTTACAAGGCAAATTTACAGCTGTTTTTAGCTTCGGGGGCGCTGCCCCCGAAACCCCCCCGCCAGGGGGGGGGCTCCCAAAAGTCCCCCCATGGCAGCGATTATTTTACGGGCGGCGTTGCCGCCCCATTTTGAACTGGGGTCCAATATGCCGGTACTATAGAAGATAATCAGGCTCCACACCCAACAATCTCCCACTTGGAGACTGATTGTAGCAACTCCACCGCTGCTCCATTTGCTGGACAATGACTCCTCTTTGGACCTGGCTGTTTCTCATCTTCATCGTCATCCTTGAAGACCAACTGAAACTGAGCATATTCTCAGTTTCTCCCTGGTTACAACTTTTGTTAGCATATCTGCAGGGTTCTGGCTAGTGTGTATCTTTTCCAGCTTCAACTCTCCATCTTCCAACACTGATCGTATGAAATGGTACTTGAGCTGTATGTGTTTTGTCCTGGAATGAAATGCTGAGTTCTTTGCAAGATGAATGGCACTTTGACTATCACTGTATAACGTGCCCATATCATGCTCCTTACCCAATTCACCCATAAACCTTTGTAACCAAATCATTTCTTTACTAGCCTCTGTAGCAGCAACATACTCTGCTTCTGTTGTTGAAAGTGCAACAACACTTTGGATTTTTGAAACCCAACTGACAGCTGTTCCTCCGACAGTAAATACATATCCTATAGTGCTCCTCCTATTATCTCTGTCACCTGCCATATCTGCATCAACATATCCTTGTAGGGATATGTTTGAACCACCAAAGCATAATGCCTGATTTGTGGTACCTCTCAAATATCTGAGAATCCATTTCACTGCCATCCAATGTTCCTTTCCTGGATTGTTCATGTACCTGCTTACAACTCCCACTGCATGTGCAATATCAGGCCTTGTGCAGACCATTGCATACATTAAACTTCCAACTGCTGATGCATATGGAACTTTAGACATATAATCCATGTCTTCTTGGGTCTTTGGGCACATTTCTTTGCTAAGTTTGAAATGGCTAGCAAAAGGTGTACTAACTGGTTTTGCATTTTGCATGTTAAATCTTTTCAACACCTTTTGTATGTACTCATTCTGAGATAATGTTAATTTTCTATTTTTCCTGTCTCTAGTTATTCTCATACCAAGGATTTGTTTTGCAGCACCCAAATCCTTCATTGCAAATGAATTTGCCAATTTTCTTTTGAGCACATTTATTTCCTGCATGTTAGATCCTGCAACAAGCATGTCATCTACATACAATAACAATATAATATAGCTGCCATCATTTTGCTTTTTCAGATAAACACAATGATCAGAGTGACATCTAGTATAACCTTGTTCAGACATAAACTTGTCAAATTTTAGATACCACTGCCTTGGAGCCTGTTTTAAACCATACAAGCTCTTCTTCAACCTGCACACAAGTTTCTCCTTCCCTTTCACCTCATATCCTTGTGGCTGCTGCATATATATTTCTTCCTCCAAATCCCCATGGAGAAAGGCTGTCTTTACATCTAACTGCTCAAGATGCAAATCTTCAGCTGCTACAAGACTTAAAATAGTTCTGATTGAAGTCATTTTAACAACAGGAGAAAATATTTCATCAAAATCAATACCTTTCTTTTGTGCAAACCCCTTCACCACAAGTCTAGCTTTATACCTCTGTTTTCCTCCATCTTCTTCCTTCAGCCTGTAAACCCATTTATTCTTCAATGTAGTTTTTCCTACAGGCAACCTGACTAAATCCCAAGTCTGGTTATGCATTAAGGAGTCCATCTCTTCTTCCATGGCTACCTCCCACTTCTTCCTGCTTTCAACCTGCATTGCTTCTTCATAACATTCAGGTTCACCGGAATTAGTCAACAATAAATAATATAATGAAGGAGAGTATCGTTCAGGAGGTCTACTTGTCCTGGTAGATCTTCTAACACAACTTTCAGGTGTTTGGGGTGCCTGTTGCTGTTGTGGTGGTTGCTGTTGTTGATTATTATTATTTTCAGGCACCTTTAATTTTTCAGTAATTTCATCAAGAACTGCGTATTCCTTGTTTTCTTTTTCTTGTTTCTTTTCCTGCAACTGATTCTTATACAAGACCTTTTCATTGAATATTACATCTCTGCTCCTAATGATTTTGTGATTTTCATAATCATATAAGCGATAACCAAAATCATTAACACCATATCCAATAAAGGTACATTTCTTTGACTTTGCCTCAAGCTTTGTTCTATTTTCTTTATCAATATGGACAAAGGCCTCACAACCAAAAGGTTTTAAAATAGAGTAGTTTACCTTTTTCCCTGTCCATGCTTCCTCTGGAACACCACCATCCAAGGAACTTGAAGGTCCTCTATTTATTAAATAAACAGCAGTATCTACAGCATCTGCCCAAAACTGTAAAGGCAATCCTGCATGCAATCTCATGCACCTTGCACGCTCCATGATTGTTCTGTTCATCCTTTCTGACACACCATTTTCTTGTGGTGTTCTTGGAACTGTCTTCTCTCTGCGAATTCCATGCTCTGAACAGTACCTATCAAACTCTTTGCTGCAATATTCACCTCCATTGTCTGATCTAAGACACTTCAATTTCTTTCCTGTCTCAATCTCAACCAAAGCTTTCCATTTCTTGAAAGTATCAAATACATCAGATTTATTCTTAATACAATAAATCCAAGTTTTTCTAGTTGCATCATCAATAAAAGTAACATAATAACGAGAGCCACCGAGAGATGATACCTGAGCAGGTCCCCATACGTCTGTATGCACAAGCTCTAATTTTTCGTTCTTCTTTTCTTTCCCAACTCTGAGAAATCTGACTCTCTTCTGTTTTCCATAAATGCAGTTCTCACAGAAGTCCAAATCAACATTCTTCAAACCCGGCAACAAATTCCTTGAGTGAAGAATCTTCATCCCCTTTTCACTCATGTGTCCGAGCCTATGATGCCATAATGCTGCATCTGCTCCTCTGGAAGTTAAAGCATTAACAGAGTTAGAAATACCATTGCATAAATACAATGTACCAACCTTTTCGCCTTTTGCTATTACCAGGGCTCCTTTAGTGACCTTCCATGCTTTATCTATGAAAGTTGTCACACAACCTTCACCGCCTAACTGCCCTGTTGAAATCAGATTTTTCTTTAGATCTGGAACATGCCTTACCTCCTTTAGTAGCCATTGGTTTCCATTCTGCTGTTTTACAAGAACCTTACCCATTCCAACAATTTTACAGGGTTTGTCATCACCCAGACGAACTTGTCCAAAATCTCCTTGAACATAGTCATAAAAGTATTTCTTTTCAGGTGTGGCATGGAATGAGGCCCCTGAATCTACCACCCAGGAATCAGTAATATTTTCGAAAGAAAGAATCAAAGCATCTTGTAACACCTCACCTGTCACATTTGCTTCATGATTGTTTTCTTGCTGTGCATCTCCTTCTTTTCCCTTCCGAGATCTACAGTCTTTCTTTAGGTGTCCTTTCTTTCCACATTTCCAGCATACTATCCCCGATCTGGACTTGGATCTGCCTTTCCTTGATTTACTGCGATATCCTGAGCTCTTTCCTCTTTCCATTTTTCTTCCTCTAGACTCTGCACTCAAAGCATTTCCCGATGTCTCACCGGAGCTTTTCCGTCGCATTTCCTCGCTAAGGATAGCACCGACAACATCATCAAACTTTAAAGTACTAGATCCAGAAACGGAGTTACTAATGGCCATTACCAAACCATTCCAACTTTCTGGTAATGAGCACAAGAATAACAGAGCTCTAACTTCATCATCAAAGTTTACCCCTACAGAACTTAACTGACTTGTAACTGTATTAAAATCATTTAAATGGTTTGCAACAGATCCACCTTCCGACATATTCATATTAAATAACCGTTTCATAAGAAATACCTTGTTTGAGGCCGAGGGTTTTTCATATAGTTTCGACAACGTCTGCATCAAACCCTCTGTCGTGGTTTCCTTCGAAATGTTGAAGGCGACTGACGCAGCAAGGCACAACCGTATTGTTCCGAGTGCCTTTCTATCGAGAAGATTCCATTCTTCGTCTTTCATACCCGTCGGCATATTTGTTTTTCCGCCCAATGGTAGGTATAGATCTTTCTGATACAGATAATCTTCCATATGCATCTTCCACAACGAGAAGTTTTGGCCGTTAAATTTCTCAACCCTAAACTTACCATCTTCCGCCATTGCTCCCACTCGAACCAGGAACCCTTCTTTCCTGCGAGTTTATCAGCCAAATAGACCTTCGGCTCTGATACCAGTTGTTAGAAAATTATATATTACGGAGCAATGGAACACATAAAATATGGCAGAAATATAAACACAGGAAATGCACAAAACAAGAGAGACATAGATATACGTGGTTCACCCAGTTTGGGCTACGTCCACCCCGAACAGCCAGTCCTTCCTTTCTATTATCCAGCAAAATGAAGAGACACAACCTACAGCAAATCCGCTGTAATATCCTCTGTTTTCTCTCACAGTCTCACCTCTCTGTTTCTCGCTCACCGAATACACATCTATCTCAGAGCCTCAAATACAATGCCCTCATATAAAGAGAAGGGTTGCCTTCTAGGGCAAAAAACCCTAAACTAAACATAAGTTCTACCGTCAGATCATCCGCCTAATGAACGGCCCAGATTGATTAGAAATTACTATACTTTTACAAGGCAATTTTACAGCTGTTTTTAGCTTCGGGGGCACTGCCCCCGAAACCCCCCCGCCAGGGGGGGGCTCCCAAAAGTCCCCCCACGGCAGCGATTATTTTACGGGCGGCGTTGCCGCCCCATTTTGAACTGGGGTCCAATATTCCGGTACTATAGAAGATAATCAGGCTCCACACCCAAGTCGTTGTTGTTTTTTTTGTGCCAAGTGCTAAGGGGCATCATCATTCTTATTGTAGTGTGGTTCAACTAGAGATCGAGAGGCATCATCTTGCTTGTTGCAATGTGGTTTGGCCAAGCCAAAAGGGCATCATCATTCTTGTTGATGTGTAGTTTGGCTAGAGCTCAAGGGGCATCATCATTCTTATTATAGTGTGGTTTGGCCACAGCTAGAGGGGCATTGTTGTTCTTGTTGCAATGTGGTTTGGCTAAAGCCCAAGGGGCATTGTCATTCTGGTTGCAATGTTATTTGGATAGGGCCCAAGGGGCGTCATCATTCTTCTTGCAGCATGTTTTGGCCAAAGCTTGAGGATGTCGCCATTCTTGATGCAGTGTGGTTTGGGCAGAGCCTGAGGGGCATTGTTGTTCTTGTTGTAGTGTTGTTTGGTTGAGCCCAAGGGGCATCATCATTCTTATAACAATTTTGTTTGACCAGTGCCCAAGTGGCATTGTTCTTATTGAAATATTGTCTCTAGCCTAATACCAAAGGGCTCACTCTATTTTTATTGTCTATAGCTCTTGACCAAAGGGCATCACTTTGAAAGTTGATGGCACATCAAAATTAACATTGTATGATTACAAGCTGAGACACGCAGACAATGATATCCATTGTTGAATTTTAGTTGGGGATCAACCATCAGTCAAATCCTGATGCCATCCCCTTGGAAGGTTGATCATCACAATAAAACAAATTCCATGGGATGATATGTCAGGCAACATAGCTTGGGTCAATTGGTTGTGTTGCTGTATTGTGTTGGACAAGACCTATGTTTGAGCCCCGATGATTTTTAGGTAGGAAACTAATTTTTTATTCTTGCTGCCAATGAACATTTTGTCAAACTATTAATGACATTGAAATAAACATTTTATAGACCTTTTGTTGGAAAACATCCATTCTGTAGAATGTGCCCTAGAAGTGGAATTTTGTAGAACAATTATTTTGAATTTTTTTTTGTAAGGTTTTTGGAGGCTTTAGGGTTTATTTCTAGTCCAAGTTGAATTCCAAAAGAAGCATGCTGATTAGGGTTCAGTGATGAACAATTATAAAGGCATGAAAAGCCTTAATGATGTTTACTTAATGTTTAAAATCAATGGTATGTGTTTTGGAAGTTGATGAGCAAGTTGTAGTTATTGTTAAGTATATGGCAATAAGTGGTTTTGAGATGGTTTTTATGTGACCAGATTGATGAGTAGGTTGGATTAGATCTTTTGTAGGGTATTATAGTATATTTAGAGTAGTATGATAACACCATTTTGTTCAATTTTAAGATTTATATTGTTTGAAGAGTAGGTGGATCCATTTTTAAAGATTTTGAAATGAGGTCCACAAGAAGTTGAAGAAGGAGGTGGGTGCTTCCATTCAGGTTGGTACCTCAATTAGGTTAGAGCCTACAACAAGTCAAAGCTTTAATATCATAGAGGTTGGTGCCTCAATTATGTTGTAGCCTATCACAAGTAGTAGCTTGCATATCTTGGGGTGGTTTCCTCCAGCAGGTTGGTGCCTATAAATCTATTTAATGAATTGAAGAAAAAGAAGAAAAAGAATTTGTGGTTTTCTCCTGTATGGGTCTCCATGTAAAAGCTTGTGTCTCCTTGTGTTGATGTTTTTAGTGTCTGGCAGTCCTTCCAATCACTAGTGATCAAATGTGCTCTTTCAAAGTTTTTGTTAGGGTCCTAGGTCAAGTTTTTTATGGTTTCAGTAGGTCTTCAAATAAAAAAATTTGATCATTGGTTGGTGTGTCTAGGTCAGTGCTACTCCCTTCAGCATTCATGGTTATCATTATTCATCATGGTCATGTCATTTTTCAAGTGTTACAGGTCATGGATCAGTCAAATAATCATATAGGTCTTGGTCTAGGTCATCACTTGTAATTGTCATCATTATGTCAGTTTTAAGCTAAAAAAGCCATGTTTATGGTCTTGAGTCCACACATAAGGGATTTATCATCTTAGGAGACATATGTAATAAAGGTAAATGTACTACTTCATTTCATAAAGGTATTACTGCAAAACACCTCACTTTTGGTTTCAAAATGAAGGATGATGTCATGCTATGACATATGCAAAAAAGTGAATTTAACTCTTATAAGAGACCATACAAGAATTTCTTTCACTCATTCCATTGGCATTGAGCACTAATTCACTAGAAAAGGATATCTCAGTACAACAAGCATCGAAGTACACTCTCAAAAGGTGATTGGTACCCCCTCCAAAGCTCCATGTTGCATTTTCAGCCAACCACGCTGCGTTTTTTACTCTTCGCTATGTTTTCACTTCTAGAGGCAAATAATACATCTCCAGAGGTTTTCCGTGGCCAATGAAGTTTCCATACGCATATTGAAAATTAATTTAAAGCTCTTGTCACCTCATATCAACATTTATTTCATCTTTTTAGTGGAGAAACCCTCCCACAGTCCTCACACTACTTTTTTGGTGGGTGAGCTCCATGATTTGGGTTGCAAGAAAATATACCTAGTTCACTACCTAGTATACCCTTCTCCACACCCAGATACACTTCCCACAACCTTTCTTACCCTTCCTCCCTCATTTCCCTAACCCCTAGACCTAACCCTAGCTTCTACACTACGTTTTTGGCAGTTTTAGGGTTAGGACTGTGTTTAAATTCCCTACAACAATCTCTTCACTATTTTCATAATTTTCCACCTCCATAAACTTCCTAACACATCTCCCTACCTCCAAAATTTTCCTACTAAGATATCTCCTCCCTAACTCCTCTATCCCCCACCTCAAGGCACTAACCCTAATCCCTTATTTTCCTAAGTAAAACTCTGTTTTTTTTCCCTTTCATCCATCTAGGGTTTTTCTATGAAAATACAAATCATGTAAAGTGAGAAGAAGACATATAATAAAGGAGGTCAGGTGTCTAGATTTGAACCAGGTCACACCCATGAGATCAATGCTTCACCATTCATCAAAAGGTCATGTGCAGAAGTGGGCTGCCTGGGGTTTTGTGAGAAAATTTAGCAAGTGGGATACCATGCAAAGTTGACAAGATTATTTGCCACTAACTTGAAAAGAGGAAAAGCCACAATATCAGGGATAGACTTCATCATATCAATAGACGTGATTGGAATAAGGTTTATGGTTTTGAGGTCATTTGCCACACATAGGGACAATCTTACTTAAAAATCGGGTTTCTGAAGTAAGGAAGATGAATTTGACAAACGTGAAAGACCATTTTGTGAATAATAGAATAAGGAACAAAAACCTCCTTCAGTTTTTATACAGGTATCATATATTGGGATATATGAAACTTTCTTGGAGACATATTTCAGAAAATAAAAAATTTCCAAGTTAATTTCCTGTTTTAGTCATGATTTTGTGGCATGGATTCCAAGAAAATGAAAATCAATTTCAAAACACTGAGAGAGGTTTTTCTTCAAAGCATCGTTATATACAAAATCCTCCCCCATTTTTGTAAAACGTTTCATGGTTAGAGATATATTTCTCCATCTTTGAGGCCTATTTTTGCAGAAAACCCAGAAATTTTACACAGTTTTTTGTCCAAAAAGGTAGCGTGCCCCACGCTACATTTTTGTTGGGGGCCTCCATTTGAAAAAAGGTTTACATTTTTGGATTCCTTATGACCTTCACATTAAATTTATGTAATTGGAGATCCATGTCAACAGCTTTTGCTAGGTCAAAATGTCAAAAAGTACCAAAAAACACCTTTCTGCCATGTTTTTCAGAGGCACACTATGTTTTTGGAGTAGCTATGGGAGAAATGGTTTTTGGAGGTCTAGAAGTAGTCTTTTTCAGTGCTTGAAGATTCTTTGGTGTAGCATATAAGCAGATATTTCTCCAACATTTTTTATATCTTGATTTGGAGCTCGATAACCCCTCCAAAAGTCACTTACAAGCAACATGCTACATTTTCTACAAGCACACTACGTTTTCTACAGATTTGCTACGTTTTTGCCTGGAAATCACTTTTTTCCATTTTTCTCAGTCAGTTTCAAGTTTCCTTGATGTAATTACTCATGTTTGATGTGATAAAGATGTATTGAGATGTAATTATGTTTGTTAGGGTAAGAAATGAGTAGATTCATGCTTGTAATAGTGTTTATGGTCAAATGAATCAGTTTAAGGCCAATTTGGGAATTTGTTTTAACCTCCCTAGTCATTAGGATTGGTTGGAGGAATTTGTGTAAACTGATTCTATATTGAGGAATTCGACCCCTAAGAGAGGGGAAGATGGTTTTGTGGTCTATATGTATCTAGTTTTCAGTCAGATTCAAGGGTGGATGCTTGAGAGTCTTTTGGAGCCTTTATAATTGATCACTTTGTAGTAATACAAACCAGTTGCAGCTATTATTTAGGAATTCATGTGGTATGATATTGTGGCGGTATTTTCTTCTATGATTCAATTTTATGAATGTTTAATGTATCTTCTTTCCATGTCTATGCTTTCAATGATCTTCCTATGAGTTTGATGAACAAAATTCTTAAAGTTTAAGCTCTGTTTTGATAGGAATTTCATCTTTATGTTATCTATCTTCTGATGAATGAATTCATGCTTTCCATACTCATTTTGAAACTATGTTTTTAAACCCTACACTACACCAAAAAATCCTCGAAGTGTCATTGAGACATACCTACCTTGCTCATTTGTATTCCTACAACTGAATTTTTCCTAAAACCCTAGCCTTGGTTCCTTGACTCATGCTTCATCCAGCAAAACCATAAATTTCAAAACCTTACATGAGCTGAAATATCTAGCCGAATATCTTTTTCCCACTCCAATCATATTTGGCTATGAGCTTTATAGAGAGAGCCCTCTCTGGTTTAGCAGGGCTAGTTGCTGAACACTAAGTGGTATGAGGTTACCTTCGTCGATCTCCTTTCTCAGCCTTGGGATATTGTGGAGGATAACATTTTGGCATCGTTGTTGGGGAACGAAAGATCATATCCTTCCTTAGGAAAGAACGACAAGGATTAGATCTAATTGCTGATGGTGGACAACGATAAGACACTGGAAGGCTGAAATCATTCACTTGGCGACTCCAAATTAGTTTCAAATTTAATTCAAAGACTCCACTGGAGGATAAACCTTACCAACAGAAAAATGAAAGGACAATATGGGAAGATATGGTATTCAAGTTGGACTTTCATCCAAGACTTCATGTTCTTTATTGTAAATTATTTCTTCTCTTTTCCTAAGAATGTTAAGTAGGTTTTCCAAAGTATACTGTATTTGAGAAAAGATCCCAGACCCGCATTTGATTCCTTTCATTGGAAAATTGTGAATAAAATTTTTGATCTTGGTCAAGACCCTTCTTCCGAATCTTATGATGACCATATTCAACTTGATGAGCCTCAAGAGATCAAGACTAATCCTACAACTTTTGTACATACTCCTACACCTTGTAAAATTCCAGATAGATACAAGCCACTCATCTTACCTCCTATACTCCATGATTTCCCTAAAAATTATTATAAATATCTTCCCAGGTTTGATGGAGAATATGGTAACATCACTTCTGAAAAACACATTCAGAATTTTGAAAAACCTTTTTGAGGTTGAAGAAGATGATGTCAGTATCAAGATTTTTGCTTTATATTTGCAAGACGAAGCTAAGAAATGGTTCAAGAACTTACCAGCTGCAAGCATTTTTCCTTTTCATCAGTTTGTGAAAGTCTTTCTTGATAAATGGGTGATCAAGAGGAATCCTTTTCTGATTTTAGAAGAGTATAATCATTTGAAAAGACAGCCCAGATAAACAATGCAACACTTTTCAGCTAGGTTCAATTAAGTATACCATTCAATCTCTGCTGATATCAAACCGCCACCCAGTTTAGCTCTCTTACACTACCTAGATGCCTTTGATCCGGAAATGGCATTTCAATTGAGAGAAAGGGACCCTACCACACTCGAAGAAATGCAGGACAATGTAGTAGTTGTGGAAGCTAATTTGTTGGTCAAAAGGTTAAAATTGAAAGAAGCAGAAGAGAGGGGGAACATAGAGAAGGAACACCTAACATCTTCAGAAGTGAAACTAGACATTTTGGTAAGTACAGTGGAAGAAATGATGCAAAAGATCATCATGAGAGATAAACTTGCTATTCAAAAACACCATGTCCCACTTATTGCAGAAGAAGAAGAGGTTGCTGACCCTAACCATTTTGCTGCTAATTCCAGTTACCATAGATCATAAAATGATTGTTTTATGTATTCATTTATGAACAATCATGAAAATGGATTTGTAGATCAACCTCTAGAGAAGCAATCTGCTGATCTTATGTGTATGCCTGATGTCATTCCTTATATTGATGAGTTACCCAAGTATGATCAATATGATGATGATAAATTGTTGAAATAGATGCTGACTTTTCAAGGCAATCAGCAACATGTTGTTGAGAGGAGGAAGTTCAGTTACAACGACTCAAATATAGCACTTAGCTTGTTAGAGCCTAGATTGACCTTAGGCTGAAGGGAGGTAATCCTAGGATAACCACAAACCACGCTTAACCTAGTAGCTAGCCCTACCAGGTTGGGAGAGGGCTCTATCCTTGTCAATCTCAGTTGAGATGACTGAATCAAATATGGACTCTAGACTAGGTATAGTAGCTCTAGAGTTTTGGATTTATTTTGATGTTTTTGTTGCTAGATCAAATGGAGCAGGCAGTTTTGGGTCTGTGAAATCAAGTCAGAATTGCAGGGTGTTTTGTGGGGCGAGGTAGGTAGGTGTTTTAACACTTGGAATTGAGTGAGATGGTAGGTCTAAGACTGGTGAGGGGCTAAGGAGGGCATGCACAGGTCATGAATCCTCTTCAAACAACTGAAAACATAAAAAACTAAATGTATTCCCAAGGCAGAGCACTGTTATCAATGTATTCTACCTATCTATCTTGATTCATTTAGTTAAGAAGAATGAAATAGATTTTGGCACATATAACACATGAGAAAAACTAATGACAAAAGGAGAAACAATGCCAAGACACATTACCACAAGAATCCCACAAAAATAGCTGCAAACCCTGGTTTATTTCCTTGCCAAACTGCTGTAGAGATGTACAATATAGCTCAAAGCATCCACAAGAGTCCAACCTTTACAAATGACTAAGAAAGTACATAATATAGGCATCAAACAACTCTTGCTGACCTTCAGGGGTTGAATCCATGAGAAGAGGGGAAATTTCAACCATATCTAAACTAAGAACATGAATATAGGCAGTGGAACAACTTGCCTCTAAAACCATGAAAATTGATTCATTCAACCCCAAACCACCTCAAAATGATGAATCTACCCTCAAGAGTCATTTTACAATTACATTTGCATAACATAGCATCATTTGCATTCATAGATTCATCCAAAATGAGAGTAAAATTCCACTTGTAGAAAAACTAGGCAAAATTTTGACTTTTGAGAAAAACTGGCAAAATTCATCCTATGCATAGCGCCACTGATCCTATGCGCAATGCCTTTTCAAACCAAGTTTTGGGGATCTTCCCCTTAACCAAATTGAGCCCAAGATGGCTTGTTGGAAAGGTCTGCCTATCTAGTTTCTGGAACATCTTGAATTTCGGAATTTTGAGGTCATTCCCCCCCCTCAAAAGTGGAATATCCCAAGACTTCTTCCTGTGTGTCCAAAAAGTGGCAGAGAGGTCATTTTTTGATTGTTTTTTGACCTTTAGGTGACCAAGATATGATCCAAATTTGATGAAACTTTATGGGTTTGCTTATTTTTTCATTCTGAATCCAAATATGTAAGCCATTCTTCCAACAAGTGCCCCAGTCAAAAGCGCAATGCCGGTAGCATTGCACACCTATTGCAATTTCCTGTGTTGCAAAATTTAAAATTTGAAAATTACAAAATTTTACCAAAATTTTCCCAAAATTGGAACAAGGCACCCTCATGCACTGCTTTGATGAGCTAATGAGGCATCAGCTAGTATTTCCAATTTGTCTTGCTCCTCATTGGCCATTAAGGTCTTCCTCACCCTAGCCTTAAGCTTCCTCATTCTTATGTTGCAGATTTTGTTCCGGGTCATGTAGTGATAGGCCATGTGCCGAAGCATCTTTTTTGTCTCTGTTAGCCCTCTCAATCAACTTCTCCAGGTGTATGTTAACCCGCTCAAGAAAAATCTCCCTAGGATTCTTAATTTCCTTTGCCTTTGGTCTTCTAACCTTGCCTCTTCGCTGCCTAGTCACTTGGCCTTTTTCATTGTTTGTGAACACGGTGAATGATGAGATAGGGTGGATGGATGAAAGATGAGTATGAAGAGATTTTAGGATGAGTAAGTGAGAGTGAATGGGGTTTAGGGAGTGAGTAGGGTTTGGGATAGTGTAGGGTTAGGGATATATGTATGTAGGGTTTGAGAATTGGGAAAATAGATGAAGGGAATGAGGTTTTAAGGAGTAGTGAATGAAGGAAATAAAATAGCAATAAATAAGTGAACTTTCAAAATCTATGAGATAGTTTGAGGAAAACTAGGGTTTATTTTTTTGAGAGATGAAAATAAAAAAAACTTATGAAAAAACCCTTTTTTAATCAGATGGAGGGCTTTACTTACTTGACAAGAGACCAATTTAGAAATTTGAGGCAAATTAGAATGATTTGGATCAGTTTGGAGGTCACTAGCCAGGTGTGCAGTGCCCTCTCTCAGGTGCGCAGTGCCTTTTCTATGCACAACGCCAATGTATTTTTCCACTACCAGAAACTCCCAGGTGCGCAACGCCTTTTCTATGCACAGCGCCGGCTGCCAGGTGCGCAATTCTCTTTTGTAGACCACTTTTGAAAGCCTTTCCGGTGTCCAAATTGGGCATGGAATAGCTCGTTGGAAAGATTTTCGAGTTGAATTTCCATAACATCTTTAATTTTGCAATTTGGAGTTCATTTTTCTTGTCAAAAGTCAAATTTCCCAAGACTGGTCAAAATGTGCAAAATGAGGCTTCCTAAATACAGAGTGCTATTGCAGTCAAATTTTGAAGGTCTTCCTCAAATCCAAATTGAGCTCATGGTAGCTCATTGGAAAGATCTTTGTGTCTAGTTATCATTTGAATCACCAAGGAAGTCATTTAGCCAACAAGGCTAGGAGAAATCTTGATTTTACCAAGGTCACTACAGAGGTGCAACAACCCTCCTGAGGCAACTGTATTGTTGACATTTCTCTAAAACCATGACATCTGTGTAAAAAGTGAAGGAGGTTTTTCTTCCATGGCCTTTTGTGGACAAAAAAATCTCTCACTTTTTCCAAATTCATTTTGTCTTGCTCAGAAACAAAAACCCTAGGAGAGGGAAATGTGCCTTACCTAAGCACAACTGAAGCACGGACAAGGTGTAAAATGACCCATTGGAGCATGAAATAATGATGACAACTCTTTTAATGATGGTACACTCATTTGAATGATGACATGGACTGACGCTTGGAAAATTTTGGAAGGAGTGAAAACAAATCCTAGACCTAATACCTAGTGACCAAATTTTACTTGAAGACTCATTGAAATGACAAAATTTGACTTTGGCACCCTAAGACCACTTTGTGAGAGCATGTTTGATCACTGGTGGAAGGCTTCAAAGACTGACACTAACACAACCGATGCATATCAATCATGACAACAATGAAGAGAATCCAGAAAATTTCAAAGCAGGTGAAAGGTCTTTGCCCTTATGTTTTACTTCATTTCAATTATTGAGAGAAAACTTTCCTAAGATTAGAAATCAACAGTCTTTCAGTTGTGATATTGAGCAAGAAGAAGACAATGAACTTCTTGATCAAGACTCCTTACCCTTGTGTTTCTCATTTGAAAAAATAAGAGAAAACTATAAGCAAGCAGATAAGCGAGTTATCAACAACATAAATGGGCAACCTTCTTTTGAACTGGTTGAGGAGGTCACTTGTGATATGGAAGCCTCTTTCGCTCCAGAATCCCAACCACTAAGTTACATTGAGTTTCAAATCACAGATGAAAGTTTAGAATCTGAAACATATTGTGAATTGATGTAGGATAATTCTGTACCATTTAGTTTTGATTCATTTCAATTTTTGAAGAAATTTTTTGATAATATTTCTAAATCAAAGAATGAAGAGCTTATAGAAAATCATGTAGTCTCATTGGAACCAATGTATGACAAGTTGCAACAATCCTCTCAAGTTCTCCATGATCCAATAGCTGATGTTTTGGATGATATCTGTGATCAAAGTCCTTCTCCATTAGCTAACTATGACCTTAAAAATAGAGATAAAAAAAATTGATCAGACAACCGGCTTCATTGTCTTGTTCGGCAGGAATCTCATTACAAAGCTCATCCAAACATTTGCAGTCTACACCTATTTCATTTGAGAATGAAAAACTTCATTTTATAAACAACCAATGTCTAAAAAGGAAGAAGATTCTTGTCTCGTTATTGATCATCAAGAAAAGGTAGTCATTCATAAGTTTCAGGATCCTTTTGCTAATTTTCTTTAGTCCTTAAGGGATATGAGTTTTCTTATATTTATGGATCATGAACACATTTTCAATGGACACTTGGAGTGTCCTATCTTTTGTTTTTTCTGCATGCTCAAGGAAAGTGTGAGCAAGATTCAAGTAAGTAGCCATTTGTTGGATTGGTTACATTGGAGGGATCATTTCACATGATTGTATATATATCTTCAGTAGGTGGGCAATTATCATCAGGATTTGAAGCCCGAGGTGAAGGCCCTAAGATCTTGATGGTCTGCTGCCATAAGTAAGTTCAATGAGTTGTAAGTTTTAGAGTTAAGTCAATTCAGTTTGTCGGTCAGTTTTCAGTTTTGAGTTTGGTCTTTTTGTTTTTTACTCCATGTCCAATGGATCAGGCTACTTGGTCTATGATGTTCTTAACACCTCCTAAAGGAGCTTTCATCCCCAACTAGAGCCAGTGTTAGTGTTTGTTAGTATTGCTAGTCACCAGTGATCAAATGTTCTCTTTCAAAGTTTAGTTAGGGTCCTAGGTCATTTTTTTAATGGTTTCAATAAATCTTCAAATAAAAGATTTTGATCATTGGTCGGTGTGTCTAGGTCAGTGCTACTCCCTTTAGTATTCATGGTTATCATTATTCGTCATGCCCATGTCCTTTTTCAAGTGTTACAGGTCAGGGATCAGTCAAATAATCATATAGGTCTTCACCTAGGTCATCACTTGTAATTATCATCATTATGCCAGTTTTAAGCTAAAAAAGCCATGTTTATGGTCTTGAGTCCACACATAAGGGAGTTAGCATCTTAGGAGGCATATGTAATAAAGTTAAAGGTACTACTTCAGTTCATAAAGGTATTACTGCAAAACACCTCACTTTTGGTTTCAAAATGAAGGATGATGTCATGTCATGACATATGCAAAAAAGTGAATTTAACTCTTATAAGAGACCATACAAGCATTTCTTTCACTCATTCCATTGGCATTGAGCACTAATTCACTAGAAAAGGCCATCTTAGTACAACAAGCATCGAAGGACACTCTCAAAAGGTGATTGGCACCCCCTCCAAAGCTCCACGCTGTGTTTTTTACTCTTCGCTACGTTTTCACTTCTAGAGGCAAAGAATACATATCCAGAGGTTTTATGTGGCCAATGAAGGTTCCATCAGCCTATTGACAAGTAATTTAAAGCTCTTGCCACCTCCTATCAACATTTATTTCATCTTTTCAGTGGAGAAACCCTCCCACAGTCCCCACGCTACGTTTTTGGTGGGTGAGTTCCATAGTTTGCATTGTAAGAAAATATACCTATTTGACTACATATTCTACCCTACTACACACCCAAATACACTTCCCACAACCTTTCTTACCCTTCCTCCCTCATTTCCCTAACCCCTAGACCTAACCTTAGCTTCTATTCTACATTTTTGGCAGTTTTAGGGCTAGGATTGCATTTAAATTCCCTACAACAATCCCCTAACTATTTTTATCATTTTCCACCTTCCTAAACTTCCTAACACATCTCCCTACCTCCCAAATTCTTCCCACTACGATATCTCCTCCCTAACCCCTCTATCCCCTCACCTCAAGACACTAACCCTAATCCCTTGTTTTCCCATGTAAAACTCTATTTTTTCCCCTTTCATCCATCTAGGGTTTTGCTATGCAAATCCAAATCATGGAAAGTGAGAAGAAGGCATATAATAAAGGAGGTCTGTTTTCTAGATTTGAGCCAGCTCACGCCCATGAGATCTGTTAGTGTCGGTAGCTTCATCCCTCCATCAGTGATCAAAATTCTCTTGTTGCATTGCATTTTAGGTGTCTCATCCGATCAGCTGCATTCCATTAGGATCATGGATCATCTGATGGCAATGGAATTTATCAATTTTCCCTCATGGTCTTTACCTGCTGGCCTATTTTCATAAATTTAGGTCATTTACAGTCATTTTCTGTCTTTACATTTGCAAAAGCCATTTTTAGGGTTTTAGGTACCATTAGGTCTAGGGTTTGCCATCAAAGTCTTGTAAAAACTCAATAATGGTCAGCAAGCACATGAGGAGGTCAAATAAAGTCTCATTATCAAAAATTTCAAATAACCACATGCTCAGTGATTGATTTTTCCTCAAAACCCTGTTTTGAGGAAAGACATAGTTTTATTGTTTTATGTCATGTAATTTCATTTTTCCTATATGTAATAAGTCCGAGATGTAGCCTTGGTCACCTTGCCAAGCTCTTGCACTCCAGCTCCTGCAAATAGGTCCAAAATTCAAAGTATTAGTCCATCAAAAGGCAAAAAGCAAGTCAAACTGCCAAAACAGAGTTTTAAAGAACAAGTGAAAAGAAAACTTTAGAAAAGTGGGTTTTTGTAAATAAAAATTAAAGTCCAAGGGTATATAAAGTGTTTTTCATGTTGAAGACATCATTTGTGCCAAAGAAGTGAAAGAGTGAGCAAGAGCCAAATCGTGTTTTTTAGGCGAAGAAGGTGATTTGCAGCAAAATTTGCAAATCTTACTGGGCGCGGCGCACCTAGGTTGAGGCGTAGTGCACTTGGTCGGTGTGGTGCACAGAAGCTCAGAAAACACATATAAACTTCAATGGGCATGACGCACCAGAGAAGTGCAGCGCACCTGTTAGTGTGAGCGGCGCACCTGCCTTCCAAGCCCGAATTTCATCAAATCGACTTTGCCAAGATCCAAATTTGTGCAATCTTCATTCAACAAGTAAGTGAAGCATTCCACAGTGCCATTGCAAGGGTTTTAGTCATCATTGATGGTGTGAAAATAGGTGAAAAGGAAAACCCTAGTTTGTTGCACAGTTTCATTGAAAAGTTGTTTAGGGTTTTCAAAAATTGTCATTGTTGCTATTTCCTCCCTGCAATCACTTTCACATTCCTCCACTACACTTCCCTCATTTTGTTGAAAATGCAACAAGATGATGGAGCTTATTGAAAATAAGTCACCTTCACTAAGTGGGTCCGCAGGCTATTTTTGGCGCAAAGTCTATTTTTAGACTATGTCTATTTTTAGACATATGGATCATGGTCTATGAGTTACAGGATGCTATTTATGGATGATTGGTCATGTTGGTAAAAATAGATGGACCTCTATTTTTAGACATATGGGCGGAGTCTATTTTTAGACTGCCAGTCTAAAAATAGAACAGTCGAATATTATTAGCTCTTAATAATATTTGGACTATAAACATTATCTTATCCTCTTGCAGCACTTCAGTTCGAGCTATGGATGTGGCACATGCAACTGCCAGAAGGAAATACGATTTTCCTATGGGTTAGTTGAGCTATTGCATGATGGACTTCAGTTAGAACTCAAGTGATTGAGTTTGGTGGAGTTGATTGAGGAGTTGATGGAGTTGTGTTCAGTTTGACTTAGTTGAACTAGATGTATTTAGTTTAACTGCAAAATACACTAGTGATGAGTGATGTGAATTTATTATTAATTAATTCACTAATTATTAACTCATAAATAAACTAAATAATACATCAGTTAACTCAGTGCATGGACAGTTCAGTGGAGACAAGTGTTAGAGGTGGGTGAAAGGGTGAGACTACTATCAGTTGTGACTGTTGCTGTGTATGAGATTTGCACAATCATTGATTGAGATTGCCAATGAGGATTGTGTAGTACAAGCCAAGGGAATTCAAACTTGGATTAGATCTATTCTCAACTTGGATTGCGCAGTAGAGACAGGCAAACAGTGGAGGAGATTTGAACCCGTGACTTGTTCAGATCTGAGCTAGTTTGTGTGTAGCAGGTGGAGATAGTACTAAGTACTTGTGAGGAGTACTGTACTATGTATTGTTACATGTTCTCTATCATTATAATATACAGATATTTGGGGGTTTTCAGCTGTATGCTTTCCCCATTACATACTGTGTTGATATGTGTGATTGATGTTTCAATGTGCGCATGCGATTGTTTTTAATTCCACAAATTGATGATCAATGGTAGAGGAGGTTATTTATTATGCATGCATTCTGCAAATAGTGTATAATTAGGATAATCTCTGTGAATAAGTGTTATATTATTCAAAATTTCTACATGGTATCAGAGCTAGCTGATTTGTAGAAAATTTCTACATGGTATCAGAGCGAAGTTGATCATCAGATCTATTATTCAGAAAGTGATTACACTTTATTTCTTCAGGCAGAGTCTGTAATCGGGCCAAGTAGCCTCTGGATTCATCCTTCTTTTGGAAAGTGAGATATCTGGTAAATGCCCATACATTCAATCTCTGTACGAGAAATACTTTGTTCTCATGAAGTTTAGATCAGAAGCGGTTGAGTTTTGAGCTGGTGGAATTCGAATTTGCAGCAGTGTTTTCTTGGTGTCGAAGTTGAAATGTCTTTCAACGGATTGCGATTGGAGTATGCCCTTGAAGGCAACTCGAATTATATTGCATGGAAAGACAGGATGGAGGCGGTGTTAGATGACAATGGGTTGAAGGAGTTCATAGATGCTGAGGTCCCAAAGCCTACTGATGCTGCTCAAGTTGAGGCTTGGCAAAAGAAGACAAAAAAGTGTCGAAGGATTCTGTTGGAGGGCGTGAAGGATCACATTGTATCCAGCCTGCATGGAAAGGCTTCTCCATACTTGATGTGGAAAGCGTTGACAGATTTATTCCAAAGCAAGAGTGACCAGAGGAAGTTGGCGCTCAAGGATAAACTCAGAAACATTAAGTGTGAGAAAGGAGACAGTATGCCTAAGTATCTCACGAAGTTCACCCAATGCCGGGATGAGCTGGTAAGTGTGGGGGTGATTGTCGATGATGAGGACTTGGTGAGCTTGGCTCTCCTTGGTCTTCCAAAGAGTTGGCATTCCTATCAGGACTCTGTCAATGGTCGGGAGAAATTGCCAGGATGGGAGAAACTTTGGTCTGATCTTGTGCAAGAGGAGATCAGGTGGAATACCAGGGACGGATCTTCATCAAAGGCATCTGATGAAGAAAATTGCGCTTTGGCTGCCAAAGCAAAGAAGGGGAAGAACAAGAAAGCTTCTCATTTCGGTGCGAAAGGAAAGAAGCAGGACATGTCCAAGGTGAAGTTCTTTCACTGTCACCAGCACGGACATTATGCCACAAATTGTCCGCAAAAGAAGAAAAATAAGCAAGCTGCTGGATCTGCAGCAAGAGAGGCCTTAGTCTCGCAGTTTGAGCTAGATTTTTCACTGATCGCATGCTTGGTATCAAGTGTGATGGGATCAGTATGGTTCTTGGACAGTGGTGCATCTTTTCACATGACAGGAGATCGAGATTTGTTTTCTGATCTGGATGAGAAAGATCTTGGAGTGCACATCGAGATGGGTGATGATGGTAGATACAGTGCGACCGGTATTGGTACCATTTCCTTTGAGAGGGAGTCTGGTAAACCCTTCGTATTGAAGGAAGTGATGCATGTTCTAGGATTGAAGAAGAATCTTATCTATGTGGCGATGTTAGAAGACAAGGGATATGATGTTGTCTTCAGCGAGGGAAAGGCTTTCCTGCGCAATAAGACAACTGGAGAAACCCTGAAGATAGGGGTTCGAGTCAAGAACCTTTATCAATTGCATGTAGATGGTTGCGTAGCAATGGCATGCAAGGTAGAAGGATTGGTGAGCTAGGATGATGGCGAGCTGTGGCACCGGAGATTGGGCCACCTTCACCATGGAGCCTTGAAGATACTGCAGCAGATTTCTACTGGGCTTCCTTAAGGCACTCTTGCGCAGTCAGATTAGAGCAAGGGGTGTACTTTGGGAAAATTTTTGAAAGCCACCTTTCACGACAAGGATAATCACACCACGATGATCCTTGAGAGAATTCACACAGATGTGTGTGGACCTTTCTCAGTAGCTTCGACAACAAAGAACAAGTACTATGTGATCTTTGTTGATGATTTCTCTCGAAAGTGCTAGATCTTCTTCATGCATAAGAAGAGCGAGACATACTCAAAGTTCTGTGAGTTCAAAGCACTGGTTGAGAAGGAATCAGGGAAGAAGGTGAAGGCTCTTAGGAGCGACAATGGTGGTGAATTCATCTCTAGCAAGTTCAAGGACTTCTGCAGTGCAGAAGGGATTCGAAGAGAGCTCATAGCTCCCCATAACCCACAGTAGAATGAGGTTGCTGAGCAGAAGAATAGAACAATCGTGGGTGCTGCACGGGCGATGTTGCATGATCAGGGCCTACCCCTTCACTTGTGGGCGGAGGCATGCAATACTGCAGTATATGTGCAGAACCGTTGTCCTCACAAGATACTTGGCATGAGTACACCCGAGGAGGCTTATTTTGGTAAGAGGCATGATATTTCCCATTTGAGGATTTTTGGTTCTCCTGTTTACAAGCATGTGACAAAGGATGCTAGGAAGAAGCTGGAGCCAACTGCAGAGGTTGGGATATTTGTGGGGTACACTGATATGCCCCACAACTATCGTGTGTATTTGCCAGACAATGGCAAGACTGTTGTGCGACGGGATATAAAATTTTAGAAGGAGAAAGCCATGAAGTGTTTGCTTGAGAGGGAGCCACACTTGCATGCAGATGAGGAGCTGTTAGTTCCTAAGGATGAGCTTCAGGATGTGGATAAACCACAAGATGAATTTCATGGAGTGGAAGAGACCACTCATGCAGCGCCAACCATCAGAGGGCGAAAGCGCACTATGGAAGCTGAGCGACTGGCTCAAGATGTAGAGAAGGTTGTAGGACCACCTACAACACAACACAGATAGAGACAGTCCCCTGATCGGTACACTGGATACATGGCTCTTGTGAGCAAATGTGTCGTGACTGAGCCATCCTCTTTCGAGGAAGTTGTGGAGGATCCCGCATGGGTAGATGCCATGGTGGAAGAGTATGATTTGATTTTCAGAAACAGTGCATGGGAGATTGTCCCAAGACTGGAGGAGAAATCAGTGGTGGGTTCTGTTATCGCTTGAAATTTCACCTAAGGCTGAGAAAGGTAAACCTCAAGGCAACATCAAACCACTTAGCCTCGTAGCTAGCCCTACGGGGCTGGAGAGGGCTCTCTCCGGTCTATCTTAGTGAGATCTTCAATGAATGAGATGACCAATAGGGTAACACTGATTTTAGGCTAGTAAACTGATCAAAAAGGTTGATTTAGGGTTTTTGGTGGAAATTTGAGGGGATGGCAATTTTGGATGCGGGGATTGGACACAGTTTCTGCAGGGGGTTCGTTGGGGCGAGGTAGGAGACAGTATTGATGCTTTTGATTGAGGTGGATGGTCCGGAATGATAGGTGAGGAGCTAAGGAGAGAAAACAATAACTTTGAATTCTCCTTAAACAATAGAAAACATAGAAATTAAACAAACTTAAAAGCAGAGCATGACAGTCATGAATTCTTACTTTAACACTTCGTTTGTTTAATGTGCAGAAGGAAAAGAAAGGAAATGATTCACATAACACACTTACAGGTACATAGAGAAACACACCATCAATACATGTAACCACAAGAATCCCAAAAAGGACTGCAAAACCCTGGTCTTCCTTAGCCAAAAATTGCAGAGAGACAGTGAATAATACAATGATAGCTTCTCCCTCAAGAGTCCAACCATGAAAATGAGCAAGAAAGTACATAATATAGATGATCTAACCTCTTTCCCTGCCTCCATGGGTCGAGCTCACTATCCTAGGAGCTGTTTCAACCACTTCTAAACTAAGCACTACAAACTAGGCAGTCAAAACAACTTGCCTCTATAAGCTAGGAAACCAATTCATTCATTTAATATTTACCCTTTTCATGAATGAATCTTCGAGAAGTGTTACATAAGAGTAAAAGTGTCTTAAAAGTACAATAATTACATCAAAGAGAATCATAATTCACCCCAAAAAGTCAAACTGGGTCAAACTGCGTTTTTCTGAGTTGTACATTGCATTTTGGAAAAATCTGCCTGACGGGTCGCGTGCCCCTGCTTGACGGGTCGCGCGCCCCTGCCTGATGGGTCGCGCGCCTTTGGAGCCACTTTCGGGGCACTTGCAGGTGTCCAAATTGGGCAAGATTAGGCTTGTTGGAAAGGTCTGTGAGTCTACTTTCCAACCCAACTGGAATTTTTGAATTTGGAGTTCATTTGCCCTGTCAAAAATCAAATCTCCCAAGACTGCTTTCTGTAACTCAGAAAAGTGGCAGAAAGTCATTTTTTGCTAGTTTTTTGACTTCCTGGAGGCCCAAAACTTCACCAAATCTCAAGTCCATCCATGAACATGTGTAACTTTGCATGACAAATCTGGAAATGCTGAGTTTTTGCCAAATGAAGTTGCCATGATGAAGGGTCGCACAGGGGGTGAGACCCGTTAATGAGCAAAAAGCTGTAAATTGCCTGAAAAATCAAAATTGACCCAAAATTTTCAAAATTTCTTGGGATTTGTGTTGTGGCTGGGCTATTTAGTGCCTTGGTCCTTCAGTGAGGCCTCAGCCAAGATATGGAGGGGATCAGGCCTCTTTCTCCCTTTTTGTGCCTTGGCCAACCGCCTTTGAAACATTTTCATCTTTGCCTTACACACATGCATTCTTGCCCAGTAATGGTTCTTCATGTTCCTCAGAAATTTCTTCTCTTGGTTGGCCTTAGCCAACAGCCTCTCCAAGTGTGCATTTACCTGGATGAGCATGGATTCTCGGTCATCGGGCAATGGATCACCGGGTCTTCTCCGGTTCAAAATGCGGTCACTACGAATCCTCCACAGCTCATCAAGTGCTTGCTCATCTTCCAACTATTTGTTGCGATGCTCGAGGTATGTGATGGTCCATTGTGGCCCCTCTAATCTCCTCTGCAAGGCATCATTTTCAGCTCTGAGATGCTGAATGATCTCCTTTGCCTCTCGGCTAGGAGAACTGACATCAAGATCAATAAGCTCTATATCCGGAACACCTGATGGTCCCTCATCAATCTTGGGCTGTTTGCCCCTCCCTGGTACCTGTGCTAGTGAAGAAAGTGAGGCCCCTTCCACCTGATGTGGAGATAACACTCGCTGAGCCGATGAAGAAGGCGAGACCCCTTCCACCTGCTGTGGAGAAAGTACTCGCCTGGCTGCTGCAAATAAGGCCCTCTGGCCTCTCTGATAAGTAACCAAAGGTGAGGAGCTGACATTTCTAGTGACAGGGATGTCATGCTGCTGTGATGGTCCTCCCTCCTCATGAATAACCTCAGGATGTGGCGGTGATGGTGCTGTGAAAAGCTCTCGTGAGATGAAATCCTCCCATGAGATGCCCTGCTGAGCCAACTGATGTAATACCAATAGCTGAATCAAACCATAATGATAAAGGCTCCTGTACTGCTGTGCCGGGGTCTTCCTCTGCATCATGGACACCATCTTCTCAATGTTATGATAGAAGAAAACAGGGATGTTCATCATCCTCACTCGGGTGAAGTGCATCAAGAGGCGAATATGGTATGAATATACCTGTGAAAATATGCCCTCACAGGTAAAATAGTGCATGATGAGCCTCATCATGGGAGCATACTCGCTCCTGAGAAACCTGAATGGAAACACACCTGCCAAATGTCTCATGAATGGTGGCCGGACAAAAGGCTCAAAGTGAACACTATCCAACACCTTGCACTTATTCCATATCTCCCTGACATTTGGTATCCCTGTAGCCTGTGCAATCACCTCGGGTGTCAAAGTGAAGTCCACCCCGGCAAGGTTGACATGTCCAACATGCAAGTGTAAAACAAAAAGGCGAGCCAACTCTCGGTGGTGCTGAATCCGAGAGATCCTCTCGCAAAACTCATAATAAGACATGTACTGGAAACATGAAACTGCCATAGGACAAGCCTGTAAACTTGTCAAAGAAGTGAGCTCCTCTCTCCTGTGATGGCCACCCTTTCCACCCTTATGTGGCCTCCTCTGTACCTCAATCTCGGAAACGGATGCTTGGTCATCACTCTGCTCATATGTTTCGGTTTCTGACATTGTTTAAGAAGCATAGTGGACAAAATGTAATGCTGTTTCTGCCTTTAAAAGTGCTGATTTCTTTGCTGTTTCAAGGGGACAAGGAACATGAGGGGAAAGTTAAGGAAGGGACATTTTTGAAAGGAAAATGGGAATACATGAATATAACAGGGAATTTAGGGAAAACATTGCAAAAAAAATCATTGCATATGCATCATCAAATTCATGTGTTTACATGGGCATATGGAGAGGTAGGGTTAGGGTTTGAGTTTTAGTGTTTAGGGAGAGGGGTAGGTTTTGTATTTCTCTTACAAATTAGCAGGGGAAATTACATGGAAATAGAAGGAAAGTGAAAAGGGGAAAGAGGAAAATAATTACAAAGGAAAAACCATGAAACAACAATAAAACCTAGCACACTTTTACAATGTAACATACAGACATATGGAGGTCTTGCTCTTGCACAATTTGATCTTCAACAACAAATGCATAATGTCCCTCTAATATAATCAGCAACCATTTCAAAGTTTGGAGAACCTACTTCAAGCAATTTGATGATTTGGAGGGTGCTTGAACGAATTTGCAGTTAGTTTGAAAGGGAGGTCGCTGACGGGTCGCGCGCCTCACCCAACGTGTCGCGCGCGCATGACGGGTCGCTCCCGTTATGAAATTACACTGTGGGATGAGCTCTGATGGGTCGCGCACCGTTGACGGGTCGCACACCTTGCCTGACGGGTCGCGCGCCTGTCCTGCTCCCCAATTTCGACCAGTTTCACTCAAAACCGCTTGGATGCTCTTCCAATCTCTCTTGCAAGTGTCTTGGATGCATAATGAGGGTAAAAGGAGGGAGATTGGGCTTATATAAGCTTTATTTGAATAAATTTCATGCTCAAACCCACTTTCTAATGTTTCTTTTTGACACTTTATAAAACTGACTTTTTTGGTTTCCTTTGTCCTGAAATTGACTCATTTAGTGCTTTTGCTTGATTCTTTTGCAGGGAGATCATCTGAGGGATCTTGGCAAGGGAGCCAGGGTTACATGCTGTCCTTTGAAAACTTTTGAATTTTTACATTTTTTGCAAAATCATTTAAAAATGACCTTGGCTTTAAAAACAGAGTTTTTAAATCCAAGGTGAAGATTAACTGTACACAAGAGAAATTTGCGAAGAAACACCATTAAAACCATCCCTTTGGCTTGCTGAGCACTTACTGACCTTCATAGACATGACCTTGTAAACCATTTTGACCAAAACCCTAGACCTAGGAATTTGACCTCAAGACAAGACAAGACAAGCTTGAAAGTGACTAAGGACTGAAATGACCTGATCCAGCAAAGCCAAGAGGGGGACAAAGACACCATCTCCTCCATCAGGGTTATGGCATGCCTAATGGGATGCAAAAATTTGACACTGATGAGACACCTATTTATGCAAATGCAAAGAGATCTGATCGCTGATGGAGGGCGACAAGACTGACTCTAACATTGGCTCCAATGGGGATGGTAGCTCCTTGGAGGTACCAAGAACTTTAGACCTCTGGGAGAGCAGACCAGTGCTTTATCATCATTGGGCAATGGAGTCAACTTTTACACATGTGGACCAAATTTGGATAACTTTATTGACTTTGACAATTGACTGAAATTTGAACTAACTTTGACACAAACCGACTCACTTTATGCAGAAAATAAACTGACTGAAACAACTTGAAAAACTCACACCAACTAATCATCATCTTCAGAATTATAGCCTTCACCACAGGCCCCAGACTAAATATGGGAGATCAGTTCACTCTTGCTGCAGAATAAAAGTAAAATGGTAATTACAATGAGAGTGATTAGAGCAGAAAATGCTCAAGCATGATACCTTTTGAGCAACCGGCCATTCACCGACCCACCAAGACATTCATCACCGTTCGTTTCTTTGAGAAGAAAAGCATTTGGACCACGGTATGCTGCAATTTTGTAGGGACCTTTCCACAAGTTGTTGAATTTTCCATGTTTCCCTTTGTCTTCATTTCGGGCATCCCATCTCAAAACAACATCATCTATCTAAAAATCATCTGATTTGGCCTTTTTGTCATAGATTTTCTTTATGCGCTCCTGCAACTTAAGGGAATTTTGATGAACCTCCTCTCGTGTCTGCTGTAAATGAATCATTTGACTAATCCGCCGTTGCATAGGATCCTCCTCACCACCAGCTTCTTGAAACAACTTGGCTACTGGAACACTAAGTGAAGTAGGAAACACTGCATCTACTCCATAAACTAGTTCAAAAGGTGACATACCAATTGACTTCTTTTGACTTACCCGATCAGCCCATAATGCATTTACTAACTTTTTGTGCCAGCTCTTCTTATTTATTTCTAGCAATTTCTTTATGATGTTCACTAGGGATTTGTTCGAAGATTCGACCAGCCCATTACCTTGCGGATGGTAAGCGGTCGAATGCCCCAAGCTGATGTTATATTTGTAGCAAAAATCAACCATTTTCTTCGATTTGAATGCTGCTGCATTATCTGTAATCAACTTATGTGGACAGCCGAAACGTGACAATATGCTATTCTCAAGAAAAGAAATAATTACCGAATCGGTGGCCTGCCGGGTGGGAATGGCTTCAATCCACTTCGTGAAGTAATCTGTGGCGGTCAAGATCCATCGATGCTGCCCGGAAGATGCTGGGTGGATTTCGCCAATAAAATCCAAGCCCCATTGCTGAAATGGTGCGCTGATTTCAATGGGCTTGAGAGGCAACGGCTGTAATTTCTGCTTTCCTTGAAAAATTTGACATTCGTGACAACTCTTAACTGCTTTATATACATCAGAAAATAAAGAAGGCCAATAAAAACCAGCTCTCAATATCTTATTAGCCGTGGTCTTCCAAAACAAGTGACCCCCACAGTCACCTTTATGGAAATCTTCTACTATTGTCTTAGCTTCTTCTTCGACCAAACAGTTCAGCAATATGCCACCGGGGTCTTTCCAATAAAGTGCAGATTTGATAATACAAAATTTGGCAGCCTTTAGCTTCAATGTTCTAGCTTTGTTTCTAGGCATTCCAGGGGGTGAAGACAAATTTTGAAGCACGTATACTATATCAGCATACCAAGGAGAAGAAACAAAGATATCCGATACCTGTAGAGCTGAATTTTCTTCGTCTTCATCGGATAAGGCGGCAATCAAATTGATGTCAAGGACATGAAGATTTGTTTCAGCCATCAACTTAGCAAGACCTTGACCCATGATCAACTTGGTAGGCTTAATTTCCACATCATATTCTAATAGTCCAGCAATCCACTTACCCCTTCCTCCTTCCGGTTCCGTTTGTACCAAAACATCCTTAACAGCTGCGTTGGGAACATATGCCAAAATATGAGAATTCAATATGTAAACCCGGAAATCTTTCAAAGATTTTATTAGCGCCAATGCTTGCTTCTCAATGATATTATAATTCAGCGCTCCATCCCTTATGATACGGCTGAAAAAAGCGATGGGCCTCTCAATCCCATCTCTTTTTTGCATCAACACGGCTGCCAACGTATGCTCAGAAGCAAATGAAAATAAAATAAAATCTTGTGTATAATCTGGGCTGATCAAAGTTGGGGCTGAAGATAAGATTACCTTTACCAAGTTAAAAGACTTTACCGCCTCTTCAGTCCATTTGAGCTCGCTGTCCTTCTTGAGCATATTGGTTATCTCTCTAAGATGTTCGGCAAGATTGGGAATGAAGCGACGCAGAAAATTCAATTTGCCATTGAAGGACTGAATTTCTTTCTTGTTTCGGGGCTGCTCTAATTGCTGAATTGCTTCCACCCGTGCAGGATCTATACGAATGCCATCTTTAGAAATAATATGGCCCAACAGCTTGCCTTCGCTCATAGCAAAAAGACTCTTCTTCGGATTCAATGAGATACCATACTTTCTGCACTTTTGAAACACCTTAGTCAAATGAAACAAATGCTCTTCATCAGATTTAGAAAACGCGGTCAGATCATCGAGATAAACAACCAAAAAGACATCCTTCTCATTTGCAAAGGCCATGTCCATTGCCCACTGAAATGTGGCGCCCGCGTTCTTCAATCCAAACGGCATCTTGGCATAATGAAATGTACCCCACGGAGTAGTAAATGCTGTCTTTTCACGGTCATCTTCATGTACCAAAATCTGATTATACCCGGAATAACCATCAAGCAATGACATCCTTGATGCCCCCACTACCCGCTGCAATATATGATCCATTTTGGGCAGCGGATAATTGTCCTTTAATGACACCTTGTTCAGATTTCTGAAGTCTATACACAGGCAAATCTCACCGGTCTTCTTTCTCACAGGCACTAAGTTGGAAATCCAATCAGAAAACCGGATTGGCACTATGATTCCAGACTTATATAACCTGTTGACTTCCTTCTCGATCAATGGCAGCAACTTAGGATTAATTCTTCTCAACTTTTGTCGGAAAGGCTTTTGATTTGGCTTTATGGGAATGGTATGCTGAATGATACTTGTGTCATAAGTTTTCAAATCTGAATAGTCCCATGCAAAAACATTAGAAAACGAAGACAATAATTTGATATACTCTTTCTTTACCTTTGGCGGCAATGCTTTCGAGAGCTTCACCATCTTTGGATTTTCGGCTGTCCCAAGATTCACATCTTCAACACCTTCTTCTGTTGGCCTCAAAGTTGGTTTGCGGGCCACATCATCTTGATCGAACAATTCCTCCAAAGGAATTAATCCTTTAGGAATGTAATTGTCCTTGAGCTACAACACATCCATCTGATTTACTCCTTCAGCTTCCATGTCTATTGAGATGTCTTCGAATTTACCCTCAATTTGCAGAAAATCTTTGATTTCTTCGTCATCTTGGAAAACTTGCCAACACCTTTGATTATCTGGAACTGTAGGACGATGCTTCACATATATCTCAAATTTATTGCTGGAATTCATGGGTATTTTCAGATTACTTGCTGCCTTAGCCAATGCATCCGCAACACCATTTTGAATCCAGGGCACACATGTCAAAGTATGTTCTGAAAACAGTTTTAAGATATCTAGGACAGCATTCTGATATGCTCGCATACGAGGATGTTTGGCCTGAAATTCACCTTTCACTTGCTTGATAACCAACTCGGAGTCGCCATATACCGCTATGTTCTTTGCCTTTAACTTCCGAAGGATTTTCAGACTAGCAATAAGAGCCTCATATTCCGCCTCATTATTTGAACAATCAAATGCCAATTTATATGAACATACCCGTACCTTGCTTGGAACTTGGTTTTGAACTGAAAATGGGCTTCAAATCCACACACCTATACCAGCACCATCGCTGCCCACCGCACCATCAAAATCCATGGTCCAAAGACCATCTTCATCATCTTCTAAGTGCTGAAAATGTGATGTCGATGCATTCTCTGTTTGCTGCCCATTTATTTCAGCTGATGGCTTTATGACAACAGACCTTTCTTCACTTTCCTTTCTCAAAACTTCTCTGAAATTTTCTGAAATGTCTGGTATATCTTCTGCTTGAACTAACTGACTATCTATCTCATTAAAATTATCCGCAAACAAAACAAAAGATTCTAAATCTGTTTGTACATAATTTACAGGATGATTGACGGGCTTTTCCTTACTAGTGATCATGTATTTCATCTTTTGCTCCCTATATAACTTCCGCATCTGACCAAAAACTGGAATTGTAGCATAGGAAAAATCGAGCTGAAGTGTACCTTTGAGCTTGGCTCCCCATGACCTTGAAAGCAACATGCCAAATCACGGAGGAATATCCGCCACCACCACGTCCATCAAAACATTCTTTGCTGGAATTTGATCTAGACTCACCACCAAGTCCTTGATCAAACCAATACATTTCACCCGGCTGGAATCAAACGAATATAAATCATGATACTTCCTTGTGATGTCAAGTCCCAGCTTCTCCATAATTGCTTTGGGCATCAAGTTATGTGACGCTCCCGAATCAAACATGGCATTATGTAGCACGTACTCATGTAGTCGCAAACTGATATAGAACGGAGGAACATCACTCTCGGGAGACTCACCATCTAAAGCAGGCCCAAAAATCAGCTCAGGCCGATCATCTTCTACATTCACCGTGTCTAGCATTGGATCGAAATTCAGCATCTTGGAAATCTGACCTCGGTAAGTGCTGTTCTTCATGATTTCCGTCAAGGGAATAGACAACTTTAACTTTGCAATCTCATTCTCCAAACTGAAAGCTGAAACCTTCTCACCTTCTTTGGCCGGATTATCTCGCTTTTCACCTCTATCTCTTGGTGCATTTGATGGCTGGTCTATTTTGCTTGCTGATAATGATTGGCCTACTGGAGGATCGATTATTTCTTTCCCTTTTTTCTGCGGGACAGCAGAACCATTCTTTGCCGAAGATTCTGTTCTCTTCTAGATGGGATTTATGGGAACAACTCGGTTTCTCAATTGCCTTTGCTGACCTTGCTGCGCTGATAGAGCATGCAAATACCCTCTTTGATACTCTTCAGATTCTTCTTGAAGTGCTGCATCATTTGACAAAATATAATGCTCATCTTGGGGAATGATGGAATTACTCACCAACTCATCTTCTTCTGTAATATAAGTGGGCATATCATCAGGAGTGAAGAAGTGATTTTCCTCTCCAACATTATCACCTTCATCCTCTGATTCTTGGCTAACAAAATTCTGCTGGAAAGGAGGTTTCATTTGCTGCTGAACTACTGCCTCTTGTGCCTTTGTTTCACGCTACTTGATCCTATATTGTTGCTGCTGTTGACCTCTGAAATTTGGATTACGAATCTGAGGCTCCGGCTTGTTAATATGAACATTTTCAAATGCCCTTTTAAGCTGTTCAAGTTCACGGAGAACCTGATTTGATGTGGATGCTTCCTCCTTGATTGTGACTCGCTTTTCAGCCTTCATTCTTGCTCTTTTGTCATTTAAGTTTGCCTCAACGCTGACAACAATCTTCTGCATATCCTCCAAGGTAGGAGGATCTCTATCTCTCAATGAATAAGCCATCTCCGGATCAAAACCATCCGGGAACTTAAGAAGTGCTGATTTTCTAGATGGCCTCAAATCATCAGGAATAGCATTATAAACTGTATTGAATCTGATTATGTAATCTTGAACGGACTCACCCGGATTACGCTTGAGATTGTTGTATTCGGCATTAATCTGAAGCGGATCTTTTCTGATTTCCCATCGATCTAAAAACTGATTCTGAAGTGCTTCCAAGGTGGCAATGCTGTTAGCTGTCAACCCTCTGAACCATTTTCTAACTTCTCCTGCAAATGTTTGCACGAACAACCGCATGGTAACATCTTCATCTAACTCATATAGATCAAAGAAAGTGGTCATTTTGTCAATATGTTGCTGAGCAGTAATACTTTGCGGAGTGCCATCAAACATGGGAATTTTACTTTGATAATCAACTGGCATATCATGAAGATTTGCAGGCAAAGCAAGTGGGGAAAACCGGGCAGCCATTGCTTTAGGAGGAGGAGTAGGATGAGTATGAGGAGGAAGAGCTGTGATAACAGGGACTATAATAAGAGGAGCTGTAGTGTATGGAGTTGGGGGAGTCGGAGGGGTAGGAGAAGTAGGAGGGGTATGGGGTGTAGAAGGAGAACCGACTGTGGATTCGGGATAGGTGATTATAGGCGAAACTGAAACATAAGGAGGATAAGATTCTTTGTGAGCCGTGATAGTGGATCCAATATGATCAGATATATTCTCAACAAAATCAGCAAGGGTAGTAGCTTGAATATGCGTCTGGAGATGTCTCAAGATGAAATTTTCGACCAATTTGTTATGTTTCTCAAATTCAATAGCAGCTGCAAAATCAGGGTCAAGGACTAGAGAATCGAGCGCTTTCAGACTTGGCTTTAAATAGAGACAACTCAAAACTTTCGTCAAAATCTAGATCTTCGAGATAATCAAAAATAGCTGGGCATGAATGAGATTTGAAAATGGATCTAGGATTTGTAGCCAGCTTGTTTTCTCAAAAAGACTAGGAAAGAAAAACCATTCAGTCTGTGAAAACTCTCAACCTATCATCAACGGCTCAGAGTTAACAATTATACTGGGATAAAGTGTCAATGAAGCGCTACGTTCACAAGCTCACGGAGATTGACTGAAGCAGCATTTATCTACTAACGCTGATGTAAAACAAGAGCGTTTTCGAAGGCTACCTGGCGTAACTTCAGGCTCCGTCTAAGACTTATGAAATAACACGACAATGAGCAAACGATTAATTTGTTCTCCCCAGTATGGTCGCCAGTATGTTATCGCTTGAAATTTCACCTCAGGCTGAGAAAGGTAAACCTCAAGGCAACATCAAACCACTTAGCCTCGTAGCTAGCCCTACGGGGCTGGAGAGGGCTCTCTCCAATCTATCTCAGTGAGATATTCAATGAATGAGATGACCAATAGGGTAACACTGATTTTAGGCTAGTAAACTGATCAAAAAGGTTGATTTAGGGTTTTTAGGGTTTTTGGTGGCAATTTGAGGGGATGGCAATTTTGGATGCAGGGATTGGACACAGTTTCTGCAGGGGGTTCTTTGGGGCGAGGTAAGAGACAATATTGATGCTTTTGATTGAGGTGGATGGTCCAGAATGACAGGTGAGGAGCTAAGGAGAGCAAACAATAACTTTGAATTCTCCTTAAACAGTAGAAACCATAGAAATTAAACAAACTTAAAAGCAGAGCATGACAGTCATGAATTCTTACTTTAACACTTCGTTTGTTTAATGTGCAGAAGGAAAAGAAAGGAAATGATTCAAATAACACACTTACAGGTACATAGAGAAACACACCATCCATACATGTAACCACAAGAATCCCAAAAAGGACTGCAAAACTCTGGTCTTCCTTAGCCAAAAATTGCAGAGATACAGTGAATAATACAATGATAGCTTCTCCCTCAAGAGTCCAACCATGAAAATGAGCAAGAAAGTACATAATATAGATGATCTAACCTCTTTCCCTGCCTCCATGGGTCGAGCTCACTATCCTAGGAGCTGTTTCAACCACTTCTAAACTAAGCACTACAAACTAGGCAGTCAAAACAACTTGCCTCTATAAGCTAGGAAACCAATTCATTCATTTAATATTTACCCTTTTCATGAATGAATCTTCTAGAAGTGTTACATAAGAGTAAAAGTGTCTTAAAAGTACAATAATTACATCAAAGAGAATCATAATTCACCCCTAAAAGTCAAACTGGGTCAAACTGCGTTTTTCTGAGCTGTACAGTGCATTTTGGAAAAATCTGCCTGACGGGTCGCGCGCCTTTGGAGCCACTTTTGGGGCACTTGCAGGTGTCCAAATTGGGCAAGAGTAGGCTTGTTGGAAAGGTATGTGAGTCTACTTTCCAACCCAATTGGAATTTAGGAATTTGGAGTTCATTTGCCCTGTCAAAAATCAAATCTCCCAAGACTGTTTTCTGTAACTCAAAAACGTGGCAGAAAGTCATTTTTTGCTAGTTTTTTGACTTTCTGGAGGCCCAAAACTTCACCAAATCTCAAGTCCATCCATGAGAATGTGTAAATTTGCATGAAAAATCTGGAAATGCTGAGTTTTTTCCAAATGGAGTTGCCATGATGAAGGGTCGCGCGGGGGGTGAGACCCGTTAATGAGCAAAAAGCTGTAAATTGCCTGAAAAATCAAAATTGACCCAAAATTTTCAAAATTTCTTTGGATTTGTGCTATGGCTGGGCTATTTAGTGCCTTGGTACTTCAATGAGGCCTCAGCCAAGATATGGAGGGGATCGGGCCTCTTTCTCCCTTTTTGTGCCTTGGCCAACCGCCTTTGAAACATTTCATCTTTGCCTTGCACACATGCATTCTTGCCCAGTAATGGTTCTTCATGTTCCTCAGCAATTTCTTCTCTTGGTTGGCCTTAGACAACAGCCTCTCCAAGTGTGCATTTACCTGGATGAGCATGGACTCTCGGTCAGCGGGCAATGGATCACCGGGTCTTCTTCGGTTCAAAATGCGGTCACTACGAATCCTCCATAGCTCATCAAGTGCTTGCTCATCTTCCAACTGTTTGTTGCGCTGCTCGAGGTATGTGATGGTCCATTGTGCCCCCTCTAATCTCCTCTGCAAGGCATCAATTTCAGCTCTGAGATGCTGAATGATCTCCTTTGCCTCTCGGCTAGGAGAATTGACATCAAGATCAATAAGCTCTATATCCGGAACACCTGATGGTCCCTCATCAATCTTGGGTTGTTTGCCCCTCCCTGGTACCTGTGCTGGTGAAGAAAGCGAGGCCCGTTCCACCTGATGTGGAGATAACACTCGCTGAGCCGATGAAGAAGGCGAGACCCATTCCACCTGCTGTGGAGAAAGTACTCGCCTCGCTGCTGCAAATAAGGCCCTCTGGCCTCTTTGATAAGTAACCAAAGGTGAGGAGCTGACATGTCTAGTGATAGGGATGTCATGTTGCTGTGATGGTCCTCCCTCCTCATGAATAACCTCAGGATGTGGCGGTGATGGTGCTGTGAAAAGCTCTCGAGAGATGAAATCCTCCCATGAGATGCCCTGTTGAGCCAACTGATGTAATACCACTAGCTGAATCAAACCATAATGATAAAGGCTCCTGTACTGCTGTGCCGGGGTCTTCCTCTGCATCATGGACACCATCTTCTCAATGTTATGATAGAAGAAAATAGGGATGTTCATCATCCTCACTCGGGTGAAGTGCATCAAGAGGCGAATATGGTATGAATATACCTGTGAAAATCTGCCCTCACAGGTAAAATAGTGCATGATGAGCCTCATCATGGGAGCATACTCGCTCCTGATAAACCTGAATGGAAACACACCTGCCAAATGTCTCATGAATGGTGGCCGGACAAAAGGCTCAAAGTGAACACTATCCAGCACCTTGCGCTTATTCCATATCTCCCCGACATTTGGTATCCCTGTAGCCTGTGTAATCACCTCGGGTGTCAAAGTGAAGTCCACCCCGACAAAACTCATAACAAGACATGTACTGGAAACATGAAACTGCCATAGGACAAGCCTGTAAACTTGTCAAAGAAGTGGGCTCCTCTCTCCTGTGATGGCCACCTTTTCCACCCTTATGTGGCCTCCTCTGTACCTCAATCTCGGAAACGGATGCTTGGTCATCACTCTGCTCATATGTTTCGGTTTCCAACATTGTTTAAGAAGCAGAGTGGACAAAATGTACTGCTGTTTCTGCCTTTAAAAGTGCTGATTTATTTGTTGTTTCAAGGGGACAAGGAACATGAGGGGAAAGTTAGGGAAGGGACATTTTTGAAAGGAAAATGGGAATACATGTATATAACAGGGAATTTAGGGAAAACATTGCAAAAAAAATCATTGCATATGCATCATCAAATTCATGTGTTTACATGGGCATATGGAGAGGTAGGGTTAGGGTTTGAGTTTTAGTGTTTAGGGAGAGGGGTAGGGTTTGTATTTATTTTAAAAATTAGCAGGGGAAATTACATGAAAATACAAGGAAAGTGAAAAGGGGAAAGAGGAAAATAATTACAAGGGAAAAACCATGAAACAACAATAAACCCTAGCACACTTTTACAATGTAACATACAACCATATGGAGGTTTTTCTCTTGCAAAATTTGATCTTCAACAACAAATGCATAATGTCCCTCTAATATAATCAGCAACCATTTCAAAGTTTGGAGAACCTACCTCAAGCAATTTGATGATTTGGAGGGTGCTTGAACGAATTTGCAGTTAGTTTGAAAGGGAGGTCGCTGACGGGTCGCGCGCCTCACCCAACGTGTCGCGCGCGCCTGACGGGTCGCGCCCGTTATGAAATTACACTGCGGGATGAGCTCTGACGGGTCGCGCACCGTTGACGGGTCGCGCGCCTTGCCTGACGGGTCGCGCGCCTGTCCTGCTGCCCAATTTCGACCAGTTTCACTCAAAACCGCTTGGATGCTCACCCAATCTCTCTTGCAAGTGTCTTGGATGCATAATGAGGGTAAAAGGAGGGAGATTGGGCTTATATAAGCTTTATTTGAATAAATTTCATGCTCAAACCCACTTTCTAATGTTTCTTTTTGACACTTTATAAAACTGACTTTTTTGGTTTCCTTTGTCCTGAAATTGACTCATTTAGTGCTTTTGCTTGATTCTTTTGCAGGGAGATCATCTGAGGGATCTTGGCAAGGGAGACAGGGTTACATGTTGTCCTTTGAAAACTTTTGAATTTTTACATTTTTTGCAAAATCATTTAAAAATGACCTTGGCTTTAAAAACAGAGTTTTTAAATCCAAGGTGAAGATTAACTGTACAAAAGAGAAATTTGCGAAGAAACACCATTAAAACCATCCCTTTGGCTTGATGAGCACTTACTGACCTTCAGAGACATGACCTTGTAAACCATTTTGACCAAAACCCTAGACCTAGGAATTTGACCTCAAGACAAGACAAGACAAGCTTGAAAGTGACTAAGGACTGAAATGACCTGATCCAGCAAAGCCAAGAGGGGGACAAAGACACCAACGCCTCCATCAGGGTTATGGCATGCCTAATGGGATGCAAAAATTTGACACTGATGAGACACCTATTTATGCAAATGCAAAGAGCTTTGATCGCTGATGGAGGGCGACAAGACCGACTCTAACAGGTTCGAGATGGATCTAAAAAGTGAAGCAGGTAGCTGACGGGAGTGTGGAGAAGTACAAGGCAAGATTTGTTGCTTGAGGCTTCTCGCAGATAGAGGGGATTAATTATGAGGAGACCTTTGAACCTATCGCAAGGTATTCTTCCATACAGACGATTCTTTCTCTCTCAGCGCAGATGGGGTGGAACATCCATCAGATGGATGTGAAGACTGCGTTTCTCAGCGGAGTCATTGAGGAGGAGGTGTACATAGAGCAGCCTAAAGGTTTTGAGATCTTCAGCAGCGAGTCGCATGTGTGCAGGCTCAAGAGAGCGTTGTATGGGTTGAAACAAGCACCTCGTTCTTGGTACACACGGATAGACAGTTATTTCACCGAACTTGGATTCTCCAAGAGTGAGGCGGATCCTAACCTATACCAGATTGTGGTGGAGGGTAAGTTGCTGATCATTGTACTTTATGTAGATGATTTGATTTTGACGGGAGATGAGTTGTTGATACTTTCATGCAAGGAGGATCTTGCTAGAGAGTTTGAGATGAAGGACTTGGGCCTGCTTCATTATTTCCTGGGATTGAAAATTTGGCAGCGTAGTCATGGACTATTTGTTTCTCAGGGTAAGTATGCCTGGGAGATACTAGAGAAGTTCAACATGCATGGCTGCAAGCCTGTTGATACTCCTCTTCCTGGAGGTTGGAGGAAGGAGGATGCTACTTCAGCGGAGGTAGTGGATGCCACTGTTTATCGATAGTTGGTGGGGTCACTTATGTATTTGGTCAATACATGACCTGATATTTGCTATGCTGTTAACTAGCATTCACAAGCTATGGTTAAGCCAACCAAGCTCTTCTGGAAGGCAGGCAAGCATGTATTACGTTATCTCAGAGGCACATCAGGATATGGATTGTGGTACAGACAAGAGGATGAGGTGAAGCTATGTGGCTTCACGGATGCAGATTGGGCAGGGAGCCCAACGGATAGAAAGAGCACATCTGGAGGGATCTTCAGTATCGGGTCGAAAACAGTTTCTTGGTACAGTAGGAAGCAGAGATCCGTGGCACTTAGTTCAGTAGAGGCTGAGTATATGGCAGCAAGTTTGGCTGCATGCGAGGCTATATGGATGAGGAAGATCCTAGTCAGGTTGTTCGGGTCACACTTGGAGCCTATTGTGATTTATTGTGATAACCAGAGTTGCATTAAACTCTCAGCTAATCCAGTATTTCATGATAGATCCAAGCACATCGACATCAAGTACCATCATATCAGAGATTATGTGCAGAGGAGAATCATGTTACTTTCATACATTCCCACGGAGGATCAGGATGTTGATATCTTGACGAAGGCACTCACCCAGGAGAAAATTCGAATACCATAGAGGCAGGATAGGGGTTGCAGATAATCCATATCTTGTTGAGAGGGAGTGTTGAAAATGCAACAAGATGATGGAGCTTAGTGAAAAGAAGTCGCCTTCACTAAGTGGGTTCGCAGGCTATTTTTGGCGCAAAGTCTATTTTTAGACTATGTCTATTTTTAGACATATGGATCATAGTCTATGGGTTGCAGGATGCTATTTATGGATGATTGGTCATGTTGGTAAAAATAGATGGACCTCTATTTTAGACATATGGGCGGAGTCTATTTTTAGATTGCCAGTCAAAAAATAGAACAGTTGAATATTATTAGCTCTTAATAATATTTGGACTATAAACATTATCTTATCCTCTTGCAGCACTTCAGTTCAAGCTACGGATGTGGCACATGCAACTGCCAGAAGGAAATACACTTTTCCTATGGGTTAGTTGAGCTATTGCATGATGGACTTCAGTTAGAACTCAAGTGATTGAGTTTGGTGGAGTTGATTGAGGACTTGATGGAGTTGTGTTCAGTTTGACTTAGTTGAACTAGTTTTATTTAGTCTAACTGCCAAATACACTAGTGATGAGTGATGTGAATTAATTATTAATTAATTCACTAATTATTAACTCATAAATCAACTAAAGAATACATCAGTTAACTCAGTGCATGGATAGTTCAGTGGAGACAATGCATGGACAGTTCAGTGGAGACAAGTGTTAGAGGTGGGTGAAAGGGTGAGACTACTATCAGTTGTGACTATAGCTGTGTATGGGATTTTCACAATCATTGATTAAGATTGCCAATGAGGATTGAACAGTACAAGCCAAAGGAATTAAAACTTGGATTAGATCTATTCTCAACTTGGATTGCGCAGTAGAGGCAGGCAAACAGTGGAGGAGATTTGAACCTGTGACTTGTTTAGATCTGAGCTAGTTTGTGTGTAGCAGGTGGAGATAGTACTGAGTACTTGTGAGGAGTATTGTACTATGTATTGTTACATGTTCTCTATCATTATAATATACAGATAGTTGGGGGTTTTCAGCTGTATGCTTTCCCCATTACATACTGTGTTGATATGTGTGATTGATGTTTCAATGTGCGCATGCGATTGTTTTTAATTCCGCAAATTGATGATCAATGGTAGAGAAGGTTATTTATTATGCATGCATTCCGCAAATAGTGTATAATTAGGATAATATCTGTGAATAAGTGTTATATTATTCACAATTTCTACATGGTATCGGAGCTATCTGATTTGTAGAAAATTTCTACATGTTTCATATCCCTTACCCCTCTCTCCTTCACATTCATCCTACCCCACTATCCCAAAATCCTAAACCCTAACAACAAATTCCCATTATTACCCTAAACCCTAATCCTCATTCCCCAAACTATATCACTCCCTTATAACCCTAAAATCAACACAAAATCCCTCATTCACAGTCCCCACTCATCAATCCCATTTGTTAAATAGCAAACACCTATTCTTGTTTTAAAATCTCTTCATACTCATCATTGAAACACCATACAATGGAAAACATGGAAACAGATTCACCTTTTGAAAGGGATGAAGAAATAGTAAGTGATTCCTCCCAAGAAATTCATGCACCTAGAAAACCACACAAGGGAGGAAAACACATCCGGGAGGAGCCCACTACACTTACAGAGCTATTGGCTTGTCCTCTTGCTGTAGCATGTTTCAAACATCAATCTTGCTACCAGTTTTCTGAGATGGTGGAACGAGTGAAATATCACCATGAGCTTGCTAGACTTTTTGTCCTTCATCTTCACAATGGCCAGGTCACTTTGGTAGGTGTTACATTCACTTTGACACCTGAAACTATAGCTGAAGCAACAGGCATTCCGAATGTGGGTGAATAGTGGAACAAGGGACAGCTGGTGGAAAAAGAACATTATGAGCCTTATATCAAGGCTGGCTATCAGAAGCAAATCAGTAGGGTCTTCCCTTTTAGATACCTACAGGACACATATGCTCCACTCATGAAGCTCATAATCAAATACTTCAGCTGTGAAGGAAGATTTTATCGCTTGTATACCTATCATGTCAGATTATTGATGCATTTTACTAGAGTGAGGATGATGGACCTCCCCTATTTCATGTGCCGGAATATTGAGAAAATGACCACATTGGTGCAAAGGAAACCTCCTCATCAGCAGTATAACAACATTTATCATTTCACATTAATTAAGATTGTGGTTTTGCATCAGTTGAGTTTGCTGAATGTTTCATGGGATGATTTTATTTCACATGAGGGTTTCACAAGTCCTCAAGTGACCCCATCAGTTTTTCATGAGGTAGGAGGGCCCTCACATCAGCAAGAGGTGCATGAGACTCAAACCACCAGTGTGTTAGTATTTGTCACTTACCAAAAGGGCACAAGGAGATTGTTTGTAGCAGCCAAACGAGTACTATCTCCACCCGGGGTGGAAGGGGTCTCGTTTCCTTCAACAAAAAAGCAGGTACAAGAAAAAGGTAAACAACCAGTGCATGATGAAGGGCCTTCTGAAGGTCAAGAGAGAGATTTCATTCTCATTCAGGATGATGACTCTGATTTGGGCTCCCAAGGCTCAAAACTCAAGGAGATCATCAAGGAACAAGAAGTTGACATTCACGACTTGTCTCTTAACCTGGAAAGAGCTAAGTGGGTAATAAACTATCTTGAGCAAAGAAACAAGAAGTTGGAAGACCAACAGACTATCATGGAGCTGCAAAACATAAGAGAAAACCGGCAAGCAGCCAAGAGGAGGAAAGTAAATTTGACACTGCTAGAGCAAGAGATTGAAGCTGATCGAGAATATTGGCTTGAGAGATATGCACTTGGAGAAGTTGCTTGAGAAAGAAAATAAGGAGAAAAAGATGTTGAGGGACATGGCCTCTCACTATTTGGCAAGAAACAAGATTTTCAAAGCGAGGATAAGGACCTTAAAGGCCAAATTGAGGAAAATTTTGAGGAGGAAGAAAGAGAAAGATAAGCTCAAGATCTTGGCTGAGGATTCCTTAGCACAACATAGTACTTGATGCAGGTTACTCAGTCCAAATTTCAAGAAATTTGGCACACTTCTTGTCAATTTTGAATTTTTTGAGGAAAAAACAGATTTTTCTGCCTGGTGCGTAGCGCCACCTAGTGCTCGCTTTTGCTAGGGACCTCCTTTGGAGGAAAGCTCTACAATTTTGGATTCCTCATGCAAAATTATGAATACCCAAAAATTACTAGAAATTTTTGTCAAGTTTTGAGCTTACAAAAGGGTCAAAAACACCTCAAAAATGCCCTTTCTGCCCCTTTTTGGCCACACAGGAAGCAGTGTTGGGAGAACTCACTTTTGGAGGGCCAAATGGACACCAAATTCAAAAATTCCACCTGTTATGGAAAGTAGATAGACATAACTTTCTAACAAGCCCACTGGGAGCCAATTTGGTGCAAGGGAAGGCCTCCAAAATTATATGAAAAAAGGCGCTATGCACAGGGACAGTGGCGCTGCGCACAGGATGGAAAATTGTCATTTTTTGCCAAAAACTCTGTTTTTTCGCTTAGTTTTTTCTCAGTTTGACTTTTTTCACTCTCATGGTCAAACTCTTGATGTAAATTTATGTAACTTGATGGAATTTGATGTAAAAATGTTAAAAATTCACTCATGGAGGTAAATACATCATGAATAGGTGGTTTTGAACTGAATGAATTAGTTTCCTAGGTTTTAGAGGCAAGCTGTTCCATTGCCTACTTTTTAGTTCTTAGTTTAGATCTTGTTGAAACAACTCCTAAACTCATGAATTCGACCCCTAAAGCCTAGCATGAGTTGTTTGTTGCCTATATCTAGTACTTTTTTCAGTCATTTGTAAAGGTTGGACTCTTGTGAATGCTTTGAGCATTATTGTACATTCATCTCTGTAGTTTGGCAAAGGAATAGACCAGGGTTTGCAACATTTTGTGGGATTCTTGTGGCAATTTGATTTGGTATTGTTTTTCCTTCTGTAATTCAAGTTTACATGTGTTTATGTATGCCATCATCTCTCTCTGTTCAACTTAACTGAATGAATGAAGGATAAAGGTAGAAATCATTGATGTTGCAGTGCTCTACCTAGGGTTTATTTAGTTTTTCATGTTTTCAACTATTTGAAGAGGATTCCTAAGACTCTCATGCCCTCTCCAACTCTTCACTAGTCTTAAAGACTCTCCATATCACTTATTTCAAAGTACTAAACCATTTTCCTACCTCGCCCCACAGAAACCTCTGCAAGACTGAGTCCATTCCCCAGACCCAAATCTGCCTTTCACATTTGAGACAACAAACCAACATTAAATTCAATCTTACTCCTCTGAGCATATACCTAGCCTAAAATTAGTCTTTATATCAGTCATATCAAGCTTTATTGGCCATCTTTTCCTGGGATTGACAAGGAGAGAGCCCTCTCCTAACCTCGTAGGGCTAGCTACTAGGTTAAGCGTGGTTTGATGTTACCCTAGATCCTGCCTTTCTCAGCCTGAGGTAGATTTAGGCCATAACAAGATCAATGCTTCACCATTCATCAAAAGGTCATATGAAGGAATGGGTTGTCTATGGTTTTGTAATCAAATTCATCAAGTGGGATACCATGCCAAGTTGACAAGCCTCTTTGCCACCAAATTGAAAAGAGGAAAAGACAAAATATCAGGGATATACTTCATCATTTCAGCAGATGTGATTGACATAATTTTTAGGGTTTTGAGGTCATTTGCCACAGATAGGAACAATCTTACTTCAAAATCAGTTTTTAAAGTAAGGAAGATGAATTTGACAAAGTGAAAGAAGTTTTTGTCAATAATAGAACAAGGAACAAAAACCTGCTTCAGATTTTACACAGGTATCATAGATTGGGAGATTTGAAACTTTCTTGGATATACATTTCAGAAAATCAAAATTTTCCAAGTTAATTTCTTGTTCTAGTTATGATTTTGTGGCACATGTTACGAGAAAATGAAAATCAATTTCCAAAACATGAGAGAGGGTTTTCTTCAAAACATCCTTATGTACAAAAAAATCTCCATGTTTTTCAAAAACTTTCATGGTTAGAGAGATATTGCTCCATATTGAGGCCTATTTTTGCAAAAAACCCAAAATTTTACAGAGTTTTTTGTCCAAAAAGGTAGTGTGCCCCACGCTATGTTTTTGTTCGGGGCCTCCATTTGATAGAATGTTTACATTTTTGGATTCCTTATGACATGCACATTAAATTTATGTAACCGGAGATCCATGTCAACAACTTTTTCTAGGTCAAAAAGTAAAAAAAGTACCAAAAAACACCTTTCTGCCATGTTTTTCAGAGGCACGCTACGTTTTTGGAGTAGCTGTGGGAGAAATGGTTTTTGGAGGTCTAGAAACAATATTTTTAAGTGTTTGAATATTCTATGGTGTAGAAGACAAACATATATTTCTCTAGCATTTTTCAGATCTTGATTTGGAGCTCGTGAACCCCTCCAAAAGTTACTTACAAGCAGCATGCTATGTTTTTTGCAGGCACACTAAGGTTTTGCCTAGAAATCACTTTTGCCATTTTTCTTAGTCAGTTTCAAGTTTCCTTGATGTAATTACCAATGTTCCACCAAGAACTTGGTGCGGGGAGATGTGTGGGAGTACCCTCAAATTTTAGCGAAATTTCGGGGGTACGGGGGGACACTAGGGTATATAATTTTTAATATATATATATATATATATATATATATATATAATTCAAGTTCATATTCATTGTTCAATAATGAAAGCATAAATATTAAATAGACTAATAGTAATATGGATACCTATACATTGAAAATTGAAATTTGATCCACACATAAAATTTAAATTCATAATTGAATTAAATAATGACATTCATTGATCCATCCTCATCATTCATTTTGATACATACATCATTCATATGACATACTGATTATTCATCCATACCATGAGATTCAATAATGAAATATTCAAATACATTGATCCATATCATTCACCATTCATCATTCTACAATCTACATTGGTTTAAAAATTAAATTCATCATTCATCATTCTAGAATCTAAATTGCTAGCAAAACATACTAGTATATTGCCATATACTATTTACTAGATACTGAAGTTTTGGGGCAGGACGCCTAGCCCTTTTGCGGAGTCTCGTCCCCTACACTGGGAAAACACACCCCCTTGCGTGGGGTAACACACCCACAGTAGACTCCCCATCCCAAGTGCGTGGGGTGCAAGGGGTGCGTGCACCCGACCTTGGGGGACACGTCCCCGTGGAACACTGGTAATTACTCATGTTGGATGTGATAAAGATGTATTGAGATGTAATTATGTTCGTTAGGGTACAGAATGAGTTGATTCATGCTTGTAATAGTGTTTATGGTCAAATGAATCAATTTAAGGCCAATTTGGGAATTTTTTTTAACCTCCCTAGTCATTAGGATCGGTTGGAGGAATTTGTGTAAACTAATTCTATACTAAGGAATTTGAACCCTGAGAGAGGAGAATATGGTTTTGTGGTCTATATGTATCTCATTTTTAGTCAAATTCAAGGTTGGATGCTTGAGAGTCTTTTGGAGCCTTTGTACTTGATCACTTTGCAGTAATACAAACCAGTTGCAGCTATTATTTAGGAATTCATGTGGTATGATCTTGTGGCAATGTTTTTCTTCTGTGATTCACTTTTATGAATGTTTAATGTATCTTCTTTCCATGTCTATGCTTTCAATGATCTTCCTATGAGTTTGATGAACAAAATTCTTAAAGTTTAAGCTCTGTTTTGATAGGAATTTCATCTTTATGTTATCTATCTTCTGATGAATGAACTCATGCTTGCCATGCTCATTTTGAACCTATGTTTTTCAACCCTACACTACACCGAAAAAGCCTCAAAGTGCCATTGAGACATACCTACCTTGCTCCTTTGTATTTCTGCAACTGAGTTTTTCCTAAAACCCTAGCCTTGGTTCCTTGACTCATGCTTCATCCAGCAAAACCCTAAATTTCAAAACCTTACATGAGCTGAAATATCTAGCCTAATATCTTTTTCCCACTCCAGTCATATTTTGCTGTGACCTTTATAGAGAGCCCTCTCTAGTTTAGCAGGGCTATCCGTTGAACCCTAAGTGGTCTGAGGTTACCTCCATCGATCTCCTTTCTCAGCCTTGGGATATTGTGGAGGATAACAAATGTGATGGATTCTTTATGTATTGTTGATGTGATGATAACTTCATGATGCATTTTTCTATTTAGATATGTTTCAAATGGTTATCAGTCATTTCTATATAATTGTTCATTGATGAAAACTTGTGAAATGGTAAAATTGTTGCCACATTGATTCACCCCCCTTAGTGTTTTCTTTGGTCCAACAACATGTACATCATTGACTTATATTGGCACTTGAAATTCCTTCGTAGAATCCTGATAGACTAGTTCAAGCATTGAGTAGACCTCCTTCACTTTATGGACCACATAGAGCAGCACCTCGGTATCCCACCTCGACAAAAAATAGGACCCCATCCAGGTCGCAACTACAGATTTTGATCCCTTTGCTTAGTCCTATGTTATGCTCAATATTTTATCATTTTTTGGTATTAATTCTATTTCCATGGCCAACTTGGCCTACTTTTCAATTTATGTATAGTATTTTTTGGTTCTTTTAACATTATGTTATCCTATGCCTCTTTAGGGAGAATGAACTTTTGGTTATAATTTGGTCTTCCCAATGAAAGTCTAACCTAAAGCATCTAACATTTCCATTTACAATCATGTTTAGAAGGTAATACAATATTTAAACACCCCCCCCCCCACCCACAAAAAATAAAAAAAATAAGAAACATTATATTTATAATTAAAATGTAAATTTTAATTACAAAATTAAACATTTTGTTCACTTGTAACTCAACCATAACAAATAGAGAATTTTAATTAATTTCTTAAATTTTAATTCCCCATTTTTTAAAATATTAATAATTTTCTTTACTTTTATCAATATTTATAATAATAACATTAAATTAATAATTAATTCACCACCAAATGGGGTGTCAGGTGTGCAAGATGGTGGGGTGCGGGTTGCTACCATCCCAACTAGCCATTCAAATGGGGGATGTGGCAACGCTTCTCCCTAGATGTCATAAAGACAAAAGAAATACATGATCCATTTAATCCTTGTGCCATATTTTTATATACCTTCTCTCACCCGATGCACCCTTGTTTAATCGGTGACGTTAGTGTTGGCTTGTGGGGGCTTAGACCCAGGTTTGGAGTTAGCTACTCTAACCAAAAAAACCCTACATTATTGGCCCTTTCGGCAACAACCCGCAGAGCATAGGCTGCAATATCACCCGAGGTAATATTGGGGGATGCCAGAACCAGGTTTCTACATCTAGAGGGCCATGTGATGTGTTTATGTCAAACTTAGGGCTTTATCTTGACCTTCGCGAACCCTAACCCTTGAAACTCGAAATTTATAGTAATTAACAATTATTAGAATTATGTCCTTCGCCGATTATGATAAACATGCATAACATCATATAAATAAACATAACTACATCTTCACAAATCTATTAAGTACTTTTCCTGATTAAATGCATTCAACTGATCATAAATACAGTAAATTTCAGAGATAAAATAGTAATACACAGATGCACAGATAGTTCTTTAAAATAAGCCTTTATTATGCTTCAGATATTCAATTACAACTCTTCCCAACCCTACGCACACAATTGCAGGGGCCTGTGTACTCACTGCATATTTACCAAGGTCTCCGTGCACACAACTGCAGGAGCCTTCCCCTTCACCCAAGTACAAAATAGATAAAATTAGACCCAAATCATGCACTATTCTTACTTAGCTTAACTATCTTATGACTCTTCTATGACTTCCTTTTATATTCTTCTTCATTACAATACCATGGTCCGCGAACCATGGGTGGGTCTCAAAACAACTTGAATCTAACAAACTAAGGGGATTTGACCTTCCTAAAGCCCCTTTGACTCCTATCAACCTGTGCTACTCACGCTTCGCTCCTCAAAATGAGGAGTGTTTACAACATTTAACAAAACTTAACTGACCCAGGGGACCTCTTCCCAACGAGCCCCCAACAAAAAGTCGTGACTCATCTCGAGTCACTCTGCTGGTGTTGCCTCAACCTTTGTTTGCAGGCTGTTGAATTCTATCTTCAAATGCTTGAAGATCTGTTGTTCCCTGCGCGACGGCCTGGTGAACTTCTTTGACCAATTTTTTCGTGGTTGGACCTTCGACTGCAAGGCCCATGGTTCTTTATGTCTGTTGAAGAGCTTTTAGCTTTCTCTCAACGATCTATGAGAGTTCATTTGCCTCATTGGCCCATGGTTTCATCCATGAGGAAATAATAGAGGCCTTCTAATGAAGCTCATCAATATGGGTCTGTATGGATTTCCCTTCTTGAAGCCTGGTGAACCTCTACACAGGTGCTAAGGTTCGCGTTGTCACCTTGATTTCATCAAACTGTAGTTGCTTTTCACAGATGTTTGCTTTGATCATCTGCAAGTGTGGATCCTCTTGCAACGAGGTCCACATCTCCATTGTTTGCTCAAATAATTGGCTGCAGTCCTTGACTGTAGTGGCCAAAGTGGTCATATCTTCTTTAATAACAACCTCGCACTGCTCTTTGACTTCCAGAGGAGTGGTTGGCTGCAGCTTTAGTTGAATCTCTAAAATCTGCAACTGCATCTCAAACCATACCTTTCCAATTTCCTCCTTGGATGCCTTCACTGCAACAACTAACTTGTGAATTTTCTCTGTTGAGTCCACCTCTGCTGGAATTTGGAGCTCGGGGAGCTCACTGCACACTTGGGTGAGGGCTGCCTCTAGCTTCTGATTTCACTGCAGCACCTCATTGTGAGGTTGCAAGGCATGCGCTTTCTCTACAAAAATATGTTGACTGTTAGTTTTTACCTCGTCGATAATCAACATCGCTTGTTTCTCCCGAACGCGGAGCTCATCTAAAACTCCTTGGTGCAACTCATGCAAGGTCTGGATGGGCAATGTTGCAAGGTTGACACTTATAATTTTCCAGTACTTCACGCGCTACTAGTCTTCAGCTACCTGAAAATGGAGATAGCCCCCTTGTAGTTGCACTGCTTAGAGCTCGAATGTGATTTCTCCAATGGTACTAAATTTTGGCACGCTTACTTGCACTATGCTCGCCTGGATCACTCCTGTCTAGACCTGTAATTATTTTAGGCCTTGTTGCACTTTGTCCAATACCCGGTGGTACTAGTCCTCGACGTGTCCCCATATAGTTACAGTGGCAGAGCAGACAAAATCACCTATCTCATCAAGGGCCCCCTCTGTGAGGACCAATGGTGTCATACTCACAGACTTATCGGACTTTTTCTTCTTGCGAGGTCCCACTGAACTTTGCTTTTGCCTCTTCCAGATCCAGAAAGGAGGCTCTAAGTTCTCCAATCCAAGATAGGGGTCTGTGCCCTCTTCTTCTTCGTCTATGATTTCAACCTCTACATCAGTGTGCTCTGTCTCAGGTTCCTTGAGATCAATGGTAACCTACGATGTTGCTGCTTGCACAAATTTTTCCTTCGGCACTTCCCTCTCTTTCGTAGAAGCCTTTTCCTTATGCACTTCCTTCTCTTTTGTAGAAGCCTTCTGTGCTTCTTTGTATTTCTTAGAAGCCTTATGTGCTTCTTTCTCTTTGTCTTTCTTGGTTGCTATTGTAGCTGTTGTTTTCCTCGTATCTCCTTCTGTGACCTTACTTGTTCCTGCAGCTTCGCGAGATGGGGTGAGGCAATCGCTCGACCATTTGCTGATGAGCCCCATAATATCATCCTCCGCGACCAAATATGGCAGCTTGTGTCATGCTCCTACAACATCCCTCTTTGTGCCTATGGACATATTGTGAAAATCTGCTTTGAAATCTATGATATTTGTGTACTACAGATGTAGTTTGGGTGACAACTACAGCCGTTGGTTGATCACCATCCACAACTTTGAATTGAATAATACCCATAAAATTTTGGTTTCAATAATACGCCTGGGATCCTTCGTCACCCACAACAAAGCGAATTTCGCAGCCTCGCACAAGTATGGATCTGGAGTTGGGAACTGTGAATCCTCAAGCATCCTCCAAGCCACCAATGCGATTAACAAGAGTAACCATGCGTATTGGAATGCTTTTCCGTCCTCTTGGGCTTCACGAAAATTCTCCATGAACTCATGGTAGAGGTACTTTGCCCAATTGAATTGGATCCCCTGGCTACACTGTGCTACTAAAGATACCACTGGTGCCAACACTTCATTAGTGCGACACTTCCGCATTATTTTTCATGCCAAAATCTGTGCAACAAACTGCACAGATCCATGTCACTAGTTATTACAAAAATTGCATGAAAATGCCCGGGCCTACCCTATCCTGAAACATACACACATTGATCAGCGTTAACATCAATATACAAAGCTTGTAAAATCATAAATAGGAAGGAAATGTTAGAAATATATACACAGGTGAATAACTATATGTGCAGTGAAAATAAGGAAACGATACATAAAGACTATATAGCAACAACGAAAACGAAACCTCAGCATACAGGGGCCCTTTGCACAGCCTCGGTCAACAGGCTTATCAATCCAAAATTACGTTCATGCAATCATGTAGAAACATAGTCTTCTCGTATATTTCAAAACACAGTTACAACAATAAGACTAGTGTCACGACATAGTGAACTTTGAACAACAAAATTACATTCAAAAAGACTAACTCTATGCGTATAGAAACGCATTATTTATAACAAAGGTTACATAACTGTTTTCCTGTAAAACTACGTGAAAAAAGGATACGTAAAAGACAACGTCCATGGATTTAGCATAATGGTTGCCGAGATTATTAAATATATCAACTGTGGCTGTTGGATTCGCATCGTGGGGTAGTCTACAACTGTCGAAATGACCCCAAGGATCTAGGAATGGCCATGAATCCTTCATGTGCTTGAAGACGAAGTCCTGTTGCTGTATGATTCCTTTGTTTGACCACCGCTTGACCATCGTTGACCACAACTTTCCTTGATGAATCTGGCTGAACCAATAGGACTTGATCCATGTCCAGGTCATTCCTGACTTACCCACGTGTCTCGTTTTGCCTGATGACACCTGCAACCTGGAGTTTAACAAAAACAACTACGGAAAGTTGAATCAACTGCGAAAAGTGGCTGCATTCCACAGCTTATGAGCAAAATCTAAGTCAAACAGCAAACACAAAAACATAGTTAGAAATCCACTTAAATTCTCTTTTAGAATCAATATGCAATGGTTTCTGATAGCTTATGGAGTACTTGTGAGGGGAAAAGGTCTGGGAAAATGTGTAGGATAGGTGTAATTTCAAAGCTCAACATACCCCCACTGTGAAGGTGTTGCATGTCCCCATGAAACCAAAACTTTGATCATCCCCCTTTCAGTTCATGTGTTCTGAGACCTCTGCCAATACATCCAGCCTTCTTTGCTTCTTTCTTGGGACCACTACCATCCTCGGATTCCTCATTAGACACCTGAATTTAAGGTTGATGAGAGACTTGTTCAACCTCTTGTTCTTTTTCTTTAATTTTCTATTTTTCTTCTGCCATAGCCCAAGATGCAACATGGTGTTGTCATGAATAATATTATCTAACCTACCCTGTTCCTTCAATGTTTCATTTTCTCTTTTTATGTGTCTATTTAAGACCTCCAGCTCAAAAACTTCCTGTTTTAGTGATTGGATTTGAGCTTCTTGAGCTGTATTAGGCTGGGCAGATGAAGTGCCTTGGTCTGTGGCTATTTTCTCCAAGGTCTCAATATAATCATACATTTCTTGCTAGACTGGATCTATCTCAGGTGTAGTCTTCCTTGGGCTGTCCCCAAAATCTGGTTGAGAAGGATTGATCTCAAACTCTGGCCAAGAAGGACTATTTTCAAAATCTGGCTAAGGAATAGGAGTATGGTGTGGGCCACGACCAGGAGGGATTGCTGAAGGTCGTTCCAGTGTTTCCCCTCCTAAATCAATAAAGTGGGGCCCTTTAATTTGTATTTTCCTCAATTTCCCTTTTAGTCTAGAATTTATCCTCAAATTTTGTGAACTAATGTATTCTTTTTCCACACTTTGTTTTTCTTTCCCTTTTCTCTTTGCTGCAGCTGACTGCTCCTGAAGGTAAACTAGTCTTTCAGACAGTATTTGGTGGTCCTCTTCTGAGGAAGGTTCTGGGGTTTGATAGAAAACCTCAATACTTCTTTTCCCTTTTGATTTTCTTGGCTTCTTACCCTCAGTTCTTTCCTTCCTACCTTCAGACAGTTTTTCTTCCCTACTAGTTTCTTTGACTATGTTAGTAGGAGTATCCTGAATTTTATCACTTGTTTTCTTTCTTCTGCTTCTCCTTGATGTGCTGCTTTCAGGGGTTTCTTGTGGATCTTTAAAGAAATTTCTAACCAAAAACTGCTCCCAGGTGTCCTTCTTTTCCTTCAATTGTTTTTCTATCAAAATTTTCACAAGGCCGTGATGATACAAGTGGGGTTCTACGTCCCCCAGATTCTTTTGGATGGTGGTGGACATTTTCTTTAGGCTATTTAACAAGAAGTAGGGCAAATTAATAGTTTGGTTTTCTAGAAAATTCATCAGCAACCGGGTGTGGTACATGTACATTGACCCGAATCATCCCTCATAGGTAATGAATTTCTGGATTATTAATAATAAACTAGCCCACTTTTCTTGTAAAGCATAGACAAGGATTCCACGATTAAAGATGGTTACATCCATACCTGGATTTCGTAGGATAACCCTCCATGCTCTCTCGTCAAAGCTCTTATTTTTGATCCACCATTCTCCCTCCTGTGGGAGTTTAGTTATAACTGCTATGGATGCCTCTGTGATTGAGAATTTAAGGTCTCCAACCTCCGCTTCTACACCGTCAAAAGACCTCGCAAAAGTCTTCGTAACTTCCTTGTTGTAGCCTCTAAATTTCTGAATAAATTGTAGCCACCAGGCCTTCCTTAGCATGCTTTTCACTTGCAGATACCCTTCCATAAATTTGGGCCCTTCCGGTTCTGCTCTCAACAGAGGACCCATTCCTTCCCCTGCTTTAAAGTACGTCTGCGTGAATGATAGATTGACAGAGGTGAGACGGTTGTGCTTGCGGGGAATGTAGGAGGATTGTGAAAAAAAAACCAGTAATCGTAAATGGAGGAACATAGAATAGGTAGCGAGGATGAGTTCACAGAATGAAGGATAGAATGGATTTACAAAACGAAGGCTTATGTGAGCAGACCAACAATACAAATGCAACTTCGATGGGCAGTATGGAAATAGAGTGACCCCGGCAAAGTTTTGAACTAGATGACTGCGGAATAGACGTTAGCTTGCTCACAAAATGGCTGTGGAATTTGTGCGGTAGGAAAGGAGCCGTGACCAAATCGATCATGTCCTCATAATTACCCGGCTTAATAGATGGAATGTCAAAGTACGATTGAACACAAGTTAAAATTGGAGATGGATCATAAAGCCGTTAAGAATTAATGCAAGGTTCGTGGTGAAATTATGAAATGGTTATGGAAGCTATCACGACGAATCATTACATATAATGGAGTTGGTGGTTTCATAACTATGTAAAATGTGTTTTAAAGCGCTATTTGAAACAAACTTTACTCATACCTTGGAACTTACCACTTCCGTCCACTGACTTTTGATTGGCTGCTTATTGCATGCTCCTAAGTGCTTTCTATCTTCAGAATATCTTCCTTTTGCCATACCTGCGTTTGATTTTCGTGATCATTTAACTAACATATGACTGTCAATGTTGAAAAACAGAGTGGTGGCCGTGGAATCAGCCTCTGGCTGCGGAAACTGGGTTCAGATGCGGAAACTGACACAGTAATCATATGATTGAATGGAGATGGATAAATGATGACTGAATGAATGAAAATGGTCATAAAAGGAATTTTATTGGTGGAATGAGATGATGAAATGAAGTGAAGTGAAATGAGGTGAAATGAAGTGAAGTGAGATGTCATGAAACTATGGATACAATGAGAGAAGATTTTTTTTTTGGAAAATATAGGGCGTCAGGAGTTCCTGATTTTCGCCCTGTATTTTCTGTATAAGACTACCAATCAGTGATTGGTTTTCAGGCTTATACGCATTTTTTTTCTTTTTTTTTTTAGAAACAAGAAAGAAAAAAGGCTAGGTTGGTGGAGACGAAGGATTCTTCTTCACTAGCCTTATTGCAGAACTATCTTGAAAGATTTTGACAAATTCCTCTTTTGAGAGTGGCTTATGATAGATCTTTAATCTGTGGCCATTCACAATAAGAGGAGTTTGATGTTCATCAATGGTTTTGATTCTTACTACTCCATTGCTAAAGATTTTTTCAATCTCATATGGCCCAAGCCAATGAGTCTGAAATTTTCCTTTAAAATCTTTAAACTTGGAATCAAATAGCAATGCCCAATCTCCTTCTTGAAACTTTTTCTCCTTGATGTATTTGTCATGCCACTTAGCTCTTTGATATTGAACTAGATCAGTTCTTAGGATTGCCTCTTGTCTGATCTCATCTAGCTCATTCAACTGCTCCATTCTATGCTTTTGGGCTTTTGATAGATCTATTCCCAACTGAATTGCCATCTTGAAAGTTTTGACTTGGAACTCAATGGGGAGTAGGACTTCTTTCCCATAAACAAGTTCATAGGGAGAATGTCCTGTTGTATTTCTCCATGTAGTTCTGTAGGCCCACAAGGCTTCAAGAAGCCTTTCTTCCCAATCTCTTCTGTGTAGATGAACAGTTTTGGTGATGATGCCTTCAATAACTTTGTTTGTAGACTCCACTTAACCATTTGCTTGCGGATGGTAAGGAGTAGATTTTCTGTGCTTGATTTTGTATTCTTCCATCAACTTCTGCACCAGGTTGGATGTGAATTGACTTCCCTGATCTGTCATAATTTCTCTTGGAACACCAAAGCGAGTAAAAATATCCTCATAAAGAAAACTAACAACTGAATTTCCAGTAGCAGAAAATAATGCTTTGGCTTCTACCCATTTAGTGACATAATCATTACATACCAATATATACTTTATTTGTTTAGATGGTGAGTTAATAGGTCCAATGAAATCTAAAGCCCATTTTTCAAAGGGTTCGATGAGTACCTGTGGCTGCAATGGAATTTCATTTGAAAGGGTAGGTTTCCCTACTCTTTGGCAGCTATCACACCTTTTGACATATTGTTTTGCATCTTTGAAGAGGGATGGCCAATGATATCCTAAAGAAAGGGTTTTATAGGCTGTCCTTTTGTCAGCAAAGTGTCTGCTGCATGGTTCATCATGACATGCTTTGAGGATATCAGGCATTTCATCTTCCCTAACACATCTTTTGATCACAAGATCTGGACCTGTTTTAAACAATTCGTTAGAAATCCATGAATATTTTGAACTCTCCTAAATAATCTTTTTTCTTTCACCAGGAAATAAATGTGGAGGTAGTTTCCTTGTAACCAAATAGTTAGCTATATCTACATACCAAGGGGTCTTAGTAGTTACTGAAAATAAATATTCATCAGGAAACTTATCCTCTACAGGAGAATATTCTTTAGTATTCTGGATCCTAGACAAGAAATCAGCTACTGTATTTTGTTTCCCTGGTCTATCCAACACAGTAATATTGAATTCTTGTAAAATTAGGAGCCACCTAGTAACTCTACCATTAGTAATAGGTAGGTTCATTATATATCTAATTGCAGAATGATCAGTATGAATAAAATTTTCATAGCTTGTTATATAATGTCTGAACTTATTGATTGCATGAACAACAACTAAAAACTCTTTTTCAGTCACAGTATAGTTCAACTCAGTGGGAGTTAAGTTTTTACTGGTATAGTAAATGGCATAAGGAACTAAATATTTTTGACCCAACATAGCTCCTAAAGCTGTATCTGAAGCATCTGTAGAAATATGGAAAGGAAGTTTCCAATTTGGTCCTCTCAAGATAGGTGCTTCAGATATTCTTGTTTTCAAAGTTTCAAATGCTGATTGACAGTCAGGATCCCATTTGAAAACAGTTTTTTGTAAGCAGTTTGAAGAGTGGAGATGCTATTTTAGTGAAGTTTTCTATAAATCTTCTATAGTATCCAGTAAATCCTAGAAAACTTCTAACATCTTTTTGACAATTTGGAATAGGCAATTTGGAGATGACTTCAACTTTTGATCTATCAACTTTAATCCCATCCCCTGAAATATGATGTCCTAAAACAATACCTTCAGTAAAAATCATAAAGAATTTTTCATGTCTTAATGAAAGGTTTGTCTCTTTACATCTTATAAGGACTTTTTCCAAATTTTCTAATGCCTCTTCAAACAAATCACCATAAACTGTAAAATCATCCATATAAACCTCTACACAATCATGGATTAGATCAGAAAAAATTCCTAGCGCTGCTCTTTGGATTGTTGCGGGTGCATTACATAGTCCAAAAGGAAGCACTCGATAAGAAAAAGTTCCCCATGGATAGGTAAATGTGGTCTTATCCTGATCCTCAGGTGCTACCTGAATTTGATTATAACCACTAAAACCATCCAGAAATGAAAAGTACTTTTTGCTTGCTAATGTATCTAATACTTGATTGATAAAGGGCAAGGGAAAGTGATCCTTCAAAGTTACTTTGTTTAATTCCCTATAATCAATGCATACCCTCCATTTACCTTTCTTTTTGGGTACTATAACCAAAGGAGAAACCCATCGACTATTTGAAATTGGATAAATGAAGTTTACATTGAGTAGTTTTTGGAGCTCTTCTTTCACTATCTCCCTAAGATTTGGATTCATCCTTCTCTGAGGTTGTCTGATTGGTCTACTGTTTTCCTCGATATAGATATGATGGATGCAAGTCTTAGGGTCAATACCTTTCATATTAGTATACTCCCATGCAAATGCAATAGAATGTTTTTGCAAGATTTTGGTTAGCTCTTCCTGTTGTGACTTTTCAAAATTTTTGTTGATGTTCAATGTCTTACCTGGAAAAATCTCAATGGTAGAACTACCGAACTCTTCCATAGAGTAAAGAGACATTTGTCTTGACGATAAGTACTCAATATCAGAATCTAACTGAAATTGTGTGTGGTCATATTCTGAAGGTGTTTCAAAATTTTCTAATGTGTTTAGAATTTGACTATCTTCACTAATTTCAGAAATGGTAAAGACAGGTTGTATACTGTCCTCATCATCGACCCATTCATTGTCTCCTACTTATGTAACTGCTTTTGCTGGAGGATACAAATTGAATTTATTTGTTGAACTACCATCAGAAATGTACATATTTCCAGATCTAAAACTAATGAAAGCATCAACTGTGGCTAGCCAAGGTCTTCCTAAGATGAGTGGGTGCCCTCTTAAATTAATCTTGGGAGTCAAAATCATGAAATCTACCGGATATTCCCAAGAATCTAAGGAGATAGAAATGTCTTCTAATACACCATCCGGTTTGATTATCGATCTATCTGCAAGTTGCAATAAGGTAGGTGTAAAAAGAAGATTAGGAAGTTTAAGCTGTTCCATAGTCTGTCTACTCATAATGTTGATAACAGCCCCTAAGTCAATCAAAGTATTTGGAATTTCTATCCCATTTATATGTGTCTTGACAATTGGACTTCCTAGATCTACATATAAACCTCTACACAATCATGGATTAGATCAGAAAAAATTCCTAGCGCTGCTCTTTGGAATGTCGCGGGTGCACTACATAATCCCAAAGGAAGCACTCAATAAGCAAAAGTTCCCCATGGATAGGTAAATGTGGTCTTATCCTGATCCTTAGGTGCTACTTGAATTTGATTATAACCACTAAAACCATCCAGAAATGAAAAGTACTTTTTGCTTGCTAATGTATCTAATACTTGATTGATAAAGGGCAAGGGAAAGTGATCCTTCAAAGTTGCTTTGTTTAATTCCCTGTAATCAATGCATACCCTCCATTTACCTTTCTTTTTGGGTACTATAACCAAAGGAGAAACCCATCGACTATCTGAAATTGGATAAATGAAGTTTACATTGAGTAGTTTTTGGAGCTCTTCTTTCACTATCTCCCTAAGATTTGGATTCATCCTTCTCTGAGGTTGTCTGATTGGTCTACTGTTTTCCTCGATATAGATATGATGGATGCAAGTCTTAGGGTCAATACCTTTCATATTAGTATACTCCCATGCAAATGCAGTAGAATGTTTTTGCAAAATTTTGGTTAGCTCTTCTTGTTGTGACTTTTCAAAATTTTTGTTGATGTTCAATGTCTTACTTGGAAAAATCTCAATGGTAGAACTACCGAACTCTTCCATAGAGTAAAGAGACATTTGTCTTGACGATAAGTACTCAATATCAGAATCTAACTGAAATTGTGTGTGGTCATATTCTGAAGGTGTTTCAAAATTTTCTAATGTGTTCAGAATTTGACTATCTTCACTAATTTCAGAAATGGTAAAGACAGGTTGTATACTGTCCTCATCATCGACCCATTCATTGTCTCCTACTTCTGTAACTGCTTTTGCTAGAGGATACAAATTGAATTTCTTTGTCGAACTACCATCAGAAATGTACATATTTCCGGATCTACAACTAATGAAAGCATCAATTGTGGCTAGCCAAGGTATTCCTAAGATGAGTGGGTGCCCTCTTAAATTACTCTTGGGAGTCAAAATCATGAAATCTACTGGATATTCCCAAGAATCTAAGGAGACAGAAATGTCTTCTAATACACCATCCGGTTTGATTATCGATCTATCTGCAAGTTGCAATAAGGTAGGTGTAAAAAGAAGATTAGGAAGTTTAAGCTGTTCCATAGTCAGTCTACTCATAATGTTGATAACAACCCCTAAGTCAATCAAAGTATTTGGAATTTCTATCCCATTTATATGTGTCTTGACAATTGGACTTCCTGGATCTACATATTTCTGCATGGTAATTTTTCCCATCATGATATCTGCAATTTTTCCTACCAGGTGGATTCTTCTTGTATCTCTTGGTTTCCTTCCTGGTCTCTTGAGACTCAACTCCTTTATTGTTTTTGCTAGAATAGGAATCTCTCTAATGGCTTGTAGCAAGGGAATCTTGATACAGACATTCTTTAATTCATCTAGAAAATCATAGTCAGGCAACAAGATTTGTTTTTCCACCCCTTTGTCAATTTGTAATCTTTCAGGGAAAGGAGGTGTGGATGAAGATGCAGGTTGCTCAACTACAGGAGTTGTGGGGGTTGACTCTTTTTCTTTTTCTTTTTGAATGTTTGGGTTTTGAAGAGATGCTTCCTTAGAACCTTTATTGGCTTTAAGAGAATCCTCCTCAGAGGTATCTTTCTTTTGAACATCTATAGAAGGTTGTTCTAAAACTCTACTAGACCTGAGTTGTACATCGTTGAGAGGAACAATCATATAGGTAGGAAATTGTTGTCCTTATACCATGTAAGCATTCTGAGGATTTTTGTTATTGGGATTTGGCAATGGCTGGGCTGGTAGTTGATTTGTCTTTTGTTGAAATGGAAGCAAGAGTTGAGAATTTGGATTTTGTTGAGAAGGTTGTTGTTGCGGAAATGGTAATGAAAGCTGTGGGTTTTGATTTGGAATTTGTGGATTTTGTTGATTTTGAAAAGATGGAGGATATTGATAAAATTGAGCAAATCTCCCATAAGGATTTTGCATCCCTTGTGCCCATGATTGGTATGGATTTTGAGATTGGGGCCAAGGTTGTTGCCAAGAATTCCAATTTGGTGGGAGTTGAAAGTTCATAGGATTGTTAAATCCTTGATTTTGTGGCCCCTGCCATGGTCTTCTTGAAACAAAACAAAGGGATTCTACTGAATTTGGATCTTCTTGAAAGGCAGCTTTGAGCTCAGGAATTGAAGGACAATCCTTGGTCTCGTGGATTTCTGAGCAAATCACACATGTTTCTACAACTTTTGCATCCAAGGGACATTCCCTTAAAGCATGTTTCTTTCTACATTTTGGACAAAATATGGCTAAGGCTTCAGCTTCTGCTTTCTGTTTGTTTTGTATTTTAAGGGTGTCTAGTTGTTCATTAAGGCTCCCTAAAATATCAGTTTTGAACTCATCAAGCATATTGCCAATCTCTGCCCTACTTACTGATCCAGTTGCAGATTTGTTTTCTCTAAGAAGAGAAGGATCTCTAGGCCCTTTTCTAGTTTTATATTTTCCCCTTGAGAGATGGACACATAGTTCTGCTATGTCATGGAGTGGAAGTTGAGAAATATCTCCCTTCCCCATCATGTTTAAAATATCTATCCATTCATCTCTAATGGCTTTCAATAGAAGGGCTTTCAATTTTTCCTCATCTAAATTACTCATTTTTTTCTCTCTTTAAGTTGTATTGAAATCTTTCTTGTAAATCCTCCAAGTTTTCATCTTCTTTTTGCATCATCTTGAATACCTCATCCTTATGATGGGTGGGCATACAATAATCCAAGTATCTATCCAAAAATGTTTGTTTCATATCATTCCAAGTCCTAATAGATTGAGTGAATAATCCCATGAACCATTTCAAAGCAGCTCCTTTCAATGTTGAAGGAAACAATTTGAGTTTTTGAGAGTCTTCCATATAGTCATAGGTTCGGCACAAGACTTCAAACTCAAATAGAAATGTTTCAGGATCCTCACTTCGCAACCCATAAAAGTTTGGGAGGACAGATGGTGAAATGTTTTTTTATTGTTGTATGGGTCTCCTCATCAGCTATAGGGAATCCAAATGAGTTGTCTCCATCCCTATTTCCCCCATTGTTACCTCTACCTCCTCCATTGTTTCCTCTTCCTCTACCTCAACCCCCTCCTCCAAATCCATTTACTACTTCCTCTGTCATGATAGTTTCCTAAGAGTTCTTAGAGTCCGCTGGTTCTTCTATTAATGGCGAATGAGGAAGAATTTCTCCCTCCTCTTCTTCAGGTGATTCTACTTCTTTGATTACAATATGTTCCCCTGTAGAAGTGAAGAAAGGTTCTTCTCCTAGGTCAGATTTAATGGATAGTGTGGGAGAGTCTCCTAATTTAGCTGCTGCCCCTTGAATTCCAGGAATCCTAAGGCTGGGAGTGTGAGTCAGAGATGATGGAGGTGTATCTTGTCTATGCCTTGAAGTAGTTGGAGTTGTGAAAATCGAACTTTTGGCCCTAGCTATAAACCTTCCCCTAGAATCTCTTGCTCTATGCATGTCATTTTTTTATCTTTTTATATTTTTATTTTTTAAGTCGGGCTAATAATTCTCTTTCTGATCTTCCAGGTCACACTAGGTGCAAGAAGAGAGCATAATCAAGAAATTATTGAACTAACAACTCTTTTTTTCTGATCCTCCAGATCACACTAGGTGCAAGAGGAGAGCATACTTCAAGAAGTTATCAATTTTTCCCTTTTTTTTTTTAAGAGATTGGCTACTTAGTTACACTTCCCCGGCAATGGCATCAAAATGTTTGGTCAATTTAGTGTGTCCTAAATTGCTACATTAATTATCAATCCGGGAGTCGTAAACTGATGAAGTGTGGCGCACTATATGTGCAAGACAACCTCTTTCTTACCTTTTTGTCATTTTCAATTTTTATTTTATTTTGGGGGTTTTTATCTTTGTTTATCTCCAATATGAATGGAAATCCTATTCCCGATTTTTAAGAATACTCTAGAAGGCAAGTATGGATATATATTTTAAGGCAATTATGTCCTCTATAATGATTTCCATAACTTAACACTTCAGAGGGTCTTAGAACATACTAATGATGAAATTAATACTTGAACAAAAATGTACCGCTATTCAAATCAAACCAATAATGAACTATTGATCATGAAACCATTATCTCTGTTGCTATCTGTTATAGACATTTTTGTGCCTCGCATCATGGAGCATGAAATGTCAATAATCACAGGGATCCTCAGTCCCTAAACATGTTGTTCTTACCCCTAAAAGAACAAGGTCATCAAACAACAACACTTCCAATCAGTTCTCCACCTGAAAACACTTCAAAACAGGCTTATTTTGGATCATGTCAGCTGCTCCACTGAGCTTCTGCGCTGGAATGCAACTGTCCCTCCTTGTACCTGCGCTGGAAGTCAAGATTAATGAAGGCTACCTGCGCTGGGCGAGATTGGCCAAGTGGCACAGTCATTCTGCAAGGTGTCAACTGCCCAGGAAGCTTCCAAACTGACACTTGGTTCATGAGATTCGCCCTGTGATGAGTAAGAGGTACTTGATCACCATGTGTAAGCAAGGATCTCCAAGTGGACTCAAGAACTGAAGATTAACTGAAGAGGGAGAGGACACTAGTCAGCTCTATGCCAGCCTCAAGCTGACTCATCCTCTCTTCTTCTCTCCTATATATAGAGCTCTTCTATGAGGTCTAAGGAGGCTGGAATTTTGTGTAAAGCAAGGAGGTGCTGTTGGTTTACAGTTAGAGCTATTGGGTGATTGTTTTACTAGAGGTGAAGAGGAGAGTTCTTGCTGCTGGGGAGGTGCTGCTGGATTGGAGCCATCATTGGTTGTAACCTTCTCAGAACCCTGTTACTTCTATCAATAAAGTTTTGCATGTTCTCCTATATACTTGTATTGCATTGATGTATTGTATTTACATGTATATTTGATTCATCCTAATCCATGCTTCAGTTATGAGTACATGTATCTTGTAGTTTGCTCTCTTGTTTTGTGCAGGATCTGTGTGTAGCTGGACCGGCAAAGAGAGCAAAGAGTTGGGAACAAGAGACAAAGAGAGAGGATAAGGATCGACTAAGCGAAAGACACCAGGTTGGTTAATCTTTCTTCATTCTCTCTGTACTTTCATAAAGGAAATCATCAAAACTTTACTTTCAGTTGTTGCTAAAGACTGTCACCTTTAGAGTAGGGATAGGGTCATCCGCATCGGATACTTTTCCCCACAACACTATCTAAATACAGAAAATGAATTAAGCTACTGCACTCAAATAAATCAAAAATTACATTCTAGTAAAATCAATTCACATCATTCATAGTCCGATTCCTCGCTATTTAGTCTAAGCTATGGCTTTTCGAGATAATCGTCAATGATATGAGCAAGTTGATGTCTAATTGCAGAAAAGTAAAACTAAAATCAAATCACAACATTCATAATCTGATTCCTCGCCAGTTAGTCTAAGCTATGGCTTTTGGAGATAATCATCAATGATATGAGAAAGTTGATATCTAATTGCAGAAAAGTAAAACTAAAATCAAATCACAACATTCATAATCTGATTCCTCACCAGTTAGTCTAATTTATGGCTTTCAGAGATAATCGTCAATGACATGAGCAATCTGATATCTAATTGCAGAAAAGTAAAACTAAAATCAAATCACAACATTCATAATCTAATTCCTCGCCAGTTAGTCTAAGCTATGGCTTTCGGAGATAATCGTCAATGACATGATCAATCTGATATCTAAACTAACTACTAAATCAAATGAACAAGATTGGAATCAAAGCATAACTGGAATTAAAAAAACTAAGAAAAGCAAAGTCAGCAGAGAGGTTAATTCCATGTCACTAGTTATTACAAAAATTGCATGAAAAATGCCCGGGCCTACCCTGTCCTGAAACATACACACACTGATCAGCGTTAACAACAATATATAAAGCTTGTAAAATCATAAACAGGAAGGAAATGTTAGAAATATATACACAGGTGAATAACTATATGTGTAGTGAAAATAAGGAAACGATACATACAAACTGTACAGCAACAACGAAAACGAAACCTCAGCGTACAGGGTCCCTCTGCACAGCCTCGGTCAATAGGCTTATCACTCCAAGATTATGTTCACGCAATCATGTAGAAAAAAAGTCTTCTAGTATATTTCAAAACACAGTTACAACAATAAAACTAGTGTCATGGCGCAGTGAACTTTGAACAACAAAATTACATTCAAAAAGACTAACTCTATGCGTATAGAAACACGTTATTTATAACAAAGGTTACATAACTGTTTTCCTGTAAAACTACGTGAATAGAGGACATGTAAAATACAACGTCCATGGATTTAGCATAATGGTTGCCGAGATTATTAAATCTATCAACTGTGGCTGTTGGATTCACATCGTGGGGCAGTCTACAGTTGTCGACATGACCCCAAGGATCTATGAACGGCCACAAATCCTTCACGTGCTTGAAGACGGAGTCCTCTTGCTGTAGGATTCCTCTGTTTGACCATCGCTTGACCACCGTTGACCACAACTTTCCTTGATGAATCCAGTTGAACCAATAGGACCTGATCCATGTCCAGGTCATTCCTGACTTACCCACGTGTCCCATTTTTCCTGATGACACCTGCAACCTGGAGTTTAACAAAAACAGCTGCGGAAAGTTGAATCAGCTGCGGAAAGTGGTTGCATTCCGCAGCTTATGAGAAAAATCTAAGTCAAACAGCAAACACAAAAACATAGTTATAAAACCACTTAAATTCTCTTTTAGAATCAATATGCAATGATTTCTGATAGCTTATGGAGTACTGGTGAGGGGAAAAGGTCTGGGAAAATGTGTAGGAGAGGTGTAATTTCAAAGCTCAACACTTATCCATACAACGCTTCTGTCTAACTTTAATTGGGTTTTTGCATGGCGATTTCCAAAGTGACACTTGTTGTGGCTTGTTTTGCTTCTTCTCTCCTACTGCGGAGGCAATAGGTTTTGGCCTCAACGACCTAGGCGTTGTGGTAGGGACTGGTGGTGTAGCAATCATTTTTTCATTGCTCTCCCATAATAGTTTCTTCTACCACTCAGACAAATCTGCCTCAAACCCAAGCCCCTTCTGTGAAAACTCCTTCTCTACCTCTTGCCAATCTCATCTAGACATACAAAAATCAGCTTGGCTCAAACTTAGGCGCAAAATCACAAGACAACTTCTCTGGAAGGAAAGTGTTCAAATGTGGAGCGAGGTGTTGTATTTATATCCCTTTTTGAATTCAAATGCATTGATTCCCTCCATTAATTTCTCTTTTGGCGACAGATTTCTAAAGATATGCTCTTTAAATGCTTCCCCCCGCTCCCTTTAACAAAAAAATAACCATCCAATCATCTACAATGCTTTCAACTATTAGTTTCTAGCCAGGTTGCACGGGGCCACCTTGCTAGCGCAACTCCTCCATTGCATCTCCCTTCTACGCCTTTCTCGTAACCATCGTGCAGCCCAATCTTTTTTCCAAACTTTTCTCTTGGCAACGTAGTTTATAGTCTCACTCTTCCTTGCAACTACCTGAGGTCCTAAGACTATCCTGCATCCATATAGTCATTACACGAGGGCGGGATCACCCCTGTACAATTTCAATCGGCTTCCATTGATTCTTCCTAGAAATTCGCGAGATGAACTGCACCTCCATCCATAATCTCCTTGACGATGTAGGGTCGCAGCCAATAGCTCTGAAACTTTCTTGGAAACTTATTAAACTTGCTATCATACATCATCACTAAATCTCCATTTTTAAAGGTGCGCTACTTAATGTGGTGATCATGCCACGCCTTTTATCGAGCCTTCTACACCTGCTAATGAAATCCTTCCAAGAAGCAATCTTCTTCTAACTCAACTATCGACGAAAGGTGTTCTTCCATTATATCTCGATCTTCCATCTTTGTGACTGCAGTAATCCTCAAAATAGGCACTATGTATTCCATTGGCATCATCGCTTCTTGTCCATAAACCAGTCAAAATGGTGTCTATCTAGTCAACTTCTTACAGGTAGTTCTATATGCCCAAAGAATAGTTGGTATGCACACATCCCAATCGTTCCTATTCACATTACAAATCTTTGTCAAAGCATTCTCTAATGTCTTATTGAAAGCTTCAACAGTTCCATTTTATTGAGGATGGTATGGCATGCTTTTCTAATGATACATATAGAATTCTTCAAGAAAAACAACAATCATTTCATTTAGGAAATACAAACCCCTGTCGCTCATCAAAATCTTAGGACAACCAAACCTAGACAGAATGTACTCAAATATAAACTTCACAGCTGTAGCTGCGCTGCAATCCTTCACGGGCTGCGTCTCAGCCCACCTAGTCAAGTATTTTGTTGTCGTGATGATGTAGCATGCTCGTCTTCTTTCCTGGTGGCTGAATAGGTCCCACAAAATATATTTCCCATTTTTCGAATGCCTATAATGAGACCTGCGGGTTCAGAGGCAATTCATCCCTTCACGATGGCTTCCCAGCCCTCTGACAGGCATTGCATGCCCTACAATACTCCTTGGAATCTTTGTGCACAGTTAGCCACCACAACCCAATGCATAGGATCTTCTGCGCAGTCACTCTTCCAACATAATATCCTCTAGCAACTCCACCATGTGCTTTAGCGAGGATATTTTATTTGTCATAATCTGGTACATACTTGCGCAGAACTTCATCTAAGCCCATTTTATACAAGTGCCCTGAAATTACAGAGAAATTCGCGGTCCTGACCACCAATTCCTTCTTCTGCTACATTGTATATCCTTTAGGGGCTACACCTATAGACAAGAATTGGATGATATCTGCAAAATATTCATCCGCAACACACACAACAAAGAGCTTCGGATCTAGAAATCCTTCATCAAGACTTGTAGGTTCTTCGCCATTCTCAATACGCGAAAGGTGACCGAGTCTTGGATTTAATCTTTTGGGCTTCACAATTACTTCGAAGTCATATTCCTAAAATAGTAGTAACCACCTACAAATTCCCCCTCCCCCACAACACAAGCTTGTTGACTAGGTACTTCAAAGATGAATGGTCTGTATACATTTTGAAGTGTGCACCCAATAGATAATTTCTGAACTTCTGGAGCGCATATACACTTGGAAATCCTTCGTGCTCTACGGTTGAATAATTCTTCTCCTCCTTAGACAATTTTCTACTCGCAAATGCAATTGGATGGTTAATATATCCTGTGCCTGGTTGGGTTAAAACTGCTCCTAGCACTATGAAGGACGCATCCACATGTATGTGGAATTATTTCTTTGAATCGGGAAACACTAGAATAGGTGTTGTAACCATCTTTTCCTTCAAAACGTCTAATGTTTTCTGGAAATCATTATCCCAACAAAATGTCGCACCTTTCTTCAATAATTTCTCCATGGGCGTAGTGATCTGTGCGCATGCCTTAATAAAATTTCTATAGTATCCTATATGGACCAATGTTGCGTGCAACTGTTTTACATTCCTCGAGGGCTCCAAATTGATAATCACTACAATTTTAGCAGGGTCCACCATCAACCCTTGCTTACAGACAACGTGGCCCAAAAGTATCCCATATGGCACGCAAAATATACACTTCTTCAGATTTAGGGAGTTCTAATACTTCCTATAAGTATCCAGCATTAGGCGAAGATTTTCAACATGCTTTTGGCTAACCTAAACACCGTCCAATCATCAAAGTAGACCTCCAAAAACTTATGAATAAATTCCTTAAAGGCTGCGACTACCATCCTAGAAAAGATCGTAGGGGAATTCTTAAGTCCAAACGGCATAACTGTATACTGGAAAGAACCCCATTTTGTGCCAAAGATAGTCTTACTTTGATCTTATGGTGCGCTCTTGATCTAGTGATATCCTGAGAATCCATCTGTAAAATTGTATGCTTCTTGACCACCAACTTTCTCCAAGACTTCATCTGTGAATGTCGTAGGGAATGGATTATGTACACACGCATCATTGAACTTCCTTAGATTTATGTAGATCTTGATTTCACCTTTGTCTTCTTCTCTTGAACCACCATAGAACTAACCCAGTCTGATTCTTCTACAGGCTCAATAATTCCTGTTGCGAGAATCTTAACCAGCTCTTCGTGCACATTTTCTTTGTATTTAGGATTTAATCGGTATTGGCACTGCTTTATCGGCTTCATATCTGTCTTCAGATTGATCTTCATAACACCCAGATCACGTACCATCCCCTTTAGATCAGAGAACTTTGTTGGAAACAAGTCCTGATATTCCCGTAATAACTCCGCGATGTTTTCAACTGTGTCCTCATCCGAGTAATCACCTATATTCATGAAATTTGGCTATGATTCCGACCTAGTGTTCACTTGCTTGGTCCTTAATGGTTTTGAAATATCAAGAACTTCCACGTTAGGCCCAGTGACTTCGTGCTGTCCTTTTGACTCAGGGATACTGATATTCTTGGGATCTTCCACTCCTTCTTCCATGGTAACATTGTAGCATTCCAGAGCATGGCGCAACTGTGTACTCTAGTTAGGTTGTACCCATGTGATAGGCTCTACAGGTGTTTTGAATATCACAACCTTGATTTCCTGTAATGCTTCATTAATACAGTTGAATCTGTTCTCAAAACTGAATGTTAGTAGAAATATTTCCTTTAGAACATCCCATTCCATGGTTCCATGTCACAACTCTGTTTCTAAATACCAATTCATCGGAATAGTATCCAAAGTGTGGCAGAATATATGTACCCATTCAGGTTATGGTTCTTCTCCCCATTCTTTCGTCCAACGAACTAGATGCTCGAGCAGATCATCCTTCCCTATATATTTTTCAGTAAGGTGGGTATTTGCATAACCAAATCACAACTTCATCATCCTTCGGTACTCCTTCCAGTTTGCAAAGCTATTCTTATGGGTACCCCATCATCTAGTAGGTGTAGCTCTCAGTACGATGTCCAATGTCTGGAATCGATGCTCCTTCGGTACATTCCTTTCAAATTTATCAAGAAACATATTTACATCTTCTAAGCCATCATAATATGGTAAATTTCGTACCTTAGTGGATATACACGGAGTGATTTAGTAAGCCTGTTACATCATATCGTTTACACTTCATGCAATCTATTCTGCCAATGTTCGAGCTCCTCATCTGAATCCGAGTTGCAGGAGCTGTCCTTTTCCCAAGTAATTCTTCCATCTGCTGTAGGATTGATCCAATCCTCATTCCGCGCAGTAAGCTTATAGATCTTTTCAATATCATCCTCCTCATAGTAATCTCAAACTGGTTCAATATACCGTGCACCCTCGGTTGGATCCAATGGAACAATGACTCTTAGTTCCTTCTTCTCAAACGTCATGTTGTGCTTCTTCAGGTTGATGACCACATTCATATCAAACACCCAATCAATTCCAAGCAGCGTCGGGTAGGGATTACTATCATCTACTATTTCGATTACCTCAAAATCAGCTATAACGCGCGCCCCTTCAATGTCTACAGTTACTCCATGTAGGCATCCCATAGGAATAATCTTTTGTTGGTTCACGATTCCTAGCTGAATTAGGGACCACTTTAGCACCGACTTTCTCATTCTTTCCAAGGTCTGTTTAGGCAAAACTTTCGCATCAGATCCCAAATCTACGATCACCTGGTCCATTTCAAATGCTCCGATTTGTGCATTCAATATCATCTCTCGACCAATGTTTTTCTTACTTTTGTCTACTTTATGTGCTGCACACTATTCAGGCAGAGACTTACCCTTGCCAATTAACTCTTGCAGTCCCTCCAATGTTTTCTGGTCCCTTAAGAGCTTCATGTAGGTCTGTAAGAAGGATGTCATTACTGAGGGATATGTTTCCTGCACAACAATGACTTCTTCAGGCTTTTCTATTCATGCATTCTGATTCTTTGATGTGGAAGCTCCTGAATCCACAAAGTTCTTTTTCACCTCCATAAATGTTTCTTTTGCGTTATGCAAATCAAATTCAGTATCTTTGTTAGCAACCTTGCGCACCCAAGGATTCTCTTTTGGTTTTTTTTCCTACGACTTTATCTTCCCTCGTAGCTATACCACTATGTGTAACTATATTGACATTGGGGCCATCCTCACATGGTTCTAACCTCATAATATGGATGTTCTAGGTGGGCTGTTGGTTCTTCTTCTCTTGCATCTTCGCGATGAGTACAAGAAAATCCTCTATAACGTGGTCAAACTATCAACAATACTAACAAGATGGATGTGTCGTGTTCTGACATTATCACGCAAAGTGGCCTGGTTCCCCACAATTGTAACAAATAATCTGTACACAAACTCTTCCATGTTATCGCCTCATCTTGTTCCTCATCCCTGGAATCCTTCTCACGCTACAGGTGCACCTTGATCCTATTGCAGACGAGTCTCAGCCTGTACTCTATATGTCAAAGTTTTGCCCATCATTAATTCATAGCTTCGACAATTTTGCTCATCATGGCCTACAGACTTACATAAATTGCATAACAGTTGTTGGGGAGCCTGTACAAACTTCTGCAAAAAATGGAAATTTTCAGTTGAACATTTTCCTGTTATTTGACAGATAGCGCACGACACTAATCTGTTACTTGATCCAACAGAATTTTCTGGCTTCAGAGGGATAGGACCTCCCCCAATTAGCTAGTTCTAATATACTAGGAAATGATCCTTTTCATGACCATTTCCTTTGCACTTTAAGCACCATACTTCAGAACGAGTCTCATTTTGGACCTCTTTCCCCTTTTTGAGATCCTGCAACTCCATATGCAGGCTATCCAACTACGACTGAATTTGCTGCACTCCTAGATTCGTATCCCGAATAGGCGAAGCTTCCAACTTCATAGAAATTTCTAGCACTTCATCCTGTGAGCCAAGCTTCTGCTGTGAAAATGGTAATTTCAATTGAGGTAATAGCGAAGCAATATACCAATCCTTATGTTTCTCATTTGAGATATATAGATTAGCCTAGTGTAGCAGACATTTCAACCTTTGATCAAAATCCCATGCAAATTCATTCACGTTCTACTTAATTTCTTTGACCTTAGTCACAGACTGGGCTTGAGACTTAGGCTTTCTGAATTCAATATTCAATGCACCTTTTGTATGTTTCAATGATGCCGTTAAATGAGTCGTATCATACTTAATATACCAATTCAGTGCCCTATCTTGCAATGCTATGACCAATTGCACTTTCTTCAGATTGTCATCCATTATCTGTTGTGACTTACACAAAACATCTGCTACAAACCAGAATTGACCAGGGTCTTCTTTCCTCAGACCCTTGAATATATGCATCTTCATGGTGTTCACCATACTGAATAGTGGAGGTGGAGGGGGAGGTGGAGGTGTAGGTGTGTGAGGTGGCAATGATGGCGGAGGTGGAGTGGATGGATGTGGTATTCCCGCAGTGCCCTAATCTACGAGCTGCGGTGTACCTCTGGGAATCTTTGGACTATTACTTTCTTCTTTGCTATCAGATTCTCCCAATAGAGGACTGTACTAAGCAATTGTATCTAGATCTTTTCTGAACCGTTTCCTACTTCGCATAGCTCCTGTCGAGCCTCTTCTAAACATCAATATAGTGACATAACCTGTTTCTCACACAATAGCATTTTAATCCAAGTTTTCAGGGATTTCAGATACTTACCTCTTAGACCTTTGAAAAGCTAGCGTTCAATTTCGCTACAGCTGGTAGACGTATCAATCACGAACTCAGTTATAAATCCGCCTAAAATACTATCAATCCAATAATTGACAACCTTCACAACCTTGTTTTCTGATTTTTCCAGGTGCTTCACTAACTCTGGAGTCCACACAATAGGGTATCCAAATTCCAGGTAGGTTGACCATCCACCAATTTAGAAAACCATCATATAATTCACACGAAAAAGAGCTGAATAAATCTTTGTGTTCCTATCTATACAAATATCTCAACAACTACTCTTCTTTCAACAGGGGAAAATTCCTATTTTCTTGAGCTGCAAACTCATGCAAATTCCGATCTATCCACTTCTCAATCTCCTTCTTAGTCAGTATCGACTTATTCCACATCAAACATTCCTTAGATAGATCCCTGTCTTAGAAATGGAACCATTTTTTGGATTGAGGGGGCTTGGACCCAAGTTCGGAGTTAGCTGTGCTAACCAACAAAACCTTACACTACCAGCCCTTTCGGCAACAACCCACATAGCATAGGCTGCAATCGCATCCGAGGCAATATTGGGGGATGCTAGAACTAGGTCTCTACATCCATAGGACTATGTGATGTGTTTCTTCCAAACTTAGGGCTTTATCTTGACCTTCACGAACCCTAACCCTTGAAACCCAAAATTTACAATAATTAACAGTTAGCAAATTTATGTCCTTTGTCGATTACACTAAACATGCATACCATCATATCAGTAAACAAATCTATGTCTTCGCGAATATATTAAGTACTTTTCTTGATTAAATGCATTCAACAGATCATAAATACAGTAAATTCAGAGATAAAATAGTAATACGTAGATGCACAAATAATTCTTCAAAATAACCCTTTATTATGCTTCAGATCTTCAATTACAACTCTTCCCAACCTTACGTACATAGCTGCAGGGGCCTGCACACTTAGCTGTGGACTTACCAAGGTATTCAAGCACATAGATGCAGGAGCCTTCCCCTTTGCCCAAGTACAGAATAGATAAAATCAGACCCAAATCATGCACTATTCTTACTTAGCTTCGCTATCTTATGACTCTTCTATGAATTCCTTTTATATTCTTCTTCATTACAATACCATGGTCCGCGAACCATGGGCGGGTCTCAAAACAACTTGACTTTAACAAACTAAGGGGCTTTGACCTTCCTAAAGCCCCTTTGACTCTTATCGACTTGCGCTACTCATGCTCCACTCCTCAAAATGCGGAGACTTTACAATATTTAACAAAAATTAACAAAATTTGACCCAAGGGACCCCTTCCCAACAATTAGTATTGCCAACACTTGGTGCAATATCCCACTCCTCCCCCGTGTGAGCGCTCAATTGCATTAGGTTTAAACTATGACATTTACAACCTTTACAAGAACTATTCAACATTACTATTCGGTCAGCCATTATGACCTCTAGTCCATCGAGCATCCTGAGAAGCCTCCAAAGAGCCACTTGGAGGTCTGATGGTTGCCATTCTCTCTCACAAGATATTGCATGCCAAGTGTTAGCACTCCGTAGTTTTCTCCAGGCTGAAAGGAGGAAACTCAAAGGTAACCACACACCTCTTTTGGTTGATAGATTGGTCTTCTTCAACCAAAGGGGGCTCTCTCTCTAAAAAAATATAGACTTTAAAGCATAAATTTATAGCATAGACCAGTTCTGACAAAGGAATTCTGGAGATATTTGAATGAAGTGTGAATGGTCAGCTAGGTAATAACACATGATCAATTTATCCTTTTACTCATTTACTTATGCAAGTAAACTGACAGCTATTACAAGGGATTTTAAGCATGACTTGGGATACAATGATAGGTTGTAGTATAGAGGAGATAAACTAAAACAAAACAAATTCTTCCTCTGCAATAAGACAATGATGTTTATATAGGAGAAATAGAGACTAAATATAAAAGATAACATGCATGAGTATATAGCATTTCATTTGCAACTGAAAAGTGAAGACAATTGAAAAAGTTAAATTGAATTCTAGATCAACTGAGATCAAAATACTCATAAAACACAGAGAGAAAATATAATAACTAAACAATAAACAAAAAAATCCTAGACATCATACCATAAGAATCCTTATACTGTGGAATCGATAACCCTCAATACATAAGCACTGCGCCATGAATTGATCACAAAAACATAAATTTCAGAAAATTGACACCAACATAACACTGAACCATCAAAAACCTTCTCCGTATTCACTAACCAAATATATAATTTGTACATAGGATAACATCATGTCTATATTCAATGCATACTCGATCCAACATAGGATAGATCTCAAAACTGGAGGAAAACTGCTGTTTTTCCACATAATTTTCCTTAAAAGCATAAAACATAAAAGTGTTTTTTGTCTTTAAAAACAAACATTTTCCAAATAAAAACTAACATATCTTCGAACATGATCATCATCAAGCAAAATAGCAAAAATCCCAAAGCTGTTTTTCTGAGTGTACAAAAGGCTGCGCAACATCCAAAACTTTGAACTGTTGGAAATGGCACCTAGCGGGCTGCTAAGGAGATGAGCTGGATGTCACACATACTCGACGTCAGCCTCTTGAAAATATGACAGGTGGCTTTCCCCTAGCCTATGTGTGATGATCTGGGCATGACCTGCATAGCGGTTGCGCAACGGAATTTATACAGATGTTTATAGAGTGCCTTCTAGTCCTCCTAAAACACCATCATGCTATTATATGCCGCTCAAAACATCAAATCCATAATATTAAAATATCAGAAAATTTAACACAAAACTTGGAACCATGAAATGAGGCTTGATCACCTCCTTTTTTTTTTCTTGAAACCTTGGTGCTAGAAGTTTGAGGAGTAAAGCCATGATGTAAAATAGTTGAGGACATGGTGGGTTTGGCTTTAGTCATGAGCTTAGAATCCAATTTAGGCACCTTTACAAGAGGAGGTATCACAACTGCTCCTTCATATTTCTTTATCAATCTCTGTGCCTCATCCAAGCTTTGCTTCATGCTCCTCAACTGGGCGTTCAATACCAAATTTCTAACATATAAAATTTTACATTGCCTCCTTACCGACTGGGACCATTTGATGAAGTGTTTTCTCCTGTCGAGGGCTTTAGATGCTTCCCTAACTTCATGATCACAGTTCTCAAGAATGTGTTGTATTGAATTTTTATAATCTAGATTCTACTGTTTGAACTGGTTCACCTGGTCCTTGCTTTCCTCCAGCTCCTCCAAACACCTTTGATACTCTTTCCACTGACTGAAGGGGGGTGTTGTGGGGAAAAGTATCCGATGCGGATGACACTAACCCTTTCTAAAGGTGACAGACTTTAGCAACAACTGAATGACAAAGTTTTCATGTTCATCTTTATGAAAGCACAGAGAGAATAGAAAGAGGATCAACCAACCTGGTGTCTTGCGCTTAGTCGATCCTTGTCCTTCTCGCTCTGTATCCCGTTCCCAGCTCTTTACTCTCCAAGCCGATCCAGCTACACACAGAATCTGCACAACAAAAGGGAGCAAACTACGAGATACAAGCAATCATAATTGAAGCATGGATTAGGTTGCATCAAATATACATGTAAACACAAAAGCATCTATGTAAAACAAGTATATAGAAGAACATGCAAACTTTATTGATAGAAAGTAACAGGGTTCCAGAGGAAGTTACAACCAATGATGTTGGCCCCAATCCAGCAGCACCTCCTCGGCAGCAAGAACTCTCTTCTTCACCTCTAGTAAAACAATCACCCAATAATCCTGGCAGTATACCAACAGCACCTCCTTGCTTATACAAAATTCCAGCCCCCTTAGACCTCATAGAAGAGCTCTATATATAGGAGAGAAGAAGAAAGGATAAGTCAGCTTGAGACTGACATGAAGCTGCCTTGTGTCCTCTCCCTCTTCAGTTAATCTTCAGTTCTTGAGTCCACTTGGAGATCCTTGGTTACACATGGTGATCAAGTACCTCTTACTCATCACAAGGCGAATCTGATGAACCAAGTGTCAGTTTGGAAGCTTCCTGGGCAATTGACACCTTGCAGGAGGACTGTGCCACTTGGCCAATCTCGCCCAGCGCAGGTAGCCTTCATTGTTTTTGACTTCCAGCGCAGGTACAGAGTGGGACAGTTGCAATACAGCGCAGAAGCTTAGTTAAGCAGCTGACATGATCCAAAATAAGCCTGTTCTGAAGTGTTTTCAGGTGGAGAACTGATTGGAAGTGCTGTTGATTGATGACCTTGTTCTTTTAGGGGTAAGAACAACATGTTTAGGGACTGAGGATCCCTGTAATTATCGACATTTCCTGCTCCTTGACGCGAGGCACAAAAATGTCTATAACAGTTGCCCCCTAAAGTATGACGCCGTTAATCGGGTGAAATGCTTTAGCTAGAGGGTCCGAAGTTCGTTCCAGTGCTGAGGAGAGTGCCCTGTAATACAATACAATACAATACATTATCTTTCATTCATCATTATTTTCATGATCCAGCTAAGGCGGGTATTCCCATGCTCAGCTTTCTATAAATACATTTTGGTACATACGACAGACGATCGTCTGAAGACAGACTGATAATCTTCCGCTAAAATTATCATCCTTTGAGGAGGATGATCATCTGCTGCAATGATGTACATGGTAAATGCTTTTATATTTCCTGAATATATATCGCAGCCCGGATGGATGAAACTAGATCCGGGGTCTTCAAACTCGTTCGATCTTCACTCTAAGTACAAGTCGATCCATGTGAGAATTACGCTGAAGTCGAACATGGAAAGACATCGCTTGATTACCGGTCAATAATGAAAACCGTTAACAAGCGCGAGAGGAATCACCAATAAGGACGATGACCCTCAAGGTACGGCAGTATAATTCACGTGGCGTGAATAAAGGACTTGGCGTCGAACGCCACGCAAAATCTTCTGGTCGAAGGTCATTGATGTATACCTGTCGCCGGAAGTGAGAAACTTGCCATTGAGGCATGCAAGCTTCAAAGTACTGATGGGGGTGTCCCTAGATCGACTTCTTGGATAATGAGCTGATGTCGACAAGAAGCGATCTGTCAAAGGAGGGCCTTAATGAATCCCACATCAATGACACGGAACGGAGCTAATGATTTAGTGGAGGTGGAAACAAACTGTGACATATGATTCAGGGTGGCGATCGTGAAATGGATGAAGGATAATGTATGGTAGTGGATGGGATACGGTTGACACTTTCTGAATGACCCCTCTTGAACATATAACGACACTGATGCGATGGATCGGTAGCATTACCCCGAATGGATGGTGTGGCGAGGACCATGGTGATGAAACCGGTGAATGAGACAACCCAACCCGATGTGATACGGAGGAAAAGTGTCATGTTCAAGAGTGACTTGCTACCTCTAAACTTTGATGTTCTCCCAATTTTTCCCCAGTCATTTCTGACCAGTACCTCTTTATTTTTGTCAAGCTTGAGGAGGATAACATATGCTTGTTCTATAACCTGCCCTTCGGGCAAGCCCATCGCTAAGATTTAACGAGCCTAGCGATAGGGAAACTCGTTCTCGTCTAAAGACAAGTTTGTCGCTATTTAATCATTTTAACGAGTCTAACGACAAGGAAAACTCGGTCCTTTTCATTTTTAGAGAGTCTAAAAAGGTACAGAAAGTCAACTCCATAATTCCTTTTTCGTCATCTAATCCCTTAAGTCCGAAAAAGTATAAAACAATACAGAAGGGATGGCTATTCGGTATTTTTACGAGCCGAACAAGACAAGCGCTCGATCTTTTTGTGTAATAATCCCTCAGGTCCAAAAAGATTAAAATCTAGAGGAGGGATAGCTTTCGGTCGTTTAACGAGCTAGAAGGCCAAAAAATCGGCAAACTTTTCATATTTTATGAGTCAGAGAAAAGAGCTCAAAGAAGACTCGTCTTTTGAGGAACGAGTGATAAACAAGGATAGCAACTGATTCCAGGTACAAATTGGAATTTCCAATCACGGTAGTGTCACAAGGAGGGCTAGGTGAAATCACTCTTCGCAGCTGTTCCTCAAAATAGGTAAACACACATATGGGGGTGAACGATCGGCCAAATGAAATGGAGGTGACGGATGAAAACACGACCAAGGTTTTTAAGGCTTATAAATTTACGATCGCAATGGTTATTTACCTAGATAGGTTCATTTTTTAATGAGCTTGAACTTTGGCGGAAAAACTCTGCTCACACTTTTTTATTTTTTAACGAGTATAAATTCCGTGGTAAAACTGCTCGTTTCATGGTCAAATTTAATTTTTTACTTTCATTAGCTTTTCTCTTTTCAAATGTAGTACTTCATTATCAATTGCTGCAACAAATTTTGTTAGAAATGGATAATAATTGCATGAAAACGAGAATATAACCCTAATATTTAACTTTAAACGGTGTAAAAAGTCATAAAAAGGGGTTTTTACCTCTCATTTACCATTTCATTTGCATTTTGCTTGTTGGAGCTCTGGAGGTGCCTCTTCTTCCTTGATTTTCACCAGCTGATTCCGGGAGATTCTGTGGACGATTTTCGGCGCCGTTTGGACCAGGTAGGAGCTAAACTTTAGCCCTTCACTTTCATGGTTTCCTTTTTCAGTTTCATGCCTGTTTTTCAGTGTTTCTGGGCCCCAGGGGTTCCATTAGGGCGCCCTGGCATCAGCGCAGGTTCCCCTTTCGAAACTTGCGCTGTGTTCCAGTCAGCTTTGAGGCAAACTGAATTACAGAGCAGGGGGAACAATCTCTGCCTGCGCTGGGCCTAAAAAGACTGAGTTTGCATGAGTTTTTTGATGTTTTTTTCGCCAGATTTTCATCAAATTCAGGAACTTACTCATTCTCTTGTTTGATTGTAGGGAACTTTGGACAAAATGTCCCTTACATGGCGAGAACGAGAACATGAAGCAGAGGACATGGTTGCACTCCATGACCCAGTCACGGTGAACGCGCTTCGGAACTGTGGCCTGCTGAAGTTCTTCCGTATCTCTAGCATGAGAGCACAGATTTCTTTACTGCAGTATATGCTAGATGCTTGGGATCCTGTTAACCAAGTATTTCAGATTAGGGGGAAGTCCTTCCCCTTGACCATAGAGGACATGTACTTCTTGACTGGGTTGTCAAGGCGGGGTGCTCCCATTTCTTTGTCAGGTACGGCTCGAGGGACTACTTCCACCAGAGACTATATCCGTCAGCATTGCCGGGAAGGTTCACAGCCGAGCAAAGACGGCAAGATCAATATCCGTGACATCACTGACAGGTCTCTCAAGTCCATTCTGTTTACTATTGGTAGGATGGCCGGTAGCGCAGCTTTGCATGTTGCCAACAGATCTTATATGCAGCACGCCTTGGAGTGTCTCCAACCGAAAGTGTTTAACTGGTGTGATGCAGTACTTGTTCAGATGAAAAGTCAATTGACCAAGGTAAAGGACGGGGGGCTGAAGAACTTCGGATTTGGTTCTATTCTCACTGCCTTTGTCTTGGAGAAAATCTCATTGATGCAACCTCAGTACATCTTGCTTGATGTGCCTTCTCCGACCGAGCCACGCATGCAGAGGTGGGTTGACCATATGTCCCGGCATGCTGGTCAACCTCATATTACATTCACTGAGTCCTTCTTTAGGTGGTTCGAGCGTCAGGAGATGGCATTTTCTGAGTATCCATACGTAGGTATGGACTACCGAGGTGATCCGGACTTGGTGCTTCCGGATGGTGAGCAATGGGGTGCTATTGGTAAAATCTCTAACCATATCACTGTCTATTGTTTTCATTCATGATGTTTGCTGTTCAAAACTGATCAAACTCTTGGGTGCATGCAGATGTTGGTCCTGTTCGTCCAGTAGCTCGTCCACGGTCGCCAGTTGCTGCCCCAGCAGCAGAGCCTGCTAGGAGAGTTGTTATTCGCGACCTTGGTGATACTGAGATACTTGCAGCTGTGCAGGAGCAGGTTGAGAGCCTTACTCGTGGCCTTCCGGATGTACAGATTGACGAGTTACCTTTACAGTTGCAGCGACACACCATCGGCGTGCCTAGACGATGGACTCGTCTCTTGCGCATGATCGCACAGACCGTGACGTACTTTCATGAGCACCATTAGGCTAGGGTGCCCCCTAGCATCTTTTTGAGTTCTAGGTCGTATGACCAATTTTGTTTTGATTACAGCACATTATGTACAAACTATAAACAGCTTTATATATTTTGATTTTCGGAGTTTATTTCAGTTTATTTGTGATCCACTTACATAGCACTGATGCATCTCTTTTTATATATGTTGTAAATGTCTATCTAATACATAATTTGCCAATGAATCTGTTAATGTGTTCAAGTTTCTGGAAATATGCTGGTATTGAATTGAATCAAACTCTCTTTCCAAAATCTTAACTCTTAGAAACATACGATAAATAGCTGGATTGCGGACTGAGTATATACCAGTGAGCTGTAGTATCACAAGTTGTGAGTCTAGCCTGACAATTAGTCGGCGTATACCATGAGCAATGGTATCAGAGAGGAGTTCGATCAACGCACTATACTCAGCGATATTGTTTGTCGACCGTCCAATACACACACCTCTGAAACTCACTAACTCGTCGCTTGGATCAAAAATGGCCCAGGCAGCGGAGGACAAATTCCGCGTACTACGACTCGCTCCGTCGGCATATCCCACATATGTTTCAGAATAATTCGACATCTGCAACAAACGAGAAGGGTGGATTACTACCGAAACAAACATTTTAGCGAAAACAAAATACAACAAAAGCACTCAGGTTACTATTTAGGCATAGTAACGCTTGAGGTACAACCCGTTACGGGGTTGCGCCAGTGGTATTCCGTCATAATCCATTAACTCGTAGGCTCCTTTTGCTAACACCCTTTTAACAATATAAGGACCCATCCATAAGGACTGAAATTTTCCTGCTCCTAATTTATCGGATTCTTGGTCGTAAAGCAAAACCAAGTCACCCTCAGAGAAGTTGCGCGGTTTGACATTCTTATCGAACTGTGCTTTGACTCGTTTCTTATGAGCCTCGTTCGCCAAAGCGGCGTCACGACGGTTTTCATCCAACTGGATCAATTCCAGGAAACGAGCCTCTTCTTCTGAGGTTCCGGGGAGGAGGTCAATTGCGAGTTTAAGTGACGAAATTTCGCACTGGATCGGTAAAACTGCCTCCAGGCCATACACCAATTGGAATGGTGTGAACCCAGTGGCGTTTTTTACCGAGGTTCGGTAAGCCCATAGTGCTGAGTACAGGATTAGATGCCATCTTCTTTTATGAACCCCGATCATCCTTTGCAACATATGTTTCAGGACCTTGTTGATTGCCTCAACTTGTCCGTTGGCTTGTGGATAATACGGAGTAGAGCTGTCGTGAGATAGCCCTAGTTTGGCAGCTAATTCGATCATCATGTGATTGCGAAAATGCGATCCATGATCCGTCACTATAGCTTGCGGAACGCCGAACCTGGCGACTACATGATTGAAAAAGAAAAGGGCAGCTGTTTCACCAGTGTTATCTAATGTAGGCATCGCCTCGGCCCATTTGGTAAAATAGTCAACAGCGACTATAATATACCCATGCCCCCCGGTCGAGGTGGGGTTACATTGCATGAAATCGATGCCCCACTTGGCGAAGGGCCCAACAGCAACTATCGGCTGTAAGGGTGCGGGTGGTCTTCTGGTTTTGCTATCAAAGATCTGACATGCATGGCAACTTCTGACAGCTATTATGCAATCTTTAAACATAGTTGGCCAAAAGTATCCTGCTCGTAAGATTCTTTGTGCTGTTGCATATCCAGATTGATGCCCCCCGCACGCGCCTGAATGACAATCATTCAGGGCTTTTTCGGCCTCCTCATGGGTAAGGCACCTCCTCAGAACTGTATCGATGCCACGACGGTAAAGTGTATCACCGACGATCATGTAGTCTTTTGATTGGTATCGTATACGTTTTCGTTCGGAGTGTGAGGTATTAGGCCTAAATTTTTGGGTTTGGAGATAAACAATGATGTCTCCATACCACTCATCGCTTACTGATATCAGAAACAAATTTTCATCCACGATTGACTCTTCTGATGTATCATCGTTGGACGACGATGGGAGATCGCATAATAATTCTGCGAAAACTAGGGCTTTCTTCGATTTGGATTTTACAAAATCTAAATCAAACTCTTGAAGGATGGCTATCCATTTTGAATATTTGCCCCCAAGCAACTGTCGCGACAGTATATATGTCATGGGATTGCAATCTGACAAAACGGTAGTTTTCCTAAAGAGCACATAATGTCGAAACCTTTGAATCGCTTGAACAGCAGCAAGCGCTAGTTTTTCAACATAGGAATATTTACTTTCCGTGTCATTTAAGTTTTTACTTAAATAATAAATAGGATGTTCTATTCCATCGACTTCTTGCACTAAGACCATCGCAATGGTCGTATCTGCTGCAGCAAGATACAGGTTAAAATCTCTTTGATAGTCCGGGGCGTACATTAATGATGCTCTTACTAGACAATCTTTCAGAGCGTCAAAGGAAGCTTGCGCAACCTGGTCCCAGACAAAAGGTACATCCTTTTTCAAAAGACGAGTATAACCCTTTGCAAGTTCTGCGTAATTAGGAATGAACCTCCTCAGAAAGTTTGCTTTCCCTTGGAGTTTCTGAATCTGAAGCAAATTTGAAGGTGGAGGCAAATTAATGATTGCCTGAACCTTACAGGGGTCGAGACGAATCCCGTCCTTAGAAACCACAAATCCAAGTAAGCGACCAGAGCCGACGCAAAACACACACTTATGTGGATTGAGTCTTATCTTGTAATGTCGGCAACGTAGAAATATTGCTCTCAAATGCCGCGGATGATCAGTCCGCTTTCGCGAATGAGCCGGAAGATCGTCGAGGTAAGGTTGAACGATGTTCTTGATGTCATGGAAGGCATAATTCATTGCCCTCTGAAACGTCGCCCCTGCGTTCTTTAAACCAAAGGGTAATTTTCGATAAGCGAATGTGCCCCACGGACAGATGAATGCAGTCTTAGACTGGTCCTGTGGGCGGATATTTATTTGATTATACCCGGAAAATCCATCCATAAATGAAAAGATTTCACATCCGGCGCATTCATCAATTATCTGGTCGATGAAGGGTGTAGGGTAGTTGTCCTTTGGACAAGCTTTGTTTACATCCCTATAGTCGACGCACACTCTTATCGTCCCTTGTTTTTTCATAACAGGGACAATATTCGATACCCAATCGGTTAGAGGAACCGGGTAGATGAATCCAGCATGGAGGAGTTTTTCAACTTCTGCCTTAATGGCAGCGGATTTCTTCGGATGTACCTGCCGAAGCCGTTGTCTTACTGGTTTGATATCAGGATACATTTTAATTTCATGTTCAACTATGCTCGAGTCAATGCCTGGCATTTCATCATATGACCATGCAAAGACATCTCTAAATTCGCGAAAGAGAGCACTATATATTTCTAGTTCTGAAGGGGAACAACTTTTGCCGACATGAATATTCTCAACAACATCAGATTTTGTCGAGATATTTATGGCTATGGTCTCTTCAATATTGGATAGGTTTCTTTCTGAATCCACCGTATTTACAGTATTTGTTAGGAATTCAAACACTGAAGGGTGGTATAGGTCGTGATGAGTTTCTTCTTCACACTCTGGAAGAAGGGAACGATGGTGGTTATCATTCCATGGTGCCCCCTTAATCATCATTGATTGCAAGATTCCTTCGTCAGTCCCATGAACTTTTGACCATGGATCTAATGGGGTACCATATTCTTCGGACCTATCTACCCAAACGCTTGACGAGCGTTCTTTTGGGCTCGCCTCCCATGCCTGAAACATTGATTGCTACAATATTTCAATAGGGCTAGGGGGCAAAACCATTTGATGATCCATGACGACTTTGTCTTCTGCGACCTTCGATGAAGATACCATGTTGCATGTTGCTACAAACGGGATATTCCCTTCATGGAACGGAGGTGGCAACGCGAAAGTTCCCATCATTGTGGGATCTTTTAGCAAGCCTACTCCTATATCTTTTATTGAATGGTCGCTCCCATGGATCAGGGGAATGCTTCCAGTAACTTGTGAACCATTAGGGAGGAAATTTTGTTGGTCGACGATCGTAATCCCTCCTTCAAACGGGAATGCGATCTTCCTAAAATATGTCGACACTACAGCTGCCATGGCATATATCCATGGTCTTCCCAGTAGAATGTTATAGTCAAGATTGCCATCAATGACTTCAACATCAATCTCTACTGTTTTTCCTCCTAGTTCAACCTTAAAGTTATTTAGGATTCCGTACGGAGTGTACGTTCTACCGTCAAATGCTTTCAATGTCGTCGAAGATCGCGACAATGTTGGAGATCCAAGAGTTTTCCAGCAACTCATCGACATGATACATGTCGATGCGCCCTCATCAATAATCGTTCTATGAACAGTTTTGTTGAGTGCTTTCACTTGAATAAGGAAAGCTAATTGCGCTGGTAACTGAGGATCATATCCTTTGTGATCAAAGGATACAAGATTGGAATCTTTAGGATCCACTCCACCAATTGCTGATAACAATGCCTGTCTTTGGGATGGGCAATTTTGTAGTACCTCAAGAGTCGACATAGCAGATGGCGATTGGGCCAAATCCTCCACTACATTATAGTGTTGCGCCGCTCTGGCGCGAGGGTTGAATGTCGACTTGTGGACTACTCCCTTAGGTGGCTTTATTGTTAATTCATGCGTGAGGGGGGGTACAACTTCTGCCGAAGTTGTTGTCGAACTACTGGGTTGATCTTTCCCTTTGTCGTTCGACCCCGGCGGATTTCCATAATCTTTATTCCTAGTCAATATCAAAGCATCACTTTGCTTAGAAACCGACAGCATAAGCACTTGTGACGGGGAAGCATTTCCACTATCAACCATATTCTGACCTGGGGCAGGAAACGGATCAGTCAACACAGCTGAAGTTTGGGAACTTTTCAGGAACCTCTTCAACTCAGCTTTGAACGGACAGTTCCTTGTTGAATGATTTTCATCACATATTTGACATGGAGGAAATTGTTTCTTTTGCCCAGGAGGGTTTGAAGAAGTTTTTTGAGGGGATGATCCACCTTGTTTCTTCTTCTTCCCTTTGTTTTGTTTCTTCTTGCTTCCTGGTTGATTGGAGTTTTTGTCTTTATCTGTAGATACAGCATGTACCTCCGAAGCAAGAATCTCTTGATTTGCTTTTTGATTCGAAGTCTTACGGGCTTTCTTATTCGAATCCCTTGTCGACTTAGCGTTTGCAGTTCCAATCACGCCATCACCGGCATGAGAGTCACTATTCGATCCGGGAGGAGGAGGGATTGAAAATTCCGGTCTGGGGGCATCAGGTATCTTATCATAGAGCGTGCCCGACTGAGTATACACTAAGTCCAAATACTGAGCACGAGCAATAACCTGCTCCTCTGTTACGACGCCCCCCTTGGCCACATCTTCTGTAATTGCCGGCAGAAGCGACTTTATAAACCACTCAGCTAATAGCTGATCTGGAACATAGGTCTTTACCATTCTGCGACGACGACGCCACTCATGTATATGATCAGATATATGTGTGGCGGTTGTCTGCTTGAAATTAGTTAAGATTTCTGTTCCAGTTTCGTACCTTATAGGTAACTGAAAGTGTGTCAAGAAAGTCGTGGCTAGGGAACTAAAATTGTCGAAAGAGGCTCTAGGTAATTCAATATACCATTTGGCCGCCGGACCAGTCAATGTCCTCTGGAAAAGACGAAGCCTTATTGAATCATCATTCAAGGTATTCGACGAACACCACAGATGGAATGTCATCACATGATTCGACGGGTCTTCGCCGGATTTCCATTGAATTTAGGAATGTCCGAAGGAAGTTTGTGAGGAATCGCTGGCCACCAATGGGCATAGGCGATTGGATCGTTCGTCAATCGATGTAAATCTGGTAATTCTAAAGTCGCCACAAATGGCAACTGCTGATTCAGGTTTGGCGAGGCGTACCCAGGGTACGATGGAATCGCCTGAGCAGTAGGTCTTTGCATACCAGTATAATGCAACTGGTGTTGATATGACTGATATGGTTGGTGGGCTTGGCCACTGTAAAGTGGTTGGTTTAACCCGTTCTGAATATAGGGTTGCCCACTATTCGCAAAGATCTGTTGCTCAGATCCCTGGTATACCTGTTGAAACTGAGGTTGTTGGTATTGCACCATCCATGGTTGTGAAGCCATGTTTTGTTGTGCAACACTAACCGACGGCCCAAGATGCGGGGTTATGGTCCCCGTTTGTATCTGTGTCGTCCCGGCAGTTGGCGATTGTGGTTGTGTTGCAGGGTCAATTGGCTGTTGCATTACAACTTGGGGTTGACATACAACAGGCATCGATTGAACTTGCGACACGGTTACAATTGCTGGCGTCGTCGGGATATGAGACATAGGTACACTTTGTTGCATAGAATATACAACTCTTGGTTGTTGGGGTAACATAGGTACCCAACCACTCGTCGTTACTTCAGTCAAACCTGAATGTGGTTGAAAACTGCCGTATGGGTATCCTCCCGAAAGAGGAAGTGAAAGGGCATATTGCCCCCCATACGGTAACAATCCGGAGCTCAAGGGTATAGATGGCCTTTGAGGACTGGATGGCCCAAAATGATTCCTAAAGGGATCAATTTGTCTAGTTTCAACATAAGAATTACCGGGTATTATACCGGAAGAGCAAACTGGAACAGACCAAGTTGTCATAATAGTCCCTGGGTGGACTCCTTCTAGTTGATGAGAACTAGTTGGGACAGATGGTATGCCGGCAAACATCGTTGGAAGGGCAGCAGGAGCTTCTGCTGTCACCGTGTCGTTTGGCACAGTTCTAGATGTCGACGGTTGTTCAGACATTTTAAGTCTATCCAATAAACTTCCTAACGATTCTTCAGGAACTTCTTGTGGCGATAGACAAACTTCTGATGCAGAAGGAAAAAGAGTGGAACCTACTCCAAAATGAATTGGAGTATTTGCTTGCTGGTCCTCTACGATTTCTTCTATTGCGATCAGACCAGGAGGAAGAGGTAGACCGTCAGGTCCGTAATAGATTTCTGGTGCCGAAGAAGGGGTTGTTTCGACAGCGACAGTTGTTTGAACAACAAGACTCTGTGGACCGGTTTCAAATGGAACTGGTTCAGTTAAACAAGTACTTGTTTTCAGACTAGGATCAATACAATTGTCCTTCTGTTGCCGTTGAACTTCTTCAATAGAGGCAGGGATTCCAGAAATATTGGGAGTGACCAGAATCTCAGATGTTGTTGGAACTTCCGTTCTAACTTTAAAAGGAGATTTTGACCTGGTCCAGCGAGATCGCTTTGCTCGTACTACTTTCGGTTCCCTGAACGACGGGGTTTTAATTGACTTTCCTCCACGATTGCGGATTACTTGATCAACTAAAATACAAAAAGGGGAATTATGTTTCCGTATTGAATGAATTTTATTAGACGCTTTTAGACACAACTTTGCTTTTTCATGTTTTAAGAGTCGAGAAAAAGCTAAAGATGACTCTAGTCGCCTTCGATGTATTAACGAGCCCGAAGTGACAAATGCTCGGTTGGACCTTTTCAATTATAGAGTTTGAAAAGAGCCAAAAGAAACTGCTCTGGAGATCTAGGCAGAGGGTGTGCCAAACCTTTCGCGAAACCACAGAATACGTTTTACGGTACGGGTGGTCGATCTTCGTGAATGCTGTGTTCACTGCATCGCGATCAGTAGGGCGGTCGACACGGCTTCCTAAGGATAAAGGATAATTGCCTATAGGGGTCTCCCAATATACGCGACGGTACGCGGGAGCTCAAATCCGTATTAGTGCTATCGTCCCTCAGGAGGAATCACCCACCTTCGTAGAGATCGACAGTCACTACGTTTAACGACGCCGGAACACGTCTCTACCTAGACCTCTATTGTGAGCGTTATGTTACAATGCGTTTTTAGATTCATTCAATATATTTTAAGTTGATCTTGTTTATCAGTTTGTCTTTCAGGATCACCACGAGATGTATTGGTACAAATTCCTAAATGCAGCTAAAATGATAAGCAAGCTTTCACAATCCTTTTAGCTTTGAAAATCCTAACTACTGAGGGGAGAGAAAAACAATATCTTTCCACACAGAGCACAAAGCACAAACTAATGCACTTTCTCCTAGATCAGACACCCAAACTTATCAAAAATGCAAATGCAAGATGCATGTATTTCTTTTCTTTTCCTTTAATGTTGATGCTTAACAAAAGGAAAACTGTTGTATGACTTTCGAATTCAATTTGAAGCGTAAACAAACAAGTATTGTCTAAATGAAAAGACGCTTTACAGGTACTTGTTTTACACCAAAAATATATGAATTCAAACCATAAAGTGAAAACAAACCAACTTAAACAGCTATGAACAGTAATAACACTAACTCATAAGATCGCAATCTAAGAGGCCACAGCTACTAGGTTCGCTTTTCACAATGGGAAATTGTAACTGAAACAAGAAATACTGAAAGAACGTTTACAATTTCATCACACAACTGAGGCGGAATAATGTCAAGGAGATAAGGTCTACAGCAAATACAATAACCAGCAAGCAATCAGCCAAAAAACAAGCGCAAACAGGGCCAAGACACAAAGGAAGAGCTGAGCTAGACTAAGGCCAACTGGACCAGCGCAGGCACTGGTCTGCCAGTTTCACTCTCAGCGCAATTCCCGAAGGGAGCACCTGCGCTGTAATGCAGACTGCCTGTGGACAGCCTGCACTGACTTACGAGAGTTACGTCTGCTAAGAATTCCGGGTCATAAAAAGCTCAAAAATGTACTGTTTTGACTGAAATAAAATGCTATGGGTTAAGTACAGGCTAAGGGATGATCAAGAGGATAAAGATCTATCACTAAGAGTAAGGATTCATCTGTAGATTAGCTCTTTAAATCTTGAATTTGCTTAGCAAAGGAGCAAGAGTAGCAAAACCCTCTACTTCGCTTTTGATAGAGTCAAAAGCTTTTCGATTCGGTACTCCTTTCTTCAAGAAATGAATAGCAAAATACTACAACAACAAGATACTAGGATCTCCCTAGTGGAGTCGCCAGTTTGTTGTGGGGAAAAGTATCCGATGCGGATGACACTAACCCTTTCTAAAGGTGACAGACTTTAGCAACAACTGAATGACAAAGTTTTCATGTTCATCTTTATGAAAGCACAGAGAGAATAGAAAGAGGATCAACCAACCTGGTGTCTTGCGCTTAGTCGATCCTTGTCCTTCTCGCTCTGTATCCCGTTCCCAGCTCTTTACTCTCCAAGCCGATCCAGCTACACACAGAATCTGCACAACAAAAGGGAGCAAACTGCGAGATACAAGCAATCATAATTGAAGCATGGATTAGGTTGCATCAAATATACATGTAAACACAAAAGCATCTATGTAAAACAAGTATATAGAAGAACATGCAAACTTTATTGATAGAAAGTAACAGGGTTCCAGAGGAAGTTACAACCAATGATGTTGGCCCCAATCCAGCAGCACCTCCTCGGCAGCAAGAACTCTCTTCTTCACCTCTAGTAAAACAATCACCCAATAATCCTGGCAGTATACCAACAGCACCTCCTTGCTTATACAAAATTCCAGCCCCCTTAGACCTCATAGAAGAGCTCTATATATAGGAGAGAAGAAGAAAGGATGAGTCAGCTTGAGACTGACATGAAGCTGCCTTGTGTCCTCTCCCTCTTCAGTTAATCTTCAGTTCTTGAGTCCACTTGGAGATCCTTGGTTACACATGGTGATCAAGTACCTCTTACTCATCACAAGGCGAATCTGATGAACCAAGTGTCAGTTTGGAAGCTTCCTGGGCAATTGACACCTTGCAGGAGGACTGTGCCACTTGGCCAATCTCGCCCAGCGCAGGTAGCCTTCATTGTTTTTGACTTCCAGCGCAGGTACAGAGTGGGACAGTTGCAATACAGTGTAGAAGCTTAGTTAAGCAGCTGACATGATCCAAAATAAGCCTGTTCTGAAGTGTTTTCAGGTGGAGAACTGATTGGAAGTGCTGTTGATTGATGACCTTGTTCTTTTAGGGGTAAGAACAACATGTTTAGGGACTGAGGATCCCTGTAATTATCGACATTTCCTGCTCCTTGACGCGAGGCACAAAAATGTCTATAACAGGGGGTTTTCCAGGATCCTGATCTATCTGCTTCATCTGCTGCACATATCTAAATTTAGACTTGTAAAACCTGACTGATGAACCAATAGGCCCCACTGCAACATTCTTGGCCTACTCTGCAAAATCAACATGCTTCCCCTTTCCCTTAGAAACTATTGTTGTAGGTGACTTTGACTTGTCCTCTGCTAGTTTGACTACTCCTTTCATATATCTATTCTTTTTCTTCAAGAATGCTATTCTCATTTGATACTTAGAAATTTCTTCTTTCATGTTGGTCATTTTAGGGTCTTGTTCTTCATAATGCATATCACCTATTTCAGGTTGTGCTATGTCCTCTTCCTGGCCTGGTGTCACACGGAATCAGTCAATAGTGCGGACACAACCGACCTTCCTAGAAGTCTAAGACATTCTAATGACAAACAAAACAAACTAGAGCTATCCTTCTCTAAACATGCATTATGATATGAGAAATCAAGTGTTTTGTTCTTACCTTTGTCCAAACGCTGTTGTAGAAGTCCAAGCTTTGTTGATCTGGATGAGCTCCTCCTTTTCTCCAAAACCTGTAGTCACCAACAGTCAAACCATTAAATAGCACCTGATTATAACATAAAACAAAGCATATTCAACATATAGACCAAGGAGTACATGAAATAACTCATAAACAACAAGTTATTGAGAAGAATGGACTAATTTGCATTAAAGGTAATCAAAAGGAACCATTACAACCTGAGCTTTGGTGTTGTGCAAGCTCCTTCCAGGGTCCACAAGAGTTCTCCTTTACTTTGACAAAGCTCACCCACTTCCAAATAGAACAAGTAAAGATGGCAATCTCTCCTCACAAGCTTCTAAATGGGAGTCCTAATTCCTGCAGCATTTACCCTTAGAAATGTATAGCTTTCAACCTCTCCTCCTTCTGGCCCAATGCCTGTACTTATAGTGTTCAAGAGGAAGTTAATCAGGTCCACCATCAATGGGATAATCCCCTCTTTGGATGGGATAGCTCCCCTATTGATGGGATAAGTTCCTCTTTGGTAGGAGTGCATGAACCATCTGGAGGCGCTCAATACACGTCGAACAACCTTCTAGAATGCTCTAGAAATGACCACAAGTGACTTTTTAAAGATGAAACTTGCGCATTTTAACCTTTTCAGGGGGACGCACCTGCCCCTTTACATACAGAGCGTCCAAAGACACAGTTTTTGTGAACATTGGGTGCGTCCCCGCAGGTAAGGTTGAGAGAACCTGCGTCCCCAGAGATAAATACATTTAGAAAGACCTTCTCTCTTTTTTGGAGTTTGACATGGAAAGCAGAGGCATAAGACTTGCCTAAGAGGGTAGCATGACTGTTGATAGAGCCATCCTAACTGTAAATAGTCATGGTGACATTTTTTAGTGTAACACCTGGCTGTACTATTTTAGGTCCCTTAACTTCATCTACTATGTCATTATCTTGCTTATCTACTTTTCTGTCTTCAAAAATCTCCACTACTTCCCTAGGGGCTGCCTCTTCTTGGTTCTGTTTGACTCTAGGCCTTGTCCTGGGTATCATCACAAATTCATCCTGCATTGTGTCTTCAATCTTGAGTTTGATCCTGGCAAGTTGAGATAATGCCAATTGCACCTTTGTTTCTTCAACTGCTTCCTTATCCTTCATACTTGCACCTTAGCCTTCTTTCTCAGTATACCTATAAGCCCTTTGTTTGGTTTATCATCTTCCTTCTCTACTGTTTTCATCTCCATAGCTGAGTATATATTTTCCTTTTTTGGGGTTTCTTGCTTGGGATCTTCCTCACCTATATTTATTGATGGAGAACCAGTTTGTGGCAACAAATCAACACTAGAAAGGAAATCATACCAATATATTTTACTCCTCTCAACTGCATGCTTAACTAAAATATTGATTAAAGAAAAATGAAAAAGATTGGAATCATGACCATCCTTCTGAATTTTGATTTTAGTTTCCATTCTCTCTAAACTCTTGAGCAAAAAGTAAGGAAGATTCATTGGCTTTTTCTCTGTGAAATGCCATAATAGTCTCAGATGGTATTGATATATCCTACTAAACCTGCCCTCACAGGTGAAGTATCTTTGAATAAATTTCAAGAGGTCGACATACTATTCCTGAAGATAAACACTAGGGAAAGTAGAGGCAAACTTGTCCAGAAACTCTGGCTTCACAAACTATTTATAGGCTAAGATGTCTAATTCATCCCCTTTAAACCACTTCTCCCCTGCTGTAGGGAGGTTGGTTGCATCGGCAATAAATTTCTCAGTGATAACAAACTCCACGTCCCATAATTTTACTTTGCCATCGTGGAAATTTGGAGCAAACAAACTGGAAAGTCTTGTGTTGTGACCTATCTTCTTGAATTTTTGACAAAAAGGAATGCAACCTGCATTTTCAAAGGCCACTCTAATGGCAGGTGATGATTTTAGCAAGCATAAGGTACTGGGTTTAGTACGCACAAGTTTTCCACCCATTTTACTGGTAACATGGGCCATCTTGTTTTAATACTTGGCAAAATAAATTTGACTTTGAAAACGGGCTACATGTACAACTCAATGAAACAAATCTGATAAAGGTGACTAGCTGAGTTGGAGCATGATCTAGAGCGTCTGACGACGGATATGCCTAAGACTACTATGGATGATATTCCTATCAGATTTCAGCGCTATGTAGTCGCAGTCCCTGGACCGTTTAGGAGATTTTTGCGTAAGGTAGCCCATGCAGTGGTGTCGTATAGGGAGCACCACCAGTGATTGGCTAGTCACTTTGTAGACACATGTGACATTTTTGACTTTTTGTACTTTATCATTTTTGCCGATCATAAGGTGTTTTTCAACCTATGATCGAAGACGATGTATATTTTTTGACACACTCCTATCTATATATATATCACTATTACCGGCTTATCTTGTTTAACATATGTGATGAAATGTTTTTAAATTTACTTGCATGATTATCGTAAATGTCTGTCCAACACTCGAGAAGCAATTGCATCTGCTAATGTATTTAAAGACCTTGGAATATGCTGATATTCAATGTAATCAAATTCACGTTCCAAGAGACGCACTCTCAAAAACAACCTTAATAACACAGGATTTCTAATGGCATAAACTCTATTAAGCTGTAATACAACAAGTTCAGAATCTAACCTCACTATCAAACGTCGAATTCCAAATGAAATAGATTCGGATAATAATTCAACCACTGCACTGTATTCTGCAATGTTGTTCGTTGTTTGACCGAGGCTTACCCCATGCATAGAAACTAACTCGTCAGAGGGCGAATAGATAACCCAAGCTGCGGAAGAGATATTCCGTGTACTCCGACAAGCACCATCAGCAAATCCAATGTATGTTTGGAGAGGCGTCGACATCTGCAATATCAAGAGTAAAACCAAGATAAGCCAGAATAACGACGAAAAACACACTCGCTAAGCTAAGCACACCGACTAACTAACAAACATACTAGCTAGAAAGAAAACCTAACCTAATTAAAACTTCTCCATACCCACCATTTAAGCATAATACCTCTTTAGGTAAAGTCCATTTATGGGTTTACCCAAAGAGTCCCCATCAAAATCTACCAGCTCATAAGCCCCTTTTGCTAGCTTTCGCTTTACAATATAGGGTCCATGCCACATAGGAACGAATTTTCCAGCACCTAGCTTATCGTTAGCTTGATCATATAATAGCACTAGGTCTCCCTCCGAAAAATTTCGAGGGGTTACATTCCTATCATACTGAGCTTTCATTCGCTTCGCGTGAGTCTCGATTGCCAATGTAGCGTCACGTCGAGTCTCATCTAATTTAGCTAAGTACAATAAACGTTTCTCCTCTTCGGAAGTAGCTGGGAGTAATTCGACAACCATTTGAAGTGATGGGATTTCGCATTCAATGGGTAACACAGCTTCCAAGCCATAAACTAGCTGGAAAGGAGTGAACCCTGTTGAAGTTTTCACTGAGGTTCGGTATGCCCATAGCGCCGAAAATAACATGTTGTGCCAATTCGACCGATGAATACCAATGGTTCGTCGGATCATGATAACCAGAACTTTGTTGATAGACTCAACCAAACCGTTGGCTTGCGTATAATAAGGAGTAGAGCTATCGTGGCGCAAACCAAGCTGGCTTGTAAGCTCAGTCATCATGATGTTTCGAAAATGGCTCCCATGGTCAGTAATGATTGCTTGTGGGACACCAAACCTAGTTATAATATGATTGAATACGAAAACTGCAGTTGTTTTGCCGCTTGCGTCGAATGTAGGCATCGCCTCGGCCCATTTAGTGAAATAATCAACCGCGAGGATGATATACGCATGCCCCCCGACCGAGTGAGGGTTACAAGTAATAAAGTCGATACCCCATTTGGCGAATGGACCAACGGCAATTATAGGGTGGAGAGGAGCAGGTGGTGCGCGCATCTTTCAATCAAACACTTGGCAGTTGTGGCACTTCCGGACTACAATGATACAATCTTTAAACATAGATGGCCAGAAGTAACCAGTGCGCAACACCTTCTGAGCTGTGGCATACCCAGACATATGACCGCCACACGCTCCAGAGTGACAATCATTCAACACCCTCTCAGCCTCTTCGTGAGTTAAACAACGTCGAAAAACTAAGTCTGCCCCCCGGCGATAAAGTGTATCTCCAATAATTTTGTATTGCTGGGATTGAAACCGAATTTTTCGACGTTCCGCCTTTGAAGCTTCAGGCCGAAAGGTTTGGGTTTGGAGATAGATGATTATATCCCCGTACCACGGATCTAAAGTACTGATAAGAAACAAAGATTCGTCCGCAATGGACTCCTCTGCCACAGTCTCTGTGTCAGTACGCGGGAAATCACACATCAATTCCGCAAAAACTAAGGATTTCTTAGACTTGGACTTCTCGAACTCCAAGTCGAACTCTTGCAGGATAACGATCCATTTAGAGTACTTGCCCCCTAGCAGTTGTTTTGTCAAAATGTAAATCATAGGGTTGCAATCCGAAATAACTGTAGTTTTACGGAGAAGAATGTAGTGATGAAACCGCTGGACAGCTTGAACGGCTGCCAGGGCCAATTTCTCCACATGCGAATATTTTAGTTCAGTGGGATTTAAGGTCCTACTGAGATAATATATCACATGTTCCGCTCCGAATTCATCTTCTTGAACTAGCACCATTCCAATGGTGGAATGCGAAGCTGCGAGGTATAAGAAGTAGTCCTGGTTGTAGTTGGGAGGATGCAACAACGGTGCATGGGTCAACACGTGTTTAAGTGCATCAAAATATTGTTGGGAAATCTCGTCCCAAAAGAATTGAACGTTCTGTTTCAACAACCGTGTAAAACCTTTAGTGACCTCGGCGTAGTTTGGGATGAATCGGCGTAAAAAGTTCGCTTTCCCTTGCAAACTTTGGAGTTGGCGCAAACTCGAAGGAGGAGGCAATTTGATGATAGCTTCGACTTTCGAGGGATCGACGCGAATGCCGGCTTTTGAAACAACAAATCCCAGCAATCGACCTGTTTCTATACAGAAAACACACTTGTGGGGATTCAACCGAATTCGATAATGCCTACACCTCATAAAGATTGCGCGTAAGTGGACAAGGTGATCAGCTCGATGTAATGAATGAGCAGGCAAATCATCGAGATATGGTTGCACAATGTGCTTGATGTCATGAAATGTGTAAGACATCGCCCGTTGAAAAGTGGCCCCGGCATTCTTAAGCCCAAAAGGTAATTTGCAATAAGCAAATGTCCCCCATGGACAAATGAATGCCGTTTTTGGTTGGTCGGCAGGTAGAATATTGATTTGATTATAGCCCGAAAAACCATCCATGAAGGAAAACATTTCACTTCCGGCACAATCATCAATAATTTGATCGATATAAGGCGTAGGATAGTTGTCTTTTGGACAAGCTCGATTGATATCCCTATAGTCGATACAGATTCTTATTGTTCCTTGTTTCTTGTTGACCAGAACAATATTCGATACCCAATCCGTTAACGGGATCGGATAAATGAAACCTGTTTTCAACAGCTTTTCGACTTCTGCTTTAATGGCAGCCGCTTTTCGAGGGTGAATCTGACGCAACCGTTGCCGGACGGGTTTAGCATTCGGGTAGGTCTTTATTTCATGAACAACAATGGCAGGATCGATTCTCGGCATTTCCTCGTAAGACCAGGCAAACACATCGCGGAATTCTTGGAATAGGGCCTTGTAAGTTTGGATTTCATCTTCTGTACATGCGGCACCTATATGAATGTTCTCCTCAATTCCGGGCTTCACTGAAATATCAATGGGAATAGTGCGAGAAATATTCCCTAAATTCAACTCTGAATCAGAATGTTTCGTTGGATCCTGAGCATCTTTGACATATTCAGTGGTAAAGATAGATGAAAAATCATTTTCAAATGCATCATCCTTAGGTAAAAACGAAGATCTGTGATGGAGATCCTCCCATGGTAGAGCGTCTACACTCAGGATTTCGCGAAGTTGTTCGTCAGATGACACGACTTCGGGAAACGTTATCCGTTCTAAGGTTGAGGTGAAAAGTGATTCTTCACTGACCACATTCATTTGGTCGATCTCGGTTGAATGAGAGTCGGTAAAAGACATGAGAGCTTCATAAGCAATTTCATATGGACTCAAGGGCATAGCATCACCGAATGAGTCTATCTCAGAGTCAGATGGGACAATCCAAGGATCATCATAAATAATGTTTTCTGATGTAATCATATGAATTGTTGCAAATGAAGGTTCTACGCTGAGTGGAGGGAGAGGAAAAGTTCCCAGTAAATCGGAATCTTTAACTAAACCTACACCAACGTCCCTATAAGGGATTGTCGTCGTGCCGACATGCTGGATACTCTCTGAAGAGGCTGGGTCGGATGAAAAGTATGTCAGCTGATCAATAGTCACGATCTTACCGTTATGTGGAAACTTAATTACTCTGAAGACCGATGAAACGACCGCCGTCATAGCATATGACCAACTTCGACCCAAAAGAAGGTTGTAGTCTAGAGGGGCATCAACCACTTCCACATCCAGACTAATGGTTTTACCTTCTACCCCTATAGGGAATTCCTGTAGAATACCAAACGGACGGAACCCACGGCCATCAAAGGTCTTAAGGATGGTGGGGGTTTGGTTCAACGAAGGAGAACCAAGGGATCTCCAACATTGAATCGACATAATACACGTAGAAGCTCCCTCATCAATCACAGTCCTATGAATAGGCCTGTTTTTGATCATCACTGGAATTTGGAAAGCCATTTGATGGGGGAGACGCGGTGTACTATTTTCTAGATCGAAGATTATTAGATTTGGGTCCTGAACATCAACAGCTCCTATAGCCGACAAAAGCAATTTTCGTTGTGCTGGGCATGATTGCAGCACTTCTAACGCCGACATTGCTGAGGGTGAAATAGCTAATTCCTCAACAATGTTGTAATTCTGGGTTGCTCTCGCATGTGGATTGAAAGCAGACCTTCGAAGTACACCCTTGGCGGGCGGTTTAATTACTAAGTCCGGGTTAGGTTTCTCGATCTGTAGTGGATCGGAACCAGGAGCTGAGGTTGATGGGTTAGAGTGAGAAGATTCTGCTTCCTTACCATCAACAGGATTCTTACTACCATAATCTTGCGATCGAGTCGCAATCCTCACATGAGACATCATCAAAATGGGTTCTTCACTGGCATTCGAGGGAGAACCTATCATCTTATTCTCCTGCTCCGGAAATGGATTTTTTAACACAGCAGGAGTGGGAGAACCTTTAACTATTTTCACAACCTCGGCCCGATGAGGGCAATCCCTCGTAAAATGATCCTCTTCACAAATAAGACAAGGATATCGAGGTTTGCGCTTTTCGTCATTGGTTTCCGACTTTTCTGTTTTCTCCTTCGGAGCCTTGTCTGCTTTAGCCTTCTTCTTTCCTTTCTTCTTTCCGCCGTTTTTTGATTTGGCCGTAGATGACTCTACAGCGTGAATATCGGCGGTAAGTTCAGGAGAAGACTCTCCTGTCGGGGAATCGGGTAAAGTGATAATAGGAGTAGTTGAAGCCTTGGAAGACTTCTTCTTGCTCTTTGTATTCACGATACCAATCATACCATCAGCGGCATGAGATCCCGAAGGAGCAGCAGCGATTTGATTCGATTTTGGAAGATCCAGAATCTTCTCGTGTAATGTACCCGACTGAGTGTAAACTAAGTCAAGGTATTGCGCTTGAGCAATGACTTGCTCCTCAGTAACTACTCCGGCCTTAGCTACATCTTCAGTAATCCTTGGTAATAATGATTTAACAAACCATTCAGTTAAGATTTGGTCCGGGATAAAAACTTTCACTAGCCTTCTTTGACGTCTCCACTCATGAATGTGATCGGAAATATACGTGGAGGTTGATTGTTTTAGTGAAGTTAATAACTCCGTGCCGTTATCGTATCTGACCGGCAACTGAAAGTGAGTTAAGAACGAGGTAGCTAACTGGCTAAAATTGTAAAAAGAGGCCCGTGGTAACTCAATGTACCACTTGGCCGTGAGACCAATGAGTGTACGCTGGAAAATACGTAAGCGGATCGAATCATCCGAGATAGAATTTGAAGCACAGCAGAGGTGGTAAGTCATCACGTGATTGGACGGATCCTCTCCAGACTTACCTTCGAACTTGGGTATATCGCTGGGCAACTTATTTGGCATTGGCGGCCAAAACGGAAGATATTGAATTGGATCGTTCGTTAGGCGCGTCAAGTCTGGTAAATCCAAAGTTGCGATAAACGGTAACTGCCGGTTAGGATCTCTAAAACTCTGGGTCACAATACCGGCCCCAGGAGGAGGATATCCAGGATAACTAGGAACAGGAGTCGCATTTGGGATATTATATCCTCCTGGAAAACCAGGATTAACCGGACCGTACTGGGGTTGTTGAGGTTGTTGATAAGTGTACCCAGGATACGGTTGATACTGGTAAATCGGTTGTTGGACAGCTTGCCCAGGTTGGTACTGTCCCTGGTACGGTTGGTGAACAAATTGAGGTTGAGTAGTGACAACCGTACTTATACCAGGCTGGCCTACAGGCATCTGGACCGTGGTTTGAATCGTAGATCCAGACAACGGTAAAGATGTCTGAGGAGTGGTTACAGAGACAGTAGAAACTGGAGCCGTCGATACTCCAGAAGTAAGTATGGTAGATGTGGCGGTAGTTGCAGCAGCCGTTTGAGATGGAGTACTAGGTGAAATTGGCGGCTGAGTAACTACCGAAGTTACAGAAGTTTGAACACTTGACTGGATAGGTTGCGGTTGCTGGGGTGGACCAGAAACTACAGGTTGTCTAGCTTGAGGTACCAACTGTATACTTGGCTGCAACACCTGTTGACCCTGTGACGGATCCCACACTAACATTCCAGGGTATTGACCCGTAACAGGTTGAGGATACTGAGATCCATAGCCAGATTGAGGATAGGATTGATAATTGTAAGGTGCAGTTCCCATACCTTGACCATATGATTGACCTTGAGGTGGTTGATAACCTTGACCTGAGTATTGACCTTGAGGTTGATAACCTTGAGGTAAATACGGATACTGGGGTTGACCTTGACCTTGAGGTTGGTACCCTTGAGGTTGATACCCTTGGGGTTGATACCCTTGGGGTTGCCATCCTTGAGGTTGCCATCCTTGAGGTTGATATTGATACTGAGGTTTACCTTGGGGTACATATTGAGGCTGGGGTTGACCTTGAGGTATGTATTGCCCCATAGGAGCGTACTGACCTTGAGGTTGCCCCCCAGACACAAATGATGTACCTTGAGGTTGCCCCCCAGGCATTAACTGAGGCTGACCCCCAGGCGGTAATTGGCCACCTCGAGGTTGGGAAATGGGAACTGAACCTGACATCATGTAAATGTCTCCTACACCCAATGGTACATTACCACTGTTTCCAGCTAATAACCCATGATCAACGGGTTGAGGAGATGCCCCCGCAAAGGTACCAGAAAGAGATTGATACCCAGTGGGAACAGAAGGACCGCCATGTAAGAAAGATTCAGGACTTTGAGTAAACACGGACGACGGACCAGCCATATTGACAGGAGTATGAATACCTCCAGGTGGAAAAGGAGTACGAGGTGTAGAAAAACCTAGCCCAAAGTTGTCTAAATAATTGGTTAACGAAAGGTACCAAGTAGTACTTCTAGGAGGACTGTAAAAGATAGATTCACGCTCCCTTAGATCAATAGTAAGTTGATCTTCAAGATTAGAGACGCCTATTTCTTCCTCTGGAGCAAGTTCTTCAATAGCAATCAAACCAGTAGGAAGATTTTCGGTGATAATTCTTTCTATTCTCGGTGAATCAGGAACACTAGAAGTCGGAGTAACAGATTCAGATATTTCTGGTTCTTCGCCTGTATCACTGGCAGACGAAAAACTACCAACAAGCTCAGAAACTGTAACAGCTTCAGGATTATAACCTGTCTCTAAACTTTGGTAATCTGGATGGACTACCAAGGAAGATTCCCCTTCTTCAGGTGAACCTACTCTACTGCCACTAGGAGGAGTTACAAGGACCTTCAACCCTTCGTACTGACCCGGAACGTCTTCAGGAGATCCACCCCATGATCTATGGAGTTTTCTTAACAAATCTGTTCCGGTAACAATTTCAGGTGACTTGCCCCGAAGTCTACGGGACTGTCTCGGTAATTCCGCCACAGCTAAAACTTTTAACTACTACACACGAAAACAAAATAAAATTTCAAATCAAACCACCTAAAGTCTCTAAAGAACCAAACAAATTTGAATCACACGGCTAAAGAATCTAGGGTGTCAAACCAAACACAAACAGTAGCCTTCCAGACCGAAAGCGCTAGTTGGTGATGAAGCCCAACATCGCTGGATTCAGTACAGAAGTGGCGGGTGGAACAGTTACCCCGGCAACCTGCTTAATGAATAGACTGGACCAAGTTCCTCCACTTTAACCGTCTCGAGTGAAGTGAACCCCCCAGAAAATCCAAGTGAGTCTAGCCGACGTCTGCTCCAGGTACAGTGGGACCTTCCCTCCACCGTCACCTCGGTAGAATCCTAAAGATAATGGTCACTAAGGTTACCAACCGCAACAAATGCACCTGGGGGAACAGTCTAAACTCCGACAGCACGCAAGGGCAGAGTAGCAAGCTCAATCCCCTTGCCGGCTCCTTGACAATAATCCAAGGTTTACCGACAAGTGACCCTTGGCTCCTCGACAATGGTTAATCCGAGGTTTACCGTTTGTAATACGTGCATGTCTGGCGTCGTTCCCAACGAGGGGGGATTGATCCCCTCACTGGTTCGGACACGAGCTCGTGCTTCTCCTTTAAGAGGAGCTTTCCCAGAGTACAAGTGAGACAATTGGATTTATTCTATCACAAGATAAGCTACTTGTTTGGTTTTGTTGTCTTGGAGAGTTAATTACTCACCTACTCCAAGACACTAGCCTGATCTAAATTGGTGTTTCAGAGCCCTAGTAAATAAAAGTTACTACGTCGATTTTACTTTAAGCGTTAATTTTATGGTTTTTCTTAAAGACAGAAGGTAGCGGAAGTGAAACCAATGGTGTGTAGACTCGACCCAAACCACTACAAATATGCACCTAAGATGATTTACGCTACTTTTCCTTTTTTTCAATGAAATTCTTAACTAAGAGAGTTGAGAGAATGCAAATTTTAAAGAAAACCACTTTCTTAGAAAAGACAATCAAAGAAACAATTCTCTTTATCTTTTCAAGCATACAAACATGACCACCCTTTACGTGCATGAAAAACTCTTTTTCTTTCAAAACTTTTCAAAGCTACTTGAAACAAAACTTTTCAAAGGAGATGTTTTTGTATTTTCTCTTTTTAATTAAGCATATAAACCTATCTTAACAAAAAACAATCTCAAAAGCTATAAAATCTATGAAAACTTGACTCACAAGCAAATCAAAAAGGAAATTACTCTAAGCAAACCTAACAAGGCAAAAGCTCACAAAGATGATTCTAGGTTGTTTTACTTGACCAAAATCAAATCAAGGACCAGCTAATGCAGAATCAAAAGACTAGTCAAAACAAAAATCAAATCTTTTTGTTCTTTTTGTAAAATAGAATTCAAGACTCAATCAATAAGCACTTCAAAATTTGCCCAAAGAGACAACTCAATGGTAAGTTGCTCTCACAGGTAGACTTTATGACAGGTCTGACTTCTTAGAATGCTGACAAAACCAGAGAGATCTAAGGCTTGACAACTTCTACCGCCAAAGTCACTACAAGACCTACTCAAAAATCAAACCCTAGGGCTTACACTTCGATGAAATCCACTAAAACACTCAATGCTATCGAAACAAGTTCAGGTGAAGATCTTTGGCAAGGGACTAATGAATCTGGGCAGTAAAAACTAAGAAAAAACAAGATCTAAGAGCAAAAATGCAAAAAATGGAATTTTCTCAAATTTTAGCAGGGGACGCAGGCGACCCGTTAGAACAGGTGCGGGCCCGCTCTGTGCACACAGCAAAAGTGCGTCCAGGGACGCACTGTGCAGCACTCAGAGGGTGCGTCCTACTGAAAAACTCAAGAAAAACCAAAATGAATCTAATCCTAAGCTAACCCACCCACAGACAAAGTCACAGAGCCAAAACCAAAAAAATAAATCAATTTTCTCAGAGCAAAGTTCACACAAAGGAAAAGACTTTTCACATCAATGGAATCCCCAGTATGGTCGCCAATTTGTCACACGGAATCAGTCAATAGTGCGGACACAACCGACCTTCCTAGAAGTCTAAGACATTCTAATGACAAACAAAACAAACTAGAGCTATCCTTCTCTAAACATGCATTATGATATGAGAAATCAAGTGTTTTGTTCTTACCTTTGTCCAAACGCTGTTGTAGAAGTCCAAGCTTTGTTGATATGGATGAGCTCCTCCTTTTCTCCAAAACCTGTAGTCACCAACAGTCAAACCATTAAATAGCACCTGATTATAACATAAAACAAAGCATATTCAACATATAGACCAAGGAGTACATGAAATAACTCATAAACAACAAGTTATTGAGAAGAATGGACTAATTTGCATTAAAGGTAATCAAAAGGAACCATTACAACCTGAGCCTTGGTGTTGTGCAAGCTCCTTCCAGGGTCCACAAGAGTTCTCCTTTACTTTGACAAAGCTCACCCACTTCCAAATAGAACAAGTAAAGATGGCAATCTCTCCTCACAAGCTTCTAAATGGGAGTCCTAATTCCTGCAGCATTTACCCTTAGAAATGTATAGCTTTCAACCTCTCCTCCTTCTGGCCCAATGCCTGTACTTATAGTGTTCAAGAGGAAGTTAATCAGGTCCACCATCAATGGGATAATCCCCTCTTTGGATGGGATAGCTCCCCTATTGATGGGATAAGTTCCTCTTTGGTAGGAGTGCATGAACCATCTGGAGGCGCTCAATACACGTCGAACAACCTTCTAGAATGCTCTAGAAATGGCCACAAGTGACTTTTTAAAGATGAAACTTGCGCATTTTAACCTTTTCAGGGGGACGCACCTGCCCCTTTACATACAGAGCGTCCAAAGACGCAGTTTTTGTGAACATTGGGTGCGTCCCCGCAGGTAAGGTTGAGAGAACCTGCGTCCCCAGAGATAAATACATTTAGAAAGACCTTCTCTCTTTTTTGGAGTTTGACATGGAAAGCAGAGGCATAAGACTTGCAATAAGAGGGTAGCATGACTGTTGATAGAGCCATCCTAACTGTAAATAGTCATGGTGACATTTTTTAGTGTAACACCTGGCTGTACTATTTCAGGTCCCTTAACTTCATCTACTATGTCATGATCTTGCTTATCTACTTTTCTGTCTTCAAAAATCTCCACTACTTCCCTAGGGGCTGCCTCTTCTTGGTTCTGTTTGACTCTAGGCCTTGTCCTGGGTATCATCACAAATTCATCCTGCATTGTGTCTTCAATCTTGAGTTTGATCCTGGCAAGTTGAGATAATGCCAATTTCACCTTTGTTTCTTCAACTGCTTCCTTATCCTTCATACTTGCACCTTAGCCTTCTTTCTCAGTATACCTATAAGCCCTTTGTTTGGTTTATCATCTTCCTTCTCTACTATTTTCATCTCCATAGCTGAGTGTATATTTTCCTTTTTTGGGGTTTCTTGCTTGGGATCTTCCTCACCTATATTTATTGATGGAGAACCAGTTTGTGGCAACAAATCAACACTAGAAAGGAAATCATACCAATATATTTTATTCCTCTCAACTGCATGCTTAACTAAAATATTGATTAAAGAAAAATGAAAAAGATTGGAATCATGACCATCCTTCTGAATTTTCATTTTAGTTTCCATTCTCTCTAAACTCTTGAGCAAAAAGTAAGGAAGATTCATTGGATTTTTCTTTGTGAAATGCCATAATAGTCTCAGATGGTATTGATATATCCTACTAAACGTGCCCTCATAGGTGAAGTATCTTTGAATAAATTTCAAGAGGTCGACATACTATTCCTGAAGATAAACACTAGGGAAAGTAGAGGCAAACTTGTCCAGAAACTCTGGCTTCACAAACTATTTATAGGCTAAGATGTCTAATTCATCCCCTTTAAACCACTTCTCCACTGCTATAGGGAGGTTAGTTGCATCGGCAATAAATTTCTCAGTGATAACAAACTCCACGTCCCATAATTTTACTTTGCCATCGTGGAAATTTGGAGCAAACAAACTGGAAAGTCTTGTGTTGTGACCTATCTTCTTGAATTTTTGACAAAAAGGAATGCAACCTGCATTTTCAAAGGCCACTCTAATGGCAGGTGATGATTTTAGCAAGCATAAGGTACTGGGTTTAGTACGCACAAGTTTTCCACCCATTTTACTGGTAACACGGGCCATCTTGTTTTAATACTTGGCAAAATAAATTTGACTTTGAAAATGGGCTACATGTACAACTCAATGAAACAAATCTGATAAAGGTGACAACACAATTCTGGTTCAACAACTGTGACAATGAGGCGGTGACAGAGAGGTTTGCTGGGGTCAAATGTAAGAAGGAAAATTAGAAATCATAAAACAACTGACTTAGACCCTTCAACAATCAACTATTGACATAATTTCATATCTATGGTATGCGACAATAAATATAAAAGTGAAAGCTTATTATTGGGTAAAACATAGTGCGTGCAACATATTTCTTAGTAGTAAAAATTCAAGGTTTGACATCACTAATCAGGATATGAAACGATGAGAAATTAAGACAGGTCATCGAATTCCTACCTATCCAATCCTTGAAGGTGAAACCATGTGTTGATAGCTGGCCTGTGAAACAATTTAATACCTTGACCCTCTCTGCATAGAAAAAAGCAGCACCCTGTGTGAATTCCTCTGTGACCTTGGCTTTAAAATACAACCAGTTTACCCATTCCCTGCATGAAGAATGAGCCCATTCATCTGTGATAATTCATGAAGAAAATTGGTGGCTTTCTGCAATGATTCAAAATATTTTGCTGATGTGATCGAATTTGACATTTAACTCCCGTTGCAATTGAAAATCACATGGAATGCGACCACTAATTTGAGTTCGGGATGATGGAAAAAGCTTCGGAAATGATGGGATTATGATCACAATTTGTATGAAGTGGAAATGGACATAAGCCAATCATGATATGCGATGGTGCTTAGGCAAGGAGTATTTAGGCCTAGGGACTTGTAGTTAGAATAAAATGGGGGTGAGGGTCTAGGCCTAAAATAGGGAATAGGGATAGTGAAAATGTTTTTTAATAGGGGAAAATTAATGTAATGAGGGAAATAAGGGGATAGGAAAAGGAGAAAATATGATGTCTAACAAGGGAATAGATTGGAACATTTATGAATTGATTTCTTGAGATCTATCCTTCAACTGTAGAGACCTTGACCATGTAACCATCCTATCAATACCTAATACCTAGACTCAGTAATTTATTGCAATAGCTTTCCATACAAATACACCCCTTCCCATGGCATAATTTAATGATCAGAGTAGTGACCCAACTCATGATGACTCTTCAGGTGGTGACATGTCAAATTACAATAGTGAAAACATTATGAATTTGAACTCCTTTAAGACAACAAAAAATTATTCCCGAATACCTTCGAATAACAAATTAACCCACTCTAACACCAAGGGAATTACCTCTTCCAATTCCCATGTATATGCTAGATTCAAATATCAACATATCCATTAGACTAGTTGTAGTTAGAGATAGAAAGGAAAGCTAGATGGCGAGTAGGCCCAATCCCACAACGATGACTTTTTCCGGTTTCACAAATTTTTTCATCCAATTGCATTCATTTTACAATATATTTGGTTGGTCACAATTGTTGCATAGTTACACTATGAGCAATGCCACACTCCCTTGAACAATCTTGATTCTCCCTTCTTCGGGATTAGCGTAGCTCTCTCTCCTTAGCATTTGTTGGTTGGGTTTATTTATTCCTCTCAATTTTTATATTGTCTTCCTCATCTGTTCAACATTCATTTGCTTCCCCTCTAGGACTCTCACTCTCTTTCCCAACTTTCTATTCTTGTCGATACCACCCTTTACTAGATTTCACTCCCACTAGTTTTTTTCTCACCTCTCTAGGCCATGGTTGATCTTGAGTATTAGTTCCATTGTTTGACGTGGCCTTGTATAGACACACCTCACCTCTCCTTCTTCCTCACTTGTCCTATTTTTAACATCCTTCCTTCTGTCCCTTGGCTTGGTTACCTCCCTTGCAACGCTGACTTGTCTCATCAGTATGTCTGAGTAAGGCGTGTCTCTGCTTATTACCAGGACCAGGCCAACTAAGGAAGCGTAATAACCCACGATAGATTTTAAAGCTATTACTTGGTTTTGAGATCTGAATCGGGCCCTGTCAAGGAGGAATTAACACGAGTATATAGGGAAGGTACCTCCCAAAGGGACTTTCTCTCGAACACTGAGGTACTAGCTAAGTTGGGATACTGGGTGCTCGACATATCAATACATGCATACAATGGACCTATAATGACACAAGAAATTTCTCACGGGATTAATTATTTTGAATTGACATGAGGAATGAGAGGATATCCTCCTCTTAATGAGCATATGCATCTACATATGACAGACTTGGATAATTGATTGGAGCAAATCATGAAACACCTCGACATTCGCCCCCACCACTAGCCATTCCTCGAGAAGGAAATATGAGCCAATATAGGTCACAACAACAAACTCAAATCCTACTTTCTAGCTTTCTATTTATGTTATGTCTCTAATTTTTTAGTCTTTTGGTAGTTTTATTTGGTTTCATGGCCGAAAAGGCCAAACATCAATGCATGCATGTCATATTTTGAACTTTTTGAAAACTTTTTGTCTTCAATCTCTCTTAAAAGAATCCACTTTTGGATATCACCCAACCCTCCTAATGACTGACCAGTCTAAAAAATATTACCTCATTATGTAATCTCATATTTTGAGGAAATACAAATTTACTCCCCCCCCCCAAAAAAAAAAATAACATTTTCATTTCAAAGGTTAATATTCGTCTTTACTATAGTAATAACATTAAATTAAGAATTAAATGAGATTTTTAATTATAAAATTAAATATGATGTTCACTTGTAACTCAACCATAACAAATAAATAATTTTAAGTAATTTCTCAAAGTTAAATTCACATTTATAATATTAATTTGATTATACATATATAGGAGAATATTGTTGTTAATTGGGGTTATCTTGGATGGTTGGTCAGAATGGTTGTTATCTTCCCTATCTAGGTTCAAATCCCTACTACTGATATGATGAGCTATAATTCCTTGATATATATTTTTGTAATGGTCGTGTGCCTACGACTATTTTTGTATTGGCTTTGAGCCTTTTGAACTCTTGAGTATAGTTGGAGGTTGGCTTGGTACCAACAACCTCACTCTAGCCCTCGGGTTGAGAGGGAGGTTGATTTCTTTCCTTAGACAAAAAAATATATTGTAATTATGCTAAGTCTATAGATTTTTACTTTAGATTCAACAACTTATGTGATATGCTAAAACACAAGACAAGAATCTACTCTACTCTTGAGCGGAAACCAAAATTGATCAACGAAAACAATAAGCAAAAAATGAAGAATATCAATCGCACATAACACAATATTTCTCTGGGGAAAGCAACTACTAAAACCTTGACTATCTATATTGCATTAACCAGAAGCTCTGAGAAGAAAATACAATGCTTGTTCAACCTGAACAATTCCTGCACTAGTAAAATCTATCTCTCTGCTTCCTAGGTTGAATCTGGCCAACACTTAGCCATTTTGCTAGCCTTCCAAGCCCCTACTTCCTTGCGCAATTCCTGAGATAATTATCTTCTATTTAATGTGGAAATTCCCTCTCCATAACTGCACAATCCAAACATAGGCCCCCAACTGATTGCATGCACCATCTGTAAAATTCGGAAAATTATACAACTGATAGTACACTATCCTCGAACTCTAATCTCAACTAGGTCTTCCTCTGAAACGACATGCATGAGGTATTTATGAGTGAATCTTCAGTTATCTGATTAATCACTACATGTGAATTAACTCCAATTTAATTCACTTGACCACTCACTAGTTCCTACAACAGTTAGAAGTAGTTTAACTGAATTTAACTCAGTTAAACTGAATTAAATAATTACAACTCAATAAGAACTCAACCTGGGCCCCTAAAATTTAGGGATCACTCTACATGACTCCAGATAGATTTCCAACTCGAATTTCCTAAGTCAATTTAACTTAATTAACTATTAAAAGTTGCTACGAGAATAGAATTTCGATTTAACTCAAGGACAAATTAAATTGGAATTTCTAGATGCTATTTTTAACATTTCTTGTTGCAAATTTCAACACTCCCTCTTAACAAGAAAGGAATTCAACTCTATCTCGATCTGTTACCTTTGGAATGCATGCAACACTTCTCTCTAGTGTTGTTGCTACTACAACTTCTAAAACAAAAAAAACATCCAAATTGAATCAGTATGATGCATCTGTCACCGAAGTCTCTAACTTCTATTAGATCTACCTTTGTCGACTGAAAACTCTCTGCTTTTGCTGACTCTTCCTATGTGCTATCTGCACTGTTGTTAAATTTTCTTTGCACTCTCCAGTATCTGGCTGCTGTTAGCCTCTGCCTTTGTCACTCTGATATCTGACTGCATCAATCGCCACTGATCCATCCTACTACTATGTACTGTGAGCTCCCGTAGCAAGGTAATGATCCATGAGACAAAACCTCTTAATGGACCCTACCCAAATTTATGAACTCTTGGGACTAATACTTCACATCGCCCCACCTCTTACCTGGAGGTATGGCTACATCTACTCCCTCTACCCACTTCGATCAAAATTTCCCCCAACCAGAGGTATTTTCTTGAGTGGATGCGTCCACTCGGTCTCCTCTATGCTTCTCCAATTGTGTCTGCTCCACAACTTTTTGAGATTGCTTCTTCTTTGCTTGAGTGGATCTATCCACTTGGTCTCCTTTTTGCTTCTCTAATTGTGGCTGCTCCACAACTTTCTGAGGTTGCTTTTGGGGCAGCATGTTGAGAGGTAATTCATGCTCCCTCTCAACCACCAAGTCTCTAACCTTTGCCTTTCTCCTCAAGGCTTTGCATGCAACTTTGACCTCAAGAGTATACACCTTCTTGGCTCGCACACTGATCTGTTTCACCTATCTCGTGGTGATGTGCCTAAGAAAAACCCGTCCTTTACTAAAAATCACATCATAGCCACAGTATTCCAATACCATGACAAAAACAAGATTATTATTTAGTCCTGGAACATACATCACATCCGTGATTATGAGAGGGGATCCAAACTCCCTCTAAAAGGTAACTGTACCAATCCTAGTAGCGCTATACATCCCATCATCTCCAAACTTTATGTTCTGCTTGAGGTCTTTCTCCTCAAAGTCAATGAAGAGATATCTATTCCCCATCATATGAAACGAGGCATCATTGTCGAGATACCACATGCTTCCAATTACAGTGTTGGCCATGCATGCAATGAGAGTGTAATCAAGTTTGAATTATGAATCTAGAGCTTCACCTACCATTGTAACTACAGGCTCCTTCTTGCTTGCTTTCTTTTGTGGGCAATTTGTCGCATAGTGCCCATACTCGTGACAATGAAAACACTTGACTTTCGACAAGTCCTTCTTCTTGCCACCTGCCTCACCTTGGGACTTATTTCCCTTGGATTTCTTTTATTTTCTCACTAATGCAAAGTCCTCTTCCACTTCTTTGGAAGAGGTCCCATCTCTGGTGTTCCGCCGAATCTCTTCCTGTACCAAATCTGACCACAGTTATTCCCAATATGGTAGCTTCTCCCTCCCATTAACAGAGTTCTGGTAACTATGCAAACTCTTGGGAAGTCCTAGAAGATCTAGGCTCATCATATCATGTTTGGCAACAGTAATCCCTACACTTCCAAGCTCATCCTGAAAATGGGTGAACTTGGTCAAGTAATTTGAAATTGAGTCGCACTTCTCCATCTCGATCTTTCTAAGTTTGTCCTTCAGTGCCAACTTCCTATGGCCACTACTATTTTGAAAAAAGTCCGTCTATGCCTTCCACATTGCATATGGAGTATCCTTACCATGGAGGCTCGAGACAATGTGATCTCGAACTCCTTCTAGGATAATCCTTCTCTCTTTTGCCACACACTTTCTCTATTCCCCCAGATCGTTAGCATCCGATGCTGGAGGCTTAGGAATGTCATGACCTAAGAATTCCTTAAGGCCATTATCTTTCAGCATTGCCTCCATCCTTTCCTTCCAAGCTATGTAATTAGAGCTGCCCTCCAAGGCATACTCAAGTCTCAGGTTGTAGAATGACATATTGTTGACTCTGAAGTATGAAATTTCAAATTCGATTTTCACCAGCACAAGAAATTCAAATTCTCCTCTTCTATACTGTCTTCAAATCTGATACCATGTAGTTTTTTACTTTAGATTCAACAACTTATGTGATATGCTAAAACACAAGACAAGAATCTACTCTACTCTTTAGCGGAAACCAAAATTGATCGATGAAAAAAATAAGCAGAAAAGGAAGAATATCAATAGCACATAACACAATATTTCTCTGGGGAGAGAAAGTGATAAAAACCCCAACTATCTATATTGCATTAACTGGAAGATTTGAGAAGAAAATACAATGCTTTTTCAACTTGAACAATTCTTGCACTCGTACAACCTATCTCTCTGCTTCCTAGGCTGACTCTGGCTAAAACTTAGCCAATTTACTGGCCTTCCAAGCCCCTACTTCCTTGTGAAATTCCTGAGAGAATTAGCCTCTATTTAATGTGGCAATTCCCTTTCAATAACTGTACAATCCAAACATAGGCTCTCAACCGATTCTATGCACCATATGTAAAATTCAGAAAATTACACAACTAATAGTACACTGTCCTTGAATTCTAATCTCAATTGGGTCTTCCTCTGAACTGAAATGCATGATTTATTTATGAGTGAATCTTCTGATTGATCACTGCATGTGAATTACATCCAATTTAATTCTCTTGACCACTCACTAGTTCCTCCAACAGTTAGAACTAGTTTAACTGAATTTAACTCAGTTAAACTGAATTAAATAATTACAACTCAATAAGAATTGAACTCGGGCCCCTAAAATTTAGGGATCACTCTACATGACTCTAAATTGACTTCCAACTCTAATTTCCTAAGTCAATTAAGTCAATTTAACTTAATTAAGTATTACAAGTTGCTATGAGAATAGAATTTCGATTTAATTCAAGCAAAAAATAAATTGGAATTTCTAGATGCTATTTTTAACATTTGTTATTGCAAATTCAACAAAGTCTAGGTTGGGACCAACTCACTGATTGGATGGAATTGTGATCTACCCATAGTGGTATGCTATCACTAGGATTGTACCAAGCTCAGTGGATCTTGGATGCCCCTTGGGATAGTTTAATTCCCCCAAAGTGGCTTCCATCCTCAATCCCTCATGGGTTAATAATTCTCTATTTTTAAGGTCATGACGAATCTAGACACCAAATTTGTGTATGAGACCCCCTTGTTTGTGGGACAAGGGACCTACCTTTGCGCAACAATTTGACTTCTAGAGTATACAAAGGGGTACATAATCTACCTCTCTCTAGATTTGGACCTATGACCTTTTAGGCGGAAACACATGCTCTTAACCATTAAGTCGAATAAGAGAGAACACACACGCATAATTATATACATAAAAAAAATTAAAGGCAAAACTAAAGGTTATAGGGGAATGCAATTTGTCCCAAAATAATATTTGCATTTTTAAATTCTCTCATCCCATGGCATAAAGAGAAAATCTATACCACATCAACAAAACTTTTCTCATTGTTGAAATTCTAAATATCCTTAGACATTGATTTTATTTAGTTATGAAGAGTATAACTTCTACCAGGTGTTTGCAAGTGACATTGATTTTATTTAGTTATGAACAGTCACTTGCAACCACTTGGTAGAAAGTTATATTATAACAAAATTTTGGAATATGAGAAATTATAAGAAGTCTAAGTATAATGTATATTTCCAATGATGCCAGAGGTTTTGTACGAGCTACAACAATTAGTTGGGATCATAAAACTATAAACTTGGTAAATTCAAAAAGTAGTTTATATTGGTTGTCAGTTCCTTTTCATGAACACGAGAGAAACCTTGCGAGGAAAATCACAAACAAGTATTGCTATTATGGGACTTTCTCTTGAATGTACTAGGTAGTTCTAGCCCAAGGGTATATTACAATTTGCACAAAATTTTCTAAGAAGTCCATAACCTTTGAGAATATAGTACAATTATTCCCTCAAAATTTTCATTTAGGGCAAAAGAGTTGGGCCAATACTTGTTCTAATGCCTTGGATGAATCCAAATTTCATATACATCCCCTCTTGGTAATTGACTTGATTTGGTCAATCTTGATCATAGTTGATATGATCAAGTGTGAATGCCTCAATCTTATCTTATATTGTGGACCTTTCTTCATATAAAAACTCTATAATGTTGATTTTCTAGTGCTAATAAGACAACACAATTTTCTGCAACTAATAATTATTTCCAATGATATATAATATTATTTTAGCACATCTTAGAATATCATTAAGAAATTACACTTAGAAAATTCAACTGTAAATGTAATAGAAATAATAAAGATCATATTAGAATATACATGCATAGTAGACACTAAATTTGTTCCCTCGAAAAATCAAAATCGAGAGAAAACCCAACAATATTTTCTAGGAGAAATTGTTCAATTTAGCAAAAGTACAATATGATATTCTCAAGCCAAACTTGGTCAACCAAGACAAAGACTTTAACACTGGTTAAACTTGATCAAACTGACCGAAATTTGGCCTTTTACAACGACTTATAAGTTTAGTCAAACTACCTAGAAATGCTCAGTCAAACTGCCCAAAAAAATATTGGTCAAATTACAATTAAGACAAAGAAGTCAACTTAGGTCAAGCTGGTCAAATAGATTTCAGAAAATCTTGGCCAAATTTCGATCAAAATTCAGCATCCTCCCTCTTTATCTTGCATGTGTGAATAGTAGAATAGTAGATATGTTGATGATCCTAATTTTCTAGATGTTGGAGGTCAAATTTGTATTTATAGTGGTCAAAAGAGGTGGGTTTTGACCAAGGGTCACACCCATTCACATGGTGGGGCCAACTTGACCATTTTAAAAATTAAATTAAATTTCATTTCATAGCTGACTTGTGTAGCTAGGGAATACTGTAACATCCCCTCCTCCCAGGTCCACCCAAGCAACCGGCCAGCCAGGGTAAACATGCAACGAGAGAGGCTAATATAAGGGATTCAACTTCCTTGGTGACCTTAAGGAAATGGAACCGCAGAACATATCAAACAAACCCATCCACATCAACAAAAACACCCTTATGAGATGTGTCATCCACTCAGACATCCCGTCCCTGAGTCCCACTGATGATTTAAGCCTTTTAACCCCTGGTGGCTCTCATGTTATAGGCAAGACAAACGACCAAAAGCCAAAGTCGCTCTCGCAGGCCTGTGTGCCAGCATCCCTAGACTTTTTATAGTAGACCCGTGCTAGCATCCCTGAGATTTGAGCCACTTTTATAGCCTAGAATCCCGACCTCTGCCCAGAGCTTGTTATAACCTTCAGAATCCATCAAAGACATGATGAAAATATAAAAAAATCAAAAGTCAACCTCTGGAATAGGCCTGAGCATCCCCAACCGGGATTGACATTCTTTCAAACACTTGGCATCAATGCAACCTATAGGCCTAGGATGCAATACAGAGCATAAATGACTGAAAGAACTTATGAAACATAACCAGAAGGATCACCTCCTTCTCCATTGAACTATTATATCATCAATTAGGTTTTTCATCCATCCATTGAACAATTACAAGTAATTACATGAAATAACCATGACATGAACCAGCCATTTAACCATGATTATAGCCAACATAAAACCAAATAAATATCAGAGATATGACAACCATTAAATCCACATATAAATCACTGCAAAAGTAAAGGAACTTAGCTTTCATTAGTCATAGGAAAATCTTACCAAGTTCGGGACTTCCACGTACCACCCAACCATAGACATGGCTGAATTAAATCTCTCTTTCAACCAGTCACTCTCGTGCCATATTCCAAGCATGAATGTGGCATCTCATAGAACAACCAATCCATGAACAACCAAGGGAATCTAGAGGTTAAACCACCTACACCCTCATCAGACTGTGATCACACCAAAACTGGTGCTCCGATCACAGCTGAACCAAACTTTGAATGTCACCCGGAATCCATCACCATCCTTGATGAATTTTCTGTCTCCTTATCTCTTAGGCTTTAATGAAATCCAATCCCAGATCATTAGGCCCTAAATCAAGACCAGTCTCTCAGGATTTACCACAATCCAAACCCGAATCACTAGGCCCTAAACCAAGATTTCTCCCTCAGGATTTACTGTGTATCTCGACAAAACCGGTCAAGGGATTCCTAGGCCTTTGGGAATGAAACTTGAGACCATCTCCGACTTGGATTCTGGAATCCATCTGGAAAACCAAAGCTTAAAAACCAAAATAAACATCTCAACACCATGGCCTCCAGAAAAAGGCAAGGCTAGGTTGAAAACCACTGTCATAACCTGGCAAAACCATGCCACCGACAACAAGAGAATCATACACCAACATGCAAAGCCATGCATTTCCAAACGAGCTAGGAAATCACACATGCAAAAGGTTACATGCAAGTATTCCCACTAAAGCTGCTTGATCTTGCTCTTCCTTCCTTGATTCTTGCTTTCCTTCCTTTCCCTTTGCTTTCTTTTCCTTTCTTGATCCAAAACTAGAGTGCTCCAAGAAAACTCTAACTGACCAAGAGTGTGAGAGAGAGAGAGAATAATGAGAGAGCTCCAAACTTGAATTGACGAAGCCTAACACTGACTAAGAACCTGCCAACTGATCATTAGAATCCTTTTTATCAATGAGGCCTCTATTTTCTTCATTTTCCATTATTTTCCTTCAATTTCCTCCTCACATGCAAACTGTGACCTTTTACCTTCCTTTTCTCCTATTTTCCTTTATTTTCATAAGTAAATGTGCCAAAAAAGCCTTTTTTCCTTTTAGTGCCTTTGCCTTAGCCTTTGCCATAAACGCACATCCAGTGATGCCCACTAGGATATCTTTGCCCAACATTCAACTTGGAATACATGTCCCCTACTCATGGTCTTATTTTTGCCTTTATTAACTTTTATTACATGAACTTTTCACCAGGGCTGTTACAGAACCCCCCCTCTTGGGAAACACTGTCCTCGGTGTTAAACCACATCAAGACCTTAGAAAGACCACTGAAAATAAAAGATACTACCCATGGAGCTTTATAACTTAGCATGCAGTATTTACAATGAAAGACCTGCTCAAAAGAAAAAACATCATGACAACATACCGTATACTAGAGCTTTATAATACAACTCATTATGATATTTACAATAAGCACATATACACATATGCACATTTGCTAAACCAGCAAATAAAAGGATACAATGCGCATATCAATCAACAAGGGAATCCAGAGGATCAAACCTCCACCCTCAAAAGTAGTACCAAGATTCCCCTCCTTCCCAGGAAGTCCAGAATCCACTGTTACAGTCAAAGCTGCATCCAATATCCAGTGCTACAATCCTACACCACTTGTCCCCTCAGTGAACAGTTACTGACTCATTGTTCTAGCTTCCATTTTCCAATGCTAATGACCAAAACGAATACATCCACGACCTTCCCTTCTCTGCTACATGGTCCCTCGGGAAATCGGTCACCCCCTTTCGTGCAGTCACTCACCTTCCAAGTTCCCCAGAATCCCTTATACCAGGCGATCCATCCCTTGGCAAGGTTTCCTTGCATCGGAAGGTAAAAAAACTAAGGCATATACCTACCTCAACCATCATATTGTTCATAGCATGCTCATGGAAATCAATGGACACTATTGAGTACTAGTGTCCCACAATGGCCCTGCTCTTGAAGTACTTTACCAACATATTGCTACATGTTCCAATTTCTTTTGCTAGTACTGCCAATTCTTACAGTCGATTTTAACCACCCAACCAGGCATGTTCATGCATTCCTGTTCCAAGCACATAATTTCCATTAGATTCAAATAAATTGAAATAACCTCAAATCATACCTCATTGGTAGTTTGTCAATAAGGTACACTTGCAATCTTGTTCGCTTCCTATCACAACAAGTCAAACTAACTGTTTGATCAAAACATCATGTATAGACATATCACATATGGTTAGCTCAAAACACAACCATCATAGATCAACATTATAAATCACATGTAATCATAATAAACCAGAATCATAGATCACATGTAATCGTCATATACCATAGTCATAAATCATATGCATAATAAAGCTGAAATAAAACGCTGATACTTATTATTTCATCAATCCTTAGCTTCTACCTTTGTCCTTATTCTTTATGCACTCTGGATCAATTTCCACACTGGACAAACACCCTATGCATTCTCCTCAACCATGTGCATCACACACATACAACTACACAAGTCATACAACACCATGCAATACATGCATCTACACCATTACCATATGTACCACATGTACACAGTACCACCTATACACTGCAACTACCTACAGAACATGTGCATAACATCACATGTACATGGCACCACCCACACAACATGTACACACTACCACATGTACATTGCACCACTGTACAATGTGTACACAATACCACATGTACACAGTACCCAATACACGACATGTACGTGACACCATATGTACACAAAGCCACATGCATGACATGTACACAACACCACCTACACACAACACCACTTGTACAACATATACACAACACCACATGCACACACCACTACTTGTACAATCATGCACACAACACCATATGTACATTGCGCCACATGTACAACATGCACGCAACATCACTTGTACATAGCACTACATATCCAACATGTACATAGCATCATCTCTACACAACACCACATATCCAACATCTACATGGCACCATCTATACCTAGCACTGCATATGCAATATCCACAGAAAAATACATGCACATAACATAACATATGCAACATTTTCACAATAATAGTACCACACATCCAAAACCACACTGTCTTCACCAAGAAACCTTGCTTTCCAGTGTCTTATCCAGGCTTGTCCCAGCGTGTCGCAGACCACACTGATTTCATTTAGTTGTTGTATCCCTCGGTATAACCTATCCATAACATAGACATAATATAATCACATAATATCAACTGATAAACACATGATACTGACCTCATTTGTTTTCAGGGCTATGTTGAGAAATGGCAACAACAAATTCTCGTTTAATTTGTCCTTGAATTAAAATAGAATTCTATTCTCATATCAACTTTTAAATAGCTAATTAAGTTTAATTAACTTAATTAGCTTATGAATTTCAAGTTGGAAGTATTTCTCAAGTCATGTATATGTTCTCCCTAAATATTAGGGGTCCATGATGAGTTTAATTATGAGTTGTAATTAGAATATAACTTAGTTTACTGAGTTAAGTTAAGTTAAATTAGTTCCAAACTGTTTGAGGAACTAATAGTGAGTTAACAGTCAGTTGGTGGACTAATGCATTAACTAGTGCTACTCTAGTTAACTAAAGATTCCCTAATCAGAAACTCATGCATGTCGATTATGAGAAAGACCCAGTTGAGACTAGAGTGTAGTGACAATGTACTATCAGTTGTATGATTTATTGAGTTGTATAGATCATGCATGAAATCAAGAACTGAACCTAGAAGGGATTACATATTTTTGGATGCACTGGTTTCCCATTAATATGGGATAATCAGCCATAGGAATTGCGCAAGGAAATAGGGGCTTGGAGAGCTAGAGAATTGGCTAAGTTTTGAACAAGAGCTTGCTTGTGATCTGAGGATTGATTATACTGAGCGTTGGGATTGTTCTTGTGAGAACAAGCATTGTATTATCATCTTGGATTTCTGATATATGCAATACAAATAGTGGGGTTTTGAAATGTGGCTTTCCCTGAATATTTATTGTGTTATGTGTACTTGATTATCTTCCTCTTGTCGATTATTGTTTTCATCGATCTATGGGCTTCCATTGGTTGAAAGTATAAGTAGATTCTTGTCTTTTTCTTTATTACATTGCATGAGCTTGTGAATCTACATGATTTTCTACATGGTATCGGAGCTGAGAACAATATACTAAAGGATATTTCAAAGTTTTGAGTTTTGGGTTACAGGTGAAATTCGAAGTTCCAATACATACTTCAGGATCGACAAATGCCATTCTACAGTTTGCAGCTTGAGTATGCCTTGAATGAAGCTCAAATTTTATAGCCTGGAGCGACAAAATGGAGGCTGTACTAGAGGATAATGGCTTGAAGGAATTCATTGATCAAGAAATTCCTAAGCCAATAGAATCGAATGCACATAATTTGGCTGAATGGATGAAGTGTGTGGCAAAGGAAAGGCAGATAATACTTGAGGGAGTTCGACACCACATTGTCTTGAGTCTCCATGGCAAGGAAAATTTGTATGCTATGTGGAAAGCATTGACAGAATTGTATCAGAACAATAGTGACCAAAGGAAGTTGGCACTGAAGGAAAAACTTCAAAAAATCAAAATGGAGAAAGGCGAGACTATTTCAAAATACTTGAACAAGTTCACTCAATGTTGTGATGAACTTGGAAGTGTTGGAATCATGGTTGCCGAAGAATACATGGTGATTCTTGCTCTTCTAGGACTCCCAAAGAGTTGGCATAGTTATCAGGACTTTATCAATGGTCAGGAGAAGCTCCCAAATTGGGAATGACTGTGGTCAGATTTTATGCAGGAGGAGATTAGGAGGAACACCAGGGGTGGATCTTCATCAAAGACTGATGATGAATAGAACTGTGCCTTAGAGATTAAGGTGAAGAAGGGGATAGGGAAAGATTCCCATTCCAAATTGGATTCTTATCATGGAGGTAAGAAGAAAGGCATGACGAATTTAATTTCTTTCATTGTGATGAGTTGGGCCATTTTGCTACAAATTATCCACTCAAGAAGTCCAAGAAGAAGTCCCTAGGAGGAGCGACAGGTGAGGCTTTGGCCTCTCAATTTGAATTGGAATTTTTCCTCATTGCATGCATGGTGTCATCAATAATGGGAACTGTATGGTACTTAGACAATGGAGCTTCATTCCACATGACTAGCGATAAAGAGTTATTCAATGACCTGGAGGAGAAAGATATCTAGATGCATATCGAGATGGGTGACGACGGGAAGTATAATGTTACTAGATTGGGAACGATTACTTTTCAGAGGGAGCATTGGGCTCCACTCACCTTGAAGAATGTTATGTATGTGATTGGGCTGAAGAAGAACTTGGTATCTATTGCCATGCTTGAGGATATAGGCTATGATGTGATCTTCTTGAAAGGAAAGGAATTCCTTTGACACATAGCCACAGGCTAGGTAAAGAAGATAGGGATTCGAGTGAAGAATCTTTATAAGTTGGAGGTAGATGAGTGTGCTTCTTTGAGCACAAAGGCAGAAAGGTTCTTGAGCCGAGACATCGACGAGTTGTGGCCCAGGTGATTATGCCACTTGCATCATGGAGCTTTGAAGATATTGCAGTAGATCTCTATCAGTCTTGCCAAAGGTACGCTTGAGCAAGTTGATACATGAAAGGGGTGTACTTTGGGAAAATACACCAAGTATTCCTTTCAAGACAGAGACAGTCAAGCAGAGGCTATTCTAGAGAGAGGCCATTCAGATGTGTGTGGACCATTCTCAATAGCATCCATGAACAAACACATGCATTATGTTATATTTGTTGATGACTATTCTCGTAAATGTTGGATATTTTTCATGAAGACAAAGAATCAAACTTTCACAAAGTTTTCTGAGTTTAAAGCATTCGTGGAGAAAGAGTCGAGAAAGAAGGTTAAAGCTCTCCAAAGTGATAACAATGGTGATTTTTGTACCTGTTTCCCATAGGTAGTCCTTGGCTGCAAAAATTATGCTAGGAAACCATCTCAACCAACCTTTAGGTTCAAGCTGGCCCTTGAACTAGAGGGGGCTCCCTTAGTGGTTACGAGGCTTTGTTTAACGCTGTTCACTTGTCACTGAACAACAACCTTTAAAGCACAATGTCTAGATTTATGATTTTAATTGGGGGTGGTTGGAGATCAATGACAATCCCTAATCATGATTAAAGCCTCCCTCACAGGGTCCCTTCTGAAAGTGTCAGCTTCCAGCTTGACAAAATGACTTAGCCTTTCAAGGATTATGATAGAAGAATATAAGGAGATTCCTAATAATTAAGGAGTCAGACAGACTACTTAACAACTAGGGAAATTTGGATGCATGTAGAAGATTTCTATAGCCCCACAAAACATATTCAGAGTATTCAAGAAGGCCAAACTGAAACCAATTCTAAGAGGAGCTATTTCGGATGGATAGTCCAATAAGCTAATCTCTTTTAATGGCTATCAGAAGGCATAAAGAAAAAAATAGTTAAAGAGGAGTTATCTTAGACAAACAGTCCAATAAGATAATCTCTTTCTAAAGGTTATGATTTTGAGGGGGATTTAAGAATAAATTGATACTCAATCTACACTTACCTAGACCTTCCTATAAATGCTTTGAAGATGTGTAGAGATAAGACATGAAACACTAGAAAGACATACTAGAAAACATAAAATTATATCAAACTGGAGCTGAAAGGTTTTCATTATAAATCCTATAATAGAAGCTATTACAAATTGAAGAGCCTTGGCATCAAAAGCCCACACATATTACTTCATTTGATGAATTATTTATACAATTTCCTCACAAAATATCTTGATAAAAATATCAAGAGCTATTACAAATATACGAAAACTATATTACAAAAATAGAACACAAATAAAGTTAACTAAAACTATTTGAAGAGTTCTTGTACTATCCTTAAGTAATTTTGTTGATAAAGAAGATAAATTTGAATTTGATTGCAACTCATATTTGATGAGGTGGCCTCCAAGTCACTAACTGTCTTGAGCTTTTTCCTCCCAAATTTATGAAAAATAGGGTCCAGTCATCCCTTCGAATAACTCAATCTGAGCTAACTGTGTGAAAACTGAGCGAGTTTTTTTATTCTAGTATCTTAGGAACAAAAACCACCTCCAGTTTCCCAATATTCATCTCTAATTATCCATAATAGTTTCTGCAAAACGGTGGCTTTAAACAGGACATTGCATAGTCGGAAAAATAGGCTAAACATGATGAGAGTGTATATCCCAACCCCTGACACTTGTGTTAAAAGTGAGATAGGATTTTTTATTTTGGAATCTTATGAACCAAAACCTCTTCCATTTTCCAGATATTCATCTTTGTTTACTCAAAATATCCTCCGTAAAAAGGTGACTAGAACAGGAAATTTCTGGAAAACATGGCTTCAAAGATGCATTTTCATCTCCCAAACCATAATAGCTGTTAGATAACTGAGAGAGGTTTTTGTACATGAGGATGTTATCAACAAAAACCACTTTCATTTTTTGAAAATTCGTTCCGAGCTGTTTTAAACTATGTTTGAATTTACTTTATTACATCATTTAATCATGTTTAAATGCATGATTAACTAAATCAACCAGCTAACGAAACTTAAATTTACATTTTCAGGGCACATTTACTCTTGCATACCCATTTATTATTTCTAAACTACTAAAACCTATTATACCAGCAAATTTAAATTATCAAAACTAATCATGTTACAACATCGACTCCAATGGGGATTGCTTCCCCCTATGGGATGTAGAGAACTAGTAGACTAGTTGCCTTTAGTGTTGGGCATGGAGTCATACCATAAAACCATCAACCACTAATTTTCCATCTTATGTAGAAATATAACTAATCCCCATGGATCAGTGTTGTCATTTGAATACTTTGCTACTACACACTACAACCTACAACTTTAAAATGCAACCATATGCTTGCACTAATTCATATACTCTTTCATACTAAAATCTGAAAATTGAAAATTTCTAGAGACTAAAAATATAAGATGATCTATCATATACTCTTCAAATCACATCACTCATAAACAATGAACATGCTGATCTACTGCATACTGAAACTCAGAATATCTATTCAATCCCCACACCTCTATCTAATTGAACTGAAAAACTTTACATTGTTAGGTGTAATCTTCTTTCCAATGTAACCAAGTGCATAGGGAATTTATTGATAAACCACGTTTCCAACAGCTAAAAATCTGAAGAATATATACAATATGAACATGAAATCCCATGGGAAACTTATACTCACAGGTGTACTTTAAAAGCTGCATCCTCTGTAGACATTTTAGATTTCTGACCATGGTTGAGAGGGAGAGACATATACTGTTGATTACAAGTATCAATGAACCTTGCATAGGAGTAAAGGAAGCTGAAATTTTGAAACAGTTGTATCGGTTACCCAATGAAATAAATGCAAACAAATACTAAATGCTTACTCCTTATTCACCAGCAAGGAATAGATATAATCTTTATCGTTCCCTGAAGAAAGATATTCTCGTTACTTCGCTCCCCGACAATGACACCAGATGTACTTATTTCTCGTAGGCAGTCCTTGGCTGCAAAAACTACATAAGGAAACCAACTCAACCATCCTTTAGGTTCAAGTTGCCCCTTGAAATAGAGGGGGATCCCTCAGTGGTTACATGGCTTTGTTTAACGTTGTTCACCTGTCACTAAACAACAACCTTTGAAGAAAAATGGCCAGATTTATAGTTTTAATTGGGGGTGATTTGCGATCGATGAAAATCCATAATCATGATTAAAGGCCTCTCTCACAGGGTTCCTTCTGAAAGTGTTAGCTTCCAGCCTAATAGAATGACTTAGCCTTTCAAGGATTATGTTAGAAGAATATAAGGAGATTCCTAATAATTGAGGAGTCAGACAGACTACATAACAAGTACAACTAGGGAAATTTGGATGCATGTAGAAGATTTCTACATCCCAACAAAACATATTCAAAGTATTCAAGAAGGCCAAACTGAAACCAATTCTAAGAGGAGCTATTTCGGATAAATAGTCCAATAAACTAATCCCTTTTAATGGCTATCATAAGGCATATAGCAAAAACCAGTCAAAGAGGAGTCATCTTGGAAAAACAATCCAATAAGCTAATCTCCTTCTAAAGGTTATGACTTTGCGGGGGATTTAAGAATAAATTGATACTCAATCTATAGTTACCCAGACCTTCCTATAAATGCTTTGAACATGTGTAGAAATAAGATATGGAACACTAGAAAGACATACTAGAAAACATAAAATTCTGTCAAACTGGAGCCGAAAGGCTTTCATAAGAAATCCTATAATAGAAGCTATTACAAATTGAAGAGCCTTGGCATCAGAAGCCCACACATATTACTTCAATTGATGAATTATTTATACAATTTCCTCACAAAATATATTGATAAAAATATCAGGAGCTATTACAAATATCTGAAAACTGTATTACAAAAATAGAACACAAATAAAAGTAACTAAAACTATTCGAAGAGTTCTTGTACTATCCTTGAGGATTTCTGTTGATAAAGAAGAGAAATTCGAATTTGACTGCAACTCATATTTGATGAGGTGGCCTCCAAGTCACTAACTATATTGAGCTTTTTCCTCCCGAATTTATGAAAAATAGGGTCCAGTCATCCCTTCGAATATCTCAATCTGAGCTAGCTGTGTGAAAAATGAGAGACAGTTTTTATTATAGTATCTTAGGAATAGAAACCTCCTCCAGTTTCCCAAGATTCACCTCTGATTATCCACACTAGTTTTTGCAAAAAGGTGGCTTTAAACAGAACATTTCACAGTCAGAAAAATAGGCTAAACATGATAAGAGTGTATCTCCCAACCCCTGACACCTGTGTGAAAAGTGAGATAGTCTTTTGTATTTTGGAATCTTATGAACCAAAACCTCTTCTAGTTTCCAAATATTCATCTTTGTTTAGTCAAAATATCCTCTGCAAAAAGGTGACTAAAACAAGAAATTTCTGGAAAACATGCCTTCAAAGATGCATTTGCATCTCCCAAACCATAATAGATATTAGAAAACTAAGAGAGGCTTTTGTACATGAGGATGTTATCAACGTAACTTCTTTCAGTTTTTGAAAATCCGTCCTGATCTGTTTTTAAACCATGTTTGAATTTACTTTATTACATCATTTAATCATGTTTAAATGCATGATTAACTAAATCAACCAGCTAATGAAACTTAAATTTACATTTTGAGGGCGCATTTACTCTTGCAGACCCATTTATTATTTCTAAACTACTAAAACCTATTATATTAGTAAATTTAAATTATCAAAACTAATCATGTTACAACATCGGCTCCAATGGGGACTGCTTCCCCCTATGGGATACTGAGAACTAGTAGACTAGTTGCCTTTAGTGTTGGGCATGGAGTCATACCATAAAAACATCAACCACTGATTTTCCATCTTATGTAGAAATATAACCAATTCGCATGGATCAGTGTTTTCATTTGAATACTCTGCTACTGCACATTGCAACCTACAACTGTAAAATGCAACCATATGCCTGCACTAATTCGAATACTCTTTTATACGAAAATCTGAAAACTAAAAATTTCTAGAGACTGAAAATATAAGCTGATCCATCATATACTCTTCAAGTCACATCACTCATAAACAATGAAAACACTGATCTACTGCATACTGAAACTCAGAATATCTATTCAATCCCCACACTTCTATCTAATTGAACTGAAAAACTTTACACTATTAAGTGTAATCTGATTTCCAATGTAACCAAGTGCATAGTGGATTTATTGATAAACCATGTTGCCAGTAGATAAAAATCTAAAGAATATATACAATATGAACATGAAATCCCTTGGGAAACTTATACTCATAGGTGTAATTTAAAAGTTGCATCCTATGTAGAAATTTTAGATTTCTGACCATGGTTGAGAGGGAGATACATATACTGCTGATTACAAGTATCAATGAACCTTGCATAGCAGTAATGCAGCTGAAATTTCGAAACAGTGGGATCAGTTATCAAGTGGAATCGCCATATGACAAAGTGGAGTCACCAGGCGAAATAAATGAAACCAATATTAAATGCCTACTCCTTGTTCACCAGCAAGGAATAGATCTAATCTTTATTGTTCCGTGGAGAAAGATATTATTCTTACTTTGCTACCCGACAATGGCACCAGATGTTGTACCTATTTCTTGTAGGCATTCCTTGGCTGCAAAAACTGTGATAGGAAACCAACTCAACCAGCCTTTAGGTTCAAGTTGGCCCTTGAACCAGAGGGGGTTCCCTCAGTGGTTACGAGGCTTTGTTTAACGTTGTTCACCTGTCAATGAACAATAGCCTTTGTAGCATAATGGCCAAATTTATGGTTTTGATCGGGGGCGGTTGGCGATCAATGGCAATCCCTAATCATGATTAAAGGCCTCTCTCATAGGGTCCCTTCTGAAAGTGTTAGCTTCCAGCCTGACAGAATGACTTAGCCTTTCAAGGATTATGATAGAAGAATATATGGAGATTCCTAATAACTGAGGAGTGAGACAGACTACTTAACAACTAGGGAAATTTGGATGCATGTAGAAGATTTCTATAGCCCAAAAAACATATTCAGAGTATTCAAGAAGGCCAAATTGAAGCCAATTCTAAGAGGAGCTATTTCAGGCAGATAGTCCAATAAGCTAATCTATTTTAATGGCTATCAGAAGGCATAAAGCAAAAACCAGTCAAAGAGGATTTATTTTGGACAAACAATCCAATAAGTTAATCTCTTTCTAAAGGTTATGATTTTGCTAGGGATTCAAGAATAAATTGATACTCAATCTACACTTACCCAGACCTTCCTATAAATGCTTTGAACATGCGTAGAAATAAGATATGAAACACTAGAACACAAAACTATGTCAAATTGGAGTTGAAAGGCTCAAATTAGAAATCCTATAATAGAAGCTATTACAAATTGAAGAGCCTTGGCATCAAAATCCCACACATATTACTTCAATTTATGAAGTATTTGTACAATTTCCTCACAAAATATCTTGATAAAAATAAAAATAGCTATTACAAATATCTGAAAACTGTATTAGGAAAATAGAAAAAAAAATAAAGGTAAGTAAAACTATTTGAAGAGTTCTTGTACTGTCCTTGAGGATTTCTGTTGATAAAGAAGAGAAATTCGAATTTGATTGCAACTCATATTTGATGAGGCGGCCTCCAAGTCACTAATTGTCTTTAGCTTTTTCCTCCCGAATTTATGAAAAATAGGGTCCAATCACCCCTTCGAATATCTCAATCCGCGCTAGCTGGATGAAAACTGAGAGAGGGTTTTGTATTATAGTATATTAGGAACAAAAACCTCCTCCAATTTCCCAAGATTCACCTATTATTATCCACACTAGTTTTTGCAAAAAGGTGGCTTTAAACAGGACATTACACAGTCAGAAAAATAGGCTAAACATGATGAGAGTGTATCTCCCAACCCGTGACACCTATGTGAAAAGTGAGATAGTATTTTGTATTTTGGAATCTTATGAACCAAAAACTCTTCTAGGTTCCAAATATTCATCTTTGTTTAGTCAAAATATCCTTTGCAAAAAGGTGACTAAAATAAGAAATTTATGGAAAACATGCCTTCAAAGATGCATTTTCATCTCCCAAACCATAGTAGATGTTAGAGAACTGAGAGAGGCTTTTGTACATGAGGATGTTATCAACAAAAACCTCTTTCAGTTTTTGAAAATATGTTCTGATCTATTTTTAAACGATGTTTGAATTTACTTTATTACATCATTTAATCATGTTTAAAAGCATGATTAACTAAATCAACCAACTAGTGAAACTTAAATTTACATTTTAAAGGCGCATTTACTCTTGTAAACCCATTTATTATTTCTAAACTATTAAAACCTATTATATCAACAAATTTAAATTATCAAAACTAATCATGTTACAACATCAGATCCAATGGAGACTGCTTCCCCCTCTTGGATGCAGAGAACTAGTAGACCAGTCGCCTTTAGTGTTGGGCATGGAGTCATACCATAAAACCATCAACCAATGATTTTCCATCTTATTAGAAATATAACCAATCCCCATGGATCGATGTTGTCATTTGAATACTCTGATACTGCACACTATAACCTACAACCGTAAAATGCAACCATATGCCTGCACTAGTTCAGATACTCTTTCATACTGAAATCTGAAAACTGAAAATATCTAAAGACTGAAAATATAAGCTGATCCATCATATACTGTTCAAATCACATCACTCATAAACAATGAACACGGTGATCTACTGCATACTGAAACTCAGAATCTCTATTCAATCCCCACACCTCTATCTAATTGAACTGAAAAACTTTACATTGCTAGGTGTAATCTGCTTTCCAATGTAACCAAGTGCAAAGTGGATTTATTGATAAACCACGTTGCTAGTAGCTAAAAATATGAAGAATATATACAATATGAACATGGTGTACTTTAAAAGCTGCATCCTCTGTAGACATTTTAGATTTCTGACCATGGATGAGAGGGAGAGACTTATACTGCTGATTACATGTATCAATGAACCTTGCATAGCAATAAAGGTAGCTGAAATTTTGAAACAGTGAGATCAGTTACCCAGTGGAATCGCCATATGACAAAGTGGAGTCGCCAGGTGAAATAAATGCAACCAATACTAAATGCCTACTCCTTGTTTACCAGCAAGGAATATATCTAATATTTATTGTTCCCCGGAGAAAGATATTCTCGTTACTTTTCTTCCTGACAATAGCACCAAATGTTGTATCTGTTTCTTGTAGGCAGTCCTTGGATGCAAAAGCTACGCCAGGAAACCAACTCAACCAGCCTTTAGGTTCAAGCTGGCCCTTGAACCAGAGGGGGATCCCTTAGTGGTTACGAGGCTTTGTTTAACACTGTTCACCTGTCACTGAACAACAGCCTTTGAAGCACAATGGCCAGATTAATGGTTTTAATTGGGGGTGGTTGGCGATCAACGACAATCCCTAATCATGATTAAAGGCCTCTCTCGTAGGGTCCCTTATGAAAGTGTCAGCTTCCAGCTTGAAAAAATGACTTAGCCTTTCAAGGATTATGATAGAAGAATATAAGGAGATTCCTAATAATTGAGGAGTCAGATAGAATACTTAACAACTAGGGGAATTTGGATGCATGTAGAAGATTTATACAGCCCCACAAAACATATTTAGAGTATTCAAAAAGGCCAAACTAAAACAAATTCTAAGAGGAGCTATTTCGGACAGATAGTCCAATAAGCTAATCTCTTTTAATGACTATCATAAGGCATAAAGAAAAAACCAGTCAAAGTGGAGTTATCTTGGACAAACAATCCAATAATATAATCTCTTTCTAAAGGTTATGACTTTGCAGGGGATTTAAGAATAAATTGATACTCAATCTACACTTACCCAGACCTTCCTATAAATGCTTTGAACATGTGTAGAAATAAGATATGAAACACTAGAAAGACACACTAGAAAACACAAAATTTTGTCAAACTGGAGGCGGAAGGTGTCTAGTCAATTTAATGTCTTAAATTGCTCTACATAAATTATCAATTCGGGTATCATAAACTGATGAAGTGTGGTGCACTATATGTGCTTAGTTAACCTTTCTCTTACTTCGTTGTTTTATAGTTTATGTTGTTTTTGGGGTTTTGTTCTTGTTGGTTTTCTAAGGTCTTAAGAATACTTTTAAAGGACAAGTATGGATAAAGATTTCAAGACAAGGCCTATGTCCTTAATGGTAACTTCCAAAACTTAGCACTTCAAAAGAACTTAAAACATGTTATTGATGGAGTTGGTATTTAAACAAAAGTGTAATTATACAACTAGTTCAATCAAAATAAAATGCAATAATCAAATAATGAGAGAATGACTATGAGACCCAGTATCCTTGCTGCTTCAGCAAAAGGACAAGATGATTCTATCACGTCATTAGTTCATTAAAAGGCTATGTGCATCACTAATCTACAATCAATTTGAAAGCAATTTATGTACAATAATATACATGTTAAAAAGAAAATAAAATGCAGTAATTCAAACTGTACATTAATATACATGAAAATCAGAAAAAGAAATAAAAGAAATTAAAGTGATAACTATACAAGGCAGGGGCCCCCTACCACCTATGAAATCAAATGCTTAAAGGAAAATAAAGACATCAAATAAAGAACTAATGACATCGGCCCAGTATCTATGCTGCTGATTTAAAATGAAAATGAAATGTGAAATCTAAGTGACACTACATAAAGGAGACAAATCACACTACTTTAACCTTTTCTTAACCTTTTTGCCTTTCAGCTAGATTTATCATGTGATAACAGTTATGAACAAGTCAGCAATGCGAGTCTTAAATAAAACTAAACCAAGCTGTACTAAGTGATATTTTGGCTCCAATAAAGTTATTTGATTATGGAAAAAGAACCATCAATAGATGAACAACTTGATATCTAAGAGCAGAAAGTAAAGTGCAAGTTAAAGAAATGATACTAATGAAAATCAAACTAGAAAAATAAAGGTCAACAACATAGACAAGATGATCACATATGCCATTAGTCATGAAATCAAAGCAAAATTAAACACACTTGCATGAATTAAAATTGCATGAATGAAAAATCTAATCTACCTTACATTCTACAAAGCAATATTTACAAAATGAAATCTACTCTACTTACATCCTAATATGCTCCATGACATCTACTTCACATCTCCTTCCATGTTGAGAACATCAAAGCTTTATTCAATTTCTTCAAAAGTGCAAAGTACAACAAAGCTCTCCAAAGCTTTCAAAAGCCATGGGACTAACAAGCTAAAAGGACTAAGAAAAAGACTAAAAGGGAAGACTAACAAATGAAGGAGAGAGATCTCCTATTTATACAAAAAGATGAGAGCCATCTCATTAATGAGAATCCATGAATCTCTCCCTCTACCTCTAGAGTCCTAATCAGAATAGGAACTGATAAGACACATGTCTTCTTAGAGTTACAATACAATTAGGAGATGTGACACATATCCTCATGATCCCATGATTCTTTCCAACCAAATTCGAATTTGGCCTTAGAGTGCCACATAAGGGTCTTCTAGAAGCCTCCTTTCAACCTACACATGTCAACAATCTCAACCCATTTGTTAGGTATAAGCATATGCACATTATTTTCTAATGTTTAACCACAAATTCACTTAAAAGGCTTAGAAATAATAAATATTGGAAAAACATAAAGGTGGCCCAATGATAATGAAAGTGGGATGAATGTGGTGACATAGTAGTGAAATGGAGGTGAAATGGAGGTGATATAATGGACATAATAGTGAAAGTATAATGCAAATGAATGACATTTTCAAGACTCAACAAAAGGCTTTCATTAGAAATCCTATAATAGAAGCCATTACAAATTGAAGAGCCTTGGCATCAAAAGCCCACACATATTACTTCAATTGATGAAGTATTTATACAATTTCCTCACAAACTATCTTGATAAAAATATCAAGAGTTATTACAAATATATGAAAACTGTATTACAAAAATAGAACACAAATAAAGGTAACTAAAACTATTTGAAGATTTCTTGTACTATCCTTGAGGATTTTTGTTGATAAAGAAGAGAAATTCGAATTTGATTGCAACTCATATTTGATGAGGTGGCCTCCAAGTCACTAACTGCCTTTGGCTTTTTCCTCCCGAATTTATGAAAAATAGGGTCCAGTCATCCCTTTGAATATCTCAATCCGAGCTAGATGTATAAAAATTGAGAGAGGTTTTTTATTCTAGTATCTTAGGAACAAAAACCTCCTCCAGTTTCCCAAGATATATCTTATTATCCACAATAGTTCTATAAAAAAGGTGGCGTTAAACAGGACATTGCATAGTTGGAAAAATAGGCTAAACATGATACCCCTGACACCTGTGTGCAAAATGAGATAGGATTTTTTATTTTGGAATCTTATGAACCAAAGAGTCTTCCAGTTTCCGAATATTCATCTTTGTTTAGTCAAAATATCCTCTGCAAAAAGGTGACTAAAACAAGAAATTTCTGGAAAACATGCCTTCAAATATGCATTTTCATCTCCCAAACCATAATAGTTGTTAGAAAACTGAGAGAGGTTTTTGTACATGAGGATGTTTTCAACAAAAACCTCTTTCAGTTTTTGAAAATTCGTTCTGATATGTTTTTAAACCATGTTTGAATTTACTTTATTACATCATTTAATCATGTTTAAATGCATGATTAACTAAATCAACCAGCTAATGAAATTTAAATTTACATTTTGAGGGCGCAGTTACTCTTGCAGACCCATTTATTATTTATAAACTACTAAAACCTATTATATCAGTAAATTTAAATTATCAAAACTAATCATGTTACAACAGTGAGTATGTCTCAAATGAGTTTAAGAACTTCTGTGCAGTGGAAGGGATTAAATGGGAGTTGACGACACCCCATAACCCTCATCAGAATGGGGTGGACGAGAGGAAGAACAAAATAATAGTAGGGGAAATGAGGGAAATGTTGCATGATCAAGGCCTACCACTACACTTGTGGGCTGAGGCATGCAACACAACGGTTTATGTTTAGAACCATAGCCCACATTGGATACTTGAGATGAAGACACTAGAGGAGGCTTATTTTGGTAAGAGGCCAAATGTTGGTCACTTCAGGATTTTTGGGTCATTGGTATATTTCGATGTGACCAAATATGCATGGAAGAAGCTTGAGCCGATAGCTGAGTTGGGCATATTTGTGGGGTATACTGATACACCTCACAACTATCAGGTGTACTTGTCGATTAGCATGATGATAGTGGTTCATAGGGATGTCAGATTTAATAAGGAGAAGGCCATGCAAGTTTCCCTTGAGAGGGAGCTTGAGATATATGTGGATGAGGAAATTTTAGCTCCTAAGGTTGAGGAGACTCAGATTGATGTGGAGTAGCCACATGTAGAGGATTCAAGAGTGGAGACATCCACTCAGGAAGAGTCTTCTAGAGAGGGAAGAAAGCGCACTAGAGAGGTTGACAAATTATTGGATGATGCATGGGAAAATCTAGGAGCACCCAATTCTCAGTGCATGTAGAGGAGTCACCTGAGAGGTACACTAGATACATGGCTCTTATGGGTGAATGTGTTGTGACATAGCCATATTCCTTTAAGGAAGCAGTGTAGCAACCAGTTTGGGTTGATGCCATGGTGGAGGAGTATGAATCCATAGTTCGTAACAGTGTTTGGGATGTGGTCCAAAGACCGGAGGACAAGTCAGTGGTGAGCTCCCTTTGGCTTTACAAGGTAAAGAAAGCTACATATGGTAATGTGGAGAAGCATAAGGCTAGATTTGTGGCTTGTGGCTTTTCACAGGTAAAGGGGATTGACTATGATGAGGCCTTTCCTCCTGTTTCAAGGTACTCATTAATTAGATCTATATTGGCACTATCAACACAGATGGGTTGGAAGATACATCAGATGGATGTGAAGATAGCCTTCCTGAATGTCATGATTAAGGAAGAGGTGTACATAGAGTAGCCTGAAGGTTTTGAAACCTTTGATCATGAGTCGCATGTGTGCTAGCTCAAGAGAGTGTTGTATGGGCTGAGGCAAGCACCCCATGCTTGGTACACTAGGATAGATAGATACTTCACTGGGTTTGGCTTCACGAAGAGTGAAGCAGATGTGAACCTGTACCACATATTGGTGGAAGGTAAATTGTTGATCATTGTACTTTATGTTGATGATCTCATACTGATAGGTGATGATCAACTGATAAAATCTTGAAAGGAGGACCTTGCAAGAGAGTTTGAGTTGAAGGACATGGGGCTCATGCATTACTTTCTTAGCATGGAGGTATGGCAGGGAGATGGGGAGTTGTTTGTGTCTCAAGGCAAGTATGCCAACGAGATACTCAGGAGATTTCGCATGGATAGCAGAAAACCCATGGATACTCATCTAGCAGGTAACTAGAGGAACGAGGATGCTACTTTAGGGGAAGTAGTGGAAGCTACTATTTATAGACAACTTGTGGTTTCACTCATGTTCTTGGTGAACACATGACCAAATATGTACTATGAAGTTAACCAACTTAGTCAAGCAATGGTTAGGCCTACCAAGCTGTATTGGAAGGCGACAAAGCGTGTGTTGAGATACCTCAAGGTCACTTCTTAGTATGGATTATGGTACTTACGGATAGAGGGAGTGAATCTTCAAGGCTTCACTAATGTAGATTGGGTAGCGAGTCCATCTGACAGGAAGATCACATCAGGAGGGATCTTCAATATTGGGTCAACAACAGTTTCTTGGTACAACAGGAAATAAATATCGATTGCACTCAGTTCGACAGAGGCAGAGTACATGGTTGCGAGTCAAGCAACATGTGAGGACATCTAGATGTGGAAGATCTTGGTTAGTTTGTTTGTTCAGCAGATGGATCCAACTATGAATTACTATGATAATCAGAGTTGTATCAAACTCTCTAAAAATCCAGTTTTTCATGATTGGTCCAAGCATATTGATATCCGATATCATCATCACAAAGATTATGTATTGAGGTAGATTATGTTGTTAGAGTACATTCCCACGAAGGAGAAAGATGTTGGCATTTTGGAAAAGGCATTGTCAAGATGTAAATTCGAGTTTCACAAAGACAGGATTGGGGTAGCTGATAATCTCTTTCTTGTTGAGAGGGAGTGTTGAGAAATGGCAACAAGAAATTCCAGTTTAATTTGTCATTGAATTAAATTGAGACTTATATTCGAATTCTATTCTCATAGAAACTTGTAAATAGTTAATTAAGTTTAATTAACTTAATTAGCTTATGAATTTCGAGTTGGAAGTCTTTCTGAAGTCATGTATATGTTCTCCCTAAATTTTAGGGGTCCAGGATGAGTTTAATTGTGAGTTGTAATTAGATAACTTAGTTTACTTAGTTAAGTTAAATTAGTTCCAAACTGTTTGAGGAACCAATAGTGTGTTAACAGTTAGTTGGTGCACTAATGCATTAACTAGTGCTACTCCAGTTAACTGAGGGTTCCCTCATTAGAAACTCATGCATGTCGATTATGAGAAAGACCGAGTTGAGACTAGAGTTCAGGGACAATGTACTATTAGTTGGATGATTTACTAGGTTGTATAGATCATGCATGCAATCAGGAACTGAACCTAGAAGGGATTGCACAATTTTGGATGCACTGGTTTCCCATTAATATGGGCTAATCAGCCATAGGAATTGCGCAAGGAAATAGGGGCTTGGAGAGTTGGAGAATTAGGTAAGTGTTGGCCAAGAGCTTGCTTGTGAGCTTAGGAATGATTACACTGAGTGCTGGGATTGTTCTTGTGAGAACAATCATTGTATTATCATCTTGGATTTCTGATATATGCAATACAAATAGTGGGGTTTTGATTTGTGGCTTTCCCTGGATATTTATTGTGTTATGTGTACTTGATTATCTTCCTCTTGTCGATTATTGTTTTCATCGATTTATTGGATTCCGCTGGTTGAAAGAAGAAGTATATTCTTGTCTTTTTATTTAGTACATTGCATGAGCTTGTGAACCTACAAGATTTTCTACGGGCTACTCCTCCCCATTGATTCCTTGTACGACCAGGAACCTCTTCATGTCATTTTCCTACGTAAGCAATCATTCCTCCACAAGAACGATTCTTGATGACCTTGTTAGGAAGTGACATAGATACATACATTCATACATATATAATCATTATCATAAAAAAATCATCATTCTGCCAGAAAACGACATACATACATTCATGTATACATATATAAACATAAGCATAATCATGATCATAACATAATTACTAGATAACATAAGGTCTAGGTTAAGAGAACTTCCTTTATTCATGCACAACATTCAGAACAATCGTTCCCAACATAGCCAAGGCGTTTGACACCTCATATCCATTCACTTTACCTTTTCTAGTTACCTTTCACGTGTATGTACTTCCATCGTCCATTTACCACTATGGACCAACCAGTCTAACCGACTGTCATAGTCTTACTTTCCGTTGCGCTTACTCATGTACATAGCTTCATCCGAGTCTTACATTACCTATTGGGTACCACACAACTCTCCTCGAGCTCCATTAACTTTCTCCTTTCCCAAACAATTCCCAAGACTCAAAACATAAAAGGCAAGCCAAGAAACAAACAGGAAGAAAATCATGAAAGCCAACAAAAACAATATGACACCACAACCAAAGTGGCATGGCCATGCACAAGACATAAACAAAAATACAATTCAAGTTCAATAATTCACAAAGGACCAAAAGCACAAGACTAACAACAAACACCATCACTTAATCCCCATGGTTCCCAAGGAAAGCTAAACCTGAGCCCTTTTAGAGATTTCATGGCAAACTCTCTTGCCATGCAACTCCCTGCATCATACTGCCATAAACACATAACTTTCAGTGCATAATTAAAGATAATAATACACTAGTTACCTTACTTTTCTATGCCAAGCATGTTACTTGCGACTCATCATATTGATTAGAATCTGGATTAGTGGAAAAAATTTGCTCGAAAATCAAAGTGCTCAGAATCTCTCAAAAACTGAATGGCCACTTCCATCTCGGTGATACAATACCAATGCAACTCATTTCACTCAAAACGGATCTCGTATGTGAAAGATAGAGACTTCTGTTTGCTTTGTTAAACAAACAAAATTTTGGGTACAGGGCTGACTGGGATGTTGACTAGGAATCTGTACAGTTCAATCATCAAAAATAATATTCAAAGGAATATTCCTAGAATATTCCCATACGTGGCTCATTCAGACTATGACAAATGTCTTCATGTTATTGGCCAAAGGTATTTTAGAGGACCAATGAGAGGCTAACATGTGGCAAGCTCGGAGGCTACCACGTGCCCTCTCAAAAGTCATGTAAAATTTTGGAAGGCCGACTAAGTTGAACCCGTGACCTTGCCCACACAAGCCCCATGCCTTACCACTATGTAGCACCATTTCACTTAACAACTATGGGCTTGCGGTTATATTTAAATGTTAATGCCGATGAGTTTGGAGGTAAGGGGATAGCCTAAGGGGACTAGCCTCGGTTCCATGGGAACCATACAACACAACGTTGAACGCAGAGGGTGCTAGCAAAAAGTTGGAGACGGTTTTAGCAGGTCCGACAAATCCGGCACTGTTCCAATTTTGGCGGGACTAACTGGAGTCTCTCTAGATTTGGTGGAGTTTTCTTAGGGAAAACTGAAGAGACCATAACTTTTGCAATTTTCGACCAATTTTGGCGTAGAAAGAGTCATTCCTAGAGGATTTGGATGATTTGAACACAATGAAATAGGTTGCATATGCATAAATACACTTATGTACATGATTTTACTATGTTTAATTTTAAGGAAGCCTAGGGCCACTAGGAGAGGAGGTCAAGCCTAGATCAGCTGAAGTCCAATTGCAGATCTTGGATAGTCATTTTTGGGGTTTTTGGGTCTTATGAATCCAATGGAACAGGTTGAAAAGCCATTGGAGCACTGAAGGTGCATGTAATCAAAGAATTGATCATTAATCCAAAGAGGGTCTAGCCATTGAAGCAAGTCCAAGGAGATGTAGCACAAGAGGGGTGAACTCCTTTATCAACTTTGTGTTATGAGTTGCTGTGTTTTAATTTTATGCAATTTACTTACTGTATATGTGTTTTAAACAACTAATTAACCTCATAAATTTCTCATAAAAAACACTCACACTTGACACATAATTCCTCACATTTTGGTTAATTTGAGATGATCCTAAATACATTTGTTTTTAATACTGATGAGAGAGATTGAATACAATTAACAAGTTTGCCCAAAATTCATATCAATTTGGTATTAGAGACAATTTATCTCATTTTAACCCTGAGATGGTTTTCCAAGGTTATCTAGAAAATTAGCTATTGGTTTTGTATTTGTGCAAGGATAATTTAATTATGTGCAAGTTTACGTGTGTAAGCTAAAGAAGGGACATGGTTTGAGATGCTTCTTTGTTAAGAAAATTTTTGAAGCCTTGTGAATCTTTTTGATGCATTGCAAGTGTGATGGCAACTTCAACAAGTGATCTTTCTAATCCATCTTGCTAAGAAAGACTCTTTGATTTAGAGATATTGCAAGAGCTTATCATCATGAGAGAAATGGTGCAAGAGATGAATGAAGATAGGAAGGAGAAAACTATACTTCAAGAGGAGTTGATGACCATGAAGGAGGAGAAGTAAGAGCTTCTTGAAAAGATGCATGTGATGGAGATTTAACTCCATGATGCCAAGGAAACCCTATCCAAGTATGTGCATGAAAATGAGGTATGAAATTCAAGTTTATCTTCAATTTCCTCTCAAAATGAATGTTTTGGTGCTTTTGAAAGACACACTAGAGGAATAGGGTCCAAATTATTGATGAAGATGGGTTATGAAGGTAAAGGGTTAGGAAAACATGCACAAGGCATAGTTGAGCCAATTGTTGTTGAGGAAAGGCCTAGGTATTTGGGTCTTGGTTATGGACAACATGATGGAGAATGCTCCAAAGCCAAGGAGGCACATGAAGGTGTTCCAAGAAGGAATTTCATTACATGTTCATTACCTCAAGCTTGTGAAGTTTGTGTTCATGAGGAATGCAAAAGTTTTATACCCACTTTGCAAGAAGATGCTCATAAGCATGCAACTAGTGGAAATGGAAAACAAGAGGATGTTGAAAGCTCTAAGGTCATTGAAACCATTGTTGGTATTTTGAAGAGATCCACTACCTCATAAAATTCACCTCTTCAAGAAGGTGACAAACGTGAATGTGCAAGGTATAAATATTCCTTTAATCAAGTTTATTTTGATTATGATAAACATGGTAAATATTCACATAATATTTGGAGAAAATTTACATGTTCCTTTTGTGGTTTTAATAACCATATTGTTTTGAGGTGTTGGAAGAGGATAGCCATACACAAGAAACTTTCAAAACAAAAGAGACAGAAAGTCAAAGGTCCATTGGATAATGGAAACCATGTTGAAAAGAAGATGCAATTATTTTTCACTCATTGCCATAAGCAGGGTCATCTTGTAGACAAGTGTTGGACTTTTCATCCAACAAGTCATCCACGACATTTGAAAAAGGTGGAGAGAGATTTTGCAAGAATGGAAAAGAGGCTTCCATAATTGATGTGGGCCAGGATGATACACATGATGAAGTGTAGCTGAAAGAAGCACTATTGAAATGGTTTGGAAAGAGATGGTTAGATTTCTTAACCAATTAAGGCCTTGCATTTCTTTTGATAATTGATGCAAATCTTTCCTTATTGATGCATTTCCTTGTTATTTGGTTGCATTTCTTTTCCCCTGAAAGTATTCTCAATATTTAATGAAGCAATATGTTGGAAAAGTGGAGTATGTTGACTCACTTTATTGCAGCAAATTTGGTCATTTAATCTCTTTAAGTACTCATACATACCAATGGGATTATTGTACTTGTGAGAGAGTTTAGAATTCTTATACATACATGAGAGTTTGTGTGTGTGAACAATGGAATTTTTAATAGTTTCATTGTGCTTGAACATGCATGAGTGATTGACTTGTGTTGGTTGATTGTTTTGTTAACATGTATGTCTTCAACTTGAGAATGTTGAGCATTTTCACATGCATGAGTGTCGGCTTATGTGGTCGATTTATTGTTACATGTACTTTATATCGACTTGGAAGAGTTGATTTTGTCTCCAAAGATGAAAGGGAGATGTGATGAATTGTTTCACGAGAATATGGAATTCTTGTTGTAAATCATCAAGTTGTTGTACATGCTTTTGCTTGACTTGAAAGTCAGTTGTTTGAAGAAGAATGTTTTGTCGACTTGTGTTTAGTCAATGTTTATACACCAATATGTAAGAGTACATGGCAATGTTCACATGATGTGACATTTGTTGCTTTGAAGAAGCAAAAGGAAGAGGTTGTCAAGTTATATTCTTTCATAAGTGTTTTTCAAGGTCAATGGTGTTTCTTGTGACAAGATGTCGCAGGATTTTGGAAGGTCCACGCTTGAGCAAGAGGCTCATTATTAGCCTTAATTCTCAAATCATGACATGAGAAACATGTTAATACTAGAGGATGATGGAATCAAGAAGCAAAAGTGGACAAAAATGCCAAAAAATTGCAGCCATTGTAGACCATTTGATGTGTTGACGCCAAGAAGCGAAAGAGATGGCGAATGCATTCTTCTAGATGTGGAATTTAGAACTGTGGAGGTAAAATAATGGTCATTTATTTTCTTGTTATTACTGATATTGGAACTCATTGCTGTAGTTCACTCAGATGGGCTTAACTTGGAAAAGTGGTTTCCAAGGAGAAGCTTGCATTGAATGCATGTGTTGCAAAGGAGGAACATGATTCTCAATGGGAAGGCTATCAGTTAGCTTTCCAAGCACCGAGGGATCTCTTTGGTACAACAAGGTGTTTAATCAGCAAGCAGAAAACAAGTGTTGGATTGGGTTAACAGCAAAAGGATAACATTGGTTGAAGTGCCAAGCCATTTGCAAGGCAAGGCATGTCAGTGAACCCAAGTGGTTGTCATGGAGATTTTTCCAAGTAGAATCAATTGATAAACTTGGGAAGGAGAAGAGTATTCATATCTCATCAGATAACCAAATTTTGTGGGTCCAAAAGCCTGTCAGTGGGAAGGAGTGATAGGAATTTGGATTAGGGGCAAAATTTTTCTCAAAAATAAAAGTGCTCAAAATTTCTCAAAAACTAAATGATCGCGTGCGTCTCAGTGATACGATCCCAAAGCAACTCGTTTCACTCAAAATGAATCTTGTATGAGAAAGATAGAGACTTCTGTCTGCTTTGTCAAATAGGGAAAATTTTGGGTATAGGGCTAACTAGGATGCTTACTAGGCATCTGTATATCTCAGTCAGAAAAAATAATATTCCAAGGAATATTCTTAAAATATTCTCACAAGTGGTTCAATCGGATTGTGACAAATGTTGGCATGTTATTGGTCAAAGGTATTTGGGAGGACTAATAAGAGGCTGACACATGGCAAGCCCGGAGGCTGCCACGAGCCCTCTCAAAGGTCGTGTAAAATTTTGGAAGGCCGAAAGAGTTGAACCTGCGACCTCGCCCACACAAGCCCCATGCCTTACCACTATGCCACCACCATTTCACTTAACAACTATGGGCTTGCGGTTATATTTAAATGTTAATGCCTACGGGTTTGGAGGTAAGGGTCTAGCCCAAGGGGACCAACCCCGGTTCCATGGGTGCCATACGACCCAGTGCTAAATGTGGAGGGTGATAGCCAGTAGTTGGCAGTGGTTTTAGCAGGTCTGAAAAATCCGACATTACTTCAACTTTGGCAGAACTAATTGGAGTTTCTCCAGATTTGGTGGAGTTTTCTTAGGGAAAATTGAAGAAACCATAACTTTTGCAATTTTCGACCAATTTTGGCTCAGAAAGAGTCATCCCTAGAGGATTTTGATTCTATGAACACAATGGAATAGGTTGTAGAGGTAGAAACACACTTTTGTATGTGATTTTCTACGTTGAAGTTTAAGGAAGCCTAGGGCCACCAGGAGAGGAGGTCAAGCCTAGATCAACTGAAGTCCAATTGCAGAGCTTAGATAGTCATTTTTGGGGTTTTTTGGACTTCTAAATCCACTGGAGCAGGTTGAAGAGCCATTGGAGCACTAAAGATGCATGTAATCATATAATTGACCATTAATCCAAAGAGGGCCTAACCATTGAAGCAGGTCTAAGGAGATGTAGCCTAGGAGGGGTGAACTCCTTTATCAACTTTGTGTTTTGAGTTGTTGTGTTTTACTTCTATGAAATTTACTTATTATATATTTGTTTTAAACAACTAATTAACCTCATATATTGATCATAAATGACACTCAACTCTTGCACATAATTCATCACATTTTGGTTAATTTGAGATGATCCTAAACACATTTGTTTTTAATACTGATGAGGGAGCTTGCATAGCATTAACAAGTTTGCCCAAAATTAAGATCACATATCCACGCCATCTCTCAAGGGACTCCAATCCCCTTGATAGATCCACCTCTAGCTAATGTATGTGTCAAGTACATGTTCATGATTCTAACACATATCCACATAATGTCAGACAAAATAAAGGTTAAGAAGATTTCTTGTACGCAAAGCACTCATTCGTTTGGAATTAGTGTTTCCAAACATATCCAAAGGGATTTCTTGTCCAATTCCTTCCTTTTAAATTTTTACTTTGTTGTAATCGAGGCTTTCTATGTACTGTCACATCACCCAACTGTTATTTATATAAACACTTCAATTGTTACCTTGTCACGTTAATAACAAGCATGTTTCCCTGAAACTTGCACACACATGTCAGTCTCACGTTCTAAAGATAAAAACAATCATATCTAACAATTTGAAATCAGCCTTTACCAAGAATAAAAATCGTGTCATAATCCATAGTCAACTCATAGTCCTTAGACACAATGCTGCAACTATCACCTACTATACTCAAGTACATATCAACTGTCTCAACATATACGTGTTAATACAATCATCTTAAAACAAAATCGTTTGAAAACATACTCATTTTATGCAATTCATCAAACATTTTGTTGGCTTTATGGGCCCTTACCCAGGTTTAGTGTTAATTAGCCAAGCACATCTCTACACTACTGGCCCTTTCGGCATCAATCCGCAGAGCGTGGACTAAAGTATCACCCGAAGCAGTATGGGGGGATGAAGGAACCAAGTTTCCGCACCCTAAAATGGTTGAGATGTTTGTTTTATACCATAACCATTCCTTTGCGCAGACCATAAGCCCTTTAGGGCTTATCAATGTACTTTCCTTATCTGTATTTGAAACCTTCACGAAGGTCTCCAATCATCCTTCGCGGACCCTAAATAGTCAATTCAGATGCTTACACACCTCTGTAATTATTCTTACTTTTGTGTCTACCGCGATTAGCTTAAGTATTGGTTAACTTCAACATGCATTATGATTATCTTCCTATAAACATATATTCTTACTTGCGTTCATATGTCAAAGTAAAACACATAAATTCGTGCATCAATATAGCATTAAATGATAAACCCAGTATTCAACATAACATAACCACAAGCATTCGTAACAGAAGTAAAATAGCTCATACACATATATCTCTAAAATAATTCTCTTTATTATTGGTTCAGATCTCTAGTATAGACACTAACTTCCCTACACACACAACTGCAGGTTCAGCGCACACAGTTGCAGAGCCTCTTCCTACGCTAAGAATCTTCGCTCTTAGCTCTCACAGACCCATTACATTGATCAATTTCCCAAAAAAGTACTAAAAACTAAACTAAAACTTGCCTTAGAATCTTCTAAGACTCCCTTTTTATGCATTCCCATGGCCTGCAGACCAAGTTTGTATCTCATCAAGCTGACACAAGCTACCTAAACTAAGGGCGGAAACCCTTTTTGACTGTTTATAGCTTCACGCTCCGTGACCACAAAATGTGGAGACTTTACATTCTTTATACAAAACTTGGGCCTTTAGCCCCAAAACTTGGGCTTTTAACCCCAAAATTAACCCTATGGGACCTGTTCCCAATAGGTCCCCAACACAAATCTGGTGACTCACCCCGAGTCACTCGACCGGTGCAGAGGTCTTGTCGTGAAGACCTCCCAACACCACCTATACGACTGCAACCTCAGCGGTACACTACGTTTCTGTCTGCTTAATGTGCTCAAACAACTGCTCCATCGCCGGTTCTGCATTATCTGCCTATATTTTCTGGTATATCGCCTATAGACTGGCCAATTTCCCTTCGATGGAGGGAGTGAGTACATAGGCTTCCTCTAGCTAAGACCCAAATCTAACCTTCAATACTGCCTCCTTGCGTTGAGCTGCATCTACATGTTCCTTTAGTGCTTTCGCTTCTTGCAGCTTTGCCAACCTATGCATGATGGTGATGGTGCATGCCGTCGCTTTGACCTCATCATACCTCTGCTACAGCTCCCGTGCCTCAGTTTCTAGTGTTTGTAGGTTGGGATCCTCCTGCAGATTGGTAAATACTTAGAGTGTCTGCTCGAAGAGCGCAGTGCAATCCTTCATACCGGTGTCAATAACTACAACAACATCTTTTACAGTGATCTCGTGCTGCTCTCTGAATTCTAGTGGAGTCGAAGGCTGGGCCCTCAACTCAAGTTCCGTGACCTTAAGGTTCAGTTCAAACTGAACCTTAGCCAGCTCTATTCGTACCTCACACACACCTGTAGTGAGCATCCGCATCCTTGCGTCGACTAGCACATCTTCGAGGATGTTCAACTCTAGAAGAGTTTGGCATGCCTCATCCACCACAACTGTTGTGTGCTCATTCTTTTCTGTGATCTTCTTAAGAAGATCAATCGTAGACAATTTTTCGACGAACATCTATGCATTGTTCACCTTCTGCTCGCTGATAACGTTGAAGGTGCGCTTTTCCCAAGCCTGTATTTCTGCGATGAAACCATCCATCAGGGTGTGAAGGGCTTCACTTGGAAGTGCACCCAAGTTTAACCCGACTTTCTTGATGGCACTGATAGTGGTCCTGTCAGCCTCTGCTTCTGCGGTCAATGCTCCATTCGGTAGCACGACAACCCTGGGATCCATTGTACGGACCATCTCTACTATGTCTGAGGTTCCCGTCGCCAAACTACTCGACGCCACATTGCCCCACCCTATAGTGGTCTGCACCTGAGTAGCCTGGATCTGCAACTCGGCAAACCCATTTGAATGGTGAGAAAGACCTATCTCTGTTGTTACTCGAACTACTGTAGCATTTTTGTAGTCGCGTCCCTAACTATATTAGCAATATCATTTAAATCACCTTCTATCAAGGTGATTGGGTCAAGGGACGACTTGTTGGCCTTAGAATTATTCCATGACCCTACTTTCTCTTGCTCTCTTGTGCGAAATTGGTGGACGACCAAGGAAGGTGGAGGCACCAAGAAGTGTGAAACAGCTGCGCGCAACGTTGGGGCATACATGGTACTATAGAAAGTTTATCAAAAGCTATGCCTAGATCATCATGCCGATGGAGAAACTATTAAAAAAGGATGTTACATTCTACTGGAATGAGGAATGTCAAAAGAACTTGGATGTGCTCAAAGAGAAAATGGTCACAGCGCTGATCCTAGTCTTCCTAGATTGGAAGAAGGAATTTCATATGCATGTGGATGCGCCATGTATTGTGCTAGGAGCAGTACTGACACAGGATGGCGAGGGAGAATTGGATCATCCCATAGCGTTCGCAAGTAGGAAGCTATCTAAATCTGATAAGAACTATTCAATGATAGAGCAGGAAGGTCTGGCTATGGTATATGTACACCAGAAGTTTAGGAACTACTTGCTAGGTGGACACTTTAAGATGTATACAAACCATTCTGCAATGAAGTAATAGGTGAACAAGCTTGTGTTTGGGGGGGGAATATGCAGATGGTTGTTCCTATTTTAAGAATATGATTTTGAAGGTATTGTGAAACTAAGACGATTGAATGCTGGACCGGATCATCTATCGCGCATTGAAACATGAGAGGAGCTTACTAATTTGGAGGAAGGGCTACCTGACGCGTAGCTCTTTGCGGTGTGTGTTGAGTCTTGAAAATGTCATTCATTTCCATTACACTTTCACTATTATGTCCATTATATCACCTCCATTTCACATCCATTTCACTACTATGTCACCCCATTCATCCCACTTTCATTATCATTGGGCCACATTTATGTTTTTCCAATCTTTATTAATTCTAAGCCTTTTAAGTGAATTTGTGGTTAAAAATTAGAAAATAATGTGCATATTCTTATACCTAACAAATGGGTTGAGATTGTTGACATGTGTAGGTTGAAAGGAGGCTTCTAGAAGACCCTTATTTGGCACTCTAAGGCCAAATTCGAAATTCAGTGAAAAGAATCATGGGATCATGAGGATATGTGTCACATCTCCTAATTGTATTGTAACTCTAAGAAGACATGTGTCTTATCAGTTCCTATTTTGATTAGGACTCTAGAGGTAGAGGGAGAGATTCATGGACTCTCATTAATGAGATGGCTTATCATCTGTTTGTATAAATAGGAGATCTCTCTCCTTCATTTGTTAGCTTAGAATTTGGAGTTCTTAAGTCTTTTTAGCTTGTGAGTTTGTAGTTCTTCCTTGATGGATTTTGAAAGCTTTGGAGAACTTTGTTGGACTTTGTACTTTTGAAGAATTTGAATAAAGCTTTGATGTTCTCAACATGGAAGGATATGTGAAGTAGATGTCATGGAGCATATTAGAATGTAAGGTAGAGTAGATTTCATTTTGTAAATTTTGCTTTGATTTCATTATGTCATTTGATTGCTTTCAAGTTTGATAGATTAGATTTTTCATTCATGCAATTTTAATTCATGCAAGTGTGTTCAACCGGTTGATTGTAGATTAGTAATGCACATAGCTTTTTAATGACTAATGACATGATGGAATCATCTTGCCCTTCTGCGGATTTATTTTTTGAGTTCTAATTCCAGCATTGTTATTTCTTTCAGTTTTGTTTTGCTCATTTACTTTCATGCAAATTTAAATATCATATTACTCCATTTGTTTATGATTACCTTCCTATAGCCAAGCGACTCAAATAGTGAGGAATCAAAATATTATTTGATGTAGTATGATTTAGTTTCATTTTATGCAATTTAGATATCATATTACTCAATTTGTTTATGATTACCTTCCTATAGCCAAGCGACTCAAATAGTGAGGAATCAGAATATTATTTGATGTAATATGATTTAGTTTACTTTTCTACAAGTTAGTGATTAGATTACTCATGTCATTTTCGGTTACCTCCTATAGCCAGAGCGAGTCGAAAAGTGAGGGATTGAAGTATGAATGCGTAGTTTGATCTTAGTTTCATTTTATGCAATTCAGATATCAGATTACTCAATTTGTTTATGATTGCCTCCTATAGCCGGAGCGAGTCGAAAGGTGAGGGGTCAGTATATGGGTTGATGTAATATGATTTAGTTTACTTTGCTTACAGCTTTTGAATTGCTTTAAGTTCAGTTTTCTTTTTATACAGCAGCAAGGATACTGGGTTTCATAGTCACTAGCTCATTGATTGGTTGTTGCATTCCATTTTTATTGAAGTAGCTGCATATTTACACTCTTGTTTAAGTACTAATTCCATCAATAACATGTTTCGAGATCTTTTGAAGTGCTAAGTTTTGGAAGTTACCATTAGGGACATAGGCCTTGTCTTGAAATCTCTATCCATACTTGTTCTTTAAAAGTATTCTTAAGACCTTAGAATAGGATTTCCATTTGCATTAGACACTTTAGGAAACCAACAAAAACAAAACCCCAAAACAAAATAAAATCTATAAAACAACGAAGTAAGAAAAAGGTTAACTAAGCACATATGGTGCACTACACTTCATCAGTTTACGATATCGGGATTGATAATTTATGTAGAGCAATTTAAGACGTTAAATTGACTAGACATTTTGGTGCCGTTGCCGGGGAAGTGTAATTAGGAGACCTTATTTCTTACATCTGAATTTTTTTTTTTTAATAATTCTTGAGTATGTTCTCCTCCTGCGCTTCGTGTGATCTGGAGGATCAGAAAAAGGATTGTTAAGTAAAAAAAATTAATTAATAATTCTTGAGTATGCTCTCCTCCTGCACTTTGTGTGATCTGGAGGATCAGCAAAATGATTGTTATGTAAAAAAAAAAAAGGAGACAAAATAAACTTCATCATTTCAATTGATTCAATAAAAAAAATAAAAAATAAAACCCGACTGCTTTGATAGGTTCAACTATCCAAAATTGACTGGTTATGGTTTGTAGTGGTCCTCAAAACACTGTATCCTGTTCAAATAAGGTTTTGCAACTTAGCTGTGGAAAGTGCCCTGATTCCGCAGCTAGTTGAGAATTCTGCAGCTGTTTCAAGGTTTAGTAGGTTACAGGCGTCCAGTGAAGAAACCGACCACATGGGCATCTCCAGAATTGTCTCGACATGGATCCTATCCTATTCACTCAACTCAAATCGATAAAAAAACCAGCCTAAGACCTCAGTCAAAGTCTTGTTTTTAGCATGTTTTTCTTGAAGTCTTTGCTGCCTGAAATTGAAAATCATTAATCCTTATTATAAAAATTTACAATTTCAGAGAAAGAAAAAAAGAAGAAAAATAATCTATGGCTATCTTGAATCCTAGCTTTTCACTGTGGCTTCAACAAGAAAATCTGCCTCCTTGTTCAAGCTTTGGCCTGAAACAAACCTACAACACAAACAAATAAAAAAATGCACTGTATATATGAAAAAAAACCATGGGATCGAATGTTAAACGATTAGGTAACAATGAGGAGGTGAATGCAAATTTGTAAAATCCATGTTAACTCCATCAAGGGGCCTCGACATTTCTTTTTAGAGGCTGAAATTTATTTCAGGTGTTGAGCTCCTTGTTTGAGGACCGAATCGTGCATTTTTGGAGATAACACTCCAGGTGTGTCACTTCCTCTAAAGCTAAGTTCCATGCCCTGTCTCTCTTCAGCGTGCACCTCAAAGCACCCTTTCTAATCCATAATCAAATCTGCAGGCGAGGTACATCAACATCCAAAGTAATCCATCTGAGAGAGAAATAGAGAAAGAAAAAAAAAATCTTCGAGGGAGGGGTAGCTTGTTAGATGGGAGACTATCATGTCTGCTTCCGCTGGCCCTGTAATCCTATCAATTAAGCCAATCAATCCTGTTTGTCCTTCCTGCCCATGCCATGCCATTTATCAATATGCAACAAGATGTGTGTATTGTTCTGTGCATTCATTTTTTTTTTTTAAGACTGTCAGCATAATCAATTTATGGACTGTTCACCCCCGCTCCGTGAAGGTGGACCACCATTAGTGACAAGCACAACTAATTCAATTACGCAGCAAATCAAACTAGAAGGCCGAATGCAACAATTCGTAATAATGCAGAACAGTAAAAAATGTTAACTCAGGAAAAACGCAAAACACTGAAAAATTTCAAATTTCAAACGTGTGATTTTCCCAAACGGAGGTGAATTTGAAGAAAAAAAAACATGGGTTTTTTTTCCAGCTGGGACAATTAGATAACCCAGAAACCGTTTGAAGAAATTTGTGGCGGTCTGGGAGAAATAATCGGTTCTTTGGAGCCAATTTTTGCCTGCTGCGTGTAAAAAAACGGAATTTTCAATTAAATGAGCAGACAATGATTTAATTCGGCGTGCCTGAGAAAGGGGAATTCTAATTTGGTTCTGTGCTAGCACCTACTCTATCTCTACCATGTCTTTCACCCTTTGCCACCACGTCTTCTGCCCTTATTCCACCCGTTTGCAAATTATTAACACCTGTTAAACAACAGTTCCAATTCAAAACGACTCTCCATTACGTGATCTGGTTGGGTACGACTCTTCACAGCATCTTGGCCTCGAATACGTCTAAGATTGATCTCAATCTCATTGGTGCAAAAACACATGTTCAAGACCGTATAGTAGGGGCACATTTTTTCAGTCCTGCGCATGTGATGCCACTCCTTGAAATTGTTCGAACAGAGAAAACTTCACCGCAGATTATTGTTGACCTTATAAATGTTGGAAAGAATATAAAGAAAGTCCCTATAGTGGTGGGAAATTGCACCGGCTTTGCTGTCAATCGAATGTTCTTTCCATCCACTTAATCGGCTCATATGTTGGCAATTCTTGGTGTAGATATTTATAGAATAGACAAAGTCATCACAAGTTTTGGAATGCTAATGGCTCCATCATACGTTTAGAACGGTCCAATCATATGATGATGGAGGTTTGGAATCCTCTTGGAATAGTCGGAGTAATTACTGCATTCAACTTTCCATGTGCTGTACTTGGGTGGAATGCATGCATCGCTTTGGGTGGAATGCATGAATCCTCTTTCCTCCATGTTTAACTCAAGTTTGGAAATATTCTCACACTCCATTTGTGATTATGGATCGTGGTTAATTTGACTACGACTTCATTTCCACTGTGCTCACATAAGCCTTCATTCCTCCACAATTTTTTTTTTCTTTTCCACGCACATAGCCACTCCATTTCATAGTATTTTCTACACTCTGTTTTCATTAGCTGCGGAATCTAGCCACTTTCCGCAGCTAGTTCAACTTTCCGCAGCTGTTTTGTTAAACTCTAGGTTGCAGGTGTCATCAAGAAAACAAGCCACATGGGTAGTTGGGGGAATTTCAGTACATGGATGGTGTCCTATTCATTTAATCCAATTCGATGAAAAAGACCTCGATCAAAAGGGAGTCAAGTTGAGTGTTATCACTAAGTCGCCACACTGAGTCGCCACACTAAGTCGCTGCATGTCAAGAAAAAAAAATAAGTTTGAATGAATGAAATGAATAAGTTATTTGCTCACTTTTCTGAAGGTATTGATTAATTTTGGACTGATGATGAAAGATGAATGGCTAACCTTTTATTCAAGATTTTTAGCTACAGAAACTGTGCACATTCCGCAGCTAAAGTCCAATTCCGTAGCCAGAAAAACCTCATTGTTCAAATCAGCCTATATTTCTCATACAAAATCAGATTTTGATGATTTAAGTACCATTGGAAAGATCTCAACAAGATCTACACAATGAGAAATCTATCATTAGAGTTTGAAATGGAAAATAATGAAATAAATTGCTGAAAAGAAGTAACATTCAACTTGGGGCACCAATTCCAAAGCAGGTATAAAATTCTTTTGATTTTTCCTTTGAAGACTTGTTTCATTAATACACATTCTTAGTTTTGTGTGTAAATATCATAATTATAGAGATTGATCACCTCTCTCCTTTGATAATCTTACATTCCATTGCAGAATAAGTATTAGTTTTTTTGCAGGTTCCAGGAGGAAGGACAAATGACTACAAGAGAATGGTGTCTCTCTAAGAGACCAATTTGTTTCATAAAAATATGATCAACAACAAAGAGGAAATATGCTGATGCAAAATCAGATCCAAACACTTGAAAAAAAAAACCTTTAAGATACTATTGTCTCCATCACATCCATCCATCACATCCATACTTCATAATAAACCATTCACCTCATTCCACTCCATACTTTCCACTTACATTCACATACACTTTCCATCTCTTTTTGTCCATTCATAACCCACAAATAAAAGCAAGAGGCTCATTCACATGCTTATTGCCCATTGCCATTGCCATTTCTATTCTCCATTTTCATCTTCCATTCCTTGTCATTTTCATTCCGCAAATAAGCCCTGCTTCAATGCAAATTATTGAGTCCATAGTCCTTTGAGTCTAAGTTCTTTGTAAAAACACCTTGAGGCTTGCATGCCTTAATGGCAAGTCCTCATGTTGACAAACAATGAGAATACATTAATGTCCCTTGTTCATCAGATCTTCTAGGTGACTCGACATCGACAAATTCATTCGTACCTAGCAAGATGTGTTTGGGCATCTTGACTCTCATTGTCATCAATGGTGAGAGTTCTCGTGTTGACTAGTGGCATCCATTAATGGCCACTAAGACAACAATTTCCTACTATGTTCGACATCAGAACATATTTTCACATAGTAAGAATTGTGCCAGTGAGTTTTGAAGACATGAAGACTATTATTTTCAACATTTTGGAGCAGACTCAACAAGTTTTAGTAGAAGCAATAAAAAGTCATCTTATCTCTTTATCCATGACTCCTCTTGTTCAACCACTTGAAGAAGAATATGATCAGAATTTTGCAGCCACCACACATACAACTCATCCATTCTAAAGGGTAAGTGAAGGTACGTCATTTTCTAACTTTTGACCATAGAATTCCATAAAAAGCTAGAATGATAATTGTTGGAAAAACATTTCTCTTCCTCATTTCATAAAATTGCTAATACCATCAGTTGGGGGGGGAATACATTCATATTCATATCTTTCCATGTCCATATCATATTCAGGAGCCCACATACTTCCAACATATATTAATTATTACATTGTTATTATGAGCATACAATGGCTTTTGAAAAAGTGCTTAAAGGATAAATTGGATACAAACAAAATCATGGTTGTCACACAAGAACCAACCATCATGCAATCCAATAAAGATATACTTTGCAACAATAATCAAAATATCATTATGCAAAGTTCAAAGATCAAAATAGAAGGCAAAAAAAAAAAAAGTGGTTGTAACAAAAGAACCAACCATGTTGCAATTCAAGTAAAACACTTTGTAGAAATATGAAGTTATCAAATGATATCATGCAAAGTTAAGCCAAAGCTCAAGGATCAAAAGAGTTAATGTAATATATATTGCATGAAGACATGCAATAGCTTCAGTTGGGGAGTATGTTGAGTCTTGAAAATGTCATTCATTTCCATTACACTTTCACTATTATGTCCATTATATCACCTCCATTTCACCTCCATTTCACTACTATGTCACCCCATTCATCCCACTTTCATTATCATTGGGCCACATTTATATTTTTCCAATCTTTATTAATTCTAAGCCTTTTAAGTGAATTTGTGGTTAAAAATTAGAAAATAATGTGCATATGCTTATATCTAACAAATGGGTTGAGATTGTTGACATGTGTAGGTTGAAAGGAGGCTTCTAGAAGACCCTTATGTGGCACTCTAAGGCCAAATTCGAAATTGAGTGAAAAGAATCATGGGATCATGAGGATATGTGTCACATCTCCTAATTGTATTGTAACTCTAAGAAGACATGTGTCTTATCAGTTCCTATTTTGATTAGGACTCTAGAGGTAGACGGAGAGATTCATGGACTCTCATTAATGAGATGGCTTATCATCTGTTTGTATAAATAGGAGATCTCTCTCCTTCATTTGTTAGCTTAGAGTTTGGAGTTCTTAAGTCTTTTTAGCTTGTGAGTTTGTAGTTCTTCCTTGATGGCTTTTGAAAGATTTCGAGAACTTTGTTGTACTTTGTACTTTTGAAGAATTTGAATAAAGCTTTGATGTTCTCAACATGGAAGGAGATATGAAGTAGATGTCATGGAGCATATTAGAATGTAAGGTAGAGTAGGTTTCATTTTGTAAATTTTGCTTTGATTTCATTATGTCATTTGATTGCTTTCAAGTTTTATAGATTAGATTTTTCATTCATGCAATTTTAATTCATGCAAGTGTGTTCAACCGGTTGATTGTAGATTAGTAATGCACATAGCTTTTTAATGACTAATGACATGATGGAATCATCTTGTCCTTCTGCGGATTTATTTTCTGAGTTCTAATTGCAGCATTGTTATTTCTTTCAGTTTTATTTTGCTCATTTACTTTCATGCAAATTTAGATATCATATTACTCCATTTGTTTATGATTACCTTCCTATAGCCAAGCGACTCAAATAGTGAGGAATCAAAATATTATTTGATGTAGTATGATTTAGTTTCATTTTATGCAATTTAGATATCATATTACTCCATTTGTTTATGATTACCTTCCTATAGCCAAGCGACTCAAATAGTGAGGAATCAGAATATTATTTGATGTAATATGATTTAGTTTACCTTTCTGCAATTTAGTGATTAGATTACTCATGTCATTTTCGGTTACCTCCTATAGCCAGAGCGAGTCGAAGGTGAGGGATTGAAGTATGAATGCGTAGTTTGATCTTAGTTTCATTTTATGCAATTTAGATATCAGATTACTCAATTTGTTTATGATTGCCTCCCATAGCCGGAGCAAGTCGGAAGGTGAGGGGTCAGAATATGGGTTGATGTAATATGATTTAGTTTACTTTGCTTACAGCTTTTGAATTGCTTTAAGTTCAGTTTTCTTTTTATACAGCAGCAAGGATACTGGGTTTCATAGTCACTAGCTCATTGATTGGTTGTTGCATTCCATTTTGATTGAAGTAGCTGCACATTTACACTTTTGTTTAAGTACTAATTCCATCAATAATATGTTTTGAGATATTTTGAAGTGCTAAGTTTTGGAAGTTACCATTAGGGATATAGGCCTTGTCTTGAAATCTCTATCCATACTTGTCCTTTAAAAGTATTCTTAAGACCTTAGAATAGGATTTCCATTTGCATTAGACACTTTAGGAAACCAACAAAAACAAAACCCCAAAACAAAATAAAATCTATAAAACAACGAAGTAAGAAAAAGGTTAACTAAGCACATATGGTGCACCACACTTCATCAGTTTACGATACCCGGATTGATAATTTATGTAGAGCAATTTAAGACGTTAAATTGACTAGACAATGTGCATCACAAAAAATCACTTTGAAGATATTATACACTTCCTGACGATGGGAACGACTCCAGAAGGATATACTAGCCAACAAAAGAAGGAATTGGTGGTGCAGCGGCAGACTTTTCTGTCATTGTAGGACACTTGTATAAAATGGGATTAGATGAAATACTGCGACGTTATGTGCTAGAATTTGAATGAAACAACATCCTCGATGAGGCTCATGGAGGAGCTGCGTGAGGACATTATGCGGGCAAAGCAACAACACAGAAGATTCTACGCGCTAGGTTGTGGTGGCCGACATTGCATAAGGATTCAAAAGTGTATTGCAGGGCATGTGATGCATGCCAAAGGACTGGAAAACCATCACATAGCGATGAGCTATTGCTGAATCCACAAATATCGTTACAACCCTTCGAGAAGTGCCCGATTGACTTTGTGGGGCCAATTCAGCCTCCAGGAAAGAAGACGGGTGCATGGTACATCATCACCGCGAATGAGTATTTAAGTAGATGGGCAGAGGCGAAGCCTGTGAAGGACTGTACAAGCATGACAAAAGAAAAGTTCATCTTTGAGTACATGCTGACAAGGTTTGGTTGTCCAAAATTTTTAATGAGTGATTGTGGTACAGATTTTCTTAATGAAATGATTAGCAGGTTAACGAAGGAATTTTAGGTTTAACATCTGAACAACATGCCATATCACCCATAGGCTAATGGCATGGTAGAAAAATTTAATAAGATATTGGAGAACGCGCTGACAAAGGTTTACAATACACAAAAAAAAGACTAGGATGTGCACATACCTGCGGTGCTATGGGCTTATAGGAAAACTTGTAAGAAGTTGACTGGAAAAACGCCTTTCAAGCTAGTTTATGGCATTGAAGTTGTGATGTCAATGGAATACATTGTACCTAGTCTGCATATAGTGGCATTCACAGGAATGGTGGATCACAGAGCCATGGAAGAAAGGCTCGCGCAGCGGGAAGAACTGGAATAAGATAGGTTTCTGGCTTGATTCCATCGACAAGTTCAAAGGAATGTGAAAATGCATGGCACGATCGGCACATCAAACTGCCACCTTCAAGGTAAATGATTTAGTGTTATTATATGACAACAAGTTTGATAAATTTCCAGACAAATTTTGGATGCATTGGCTGGGGCCCTATGTCATTAAGGAGATTACCGATGGTGGAGCAGTTCAATTGGTAAAGTTGAATGGAGAGCCATTCCCATGGATGGTGAATGGTAGCCAATTGAAGCCATACATCGGGGATATGGCCAAATGACTATATGGTGGAAGCACAGTCTTAGCACTCCAGGCAGCTGAAAGGAGGCACAAGACTATAAACTACATTTCCCAAGTTGTACAACTGCGTGGTTGGGGTACTGCGCGGAATGGAGGATTGTCATAGTGTCAACAAAAGTGTGAGGGGCTAGCCAAAAAGTGACCATTATGGCCACTATTCATGATTTGATAGTGGGAAAATGACTAAATGGAGCAGTGGGTGGAAATTAAGTCGAAATTTAAGAGAAAGATCTTTGAAAATTTGCCGCCACTCTAGCATTTATGAACCGATTTTGGGGGGAACGGTCGGATTCAAATTCGAAATTGCCTATAAATTACAGATGGACGACTAATGAAAAACACTTGGCATTTTGAGAATTGAGGTGTTGAGCTATTAGGCGCGCATGAACCTTGATTATTTTGAGGCTTTGGTAGTGAGTTCAATGTTTGAGAAATTGCCAAAGGAAACTCAGGAGCTTTTAACTGGCATTATGTCGGCACCCATGGAGACTACAAGTGTTGGAGAAGTGATGGCAGCTGAGGGAGATGCCTTGGAGGTAGCGAGTGTAGAGGTACCTGCAGAAGTACCCAAATCGACGAGGTTGCCCAAGCCGAGGCCTACATCACCCAAAGATGGTCCCAAGACGAAGAAGGATAAGCAGAAGGAAACACAGTCGGTGCATGAGTCGCCAAGGAAACACGAGAAGAAAGAAAAACCTACTGCATAGGAGAAGGGAAAGGTAGTAGACCTGGAACCTGATGACGACATAGAGGAAATCGGTGTGGGCGTAGAATACGTTGACATGGGGGCAGAAGACATTGATGTTGAGGGGGCAGGCCCTATCTCCAAGCTACTACCATATGTTCCTTCACGCCGAGGCAAGGCGAAGGTACCAAAGGAAATCGATGAGAACAAAATCACACTATTGATCTTGTTGCTTCCAGAAAAAATCACATTCTAAGGACTGTGCTTGGTGCGTATCCACCTTTTGAAGCTGGAGGATTGGGATTTAGTAGATACAAAGCGCTTTCCCCACTTGGCAATTGATACATTCATGCACCACGTCTTCTATAAAGACTCCGGTGTGACTGCGCTGGAGCCAAGACAGTGGATAAAAGGGTTGGACAAGGCAAGACTGTTGAACCTGCTATGGGTTCCACTTTACAACTGCACGTCCATAACTTTGATAATGATCAATCAACTGTTATGCTTGGTGCACAATGGGTGCCTGTGGTTAGGAGATTTGATACCAATCATTGACATGCCGATCCATAGGATCACCTTGCTCCCGCATTCAAGCTTGAATCCAACCATGGAATTTGGCGGAAATTCAGGTGAGTGCGACCTTGCCAAATGAATGAAGGACAAGTTCAAGCTTGCCAAGAAGCCGCACAGCTACTCCATCTCCAGCATAACCGACCCTGCGGTTAAAGTAGCCACCCAGATCTTGGCGGGGAAAATTATGAGGAAGTGTTGCGCAGATGAAGTGCTGGTGCCAGTGGTATCTTTAGCAGCCCAGTGCACGGGGGGTGTACAATTTAACTGGGTGCACTACCTCTGTAACAAGTTCCTCGAGAACTGTAGAGAAGTGCAAGACTTTCCACTATGCATGGATGTTGCTGTCAATTGTACTGGTTGCGTGGGACTTACAGGAGGACAGTCAATTTCCTTTGATTGCATCGGAGCTGCCAGAAGCAGCGAAGTTTGCTTCGATCTGGGCCACGAAGGACCCCCAAAAGGTTAAGGACAACAAGATATTCTGGATTCTCATGGAATCAAGCATCCGCACTGCCATCAACTGCAAGCCACAACTCTCACTGATTGTCTTTGAGCAATTTTTTGAATATGTGGAGTTCAAGGCAAACTTCCACTGTGTTTCCATCAGAGTGTGGAAGGACCCCGCAAAAAAATGGTATGATCTTCCATACCTGGTGACGAATGATGAAATCACCGCGGTTTTGGAGAGTTGGTCTACAAAGTGGTGCAAGGCCTCAGACTTATCAGCTGGGTCTAGTAAGTCTGCCATGAAGCAGAAGAAGGAAGAGGCCAAGTTAAAGATGGAGTAGTTGGTTGAAAAATGAAGGAAGTAAGCTGAGGACAAAGCCAAAGAGGAGCGCATGGCAAAAATGCAAGCATAAGGGGAGGAGGAAGAGGATGACCACGACTTTGATAGGAGTAAGAAGTCGCCTTCTCCATAGACAGACGAGGAGGAGTAGTGCTCAGAGTAGGGAGGAGCGGACCAGAGACTACTCCATTCTGGGTTAAGCGCACAAGGGAGCAGCAGAAAGTAGGGCCACTGAAGAAGTCCAAGTTCAGCAAGTCATCCCTTGACCCAATCACCTTGACAGAGGGTGATTTGAATGATATTAGTGATACAGTGAGGGATGCGACCGCGGAACTGTTGCAGCAATTCGAGCAGCAGCAGGGATAGGCCTTAGTCTCCATTCAAATGGGTCTACGCGAGCTGCAGATCCAGGCTACACATGTGCAGACCACTGTAGGGCGGGGTAGTGCGACGTCAAGAAGTTTTGCACCAGGAACCTCAGATGTAGCAGATATTGTCTGTACAATGGATCCACAGGCTGTCGCGTTGCCATATGGAGAATTAACCATAGAAGCAGAGGCTGAGAGGGTCACTGTCAGCACCATCAAGAAAGTCTTGTTAAACTTGGCCGCACTTCCAAGTGAATCCCTTCACACCCTACTGGATGGTGTCATCGCAAAAATATGGGCTTGGGAATAGCGTGCCTTGAACATTATCAATGAGAAAAAGGTGAATAATGCATAGATGTTCATCGAAAAATTGTCTGCAATTGATCTTCTTAAGAAGATCATAGAAAAGAATGAGCACACAATAGTTGTGGTGGATGAGGCATGCTAGACTCTTCTAGAGCTAAACATCTCTGAAGATGCGCTAGTCGATGCAAGGATCCAAAAGCTCGCTGCTTGAGTTGAGGGCCCAACCTTCGACTCCACCAGAAGACAGAGAGTAGCGTGAGACCACTGTAAAATATGTCATTGCAGCTATTGACATCGCTGTGAAGGATTGCACTACGCTCTTCGAGCAGGTGCTCGAAGTAGTTACCAATCTATAGGAAGATCCCAACCTGCAACGAATAGAAATTGAGACACGGGAGTTGCAACAGAGGTACAATGAGGTCAAAGTAACGACGTGCACCGTCGCCATCACGCAGAGGTTGGCAAAGCTACAGGAAGTGAAGGCACTAAAGGAACAAGTGGATGCAGCTCAGTGCAAGGAGGTAGTACTGAAGGCCAGATTAGGGTCTTGGCTAGAGGAAGCCTATGTACTCACTGCGTCCACTGAAGAGAAATTGGCTAGTCTGCAGGCGACACAGCAGAAAATATAAGCAGATAACGCAGAACCAACAATTGAGTAGCTGGTTGAGTAGGTTAAGCAGGTGGTGACGCAGTGTATCGCCGAGGTTGTAGTCGTATAGGTGGAGCTGGGAGGTCTTCGTGACAAGATCTCTACACCGGCTGAGTGACTTGGCACAAGTCACCAGATTTGTGTTGGGCGCCTGTTGGGAATGGGTCCCCTAGGGTCAATTTTGGGGTTAAAAGCACAAGTTTTGGGGCTAAAGGCCCAAGTTTTGTATACAAAATGTAAAGTCTCCACATTTTGTGGTCGTGGAGCGTGAAGGTGTAAATAGTCAAAATGGGTTTCCACCCTTAGTTTAGGTAGCTTGTGTTGGCTTAATGAGGTCCGCCATTGGTCCATAGGCCATGGGAATGTATAAAAAGGGAGTCTTAGAAGAGTCTAAGGCAGTTTTTAGTTCAATTCTTAGTAATTTTTTGGGCGATTGATCAATGTAATAGGTTTGTGAGAGCTAAGAGCGAAGAGTCTTAGCATAGGAAGAGGCTCCACAGCTGAGTGCACAGAGGCCTAGGGTGGAAGTCCACAGCTAAGTGCATGGACCCCTGTATCTGTGTGCACAGGGAACTTAGAGTTTGTACTGGAGATCTAAACCATCAATAAAAATAATTATTCCAAAGATATATGTGTATGAGCTATTTTACTTCTGTTATGGATGTATACGGTTATGTTATGTTGAATACTGGGTTTCTGATTTAATGCTATATTGATGCGTGAATCTATGTGTTTTACTTTGTCATATGAATGCAAGTAAGAATATCTGTTTACACGAAGATAATCATAATACATGTTGAAGTTAACCAATACTTAAGCTAATCCGGGTAGACACAGAAGTAAGAATAATTACAGAGGTGCGTAAGCGTCTGAATTGACTATTTAGGGTCCATGAAGGATGATTGGAGACTTTCATGAAGGTTTCAAAGTCGGATAAGGAAAGTACATTGATAAGCCCTAAAGGGATTATAGGTCTGTGTGAAGGAAGGGTTAGGGTATAAAACCAACATCACAACCATCTCAGGGTGTGGAAACTTGGTTCCTACATCCCCCCATATTGCTTCAGGTGAGACTTTAGTCTGCACTCCGCCGATTGATGCTGAAAGGGCCAGTAGTGTAGGGATTTGCTTGGCTAATTAATGCTAAACCTGGGTTAGGGCCCATAAAGCCAACATATGATGAACATCTCAAGACGGAAATAGGGGTTTCCTATGACTGGGAGTGTAGAAGGCACAGGGATATCTTCATACTTAATCAGGGATGTAATCGACTATAATATCAACATCTAATCCTTCCTTCCCCCTTAGGCATTCCCATGGAGATGTATTTATACTTTTGTAAATTAGTTTTTTTAGTTGGGAAACAATTGGGCCATGATCTATAGTAGGTGGGTATTTGGTCAAACCCATAAACCACGTCTGAATTAAGGGAGATTATATATATTTTTAATGTTTTAACACATATACACGGGTTGGGTATAGATTGACCCACGTCTACACGAGCTCTAGATAGGGAATAATCGCGTATGGGATTTAAATAATTGTTTTTTAGAAAATGGAACAAGTCTGGTAGGGAAGGGTTGCCCTAGGCCATATCGTAGAGCATCAAATCTACCAAGGGTGGTAAATGGTGCCATAACAGTGGGCTTTTGGAGATTATTAGGTTGGATTTTGGAGATTTTTAGTTCCCTCATGTGGTTGTTTTGAACCTAAAGGAGTCATTATATTCATGCATTAGGGTTGATGTTGAGGTGTGCTTTGTGAAAAGGAAGGACTAGTCAACTTGGGGACACATCTACAAAGTCAACTTCTATTTATGGTTGTAACTCTCTCCTATATTTGTTAATAGAAAAAGTATATTTTTTCCTATATTTGTTGTGTTATGTTTGCATTCATGTATTTCAATTCCATGTTGACTCATTATATAGATATTTTAGATTATGCTATGTGGATGTTTTGGTTCCTTTGCTTGTTTTAGTCATGTGTACAGGTCCTAATTATAACGCTTGGAGCTAGAGTTGGAGCTTACTAGCAAGGAGGAGAGGAAGGCTTACTCCGTATTCTAGGTAGGCTTCTTTCCCATTTCTAATTTCTCTAAGGAAAGATTGAATATTTTTATCTTCTGTTGTTATATATCAGAGCATTAGATCTAGGGAATTTTCCTTTTTCCGCAATTATTTCCCCTTAGATTTGGGGAAAATTATTTCCCCTCATTGGTTTCCTTGACCTTAGCACCTTTTCACCTCTCAAAGTGATCATGATCAAACTATTTAGATAGTGATTGACCTTAGGAAAACATTTTTTTGAGATTAGTTGGGTTTCTTATGTCATGTTTAGGTTGAAATAGCCCCATTGCATTCCTTGATCTGAGATAAATCACCCAAGCACATCTGTTTCTTATTTGTACATGCGCTGCAGTGCACAGGTTCCTTTAGGAAGAAAAAATTTACTTTCCTTTGCCTTTCTCTTTGATTTTCTTTGGTCCAACAAGTTTTCCTTGTATCTATATGTTTTTTTGTGTCTCTATGAAGCCAATCCCTTATGTGAAATTGCGTGTTTTTTCTTGTATGTTTGCAAAAAAAATCCCCCTCAATCGTCAGGGGGCTAAAACTATTTATGAGTGTTAATTTTATTTGAGTGGCATCTCTTTTGATGTTTGAAATTTTCACCAAATTTCATTTTGAGTTCTCCGTTAATGAAATCTCAAATCACATTTTATTTCATTGGGTTACATAATTTTTGTGAAATTTCCTTTACTTACACTTGAATGGTTCTTTTGTTGCATTAGTGAAAGAAGGTATTGTTGTTCATAAGTAGTCTTGTTATATTTTTCTTTCACTGATTTGGCATCATCTTGTGTTCATTTTAAAGAATTCTCGCATAGATTACATTTGCATATTTAGAATTCTCATGTTCACAAAAAGGAAAGGTTGCGCATAGATTACATTGCATGGTTTGACATGTTTTAGGGATTTGAAGATTTATTTAGGAAGCTCTTGTTTGCTGCATTATTGTTTGAATCTCTTCCTTCCTATAGATAGATATTCATCGAATATAAAGAGTTAAATTTATAATTCTAGTTGCAATACAGGTGAGTTCAGGTGAATTCGTTTTATGAGCCTTGAAACTGAAACATAATCAAATATCAACTCTAAAATTTGCTCAATCAATCTAAGGATCATTTGGAAAATTAATGCAAAAATATAGAGGTCTAGGCTAGAGACATGTTCTGGCATCTTTAAATGTAGGGGGTGTCATTCTTTGTCTACGTTACATTCTGGGGTAGTCATTATTCCACGTTCCCTTGGGTATATTCTGGGGTAGTCATTATTAGTAGTAAGTATATCATATTGTTTTCCATGTTCCTTTGGGTATATCGGATGGCGTTCCATATATGAACAATATATTGGAATACTTCCTATCGTATATGATGCACTATACAACACTACCATGGGTTGTGCTTCCATGTACCTCTGGTATATTTTGGAAGTCCCTTATAGGTTGCTATCCCACCATAGGTAACTGAGTTGGCCACCTTGTATATTATGATACACATAACACACATTTCGAGGAGATTTCCTGCACGTACTTGAAACGATATTTCACAGTTCACAGTTACTCGGTAAATCATTTTTTCCTAGTTACCCCTTTTTGTTTTATTTGTGTCTTTAATTTCTAAAATCAATTAATTGAACATGGAACAACATCCTCACTATGGAAAAAATCCTTAGTGTATCTTAGGTTGAGACTTATGGCAATGATTCCTAAGTCTACCAGTCAACGAAACCACTCTGAAGGGCATCCTAGTCCTTTTCCTTCTTTTGGAAATATTGGTGCTCCTTACATGGAAATGTTTTCCCTTCTTGAATTTACCATTGGTTTACCTTTTTGGTTATTTTCAACCTCCTTTATTCTAAATGTCCAAACTGCTTCTCAACCAACTAGTTCTCCACCTGAACAACATCAACCTCAGGTTGATCCTAAATTTGACCCTTTTCCTTCTTCACGTATTTTTTCTTCATCCTCACTTGGTGAAATTCTTGATTCTAATAACTAGAAAGCTTAGAAGGAGAAGAAAAGGATGAAGAAGAAAAATAAAATTAAGTAGGGGGGAAACCAAGAAAACATTGCTATGAATGCAAATGTTGAGAAACTTTCCAAAAATATTTGTAAATTTAAATTCCCTTGCATGATTTGTAAGGGTGATCACCTTATGTTAATTTTTCATAGGGATATATTTTTCTTTGCTTTGATAATTGCATTTTTCATTAACACATTAAGTTCACCCCATAAAATCATAAAAATTATTCAGATTTACATCATTATTCAACAACATATGTAACTATTTAGAAAGAACAATATCATCATCATCAATGTAGTGGAACATAAAGGAACAATAGAATAAAAGCATTCACACGTAGAGAAACCAGGATTGGTTGGAGACCAGGGCAAAACCTGCTATGGGGAAAACCCTTTCAAATTCTTCTTATTATTAGATAGTCATCAAATGATTCATAAAATGAGATTACAATGATCCATATCTTCATCTATGCAACTAACCAGGAAAAACAACTACAACATCCATCAATGAACCCAACAAACCTTATACTCAAAAATCTGATTCTGAAGTTTGTAATGAACTGTCACTGTTTGCAGTCAACTGTCGAACCTTGTAGTCATTGAGTGAAATATTCAGACAACTGAGCTTGCATCATTTAAGTCTCAGTAGCACGAAGGAAGAGACATGTGAGTGACTAGAGGAGCCCAGTCACACCCTTAAGTCTGGCATGCAAGCGATTGGGGTCTACAATCGAGATTTTGAAACCATAACTCGCAGTCGCATGGATGGAGGGTTGTCCCTTTGAATGGAAGGTTCCAATCGCACAGATGAGCTTCTGTGCAAGTGGCCAACATTGTTAAATATGCACATGTGGGTGTTTCTTCATAAGTAGACTTTCCCTTATCTGATTTGAGTGATCTTTAGGTTGATTTTGGTCCTCTTGAAAAAAGGAATTCAATGCAATCATTATCTCCATCAGGTGAGTTATCCAAACTGAAATTTGACCACATTTTCAGATTTTAACATCTTAGATATTTCCCTTGTATTCCACAGGTATTAGAAGTGTGGTATACAGGCTCACATCAGCCTTTTTCATTAGCTTGTAGAGATCATGCTGGTGATAAACCATAAACTATTGATAGTAAATTGCATGAGAAAAATGGTTAAGTTAGGTTTCCCTATAGGTTATGTGAAGGGAATCATCATGTTTTCCTTTGTACTTATATGGATGAAGCCTAAAAAGTGTTGGAAAACCTTACAACTTATAGCCATGACTTCCAACTGGTTACTGGAATCTTTCCCCATTCCTCCACTACTTGATGAAGTGATTGATATGAATCAAATCAATCCCACTCTCTCTAAACATGAATCCCATGAGTTTATTCCCAACCAACTATTGGTTGAGAAAATTGTTGTCTCGATTCCACCTTTCGTTGATCATACATTTCCCATAGAGAGTGAAGTTCACAACACTCGGGTTCTTCTTATTTCTTTAGATCTTGTCGAATAAGGGGACATTTAAATGTCCCTTGTTTTCAGGGAAACCCCCTCCAAGTAATGACTCACCTGGTTAGATTACTCGACAGGTTTAAGTAATTCAACCCATTTATAGCATGCCACGAGTTCCAATTAGTTAGTCTTTTCCAGGAATGACGTAAATTATGTAAGGGAAACAGTTACAAGGAATACCCCAATATCCTGTTAGTTAGACAAGTAAAGTGGCAACAACTTCCATGTTTGTTACTTCTCTAGAAAGGAATATATATGGTGGTCCATCTGTACTACCTAGATACCAGTCTTTGTTTGGGACTTTTTCTGGCATGTCGACTAGTTTGGGGAACTCTCATTTACTTTCCTCTTCTGGAATATTGTTTGGCATATTTTTTTTGAGCATCCAAGCTCCTGTTGGTCAGACAAAAACCATGCAACAACCTTATTCAAGCCCATATTTCAAACAATATCAGATCTTTCCCAGGACTGTAAAACCTGGTATGGGTTATCCTAATTATCAAAATAATTTGTATCAAGGTGGGATGCAAATGTCAGTAACCTGTTGAAGCCCCGAAAATCAGGTCGACAACAAGGGGGGATACCCGCCCGGTCCGGACCTTGGTTGGCAGCTCCTTATCTTTTTGGTATAGCGGGTCCGACTGGGGATAATGGGACCAGTTTCCCAATCTATGGGTGTGTGTGTGTAGAATTGGATGTTGCTGATCTAACAGTAACTATTTAAACTATTCTAATTCAAACCTTAATCTAATTCTATGCTATTGTAATCTAATAAAAACAACACATCTAATCTATGCTAACCCGGGATGTAATTCTTCTATTATGCGATCTAAAGAGTTTTCAAATAACAACTGGTAATAAATATCATTCATCAATTATAAGAAAGGAAATCAATTAAGATGAACTATTTCGCATAAAAAGTTAGGCGAAACAGTTGTGAACATCATATCGCATAATAAGCTATTCATACATTAAACATAAATAAATAGCTACCACCGTACAAAAGTGCCAAATGGTAACTCAAGCATTCATGCAATAACATATAAACAACTAAAAACTGTATATCACTTTAACATATAAGCAAAAATGGTCAAGAGATAAAAGTACCATTTATGACTGGTCCTACTCATAAGCTTCAAGCAACAATGATTTATCTCTCCTTGCTTTAACATCTACTAAGAGTACAGAAGTGCAACATCAGTAGCAGATATCAAATGCAAACATCAACAAATCTTGATCCATTCATTCATCAAAACCTCCTCTGAGGGTGCAAAAGTGCATGTTCTGAGGACAAGTTTTTGATAAATTTCTGGACCCTTCTCTAAATGCATGAGAAGGGTTTAAATACTACTAACTAAATAACTTAATTACACATATTCAGGATACGGTTTAAATGACTGCCCTTTTTCTAAGAAAAACTATTTCTAAAAATTAAATCTAATATCTAACTATTTCTGCATTTGCTCCTTAATGTTGAGAGCATTCAATATTTGCCTGGGTAGAGTCGGCTGACTGTCTTCCGCTTTTGGTTGAGCTAAGCAAACAGAAATGGCAAGCGCTGGCACCATTTTTTCAGCAAAATAGAAGATATACTTTGAAAATGATTCTCTGGCTTTGTGGATTTACTGTGTATGCTCAGTAATAACCCAAATTCCACTTGGTTAATCCTCTAATTGCCTCTGCCTTTGCTTTCTTGTGTTTTCTGGGCTTACGAGTGACTAAGCAGTTAGGGACTTTGCTTTTTGAGCAAATTTCTCAGCGATGCGCGCTAATCGCACATTGGAAACTGCCTCCATTCTTTGATCCGAGCCTTTCTGGTGCGTTTTTCTCCTTTAGTGCCTTTTCTCTCACCTGGTATAAGCTTCAAAATTTTATAAACATGCTGCTTTTGTGAGCTTCTGACCTTGAGCGTTAAATCGCCTGTTGATATCAGCATTGTTCAACTACTCTTTCAACCATGGCTCTGACTGGAAGATCTGTAATGGATAGCTCAGCAATGCTCTGGAATTTGCTGCTCTGTTGCATGCAGTATCCGTTCATGAGGGCATTTCTTCTCTGTTTCCAAGTATTGGAGCTTTACCCTTTTCCTTAATCGCTTCCTGCACATTGCTTCAGGTTGTTTCTGTTTTTCATTCCTGCAGTTTACACATAAGGAGAGAGTAATGATAATAAAAATTGACAAGAAAGCTATGAGCTCTACGGATGTACAAAAACATGCCACCTGACGTGAACTAACTCTTCGAAAAGCACAAAAATGTCTTTCATTAACACTTGGCATATCATTCATTAACTTTTATTAAAGCGCGTATCCAATTTTTGGTTAATGGACAGCTTTTCTTGAATGTTGAGCCGGGGAAAATCTGCGATGGACAATTTCTACGATTCGCATCGCAGCGTTGCATCATCGCAGTATCGCGTTATCACATTTTCATTAAGATGTGTTATCGCAGGGTTGCTCGATCACGTTTATCAAAGAATCGCAGATTGATGTCTTGCGCGATCACAAGATCGCAGATTGCAGTATCGCGTTATCGCAAAATCGCAGATTTGTTACAATCGTTAAATGGTTATGTGTTTTTTATGCGATATTGTGATAAGCGATGTCGCATATCGGCCATCGGCTATTTTCTAATTTTTTCGAATATGAGTGTTTCTTAATGCATGCGATGCGATGAAATTCACGTTGCATTTTCACAGTTCATCATTTTACTCACAAGGAAATGTCCTATCTTCTTCGCGTGATGCGATGTTTTCTTAAGGAGTATAATACATAAGTTTTAATTGAACTTTTTGAATTTTTTTTACTAAGGGTCCCCACTTACCTAGTGTTATTGCTAATACTAAATAAGGAGGGGGGTTGTTGGTCGCCACAACAATTGGCGATTCACTTGGAAGAACCAATTATCTTTGTTTTTCTATTGAATTTTTCAAAATTCCAAAACAGAAAATTTTTCAGAAAATTAAACTTTGTTATGGAAAGATAGAGTACATTATGCTTTAAACTGTCAATGATATTTTGTTTCAACCTCTTTCTATTTACTTATTTGCTTCCTCAGGCTAGTTCTTGTATTTACATCAACCATTACTTGGTCTTTTAAAGATAAAATAAAGTCTCCTCTGTAAACCAGTTTTAAATATGCTCATTTGTCGTAGGTAGAGCCTTTGCTTCCAGCAGGCATTTATAGCCTCGACAGGGTTACCTGTTACCCAACAATGATCCTGTATCCAACTTAAGGTGACCTACAACTTTCAAAGAAAAAATCCATATCCACACTTATTGCTTTAATTTTATTTTTATTCTTAAAGAACAATGTCTTGGTTTGGTAGCCAAATTATGACACAGTCACTCACTTGATTCATAACTTTGCTGAACAAGCTGGCTCGTGATGAGACCCCTTGTCTTTTGATTGCAACAATCTTGAGTCATTGCCCTGTTGTGGTAGACAGTATTGGCAAAGTCAGCAAGTTATAATATCTGTGATCATGATAAGCCAGCTCGTGATGAGACCTCTTATTCTTCAAGATATGGTGTATCCTTGGATTATTCCTCTGAAAGCTGCGATTTTCCTTAGCATGGAGGAAGTCATTGTTTCATTAAGATAGCTCTAGACGACAATAATAGAGTTTTTGGAAACAACTGTTCTACAAAGAATCTTCATTTTGTTATTGATACCTTTCATTGTATTGATATAAAACAATTTCTTCACTAAAGGTTGCTTTCATCAAATTCTTTGAAGTTGAAACTAGTATCATATCTAGGCTAAAGTTTTTAACTGTATCTGTCAATAATAAAAATCAATTTTCCAAAAGATTTGCTATTTATACAAGTGAAAAGCTCAAAATCTGAAAGAGAATTGGTGTCTTTTTCGTAAATATCTGATGCAACCATTCACAACTGGTTTTATTATAAAAAGAAAAAATATTCTACAAAAATAGAAGAATAATCTTCTATGGAAAATATTTCTTGAGAATTTGTCCATTAACAGGCAAAGGATCCCTTTTACCTACTAAATCCTATAACACAAATGTTGATGGACCTATGACTTCAACAATCTGAAAAGGACCAAGCCACATCCTTTGAAATTTTGTATGTTTGCCCTTTTCTTCATGAGCCTTGTCCCACTTTAAAACTAAATCTCCCATCTGAAAATCTTTTCTGGTCATTATGTTTGAATCGAAAGAGGATTTTACTAGTGTTTGATGATGAGCATGTGTTTTCTTGGCTTGTTCTCATTGTTCTTCTAATTTAATTATTTCCATTTGTCTTAGCTGTAAGGAGGAAGTGGGTACTTCATCAATGTATTGTATTAAAGACAAAGAGGGAATGGCTAAGTGAGTCGGGAGAACTACTTCTTTCCCATAAACTAAATTAAAGGGAGAAGTGCCGATTGAAGCTTTTTGCGTTATCCTATCTGCCCATAAAGCATATACCAAAGCCTTGTGCCAATTCTTTTGATTCTGGTCAATTGTTCTTTTAATAATCCTGATTAGGTTTTTATTTGTTGACTCAACTAACCCATTACCTTGCGGACAGTAATTGGCCAAATATTTAAGTTTGAATCCTCTTTTAAGTGCAAATTCAGTCATTGCATTTCCATAAAAGTATGATGCATTATCAAACATTAAAGCGGATGACAATCCAAACCTATTGATTATAAATTGATCCATGAACTCAATAATATTTTCAGAATTAGTTGCCTTGAGCGGAACTGCTTCTACCCATTCAGTAAAATAATATGTTGCCGTGAGTATGTATCTATGCTATTTAGAAGAGTGAGGAACAATCTCACCTATTATGTCCAAACCCCACTAACTGAAAGGTTGCTCAATTTTTACCAGCTGTAGTGGCAGGGATGGCTTCTTCTGTCTTCCAGCAGTAGTTTGGCACACTTGACATCTTCTCACGTAAATGTGCGAGTCTTTGAATAACGTGGGCCAGTAATATCATGCGGGTAAGATTTTATGTGCAATAGAATCTCCAACATAGTGTCCGCCTGCTGGCCCATCGTGGAGTTCCTCACACATTTGTACCTCTTCAGATGGAGTTTTAGAAATTTGCGATGCTCCAGCCAGCATTTTGTAGAAGCCTTGACCTCTTACGATGTTTGCTGGTTTGATCTCAAGGTCGTATTCCTGCAAGGCAGTAACCCAATTGGCCCTTTTCTCACCCACATCCTTCTGTACTAGAAGATTCCTTACCGTTGGGAACGGTACTATGATCTTAGTATGGGTTTTAAGTAGGAAAGGTCTGAAGTATTTGACCGCTTTGAAAACAGCATAAGCCTGTTTCTCTACTTCTGAATAATTGAGTTCAACACCTTGTAAATTTGAGCTAAAAAACGCAATTGGAGCTTCCGCTTTTTCTTGATTCGCTTGAGTTAGAATCGCAGCATATGATTTATCTGAGGCAAATGTGTATAAAATAAAAGATTCTGAAAAATTAGGGGTTGCTAAAGATGGAGCATTAATAATAGCTTGCTTGAGCAGGTTGAATGCTTCATGTTCATATTGACCCCATTTAAAATTTGAATTCTTTTAATCATGGTTTACAAAGGAGACACGATTCGCGAAAAATCTAGAACGAATCTCTTTACAAAATTGATTTGACCAAGGAAAGATTGCATGGATTTTTTGTTATGAGGTAGGGATATTTCAGAAATCTGTTTGATTCTGTTGGGATCAATGTGAATACCGGATTTTGACACTATGAATCCTAAAAGTTTCCCTTCACTTAGTGCGAAAAAATATTTCTTTGGGTTAAGTGAAATTCCATACTTTAAACACCGTTGAAATATTTGTTTCAGGGCTTTGAGATGATCGCTTCGCTTCTTGGAGTACACTATTATATCATCCAAATAAATTACTACAGATTTATTGACTAAATCTTTGAATGCGATGTCCATGGCTCTCTGAAATGTAGCACCAGCATTAATCAAATCAAATGGCATCTTCCGATATGCATATGTGCCCCATTTAGTTCTGAATGTGGTTTTCAACTGATCATCAGGATGTACCAACACTTGATTGTATCTTGAAAATCCATCCAAGAAAGACATTAGTTTTGAGCCTGCCACTGCCTACAGTATCTGCTCCATAGGTGGAAGAGGAAAATTGTCTTTTTGACAGGCTTTGTTAAGGTTCCGAAAGTCAATGAAAATCCTAATATCTCCGTTTTTCTTTCTAACGGGTACCATATTGGAGACCCATTTGGAATGTCTGACGGGAAAAATTATCCTGGCTTTCAGTAACTTATTGAGCTCAGTTTTTATATGATTTTCTAAATTGGGGTGGATCTTTCTCAGCTTTTGTTGGACAGGTTTTTTGTTATCAATCATAGGAATAGTATGCTGGATGATAGAAGTGTCGTATGTTTTCAGCTCATCATAATTCTAGGCAAAAACATTTTTATATCGTCTCAAAAGACGAATATATGCTAGTTTCTCTTCAGGGGCTAGGCCGAGGCCTAGATTAATGTTTTGTGGTTTAGTATCGGTCCCTAGGTTTACTAATTCGTAGTTCAAGGTTGAATTGTAGAGTTTTGAATTGGTAGACCTCTTAAACCGATCTTTCAAATCATATAAGTCTTCTAACTTGACCACCGACTTAGGTATAGCATTATTAGTGCTATTTTGTTGCAATTTTCGATCGTGCTGGTCTTCGTCAATTATTTGATTGGAGTAGGATCCTTCAGACGTGAGGAAATTTACGATATCAGGATCGTCATTGAATACTCTCCAATTTGTGATATTGTCAGGAATGGACGGTCTAAAGATTAATTCTATTGAGAATCTATCTGGACTAAAATCTTTGGAGGGAATAAGCTTAGAAGCTATGTTAGCCAGAAGGTCTGCACTTGCGTTTTGGAGTCTGGGGATTGAAGAAATATTAAACGCTATGAAATGCTCAGTCAGATCTTGTACCAAAGATTGATAGTGTTTTAAATGACCTGATAAGCAATGTATAGTGTTACGTACCTGCTTAACCACAATCTTAGAGTCTCCAAAGACCTGAAAATACTTGACATCTAACCCGATTGCTTTGTACAGGCCTTGAACCAAAGCCTCGTATTCTGCTGTATTGTTTGTGCAATCGAATTCGAGTCTTCATGTGAGCATGTTTTTTTCTCCTTCTGGACTAATCAGAACGCATCCTACTCCTGCTCCTTCGTTAGATCTAGAGCCATCAAAAAATAATTTCCAAAACAAAGATTTATTTACAGGTTTATCTAAAAAATTAATACATTTCAAACTATCAGTTCAAGAAAAATTTTCGACTTGGGACAAAACAGAGTTTTCTAAATAAGGTGATGCATGAGCATTGAAATTGCCGAGGAAAGAATCTACCGAGTAATTTCTAATGATACTGCTATTATATGCTACTGGTTCATTTTCTCCCTCTAACTCCGTTACTATGTACTTCTGGTGTAGCTCTCGTTCAACTTTTATTTGATTCGGTTTACCGTTGTAGGGCAGCCACATGTGCGACCAATCGGTTGCGAAATATCCATGGAGTTTCTCGGACCAATCCCTGCTAAGAATTAAGCCATAGAATTCTGGGATATCAACAACTAGAATGTCAATAACCTGACATACCTTCGGGTTGGATGACAATCTTATGGTTACTTGATTTAGTTCGCCAATCACTTCAACTTGAGATCGATCGAGCTGAACTATGTGCACTGCAGATTTCTGTGGTTGAACATTTAACTTGGCACATATAGATTTGGGTAAAATATTTGATGAAGCACCGGAATCTACCAAACAATTGTGCACATTTTTATTGAAGATTTCATAAGTAAGGAGAAATGGGGGAGTGTGAGATCTTGATCTTCCTCCAATCAAGGCGATGTCATTTGGATCAATCTTATTGATCGCGTTAGTTGGAGGTCTTCCCATGTTGTGGGAAGCTTGATAAAGTACAGTGGCATGCAAAGGTGCAACTGGCATGGCATGTAATTCTTTAATCATTATCTTCTGTTGATGTTTCAATTTGCTCAGTTCGTAAAGGGTGATATTAGCCCTAGTCTTCTTCATGTCATCAATAATATTGTACTCCATTTCATCCGACATTATCAGTGTTTTCGATGGAGTCGTTTCATCTGCTTGGACTGGGCTAGTTTGAGTCGCTTTAGATGTTGTTTTCTTTGTCGCGACTTTATCCTTTGTTGTAGAGCTTGCGCTCTTCGGCTTAGGGGTAGTTTGGGGAGGATCAAGATGATTCTTGCTTCGTGTGCTAACTGGAAGTACTTCTTGATCTTCTTCTTGTGGGAGGATGAAATCCCACATTCCTTGTAATTCCATAACTTCTTCGTCATCGGTTTGCCCTTCAGTGGCAATTTCCTCTTCCCCTTCCTCGGATTCAGCATTTGAAATGGCATTAGGTGGCTTTGCATCCATTGAAGGACCTCTTTTAAAAGCTCTGTAGGGCTTTTTCGAAGAATTTTCTGCTACTTGCTTTCTTATGTCGACCATCTCATTGGACATGGTCTTTAGAACTTTCTGCAATCCTTCCAAATCAAAAGGATCTTTTGCTGGTTTCTTCTTGGAGTCTTCCTTGAAGGTGACTATTTTGGACTTACGTTCCTCTATCGCGGATCTCTTTTCTAGGACTATTATTCGTTTCTCTACTGCTATCACCTCCTTCATGTTATCGGCTAAGGTTATTCTATTTGCCCTGTCCACGAAGATGGCTATGTTCGATGGCGGAGCAGTAATATACCATTCACATCGTACTTCTTCGCTGGGCTGGGAAGCAGTAGGCATTTTGTTGAATCGTAAATTGAAATCCTTGATAGGCTCTCTAGCTTCGGCTTTAAGATTGGATAGGTCATTGATTAACGTTGCCGTTGATCTGTCATCACCAAACTTGGTTAGGAATTGGTCCTGGAAGATGTCCCAACTTGTGATGGATCTGAAGGGTAATGAAAAGTACCATGACCCGGCTGTCCCTTGCAGTGTATAGGGAAAAAGTCGAACAACAACATCTTCATTAGTAACTCCATTTAGATTAATGGAAAGCATGAAGTTGTTTATGTGCTCTTTTGCTAGCATGACTGCCTCGGGATTGAATTTAGGCAGCCATTTCTCAGGATGGTCTGGTATTTGACTCAGGCATTAAGACTGCCCCAGGATTGTTTCATGGAGACTGGGCCATTGTTGAACTGCTAACAGAGGAAAGTGCAGAAGATGATCCCTGTGGCTAGGAGGATGAGGATACTATGATCGTAGATGATTGAAGAGGGGTTGTGGGGGTTCTAGTGGACGGATGGATGATGATCTGGAGTGGAGGTGTGGATGGTTGACTTCGTGGTGAAGTAGTTGAGATGGATGATGCAGACGAAAGAGTCTCACTGTCAGACTCTTGCGGTGATTTCCTCGCTCTTTTCCTGGTGGGAAGAGGTAATTTGGTTGGCTGGACACCAAACTTTTCACTCTTTAGCCTGGTCAGGGGATGAGCAGGGTTGTACTGTGAAGTCACGCTTCCTTGAGATTTATCACACCTCTGAGGGGAGATGGAAAATCACTGAAGTTTGTGAATCAGGGATTCGACTTCAGGAGGTTCAATGGTAGATTGGTCTGAAATATCAGGGTGTGTAGCAGCGGTTGATACTCGAGCGACTTCTGACTCTGGATTTAAATGTAATGGGGAAGTCGGGGGAGATGATGAGGGCGATTTACTCTCAGAATGGTATACAGATTTGGATTTACTTGCCATTCATAGTTCAAGCCCTCCTTCTAGTGCCAAATATGTTGAAGCCCCGAAAATCGGGTCAACAACAACGGGGGATACCTGCCCGGTCCGGACCTTGGTTGGCAGCTCCTTATCCGTTTAGTATAGCGGGTCCGACTGGGGATAATGGGACCAGTTTCCCAATCTATGGATGTGTGCATGTAGAATTGGATGTTGCTGATCTAACAGTAACTATTTAAACTATTCTAATTCAAACCTTAATCTAATTTTATGCTATTGTAATCTAATAAAAACAACACATCTAATCTATGCTAACCCGGGATGTAATTCTTCTATTATACGATCTAAAGATTTTTCAAATAACAACTGGTAATAAATATCATTCAGCGATTATAAGAAAGGAAATCAATTAAGATGAACTATTTCACATAAAAAGTTAGGCAAAACAGTTGTGAACAACATATCGCATAATAAGCTATTCATACATTAAACATAAATAAATAGCTACCACCGTACAAAAGTGCCAAATGGTAACTCAAGCATTCATGCAATAACATATAAACAACTAAAAACTGTATATCACTTTAACATATAAGCAGAAATGGTCAAGAGATAAAAGTACCATTTATGACTGGTCCTACTCATAAGCTTCAAGCAACAATGATTTATCTCTCCTTGCTTTAACATCTACTAAGAGTATAGAAGTGCAACATCAGTAGTAGATATCAAATGCAAACATCAACAAATCTTGATCCATTCATTCACCAAAACCTCCTCTGAGGGTGCAAAAGTGCATGTTCTGAGGACAAGTTTTTGATAAATTTCTGGACCCTTCTCTAAATGCATGAGAAGGGTTTAAATACTACTAACTAAATAACTTAATTACACATATTCAGGATACAATTTAAATGACCTCCCTTTTTCTAAGAAAAACTATTTCTATAAATTAAATCTAATATCTAACTATTTCCGCATTTGCTCCTTAATGTTGAGAGCATTCAATATTTGCCTGGGTAGAGTCGGCTGACCGTCTTCCGCTTTTGGTTGAGCTAAGCAAACAGAAATGGCAAGCGCTGGCACCATTTTTTCAACAAAATAGAAGATATACTTTGAAAATGATTCTCTGGCTATGTGGATTTACTGTGTATGCTCAGTAATAACCCAAATTCCACTTGGTTAATCCTCTAATTGCCTCTGCCTTTTGTTTCTTGCGTTTTTTGGGCTTACGGGTGACTAAGAAGTTAGGGACTTTGATTTTTGAGCAAATTTCTCAGTGATGCACACTAATCACACATCGGAAACTGCCTCCGTTCTTTGATCCGGGCCTTTCTGGTGCGTTGTGTAGGAATTTACAGGGTAAGTTCCTCAGAAAGAATACCAAAAGGACACCGCTCACAACCAGATCACAGATCAATACACCAGTATTTTTGACGTGGTTAAAACCCTCAAAGAGGGAAACAGTCCACGGCCTGTCCCAACGTGGGTACTACAGGAAATTTATTAATCAAAGAATGAAAATTTACATAAGCTTCTCTCATGCACGGATTACCCGAACAATGACCCTCCATGCGCTTTAAATAGAACTCATGGACCAATCGGGTGTCAAGCCACGGATCAAGTGTTGGTAATACCGAGGAGAGAATGAACCGTCGGATCACTACATATCGTGACCGTCGGATTGTAAGTTACAAAATGTACAACGGTAAAGAAACACACTTTACCTAACTCTATACCTAACTCTACACTAGACCAAGTTGAACTTAACTATATCTTATGTGTCGGAATATCCTAACATCCCCCCTTAAGGACAACTTAGGATAGGATTGAAGGATTTACAAATATGACACAATAGGAGAAGGAAGGAGGCACTAGAGCCTATCCCCCCTTAGTGACAACTTCCTGAACTCCAAGCATATATCGAAGTTTAGTGAACTTCGCCTCTGTGAGAGACTTTGTGAAGATGTCTGCAACCTGATCATCTATTGGACAATATTGCACTTCAAGAACATGGTCATGAATGAGCTTTTTGATGAAGTGCATGTGTAGTTCAATGTGTTTGTTGCGCTGATGCTGGACTGGATCTTTGCATAGCTGAATGGCACTTTGATTATCACACCAAAGTGTGGTTGGATGCTGCTGCTCAAAGCCAAACTCTGATAGGATCTGACGAAGCCATAAGGCTTCCTTACTAGCTTCCACGGCACCACGATACTCTGCTTCTGCTGACGAAAGAGAAATGGCAGCCTGTTTCTTACAAGCCCATGTAATAGGTCCTGAACCAAGAGTGAAGACATAGCCGACAGTAGACTTCCGATCATCAGGGTCACCAGCCCAATCAGAATCAGTGAAACCAACTAACAGAGGAGCTACTTTGGCACTGTAATGAATCCCAAACTGTACTGTACCTCGAACATAACGAAGTATTCTTTTAGCTGCTTTCCAATGACTTTCACGGGGGTTTTGCATAAAATGAGCAACAAGGCCAACAACAAAGGAAAGATCAGGACGAGTATGGGTTAAATACAAGAGTTTTCCTACAAGTTGACGGTATAAGGTAGCATCAACTTCAGGAGAAGCACAAGAGACTAAAAGTTTGACTCCAGACTGAAAGGGAGAAGGGGCTGGCTTACAGTCTTCCATGTGAAAATGACGAAGAATATCACAAGCATACTTGGACTGGGAAAGGAAAATACCCTCCTTGGATTGCAAGACTTGAAGACCGAGAAAATAGTGTAAGTGTCCTAAGTCTGTCATTTCAAATTTCTTTTTAAGGCTGGAATTCACATGGTTTATAAGGTTGGGATCACTACCAGTAAGAATAAGATCATCAACATAAAGAACAAGGATGATAAGAGAGTTGCCCACTTTCTTGGTGTAGACAGTATTGTCAGAATGACACCTAGAAAAGCTAGATTCTAAAAGAAAGCTATCCATTTTGGCATACCAAGCCCGAGGAGCTTGCTTGAGGCCATAAAGGGATTTCTTAAGTCGACAAACAAGGCTGGAGTCTGTTTGTATGAAGCCAATGGGTTGTTCCATATAGATTTCTTCCTGCAAGTCCCCATGCAAGAAGGCAGATTTAACATCCATCTGATGGACTTCCCATTTTAAAGAGGCAGCAAGGGAAAGAACAAGGCGGATAGAGTTCATTTTGGCAACAGGGGAGAAGGTTTCAGTGTAGTCAATGCCTTCAACCTGTGAAAAGCCCTTAGCAACGAGACGAGCTTTATGTTTATCAACTTTCCCATCTGGTCCATACTTGGTTCTGTAAACCCATTTACATCTAACAAGTTTGCGTCCCTTTGGTAGAGGAACAAGATCCCATGTATCATTTGTCATCAATGAATGATATTCTTCATTCATAGCTGCTTCCCAATGTGGATGGCCTGAAGCTTCTGCAAAAGTGTCAGGATCATGATTTACTGGAGCTTGAGGCAGTAAAGAAGAGGCTCTTTCAAACTGAGAACGTGTACGTCGTTGATCTGTAGGATCACCGGCAAGATCACCTGCTGCATCCCGAGTAGCACGGACCCATCTTGGAAGTTGAGGATCCTGAGAAGGTGGGGGAGGATTATCATCCTCACTTTCATCATCTGAAGAAGAAATGTTTTCAAAAGTAGAAGAGATAGGAGGAGGTGGCACATCCGCCGGACTAGGCTCGCAGGCCGATTTATTTTCATCAAATTTTACATCTCTTCTAATGATAACATTTTTGGACTTAAATGGAATAAGTCTATAACCTTTTACATCTTCAGAATATCCAACAAAAGTACATTTCTCACTCTTAGGTTCTAAAGCTTTATGCTTTTCATCTGGAATATGGGCCCATGCTTCACTTCCAAACACACGAAAGTGACTTACATCTGGTTTAATGGAACTCCAAGCTTCTTCTGGAGTGATATTCTCTAGAACCTTAGTAGGAGTGCGATTGATTATATAATTTGCACAATTAATTGCTTCGGCCCAAAAACTAAGACTGAGTCCTTTAGATTGCAGCATACAATTAGCCATTTCCTTTAAGGTGCGATTTTTCCTTTCAGCTACACCATTTTGTTGTAGAGTGTATGGAACAGTATGTTGCATTTGAATTCCATTTTCGGTGCAAAAGTTGATGAATGTGTTTTTAACATATTATCCACCATTATCAGTTCTTAGCTTAAGAATTTGATGTCCAGATTGTTTTTCTACAAAGGCTTTGAAGGCCAAAAATGTGTTAAATACTTCGCTCTTGAGTTTTAAGAAGTATACCCAAGTGCGTCTGGAGAAATCATCAATGAAAGTTAAGAAGTACTTGCAGCCAGAGAATGAAGCAACAGGAAGAGGACCACATAAATCACTGTGCACAAGCTGTAAAGGGGCTGAGGCGTGCCAAGAGGCACGTTTGTCAAAACTGTCCTGATGATGTTTTCCGAGTACACATCCGGAACAAACACCATCTCTGCAAGATAACATAGGAAGACCTGTCACCATATTTTCTTTACATAGATGCTGAAGGGAGCGATAGTTTAAGTGACCAAATCGCTCATGCCAAAGTTTGCTCACTTCATCATTATGAGCAACAAATACTGAGGGAAGATTTGATGACCCAAAGTTGTGAAACTTATACAACCTTGTGGAATCATCAGCAAGACCAGTAGCTAGAATCTGTTGAGGATCTTTTAGATCCTTGATTACAACATCATGAGGTGAAAATTCAACAATTTTACCTTCACCTGAATGAGTTATCTGATAGACAGATAGAAGGTTGCAGGATAAGGTTGGAACACATAATACATCATTAAATTGACCATTGTCTAGATGAACAGTTCCAGTCCCTACAACATTAAGAGATCTATCATCACCAACATATATATTTTTGGTGTTATAATCATTTAAAAAAGAAAACATGGCTTGGTTTTTGGCCATGTGATAAGAGGCTCCAGAATCAATGAGCCACTCATGAGAATGAGAAGAAGAAGAAGATACATTTAATGCATAACCAGACTGAGATGATTGACAACGACATGCAAAAAGTGCCATTCCGGAAGTTGAAGTTGAAGTAGGCTCCACATGGATGTTATGTTTCTTCATTGCGGCTTCCAAGGCTTCCATCTTCTTAAAGCATTTAGATTCTAAGTGGCCATCTCGATTACAAAAGTTACAATGTCTATCAGTCTTCTTCCATTTGTTTTTATTGGTCTTATCATTTTGCTGAAATGATCTTTCATTTTGAGGCTGAGTTGGTTTAGGACCATTCTTTTGAGGATATGACTTCTTAGGATTCTTTGAATTTGGTTGCTGCTGGGCGGCTAACGCTTTCGTGGAAGAGTTTCCAAGATTAAGAAGACCAAGGTGTAAGAGTTTTTCTTGTTCTCTTATTAAGGAATCACAAAAGGAGTCAAAGGAAGGGGCCTTGTAGTCTTTTCCTTGACAAATGAAAGCTTCCCTTGTAGAATGGAAAGTGGAAACAAATACAGAGTAGGCTGGTCCCAACTTAGCAAGGATGGAATAAATAAGGTTACCATCTTCTTTCTTAACTTTAACACCTTCCAAGAGATATCTAAGGGTCTTGAATTTGGACAAGAAATCTTCAATGCAAGAAAAATTATTAGGATCCAAAGTAAGCAACTCATTTTCAAGTTGATGGGCTCTAATTTCATTTTTAATCCCAAAAACTTTAGCGAGTTTTTCTAATGCTTCATGAGGAGTCTCAAGTTCTGCAATGTGGAATCTAAGATCAGGAGAAATAGACATCCCTATCAAACCACATGCTTGATCTTGTCTATTTTCCCATTTTGCAGCCTTGTCTTCATCTTTTGGTTTCTTCTCTTGGTCTGTGGCTATTCTGAAGAGACCTTTACTTCTAAGTAAATCTTCCATGTAGGCTACCCATTGGAAGTAGTTAGTGCTATCAAGAATGAATTGGCATGGAATTTCCATTTTTTAAAAAAACTGAAGCTGAAGATGCTGAAAGTAAGTGTTCCAATGGATAGATCTCGAAAAAATAGGCGGTTTTAAAAAAAACGGCTCTGAAAAAGGCTTCCGGATGAAGAAGTTATGGCTTTTTGAAAAAAAATTGTTGACGTTGCCGGCAAAGTGCGCGAATGTGCGGGAATGAAAAAATCCGCCCCCACAAAATGGAGACTTGAACCCAAGACCTCTACTCTCTTAAAATAGCTTTGAAACAATTGATCTATACAAAAATTTTGAGAGAGAGAGAGAGAGAGAGAGGGGGGGGGGGGGGCCTTGGTTTGCGTGCTTGCCTTGAGAAAGCTCTTTTTCCCTACAAAACACAAAACACAAAACCCAACACGAATATGTAAAGAAAAACGAACCTTGCGGCTCGAAGTTAGCTTTAGCCAAAAAACTAGAAATTTTAAAAAAAATCTCAAAGTTAGCTTTAGCCGAAAAACTAAATATTTTTCTCAATGTTTCTGATTTTCCGAGATCACACTAAGGTGCAGGGAAAAGAGCATACGCATGAGAAAAATCCTTCCTTTCTGTTTCTGATTTTCCCAGATCGCACAGAGTTGCAGGGCAAAGAGCATACGCAGAAATGAAAGGTATAGATCCGGTTAAAAAAAAAAGGCTAAATAAACCGAAACCGAAATAAACAGAGAGAAAATAACAGTAAACTGCAAAAAACATTGTATACCTCCCGATCTGAAAAATGACGCAGCTAGGGCTACCGGAAACTTTTTCGCGTGAAACAAAAGGGGTTCCTCACTGGAACAAATGCTCCGAACGCAACAGAGCAGTCCTCTCGGCCCGAAAGCAGTCAGAAACAGCAAATCTAGGAAACGACGGCCGCATGCAGTTCTACCGGCTTCAGATTTGGATCACCAACGGACGCGGCCCTCAAATAGCTCTGATACCATGTAGGAATTTACAGGGTAAGTTCCTCAGAAAGAGTACCAAAAGGACACCACTCACAACCAGATCACAGATCAATACACCAGTATTTTTGACGTGGTTAAAACCCTCAAAGAGGGAAACAGTCCACGGCCTGTCCCAACGTGGGTACTACAGGCAATTTATTAATCAAAGAATGAAAATTTACATAAGCTTCTCTCATGCACGGATTACCCGAACAATGACCCTCCATGCGCTTTAAATAGAACTCATGGACCAATCGGGTGTCAAGCCACGGATCAAGTGTCGGTAATACCGAGGAGAGAATGAACCATCAGATCACTACATATCGTGACCGTCGGATTGTAAGTTACAAAATGTACAACGGTAAAGAAACACACTTTAACTAACTCTATACCTAACTCTACACTAGACCAAGTTGAACTTAACTATATCCTATGTGTCGGAATATCCTAACACGTTTTTCTCCTTTAGCGCCTTTTCTCTCACCGGGTATAAGCTTCAAAATTTTATAAACATGCTGCTTTCATGAGCTTCTGACCTTGAGTGTTAAATCGCCTGTTGATATCAGCATTGTTCAACTACTCTTTCAACCATGGCTCTAACTGGCAGATCTGTAATGGATAGCTCAGTAGCACTCTGGAATTTGCGGCTCTGTTGCATGCGGTATCCGTTCATGAGGGCATTTCTTCTCTGTTTTCGAGTATTGGAGCTTTACCCTTTTCCTTAATTGCTTCCTGCACATTGCTTCAGGTTGTTTTTGTTTTTCATTCCTGCAGTTTACACATAAGAGAGAGTAATGATAATAAAAATTGACAAGAAAGCTCTGAGCTCTACGGATGTACAAAAACATGCCACCTGACGTGAACTAACTCTTCGAAAAGCACAAAACTGTCTTTCATTAACACTTGGCGTATCATTCATTAAGTTTTATTAAAGCGCGTATCCAATTTTTGGTTAATGGACAACTTTTCTTGAATGTTGAGCCGGGGAAAATCTGCGATGGACAATTTCTGCGATTCGCATGGCAACATCGCAGTATCGCGTTATTGCATTTTCATTAAGATGTGTTATCGCAGGGTTGCCCGATCACATTTATCGCAGAATCACAGATTGCTGCCTTGCGCGATCGCAGATCGCAGTATCGCGTTATCGCAAAATCGCAGATTTGTTACAATCGTTAAATGGTTATGTGTTTTTTATGCGATATTGCGATATGCGATGTCGCATATCGGCCATCGGCGATTTTCTAAGGTTTTTGAATATGAGCGTTTCTTAATGCATGTGATGCGATGAAATTCGCGTTGCATTTTCGTAGTTCATCATTTTTCTCACAAGGAAATGTCCTATCTTCTTCGCGCGATGCGATGTTTTCTTAAGGAGTATAATACATAAGTTTTAATTGAATTTTTTGAATTTTTTTACTAAGGGTCCCCACTTACCTAGTGTTATTGCTAATACTAAATAAGGAGGGGGGTTGTTGGTGGCCACAACATAACCCAACCTGTCCTGTACTATCATGGATATCCCTCACTAGTAATTTACCTTCCCCCACAAGGTTACTAGGATACCTAAGGTCCAGAGTAGAGTTACTTGTCTTATGTCAAGCTCGTTAAAATATGAAACAAGGTACCGGAGCATAGTTTCTTTTCTAGTGTCAAGCTTGTTAAAATATGAAAGGTCCTATGATTAGAGTTCCTTTTCTTGTGTTAAGCTCGTTAAAAAATGAAACAAGGTGTTAGAGTAGAGTTACTTTTCTTGTGTCAAGATCGTTGAAAAATGAAACAAGGTCTACGAGCATAGTTCTTTTTGTGTGTCAAGCTCGTTAAAAAATGAAACAGATCCCCTTCCAATTAGATTATTTGATTATATCTTGTAAATTTCAAGTCAAGTCTTTCATTTGTTCTCATAAATAAGCGTTCAATCCATCCACTTGTTAGTAACCAATAGTCTACTTAGGTGAATGAAATGAAGCTTGTGGGGCATGTGCCTAGAGTTGAGTCATTATGCTGGGGGCATGCAAAATTATTTCAAGCATATTTTTTATTTGTTTCAAGCTTGTGTAAAAATGAAACCACTCTCAAGCATAATGTTTCTCATATTTCAAGTTTGTGAAAAAAATGAAACCATCTTCAAGTATTCTTAAGCATAGTTTCCAAATGTTTCAGACTTGTGTAAAAATGAAACCATTTTTGTCCTACCTCTCGTGATTTCCATTTTTATCAGCCTGATTCTGCTAGATGAGCCTTGGTTTTCTCATTCTATTGTCACCATCTACTTGGCCGGTCATTCGCTTTCACTTGGTTTACCCTTGCCTAGGGAACTGTTGCGATGAATGGTCTTGTTATTAAGCCTCTTGACCTCTACATGTTTTGAGTAGTTCCATCATGATCGAAACTAGTTTCTACCCTTTATACAACTTGTTACTCTAGGAGGAGCCCTCTTTGAGCTCTTTCAGACTCCATAAACATGAAAATATTTTCAAGCACTTGTCTTTTTGAACTCGTTAAAGTAAATGAAAATAGTATACTCAGTATAAGTTTAACCCTTTTCCAGACTAGGATAAACTATTTATGAAAAAGGAATAATTTAGTCCAACATGACTAAAAGGCTCTCCTTAGTATTTTTTTATGCCTTTTCAGATTCAAGAGACTAAATTTACAAAAAGGAACCTTTGGAGTTTTCTTTTTAGCCTCTTTTTCAAACTCTCTAAACATGAAAAAGAAGTCAAGTTACATCTTTGCTGAACTCAAAAAAGAATCAAATAGCGTTGGACTCATCAAACATGACGGGACCAAACCAATCCTTCTAAGGGTTTGTTAAAAATACTTAGAAGTATTCATCCGAAGGATGAAATTATAGATCAAACACATGTTATTCTCCTCAAGCTTGTCAAAAATAAAGTGGTGCTGACCATAAATGTTTTGGAAATTACGAAAATAGGATACTTAACCTATTAATGGTAGTGAGCCATTATTGAACATGACACTCTTTCACTTCATATTTGTGACTGTTGGGTTAGGAAATCTACTTGCCTCTTTGGTTCATCACACCATATCAAAATCCTCCATAAAAAGTTTTGGGTCAATGTTTCCAACTCAATAAAGTGTCGCTCATATGTTCAAGAGAAGTCCTTAAGTTGATATCTACTACAATACTCCTAAGACTTCATTCATTTATGTCACTCCTAAACCAATTCCACATCAACATCATTCTGTCTCAAATCTTGATACTCGTTTCGTGTCTTTGATGGGAGATACATCAAGGCCCTCCTGCGACGGGTCGCTTCCTGTCAACATTAGCTCATTATCTAGGAAGTTGACTTAGAAACTCCCTTCAGTACCTTTGAGCTTGCATACATCAATGAAAAGATTCCTCTCTTTCGGTGACAAGTCTTCATCATTGGCCTTCGATTGGAATATTTTGTGTTGTGTTCGACTTCAACTCATTCATTCACACCGCATAGATCGTACTATGGTAACTTGAGAGCCATTAGCATCATTAGTGGTTTCTCTCGCATATTTTAACAACCTACATCATTGGCTCGTAATCAGATGGTGTCCACCATGTTTGACTTCAACTCATTTATTTGCATGGTTAGACTCATACATCAAGAAATCGAGTGAATGAGATAGAAGACACTGGATCTGGTTTCATCTATCCGCGATGTAATTTTAGGATTGATACAAGATTACAAATTATGATGGATATGATCATTTAAACAATCATCCAAGCATGCAACCACATTTTCATCAGTGGATGAGACTACTTGATCATTGTACATATAATCTTGGCTTATGTGTTGAGCATGGGTATGCCTCCCTTAGTAATGATATCATGATGATAATATGTATTGTAATAGATGAAGATCTCGACCAATTCTTTCTTGAATCAGACTTGTCACAAGGTAAAGAACTTCAACCCTCAGCCATTTCTTCTAATTTTTTACTTTAGTGGGAAATCCATTACAGGCCATTTTTTCACATCAACCCAAAATACCTGCAAATCAGATCAATCAACATCCATGAACGCTTTTTCATAATCCCTTTGAAAATCCCTAAGCTTCACTTCTCCAAAAAGTCTGAGTTTCTGGGACAATTAGCTCAAACACACCATTTTTAGCCCCAACACACCTTGCATTACTGGCCACCTACGTTCATCACATGTTGCATACCTGAGCACCAACATTGGTTAGCACATGTTGCTCCATTTTGTAGGTGCATTAATTCTATAAATTCAGGACAATTAAAAAATATCTTTGAAGCTTCCTCTTCCAGCAGCTTCCAAAGCAGTTTTAACTATTTACCTCAAATAGAGATCTCAAATTCCTTTCTGTCCCTATCTTGGAGAAGTTATGTCTTATCCCTTGAGGTCATCCTCCCATCATATGTGGATCTCAAGCCAAGAATGGTAAATCCTAAACTACTACTCTTACCCTATATATTTACTTCCTCCCATAGAGTCTGGCTGGGATTTTGGAGATTATTAGGTTGGATTTTGGAGATTGTTAGTGCCCTCATGTTGCTTCTTTGAACCTAAAGGAGTCATTATATTCATGCATTAGGGCTGATGTTGAGGTGTTCTTTGTAACAAGGAAGGACAAGTAAACTTTGGGAGACATCTATAAAGTCAACTTTTATTTATGGTTGTAACTCTCTCCTATATGTTTTAATACAAAAAAGTATCTTGTTTTGCTATATTTGTTGTGCTATGTTTACACTCATGTATTTCAATGCCATGTTGACCCATTGAATAGATATTTTAGATTATGCTACGTGGATGTTGTGGTTCTTTTGCTTGTTTTAGTTGTGTGTGCAGGTTCTAATTATAGCACTTGGTGCTAGAGTTGGAGCTTACAAAAAATGAGGAGAGGAAGGATTACTCTAGATTCCAGGTACGATTCTTTCCCATTTTCTAATTTCTCTAAGGAAAACTCAAACCTTTTTGTCTTTTGTTGTTCTATATTAGACTACTAGATCTAGGGAATTCACCTTTATCTATAATCATTAAAATTATGCGTAACAAAGGCATTATTTGAGAAAGATACCAACAAGAAGGTGAAGGTTCTAATGAGCGAAAATGGAGATGATAATGTTTCGAATGACTTCAAGAATTTATGTGTGAAATAAGGAATTCAAAGAGAGCTGAAAAATCCCATAACCCACAACAGAATGTGGTAGGTGAGAGAAAGAACTGTAGCATTGTGGGAGTTGCAAGAGCCATGCTACATGACCAAGGCCTACCACTACATTTATCGGCAGAGGCATGTAACACAACAATCTACTTGCAGAATCAAAGTCCTCATTGGATTATTGGTATGATTACACCGGAGGAGGATTTCTTGGGGATAAATTTGGATGTGTCTCACTTCAATATTTTTTGAGCCTCTATACATTGTCATGTCTCCAAAGATTCAAGGAAGAAGCTTGAGCTGACAACAGAGTTGGGAGTTTTTGTGGGTTACATCAAAACTCCACACAATTACTGTTTTTTCCCTTAGAATGATAGTTATGCCAAGGGATGTAAAGTTTGAAGAGGATAAAGTGATGCGGTTCTCTCTTAAGAGGAAGCTTCAGATCCCACTAGAAGAGGAGCTTTTATCTCCAAAGGAGGAGCCTCAAGAAGTTGTGGAGCAGCCAAAAATTGAGTAGAGAGGAAGCATATTAGAGACATCCACTCAAGTAGAACCATCTATAGAAGGAAAAAAAATAACCAAGGAAGTTAATAGACTTGTGTAGGATGCAAGGGAGAATGTGGGAGCTCCTTCAAATTTCCGCAAGCAAAGGAGGTCACTTGAGAGGTAAACTGTATACATGGCTCTAATGATTGAGCTTGTAGAAACTTTCCATCCTATTTCGAGGAAGAATTTGATCCGTATTTTAAATAGGAATGCAAAAAATTACAGATATAACCATACATATAGAGATGCAGTAGAAATAATACTTCATTTCATTACTATAAAGTACTGAAATATGCTTACAAACAGAAATGGAAATAAACTAGCTAGGACAATGTTAACTTATTTATGAGAAGAGATGTGGCAACTACATGCCTCTAAACTATGTTACAATGAGGCTCGAAGGCCTATTTATTGTTGAGAAACAGTGGAAAACCCTAAACATCCAAAAACCTAACCCTAGAAGATGAAATGCCAAACTATGGGCCCCGTTTGGGTAAATTGGTACATCAACTTCCCGGGGTCGTAACTTTGGCATACGATCTCCATTTGACGCACACAATATCTCGTTAGAAACAACTATCCGAGAATGTCGTTTAGGGCATCAAAATGGCTCTGGAAATTTAGGACCTGAAAAACTTCTAAAAATAGTAAACTGTGCTACAATTAAGGAAATTGCAAAGCTGAAGGAAACAATGGTGGGGGTCCAAGTGGACTTGGCGGGTGGCCACCAATATCCACCTGGATCATTCCTCCCCCCTTAGGAAGCAATGGTCCCCATTGCGTTGAGTTCCTCCATGAGATGAGGAAAATTTTGTTGAACTTGGTCCCTGGTGAGCCATTTGCCCTGGTGAAGGAGTTGGACTGCTTTGACAACTCGATATAGTGGGATATTCTGTTGGCGAGTGTGTTTGATCTATGTGTCCATGATCCGATCAGTTACAACTTGTTCCATGCAATCTGGATTTAACTCTATGGGTGTGACCTGTTCTGCAATGTCGGATGTGTATCGTAATGGTGGAAAGTATGGCCAAAGGCAGCCTACATTGAACACTGGGTGCAGGCCAAGGAATGGGGGAATGATGAGCTAAAATGAATTGTCTCCCACAACCTTGGTAATGGTGTAAGGACCATATCAGAGTGGTCAGAGTTTCCGATAGGCTCCGATAAGGCATTCCTTTTGTAAATGCAACCAGACTTTGTCGCCCACCTGAAACTTGTCTGGCACCTGATGTTGATCATGTCGTTGCTTGTACTTGGCATTTGATTTCTCCAGAATTTCATGGATTTGTTGGCGATTATGTTGGATGTGCTCAATGAAGCTGTTTGCCTTATCTGTTTTGGACTGGACATGAGCCGAATCTACATGAGTAGCTGCAAATGGCATGGCCACATCAATGGGACATAGTGGCTAGAATCCCAAGCCCACCTGAAATGGCTGTGGCCAATCAAGTTGTGGAGAGCCCAGTTGTAGCTATGCTAAACATAGGGGAGGCTCTCATCCCATGTGTTTGGATGCTTTGAGTTGTACATGCACAGAATGTGTACGATCATCTTGTTGACAACCTCTGTCTGGCCATCAGTTTGAGGATGGAAGGTTGTGGACTTAGTGAGTTTGGTATCCAACATTGAACAGAGACTGGACCAAAAAGTACTAAGGAACCTGCTATCCCGATATAAGATGATAAACTATGGGATCCCAAGTGTACCCACACTCGTTCAAAGAAGAGTTTAGCAGTGTCTTCTACTGTGATATTCTTCTTTTAGGTCGCCATAATGGCCATCTTCGAGAACTTGTCAATGACCACAAAACACAGTCGTTTCCATGCTTAGTAGAAGGAAGGCCTGCCATGTAATCCATGGAGATGGATTTCCAAGTTCGACTAGGGGTAGGCAGCGAGTTATAGAGGCCTTGCTTCTTGATGGTCGGTTTGGCAATGGCATAGGCAGTGCATGATCTGATGTACTTCTCGACATCCTGTCGAAGATTCGGCCAATAGAAATACTTATGCAGTACTGCCACCATTTTATCGACCCCAAAATGCCCAACAACCTTACTATAGTGTGCTTCCCAAATCATCTTCGCATGCTCGCTTGAAGGAACACAAAGGTGTCTCAGGTGGCATAATAGGGCATCTTGGAGGTGAAAATATGAAACATGCTGACCCTCCAATAGTGTCTGGTATGTGTGGCCAAATTCTAGGTCGCTTTTGTAGAGAAGTGGCCAATTAGAAGTCTCGTGCCCAAAAGAGTTAAGCACGGTGGTTAATGCCATGATCGGTGGTCGACTGAGGCAATCTGCAACATTATTGGTGTTGCCCTTCTTATACTTGATATTCAAATGGAATTGTTACAGGTATGTGGACCACTTCTAATGGCGATCATTCTGCAATTTCCCTTGGGTCTGTATGAACTGCAGGGGTCGATGACTGTTTCCTTCCCCAAAATGTAATGCTTCCATTATCGACAGGCCTGCACAATAGAATACATATCTTTGTCATAAGTGGGATACTTCTAGACTGTGTCTGAAAGTGTCTCACTGTGATATGCCACTGGATGTCTGCGTTGAGTAAGGATTGCCCCAATAGCATAGTTAGAGGCATCTGCCTCGACCTCAAATGGTTGTTGCAATTCTGGTAATGAAAGCACTAGTGCTGAGCAGAGGTGATCTTTCAACTCTTTGAATGCCTTCTGTTGAGATTTAGACCAAAAGAATTTTGCTTTCGCTCCTCCCTTGGTGACTTAACTCAAGGACCAAGTGATATGAGAAAATCCCAACACAAACCTGTGATAGAGGTTGGCAAGACCTAGAAAGCTGCAGAGCTCTGTGAGAGTGGTTGGAGATGGCCAATCCCCTGCGATAGAGGTTGGCAAGACCTAGAAAGCTATAGAGCTTTGTCAGAGTGGTTGGAGATGGCCAATCCCAAATTGGCACATAACTTGTGTTGCCGTAGCGTTTGGAGAACCTGTTGGATGTGGTGGAGGTGCTCTTCCCAACTCTGGCTGAAGATTAGGATGTCATCCAAGTATACCACTACAAATGAGTTGGTGAATGGTCGCAAGATGTCATCCATTAGCCTCATGAAGGTTGCAGGAGCATTCGTCAATGCAAAAGGCATAACCAACCATTTGAAAAGGCCTTCCTTGGCTTTGAAGGCAGTCTTCCACACATCAGAGGGTTCGATTGGTACTTGGTGATATCCTGACTTCAAATCAACCTTGCTGAAATATTCCCCCCCTTCAGTTGGTCCAGGAGGTCATCAATCCATGGGATCGGTACCTATTATGGACAGTGATCTTGTTCAGCACCCAATAGTCAATACAGAGTCTCCATGTCCCATCCTTCTTTTGTACCAACATGATCGGGCTCCCACAGGGGGATGAACTTGGATGGATGTGACCTTTCTGCAACAACTCCTGAATCTGCCTCTTGATTTCATCATTCTCCAGAACAGAGCCCCAATAGATTGGTCCATTGGGTAGCGGCGCACCTGGGGTCAAATTGATGGAGTGCTTGAATTGATAGTACTAAGGAACCCCTGCTGGGGAGGTGAATATGTCCTCGTACTCCTCCATGATCTTTTCCATCTGTAGTTATCGTGCGAAGGGGCCCTATTTGGAGGTTGTGGCCATCGCCTTCTTCTTTCCTTGAGGTCATATCATCAGGAAAACAAATTTCCTAGTTTTTGAAATGAGCTTACTACATTATTTTGCAGTAACCAAAGAGATGGCGGTAGGTGGTGCTACCTCCGGTATCCTATACAACTTATTTCCCAAAGTAACAATAACAGCATGAGGTCTTGATTCATACACAACATGTTGCTTCCACAAGTATGGTTGTCCTAATAATACATCATAAACATCAAGGGGAGCAACGTCACACAATACCTCATCTGTGAAGGGCTTGATGTTGTATGGAAGGCGACACTGCTGGCTCATGCGAAGATCCCGTCCTTGGTGAAGCCACCCAATGGTGTACAGTTGTGGATGTGCCGTGGTGGGTAAGCCTAGTGCTTCACGACGTTTGCTGAAATGAGGTTCTTTTGGCTTCCATTGTTAACAATGAATTGTAGTGGGGAGCCCTTTACCCACATCTAGGAGTGGAAGAGACTCTCCTCCTCCTCTAGATCTTCAGGTTCCTCCTTTGAGATCTTTGTGGTGGCAACAGTGGCGTTGGACTCCGCGTTGATAATCCGCTTCCCTTTGTCATTCTCCTTGTTGGGTTCTGACTCAGAGTCATAAAATGCATATGATTCTAAAACCTTTAGCTCAGCCACCAGTGACTGCTTGTCCTGACACTCACTTGTGTTGTGAGTGGAGCTCTTATGGAACTCACACCACTTTCTCATGTCCTTTTTCGGCTTCACAGTGCTATTCTTTGCTCGCAGCTTTGGCGGGTTGTCTTCGGCTGCCCTGCCTTGGCTTTGTCCTTTGTTCTATGGTTTGGGGGAACCTTTCCCTTGCTTCAGATTCGCAGATCCAAAGTCTCGCTTCTTTTGTTTAAACTTTTGCTTGATCATGACGACATATCGCTATGCTGTGCCGAGTGAGGAGATGTTCAGGAATTCTATTTCTTCCTGGATGTACTTGTGCAGGCAACTGCGATATTTGAGTACCAAATGTTGCTCTGAATCCTTGAGACCTAACTTTGTGCGAAGGGTATGGAAAATATTGGTAAACTACAACACATATTGGTCCCTTCCCTGCTGCAGAGTGGTCCAGTTTATGTATTGATCCTGATAGCTTCCGACAGGTTAGTACTGCTCCTTGATGGCAGTCCGAAATGAATTCCAAGTGGATGCGGTTGAGAACAGTGAGGCCATACTTTCATCCTTCTACTCGTAGTAGGTTTCCCACCAGTCCTTGACATGGGGGGTAGCTTTGAGAAGAGTGAAAGTAATATTTTCCCGACCGGAAAAATCATGAACATAAAAATACCCTTCTAGCAGATTTAACCATTTATCTACGATGTTTGCATCTATTTGATCCTCAAATATGGGAATTTCAAAGTTAACTTGTACCTTAAAGGGTGTGGCGCTACCCTGGGGCGAGGTCGTTAGGATTTGCAAGGCTGGTCTTGCAAAGGTTCGACTAGTTCAAGCCCTAACTCCTTATATCTCGACCTCGTTGGGGACATGCAAATAAAGACAGAGAAAGAGAAGAGCATTTTGATACCACTGATCCAGATTTTAAATAGGAATGCAACAAATTACAGATATAAACATACATATAGAGATGCAGCAAGAATTAAATCTTCATTTCATTACTGTAAAATACTGAAATATGCTTACAAACAGAAATGGAAATAAACTAGCTAGGGTGATGGTAGCTTATCTTTGAGAAGCGATGTGGTGGCTATATGCCTCTGAATTGTGTTACAATGAGTCTTGAAGGCCTATTTATTGTTGAGAAACAATGGAAAACCCTAAACATCCAAAAACCTAACCCTAGAAGATGAAACGCCAAACTGTGGGCCCCGTTTGGGTAAATTGGTACATCAACTTCCCGGGGTCGTAACTTTGGCATACGATATCCGTTTGATGTGAACAATATATCATTAGAAAGATATATCCAAGAAATACAACTTTGGGAAGAGCAACATAGGTCCACAGACCCATGTTTCTCCCAATTTTCCCAAAAAAACCATTGTTTAGGGCCTCAAAACGGCTCCGGAAGTTTAGGACCCGAAAAATTGCTAAAAATAGTAAATTGTGCTACAATTAAGGAAACTAAAAAGATGAAGGAAACAATGGTGGGGGTACAAGTGGACTTGGCGGGTGGCCACCAATATCCACCTGGATCGGAATTTGAGCAACCGATATGGGTTGGTGAAGTGGTGGAATAATATGAATCCATCATGAAGAACAATGTTTGGGAAGTGGTTCCAAGACTAGCATATAAGTTAGTTGTGGGTTCGAGATGGATCTTCAAGTTTAAGAATACAACAGATGGAAGCATAGAGAAATATAAGGCCAGATTTGTTGGAAAAATATTCTCTCAACTTGATGGTATTGACTATGAGGAAACCTTTGCTCCTATAGCAAGGTATTCATCCATCAGATCAATACTTGAACTAGCTGCACAGATGGGGTGGAATATCCACCAGATGGATGTAAAAACAACATTTCTCAATGGTTTTATTAAGGAGGATGTGTACATCGAGAAACCAAAAGGTTTTGAAACATTTGATCGGGAGTGTCATGTGAGTGTTGTATGGTCTCAAATAGACACCTCGAGCTTGGTACACCAGGATCGACAATTATCTCACTGGATTGGGCTTCACCAAAAGTGAAGCGGATGTAAACCTCTATCATATTTTCATAGAAAGTAAATTCCTTATCATAATTTTATATGTTGATGATTTAATATTAAAAGGTTATGAGGAGTTGATTAGCTCTTGCGAAGAGGACCTTGCAAGGGAATTTTAAATGAAGGACATGGGTCTCATGCACTTCTTCCTTAGGCTGGAAGTATGGAAAGGTGATGGGGGAATGTTTGTGTCTTAGAGCAAGTATGCCACTAAGATACTACAAAGATTATGCATGGAGAGTTGTAAGCCCATGGAGACACCTCTAACAGCCAACTAGAGGAAGGAGAATTCCACTTCAGGTGAAAAGGTGGATGCTACCACTTACTGGAAGTTAGTGGTTTGACTAAGCCAAGCTATGGTTAGGTTGACCAAATTGTATTGGAAGGTAGCTAAGCATGATTTACGGTACCTTAGAGGAACTACCTAGTATGGATTATGTTAGGGTCCCACCCTAACCCCCTTATTTATGTCATGGGATCACGTCATAGTCAAGAGTCAATAAAGCCCATATTAATAATTGTAAGTGGTTAACCCGCAATTAATGACGGGACCACAGTTAGTTGCAAATGGGCGGAAGTATTAGTTAGATGGTAAATGGGCGGTAGTATTAGATAGATGGTATTAATAAAATCCACGATATTGGCTCGTGGTATTGCATGTATGAGTCATATATAAAGGATAGAGACTCCCTGCGAGGAGTATTGTGTCTTGTTTTGTAATCGAGCTCTGCTCTATTGGAGGTTGCCCCCTCGAAGAGGCCTGTGAACATTTCTCTCTGGATAATAAAATCATTGCTATTCTGTGCTCTGGGTATATTTTCTTCGCATATTTTGTGTTCTCGGTATCTTTTCTTCGCAAATTTTATGTTTGGGTATCACTTTGCAGGTTAAGAGCATAACAAGTGGTATCAGAGCACTTTCCAGGGCTCGGTGGGATCTCCAAATTTTAGCAAATTTTTTTTTAGGCTAGAGACGTGTTTCGGCGTCTTTAAACCACGAGATCTGTTGTTAAGCGCATAAACCTGTGGATTTGGGGAGGCATGCATGCAGGAAATACAAGAGGTGGTCATGTCTGTTGGACTCCCTTGTAACCCCTGTGGGTACCCCTTCGAGTAGTAGCGCATTAGACAGAACCGCGCACGGACTGTCTTCCACGTACCCTCTGGGTATATAGGAAGCCCCCTAGCTCCCTTGAAACCTCGCCATAGATAAACCTTCGGCCGTCTTGTTGCTACAGTACACCGAGAACAGCACTCGGAGAGATTACTCGCCCGTACGATAGGGTAGTCGGGTTGTACGGCTAAGGGTACGGTCGATCCTCCTTAGTTAGAGCCCTGAAACATTGGGCCGAGTACTTCTGTCAGACCCTTATGTATATTGCGATCTGTAGCACCTGACACTCCCCAAGACCTTAGTTCCCTTTCGCTCGAGGGATCACACATCTTCTATTCCAGATCAGCAGCAGCAGTTGTTCCACCATTCAGATCTCTCAGATCCACCAGATCTGATATTCCAGATCAGCAGCAGCAGTTGTTCCACCATTCAGATCTCCCAGATCCACCAGATCTGATATTCCAGATCAGCAGCAGCAGTTGTTCCACCATTCAGATCTCTCAGATCCACCAGATCTGATATTCCAGATCAGCATCAGCAGTTGTTCCACCAGTCAGATCTCCCAGATTAGCCAGATCGGAGTAGTTGAAAAGGGTTCCTGTACCTGGATATAATTTTCGCAGGACTTTTGGTGGCATTGACATTTTGAGGATTTGGCGACTGCAGTATTGATCAGAAAGGAGTAAAAATCCGTTAGGAGTTTTAAAAAAAAAATAAATAAAAATAAATAAAAATAAAAAAAATCTGAGATCTTCCCGGGCGCTTATTGGTGACCTAGCCCATCAGAATCAGGACGACGAGCTGAGCAAGGTGGTACCATTCAATTCTTGGCAAAAAAAAAAAAATTTGGCGATCCCAAATTTTAGTCAGACGGGTGTATGGTAGAAACTCGCGCTCAAGCAATGGCCAATGAAAGGACTCAAGCAATGGCCAATGAAAGGATAGAAAAAATAGAAGAAGAGGTGCACTCCCTCCACTCTGTGGTGGAAAGGGTCGAAAAGCATCTTAAAGGATTAGAGTGCCTACTACATGACAAGGGCAAGGAGCCAGCCCACGAGGAGGAGTATAAGGATCATGAATACCATGAGGGAGAGTCTAGCCACTCTCCTCACGTCTGGCACACGCATCCACCACCCACTCAGAGACCTCCCAAGTTGGATATGCATAAATTTGACGGTTCTCACACGTCCGCATGGCTAGCTCAAATGGAGCAGTATTTTCAATTGAATCATATCACAGATGAGGGGACTAAGCTTATGGTGGGCACCATGTACTTGGACAGTGAATGATGGCAATGGAAGGAATGGTATCAGTGTTGCAATGGACAATTTAAGAGTTGGGGCCAATTTACCAAAGCTCTTCGAAATCGCTTTGAACAGGAAGACTCTTTTTTGGGGCGTCTCACTAAGCTCCGACAGACGGGTACAGTGGATGAATATATTACCGCTTTTGAAGCCTTAGCCTTCCGCACTAAGGGTCTCACAGATGAATTCTATATGGAATGCTTTATCAGCGGTCTTAAAGAAGCCATCAAAGCTCAGGTTCTACTCCACCACCCCCCCACATGGAACGAGGCTTGCCAGGTAGCCCGTAAGGTGGAAAGGGCATTAGCAGCTCAATCCAGCCGCCCCAACTTTACCGCTAAAGGTTGTCCCTCACAGGCTCCCAATATGACCCAAACACTTAAGGTTCAAAAGGTGTCACCTGCAGAAATGGCCGAAAGAAGGAAGCAAGGACTATGTTACTACTGTGATGAAAAATATTCCCCGGGTCATAAATGCAAAGAGCACAAGTTTTTTCAAATAGATGCCACTGACTACAGCTCCACCGAGGAAGATCCACCACTTGAGGAACCAGAGGCGACCGAAGAAGATAACCAACAGGAGATGGTATCTGATGAACCCATGATTTCGCTACATGCATTGGCAGGAATTTCTTCACCTCAAACTCTCAAAATCAGGGGTTTTCTTAAACATCGGCCAGTAATAGTTTTGATTGATAGTGGAAGTACCCATAATTTCATCCACCAAAAGATCGCTGAAGCAGCACATTGTTATGTCCGAGCAGTTTCTAACTTCCAAGTCCAGATTGCAGATGGAGGCACAATGAAATGTGAAGGTCGCTGTGAAAATGTCAAAATTCAAATGGGGGTTTATCAATTGAAAACCCACATGTTTGCAATACACATGGGGGGTTGCGACATTGTCCTAGGTGCGGAATGGCTCCGCACTCTTGGGCCAATCACAATGGATTTCCAGGAGTTATATATGAGTTTTAAGCAGAACGACTACACACATACCCTCCGTGGGCTACAAGCGGGAGCCCCTTCTATCATAAGCTCGAATCGTATGGAAAAATTGTTAAAAAAGGGCCATCATGGAGTAGTAGCTCAATTTAATGCCATCCAGGTAGTAGATACCATGTCTTCGCCAATTCATCCTGAGATGCAACAGATTTTGAATAAACATCGGACGGTCTTTGACAAACCTCATGAACTTCCACCCTCGCGAGGAGAAAATGATCATAGCATCACATTGGTCCCAGGGGCCCAACCCCCAAATGTGCGGCCATACAGACATCCGTTCACCCAAAAGAATGAAATAGAAAAAATCATCAAGGAATTGTTGGAAGCAGGTGTCATTCGTCCTAGTATTAGTCCTTACTCATCTCCAGTCGTCATGGTCCTCAAGAAAGATGGGGAGTGGCGGATGTGTCCAGACTTCAGGGCCCTCAATAAGTTAACAGTCAAAGATAAATTTCCCATCCTAGTGGTTGACGATTTGCTGGACGAACTCAATGGGGCTCAATTCTTCACTAAATTGGATCTTTGCTCAGGCTACCACCAAATTTGCATGAAGGAAGTTGACATTCCCAAGACAGCTTTCAGAACTCATGAAGGCCATTATGAGTTCTTGGTCATGCCATTTGGCCTCTGTAATGCCCCCTCTACTTTTCAGAGCCTTATGAATCACCTCCTCAGACCATATCTCAGAAAATTTGTCCTGGTCTTCTTCGATGACATCCTCATCTATAGTGGCACTTGGGCGGCACATCTTAAGCATGTAGATATCCTCTTGCAACTGCTCAACAAGCATAAACTATTTGTCAAAATGTCTAAGTGTGCGTTTGGCATGGAAGAAGTTGAGTATTTAGGCCACATTGTGGGCCGTGAAGGTGTCAAGGTTGATCCCAAAAAGATCCAGGCAATGCAAGAATGGCCTCAACCTAAGACCTTGAAAAGCTTGAGAGGATTTTTGGGTCTCACAGGCTATTATCGTAAATTTGTCCGCCACTATGGCCGCATAGCGAAGCCCCTGACGCAACTTCTCAAGAAAAATTCCTTCTTCTGGAACGAAGAAGCACAACAGGCATTACCGCTCTCAAAACAGCCATGTGTTCCACTCCGGTCTTAGCCCTACCGGACTTCACCAAAACATTTGTCATTGAATCTGATGCTTCGGGAACAGGTATTGGAGCAGTCTTAATGCAGGAAGGGCGACCATTGGCCTTCACCAGCCAACAACTAAGTGGGAAGAACTTGGGCCAATCTACCTATGAGAAGGAAATGATGGCCATCTTACATGCAGTTGAGATCTGGCGACCCTACTTGTTGGGGCGACGTTTCCAAATCCGCACAGATCATCACAGTCTTAAATATTTTTTGGAGCAACACCTATCTTCCCCCCAACAAAATAAATGGTTAGCCAAAATGCTGGGTTATGATTATGAGATCATTTACAAAAAAGGGAAAGACAACAGGGTAGCAGATGCATTGTCACGCCAATTTGAGGAGGAAAGTACTCTGCTCGCAATATCCCTCCCCATTCCAGACTGGATTGAAGAAGCTCGCAGGGAATGGTTTTCACATCCTGAGCTCTCCCAAATCATTTCTCAATTACAGGCAGATCCTAATTCCAGCAAGGGCTACTCGTGGCAGAATGATATTCTTCGCTACAAGGACAGAGTCGTCATATCACCAACATCCACCCTCAAAAGTCGCATTTTGGCAGAATTGCACTCCTCTCCCATTGCAGGACATTCGGGCTTTCAGAAGACATATGCTCGCACTAGAAGATCATTTTTTTGGGCCGGCATGAAACAGGACATCCTTACTTTTGTAGCAGAATGTGACGTCTGTCAATGCCAGAAGGGGGAAACCGTCAACACACCAGGCACATTACAACCATTGCCCATTCCGGCGTCAATTTGGATGGAGGTCTCCATGGATTTCATTACAGGTCTTCCAAAGTCTGGGAACAAATCAGTCATCATGGTGGTTGTGGACCGACTATCGAAGTATGCTCATTTCTGCGCTCTACCCCAACCATTCACACCTACTTTGGTTGCTCAAACTTTCATGGATCAAATCTTCAAATTGCATGGCATGCCCACTTCGATTGTGTCCGACTGCGACCCAATCTTCACCAGTAATTTTTGGCAGGAGCTCTTCAGAATACAAGGCACTCAACTCAAACTCAGTACTTCATATCATCCGCAAACAGATGGTCAAACCGAAGCCGTCAACAAATGCCTAGAAACCTACCTTAGGTGTTACACTTCAGAAAAACAACACCTTTGGGCACAATGGTTACCTCTGGCGGAATGGTGGTATAACACCAACTATCATGCCACCACCAAAATGACTCCCTATGAAGCAGTCTATGGACAACTTCCGCCGTCCCCTACTTCTTATCTCACGGGGTGCTCCAAAGTACAAGCAGTGGATCAACTCTTACAACACTGTGCAACCATGCTGGCCCACTTGCGTGAGAATCTTCATCAAGCTCAGAACCGTATGAAGCAACAGGCTGACCAACATCGCTCAGAGCGCCAATTTCAAGAAGGGGATCAGGGCTTTTTGAAGCTGCAACCATATAAGCAAACATCACTCAAAGACAAGGGCTGTCAAAATCTCTCTCCAAAATTCTACGGACCATATCAAGTACTTCAGCGCATTGGAGAAGTGGCTTACAAGCTGGCTTTGCCACCTACAGCAAAAATCCACCCAGTTTTCCATGTATTGTGCCTCAAGAAAGTGATTGGGAACAATTGCCGAGTTCAAACCAGTCTACCTGAATTGGATGAAGAAGGATCAATCTGGCTTCAACCTGAACAGGTTCTAGACACACGAGACAAGCACCTGCGTGGCCGCGTGATTACGGAGGTCCTAGTCAAATGGAAAGACACCTCGCCGGAAGATGCAACTTGGGAACCAACCGCTATTCTTCAGCAGTTTCCGCAGCTTCAGCCTTGAGGACAAGGCTAGTCTTAAGGGGGAGGGCATGTTAGGGTCCCACCCTAACCCCCTTATTTATGTCATGGGATCACGTCATAGTCAAGAGTAAATAAAGCCCATATTAATAATTGTAAGTGGTTAACCCGCAATTAATGACGGGACCACAGTTAGTTGCAAATGGGCGGAAGTATTAGTTAGATGGTAAATGGGCGGTAGTATTAGATAGATGGTATTAATAAAATCCACGATATTGGCTCATGGTATTGCATGTATGAGTCATATATAAAGGATAGAGACTCCCTGCGAGGAGTATTGTGTCTTGTTTTGTAATCGAGCTCTGCTCTATTGGAGGTTGCCCCCTCGAAGAGGCCTGCGAACATTTCTCTCTGGATAATAAAATCATTGCTATTCTGTGCTCTGGGTATATTTTCTTCGCATATTTTGTGTTCTCGGTATCTTTTCTTCGCAAATTCTATGTTTGGGTATCGCTTTGCAGGTTAAGAGCATAACAGATTATGGTATAGATGGATAGAGGGAGTGAATTTGTGTGGCTTCACAGATGCAGATTGTGCAGGGAGTCCATCTAATCAAAAGAGTACATCGGGTGGAATGTTTTATGTTGGATCTGCAACAGTTTCCTGCTACAACAGGAAATAGATATCTATGGCTCTCATCTTGACAGAAGTAGAATACATGGATAAAAGTCAAGCAACATGTGAGGCGATCTGGATGAGAAAGATACTTGTGGTAATGTTTGGTCATATGATGGATCCAACTGTGATCTATTATGATAATTAGAGTTGCATTAAGCTTTCTAAGAAGTTTGTATTTCATGGTCGATCCAAGAATATAGATATATAATATCATCATTTACAAGATTGTGTGCAGAGGAGGATAATGTTGCTACAATACATTTTGACATAGGAACAAGATGCTAACATCTTGACAAAGGCCTTGTTAAGAGGGAGTTTCTAGTTCCATAGGTGTAGGATAGGGGTGGTTGATAATACCTTTCTTGTTGAGAGGGAGTGTTGAGAAGTGTAGCAAGAAAGTCTCAATTTGACTTTGCCTTAGTCAAATTGAGAAAATTCAAATTTCCACATCAATAGACAAATTGGATGTAGTTAACTTGTGTGACATGGCTCTTATCAGCTAATTAAATTCGATTTAGAGGGCTTGGAGCTAGTTAAGCATGTGTGATTCCTAAATTTTAGTAAGTCAGTTCAACTATATCCAATTGTGTTCAGTTAAACTAGTTCTAATAGTTGATTGAACTAGCGGAAGGTTAGTTGTGCAGTGGGACAACAATCTAACTCAGTGATCATCCAATTAACTTATCAATAAGCCTAAAATAACTAGTGCATTTAGAGAATTCGAGTTCCCAGATGTGGTGGAGATTCCAAGGAAGTGTAACAAGAAGTTGCAAACTAGTTTGAGTGTATAGGTGTTGCGTGCAGTCAGATGATAAAACCTTCAGAATTGCACAATCAATTGGAGGAAAATTCCTAAAAAATAGGGGCTAATTCTTTATGATTTGCGCAATTTTATAGGGGCTTAAGCAGAGGTAGAAATTGACTAATTCTAGGTCAGAGCTTCTTAGTGATCAGAGAGATAGGTTATTCACTTGTAGTTATGCTTAGTGCAGGCAAGAAATTTTAGTATATCTATATTCATCTAATTAATGCAAAGAGGCTTAAGGGGTTTTTCCCAGTCGGGCTCCCTTAGAAAAAATATTGTGCATGTGTTTTATTTATTATTTCATGTATAAGATTGTTTTTCTAAATTGTGAATTGAATTCCGTAAATCAATAGAGTATAATTATTTCTCTTGATTTTACATTAAATTTCTTGAGCAATTGAAATTCTATCACCAAATTTGTACACAGGGTTCATAAAATTCCACCTCCCTAATATGTGTGCCTAGCATAGATGATCCAGGAGATGTTGGCCTTTATGGAGCAATTTTGTTAGATCCTTTCTTCCTAAATGTTGTCACTTGAGTAGATGACTCTACTTCAGCATTTTAAATCAACTCCTATATTGATGTTACACTTCCTAAATCTTGATTATTCTTCTTTCTCCCATGCTCCCTTTTGCCTGCACTGTTAGTTTCTTTGGGGTTACTATGTTTTATTTTTCTCTATTCATGCAATGAAATCCTATGTTCCTTAACTCCTTATGAGGCCAAGCTCGCTTTAGTTTGTTGCAGTGATGTGTAGGTTCTTACCTTTTGTCTTACTACCCTGTCACCTCAAATCTAGGAACACACCTAACACACTTTCAACCAATGCATACAAACAATATTAGTCACACATATGCACCTCTAATAACCTCCCTGACAATGATGCCAAATAATTGGTCAGATTAATTATCTTTAAATTAGGACCAATTAACCATGTTCATACATAAATAATCAACTAGGGTAAGTTATTTCAAGGTTATCTTGTGAAGTATATACATATAACAATTCCTAACTAACATTATTCACATAAAACTCCTAGAATGTTGTTGCAATCATCACTCTCAACATTCACAAACCATAATTATCACACTCAAACATTTAGCACACCTTGCACACAGTTCTAAGGAAAGACATTCTTTGCATAATGAAATATTTTCATAAGACAAATCACTCAATTACTTAGTCACTCTTACGAAAGAAAAGCAGTAGTCATCCGCTCAACCCTTTCCAAAATAACAAAAACCAATGACTAGAAGTCGTAACTATCTTAGCCAACCTTGGCTACATTATCAATAAGTGAATTTCTTTGTTGTCATAGTGGTTGATGCAAACTTTGACCAAGTGACAACCCATATTGACCATTTTAATCATCATTGGAAAAATAGAGGATCCTGGAGACAGACTATTAGTGTGGAAACAATAGCATTAGAACATCCTTTTTTATGGAGTTGGCACAAAAAAACTTGAAAAATTATCATAACTTCACTACAACAACATCTTCAACGAGCCAACTCTTCCCTGAAACAACCCCTTGTCACTTTTTCTAATAAAATTACCTAAAATAGCCAACTTCATACCAAAATACAAGGAAAGATGAATGAATTAAGATGACATAGAAAAGAAACATACATTGGTCAAAAGGTGATGAATATGATAACAAGGCATGGCTATTAGGGTTAAAATGGTGAGAAAGAGGGAGGAAATAGATACAAAAAGAGTGTCAATTCCATATCCCAACAATATGTTTAATAAAGCCTCATGAGAGTTTCACTTCTATCAATAATGTAATGTCCCAACTATTTAAGACTTTTTTATAATTTTACATGGACATATTCTACTTAGTTGTAAATATTACCAAGAATGTATGAATTGTAAATATTACCATGAGTGTATGAATTTTACTTAGTTGTCAATAAATTTTACATGAAAATATTTTACTTGGTTTTAAATGAGGAAATTTCTTTGTGTTATACCCTATTTTCCTGTACAATATTGATATCAATTTGTACCAATTTTTAGTATTACTTCCATACTTTCATTTTCTTAATATAAATAATTTTTGTTATATAACGATGCAAGCATGAATGATAAATTTTTAGGTAGAAAAGAATGCTAACAAGATTGTAGAAAACACATGTAAAACCACGTTACACTCTAGTATGAAGTAGATATAATTATGTTAGAGGTTTAGATAAGGTTTAAACATGTAATCATAAAGGTCTATCCCATTTAATAGATTAATGGTTGTCATGGATGTTAATAAAATGTTGTTTTGTCACTTGAGCATAACATTTGTCTATTTTTTTTCATTGTGAAACCTTTGAAGGAAAGATAAAGTAGTTTCATGTACCTGACATGCTCATATAACAATAGGTATTTGCATAAAATTATATTTTCAATTATGTATATGAATATTATATATTTTAAGTATTTATATTAGTAACAAAGATAAGGTTTGGTTGTGGGAACAAACTTGTTTTTGAACATACAAGAATGTTTTATATTATTATTGGAATCACGATTGTCGTTACACCAAAACCCGCAGGTGTTAGTAAAGGAACACATCGCCAAAGTTAAAAAATACGTGAGAGGAATTTAAGAACATGTTGTGAAACAATATGGGGAATATTATCCAATGCCCAACAATCTCACCCCTTAGCATGAGCCAGGAGTGTTTCAAACTCAAGACCTTTGGCTCTAATACCACTTGTTGGAATCACAATTTCTATTACATGAAAACCTACAAGTGTTAGTAAATGAACGTGTCGCCAAAGTTAACGGATCCTCGAGAGGTGGTTAAGAACATGTCGTGAAACACACGGGGAGTGTTGGATTATTCAATGCCCAAAAATTATAGTTTTTATACCTAGAATAAATTATAAAGTTAAATGATTATGGTTATGTTTTAAACCCTAGAAGCTATATGCTAGAGTAATTATGGCCAAAATTTAGTAAATGGATAACGTATATTTTTTATGGTTATTAAACATATATGAAGGTGCATTGTTACATTATTACTTTGAAATTATTTATAATGACCAGAGGCTAGGTTATACTATACATGTATAGATAGTTATGAGGCATATGCATTTCAAGATTTACTTATAAACTAGTTGAATAAGAAAGTGAGCCATTGAAGTCTATAATAGAGACATATTTATAGTCTCTAAACTTTTCCATTACTTTTCTAAAATAGCAGGCACATTGCTAAAGCAATCTTGAAAGGACATTTATTATGTGTGTATTGGCTAAGGAACATGGTTTGTAACCTTAGCATGCTTGAAAATTTCATTAAGCATTCCAGTCAATGTCTAATTAACATGAATGGCTTTTTTTATATCCCAAGTGTGACTTCCAATACTTCACCATTTATGTTTCATGAATAACACCATCTACAGGGAATCCCAAAATGTGAACTACAAGAATCTCTCACATGTTTGGATTTTTTTTTTTAAACTTCACAATACCCTCTCCATTCTTAGTAAGAGATTTTGTATTTTCTTTAAAGTTGGTTTTAATAATACTTCAAAGACATTACATCCCTCAATTTTCTCCTTGAATGTTTCCCATTGAATTTTCTTATGGTGACATCATTCAAAATATCAACATTTACACCATGTGGTGGAAAAAAATACATATTGAAAAATTGGTTCCTTGATAAAACAATTTTTCAATGATAGATTATGTGGGTATTTGTCTTGCACAAATAGTCTTTATGTTTGGAAGATGTACAATTTGGAGAATGGCTATGATAAAAAGGATGCCAAGTACATTTTTATTGATGTAAACAAATGAGATTCAAATCAAAATTTGGGTATGTGTTTTATTCTTTGCACAACTATCCCCATGCATGATTGTTCCTCTATTTAATTAACTTTTTGACACATAAAACTTGATGACCAGTAACCTTAAGTAACTAAGCATCAATCCTTGTGCCAAATGCGAGTAAGGAAATGGAGATATGTTAGAATTACAATTTTATCGAGGGAAGCTTCTCTTCTCATCTTGTTCAAGGTCTTTGTGAGCATTTTTGGTGATATTTTGTGTCTTGTAGTAGAACCCTATGTATCGTATAACACATTACATACTAGTTCATGTAGCTTAGTTTTTGAACCCGATATCTTGTAATCGTCTCCTATAGAAATTAAAAACTTGTTTGAGGATTTTTAGCACTATTTCATGTAGAACTTGAAGTGAGAATAGGTGGTGAGTTTGAAGTGATCCCGAAGTTAAGTAGAGATATTGTCTGGTGGTGAATGAGAAAACTCAGTATGCAGTAGTTGACTTGGCCCCCACTTACCTTTCTCAGTATTAGTGTCCTCATTCTTCCACTTTATTTCATCATAAATAAGCGACAATGGCCTAATTTTTAAATTGTCCCCTGGTTTTGTCTTATTCACCCTCACACATGTGGAGAACTCTTATAAAAAGTGTAGTTTTTTACCAATTTTGGCTAAGACATCTACTAGACTTAGTTGGCTATAAAAACATTTATTTTTTGTACTCATAATGTTTCCTCATAATAAGTTCAAAGAGTAAGTGTAAGAGATCCTCATGCTTGGTGTTTTCCCTTTTTATGATGTTGGAGTTTTCTTTTGATGTATTTGTAGGTGTTCTCATGTTGTTTTCATTGCACATGTAATCTCGCAGCAGTATATAGGAAATCATGTAGCTACTTAGGGTCATTTTTTAGAGCTCGAAGTGGTTTTTGAACTGATGATACTACTCTAGAGATGCAGGACTTTGTGGCATGCTTGATTGTCCTCTTGAATGATAGAAACTTGGGCCTGTAATATTTCTATAGGATTCTATATGATTGTGTAGTCTCCTATAGTAGTCACAGAGATCCTTCATGCTCATCAAAATATTATTTTGATGATGATGGTGATGGAGATGTTGTTGGTGGTGGTTGTGATGGAAAACTAAGGGATTTGAGCTACTGCAGGATTAAAAATGATGAATAGTGGAGGAAAACTAGTATGCAATGCATGTGGGTGGAATAGCTAGGAGTTAGGATGCCTTTGATTCTTTTCCCTAACTTAGATTCAGAGAAATTCATTGGTTTATAGGTTTTTATCAATTTGGGTTATCTTGTAGCATTATGTGGATTTCCTGTAGCAATTCAGGGAAGTGGAAAAAAAATGCATGGAAAGGGTTTAAAGATTGGGATATTATGTTATGGATCATGTTTGATGATGGAAAATGGTGTAGGGAAACTATCTGGGCCCTCTAGGAAAGCAAGACATGATGCCTGTGGCCAAATGTGTAGGCTAGTTTATTTGACCCCCTTTGTTGGCCTTTTTCTAATGTGATACTTGCACACAAATCAAGGGAAGATAAACACATTATTTTATAATCTTTTTTCATTTTTTTTAAATTTTAAATTTTTCTTTTTTGAGGCCCACCAGTTGCCTCATGGAGGTTTTTAGCCAGTAGGTCTACCCTAAGTTCCTTGGAGAAGGTTTTCACTTGAGGTTATTTATATTTTCTCTTTTTCTCGAACTCATAAGCTGCCTCATATAGGTTTTAGCTAACGTGTGTGTCTTAAGTGCCTCAAAGGATGATTTCACAAGGGTTTTTTTTCTTTTCTTTTTATCTCTTTCTTTCTTTATTTATTTCTTGTTGGTTAGAGGCTAAATGGATTGGAAGATTTGATGCTCTCAATGAAATTCATCTCCTTACTTATTGAATCGGTGAACTCATACCTAGAGAGGGATTCATGTAGAATTCCAACCGATAACCATTTACCAAAAGTGGAATTGACTCTTCATCTATAGTTATGATCCATTTAGTCATGATATTCCCTTTAAAATCCTTAAACCTTGATTCATACAAGAGGGATCAATCACCCTTCTGGAATACTTTGGTTCTAATATGCTTGTCATGCCATATTTTTATTTCTTATTGGATAACTTCAATATAAAATAGGGCCTAGATCCTATTTTCATCAAATGCATTTAATTGTTGCAAACTTTCATCATATGCTTTAGGGAGATCCATGTCAAGCAAGTAACCACCCTCAATGTGTTATACTCGACCTCAACAGTTTATAAGGCCTTCTTTCCATATACTAACTCATAGGGGGGTGTGACCTAGTGTTGGTTTTCCAAGTGGTGTTGTAGTCCCATGTGGCCTCAAAAAATCTTCCCAATATTTTATATTGTTGCTGATCACATTTGTCAAAGTATTATGAAAATCTTGAATATTGAATTCCACTTACTCATTTTCTTGTGGGTGATAGGGAGTAGATTTTTGGTGTTGAAAGTGTTGTTGTTTCATTATCCCCTCAATCATATTAGAGGTGAATTCATAACCTTGGTATGTCACCAATTATCTCGGGAAATTAAACTTGTAGAAGTTGTTTTCCATCAAGAATTTTGCCACCTTTTTCTAGAAATCTTCTGTTATTGCTTTCACCTCAACCCACTTAATCATATATTTAGTGCACACAATAATACATATTTTTTGTCCATATGGAGGATCAATAATACCAATGATATCCATTCCCCACTTCACAAATGGCTCAAAATACACTTGAGTTTATAAAGGCATTTCATTTTTCTGAGTGGGTTTCCCCATTCTTTGGAACTCATCACACTATGTAGTGTATCTCTAGGAATCTTTGTGAAGGGTTGGCTAATATTATATTGCTTGTAGGATCTTGTAGGTTATCCTCTTAGAAGTTAAATGGACCCCAAAGGGTCCATCATGACAAGTTGAGAGGATGTCATAGACTTCATCCTCCCATACACATCTTCTCAGGATCTGATTAGTCCAAACTTAAAAAGGGTTCCCGATATCCAAGTGCAGGAAGTATTTTTTTACAATCTCGCTTTTCTCCTATGAAGATAAGGGAGGAGGAAATTCACCAATAGCTAGGAAGTTGGTGATGTTAGTGAACAATGGAGATAGAAGTGATATGGAAAACATATTCTCATTAAGGAGTTGGTCATCCACCACTTATTCATCATTTGTATACAATGTTAGCGTTGAAACAAAATTTGCAACAAAATTATCTTTAACATGTTTTTCCACAATAGTCAAATCAAATTGTGGTAGAAACAAAAACCACCTAATTATGTGACCATTCAAATATATTTTATTCATTAATTATTTTATCATTGCATGTTCAATATGTACAAATACTTTATAACTATTAATGTAATTCCTAAACTTGTTTATATAATGTACAACAAAAAGAAGTTATTTTTTAGTAATTTTCCAATGAAGTTCAACCTTGGACAATGTTGGCTTAGGTTGGGCTGACCCAGGTTCGATTCTTTATTACACACCAACAAAACCCTCAATCACTGGCCCTTTCGGCAACAACCTCCAAGTTGATCGCAATATCACCTGAAGTGATTATGGAAGGATGCAGAACCAAGATTCTGCAGCCTTGAAAGATGATGTGATGTGGTATTTTTATGTTCTTTTATCCTTAACATACATAGATTACTTTGAATTCATACATTACTTCTCCACATTAAATTCATCACTTAAAAAATATCATATACATCCATAAAAATTCAATGTACATAAATAACGTGCAATTATAACAAACTGCTACGCTACAACTGGTAATAAGCAAATAAACACATGAAGACACAAATTTTATCGTGGTTCATCCAAATTTGGGACTATGTCCACAAGAACTATTGCTTATAATAGAGAATTTGTACAAAAAATAGTTCTTGGCCCGCACACTTAATTGTAGGAAGCCCACGAACTTAGCTACGGACTTAGGCCTCTGCACACTCAACTACAAGAAGTCCACGAACTCAGCTGTGAACTTAGGCCTCTACGCACTCAACTGTAGAGCCTCGTCTTCCTTCCAAAGTTCAGATCAAAAAGATACGATAATAACAACTATTTGGATCATAATATGATGATTCTCTTCTTTATTATTCATCCCTATATATACTATTACATCGAGGGATATATCATCGCAATACCGTGGTCCATATATTATTGAATCCCCTAATACAAGCTACTATGGTAAAAAACCATTCATCATATACAACATTACATTCTTTTAATAAAAAGGAGGGGCTTCGAACCTTCCCTCAACCCATATACAACATGATGTTGAAAATGCAACAATATGATGGAGCTTAGTGAAAAGAAGTCGCCTTCACTAAGTGGGCCCGTAGGCTATTTTTGGCACAAAGTCTATTTTTAGACATATGGATCATGGTATATGAGTTGCAGGATGCTATTTGTGGATGATTGGTCATGTTGGTAAAAATATATGGACTTCTATTTTAGACATATGGGTAGAGTCTATTTTTAGACTACCAGGCTAAAAATAGAACAATCGAATATTATTAGCTCTTAATAATATTTGGACTATAAACATTATCTTATCCTCTTGGAGCACTTCAGTTCGAGCTACGGATGTGGCACATGTAGCTGTCAGAAGGAAATAGCTTTTCTTATGGGTCAGTTGAGCTATTGCATGATGGACTTCAGTTAGAACTCAAGTGATTGAGTTTGGTGGAGTTGATTGAGGAATTGATGGAGTTGTGTTTAGTTTGACTTGGTTGAACCAGTTGTATTTATTCTAACTGCAGAATACACTAGTGATGAGTGATGTGAATTAATTTTTAATTAATTCACTAATTATTAACTCATAAAGCAACTAAAGAATACATCAAGTTAACTTAGTGCATGGACAGTGCAGTGGAGACAAGTGTTAGAGATGAGTGAAAGGGAAAGACAGCCGTCAGTTGTGACTATAGTTGTGCATGAGATTTGCACAATCAATGGATTGAGTATTTCCAATGAGGATTGCGTGGTTCAGCCAAGGGAAATACAAGTTTGGATCAGCCATTCTCATCTATTCCCATGCAGGATTGCATAGTGGAGGCAGGCAAGTAGCGGAGGAGATTTGAACCTGTGATTGATTCAGATCTGAGCTAGTTTGTGTGTAACAGGTGGAGATAGTACTGAGTACTTGTGAGGAGTATTGTACTATGTATTGTTACATGTTCTCAATAAACATAATATATAGATAGTTGGGGGTTTTCAGCTGTATGCTTTCCCCGATTACATACTGTGTTGATATGTGTTATTGATGTGTTTCAATGTGCGCATGCGAATGTTTTGATTCTGCAAATTGATGATCAACGTAGACGAGGTTATGTATTATGCATGCATGCCAAAAATAGTGTATAATCATGATAATCTCTGTGAATAAGTGTTATATTATTCAAAATTTCTACATGGTATCAGAGCAGAGTTGATCATCAGATCTATTATTCAGAAAGTGTTTACATTTTATTTCTTCAAGCAGAGTCTGTAATTGGGCCAGGTAGCCTCTAGATTCATCCTTCCTTTGGAAGGTGAGATATCCGGTAAAAGCCCATACAGTCAATCTCTGTACAAGAAATAATTTGTTCTCACGAATTTTAGATCAGAAGCGGTTGAGTTTTGAGCTGGTGGAATTCAAATTTGCAGCAGTGTTTTCTTGGTGTCAAAGTTGAAATGTCTTTCAACGGATTGCGATTGGAGTATGCTCTTGAGGGCAGATCGAATTATATTGCATGGAAAGACATGATGAAGGCGGTGTTAGATGACAATGGGCTGAAGGAGTTCATAGAGGCTGAGGTCCCAAAGCCTACTGATGCTGCTCACGTTGAGGTTTGGCAAAAGAAGACATCAAAGTGTCAAAGGATTCTGTTGGAGGGTGTGAAGGATCACATTGTGTCCAGCCTACATGGAAAGGCTTCTCCATACTTGATGTGGAAAGCGTTGATAGATTTATTCCAAAGAAAGAGTGACTAGAGGAAGTTGGCGCTCAAGGATAAACTCATAAACATTAAGTGTGAGAATGGAGATAGTATGCCCAGGTATCTCACGAAGTTCACCCAATGCCGGGATGAGCTGGAAAGTGTGGGGGTGACTGTCGATGATGAGGACTTGGTGAGCTTGGCTCTCCTTGGTCTTTCGAAGAGTTGGAATTCCTATCAGGACTCTGTCAATGGTCGGGAGAAATTGCCAGGATGGGAGAGACTTTGGTCGGATCTTGTGCAAGAGGAGATCAAGCGGAATACCAGGGACGGATCTTCATCAAAGGCATCTGATGAAGAAAATTGCGCTTTCGCTACCAAAGCAAAGAAGGGGAAGGAGAAGGGTTCTATTTCCAAATCCAGTTCTTCCAATGATGGGAAGAAGGTTGAAAAATCAAAAGTGCGATGCTTTCGTTGTCATGAGGTGGGCCATTATGATGCAAATTGTCCACGGAGGAAATCCAAGAAGGGATCCGAGGAAGGATCTGAAGGTGAGGCACTTGCTTCATAGTTTGAGTTGGATTTCACACTCTTCGCATGCATGGTTTCATCCATGGTGGGAAGTGGTTGGTTTCTTGACAGTGGAGCTTCTTTCCACATGACCAGTGAAAAAAGTTTGTTCAATACTTTGGAGGAGAAAGATATCCAGATACTCATAGCGATGGGTAATGATGAGAAGTATAGTGTCTCAGGTGTAGGCACGATTATTTTTCAGAGGGAGCATGGAGCTCGCCTTACCTTGACCGATGTCAAGTATGTACCAGGACTGAAGAGAAACTTGGTGTTGATCGCGATGCTGGAAGACAGAGGCTGTGATGTAGTCTTCAGTAAGGGAAAGGTTTTCCTTAGACACATCATCACTAGATAGGTGAAGCAGATTGGTTCACGGGTCAAGAACCTGTATGCTCTTGAGGTTCAAGATGCATGAAAAGCCTTGAGTAGTGAGGCAACTGATGGAGACTTGGTGGTTGAGAGGGAGCGTATATTACCTCTCAACATGCAGAGCCAGAAGAAGTCTCAGACAATTGTGGAGGAGCCATGATTGGTGCAGCAGATTCAGGAGGTTGTGGAGCAGCCGCAACAAGGGAAGCTGAGAGGAGATCGAGTAGAAATATCTACTCATGCAGAGACCTTCAGTAGGGGGAAACTTCGAGCCAGGTGGGCTGAGGGATCACATGTAGCCATACCTCTAGGTAGGAGGTGGGGCGATATAGAGTGATCGTCCCAAGGAGGAGGGGCAGGATCCTTGAGGTACCCAACCTCTTGGATGAGACCTTGCTATGGGAGCCCCGATGTGGAGTAGCAGGAACTGGCTGATTGGGTAGAGACAGATGTGGATGGAGCGGCAAAGAGAGCAATAGTGCAGGGAATCCCAAGACAGCGCATAGCTACCAAGCTGCAGCAATGCGAGAGGTACAAGTGTTTTGCACAGTGCTAGGTGGCACAAAGAGGTGTGAAATGGTGCGAGATGCATGGAGATGTTGCAGTAGCACAAATGTCAGAGAGGGAGCACTTGTCAACAACAGGTAGAGGTTCAGCATCAGAGTATGTTCCTAGCCCAACAGAGTGGTCAGTTGGGAGTGTTTTTGTTCCAAGTGTTGTTGGAGCAAGTGGATCGGGCAAATGTGTTGCATGCAAAACATTCCAGAGTTGCAGGATAGGGGTTGCAGATAATCCATATCTTGTTGAGAGGGAGTGTTGAAAATGCAACAAGATGATGGAGCTTAGTGAAAAGAAGTCGCCTTCACTAAGTGGGCCCGCAGGCTATTTTTGGCGCAAAGTCTATTTTTAGACATATGGATCATGGTCTATGAGTTGCAAGATGCTATTTGTGGATGATTAGTCATGTTGGTAAAAATAGATGGACTTCTATTTTTAGACATATGGGCGGAGTCTATTTATAGACTGCCAGGCTAAAAATAGAACAATCGAATATTATTAACTCTTAATAATATTTGGACTATAAACATTATCTTATCCTCTTGGAGCACTTCAGCTCGAGCCACGGATGTGGCACATGCAGCTGTCAGAAGGAAATATGATTTTCTTATGGGTCAGTTGAGCTATTGCATGATGGACTTCAGTTAGAACTCAAGTGATTGAGTTTGGTGGAGTTGATTGAGGAATTGATGGAGTTGTGTTCAATTTGACTTGGTTGAACTAGTTGTATTAAGTCTAACTGCAGAATACACTAGTGATGAGTGATGTGAATTAATTGTTAATTAATTCACTAATTATTAACTCATAAAACAACTAAATAATACATCAGTTAACTCAGTGAATGGACAGTTCAGTGGAGACAAGTGTTAGATATGAGTGAAAGGGCAAGACAGCTGTCAGTTGTGACTATAGTTGTGCATGAGATTTGCACAATCAATGGATTGAGTATTTCAAATGAGGATCACGTGGTTCAACCAAGGGAAATATGAGTTTGGATCAGCCATTCTCATCTATTCTCATACAGGATTGCGTAGGGGAGGCATGCAAGCAGCGGAGGAGATTTGAACCTGTGATTGATTCAGATCTGAGCTAGTTTGTGTGTAACAGGTGGAGATAGTACTGAGTACTTGTGAGGAGTATTGTACTATGTATTGTTACATGTTCTCAATCAATATAATATACAGATAGTTGGGGGTTTTCAACTGTATGCTTTCCCCGGTTACATATTGTGTTGATATGTGTTATTGATGTGTTTCAATGTGCGCATGTGAATGTTTTGATTCTGCAACTTGATGATCAACGTAGAGGAGGTTATGTATTATGCATGCATTTCGCAAATAGTGTATAATCAGGAAAATCTCTATGAATAAGTGTTATATTATTCAAAATTTCTACACATGATATATTACTGTGCAGTCCACTTTGGCGCTCTGCTGCTCAATTGTGTGATCCACTTCATGCTCCACTGCATCCTTTACTTCATACTCCGCTCCTCAAAATGGAGATTCTTCATAAAAATCTAGGCCAAGTTGGGCTACGCCTAACATGCCCCCAACACTCACATGTGACTCGTCTCGAGTCACTCAGCTGCTTTGCCTCTATTTTTTGATGCGATGTTGTCGTAGGCTTGGTTGAAATGTTGCAAAGCTTTTGTCACTTGCTTGTCCTCACTACATGCTTCCTCAAAAATGCCTCTATCATGTGTTTTGCAGCCTTCTGCACCAATAGTGTTTCCCTTTGTCAAAGTTCCCGAAGCTTCTCATCCACTACTTGTGATAACTGGAGGGGCTCATCTTGGAAAGGTTGAATCCTCTCTACCAAAATGTGTTCCTCATTCTTTAGTTCCTCAATTTTCTTTTGGATGGCCTTACTCTCATTGATTTTCATGAGCCTTTGCGATATTGGTAAGGTCTTTGCAGATGCCCAAATCTCTTCTAACTGTTGCTACTTTTGTTGCATTTCTTCCTGCAGTTTCTGTACATTTGGATCTTCTTGCAGCAAAGTACAAAATTGCAAACTTTCGTCTAACAATTTCCCACAGTCATCCAACGTTGTGGAGATGATGGCTATTACATTCTTTAGGTCAGTCTCCCTCTGATCCCTTACTTCCTGTGGCGTAGTTGGCTACAACTTCATTTGTAGCTCATCAATTTTCATTTCATACTTGAATTGCATTGTGGAAATTTTGTCCTTATACCCCTTCATTGCAAGGCCAAGCTTCACAAAATTTTCTTCTACAAGCTCTTCCTCTTGAACATCAAGGTCTAGAATCTCTTTACATGTGGCTTCAATGACCTCCTTGATCTTCTAGTGTTCCTCTACCATTTGATCCTTTTCTTGCATCACCTGCTCGAGTTTCTACCACAGCATAACACACTCTTTTTCTACATGTATATTCAACTACGATGTATGTTGTTCCCATAGATTCAGTTCCTCTATAATCTCTAAGTGTAGTTTGTGTTATCTTGGAAACGATGCTGCTACTAATATTCATGTTGACATGCTTCCATTCTTTAGCCTATTGTTGTATTTCAACAGATTCAAACTGTAATTCTACTGGAGGTGTCTGTGCTAGCCTCGCTGTAAGAGTAGGCCCTATCTTCCTTTATGCTCCAACCCTTTCTTATATCTGTGCGAGGTGTTTGACCGTCTGCTCTGGTATCTTCAATTCTATGACCCGTTCTATGACATTGTTCAGAAGTGCATCATAATGATCTTCCAATCTGTTCCAAGATTCTGTTGTTGCTTCCTGTATCTTGTCCCCTATTTGATCTAAATCCCCTTTAGTAAGGACCATGAGATCCTTCATATTTTTTGCCTTCTTCTTCTTATTTTTATTTGAGGCAGCTTCGCCCTCTACCTTCCTCTTCTCCACAACAATTTTTTCTGTTTCTGCCTTTTTAGTCCCATTGGTCTGCTCATCTCCCTGAGGAGGATCTTTCTGACCCTCATCATGCTGCTCTTCCTCCTTTGGATTATGTTCATCTTACTCCTTATCTTTTCCACTAGCTTCACCATGCTGCAAAGTGTCCACCTCGTCTTCTTCTGTTGCACTGTCTCATGTTACCTCTAGTGGAGTCATCCATTCTTTGAGCCATTTCTTTATCTGCGCTACAAGATCATATTCAGTTACCATATATGGAAAGGCATGCCATTTATTCTTCATATCCCTATGTGCCTATATGTATACTATGTGAAAATCTACTTTGAACTTCACCACAGAGTTATAGTTTTCGTATAAGCTTGGCGAGAGTTGGGATGATAGTTCACTAGCATATGTAAATCCATGTGGTACAATACAAAAAATATGTGTTTTTATTGTGCACACGATGTGTTGGTTGTAAACCACATCGAAGCATACCTCGCAGCTTCAAAAGAATCTGTAGGCACCTAAGGGAACCACGACTCCCTTAGTTCTCTCCACACTAACATAGAAATAATTAAGATTAACCAAGCATAGTGGAAACTTGTACCTTTCTCCTGGACCTCGAAACAGTCGTCCATGAACTCCTTGTATAGGTATCTGACCTAGTTATACTGTACCTTGTTGGCACATTGTGTGGTTAGTGACACTACCAACGCGGGAACTTCGTTCGCGCAAAATTTCCTCATAATCTTCCCGACCAATATGTGTGTTGCAAAGCAAACTTCTTGGTCACTAATCAAATTTATATCATAACCCCTCTTCTCTTTGATCAACCCGAACTTTTTCTTCATATTTTCCACTATAGTGCAGTCCTGGTCCTTTCCAACTAACTCCTTCGCAGGGTTCCATCCTTGGTATGGAAATTTTGTGATCCTCCAGGTCAACATAGGGTCTGTGGGCGTCTTATTCCCTAACCATAAATTTTCGTCATGCATTAGCACGAGAAACTGCCTCACACATGCTGTGCTCCCCACACTTCTGTTGAAGTACGACATGTTCAACATATATAGCAGTCCTTACTGCACCAACCCATTCACCCATTTTTGTGGCTCTAACCTCGTCACTCCGCTGTCTAGGTAGTGTACTTGCTCCAAATATCGTTCTTGTGCGAACTGAGGGTACTTCTTCTTGTCATTAAAATTATAATCCACAAACTTTAGCTGCTGAATTTTCCCTAAAACTTCTCCCTTAAAGGGTACTTCTTCCAGCAACAAGGGTGTAAATGTGTCATACTTTGCACCTTTTGATTCTTTTACAGGTTTGGCATTTGGTTTCCTTGGAGGGATGTATGGTGGCAGGGGTGATAAAAATATTGCGTTGCCTTCCTCTGCTCATATCTCCTCCACCTCTTCGTCATTTTCTTTGATTGGTTTAGGCTTTAGCTGAGGTTTAGCGGGTTTCTTATCTTGTTTCTTCTTTCTTCTCACTTCCTTAGTCGAATTCTTTCTCGAGGATATCCTCTGTTTCTACGGTGATGGTGATGCAGTTGATGCTACTGCAAGTATTACTGCTATGGTCATTTCAGCTGATGTTGTGAGCGTACCAATGGTTGCTATGGCAGCTGCTTCCATGACTTCTTATATGCCTCTTTCATCGAATATACACACAAATTCTTCAGTTGACAACACATTCATGCAAAAATTATCTGTAATTTATTCACACTATGAACATTGTGAACACTCGAGCTCTCGCTTTAGCAAAGTTCTTAATATGGGTGGGAGGTGGCTTATTTATAACAATTTTGAAATTAGAATCCCATCATTAGATTTGATTTTGTCCATATTGCATTCAGATTTTCTCATTAATTGCATATATATCCTTAGATCTTGCAAATTTGTCCTCATAAATGCAACTTTCCACGTATTTTTCCCTTTTAACAGTCATATTTCTATTTACTAGCAAAATTTGACACATCCCATAGTGCATCAAACATCTATCTTATGTCATAGCCCCTACGTACTTCGACATGATCCAGACTGTAGCGAAGTAACTTTCTACATCAAAGCTCTTTGCAACATAGTTTATAGTCCAATGCCCACTTTTAACTGCAGGTGGCACTAATACATTTCTCCTTTCTTCCTTAGAGTGAAGCTATAGGGATAGGGTTGTCCCTGTACAACTTCAATCTACTACTATTTACTTTTCCTTGAATCAACTCTCCATTTAACTTCGCTAATTGAACTGTGCCTCCATCAATAATATGCTTGAATTTGCCTGGGAACTTCACAAAATTACTGTCATAGAGGAGAACAAGGACTCCTATCTGGAACTTCTTTTGCTTAATATGCCTATCATGCCAAGCCTTTTCTCTTGCTTTTTGTACTTGCTCATGGAATCATGCTATAAATTTGTCTTCTTCCAAAGCAACCAACTATGGAATTATTTCCTCCATTATGTCAGGGTCTACCATATTTGTAAAAGTTGCAATCCTTAAGCTAGGGACAATGTATTCCATGGAAATCATAACTTATTTCCCATAAACCAACCTAAAGGGTGTCTGACCTATCAACTTTTTGCATGTAGTTCTATAAGCCCATAATACTGCTGGAATCCTAAGGTCCCAATCATCTCAGTTTACATTGCATACATTAGTCAGTGAATTCTTTAAATCATTATTGAATGCTTCCACAGTTCCATTAGCCTGAGGGTGATAATGAGTACTCTTCTTATGATAAACTTGAAATTCCTCAGTCAATGCTTCAATGGTTTTGTTCAGGAAATGTGAACCTTGGTCACTTATCAAGATCTTTGGACACCCAAATATAGAAAGTATGTATTCAAAAATAAACTTCACAACAATCTCTATGCTGCAATCTCTTACTGGTTGTGCTTCAGCCCATCTTGTCAAATAATCAGTTGTAGTAATTATGTACCTTTCCCCCGTCCTCTTTCCAGGTGGATTGATAGGTCCAACAAATCAATAGCCCATTTATCAAAAGCCTGCAATGTAACTTGTGGTACCAGTGGCATCTCCTCTCTTCTTGAATGTTTTCCTATTATTTGGAACATATCAAAAGCTCTGCAATACTACTTTGCATCTCTATATAGTGTAGGCCACCCCAATCTTGCTCTCAAAATATTTTGCGCAATAGCTTTTCCTGCATAATTTCCACCAACTACACCTTCATGAGCCTTTGTTAGAATTATTTGCCTTTCATGTTCAGGAACATACTTGCGCAGTATCTCATATGGTCCCATCTTATATAAGTGTCTTGCAATGAATGAAAAATTAGTTGCCTTCACCACTAATTCTTTCTTTTGCTTCGTAGTATATTCTGAAGGAGCCATTCCTGTGTTCAAAAAATGAATAATGTCTGCAAAATGGTCATCGGAAACTCTGATCGCAAATATATGTGCATCGAGGATATTATCTTCTCTACTGGTTGGTTCTTCACCTATTTCCAATCTTGACAAATGGACAGGCCTTGCATTCAATCTTCCTGGTTTAACAATAATTTCAAAGCCATACTCTTGGAACATGTTGTAGTGTCTATAACCACCCTCCAAAATTTTGGCCTGCACCCAATTTCGGAGCCTCCCTTGAGAGTTTCACTTGATGACTGCACACACTCGGGTTCACTCCGTGAGCTCGTGTGAGTCTTTGCATTCACCTTGCTTGTTCATTTCACCAAGTCTTGAATGTTGATGTCAAAGTTGATGGGCCACTAAATTAGACATAAATTAAGGCCCATGCCTCTAAATTAAACATAAATTAAGGCCCATTTGACTATCCTTCAATACATTAAACCTCTCTTTTTGCATTAGATAATGTATTTTTAACTTTAATATATTCATTAGGAAGGTTTATGAATAGTTTCATATTTGTGCCTAATATTATTTATTTTGTTGGAATATTATGAGAATATTGGCAAAATTATGAAGATTTGGAGGAGGAGATAATTTAGGGACTTTCTCCCTACTATAGGAGGATCAATATTAAATAATAAATCAACAAGATATTATGGAATTATGGCACAGATTGTGGAACTCCAATGATTGAGAAAATCTAGGAATGTGTTCCTTGCCATTTAATGCAGATTCCTAGTATTGGGAACCAAATCCACTAATAAGGGGATTTTGGTTGGGAAATCTTCCTCCTTTCATGGGGAATGATTCCTAATAATTTTTTATAAGTACCAAGTCGAATTTTCCTCTAGGTGGATATTTTCATTAGTGTTCTTGTGGAGAGAACTCATATTTCTGCAGCTCCATTGTATTTTCTTGCAGGGATGTAATTGCATTGATGAAAATAATGAAGATTGGTGTCATGTTCAACTTATAAATCTTGTTCTCCTCTATAGGTCTCTGATTTTCCTTGGGCTTGGCCATCCCAGGATCCTCAGAGCCCTTTTGTATCATTTTCTTTCCTTCTTTTCACTTCTTATTCACATGCATCTCTTGTTTTTATTTCTTTTTATTTCTGCATTTAGTATTAATGATTTCTTGTTGTAGGATTTGGTTAAATGGTTGATGTAAGTTATTTTTCAGGATCACAAGCATCATTTCATCCTTGGAAAATATTGGAAGGTCATATTAATCATTTAGCTACTTGGATTAGTCTTCTTATTCCCAAATCTAGATTTTTGGAACTCCTTTGTGGCAACTATCAGTAAATTTCTGCTATTTTTTAGAGCATGCTAACGAGCTTCAATAAAGTTGATTCCACTTATATTAGATAAAAAAAACATTCTATTTAATAAAAAATTTTACCTCATTGCATTTTCACTTGATTAGGTTAGGCATTTGATGGATTTACTAGCTCACTAGTTCTCAAATTTATGATTTTTAGACTAGTAATTTTCTCCTATTTTTTAGCATGGGTTAACAGAGGTCTTTTTGAGTGATTCCACTTGGAATGGAGACCTAAGATATCCTAGTCAATAAAAAAATTTGTCCCATCCAATTTTTATTTGATTTTCTTGGTCATTCGATGAATTATAATTTCGTATAGTAAATCTGTAACATCCTGTAGTAAAATAGGGGATCCTGTAGGAGAACTAGTACATCCTATAGGAAATACTGTATCAGCCTGTTTTGAGCTCGAATTGAGAAAAATCATCATTAAAGTTGGGATTAGGCCTATACTTGACCTCCATGCCATCAAGACCATTTTAACCCTTTTCCTCCATACCTGTCTCCCCTTCCAAAGAACAAGTAAAGATTAGCATTTGCATTTATAAAGCAAAAAGATTAAAAATTTGAGTTCTTTTATATTTATACATGCACACAACAGTTAGTACTCTCTAGATCATATTTCATGCTTAGATTAGTTAAAACATCACATGTGACAAATAGGGTTAAAATAAGGTTATTTTGCAAGAAAAATTTGTTAATAAGTAGATAGAGTATTTCATGTTACTTTACAAGCATTTTTAAATTCAGTCTTTCATTCTTGCAAATAGGCCGCATTTCTTTTCTCTCATGACAACAAAGGAAGGACACATTGTATGTTGCACATATAGTGCTGATACCTCTTAAGTTTGTACGAACCTCAGGTTGATAATTAAATTCGGTAGCGTTGGAAGTTGTAGCATTCTTGCAATACCGAGGCTCATCACTTTTTGGCGCCGTTACCGGGGAGGTGTCAAAGTATGCATTGTTTTCTTCCCTAGTTGATTAATTTCTTTTTACTTTTTGAAAAAAACAATTTTTTTTTTTCACTAGGAATATTTCATTTCAACAATAGAAAAGTGCATTGCATTAGTCTTTTACTTCAATCATAAAAACAAAAAATCTCCAACACCAACCCATCCCCCCCATTTGATCATGTGGTGCAATAAGAGTCACATCGCCATTCACTTTTGTAGGTAGAAGAAGAAGATGGAAAAGAATGTAGAAGAAATGAATGGATATGATGACAATGAGGAAGATCCTCTTGGATTTCCCATTCAATATACTAATGGTGGTGTGCACATGAAGAACATCCCTCCATCTTTTCTTCCAAAATTTCATGGTCTAAGGTCAGAGGATCAGAAAACCTTTCTCTTTGAATTTGAAATTGTTTGTAGATCTTATGGTTACATATTAAGAACTCAAAAACTGAGATTGTTTCCAACAACATTAAAGGATAAAGCTCTATTGTAGTTGCTGCAACAACACCTCCAAAAATCCGGGCAACCTTAAATTTTTGGAACCCCTACACCAGGTCTAAACTTCGGCCTTGCCAGGTCCTGCCCGAAAAGTTCATCAGTATCAGTAAACCTGAGGAGAAATCTAAGTTTTGACTAAGTTAAGCCAAGTCACCAGTTCTTGCCTTGGTAGGTCAGTCGCAGAGTCAAAACGTGACTATCACTAATAATTGCAACCATGGCAGCCATTGCGACCACGACGGCTTGTGGGTCGCAAGGTTGCACCTCCATCCTCATAACGATCTTGAGACCTAGTGACCTTTCGAGTCGCATAAGTCGCTAGGTTGCAAGGTCTCCTTGATTCCCATCAGTCATATGTGTGACTTTGTGACTATGTGACTCCGCGACTCGAAAGGTCGCAAGGTTGCGCCGCATACTTACATCCTCTGACGCGACCATGCGATCCATGCGACTTTGCGACCTGCGAGTCGCAGGGTTGCATTGATTGCAATAGTTGCACTCCCAACCCTCATGACCCCCAAACATGCAACTATATTATAAATAGGAGGTCACCCAATCACATTTATCAAGGCTCTGTTGGTCGCACTAGAAGCTAGAATCCCTTCCGACCCAAATTCACTCGTGCGTCCAGCTTCGGTAAGTAACAGTCCTCCCTCCTATAATCATTATTTCCTTCCAAGTGTCACTGTTTGCCCCTCCCAACGTCTAGCTTATCCCTCACCCTAGGGTTTATCCTTTTAACTTAGAATTTCTCTCATTTCATGTTTGATAGTTTGCCCTTGCCTTTTCCCCGTGCCTATACCCAGAAAGTTTGTTTTGTCTTAAACCTGATCCCATCACTTCTATCAAGAGGCCTAAACTCCATCCCTCTGAGGGTGACCCTGGCCTCCCAAAGCCATTTAGGTCCTTCTCTGAGCTTCTTTGAGTTGTAGTCACATGTCCCGTGGCCGCGATACCATTCCCCACGTGACTTCGCAACTTTGCAACTTCACGACTTCACGACCTCCAACTGGTTGCGACTTATGACCACCATCTGTTTTGTGACCTGTGACCAGATTTCATCCATCGCTACCTTGCATTTGCACCATGACCTATGATCTCAGTTTCTTAGTCGCATTCTTGAAATCTGTAACCATGCGACTTTCCTTCCCTGTGACCTTCTTATCACCAACTAAGTCTCCTTTTTATTTCTCGGTTGCAATTGATTGTCATGTCATCTCTCTCATCATGGGACTATGTTTTTGACATGCCAAGTGACATCGAGCTTGAGTGCATATCCATTTCTTCTTTCGAAGATGAAATGGGTCACCCAACTACTAAAGCTTCTCAAGGCACCTCGGGAAGTGGGGCATGGGAGGCCGATCCAGAAGAACAACCACCTATCTTCAGAGACACTGCTTGCAACATAAGTAAAACCACCAGGCTCTCTTAGTATACGATCTACGAGGAATTTTCTAAGAAGGATATTCCATAAACATAGGAAGACTTCCAGGTATATATCAACGTCAAGAAGTCAAAGTTACATAAAGTAGTGGCACATCCACCAGTATTCCCATGCATGGAAACCATCGAATGGATCTTCCAGTGTACAAATACAGATGACTGGATGATCAGGGGTCATGACGGGGCACCCATAGCCACCATCTCTTCAACGGACATTAGCACCTACTACAGATTGCTTGAGAAGCAGCAGACTTTTAACACCAAGTGGCTCGCCGGGTTCACAACCCCAACGAAAGACATCTTGAGGGATTGATGGCAAGAACCTACAAAATTCTGGGTCAGGACAGACCAGGCTTAGAAGACAGAGGGGCCACACAAAGTATATCAGTTAATTGCTGTGATGATGTGCTAGTTATATGGCAAGGCAAACTGTGATGTCTTTTTTGGCACATGGGTTCGTCTCATGTATGTTGTCGCCACTGAAGGAACTATTTTTAATTGGGCAAGAATCCTCTCATCGTCTTTGAGGACAAACATAGTTGCTGCCGAAATTCCCCTCTCGAGCAGCCTCCAAAATTTTATATGTTGTCATACCTCCTTGATGTTGTCTATTCGAGGTCCTACTTCGAGCACTAGAGCTGTAATTGGGACACATCAGTAGCCCAACCCATTCACTGCCACTACAAAGTCTTCTAGGACACAACTTATAGATGCATGTTGGATGTGATATATGAAACATTTATTATCCCATTATACCAACTACTTTTCGGGGAAGAATCACCTTGCATGTCACAGAGAGCCATGAAGACCATGGCCAAAGTATCTCATTGGTTCCCCATTGATGAAGGAACAATCGTCAGAGTGTTCGGTACCCATAAAGCTCCTCATGCTCTTCCCAAGTTTGTCACAGATATGACTCTTCTGCGAGAGGTCTATTAGCAAATGACAAAAGGTTTCTCAAAGGTTTTGAACAAAGGCAAGAAGGAACCATGGACACATTTTCCTCTCACTCTTGGGGCATACGTGGTAGAAAAATTAAAATAGGTAGAAGCAGAAGCCAAAGAGATGGATGGGAGCCATTTCGTGACCCTGAATTACTGAACCTATGATCCCAAGAAAATTGTATGTGCCTATTGGAAGAAGGTGAAATTCAGTTGGTCTTATGCCCACACCAAGAAGGACCTCGAGGATGAGATTAGGAATGGTATAACACCACGAGGGAAATCAGCCCAAGTGAGCAGCAGGCCATAGAAGATGAGCTCCTCGATGATTCCCAGGAGGACATAAGCCGCAGAGAAAGAGCTTCAACCGTGAATAAACAATGGTACGAAACACCAAAGGGAGCCCAGAAATCAGGGAAATGCAAAGGAAAAGAGGTTGAAGACCCCCTAAGCGACAGCAGGGAAGAATAATTTACGCTCATACAAAGAAATTCCAAACTAGCAAGGAAGAAGCGGGAGCTCAAGAGGAAAAGAGAACTGGAAAGAAAACAATCGCATGACTCCGAGGACCAGAGCTAGAATGAGAAAAGGAGAACAAGCAGAAGAGAAAAGGTGACAGGAAGAAGAAAAGAAAGCACAAGATGATATAAAGAGGAAAAAACAAGAAGTTGAGAAAATGCGGAAAGAAGAAGAAAATAAAGCACAAGACAAGATAGAGAAGAAAAAGCAAGAAGAAGGTGAAAAGCAGAAACAAGCAGAAGAAGCTAAAAAGAGAAAAAATAGGAGCACAAAAGATTAGAACAAGAACTGAAGAACATGGAGGAGGAACTAGAAAGGCGATCGACACTAGCAGAAGGAGAAAAGAGGTAGCAGGAAGAAGAGCTTACGATGAACAAGGAAAAGGAAACTGATAAAAATGAACAAGGGGAGACAAGAAAAGCAGTCAATGTTGGCTCAGGACAAGGTGAGCTTCCTCCTTTGGATGTACCTCTCGCTACACCCCTCACTGGTGGAAACCTTCCCCTCTGGAGTTGGGCCTCTCAGAAGATCAAGATGAGGAGGTCTTAGATCTAACTAAAATCAAATTTGATGAAATAAACCTAAAAATTATATAAGAGAGGAAGAAATATTGTAGCAGGAACCTAGCTGACCCATCATCAGTAACTACGGCAACGGATATCGTGCCCAATATCATGACGAATCCTCAAATGATCGCATTTGCCAGAACAACTTTTGTGGCTGCCACAGAACACAATGTAGCCCAGATGAGTAAACAAATTGTAGACTTTCAAAACAGGATATAAGCATCCGAGCAAAGGGCCACCATTGCGGAACAAGAGAAGAAAAATATGGAGGAGGAGAACGTGACACTCTGCTTATTACACACAAGCTCAACAGAATTCCAAGTGGTAATCACATAAGAAACAAAGACCCTAGGGGAGACTATGGCAGTAGTGTATGAAGAAATGGCAAAAATGCACCACACTATAGCACCCATTGTGGCCATTCAGACTCACTCAAAAGAGAGGGTCTCCATGCTCAAAGAGGCCATGACCGCTTTGGATAGAATACATGAATGGTCTGAAAAGTACCCCGAAGCCCCGACAGTGGTCCCTAGGAAAGATTGGATCGCTATGCAAAATACTAGGGTCCAACTTCGTATCAAAGTTCAGTCCAGAGAAAAATTAGCCAAAGATGCGGAGAGGGTGCTGGCCTCCTACAGACAGTTGTTCAGCAGTTTGGAATTTATGATCAAACTACATGGGGCCCCCTCTATAGGAGATATTGGACAGGTAAAAAATCAGGAGGAGATAAACAACAAAGTATAGGCATTTGTAGAGACATATAAACAAGGAGCCCATATGGGAGATATGCTAGTCACAAGAGAAAATATCAAGCGTTACGTATTAGAACCAGTGAGGCTCTACACCAAGTTGGGTACCTTGAATAATCATGTGCATGCCAAACGAAACACCCTTCTTGGATGCACTTGAGTGCTTACATTGACATGATGAAGGCCAACCACAGATCTCTCCTATTGCGGTAGAATACAACATATGGCACACTTATCTAACAAAAAATATTGGGCTCAACATTCCAGAGCTTGCCATCAGTAGATTAGTCAATTAGGTTGATAGTCATTTTTGTGACATTGTGTACTAGAGTATCACATAATTTCGTGTGAATGTGAAAGGTCACGTAGAATTCCAAGAGTCATCTGGTCGATGAAAGTTCATGAGGTATCCCAAGAGTCAAGGGTAGACCAAGGGTCAATTTTATCCTATAAATGTAACCTCATGCCTCATTTGTAAGGGCTTTTTGCTGAGGAATATTTTGGAGATATATATATATATATATATATATATATATATATATATATATATATATATATATATATATATATATATATATATATATATATATATATATATATATAGATATAGATATAGATATATATATTACTTGAGAGAATTGATGTCCTTCTAATTAATACAAGAGTTAATTGTACGTCTTCACTATTGGATTCTTCAAATTTCTATGTGCTTGTGCCATGAGTATTTTCCTCACTTGATGGATCGAACATTCCTAAAAGCTCTTTGATGTGCGGTCTCCTCACATGTTGTTTCATACTTCAAATCAGGTTTTACTACGTATGAATTTTATTTGGCTTACTAAATCTATGCTCGTGCCGGTAAACTATTTATTTTGGTATTAGTATAATATGTCTTGACTGAACAGTTATGTACACTTATAAATGCTTGATTGTTGTGAACTAATTTGCAATTGTTAAGAATTATTTATCTAGTACTCATAATAATTATCTAAAGTCCTACTAACAGTAACTTTATATAAGGTTGTGTTGTTTACATTTTGGCTATTCATGGTATATATATGGTACAGGATATTTGTCAATTATTCAATTGTGTTTATTAAAGTTCATACATTTTATTAAGTTCATATCCCACCTCCATCCAAAGCTAGCTCTACAAAACTGAAAGGCAGTCGGGCCTACATACCGGATGGAATCTCTAGCACACACGGTGCAAGCTCTAGTTGGGAACCTACACCGGAGAGATCCCCTTGACTGTTGGTGTAAAATTCCAGCCCATCAATAGATTTGGTGCTAGAAGGAGGGCCATGGCAAGCACTAAAATCCCTCCTCACACAGAGACTTCCCATCAAGGAAGTAACCAACCTCGGCCTCCCACACCCCTTAAGATACCATACAATCCCCCTTTCGGGCCACCCTTCACAAAACCACTCTGGGAAGAATCCCATATTCCCCTCCTTGAAGACACCCCTGGAGGAGAGGAACTCCCTATGTACGAAGTCACTAATGAACAACTCAGGGCTCTGTGCCCTATCACCCGCCAATTCACCAGGGGTCTAAGATGTATTCCCACCACTAACTCCCTAGCCAACTCTCACACCTCCAATCTTCAACATACGCGTCAAGGCGTCTTGGTTAACTCTATATCGCAGTTAATCGGCCTAGCCCTGGATGACTACGTGGACACTATTGAAAGAATATCTATCGAAGGATTTGAAAGCCAGCTTGAAGATGAAGAAGGGGAGCTTAAGAATACCTTTATTGGAAAAAATAACCGGATACATCGAGAGGAAATACACAGGAACAACCGATGAATCACTGAGGAAACCCCCGTTAACAGTCAACCTCTCACTGGGGGCTCTCATGGGATCTTGGGACAAGGCGCCGGGGACTACCTTAGAGACCGCATAAACTTCTATAACTGTTATAGCTCCAAATCTCACTCTTATGGTTTGTGATGTTGCACTCATGGCCTAGGGAAACCCCTCCTTCCAGACCTGGTCCAAAAATTTAAAAAACAGTGTTTTATTCCCTATACGCGACATTGCCCTGAGTTAAACGCGTGTACACGCGAGTCTGTTATACCCAACCCACGTGTATCTATTAAAACACTTAAAAAATAATAAATTCCTCTTTTTCGGGCGGAGATCGCGGGTTTTACCTGCTGGATCACCTGTTATTGCCCGTGGCCCAACTGTTCCCAACTAACTCCTAACTAAAAAACTACTTTGGAGAGGGTATAAAAAGACATCAAAGGGAAGGCCAAGGGGAGAGAGAAGAGAGCAAGATTATTATGCTGAGATTTTTCCCTTAGACCAGGTCTGAAGTCCTTGGTGCTTTCTGCACTTCCCCCATTTTGCATAGGAAACCCTTGTTTCCATGTGTCTTGGTGATCATTCATCCTTGATATCATCATTTGAGTAGGACTTGGAAGGAGCTCTTGTTGGAGGCTGGAGGCTGGAACGAATCCGGGAGGAAGCTTTGCTTGGAGCCTGCTGAAGGTGTTCAGGTGATATCTTTCCGATATATGTACTTTATTTGCCTTTATATATAAATAAACACGTCTTTGTTCCCGAAACAATCTTTCTTTATGGTTATGAGATTCTTGTCTTGAATTCTTATGCAAGTGGTTACTTAAAGATTTTTATAACTAACTTTATAGCATAAAGATGGTTTATACATAAATATCTGTACATGTACTGTTGTGTTCCTTGATTTGTTTGACTTGCAGATCGAAGGAAGAAGAAGGGAACTCCAAGAAGGGTTTGGACCCTAAAGGCCTTCTCAAACGTAGGACCTTAGGTACGTACCCTAAACATTAGAATTTGCTTAAAAGTAAAAATGTTGGCTGTGTGTGTGTTTCTTTGAATAAGCAATTTTCAGTCTGGTAGAGTCTTAGCCCAAAGGACCCTAGGGGTACTTTCCCTTCAACCAGAATTGGCGACTCCGCTGGGGACAACACTCTTGTTGTTCCTAGTTTGGGTAGTCTTCAAGCCAATCAAGGCTCAACCCCTCTGTTTGTTGGCTCTGACTGTCTGATCTTTTCTTGAACTCCAAGTTTGTCCAGTTTTTCAGTCTGTTATTTTTTATTTTTCTTGAAAGACTTCAGATACGCTCTTTTTCTGGATTACAGAAGCGTATATACGCAAGTTGCACTAAGTGAACCCACGTATACGCAGGTTTCCTTAGTTTCAGTCGCGTATACACGCATTCTGCACTTAATTGCAGGCGCGTATATTACATAAATTTCAAGATTTATAAATTTTCTTTTTGCTGAATGTTGTCTGGTGGTTTGGGTCAGTGTCAAGCAGTTATTTCTCCAGTAACAGTTCTCTGTTTGACAGGGGGCATCTTGTTTTGAACTCTCTCTAGTCATAAGGAGTATTAGTCTTGTTTTCGTTGATTGCAAGCGTCATTGATTTTTGACACACAAGATTTCTGTTTAAGAATCTTGATTGCTCTGTTTCGGCAGAGTGGGAAGATTGGGTTCAATATTTGTGTCCATTTTTGCTTTCATGACACTTTTTGTTTGCTTAACGAAATCATTTTTATGACCATTTGCTCCTTCGTTTCGGGAAGTTTGTTTGTTACCATTTTCTTGAAACTTGTCTTTTGATATTTAGGACTTTCATTGCTGCTTTTGATTGTCAAAAGCGATTTCGAACACATTTTATTTTTGTTGAGTTTTCATCATTTGAAAGGTGTCAATTCACAAGAGTGTTTGGTTGCTTGTTTATCAATCATTGGTGTCAGTTTTTGGGAGCTTTCCTTTGAAAAGACTTTTTTTTTGGTTTGATTGAAAGAAAATCTTTTGAAAGTTTTTGAGTTTCGCTTTCTTAAACTTGCTTCTCATTTGATTTCCTTTTTTGCGAAGTGAAAGTGCTTTGTTTTTTATCTTAGAACTTGTTTTTATTGTTTGGACGAAATGATTGGTAACACATCATCTTCTATCTAAGCATTTTAGTGGCAAGACAAAATTTGGTAAAGCAGCAACTTTCCTTCTTTGTTTTTTGAGTAGTCTTTGAATCTTGCATCCACATATAGTTCTTGCATTAGGGTAAGATTTGCATCTCTTTGTTTAGGCATATTTAGTTTTGTTAGTTTGTGTGAGTGTGGAGTCTGAAAAGAAAAAGAAAAAAATTGTTTATATTAGAAGTACCTCTGAACCTCATAGAAATTGCTTTTCATCGAAAACAAAAGTGCATGTGCATGTAGCTAAGTTTTATTAATTTCTTTTGCGTCCATAAAAACACCACAAGTTTCATCTCCATAACCCTGTGACTTAAAGAACAGCCTAATAAAATCAAGCGCTTAATTAAAATCCACTAGAACTTTTTGTTTTAGTTATTACACCAACAAGTTTAGGATTTTAGGGCCTTGGAATAGGCGAGTGGAGAGTTAACTCTCCAAGGCCACATAAAACGTCAAACATAAGAGTCTGATTAACGAGAGTAAATCCAATAGCGTTAGGAAGACCAGGAAAGCTCCGGATCTGGGAGTTAAGCACGAGGGTCTGTGAAGACAGGGAAGAGAGATACCCCCTCTCCTACTTGTCCGAACTTACCTCACGACTGTTCCGCCTGGCTTCTGTGACGAGTTGGTACCCATAGTTGCCTCTCCTAGGGATCTGCATAGGTGGCTGCGGAGGGGAATCCCGTGGCACCTGAGGTCGACGTTGTATCACTCTCGACAGTACTACTGGAGGGCACCCTTGCGAAGCTTGGGGGCTTGCACCAGCGCAGGCTGTTGTTAGGAGGTCAGCGTAACTTCCTCTGATACCTTCGCTGATAGGACTGGGCCCTCATCATCCCAGACTATCTTCGGAAGGCCCTTTGATTCACTTTCTCGTATTTTGGTGTCCGGTCCTAATCACCCGGAGTAGAAATACTTGAAAGTTGTTTGACTGGCTGTTTCTTTAGGAACTTTATAGTGTGTGCTCTGTGCTCCTAGTCGGCTTAGCTTTTAATTTTTTGAGTCTTTAGTTAGATCATAACAAAAAATTCAAAGTGGCTGACCGGTCTCCAAGACGGTCTCGAAGACTTCGTGGTCTCTCGCCACCTAGTTTAGAGCCTTCTCCTAGAAGGCGCAGAGGGGATACTACCGGTAGGGCCCGTCCCACGCCGGTTGACGCATCGGGGATTGATCCTCCTCTCGGGGATATTAGCGGCCAAGCAAGGCCTGGCACTTCTGAGCAAGAGAGGGACACTCCAGTCCCATCTCGAGTTCGCTTTCAAGCGGAGAATAACGTAGAGGTAGAAGAACTTTCAGAATCATTAGTGATTCCAAATTCTCCACTACCATCTAGTTATCCGGACGTATTGCAATACGTTGGGACTCCGTCACATAGACCAGTGAGTCCAGGTTACGCTACGCGATTACCATTTATGATCACTACTGGAAGCATGGCTTCTACGAGTGCTGCGACTATGCAAACCCCAACATCGGTGCAAGGGGGAGGAACCATTTCCATCCCCTCCGCTTCCTTGTTTGGATCGTTTGCTAGCACATCTTTGGTGGGGTCTACCTCCATTCCGTCCACGAGTGGAAATGCCCAAACCAATGCTTTTAGTACTGGTTCCTTCCTTTTTGGCACCCAATCACAGGGTATTCCATCGGTTCCGTTCAGTGCCGCTACGTCCATGATGGGCGGATCGGCTTCATTCCAGGGTTTTCCTTTCGGAAGTGGTCATATCCCACATTCCAACCCAACGGTAGGATCCATGCCTTTTTCTTCAATAGGACAAAGCAGCAATCCTTTCCAAGGTTGGAATAACCCTGGGGTTAGCAACGCAGGAACTGCAAATCTATTTATCGGCCAACAAGGAAGTAGGCCGTATTCCACGGTTAGCATGTTTCAAAGTATTCCTCCCCTTGCTTCGGCTTGGAACCCATATCAGGGGTTATCAACTCCTTACCATTCTTTAGGAGGGAACTTTGCAGGCTATGGAGGTTATACGGCAGGAGTTGGTCAAACTCCGAATTTTGCTGGACCTCAAGGTTTGCCTTTTGGTTCAGCCGGTTCTAATGGTCACCTCGGACAGCCTGGTGCCTCCCAAATCCTAGGACAATCTTTTCAGAACTTTGGGAGTTCTGCCCAGTCTGGGTGGAATCCCCTAGGTCCTCCTAGGCTTCCGTTTCTGGCAACGTTAAACTTGCCAGATCTCACTAAGCTAACGAACGACCCTATCAGATACAATCCGGCCTGGCCTCCGGTCCCAACCAAACTCCCTTCGGACATCCAAAATTCGAAGGGAAGAGTGGTGAAGATCCGGGCGATCATGTAACCACATTCCATTTGTGGTGCTCATCCAACTCCCTCATCGAAGATTCGATTAGGTTGAGACTCTTTCAGCGCACCTTGACTGGTAATGCGGCTAAATGGTATATAGAGTTGCCAGGGGGCAGCTTTACATCGTTCGCATACTTAGCTAATATCTTCTTGAATCACTTCCAGTTGCCTGTCCGCTATGATGCCGGAACTGAACTTCTGGCTACCTTTCGTCAAGATAAGGCAACCCACATTTCTGATCACATTCAGGAATGGAGACGAAGAAAGAGGCTCATCAAAGCCGAAATCCCTCCGGAGTACCGTCTAGAGTGGTTTTTGAAGTCTTTGCAACCCGAGATCTCCAAGGATGTCTCCATGTCTGGGGTCTATTCTGAGGAGCAAGCCATTTTCAGGGCCCAGCAGTTAGAACTGTTTTACTCTCAGTCTGGGATCCTCCAAAAGTACTTGCCAGATGCTCTTGGATCTAAGGTTGATTTAGCTAAGCCGAAGCCAGGTCCGCACGTGGATGGCATTGTGGGGTCAGTAGACTCGACTACAGTGAACTTGTTGAATCAATTGCAGCAGTTGTCATTACAAACTGCTCCTAACAACCAAGTCACAATGTCTAATCCTCAAGCTTCCCAAAATTATTCCATTAACGCCGTCCAATCCGATAACCCCAAAGGAAATCAAAATTCCAATGGGAAAAAGAAAGGACGTGGTAAGAAGAATAATTCGGAGGGGAAGCCCGATGCAAATAAATCCGGCAACAACGCTGGTGGTGGTAAAGGTGAGTCGAGAAAGAAAGTTAAGTTCCCTTGCAAGTTATGCAGTGGGGACCATATAACTCATCTTTGCCCTAGAATTGAAGACGCTCAGCGCTTGTTAGGACAGCAAGGGACTTCTAGTTCGCAAGCTGTGTTAACTAACCCGTTTCCCCAAGGGCAGCAACTTCTTGCTGGCGCGAATTCGAATCCTGGGACCTCCTCAGGGGGCAACCAGGAAGGGGAAAAAGCATCAAATGTTTTTATGATGGGTTCAAACGTTAACGTGACTACTCGGTCACGTGATTATGGTGAAGCCGAAACATCTAAGGATAAAATGGTTCCCGGAAGTAATGACCTTCATATTGAGCGACCTCTTGTTGAGACTATGCCTAGGATACCGAAAGGTTCCGCCAAACGCGCGACGATTAACCCTAATGCTAGGGCCGCCCAAAATTACTCCATTGTGGAGGATTTGGCTCAAAGCCCGTGTGCTATGTCCGCTTTGGAAGTTCTCCAATCGTGTCCGTCTCAGAGAAGTGCTTTACTCTCCGCCATTGGAGCAGTCGATCCAGCTAACTCGTTAGTGCTCTCTTTTGACATGTCAAATGTAAAAAAGAGACTCCCTCATCATATGGCTTTTCAGGTAAAGTCAACATACCGAAAAATCAATATTTTTAGCACCGTTATAGATGAAGGAGCTTCCACATGTGTCATGTCCATGTCATGTTGGAAGGCTATTGGTTCACCTTCGGCCGTTCCTTCACCAACCGTCTTAACTGCATTTGACGGCCATTCTCACAAGCCGCATGGGATTATCCCGGCCTTTCCTATATGTGTTGGAGGGAAGGTCGTTAACATCGAAGTGGAAGTCGTAGATGCTAACCTAGATTATAATCTCCTATTAGGAAGGAACTGGGTGTACGAGATGGAAGCCGTTGTATCGACTCTGTTTCGTGTCATTTTCTTTCCTCATGAGGGGAAAATCGTTAAGGTTGATCAATTGGACTATGCTCCAATCGATCCTCAAGCAACCTCCGACTCTACTGTTCCTTTGGTGGATAACCCTCGCCCACCGACTGAGAATTTAGGAGTAGGGATGTATTCCTCATTGATGGGTACGTTTGATCTTCCCTCTCCTTTTTCAAGAATCAATGCTATTTCATCATCCAAGGAGTATTCTCGAGAAGAGTTCTTCCGAACTCATTATTTTTCTGACCCTTGGACCTTGCCTTCACCTACCACCACATTAGTCGAAGGACAAGTGAATGGAATGGCGTTTCCTATATCTGCAGCCGAGCTTAGATATCAGTCTATCGTAGACTCTGCAGATAACCATTCTAGTCCTTTTTCCGAAGAGGAATTAGATGGTCATGTGGCCCCCGCTTGGAGCTTTGATTCTAACTCTGCCTTGGACTGCTTAGATTCGGTTCTACCTTCTGAAGAAGCAATCCTCGAAGTAATGATGGGTATAGATCGACCTTGGGAAGACTTACACCATCGTTCATATTTTCTTCCTCCATTGCAGGAAGTGGAATCTAAATTATCCAAGCTCGTTGATAGTGATGTTTGTATGGTGTCGAACCCTTTGGCTCCAACACACGTACGTGCCGAAGGTAATATGTCGGTAATCTCAAAAACGATACCTATAAACATCTCTAAGAATCCTAACATCGTCGAGAATATCTTCATCGGAATTGAGTGTTCCACTGAAGAAATTCAAATTTATACCGACCTATTCAAGGAATATCGGGATGTATTTGCTTGGTCTTATGAGAAAATGCCCGGCATTGATCCTTCTATCGTCCAACATGAGATCAAGACGTATGAAAACGCAAAACCGATTCGTCAAAGGCTTCGGCCGGTTAACCCTAGGAAAGCAGCGGCTATCAAAGCTGAGGTTGAGAAGCTGCTAAGGGCGGGTTTTATATACCCTGTTCCTCTTACGGATTGGGTTTCGAATCCAGTCCCTGTGGACAAAAAGCAAGGAACAATCCGTGTATGCATCGATTTTAGGGACTTAAACAAGGCTTGTCCAAAAGACAATTACCCCACGCCATTCATTGATCAGATTATCGACGAGTGTGTGGGTAATGAGATTTTCTCCTTTATGGATGGTTTCTCAGGTTATAATCAAATTTCTATTCGTCCTGAGGATCAGCATAAAACTGCCTTCATATGTCCCTGGGGTACCTTTGCATATCGAAAGATGCCCTTTGGTCTTAAAAACGCTGGAGCCACGTTTCAGCAGGCCATGTCCTACGCTTTCGACGACATCAAACATGTCATCGAAGCATACTTAGATGATCTCGCTGCTCGTTCTCGAAAGAGAACAGATCACCCTAGTCATCTTCGATTGGTCTTTGAGCGATGTCGTTTCTATAAAATCCGGTTGAATCCCAATAAGTGCGTTTTTGCGGTTACATCCGGTCGGTTGTTAGGGTTTATAGTGTCCAATGAAGGGATTCGGGTTGATCCCTTCAAGGTTGAGGCAATAGTTCAGTTGCCTCCCCCGTCCTCAATCCGTTAACTTCAAAGTCTTCAAGGGAAGGCCAATTTCTTGAGACGGTTTATAGCAAACTACGCCGAGATCACTAAAGGGTTCATGCGTTTGCTACGGAAAGGAGTTCCATTTGTATGGGACGACTTTGCGCAGCGGTCGTTTGATGCTTTGAAAAAGGCATTAGTCTCTGCCCCGCTTTTGAGTCCACCGGATTATGGTAGAGACTTCCTCTTATACCTCGCTGCAGCAGAATCTACCATTGGTATGGTTCTAGTTCAGGAAGACGATGCTCTTGTCGAGCACGTAATTTATTATTTGAGCCGAGGCTTAATAGGCCCTGAACTTCGCTATTCTCCGGTTGAGAAGTTGGCCTTGGCAGCTGTCCATGCTGTCCAGAGGCTCCGTCATTATATTTTGCTACGTAAAACTTTTGTCCTAGCGGCGGTCAATCCATTCCAATTTGTCCTCAGTAGGCGAGTGATTGGGGGCAAATATAATAGATGGATAGTTATTTTACAAGAATTCGACCTCGAGTTCTTGTCCGCCAAGTCTAAGAAATCTATGGTTTTTGCGGAGCTAATTTCTGAGCTTCCTTGTGGAGAAGATATTGTTTATGAGGAAAATTTACCCGACGAGCATATATTCCTCATCTCTTCACAAGACCCTTGGTATGGAGATATCATTGTTTATCTCCAGACTTCGAAGTTTCCCTCTGATTTCTCCAAGGATGAACGTCATAAGTTACGTCACCTGGCTAAAAACTATGTTATCATTGGTGACACATTATACCGTCGAGGGGTTGATTCAATTCTTTGAGGTTGTTTAACCTTAGAGGAAGCAGAGTCTGTTCTTAATGATTGCCACAGTGGAGCTTGTGGTGGTCATCTATCCGGGCTTGCTACAGCCCAGCGCATCTTACGTGCCGGCTACTTTTGGCCTTCACTCTTTAAGGACTGTGTGGAAGCGGTCAAACGCTGTCACCCGTGTCAAATTTTTACTCGCAAGATGCGCGCGCATCCAGCTCCCCTTTTTCCCGTTGTCACCGTCGGTCCCTTCACTAAGTGGGGTATTGATTTTACGACTTGTAATCCGCCTTCAGCGGTGAATCACAAGTACATTATCGTGGCCGTAGACTACTTCACGAAGTGGGCGGAGGCCATGCCTACTTATAAGAACGACAATGACACGACAGCTTTGTTTCTTTTCAATCAAGTTATCTCAAGATTCGGTATCCCAAGAGAGATTGTCACCGACCATGGCAGTCATTTCCAAAATCAGCTAATGTCCGAATTGGCTTTTAAATTAGGTTTCCGTCAGGACAGGTCGAGGCGGTCAATAAAACTCTTAAGACGATACTCCAACGGACAATCGATAAGAATCGGTCCAATTGGCACATTATGTTGTATCCGGCTCTTTGGGCATACCGAACCTCCGTCAAAACGGCTACTGGTTTTACTCCTTTTCAGTTAGTTTACGGGATGGAATCTATCTTTCCGGTCGAATGTGAAATTCCATCTCTGAAATTGGCTGTAGAGCTTCTTCCCGAGACTTCGAGTCTCGAGGAGCGCCTAGTTCACCTGGAACATCTCGATGAGCAGCGTCGAGATGCCGCCACGATGAATGAGGCCCATAAGAAAAGGGTCAAAACTCAGTATGATAAGTCTGTCTGTCCTCGTGTCTTTGCTGAAGGTGACCTTGTCTTGGTCTATGAAAAAATAACCGGATACATCGAGAGGAAATACACAGGAACAACCGATGAATCACTGAGGAAACCCCCGTTAACAGTCAACCTCTCACTAGGGGCTCTCATGGGATCTTGGGACAAGGCGTCGGGGACTACCTTAGAGACCGCATAAACTTCTATAACTGTTATAGCTCCAAATATCACTCTTATGGTTTGTGATGCTGCACTCATGGCCTAGGGCAACCCTCCTTCCAGACCTGGTCCAAAAATTTAAAAAACAGTGTTTTATTCCCTATACGCGACATTGCCCTGAGTTAAACGCGTGTACACGCGGGTCTGTTATACCCAACCCGCGTGTATCTATTAAAACACTTAAAAAATAATAAATTCCTCTTTTTCGGGCGGAGATCGCGGGTTTTACCTGCTGGATCACCTGTTATTGCCCGTGGCCCAACTGTTCCCAACTAACTCCTAACTAAAAAACTACTTTGGAGAGGGTATAAAAAGACATCAAAGGGAAGGCCAAGGGGAGAGAGAAGAGAGCAAGATTATTATGCTGAGATTTTTCCCTTAGACCAGGTCTGAAGTCCTTGGTGCTTTCTGCACTTCCCCCATTTTGCATAGGAAACCCTTGTTTCCATGTGTCTTGGTGATCATTCATCCTTGATATCATCATTTGAGTAGGACTTGGAAGGAGCTCTTGTTGGAGGCTGGAGGCTGGAACGAATCCGGGAGGAAGCTTTGCTTGGAGCCTGCTGAAGGTGTTCAGGTGATATCTTTCCGATATATGTACTTTATTTGCCTTTATATATAAAGAAACACGTCTTTGTTCCCGAAACAATCTTTCTTTATGGTTATGAGATTCTTGTCTTGAATTCTTATGCAAGTGGTTACTTAAAGATTTTTATAACTAACTTTATAGCATAAAGATGGTTTATACATAAATATATGTACATGTACTGTTGTGTTCCTTGATTTGTTTGACTTGCAGATCGAAGGAAGAAGAAGGGAACTCCAAGAAGGGTTTGGACCCTAAAGGCCTTCTCGAACGTAGGACCTTAGGTACGTACCCTAAACATTAGAATTTGCTTAAAAGTAAAAATGATGGCTGTGTGTGTGTTTCTTTGAATAAGCAATTTTCAGTCTGGTAGAGTCTTAGCCCAAAGGACCCTAGGGGTACTTTCCCTTCAACCAATAACAATCAGTGTCTCCTGAGAAATCTAAGAAACACCCGGAATGTGATAAACACTAGAAATCTAGGACACCTCAGAGTGCTTAGAAGAGAAGTCAGGCGCCCCCCTCGCACCAGCGGGGGGTCAGGCACAGACAATGAATCAGAAGTTAATGATCGCCACCTCCTTTTCAACCCCAGATCAAACTACCACCCCCCGCCACTAGCTTGTATGGCTCAATCCCCTTTAAACCTTAGAGGCCTACTTCATGATATGCCTCACCATTATGAGAAAAGCCTCCCAAAGTTCGACCTGGAGAAAGAGACCTCAACTGATGAACACATCAACAATTTCTACTTGGATTTGAAAATGATGAAGGTCCAGTTCGACGACGTAGCATATTACTTATTCCCACACACCATTGAAAATAAAGCGGCCACTTGGTATCGGGCGCTACCTGTCACCTCCATTTGAACGTGGGACGAGTTCCAGAAATCCTTTTTGGACAAATTTTCTGAAGATAAGACACCTTCCATGCTTCTCATCGAGCTGAGCACGCTAAAATTCCATAAGAAGGAGAAGGTAAAATATTTCAATCAACGTGTCACCACTATTCTGAACAAATTCCCCATGGATGTAGCCCTCGATGATTCCATCGCGATTGATTATTACATAAGGGCCCTGCCATGGGACATTGTCGTGTTCATCAAGCGTGAAGAAAAACTCACTTTGGTAGATAATTTTTCCGTTGCACTTGATGTCGAAAAGGATCTTCTTTTGATCGATGCCTTGGAACATGAGTTGCGAGAAGATGCAAAGTCCTCCGGTAAGAAAAACCAGGCCTCCTCAAGTAAAATAATGGATAAAGATAAAGGCTCCTTCGATTTCGAGGGACTAACCAAATCTCTAAAGCAACTAACTAACAAAGTATCTGAGCTAAAGTGAATAACCAATGATAATTCGGGAGGTTCCAAGCCCACTAAGCCCTTTTTTTGGAAGGCCAATAATATTCCCCCTAAAGTCTCACAAAATCCCAGCTCAACCTTCAACGTGGAAGAGTTAGGAAAAGATAACTTCTACACTTTCCATCAGGCCTCGCACTTCGAAAAAACCTGCCAACAATGGCTCTATAATATGACCGCCATTGTCACCCAATTGTTAGAAGACTAGGCCACCAGAGAAGCAGAAGAGGAAATTGACGAGCCGGGAGAAGATGATCCTCCCCTTGGTGACGATTCCCCATCTGTTGTGTTAACTTTCGATTTCGTCCGTGGAGGAGATGTGTGCACTACACAAGAAGCCCTCATCGGGGATTCTTCCCAAAACCCCCCAAAAGTTACAATCTCAGGAGTAAAGGTGCTATAGCAGACCCTACCCTGGAAGACAAGAAAATGGCTTTGTTGCGTAGGATCTTACCCCTGACCGATACCAACCAACCGTCTTCCTCCTCACCTGGAGGAACAGATGATCTATGCCTGAAAAAATCACCAACCAGCACGAAAAGAGACTCTTCCACACCTAAGAATGCGTCCAAAGGGGTTACCACTAAAACCACCACGGCAACACTGCGCATAATGCCAAAATATTCATTCGTGGATTTAGATTACAATATCATCGAAGATTTGAAGAAAACGCGAGCTAATATCTCATTATATGAGTTGTGAAAATTGACTGCTCAACGTGAGCTAATAGCCAAAGCCTTCGCTTTTTCCCCTGCCCCTGTTAAGCCCATTGCGTCAAACAAGGGAAACTCTGTAGGCCGATCCCCAGCTATGGTCGACCTCCAAGCTATAGTAAATTCTGCAAACACCAACTTGAGAGGCTCAACTCCCCCATTCCTCTTAACCTTCGAGATATCTAATTTCAATGTCCACAACTACCTCATCGATTCCGACGCATCAGCCAACATTATGTCATGGCCGGTATGCAAGAAACTGAATATTCAACCAGAAAAAACTGACACCAAAATTATCCAACTTGATAGGTCTCAAATCCCTGCCGTAGGTGAATTAAATAATGTCATCATTCGGTTATCTTCTGATTCCCGAGTTCACCAGTATATTGACATAATCATCGTGGACATCCTAGAATCCTACGGTCTTCTTCTCAGCAGGGATTGATCTTGCAAGCTTCAACCATAGATTGGTCTCATTTATGGCTGCCTTACAAAGGAAGGAATAACTAGATCAAGGTAAATAGTGAGCCTTGTGTGAAACATACTATAATCAATATTGAAAGCTCTAATGAGCCAATCAGTTATGTGCAACAAGACCTGCAAGTATGCCTCCTTGAATCTTCATTCGGGTGTTATCAGCCTTAGACATCAACCATTTCCTCGGATACCCAGGTTGAAATTCTGATACAAACCCTAAGCCTTGATAACGAGATTTTTTCCTTAAACTCACATACGTCAGGTTTGCCTTCCCCCAACACGGAGAGGCGGACATTGTATTATGATGGATCAAAAACCCATGATGGAGTAGGAGTGGGAGGTGTCCTATTATATCCTAAAGGGGATAGATTTTTGATCTTGTGCAGGTTAGAATTCCAATGTACCAACAACACTGCGAAATGTGAGACATTGGTGCTCGGCCTAAAAAAGGCCATTGACTTAAAAGCAGACTACCTGAAAGTCATTGGGGATTAGGAAATCATTATGAACAGGTACGCAATACCATCCATTGTTTGTCCCCACATCTAAAGAACTACCAGAAAGATGTATGGTGTCTCATAAATTATTTTAATGCTTTCAATATCATTTCTATTCCTAGATTTAACAATGCTACTGCTAACACTCTAGCTAATGCTGCAACTAGATTCACACCCCTTAGAGATGGTTTTTCTATTGAAATTATGTATAAGCCAGCAATACCAGACAACATAACTAACTTGTGCGTGTTCAATGATGACCAAAAGATTCTGGAGTTCATGGAAAACGCGGAAGTATTCAAATACACAGCTATCGATGAAGAGGAACATGAGAAATCGTTACAAGATGAAGTGGATTTGCGGAAGGGAAACCCCTTACCTAAAGGGCTGGTGTCGTTGGAGAAATTGTTCGTTCTCCAGAATCGTTTTAGAGGTCCACCGAATTCCAAAACGCGTAGTTCCACTCTCTCGCACGGGAAAATCAACCTCGGAACTGAGTCAGACCCCAAGTACATTAACTTGGGAATAGGGTGCACCCCAGAGGAAAGACATGCATTCATCAGCTTATTTCGAAAGTACTGCATTGTCTTTTCCGGGACTTATGATGACCTGAAGATGTATGATACTTGGATTATTCAACATGTTATTCCTACCAAAGAGGGGGTCAAACCATTTCAGAAGAAACTGAGGAAGGTGCATCCCACGTTGGAACCCCTCATATAGAAAGAATTAAAAAAATTTCTGGATGTTCACATTATTTTTAAGGTTAGGCACTCAACATGGGTATCTAATTTGGTGCCAGTGAGGAAAAAATCCAGACAAATACATCTATGCATCAATTTCCAGAACCTTAATCGGGCACTGGGCAAAGATAACTACCCAATTCCCTCCATGGATAAAATCCTCTAGACCATCTTAGGAGCCAAGGTATTTTCTCTACTGGATGGATTCTCAGGTTACGATTAGGTTTTGAAATCAGAACTAGACTGGATTAAGACAACATTTCGGACAAAGTGGGGGACATTTTCATTTCTTCGTATGCCATTCGGACTCATAAATACCGGGGTGAATTTCCAGAGGGCTGTGGATATTGCTTTTCGAGGGTTAATGGGTCAGAGTGTGGTGGTCTACCTGGACGACGTCACCGTTTTTTCGAAAAAAAAGAAGTGACCATCTGCAGCACTTGAAACAAATTTTCGAAAGATGCCAGAAATATGGGATCTATCTTAACTCTAAGAAGAGAATATTTGCGGTTTCAGAAGGCAACCTACTAGGCCACATCATCATCAAGAAAGGAATCACCATATACCCCGACCGCGTAAAAGCCATAGCACAGATCCCTTAGCAGACCACCAAGAAAGGTATGCAATCTTTCCTCGGAAAAATTAATTTCCTTTGCAAGTTTATTTCAGATTTTGCACAAATTGTTAAACCTTTACAGAGTATGATAAAGAAAGATATGATTTTCAAATGGGACCGAGAAGAAAATGAATCTTTTGATTGGATTAAGGCAGCTATTGCAGAAGCACCTTCCCTTTCCAGCCCCGATTTCAGCAAAGATTTTATCTTGTACACTTTCGCTTTAGATTCATCATTGGTCGTGGTCCTTACCCAAAAGGACTGCGATCACGATGAACGTCCTATATCATTCATGAGTACAGGACTCCAAGGGGTAGAGCTAAACTACCCGGACATTGATAAGCAGGCTTATGCAGTTTACAAAGCAGTGAAACACTTCAGACCATACATCCTAAAGAACCACGTCACTGTGATGGTCCCCCATCCTGCTATTAGATCACTCTCTGTACAACAAGAGATAGGGGAGAGAAGATCCAACTAGATGATATCCCTCCAAGAATATGATTTAGAATTTAAGCCCTCCCACACTGTGAAAGGGCATGGTCTCTGTAAACTAGCCACTGAGGCTGTTGATCATCGCGACACGGAGTCTGATTGACTGCCTCAGGAAACGGAAGGATGGTGTTACACTAAAAAATGTCACCTTGACTACTTACAGTTAGTATGGCTCAAATCAACAGTCATGCTACCCTCTTAGGCAAGTCTTATGCCTCTGTTATCCATCTCAAACTCAAAGAAGAGAGAAAGTCTTGTAAAAAATATGTTTATCTCTGGGGTCGCAGGTTCTCTCTAGCCTTACTTGCGGGGACGCTGACCATGTTCACAAAAGGTGCGTCCTTGGACGCTCTGTATGTTAAGGGACAGGTGCGTCCTTCTGTAAAAGGCAAAATGCGCGAGTTTCATCTTAAAAAAGTTACTTGTGGTTACTTCTAGAACTTTCTAGAGGTCGGTTTGATGAATTGGATGCGCCTCCAGTTGGTTCATGTATCTCTATTAAGGGGGAACTTATCCCATCAATAAGGGAGCTATCCCACCCAAAGAGGGGGATTATCCCATTGATGGTGGACCTGAATAACCTCTTTACAGCACTATAAATAAAGACATTGAGCCAGAGGGAGGGGAGGTTGGAGCCATACATTTTCTTTGGGTAAATGCTGCAGGAATTAGGACTCCCATTTAGAACCTTGTGAGGAGAGATTGTCTTTGCTTGATTCTACTTGGAAGTGGGTGAGCTTTATCAAAGTAGAGGAAAACCCTTGATGGACCCTGGGAGGAACTTGCACAACACCAAGGCCAGGTTGTAAGAGTTTCTTTGTTTCGTTATTAATACAAACTGGTTTATTTTTCTCAATAGCTTGTGTTAATGAGTTATTTCATGTGTTCCTTGGTCTGCATGTTGAATATATGTTTTATTATATGAAATACAAGTGCTTGGTAATTGTTTGATTGTTTGTGGTTGCAGGAATTGACTTGAAGGAGGAGCTCATCCGGATCGGCAAGGACGGACTACAACAACCGCGTTTTGGAATAAGGTAAGCCTAAACACTTGTAGTTTTCATGTTTTAAAAGGTATATTTAGAGAAAGATCACTCCATTTTGTCTTGTTTGTCGCTAGAGAGTTTAGACTCCTAGGGAGGTCAGTTGTGTCCGCACAAACGACTTTTTCCGCCACGACAAATTGGCGACTCCGCTGGGAAATCCATTAATGAGAGAGTCTTTTCCTTTGTGTGAACTTTGCTCTGTGAAAATCACTTTTATTTTCTGGTTTTTGACTGTGAGAATTAGTATTTGGGTGGCTTAGCTTTAGATTTAGTTAGATTTGGTTTTTCTCAACTTTTCCAGAAGGACGCACCCTCTGAGTACTGCACAATGCGTCTTCGGACGCGCTGTTGCCGTTTGCACAGAGCGGGCCCGCACCTGTTATAACGGGTTGCCTGCGTCTTCCTGTAAAATTTAGGAAAAGTCCATTTTTTGCTTTAATTGCTTTTAGATTTTGATTTTTCTTAGTGTTTTCTACCCAGATCCTTTAGTACCCTGTCAAGAATTTTCACCTGAACTTGTTTTGTGAGCTTTGAGTGTTTTAGTGGATTTCAACGAAGTTTAGGCCTAGGGTTTGATTTTTCAATAGGTCCTGTAGTGACTTTGACGATAGAAAGTTGTCCAGCCTTAGATCTCTCTGGTTAGTCAGCCTTCTTAGAAGTCGGGCCTGTCGTAAAGTCTCCTTGTGTGAGCAGCTTGCCATTTAAGTTGTTTTGGGTCAAATTTCGAATTACTTGTTTATAAAGTGTTGATTTCCATTTTACAAAAGAACAAAAAGATTAGAGTTTTGTTTTGACTAGTTTTTGGTTCTGCAATAAGCTAGTCCTTGATTTGATTGTGATCAAGTAAAACACCTTAGAATAATCATTGTTGGTTTTGGCCTCGTTAAGATTGCTTAGAGTAAATTTACCTTTTAGTTTGCTTATGAGTGCATTTTCATTGATTTTAATAGCTGTTAAGATTGGTTTTTGGTTATATTAGATTTATTTGCTTTATTAAAAGAAAAATACAAAAACATCTTCTTTAAAAGTCTTGTTTCAAGTAGCTTTTTGTTTTTGAAAGAGAAAAAGAGTTTTTTCGTGCATGTAAAGAGCGGTCATGTTTTTTATGCTTGGAAAAGACAAACGAATTGTTTCTTTGATTGTCTTCAATTAAGAAGTTGCTTTTATAAAGATTGCATTCTCTCAACTTTTTAGTTAAGCAATTCATCGAAAAAGTAAAGTAGTGGGTAAATCATCCTAGGTGCATTTTGTAGTGGTTTCGAGTCGAGTCAACACACCACTGGTTTCACTTCCATCACCTTTTGACTTAAGAAACAACCTTAAAAGTAACGCTTAAATTAAAATCAATCTAGTAATTTTTATTTTTCTAGGGCTCTGAAACACCAACATAGCTTAGGCTAGGGTCTTGGAGTAGGTGAGTACTTAACTCTCCAAGACTACAAAACCAAACAGATAGTTTATCTTGAGTAGATTAAATCCAATTTTTTCAGTTATACTCTGGGAAAGCTCCTCTTAAAGGAGAAGCACGAGCTCGTGTCCGAACCAGTGAGGGGATCATTCCTCCCTCGTTGGGAACGACGCCAGACAGTACGTATTACAAACGGTAAACCTCGGATTAACCATTGTCGAGGAGCCAGGGGTCACTTATCGGTAAACCTTGGATTATTGTCAAGGAGCCGGTAAGGGGATTGAGCTTGTTACTCTGCCCTTGCGTGCTGTCGGAGTTTAGACTGTTCCCCCAGGTGTAATTGTTGTGATTGGTAACTTTAGTGACCATAATCTTTAGGGTTCTACCGAGGTGACGGTGGAGGGAAGGTCCCACTGTACCTGGAGCAGACGTCGGTTATACTCACTTGGATTTTCCGGGGGGTTCACTTCACTTCGAGACGGTTAAAGTGGAGGAACTTGTGCCGGTCTATTCATTAAGCAGGTTGCCGGGGTAACTGTTCCACCCGCCATTTCTGTACTGAATCCTGCGAGGTTGGGCCTAATCACCAACTAGCGCTTTTGGTCTGGAAGACTACTGTTTGTGTGTGGTTTGACGCTCTAGATTATTTAGGCGTGTGCTTCAAATTTGTTTGCTTCTTTAGAAGACTTTAGGTGGTTTGATTTGAAATTTTTATTTTGTTTTCGTGTGTTGTAGTTAAAAATCTTTAATTGTGGCGGAATTACCGAGACAGTCCCGTAGACTTCGGGGCCAGTCTCCTGAAGTTGTTTCTGTGGCTGAATTGTTGAGAAGATCCCGTAGACTTAGGGGATCCCCTCCTCGAGACGACCCGGGTAATTTAGAAGGGTTAAAGGTCCTTGTAACTCCTCCTAGTGACAGTAGAGTAGGTTCACCTGAAGAAGGAGAATCTTCCTTGGTAGTCCATCCAGATTACCAAAGTTTAGAAACAGGTTACAATCCCGAAACTGTTACAGTTTCCGAGCTTGCTGGTAGTTTTTCATCTGCCAGTGAAACAGGCGAAGAACCTGAAATTTCCGAACCTGTTACTCCAACTTCTAGTGTCCCTGATTCACCGAGAATAGAAAGAATTATCACCGAAAATCTACCTTCTGGTTTGATTGCTATAGAAGAACTTGCTCCAGAAGAAGATATAGGTGTCTCTCACCTTGAAGGTCAACTAACTATTGATCTAAGGGAGCGTGAATCCATCTTTTACAGTCCTCCTAGAAGTACTTCTTGGTACCTTGCGTTAACCAATTTTTTAGACAACTCAGTCGGTTTTTCCACACCTCGTACTCCTTTTCCACTCGGAGGTATTCATACTCCCGTAAATATGTCTGGTCAGTCGTCCGTGTTTACACAAAGTCCTGAATCATTTTTACACGGCGGTCCTTCTGTTCCCACTGGGTATCAGTCACTTTCTGGTACCTTTGCGGGGGCATCTCCTCAACCCATTGATCATGGGTTATTTGCTGGAAACAGTGGTAATATACCATTGGGTGTAGGAGACATTTACATGATGTCAGGTTCAGTTCCCGTTTCCCAACCTCAAGGTGGCCAATTACCGCCTGGGGGGCAACCGCAGTTAACGCCTGGGGGGCAACCTCAAGGTACACAAATCGTGTCTGGGGGGCAACCTCAAAGTCAGTATGTACCTATGGTGCAATACTTACCTCAAGGTCAACCTCAGCCTCAATATGTACCCCAAGGTCAACCTCAGTATCAATATCAACCTCAAGGATGGCAACCTCAAGGGTATCAACCCCAAAGTTATCAACCTCAAGGGTACCAACCTCAAGGTCAAGGTCAACCCCAGTATCAGTATTTACCTCAAGGTTATCAACCCCAAGGTCAATACTCAAGTCAAGGTTATCAACCGCCTCAAGGTCAATCATATGTTCCAAGTATGGGAACTGCACCTTACAATTATCAATCCTACCCTCAATCTGGTTATGGATCTCAGTACCCTCAACCTGTTACGGGTCAGTACCCTGGAATGTTAGTGTGGGATACCTCACAGGGTCAACAGGTGTTGCAGCCAAGTGTACAGATGCTTCCTCAAGCTGGACAACCCGTAGTTTCTGGTCCAACCCAGCAACCGCAACCTGTCCAGCCAAATGTTCAAACTTCTATAGCTTCGGTAGTTACTCAGCCGTCAATTGCACCTAGTACTCCATCTCAAACGGCTGCTGCATCTATCGCTACATCTACCATACTTACTTCTGGAGTATCGACGGCTCCAGTTTCTACTATCCCTGTTACCACACCTCAGATATCTTTACCGTTGTCTGGATCTACGATTCAAACCACGGTCCAGATGCCTGTAGGTCAGCCTGGTATAAGTACGGTTGTGACTACTCAACCTCAATTTGTTCAACCTCCGTACCAGGGACAGTACCAACCTGGGCAAGCTGTCCAACAACCGGTTTACCAGTATCAACCGTATCCTGGGTACACTTATCAACAACCTCAACAACCCCAGTACGGTCCGGTTAATCCTGGTTTTCCAGGAGGATATAATATCCCAAATGCGACTCCTGTTCCTAGTTATCCTGGATATCCTCCTCCTGGGGCTGGTATTGTGACCCAGAGTTTTAGAGATCCTAACCGGTAGTTACCGTTTATTGCAACTTTAGATTTACCCGACTTGACGCGCCTAACGAACGATCCAATTCAATATCTTCAGTTCTGGCCGCCAATGCCAAATAAGTTGCCCAGTGATATACCCAAGTTCGAAGGTAAGTCTGGAGAGGATTCGTCCAATCATGTGATGACTTACCACCTCTGGTGTGCTTCGAATTCTATCTCAGATGATTCCATCCGCTTACGTCTTTTCCAACGTACACTCATTGGTCTCGCGGCCAAGTGGTACATTGAGTTACCACGGGCCTCTTTTTACAACTTTAGCCAGTTAGCTACCTCGTTCTTAACTCACTTTCAGTTGCCGGTCAGATACGATAACGGCACGGAGTTATTAACTTCACTAAAACAATCGACGTCCACGTATATTTCTGATCACATTCATGAATGGAGACGTCGAAGGAGATTAGTGAAAGTTTTTATCCCGGACCAAATCTTAGCTGAATGGTTTGTCAAATCATTATTACCGAAGATTACTAAAGATGTCGCTAAGGCCGGAGTAGTTACTGAGGAGCAAGTCATTGCTCAGGCACAATACCTTGACTTAGTTTACACTCAGTCGGTAAGTTACACGAGAAGATTCCGGATCTTCCAAAGTCGAATCAAATCGCTGCTGCTCCTTCGGGATCTCATGCCGCTGATGGTATGATTGGTATCGTGACTACGAAGAGTAAGAAGAAGTCTTCCAAGGCCTCCAATACTCCAATAATCACTTTGCCAGATTCTCCGACAGGAGAGTCTTCTCCTCCTGAACTTACCGCCGACATTCACGCTGTAGAGTCATCTACGGCCAAATCAAAAAACTGTGGAAAGAAGAAAGGAACGAGCTTGTCCAAAAGACAACTATCCTACGCCTTATATCGATCAAATTATTGATGATTGTGCCGGAAGTGAAATGTTTTCCTTCATGGATGGTTTTTCGGGCTATAATCAAATCAATATTCTACCTGCCGACCAACCAAAAACGACATTCATTTGTCCATGGGGGACATTTGCTTATTGCAAGTTACCTTTTGGGCTTAAGAATGCCGGGGCCACTTTTCAACGGGCGATGTCTTATGCATTTCATGATATCAAGCACATTGTGCAACCCTATCTCGATGATTTGCCTGCTCATTCTTTACATCGAGCTGATCACCTTATCCACCTACGAGCAATCTTTATGAGGTGTAGGCATTATCGAATTCGGTTGAATCCCCACAAGTGTGTTTTCTGTATAGAAACAGGTCGATTGCTGGGATTTGTTGTTTCAAAAGCCGGCATTCGCGTTGATCCCTCGAAAGTCGAAGCTATCATCAAATTGCCTCCTCCTTCGAGTTTGCGCCAACTCCAAAGTTTGCAAGGGAAAGCGAACTTTTTACGCCGATTCATCCCAAACTACGCCGAGGTCACTAAAGGTTTTACACGGTTGTTGAAACAGAATGCACAATTCTTTTGGGACGAGATTGCCCAACAATCTTTTGATGCACTTAAACACGCGTTGACCCATGCACCGTTATTGCATCCTCCCAACTACAACCAAGACTACTTCTTATACCTCACAGCTTCGCATTCCACCATTGGAATGGTGTTAGTTCAAGAAGATGAATTCGGAGCGGAGCATGTGATATATTATCTTAGTAGGACCTTGAATCCAACTGAGCTAAAATATTCACATGTGGAGAAATTGGCCCTGGCAGCCGTTCAAGCTGTCCAGCGTTTCCGTCACTACATTCTTCTCCGTAAAACTACAGTTATTTCGGATTGCAACCCTATGATTTATATTTTGACAAAACAACTGCTAGGGGGCAAGTACTCTAAATGGATTGTTATCCTGCAAGAGTTCGACTTGGAGTTCGACAAGTCCAAGTCTAAGAAATCCTTAGTTTTTGCGGAATTAATGTGTGATTTCCCGAGTGCTGACACAGAGACTGTGGCAGAGGAGTCCATTGCGGACGAATCTTTGTTTCTTATCAGTACTGTAGATCCGTGGTACGGGGATATAATCATTTATCTCCAAACCCAAACCTTTCGGCCTGAAGCTTCCAAAGCGGAACGTCGAAAAATTCGGTTTCAATCCCAGCCATACAAAATTATTGGAGATACACTTTATCGCCGGGGGGCAGACTTAGTTTTTCGACGTTGTTTAACTCACGAAGAGGCTGAGAGGGTTTTGAATGATTGTCACTCTGGAGCATGTGGCGGTCATATGTCTGGGTATGCCACAGCTCAGAAGGTGTTGCGCGCTGGTTATTTCTGGCCGTCTATGTTTAAAGATTGTATCATTGCAGTCAGGAAGTGCCACAACTGTCAAGTGTTTGATCGCAAGATGCGCGCTCCACCTGCTCCTCTCCACCCTATAATTGCCGTTGGTCCATTCGCCAAATGGGGTATCGACTTTATTACTTGTAACCCTCACTCGGCCGGGGGGCATGCGTATATCATCCTTGTGGTTGATTATTTTACTAAGTGGGCCGAGGCGATGCCTACATTCGACGCAAGCGGCAAAACAGCTGCAGTTTTCGTATTCAATCATATCATAACTAGGTTTGGTGTCCCACAAGCAATCATTACTGACCATGGGAGCCATTTTCGAAATGTCATGATGACTGAGCTTACAAGCCAGCTTGGTTTGCGCCACGATAGCTCTACTCCTTATTATCCGCAAGCCAACGGTTTGGTTGAGTCCATCAACAAAGTTCTAGTTACCATGATCCGACGAACCATTGGTGTTCATCGGTCGAATTGGCATAACATGTTATTTTCAGCGCTATGGGCATACCGAACCTCAGTGAAAAATTCAACAGGGTTCACTCCTTTCCAGCTAGTTTATGGCTTAGAAGCTGTGTTACCCATTGAATGCGAAATCCCATCACTTCAAATGGCTGTCGAATTACTTCCAGCTACTTCCGAAGAGGAGACACGTTTATTGTACTTGGCTAAATTAGATGAGACTCGACGTGACGCTACATTGGCAATTGAGACTCACGCGAAACGAATGAAAGCTCAGTATGATAGAAATGTAACCCCTCGAAGTTTTTCGGAAGGAGACCTAGTACTATTATATGATCAAGCTAACGATAAGCTAGGTGCCGGAAAATTCGTTCCCATGTGGCATGGGCCCTACATTGTAAAGCGAAAGCTAGCAAAAGGGGCTTATGAGCTAGTTGACTTTGATGGGGACTCTTTGGGTAAACCCAGAAATGGACTTTACTTAAAGAGGTATTATGATTAAATGAAGGGAATGGAGAAAATTTTTAGATAGGTTAGATTTTCTTTCTAGCTAGCAAGTGTGTTAGTTTAGTCAGTGTGCTTAGCTTAGAGAGTGTGGTTTTTCGTCGTTATTCTGGCTTATCTTGGTTTTACTCTTGATATTGCAGATGTCGACGCCTCTCCAAACATATATTGGATTTGCTGATGGTGCTTGTCGTAGTACACAGAACATCTCTTCCGTAGCTTGGGTTATCTATTCGCCCTCTGACGAGTTAGTTTCTATGCATGGGGTAAGCCTCGGTCAAACAACGAACAACATTGCAGAATACAGTGCAGTGATTGAATTATTATCCGAATCTATTTCATTTGGAATTCGACGTTTGACAGTGAGGTTAGATTCTGAACTTGTTGTATTACAGCTTAATAGAGTTTATGCCATTAGGAATCCTGTGTTATTAAGGTTGTTTTTGAGAGTGCGTCTCTTGGAACGTGAATTTGATTACATTGAATATCAACATATTCCAAGGTCTTTGAATACATTAGCAGATGCAATTGCTTCTCGAATGTTGGACAGACATTTACGATAATCATGCAAGTAAATTTAAAAACATTTCATCACATATGTTAAACAAGATAAGCCGGTAATAGTGATATATATAGATAGAAGTGTGTCAAAAAATATATACATCGTCTTCGATCATAGGTTGAAAACACCTTATGATCGGCAAAATGATAGTACAAAAAGTCAAAATGTCACATGTGACTACAAAAGTGACTAGTCAATCACTGGTGGTGCTCTCTGTATGACACCACTGCGCGGGCTACCTTACGCAAAAATCTCCTAAACGGTCCAGGGACCGCGACTACAAAACGCTGAAGCTTGATAGGAATATCGTCCATAGTAGTCTCAGGTATGTCTGCCGTGAGACGCTCTAGATCATGCTCCAACTCAGCTAGTACGTCTGCAGCCGCGTCCTGTGGGGCCGGTACTGGTGCAGCTGGATGTAGTCTATCAAAAGGCCGGAGGTTGGCTGGACGCTGTGGACCAACATCTGCATTTTGAAAATTTTACTGTTAGTTTTGAGACGATATATATGAAAAATTAAAAAAAAATACATAATTAGAAAACTTGTGAAAATAAAAGTACCTCTGTCGTCCCATTGTTCTCCCTGTGGAAGAACCATGTCCGGATCACCTCTGAAATCCATTCCGGCATACGGAAAGTCCTGTATCGAAAAAACCTGGTCCTTTAACCAGTGAAAGTAACTATCTGAGAATCGAACCACTGCCGCACCCTCGTCAGGATGCCGGGCCATCACCGCAACCCATCGTATCAGCTTTGGCTCCCGAGGACCCAAGATATCAACAGTGAGTTGCTGAGGGATCAACATTGGAACTCTCTCCAAGGCAAAGCTCACGACTAGAGGCCCATATCCAAAAGTCTTTAGTCGTCCGTTCTTTGCCTTGGTCAGTTGGCTCTTCATATGAGCCGACACAGCTTCACACCAGTTGAAAATGGTGCCTTGGTAACAGTCAATTGCCATCCGCATTTGGGATCCGGAAGCAATGTGTAAAGCGGCCGCGCCGCAAATTCTGGTAACCGTGAACGCTATGACTTTGAGTTCCGGTAAAGTGATGTGTTTTATCTCTATGCCTTTTGAATGGTGAGCCCCACGTGTGCACCAATCCTCGCGGAGACTATCAAGGGGTTGGCCACCCGGCCTAGTCCCCGCAAGATTGAGTTGCTCGCCTCTGTTTGGCAAGCCAGTGAGAAAGTATACATCCGAGGGCTCTATCTCGAGCTGGTGCCCTCCTATGTAAAAGCATTGTTCTTGAACGTTCCATCACTCAACTAGCCATTCCAAGAATCTTACCTGGCCCCTCATGCCCGGTATGGTCCAATATTTGTATAATCCGCATGCTCTTAGGGCATCCAGAGAAGGTTGGTGATTTATTGCAGCTTCATCTTCCTCTACATGCTCTCTTTCTCTCCAGTCTAACATGATTAATGCCCTGCATATCAAAAATAGCAATTAGAAATTGATTTGAGGATTTTTGGTAGGTTTTTGAGGGAGTTGGGGTTTTGAAATGCGCACTTCTCGGAAGACGCACCCCGGCTTTGTAGCACAGGGTGCCCGGACGCGGCTGGCCTGAAGGCGGGCTGCGTCTTCCGACCATTTTCCCATATGAGAAAAAGTCGGGGGACGCAGGTCACCCGAAGGGCATCTGCGTCCGCCGAGAGGCGCATTCCAAAACCAAAACCCCCCCAAAAAATGAAACTAAGACCTAAAAATTAATTCTAAACGGATAGAAATGCAGAGTAGGATGTGTAAAATACCTGGATGAGACGGCGTTCGATTCCGACGGTCAGATTTTCCGCAGCGACCACGGGAAGTTTCTTGTCAAAAGCTCCTTTTTCAACCTCCAAAGTCAAACGGTAAAAATGACATGGTAAAAGGTCTTTTTTTAGGTTTTTTGGATGAATTAGTTCATTTTTTACCATGAAAAGATGTTTTTGGATGTATTTTTGCCTATTTTAAATAGGTATGAGTAATGTGTCGCTTTTGTGCAGGACAAAGGGATTTCGAGGGAAATTGTAATTTTTTCACAAACAAAAATATCAGAGTCATCTTTTAAGCCCTTTTCTGACTCCTAAAACATGAAAAGATCGCCGAGCGCTTCTTTTACACTCGTTAAAACGGAATTAAAAGACGGTCCCCTTTTAGCTCTTTTCTGACCGCAAAATCAGGAAAAGATTGCCGGGTTTTTGTCGTTTCGAACTCGATAAGGAAATAAAACGACGTGTCCTTGATCGCTTTTTACTTTTCAGGTCAACGACACTATTATGAAAGTACTCCTTGGTCGCAAGATCAAGCGGTTCCCCCAGGTATTATTTTATACTTTTTCGGGCTTGAGGGACACAAATATACGAAAAAGTTCAACGTGGAGTCTCCTTTTGTTTTTTCAGACTCTCTAAAAATGAAAAACGCCGAGTTTCTCCTATACTGGACTCGTTAAACTTTTACAGTAAAGGACCTGTTCAATTACAAACAGGAACGAACCACTCCTTCCTAGGGTTCGAATTTAAACTAGGTTGGACTTGTCCGAAGGATGAGCTTATAATCAAGCATATGTTATCCTCCTCAAGCTTGTTAAAAATAAAGAGGTACTTGCCAGAAATGGTGGGGGAAAAGAGAGAAGAATGAACCTGTTTGTCACCTTTTGTCTCAAAAGAAACTTTATTACCACTCTTGAACACGACACTTTTCATTCACCTGGGTTGGGAAATCTTTTACCTCACAGTTGACCAAACCACTTTGAAAGTCTTTAACCGGGTTCCGGGGATTAACTTTGAGTTATTCGTCACCAAGCCATCTGTCGTGTCGTTATGTGTTCAAGAGGTCTGCAAGCAAAAAAACTTTCATCTGCAAAATACTTGTCATCCATTTGACCATCCCTGAGTCAGTCCTTACAGCACCATTTCTTCAACTTGAACAATGATTTCGTGTTGCGGGCTTGCCTGCAACGGGTCGCTTTCTATCGACATCGACACATTATCTAGAAAGATGACTTAGGAATCGACAGCACCTTGAAGTCTGCATGCATCAATGGCAGGTTTCTCGCCTTTGACGTCAGTTTACATCATTGACTTTCGATCAAAGGATTCCGTGAAGTGTTCAACATCAAAACATCTATTCACATTTCACGGGTTGTGCTTGGTACTTTGAGAACCATTGACATTACTGGTGGTTTCTCTCACGCTTGTTAACAGTTTGCATCATCGACTGGTAATCAAGTGGTTTCTAACATGTTCGACATCGAATCATTTAATCACATGGCTAGAATCGTACCAATTCGGGAAGTAGAAGTGAAGACCCTGGATCTAGTTTCTACCATCCAGGCTGCGAGGAGTTTTGTATTCATTATCTATGTAGACTAATCATAAACAGATGGCTGCATCCATACTGTGTCTACAAAAGTCTATAAAAAATGATGTACTGCAAGATCATTCCTGTATCAGAATAGTTAGTCCATTAGTTAAAGTTTTGAATCTGAGTATGGGAATGCCTACCTCAGTGATGATATAATCTTATACATGTATTTTGTGTTGAAAATTGCAGGTTCCAACCAGGTCATCCACAAGACAATCCTTGAAATGATAAAGCACTTCACCCTTCCTAGAATTACAAAACCCTAAATCTATTCCAGGCTTCGCACTTTAGGGGGCAATCTGTTACACTAAAAAATGTCACCTTGACTACTTACAGTTAGTATGGCTCAAATCAACAGTCATGCTACCCTCTTAGGCAAGTCTTATGCCTCTGTTATCCATCTCAAACTCAAAGAAGAGAGAAAGTCTTGTAAAAAATATGTTTATCTCTGGGGTCGCAGGTTCTCTCTAGCCTTACCTGCGGGGACGCTGACCATGTTCACAAAAGGTGCGTCCTTGGACGCTCTGTATGTTAAGGGACAGGTGCGTCCTTCTGTAAAAGGCAAAATGCGCGAGTTTCATCTTAAAAAAGTTACTTGTGGTTACTTCTAGAACTTTCTAGAGGTTGGTTTGATGAATTGGATGCGCCTCCAGTTGGTTCATGTATCTCTATTAAGGGGGAACTTATCCCATCAATAAGGGAGCTATCCCACCCAAAGAGGGGGATTATCCCATTGATGGTGGACCTGAATAACCTCTTTACAGCACTATAAATAAAGACATTGAGCCAGAGGGAGGGGAGGTTGGAGCCATACATTTTCTTTGGGTAAATGCTGCAGGAATTAGGACTCCCATTTAGAACCTTGTGAGGAGAGATTGTCTTTGCTTGATTCTACTTGGAAGTGGGTGAGCTTTGTCAACGTAGAGGAAAACCCTTGATGGACCCTGGGAGGAACTTGCACAACACCAAGGCCAGGTTGTAAGAGTTTCTTTGTTTCGTTATTAATACAAACTGGTTTATTTTTCTCAATAGCTTGTGTTAATGAGTTATTTCATGTGTTCCTTGGTCTGCATGTTGAATATATGTTTTATTATATGAAATACAAGTGCTTGGTAATTGTTTGATTGTTTGTGGTTGCAGGAATTTACTTGAAGGAGGAGCTCATCCGGATCGGCAAGGACGGATTACAACAACCGCGTTTTGGAATAAGGTAAGCCTAAACACTTGTAGTTTTCATGTTTTAAAAGGTATATTTAGAGAAAGATCACTCCATTTTGTCTTGTTTGTCGCTAGAGAGTTTAGACTCCTAGGGAGGTCAGTTGTGTCCGCACAAACGACTTTTTCCGCCACGACAGATGGGAGCATGAGATTGAAATGTACCAGAATGAACTCCTCAGCTCACATGACTCCTCATCATGATACATTGGTTTAAAACAATACCTAGTGTAGGGGTCTTTGCTTGAAGCCATGTCCCCTAAACAGAGGAGAGTCGTCAAGCTTAAAGTTGCCTCATATCAAATGGTCCAAGGGAACCTTTTTAGGAAGCACCACCTTGGTATATTATTGAGATGTCTAGAATATGATGAAGCTCAAAGGGTGCTGAAAGATCTACATGAAAGACCAACAGGAGGTCATTATGTAGGAGACACCACGGTTCACAAGGTCATGCGGGCAGGTTTCTACTGGCCCAAAATTTTCAAAGATGCTCATACCTATGTATGAAAGTGTCTGATTTTCTAGAAGCATGCAGGAAAATAGCCAAGGTCATCTGCTCCTCTGCAACCCATAACAGTCGAGGAACCTTTTCAACAATGGAGTTTGGATGTCATAGGTGAGATCATCCCTAACTTGTAAAAGCAACATAGGTACATACTCATGGCCACCGACTATTTCACCCGATGGGTAGAAGCAATCCCATTATGAAAGGTTAACGACGATGAGGTAATATCCTTTATTAAGCAGTACATCATGGCCAGGTTTGGTGTTCCAACCTCCCTTGTTTTTGATAATGCTACTTACTTTTCATCTTTGAAATTGTATGATTTTGCTCTAGAAAATAACATCGTGTTAAAACATTCAGCCAACTACTATCCCCAAGGAAATGGTTTGGTAGAATCAACCAACAAAAACCTCATTCGTATCATTAAGAAAACCTTGCTGTCGCAACAGAACAATCGATACAATGCCCTCAATAATGCTCTTTGGGCTAACTGGGTCACTCCCAAAACTTCAATTAGCACATCTCTGTATTTCCTAGTCTACGGGAAAGAAGCCATCCTGCCACCCAATCTATATCTCCCCACCCTTAGGCTGGCTCAAGAGTCACAAGGCACACTGTGCCCATCCATTCAAAGCCAAATCGATACCTTGCTAAAAATGGAAGAATAAACGTCCAAAACTAAGGAAAAGTTCACCCATCCACCAAGACTGGATCAAAAGATGGTTCGACAAGAAATCTGTAGGGTCCCAAAAATTTGAGGTAGGGGACCTTGTGCTCAAGTGGGACCGGGCTCATGAGGACAAAGGAAAACACACAAAGTTTCAGGCTTTGTGGGTAGGCCTGTTCCAGATTGTAGAAAAAATTGGTCATCACACCTTCAAATTGCAAACCTTGGGAGGGCAAGTGGAACCCCTCCCAGTGAATGGCCATGACCTCAATCGTTACCTCACCTAGCAACCCCAAGGTTGCTCGCCCCACCTTGTACTATAGTTTACCATTAGTTTCATAGATAGTCGTTGTTTTCTGTCAATTAGTTTCAATTTCTAGTTTAATTGTTGTCTTTCGGAATAAAGTAGATATGGCAGGTTAAAGTTAAAGCAACCCTGCACTTTGGATCCCACAAATGTTTTATGGATCCGTTAGCAAACCAAAGCTTAAGTCACGACAAGAGTATTGTGGGCCGGATTGGTGACAATGGGGAGCTCGATGGCACACATAGGTCCTCATTCGTGCTCATGTCAGTCTGTCCCAACTGCTTACATGGTCAAAAATCTTGAAGCCGTTCTAGCTCACCCACAGTCCTGGGAACGAAAGAGAAACTGAAGATACCAGTATTGAGCATACATATATCTCGGAAAAACAATAAGGTCTCTGAAAACCAGAAACAACCTCTTTGCAAGTCAAATAAGTTGGGATCCCTCGTCCACCCAGGCTTTAATCCTTCATCAAATAAGTTCACATATGCATAGGCAAATAAGTGCCAATGAGCACCTACATATTTTCATAATAAGGGCTAAATGACTGAGAAAGGATTCCTGCATAAAAAGGTGAAGCAACGACTCTGCCAAGGTACTGATCAGGCTCGCTGGTAGCAGAACAAAGTTCACGATTTCCAGGTAGTGACTCCGCCAGGGTATTGTTCAGGCTCCCTGGCAGTGGAGCAACACCAGAGTACCATGACCACCATACCGAGAATACCTCAAAGCTCATACTATAACTTCATTTTCCCTTTTGATTCCAAGACAGCAGGAGGTAGCTCCCTATTGGGTGTGCAAAGATCATGTCAAGAGAGAAGAGACAACTGACCAAGTTAGAAGGGGAAGCCCAGAATACCATTAGTGGGACCCATAGCCCCAGGAAGCGATATTTACTTAAGTCCCCTTAAGCAAGGCCCGTAAACGTCAGAGATCTTGGATTCTTCTAGGGAATCTCCAATTGTTGTAGCTGCTGCAACAACACCTCTAAAAATCCTGGAAAACTTAAATTTTTGGAACCCCTAAACTAAGTCTAAACTTTGGCCCCATCAGGTCCTGCTCGAAAAGTTCATTAGTATCAGTAAACCTGAGGAGAAATCTAAGTTTTGACTAAGTTAACCCAAGTCGCTAGTTCCTACCTTGGTAGGTTGGTCACAGAGTTGAAACGCGACTATTGCTAATAATTGTGACCATGGTTGCAAGTTCGCGTAGTCGCACCTCCATCCTCATAATAATCTTGCGACCTAGTGGCCTTCCAAGTCACAAAAGTCACCAGGTTGAAAGGTCGCCTCGATTCCCATCTGTCATATGCACGACTTTGCGACTATGCAACTCCGTGACTCGCAAGGTCGCACCACATACTTACATCCTATGCTGCGACCGTGTTACCCATGCGACTTCATGACCTGTGAGTCACAGGGTCACATTGGTCGCAATAGTCGCACTCCTGACCCTCACGACCCCCACACATGCGACTATCTTATAAATAGGAGGTCACCCAGTCACATTTATCAAGGCTCTGTTGGTCGCACTAGAAGCTAGAAGCCATTCCAACCCGAATTCGTGTGTGCATCTGGCTCCGGTAAGTAACGGTCCTCCCTCCTGCAATCATTATTTCCTTCCAAGTGTCACTGTCTGCCCCTCCCAACCTCTGGCTTATCCCTCACCCTAGGGTTTATCCTTTTACTTAGCATTTCTCTCATTTCATGCTTGATAGTTTTCCCTAGCCTTTTCCCCGTGCCTGCACCCAGAAAGTTTGTTTTGTCTTAAACCTGATCCCCTCACTTTTATCAAGAAGCCTAAAGTCCATCCCTCTAAGGGTGACCCTAGCCTCCCAAAGCCATTTAGGGCCTTCTTTGAGATTTTCTGAGCTGTAGTCACATGTCCCGTGGCTGTGATACCATTCCCCACACGACTACATGGCTTCATGACTTCCCGAACTCTGACTGGTTGCGACTTGAGACCACCATCCATTTTGCGACTTGCGACCAGATTTAATGCATCGTGACCTATTATCTTAGTTGCTCAGTCTCATTCTTGAAATCAGTGATCGTGTGACTTGCCTTCCCCGTGACCTTCCTATCACTGGTTAAGTATCCTTTTTAGTTTGCGGTTGCAATTGATTGTCATGGCATCTCTCTCATCATGGGATTGAGTTTTTGACATGCCAGGTGACATCGAGCTTGAGTGCATATCCATTTCTTATTTCGAAGATGAAATGGGTCACCTAACTGCTAAAGCTGCTCAAGGAACCTTGAGAAGCAGAGAATGGGAGGCTGATACAAAATAACAACCACCTATCTTTGGAGACACTTCTTGCAACACAAGTAATACCACCAGGCTCTCCTAGTATACGATCTATGAGGAATTTTCTAAGAAGGATATTCCAGAAACACAGGAAGACTTCCAGGTATATATCAACATCAAGAAGTCAAAGTTACATAAAGTAGCGGCACATCCACCAGTATTCTCGTGCACGGAAACCATCGAATGGATCTTGCAGTGTACAAATACAGATGACTGGATGATCAGGGGTCATGACGGGGCACCCATAGCCACCATCTCTTTAGTAGACATCAACACCTACTATAGATTGCCTAAGAAGCAGCAAAATTTTAACACCAAGTGGCTCGTCGGGTTCATAACCCCAATGAAAGACATCTTGAGGGATTGGTGGAAAGAACTTGCAAAATTCTGGGTCAAGACAGACCAGGCTTACAAGACAGAGGGGCTACGCAAAGTATATCAGTTAATTGTTGCGATGATGTGCTGGTTATATGGCAAGGCAGACTGTGATGTCTTTTTTGGCACATGGGTTCCTCTCATGTATGTTGTCGCCACTCAAGGAACTATTTTTAATTGGGCAAGCATCCTCTCATTGTCTTTGAGGACAAACATAGCTGCTGCTAAAAGCCCACCCCTCGAGCAGCCTCCAGAATTTTATATGTCGTCATACCTCCTTGATGCTGTCTGTTTGAGGTGCTACTTCGAGCACTGGAGCTATAATTGGGACACATCAGTAGCCCAACCCGTTCACTGCCACTACAAAGTCTTCTGGGACACAACTTATAGAAGCATGTTGGATGTAATATCTGAAACATTTATTATCCCATTATACCAACTACTGTTCGGGGAAGAATCACCTTGCATGTCACAGAGAGCCATGAAGACTATGGTCAAAGTATCTCATTGGTTCCCCATTGATGAAGGAACAATCGTCAGAGTTTTCAGTACCCATAAATCTCCTCATGCTCTTCCCAAGTTTGTCATGGATATCACTCTTCTGCGAGAGGTCTATTACCAAATGACACAGGGTTTCTCAAAGGTTTTGAACAAAGCCAAGAAGAAACCATGGCCACATTTTCCTCTCACCATTGGGGTGTACGTGGTAGAAAAATTAAAACAGGTAGAAGTAGAAGCCGAAGAGATGGATGGGAGCCATTCGTGACCCTGAATTACTAAACCTATGATCCTAAGAAAGTCGTATGTGCCCATTGCAAGAAGGCGAAATTCAGTTGGTCTTACGCCCACACCAAGAAGGACCTCAAGGATGGGATTAGGAATTGGTATAACACCACGAGGGAAATCAGCCCAAGTGAGCAGCAGGCCATAAAAGATGAGCTCCTTGATGATTCCCAGGAGGACATAAGCCATAGAGAAAGAGCTTCAACTGTGAAGAAACAATGGTACGAAACACCAAAAGGAGCCCAGGAATCAGGAAAACATAAAGGAAAGAAGGTTGAAGACCCCCTAAGAGACAGTGGGGAAGAAGAATTTACGCTCATACAAAGAAATTCCAAATTAGCAAGGAAGGAGCGAGAGCTCAAGAGGTAAAGAGAACTGGAAAGAAAACAATCGCAGGACTCCGGGAACCAGAGCTAGAATGAGAAAATGAGAAAACAAGCAGAAGAGAAAAGGTGACAGGAAGAAGGAAAGAAAGCACAAGATGAGATAGAGAGGAAAAATAAAGAAGATGAGAAAAGGTGGTAGGAAGAAGAAAAGAAATCACAAGAGGAGATAGAGAGGAAAAAGAAAGAAGAAGCTGAAAATAAGAAACAAGGAGAAGAAGCTAAAAAGGAAAACAAGAGGAGCACAAAAGATTAGAACAAGAACTGAAGAACATGGTGGAGGAACTAGAAAGGCAACAGGCACTAGCAGAAGGAGAAAAGAGGCAACATGAAGAAGATCTTAGGATGAACAAGGAAAAGGAAACTTAGAAAAATGAACAAGGGGAGACAAGCAAAGTAGTCGACTTTGGTTCAGGACAAGGTGAGCTTCCTTCTTTGGATATACCTCCCACTACTCCCCTCACTAGTGGCCACCTTCCCCTCTAAGATCTGGGCCTCTCAGAAGATCAAGACGAGGAGGTCTTAGATATAACTAAAATCACATTTGATGAAATAAACATCAAAATTATATAGGAGAGGAAGAAATATTGCAGCAGGAACCCAGCTGACCCATTGTTAGTAACTACGACAACGGATATCGTTCCCAATATCACGATGAATCCTCAAATGATTACCTCCACCAAAACAACTTTCGTGGCTGACACAGAACACAACATAGCCCAAATGAGTAAACAAATGGTAGACTTGCAAAACAAGCTATACACATCCGAGCAAAGGGCCACTGTTACGAATCAGGAGAAGAAAAATATGGAGGAGGAGAATGCGACACTCTACTTATTACACACAATCTTAGTGGAATTCCAAGCGGTAATTGCATCAGAAATAGAGACCCTGGGGGAGAATATGGAAATAGTGTATGAAGAAATGGAAAAACTACACCACACTATAACACCCATCGTGGTGATTCAGACTCACTCAGAAGAGAGGGTCACTATGCTCAAAGAGGCCATGACCACTTTGGATAGAAAACATGAATGGTCTGAAAAGTACACTGAAGCCTCGGTAATAGTCCCTAGGAAAGATTGGATCGCTATGCAAAATACTAGGGTCCAACTTCGTATCAAAGTTTATTCCAAAGAAAGATTAGCCAAATATGCGAAGAGGGTGCTAGCCTCCTATAGACAGTTGTTCAGTAGTTTGGAATCTGTGATCCAACTACATGGGGCCCCCTCTATAGGAGAGATTGGATAGGTAAGAAATTAGGAGGAGATCAACAACGAAGTACAGGAATTTGTAGAGACATATAGACAAGCAGCCCGTACAGGAGATATGCTGGTCATAAGAGAAAATTTCAAGTATTACGTAGTAGAACCAGTGAGGCTCTACACCAAGTTGGGTACCTTGAATAATCATGTGCATGCCAAACAAAACAACCTTCTCCTGGATGCACTTGAGTGCTTACATCGACATGATGAAGGCCAGACACATATCTCTCCTATTGCAGCAGAATATAAACATATGGTGCACTTATCTGACAGAAAACCTTGGGCTCAACATTCTGGAGCTTGCCATTAGTAGATTAGTTAATTAGGTTGATAGTAATTTTTTGCGACATTGTGTACTAAAGTAGCACAGAATTCCATGTGAATGTGAAAGGTCACGTACAATGCCAAGAGTCATCTGGTAGATGAAAAGTCATGAGGTAGCCCAAGAGTCAAGGGTAAACCAAGGGTCACTTTTATCCTATAAATGTAACCTCATGCCTCATTTGTAAGGGCTTTTTGCTGAGGACTATCTTGGAGATATATATATATATATATATATATATATATATATATATATATATATATATATATATTACTTGAGAGAATTGATGTCCTTCTAATTAATACAAGGGTTAATTATACGCCTTCACTATTGGAGTCTTCACATTTCTATGTGCTTGTGTCATGAATATTTTCCTCACTTGATGGATCGAACGTTCTTGAAAGCTATTTGATGTGCGGTCTCCTCACATGCTATTTCATACTTCAAAACTAGTTTTGCTACGTATGAATGGCATTTGGCTTACTAACTCTATGCTCATTCTGGTGAACTATTTCTTTTGGTATTAGTATAATATGTCTCTGCACAGTTATGTACGCTTATAAATGGTTGATTGTTGTGAACTAATTTGCAATCGTTAAGCATTATTTATCTAGTACTCATAATACTTATCTAAAGTCATGCTAACAGTAACTTTATATAAGGTTGTGTTGTTTACATTTTGGCTATTCATGGTATATATATGGTACAGGATATTTGTCAATTATTCACTTGTGTTTATTAAAGTTCATACATTCGATTATGTTCATATCCCACCTTTGTCCTAAGCTAGCTCTGCAAAATAGAAAGGCAGTCGGGCCTACATACTGGAAGGGATCTCCAGCACACATGGTGCAGGCTCTAGTTGGGAATCTACACCGGAGAGATCCCCTCGATTGTTGGTGTAAAATTTTAGCCCATCAACAAGCTCTTAAATGGTTCACAAGTTTAGGGACTAATTCGATAAGATAATGGAATGATATGAAAAATTTATTTCTAGAAAAATATAAAGATCATGATCCTAAAGAAGAAATATTTAGAATGAATCAAAAAGAAGATGAGATCTTTGAGGATCTAATAGAGAGGTTCACGTATAATGTTAAGAGGGAAAAACTACATCATTTAGGATCTGACAGACTAAAAACCCTCTTACTTAGAAAAATTAGGGATGAATGGATTAATCTCCTTAATCTCATGAGTAGAGGTGATGTATACCAATTATCATTTGAAGAAATATGTGAAACATGCAAACACATATCAAGAGGAAGGGTAAGAGTAAGTCAATCAGCATCAATATCGGTAAGTCAAGCTAAACTTGGAAATTTGTTTGATAACTTTAAAACAAAAATTCTTAGAAATATAAGTGAATAAGTAGAAATGTTAAGGATGCAAGATGAAGAAAAATAAGATGTTGATATTTATGTTATTCATGGAGAATCACATGATGTTAAACATTGTACATCATTACCAAGGTTGAAGGAATTTCACCAAGAGGACAGTGGAGCAAGTCAATTACCAATGCAGCTATGTTATGTAGCTCCAAGAGGACCATGGCAGCATAGTCAAAGTAGTATGATGAGAGATAATAATCCACAATATCAAGGTTATGGATATCCACCTCAAAGTAATTGGAACACACCATTTCCTTGGAAACATTGGCCATCTCAACCCAAAACCAATTTTGGCAACAAGGTTGGCAAGGAACTTATGGGAGTCATCCACAATATCCTCAATCTTTTCCTCAATATCCTCTATACCCAACTCCATGTTATCCATACCATTCACCTCCACCACAACCACAACCTCAACCACATCCATCTCAAATATCCACTCCCACTCAACTACTTGTACCACCATTTCCAAACCCACAAAATGAAGTAGCTCAATCCACTTACAATGATGATGTACAAAACTTCCAAATATTTCCTTTCGATCTCAATGGTATTCATCTTAGCTTAGGAAGAACATTACAAAAAAGTGATTCTCTTTATGCCATTGAAGGACAACATGCAGAAAAAGGAGATTCAAAAGAGAAGATCAAAGAATCATGGGCTGCACTTGATGAAGTGCAGACATCAAAAACAGAGATTGCGAAAGCTCCCTCATGGTTACCATCAAATCCTCAATGTATTCAAGAGAACAATCAGAAAAAAGAGGAATATTTGAAGGTCACTGTAGAAGAATACATGAAGAATGATCCAAATAAGCAAGAAAACCAAGGACATCAAAGTTATATAGAGTTTTGGTTCCAAAAAATAAAAAAGGTGCAACAATACTCTCTTCTTCAATCATGTTTGAAATTATCAAAGTTAAAGCATTTGATCACTCAAATTCAAGTACATGTCAAAGCATGCATTTCAAGCCTACACATTAGTTTTTCTGTCATCTTGATGTGCACATGGCTCCATTGGAAGTATTATTATACTTGAAAGTGATTTTGTTTTTCAAGTAGGGTAGGGTAAAAAAAAAACATGGAAAATAAGAAAAAAAAATCTCAGGTGAAAACCTCCTTTGGGGTGCCTCAAATTGGCTCATTGATTGAAAACCTCCATGAGGTGATCAATGGGTTGGGAAAAAAAATAAAAAAAGAGAAAAAAGAAAAGATCCTAGGTGAAAACCTCCTTTGAGGCACCTAAGCAGACCCATTAGTTGAAAAACTCCTTGAGGCAGTTAGTAGGCCTAGAAAAAGAAAAGAAAAGAAAAAATAATAAATCTTTGCTCCATGTATCTTTATGATGAATGCATGTACTCTTCAACATCTGCAAGCAACAAAAACAAGTTGGTACTAAAAGAAAAAATTGGTCAAGCCTAGTCAAAAGAAGTCAAATTTTGACTTTCTCCTCCTTTGCTCAAATTCTCCAACAAGGCCAAGTCCATGTCAATACATCACCCACATCTATTTCCACCATCCACCCATCATTCTCAAGCTTTTCCCATTCAGTTTTCTTGTTGTCCTGAATTACTATAGGATCTCTACAAGAAATATAAATACATAGAGAAGAAAATGTTTTTTGCCATATCTTGCAAACCATGCATCCATTTTCCAAAATGTTTTAGGGGGAGATGCATATGGATGATGGTAACATGCTCAAGTAATTTCAACAAATTCCAGTGCACAATTTTCAAGAAATCAGCCTCCATGACCTACAACCATTTTTTAATTTTCTCGATATTCGTGCATCCATTTAAAAAATTGTTTTATGGCGAGATGCATATGGATGATGGTAAAATTCCCAAGCAATTTCAGCAAATTCAAGTGCACAGTTTCCAAGAAATTGGCTTCCATGATCTTCATCCATTTTTAATTTTTCTCGAGATTCGTGCATCCATTAGCCAAGATTTTTTTATGGGTAGGTGAATAATGATGATGGCAACATGCTAAAAAAATTTGATTTCAATCCATTCTACCATTTGGGAGATATTGACAAAACAAGTTTGCTACAAGAGGTCGTCCTGAATTTCTACTGGATCTCTAGAGGATGTTCTGAATTACTACAAGATCTCTACAAGAAGGTCGAGGAGAAGCTAAAACATGCAATATGATGGAGAGATGGGTCAAAAGGTAAGGTATTCTTTAGGGAAGGTTGATATAGGTCCACCAACACCTGCACATCAACAAGAAGACAACCCATCAATAAAATGAGATCAACAAAAAAGAAAAAGGTAGTCAAGAAGATGTACCCGAGTCATGAGCAGCACAACAACATCAACTCAACAACAACATGCATGTCTCTCCAACAACCATCAAGTAGGTACAGGTATGCAATATTCTTGACCTCTTCTCTCGAGCATATTATAGCTATAAATTTGTTGTCAATGCATGAGAGATGAGGTTTTATAAGCTAAGGATGGATTAGCAGTCTCAACCGCCTTTAACTAGTTAATTGCAACTCACTCCTTCACTCATGCAATGATGAAAAGTCAAATTATGAAGGGTGATGATTTCAAGGGATGAGGACAACAATTAAAAGAAGAAATTTTTGCAAAGGCAAGTCACCACAACACTCAAAGCCCTCCATCCACTTCATATTCACTATCTATCCATCAATCATCCATCACATTTCATAATTTTAAGAACAGACCCTACACTCTGTCTGACCCTGAAAATTTCTTGGAAAAACAAACAAAGCATCCTCTCCAATTCCACAAACCTACATCATTTCTCATCACTCCCATACAGTTAGAAGACTTTGAAGGAAGAAGGAATGAATGCTACAGGAAGGCAGAATGCTGATACAAGAAGGAAGAAATGAAAAAATTGTGTTAAAAACCAAAAAAAAGTCAGTGCCTAAGAGAGACCTAATCAGAACAAAAACCTCTAAGGCCATTAGGCAATCATCTAGGCCACAAAAGAAAAGAAGAAGGCAAGCTAATGGTCTCAAGAAATAATGATTTTTCTTTGCAGAAATATGTTTTTGGGCTTATCCTTGCAGAATTTACAGCCAAGATTCTTAATGCACAAGAGAGAGGCCACCAAGGCCATGAATGAGGCACAATGAGTTCATTAAGTTTCTCAGAGGATCAACAACACTTTCAGTAGGGGGTATGATGGGCCTCTAAATTAGACATAAATTAAGGCACATGCCTTTGAATTAAACATAAATTACGGCCCATCTGGACTATCCTTCATCACATTAAATCTCTCGTCTTGCATTAGATAATGTATTTTTAACTTTAATATATTAATTAGGAAGGTTTATGAATAATTACATATTTGTGCCTAATATTATTTATTTTTGTGGAATATTATGAGAATATTGGGTAGATTATGAAGATTTGGAGGAGGAGATAATTTAGGGACTTGATCCCTACTATGGGAGGATCAATATTAAATAATAAATTAACAAGATATTATGGAATTATGGCATAGATTGTGGAACTCCAATGATTGAGAAAATATAGGAATGTGTTCCCTGCCATTTAATGCAGATTCCTAGTATTGGGAGCCAGATCCACTAATCAAGGGATTTTGGTGGGGAAAGCTTTCTCCTTTCATGGGCAATGATTCCTAATCATTTTTTATAAGTTCCGAGTCAAATTTTCCTCTAGGGGGAGATTTTCATTAGTGTTATTGTGGAGAGAACTCGTATTTCTGCAGCTTCATTGTATTTTCTTGTAGGGATGTAATTGTATTGATGAAAATAATGAAGATTGGTGTCATGTTCAGATTTTAAATCTTGTTATCCTCCATAGGTCTCTGATTTTACTTGGGCTTGGCCATCCCAAGAGCCTCAGAGCCCTTTTGTATCATTTTCTTTCTTTCTTTTCACTTCTTATTCACATGCATCTCTTGTTTTTATTTCTTTCTATTTCTGCATTTAGTATTAATGATTTCTTGTTGTAGGATTGGGTTAAATGGTTGATGTAAGTTATTTTGTAGGATCACAAGAATCATTTCATCATTGGAAAATATTTGGAAGGTCATAGTAATCATTGAGCTACTTGGATTAGTCTTCTTATTCCCAAATCTAGATTTCTAGAACTCCTTTGTGGAAACTAGCAGTAAATTTCTGCTATTTTTTAGAACATGCTAACGAGCTTCAATCAAGTTGATTCCACTTATATTAGATCAAAAAAACATTATATTTAATAAAAAAATTTACCCCATTGAATTTTCACTTGATTAGGTTAGACATTTGATGGATTTACTAGTTCACTAGTTCTCAAATTTCTGATTTTTAGACTAGTAATTTTCTCCTATTTTTAGCATGGGTTAGCAGAGGTATTTTTGAGTGATTCCACTTGGAATGAAGACCTAAGACATCCTAGTAAATTTTATTTTTTTTTCCATCCAATTTGGATTTGATTTTCTTGGTAATTCGATGAACTATAATTTCATATAGTAAATCTGCAACATCCTATAGTAAAACAGGGGATCCTGTAGGAGAACTAGTACATCTTGTAGGAAATTCTCTGTACTTGACCTTCATGACATCAAGACCATTTTAACCCTCTTCCTCCATACCTGTCTCCCCTTCCAAAGAACAAGTAAAGATTAGCATTTGCATTTATAAAGAAAAAATATTAAAAAAATGAGTTCTTTTATATTTACACATGCACACAACATTTAGTACTCTCAAGATCATAGTTCATACTTAGATTCGTTAAAACATAACATGTGAAAAATAGGGTTAAAACAGGGTTCTTTTGCAAGCAAAGTGTGTTAATAAGTAGATAGAGTATTTCATGTTACTTTACAAGCATTTTTAAATTCAGTCTTTCATTCCTGCAAATAGGCAGCATTTCTTTTCTCTCATGATAGCAAAGGAAGGACACATTGTATGCTGCACATATAGTGTCGATGCCTCTTAAGTTTGTACGAATCCTGGGTCGGTAATTAAATTCAGTAGCCTTGGAAGTTGTAGCATTCTTGTTGCAATACCAAGGCTCATCAAAATTCATGCTTGTGACCATGTTCTAGTTATTCTCAAAGTCTTCACTTCATGTGTACTTGTTGTGTTCACTATGAAAACATTTGTCGCACTCACACATGGAGTCACATTCATTATCACGCAAGCGTTGTCACGATCGACCAACTATCAATCACAAGTGTCGTGCTTGTCGCCTACATCATTAGTTAGTCGTGTTGTACATATGTGTTTGGATTGTTTGAGTGGTCTCGTCACCGAGTCATGCAAGTGTGTGTTGCAATATCACATATGCACCTTTCACTCATTCACACACTTAGCCATTTTATTGAAGTTATGATGATCAGACTACCTTCTGACATTTAGACCATCACCCCACCATTGAATCGATCGACTGTCACCCAGAATAGCACAGGAGCACCAAGTAAGTCATTTCAAGATCCACTGCCCGCAAGAAAATCAATCAGTCTCCATGATGGTCAACCCAAGAGATTGAACCGACAACCACCCCGAGACTGACTCCCCTGAAAAATTGCGTAGAGGCTGCAAGCATTGCCCACTCTGCTGACTGAGATAATTGCACAGGCAGTCCAGATAGACACCTAGTGCCTACCCCTATCTCTCTCAGGAAATTGTGCAATTTTTCCAGCCAACCCACCCGACAATCAACGACTGCTCATCTAGAAAATTGAACAGTTTTCACGAGCAGATCCTCTGTTGCCTAGAAATCCTCTCAGCTCAGAAATTGCACGGAGATGATCAATAGGCCAGCCTCCCAACATCAGAGCAATTTCTCTCGCCAGAGCGCCCAACAACAGAGCGTCAATTCCCTCCAGGAATTGTGCAGTTTCTGCTGCCCAACTCGTGGCCAGTTCCTGCAAAAAATTGTGCAATTTCTATCTGCCAAGCCTCCCTACAGCCTAGCCTATTCCTTCAAAAAATTATGCATTTTTCGCTGCCAAGCTTTGCTACTCGCACGTTCCAGAAACTGCACAAATTTTCCCTGTCCAACCTTCCTGCAGCCCACACTGTTCCTCTCAAAAACTATGAAGTTTTGTTCTCCAGCTGGGCCAGACCTTACGGATAGTCATTGTTGATCCGACTTACCCATCTCCAGCACCCAGTGAATCTTGCTCAGTTTTCATTAGTAGTGCCCAGAGCCTCCATCCAACCTCGCAACCTTGTCACCTCTCCTAGTCACTTGCATTCGAAATGATCATGTATCATGGTAGGCTAGGAGGTCTTTGGATTTGATGTCATTCCGTCATGTGTGACTGTAGGAACATGTACACAAACAAACATGGTGCAACGACGAACGGGATGAACGAAGGGGAGCACATGTAAAAGGAAATGTTCATCAATGGATGAACAAACAATGCATGCAAAGAGATGTGCTTGCAAATGGACAATCATGCAAAGATGTGTTCGTGGATGGATGGATGAGAAAACATGCAATATGTGCTCATGGACGAACAAACGAATGAGCATGCACCTTTTGTGAAAAGACGAACCTGTCAGGCCTTCTAACATACAAGCAAGGAGCAACATGCAAAAGCAACATCAAGAAAACCAACGACCATCGAAGACTTTGTGCACTTTTCCATGTGGAGGTGAAGCTGTGACACTCCATGAGGAAATCCATCACCCAGCAACACTGCAACTCGACATGCACACTAGCAGCAACATGAATGTACCAACATTGTCATGTCGAGTCATGTCATCCACATTTGTATTGTGGGCCATACTTTCTATCAATGTAATGTAACGTGGAAGTCCAAGAGGCCCACTTGTTGTACAAAGAGTAATGTAAAGTCGAAAAGTCATGGAAGTCAAATAGTCATGAGAGAATTCGAACAGCCACAAGGGTAGTTGAAAAACCACAAGGGTTACTTCACCCTTGGTTATAAATACCCCCTCATTTGTACATGGAAAGGACTTTTTCACCTCACCTCCTCCCACATAGCCAAGAGAGTCTGTAATATTTTCTTTGAGGAGTAAGTAGTGGCTCCTGTTATGTTCCTATACCAATAGGTGTCATATATCATGATTGACTTGGTTTAGCTCTGAAATATGTACATACCTTTGCTTGTTGCAAATGTTTTCCATATTTGTAAAAAATCAAAAAATAAAAAATGTAAAGAGGGTATACCCTAATAGAAAAATCAAAGGGTAAAAATAATAAAGAAAAGGTCAAAAAAATGAAAGAAAATGAACCCCGAGAAAAAGAAAAAAAGACCTTGAAAGTGTGCAAGTCCAAATGCCACTGCTATTTCACCTTTTGAATAAAGATTGTGTGCAACTTGTTACTTATGCCACAATCCATGGTAACCAAATAGCTTAATCTTGGTTATTCCATATTTTCAATTTCATGCTTAGAGATAGAGAATAAAATCTGACCAAACTGTGTAATCTTGGTAGATAAGTAGATAGGTAGAGTGAATAAAAGGATGCTCAACAGTTTAATCTGAGCCCTTGGATGTAATAAGGTTAGACTTAGATAGATTTCCATTGTAAAAGAAAAGAAAATTTTGATAAGGGTTTTCCAGTTTAAGTGCACCCTAATAAAAGAAGTAAAAATGGTAGGATGTGTAGGTGGGTAAGTAGATGATTGGTTGCAGAATTATGTATGATGAATGGTTAAGTTAAAAGCTCAAATATTTTGCTTTCATCACTTTGAAAAAGTATGGATGACAATGAAGACATTTACATCAGAGACAAAAGTCAAACTAATTAACCTCCTCACTCATTTTTCCCTAAATTTTACTAATTTCCCATAAATACTAAAGGCACCAACAACCTGAAAGTTAAAGGGGCTCAGAGCATTTCTCTGACTTCTGGAGGGACCAGACCCTCGGCCTAATAACTTGTAAGGCCTAAGTGCTAAAGCCCCTTCATCAAAATTCACTCCTTCCATAAATCACTCATCTCCTTCAAAATGCTTTTCTTAAGTAAAATCACTATTTTACTTAGGAAAATAAAGGTTCCTTATAAAAACCCCCCAAACACATTTTAGCCTAGGTTATAATGTTAGATGATGAAATGTATTTTCGAAAACATTTACTTAGTGCTTTTTCCTTTCCATATTCATATTAACTATTAATTTTTGTTATTATTTAACTCCCAAAAACAATAACCCTTTCCCGTATTAATTAATTAAAAGCCCAAAATAAGTAAATATTCTCGCCCCATGGTTTGCAAAATAAACCATAATAAAAATTAACTTAGTGGGTTAATTGAATCAAATCATGATTAATTAAGAACCAAAACCCCGACGCGCTAATAAAAAGGGATTAATTAATCACCTAGATTAATTAATAACCTCTTTGCCAATCATATCACCCCTGATGTAATTAAAGTTATTTTAATTAAAATCGGGCCCCTCCATTAACTCCCTGCCACTTCCTGCTGTCGACTGTGATCCGATCAACCTCCCCACATCCAACAACTCTCGCCCATATCGCATAGACCTTTGGGCCGAACATTAATCACGTGATACGAGCGGTTTTGACTTTTCGCCGGTGCTACGTGTCACTCGATCTATGGCATCACACGACCCTCCACCAAAACCACCAACCTCCCAAAGGCAGTGTGATGAAAACCATTACCGCTCCTATTTACCGCCTCCACTAAACGACAAAGTGTCCCATCAATCAGTTGCCGCCAACTGTCATTTTCATTCACCCGCCAAAAATCATTGACTTTGTGCATAAAAACAAAAATGTTCATTATTTTCCCTTTTTTCCCGAGAAAGTGACTTCTACCTTCCATGCACGCACAAAGTACGTTCAATTTAGCAATTGACTTCCAATCGTCAACTACCATCAGTTGCTGAATTCTAGACCACTACGGACTACTGTGCGCACCCTTAAAAGCCTTCATTGTAGCCATTTGTCCAGACAGTCAACCAAAAAAAGGTATTTACTACATTTCCCTCTCAGAAACCCTATTTTGTACTGAACTTCCACTAAATTGATATAAATCCAAATTATTCAGTACAATTAAGCTATCTTCTTAGTCCCTAGCTTCCCCAAGAACCTGTTTTTCCTAAAATTCCTTAAAAACCCCCAACTTTCTTCCTTGAAAACACAAGAACCAAGGATGGAAGCTTCTGTTTCCCTAAACATTGCTCCAATCACCACTCCCCACAGGGATTTGTATTACCTCCCCTTGGTCGATAAGTATTTTCAAATCAAAGGCCTTACTTTTGATGATAGCCCCTTGAAATTCTACTGCAAGTACCGAGACAATTACCTGAACCACTATGATAAAATAGGTATTTGGGAGTCCAACCTCCCCAAATATTAGCGCCCCACTGTCCATATCTTCCCAGAGATTGTTCACCAATGCCATGCAAATTGCAACCCCAATCTGAGAGCTGTAATGTCCCCTAACTAGGAAGTTCTTTTCACCATTACAGCTGAGTCCATAAACGAAATTTTGCAATTACAGCCTGGCCAGAACCTCGCTCCCCTTTCCATTGCAGAATTACTTGAGAATGCCCAAAGAACCCCCTTCTTATATGTCAAGCTTCTTTACAAATTTGGGCCAGGATATCATCACCATGATTGCTTGCATTTTGGGTTTCACCACCAGTGAGTATGTAGATGAATTGACCTTAGCCTTCATGACTATTTTTACCCATGGTCAACCTCCTGCAGCTAAATTTGACTATGCCACATCATTGCAGACAAGATACATGACCAATTCATGAGATTAGAGAATGAGAGAGTCTTTAAATATTCCATAGTCTTGTATCATCTTTTTTTTTACTACCAGTCTGATAAATTTCCTCTCTATCCAAAAACTTGATACCAGAGGGAATCCTAGGTCTGTTGTCTTCTGGACTTCAATTTTCCACTATTCAGATTCTTCCCCTTATTCTTATACAGATTTTATTGATCAATTTGTCCATCCTGTAACTACCATGTTGATAGGAATTCCACCTCCTAGAATCAGTGATGATATCAAAAGGATCCTTCAATTATCCAAGAAATACAGGGTTGGTGACTGGTATTTATACAAAAACCATACCGAGATCAGACTTTATGGGTGTGAATTTCCTCCCTACAAATTGCCCAAATATGTCCCCATGAGATTGTTTGCCCTGGAGTACTACAAGAAAATGATAAACTCTGATGAAATCCACTTCATGAAAGCTAAGAAGAAAGCTCAGTTAAGGATAAAGGATCACTTAGGACCATTTGTTTGTAACAACAAAAAGGCAGGGAAAACAATAGAATAAATCCTTGAAATAATGACACTAAAAAAGAGTTTCATCTAGCCTTATGATCCTCACAACTTCATCAGTGAAAGAAGACAAAAGCATAAGTTGTCCCCCTACATTCATCATAGAATTCCAGAGATAGAACAATATGAAAATCGAAATGAATGGGTGGAGGGAACACTTATAGAACCAGATATCACACAAGTTGAAGTAGAGAATGTTATGAAAGATTTAGAAAAAAGACTTGATCTGGATTCTTTTGGACAGGTGCATGCAAATCTTCACAGAGACCAACATAGGAGCCGAGTGCACAGTCATCAGGACAACCAGAGACTACAGAACTAAGGAGAGATTCAGGGTCACAGAGCATTTCTGAGGAATTGACCCAAATAGAAACAAACATGGGAAATCCTCCAGTATTGCAGACTCCTCTCAATGAGGAACGAAATCAAAAAAGAAGCAGGAGTGAGGCTAGTCCCTCAACAGTGCCATTAGACTAGGTATATGTCAAAAGGACAAGATTGAATCCTCTGTTCGAGTAGGAGTATGAAGAAACTAGAAGTGACACAGTACAGACCACAATAGCAGGAGAGACACCATCTACCTCCCAAACTCAGGCATTAAGCAGACAACCAAGTGTGGAAGTGTCATCTTTCAGAGCAACATCAGAACAAAGCCAGGATTTGAAGGAAAGGTACAAAGAAATCAAGACTAGGAATGAGCAGCTCAAAGCTCAAACCTATGCCAAATATATGAAAATGGCTCCCACCAATCAGAAAAGGTTGATGTTAGCTTTTGACATCAAAGAGGGAAAAATGCAGATGAGCTTCTTGAAGCCAACAGTGCAATAGCCACAGTCCATGGCTGATTACTTGAAGACCAATTTTGAAGTTCTTGCTAAATACATCCACCCAATTGATCAAATTGAGCTCCACAAGCAAATGGGTGAGATGGTCTACTCCACTTTAACCAGTAAAGCCATCATTGCACATCAACTGCAAAATTCTTTGAACAATACTACAACACAATTACAGTTAGAAAAAGCCTCTTCTCAGGCTAAGGACACTAGAATAAAGTCATTAGAAGATCTAGTGATTGAGTTGGGTCATAATCCCAAAGATATTAAGGTAGCTAATAGTTTGATAAAAAAGAAGAATGAAGATATTTCTACACTTAGAAAAATACTCAAGCTCCCTCCCCTCATACATCCACAAATTGCAGAAGTAATTGAGAAACAGAATGAGGAGGAACTTATGGACTTGGTCCTTAAGTTAAATGAACAGCTGAAGGAAACAAAACAAGAGTTGGAAAAAGCCTTGTAGTCTAAACAAGGTGAGTTGACCACCATGCCTCAGACTGTAGTACCCATAGTTTCTACAACAGTGCCATCCACTATTGCAGTAACTTTGGCACCTAATGTTCCCCTAACAACAACTCTTCCAGTAACAGCAATAGCAGGCACTTCTGAAACAACAACAACTTCAACACAACAAATAGAGGACTTAATCAAGTCCATGGAAGAAATGAAAATCCAAGCAACTGAGATACAAAAATTAAAAGAAAAGGTTACTAGCTTGGAGTACAATTATGAGATATCACAGATTAACTACACTGAAGAAGAAAGAAAGAACAGAAGGATGACTGATAGAATAAAAACTTTAGAGAAGGACTTAACATTTGAAAAGCCCTTAAGAGATATCAGAGAGATTTTATGGACCAATATCATTAATTCCATTAATGATATTTGGTCTTCTATTCAGATTATCTTTGAACAAATTGATTTAATGAAGCTAGCTACAGAGGCTATACAAAATACCAGAGAAGAATTGGGGGAGAAACCTGAAGAGGCAATCCAATTAATCAATTTCTTGAATAGCCAAAGCAGGGAAGAACTGGAACAAAAGGATATAGAAGACCAGACTGGTACCATCCTTGAAATCAAAAGATTTTTGACCAAAAAGAACTTGATGCTTAACCTAGAAAGAAGATGTCAAAGTATCCAAGAAGACATTGATGAGTTTATGACAAAATATAACATTCTGAGAGAGAAAGGACTTCCAAGTTTATTGGTCATAAATGACAAACTGATGAAGCATGAAGAATACATTGGCATACTGCACCAACAAGCCAGAAATCAAGCCAGTTCTTCTACAGTGAAAGCACTACCTACAGGAAAAGTGCTATATGATGGCTTAGAAAACCTTTTTTATATTGAGCATGAAGTGAAACACTTGTTCACAGCTCAACCCAATTTTGCAAAGCACACTGAGGCTGATGAAATATACAGAAAATTGATCAGGATGAAGATACCCAATGAATACTAGTGGGATGATATGCTCGTAATCCTATAAGTTACTATGGTAACTCTAAGGTAAAAGAAAATATTCACTAAGGTAAAATCTAGTAAACAGGTAAAGAGTATCAGTAGGGAAAAGTAAACAAGAATCCAACACACAATTACCAAAGCAACAACAAGAGGAAAATTCGAGCTTCAACCTCCAGCTCTTCCATGAATAAAGGGACAACAACAATCAGTTTTACATCTATCTCTATAATTTTGTATTCCCTAGAATAAATCTCATGTAGTTATAAGATATTTTGATGTAATTTTTGTATAAATACTTCTCCATTCGAAGTATTGAGGGTGGATTCTATAACATCTCTGTAAGTCTATGCTATAAAGTTAAGAAAGTTGTTGTAATCAAATCTGGATTTTTGCTGGAAAAGGAATGAAAGTTGAGGACATTTCATCAGATTCTCGTGCAGTCTAATTGCAAATAAGTATTCTATCCTTGTGATTTTATGTGTTTTCTATATGTTTCAATATCTCATGCATATGAAATCTAAATGGTAAAATAGTCAAAGTATATCAGAATTAGCTTTATTGTTCTCTGTTATCAACATTCTACCATTTACATGTTTTCTTCTAAATTATTTTGATAAAGGAATTCTTAATTGCTCCTCTATCCTTGTAGTTTTTTCTAATAAGTCCCTGGTATAGGATTCTTAATTGCCTTATGTTGGTTAACCTATCTTCCTTTCTTCTTTCTAATCCTAACTTGAGGATTCTTGATTGCCCTCTTGTTTCAAGCAGAAAAATCATCCATTCAAGCCCCAAAGTTTGTTTTTACTCTGTTATCTTGCCTGTTGAAATCCTACCTCAGCAATTTGACTTATTCCAGTTTGACTCCATAGCCCAATGGCCTAAAAGCCTAGTTTGCCCATTTGTTTCAGAACTCCACCATTCTCAAACAATATAACCTTGAACTTTTATAACTAGCCTAAAATATTCCCAAATAAAGCTAAATCATAAAGAGAGAGCCCTCTCTGAGTACAGATTGGCTAGATTCTGTACTTAAAAGATTGGTTTGTGGTTACCTCGGATCCTTTCCTTCTTCCAATAACTTCAAAGGAAAATCTGAGTGATAACAGCTCCAATGCCCCTCACGTGGGGTTAGTGATGTATGGTGTAACGATGTGTCTTGGAACTTTCACTTAATTCAGAAGCCTGCTAACAGGCCAACATGTTTTCACATATGTATTGTAACTGTTGTAAGACTAATATTTAACACTTGTGATGCATGTTGCTTTAACTTGTGTTTCACATTTGAACTATTTCACTTGTTGTAATACATAATCTATTAATGAAAATGTGTTGTATATGCTATTAACATTGTCTCTCCTGGACATCAGACAAAACTTTCACATAAAACTTATTGTAAACAATCGTTGCACTTGTGTGGACTAATCCGCTGAGTGTTATACGTGTTATCTTCCCTTGTGTGTTGGGATTGCTGCATCTGTGTGGACTGCTTCACCAGAAGCTGTGCATGTCTTGTTGTGTTGTGTGTTCCTAGCAGCATTGGGACTTCTCCCAACTGACATGGGACTCACTCTCACCCTCTCCCTCTACAGTGAAAGAACCATTGACACAAGCGATACTTACACTTACCAGGCACGTGAACCTCACTTCTTGAAGACAAAGCAGACCACTCTCCTATGTTGAGAAGTAAGAGTTGAGGAAAATCCTTAAGATAATGGCAACCAGGCCATCGTACCGGATGGGATTCCCACACCAAACAATGTGAGGTATACTTGGGACTCCATACTGGGGTGATCCCCTGAATGTTGGCGGGTCTAGAACCGTCAAAATTTCCGGCACTAGAAGGAGGGCAACCAGTTGGATATGGTTGAGCATCCTCTCACACTCGTTCATCAACCATCTGGTCAAGGTAGTAACTCGCACTCCTTCTCACCTACACGCAACTCTGCAGTTTGTTACTCCTTACCTCCCAGGATTGAACATGAGATTCCGTATCATCAACTTCACTCCATCCATCCCGTCACTGGACAATTCGTAAAAGAAGTTAGACTGATCCCAGTCATACAACATATTCCATACATGTCAAGAAAGCCAAGAGCCACTCCTACGGGAGTTGTTGTATCATCGGTGGAAGAAGAAGTCCTTGCCACACTTGAAGGTTTGGTAGAAGCTATTGAAGATAGAGAGGAACCTACAATCTTTCAGCAAGGCAAGAAAGACACTCTTGTGATCTTGAGATCAGACTCTGGTACAGGAGGGAAAGGGCAAGGCAGTGGAGGAGGCAGAGGCAGAGACGAGCCAACGGACTCAGAGTCAGAACCATCAGATTCTAAAAGAGAGGAGGAGGACGAAGAAGAAGAAGAGATGGCTGACCCAAATCTAGAATGGATGACTTAGGGACCCTTGGCTCTTCCGGTTGTTCTACACAAGATACCAAAGCGAGTGGAGAGGATGAACATCAAGTTTAACCTTAACAACATGAAGAAGGTGGAAGATCACTTAGACAACTTCTACCTGCACCTGCAAACCCTTGAGGTACGGTATGACAACATATCATGTAGATTGTTTCCATGTACCTTGGATGGTCGCACAGCTGCATGGTATCACAACCTTCCACCAAAATTTATATAGAACTGGAGTGCATTCAAACACATATTCCTTGGAAATTTTGTTGATGACAAAACCCTAGCCATGCTACTCAAAGAATTGGGAAGCCTGAAGATGGAGGGAAAAGAAAAAGTAAAAGACTTCAATAAGAGGTTTACACGCATATTGAAAAATTTTGTAGCGAACACTAAACCTCATGAATCCATCACCGTTGATTATTACATGTCCACGCTACCAACCAGCGTTGCACAGTTCATCAAGTGAGCTGTGAAACAAACACTCTTAGAAAACTGTGAAGAGGCTACTGCTACTGAGAAAGACCTGCACGCAATTGGAGTCATCAAGGATGAAAAATCAACAAAGGACTCCAAAGATGTGAGCAGGAAGCCCCAAGCAATGGCGAGAAAGGGCAAAGACAAGGAAGCAAATGATATTGAAACCCTCACTTGCCTAGTTAAGAACTTGACTACGGAAGTGTCCAAGCTCAAACAACAGAAAACAAACACATTTGCGAGTAGACATCTGCCCAGGCAGAGACAAGAAATAAAATCATAAAGTAGCTACCAACCCACTCCAAAAACTACATAGAGCTCTGTCTTCCAAGTTGAACATTGTGCACATCCTAAATTCTGTTCATACCACATAGAACATCATACCGAGAACTCTTGTTCAGACTGGAAGCAAGTCACGAACTTTGTATGTAGTCATACTTTTGATGCGGAAAATAGTATGCAGGAGGAGTCAGAAGACATTGGTGATGACAAATAAGTTGCACTTGATGAACCATAAAGTTCTAGGCACGTGGTGAATGCATATTAGTTCTCACAAGCAAGGTCAAAGACGAACACCAAGATGTAGCCCCAAAAGCAAAATGGTCAATACAATATTAGGAGTAAAGGGGCTCCCCTTACACTTGGGGAAGCACAAGAAAAGGTGAAACTATTGTTGAGGAAGGCTGATCCACCAGCCTCACTAAAGCAAAAAACACAGAACAAGTCCAGGAAGATAACGGTAGACAAAAGCACGTCCATGAGCAGCGAGCTGCAAAACACTCCGTCGGAAAACACGAACATCCGTTCTACCCCAGACACCTCGGTGAGTCTACCACCTCTGGAATACAACATTGTATATAACATGAAGAAAACTAGAGCGAACATTAGTTTTTTCAAGCTAGCTAAGATCCAGAGTCAACAAGGCAACCTGTTGCGTGCATTGGGACAGAAAACAACGAACATCGCAACTTCTACTAGCAAGGGAGAAAGCACACCTCCTGGATCACTTTCCACTATGCTCAACACACTCGATGGAAGAAGTGGTCTCAAGTTTCTTTCCATTCCTACTATCATTAGAAATATTTAATTTCAATGTTCACAACTGCTTGGTTGATTCTGGTGCAGAAGTCAATGTCATGTTGCTCTCCATTGTGAAAAATAGCAATGCACAATGGAGCGAGACATCCGTGCGAATCATACAACTTGATTGAACATTGGTACCAGCCATTGGTGAACTCTGAGACATGATCATCTATTTATCTCATGAAGGTTGAGTCCACCAATGCATCAACATAGTGGTTGTGGACATACCAAAAGCATATGGTCTACTACTCGGCAGAGACTGGTCTAGCAAGCTAGACGAATACTTTTCTAAAGACTGGTCTCACATGTGGCTTCGGTACAAGGGAAAATGAAACCAGATCTGGGTGTTATCAGAGAGATATATGAAACATAATGTCACTCCCCTTAACGATGAGAATGAACTGTTGGCCTTCATAGAACTCATGTTTGGAAACTGCCTCCTTGAAACAACATTGGGGTGTTATCCCGCGCAGCCAGCTCAAATCCCATCAGACACACTATTGGGACTCCTTCCTTGCCCAACTGATGGTAATGAAACTTGTACAATACATTGTACCAATAGTAGCAGTAACAGTAGTAGTAGTAGTACTAGCACATTAAGCGGTCTGTGTACAGACAAGTTGTGGACCATGTACTTTGACAGATCAAAGACATAAGACAGCTCAGGAGTCAGATGTATCTTGATCGACCCTTACAACAGGAAGCATATGGTTTTAAGTCTCTTGGAGTTTGAGTGCACGAACAATGTTTCTGAGTATGAAGCACTCGTGTTAGGCTTGCAGAAGGCCATCAGCCTCAATGTGGTCATGCTTAAAGTGGTAGGTGATTCAGAGATAGTGGTACGACAAGTACGTAACACCATTCACTATTTTTCACCGCATCTCAAAAGTTACTAGCAAGAGGTATGGCGACTAATCTCAAACTTCCAAGAATTTAACATCATTGTTGTGCCACATAAGCGTAATGAAGCTACCAATGCTCTGGCAAATGCATCTTCGAGAATTTCATCGATTAGGGATAGATTTACTATTGAAAGTTTGTATAAACCATCTATCCCGGATAACATAACTAATTTACACGTGTTTAATGATGATCAATAGACACTGCATTTCATGGCCAATGTTGACGCCTTCAAAGATGCAGCAATAGATGATGATGAGCACGAGCACTCTCTCCAAGCAAAAGCTAGCAACAAAAAGGCCACCTTATCATGAAAAATGTAGCAACATTGGAAAATATTTATGACTTGTAAAACATTTTCAATGGCCAAGGAACAACAAGACCCATATCTCCACCGTGAGGCATGAACTGATAAACCTGGGAACAGAGCAAGATCTGAAGTTTGTCAATCTTGGTACATGTTGTACACAACAAGAGTGGCAAGCCTTTGTTTGCTTTTTGAAAAAATACCAAGATGTGTTCGTGTGGACGTATGATGATCTGAAAACTTATGACACGCAGATCATCCAACACATCATCCCATTCAAAGAAGGGGTCAAGCCATACCAACAGAAGCTGAGAAAAGTACATCCGTCACTTGAACTCCTCATACAGAAAGAGCTCACTAAGCTGTTGGATGCATGGATCATATACAAAGTTCGTCATTCCACATGGGTTTCTAATAATGTTTATGTACATAAGAAGTCTGGGGAAATTTGCTTGTGTGTTGATTTTTGGAATGTAAACCACGCCTTGGACAAAGACAACTACCTCGTGCCATCTATGGACCACATTTTGCAAATAGTATCTGGGGCACAAATGTTTTCTCTCATTGACGATTTATTAGGATACAATTAAGCTCTAGTAGCAGAACCTGACAAACTTAAAAACTACTTTCCGTACCAAGTGGGGTACGTTTGCTTACAGACGAATGTTGTGTGGGCTTTTGAATGCAGGCACAACCTTCCAACGTACCATGGATATTACTTTTCATGGACTCATCGAACAGAGCATAGTGGTATACCTCGATGATGTGATTGTGTTTTCAAAAAGACGAGAAGACCACATACACCATCTGAAGAAATTTTTTGAGCAGTGTTGGAGATACGGGATTTCCTTGAATCCCAAAAAAAATGTTTTTGCAGTGTCTGAGGGGAACCTTCTCAGAAACATTGTTGCCAAAAGTAGGGTCAAGGTGGATCTAGACTGGGTCCAGGCTATTACACAAATCCCTCACCCATTCAACAAGAAAGCCATGCAATCCTTCTTGGGCAAGGTAAACTTCCTCCAGAAGTTCATCTCAGATTATGTGCAGATAGTTAAGCCCATGCAGGACATGATCAAGAAAGACATAGTCTAAAACTAGGGCAAGAGGGAAAAGTACGCATTCGCCCAGATCAAACAAGCCATTACAGAAGCGCCAACACTCTATATCCCAGACTTCAAGAAGGATTTCCTACTATACACCTTCGCCTCTGATAATTCACTAGCTGCGTTACTCACCCAGAAGGATGAGATGAACAATGAATGCCAAATATCATTCATGAGTGCAAGCATGCAGGGACCAGAACTCAACTTCCTCGTCATTGACAAGCAAGCTTATGCAATTTACAAGGCAGTGAAACACTTCAGGCCCTACTTGTTGAAGAACCACTGCATAATCTGTGTCCCTCACCTAGCAGTTTGTACATTGCTTGTACAAAAAGAATTGGGTGAACAAAGTGCGAACTGGTGGTAGGCTTGCAAGAGTATGATCTTGAAATCAATCCGTTCACATGATCAAAGGACATGGGCTTTGTAGACTTGTAGTTGAAGTGGTGCATACACCAGAGAGTGAAGAAGAGCTCGTCGGCTGGGAGCAGGAAATTGAGATGTATGATATAAGGTGAGCCACACCCAAAGAAGATGGAATCTCTTGGTATGCATATGTGTTCTAGTACCTTGAGCATGACACTGTACCCTCTCACTTTTCCATCAGACAAAAGAGGGAATTGAACCTTAAAACCTTATCATATTAGTTGGTGCACAAAGTGCTTTACAAGAAGCACAATAATGGAGTTTTTCTCAGGTGCCTGGAGGCACATGAATCAGAGGAGGTACTTCAATATCTACATGACGAACTTGTAGGGGGTCACTTTGCGGGAAACACCACTGCGCGCAAAGTTATGAGCGTTAGTTTTTACTGGCCCACATTGTTCAAGGATGCACATACTTATGCCCACAAGTTCCTGGTCCACTACACCCCATTGCAGTGACCAAACCATTCCAACAGTGGGGCCTGGACATCATTGGGGAAATCTTCCCACATTTGTCAAAGTAACACCACTACATACTAACAACAACTAATTACTTCACATGGTGGAAATAAGTAGTTCCGCTCAAACAAGTGAATGACTAGGAGGTCATCATCTTCCTCCAGCAGAACATCATCTTACGCTTCAGCATTCGGGTATCACTTATTTTTGATAACGCAAATTAATTTTCGTCTTTGAAACACTATGAATTTGCATTACATAATGGTATTGTGCTAAAGCATTCATCTAACTATTACCCACAAGGAAATGGTCTTCCAGAGTCCACGAATAAAAACCTCATCTGTATAATCAATAATACTATTTTCTATGAGTAGTGCAATAGGCATGCCACCCTGACGAATGCATTATGGGCTGACCATGTAACACCCAAGCCTTCTCTATAATTCTTGGTCTATGGAAAAGAAGCCATCCTTCCACCAAATATCTACTTGCTTTCACTTCAACTTTCCCAATAATCCCAAGGCAAGCCTTACTAGCTAGCTCAGTGTAGGATGGATTCTCTCCATAAGCTTCAGGAAGAAAGGATGAAAGCAAAAGAAAAATTCACACTCCACCAAAACTATATCAAGAGATGGTTCGATAAGAAGTATGCAGGGAAAGCTAACTTCGATGTTGGTGACTTAGTTCTGAAATGGGATAAACCCCATGATGACAAGGGAAAACATATGAAGTTCCAGTCCATGTGGATTGGTCCATACACAGTCCATGAGAAGCTTGGCCCACTCACATATCATTTTCAATCACTTGATGGAATGATTGAAAACCTTCCTGTCAACGGCCAAGATCTCAAGCATTATTTCCAGTATGCTGAGCCGCGCCTCGTGCCATGTACATAGTCTGCTTGCTGCTTATTTTTTTCATCTTGTTCGCTTTGCTTACTATCTTTGTTTTCACTTTGTTTGTTCTTCTTACTATTTTTTTTACGTTTGTTTTGTTTTCTTGATATATTACTATTTTTGTTTCCGAATGTTCCAGATTTTGGATAGAGTATGTGGCTAAAATTTGAAGAGACTTGTGACATTGTAGCACTTGGCCAGTCTCGTGTCCGTCTTCTCTATGCTTGGTTATAACCTTCAGTTGCTGAAGCCTTAACGGAAAATACGAACCATTTGCAAGGGAAGTTTTTGTCCAGCCATGAACTTGAGTCCACACTGGGAAGCCCCATGCCTGAACTCAACCTTCTGCTATGTGTGTTCAAGCTAATCCAAATAGTAGAAATGGAGAAGGGGAAAATCTAAGCGATCAAACCTATGTCAGAGGTCTTACATGCTTCTCTGAAGGAGTAACCTCTTCTGCTCTTAATAAGTCGGGATCCCTCTTTCGCCCCAAAAATAAATAAGTGCATATGCATAGTCCTCTTGAAAAAAATACAAAGGTGAAAGAAGAGAAAGGCTTCCTGCGCAGAGAGGTGAAACATGCAACTCCACTGGGGTACTAACCATGCTCGTTGGCAGTGGAGAAATGCGTGTGTCCCTACATGACTCTGCTGGGGTATCATCCAGGTGTACTGGCAGCAGAGAAACACCAGATATGAAAATTTATTCTCTGGAAATCTTCAACTTGTGAGATAAACTACCCTTCCCGAATTTGAAACACTATGATTAGGCTGAACTTTTGATTGTGTTTGACTGAGTTGGCAAAAGGTGAACCATGTATGTCCATGGGGTAAATGGGGAAGCTGAAGTAATCACACAATGATTCAATACTCCCCAAAAGACCAAGGCCCTATGTTGTCAATGAACCAAAACAGAGAAGCTGGAATTCTACTAGTGTGTCACCAAGTGTTCTAGCGGCTAGAACCACCCTCAAAAATTTTGACCTGCATTGAGTTTCGGAGCCTCCCTTGAGAGTTTCACTTGATGAATGCACACACTTGGGTTCACTCTGTAAGCTCGTGTGAGTCTTCACATTCGCCTTGCTTTTTCATTTCACCAAGTCTTGTATGTTGATGTCAAAGTCATGCTTGCGACCATGTTTTGGTTATGCTCAAAGTCTTCGCTTCGTGTGTACTTGTTGTGTTTGCTATGAAAAAATCTATCGCACTCACACACAGAGTCACATTCATTGTCATGCAAGCATTTTCATGGTCAACCAATGAGCAATCACAAGTGTCGTGCTTGTCACCTACATCATCAGTCAGTCATGTTGTACATATGTTTCTGGATGGTTTGAGTCGTCTCATTGTCGAGTCATGCAAGTGTGTGTTGCAATATCACATATGCATCTTTCACTCATTCACACACTTAGCCATTTTGCTAAATTTCTGAAGACCACACTCCCCTCTGATAGCCGGACCATCACCCCGCCATCGAATCTATCGACTGTCACCCATAACAGCGCAAGAGCATCAAGCAAGTCATTTGAAGCTGCGTTGCCCACAAGAAAATCAATCAGTCTCCATGCTGGTCAATCAGAGAGTTTGACTTGACAACCACCCCAAGACTGACTCCCCTGAAAAATTACACAAAGGCTGCAAGCATTGCACACTTTGCTGATTGAAAAAATTGCGTAGACAGGCCGAACAGGCACCTAGTGCTCATCCCTGTATCTCTCAGGAAATTGCTGAATTTTTCTAGCCAGCCCTCACAAGAATCGACTGACTGCTCATCCAAAAAATTGCGCAGTTTTCATGAGCAGACCCTCTATTTCCCGGCAGTCCGCTTAGCTCAAAAATTACGTAGAGATGATCAGCAGGCTGTCCTCCTAGCATTAGAGCAATTTCTATCGCTAATATCTCCCAACAACAGACTTCCAGTTCCCTCCAGGAATTGCGCAGTTTCTATTTCCCAGCTCCCGACCAGTTCCTCGAAAAAAAGCGCAATTTTTGTCTACCAAGCCTCCCTATAGCCCAACTTGTTCCTCCAAAAAATTGTGCAGTTTTTGCTTCCAAGCCCAACTGCTCGATTGTTCCAGACACTACACAGATTTTCCCTACCCAACCTTCTTGCAGCCCAGACTATTCCCCTAAAAAACTACACAGTTTTGTCCTCCAGCTAGGTTAGACCTTGCAGACAGTCACTGTCAATCCGGATTTACCATCTCCATCACCCAGTGACTCTTGCGTAGTTTTCATCAGCAGTTCCTGAAGCCTCCATCTTGCCTTGCAACCTTGTCACCTCTCCCAGTCACTTGCATCCGAAATGTTTATGTATCATGGTAAGCTAGGAGGTTTTTGGATTTTATGTCGTCCTTTCATGAGTGACTGTAGGAACATGCACAAAAACAAGGTGAGATGATGAACGAAGGGGGGCACATGAAAAAGGATAGGTTCATCAACGGATGGAAAAATGATGCATGCAAAGAGATGTGCTTGTGAACAGACGATCATGCAAATATGTGTTTGTGGATAGACGGATGAGAAAACATGCAAGACGTGCTCACAGACAAACGAATGGGCATGCACCTTTTGCGAACATACGAAACTATCAATCCTTCCAACGTAAAAGAAAGGAGCAACATGAAAAGGCAACATCAAGCAAACCAACGACCATCAAAGACTCCGCGCACTTTGCCATGCATAGGTGAAGCTGTGACACACCATGAGGACATCCATCGCCCAGTAGCACTGCAGCTCGACATGCACACCAGCAGCAGCACGAATGTACCAACACTGTCATGTTGAGTCATGTCATGAGTCATGTCATCCACATCTCTAATGTGGGCCATACTGTTTATCAATGTAATGTAATGTGGAAGTCTAGGAGACCCACTTGTTGTACAACGAGTCATGTAAATTCGAAAAGTCGTGGAAGTCAAATAGTCATGAGGGTAGTCGAGCAACCACAAGGGTTAGTTTCACCCTTGGCTATAAATACCCCCTCATTTGTACATGGAAAGGACTTTCTCACCTCAAATCCTCCCACACAGCCAAGAGAGTCTGTAATCTTTTCTTTGCAGAGTAAGTAGCGGATCCAACGTCCCTCACACGGGGTTAATGATGTATGGTGTAACGATGTGTCTTGGAACTTTCGCTTAATTCAGAAGCTTGCTAATAGGCCAAGACATTTTCACACATGTATTATAATTGTTGTAAGACTAGTATTTAACACTTGTGATGCATGTTTCTTTAACCTGTGTTTCACATTTGAACTATTTCACTTGTTGTAATATATAATCTATTAATGAAAATGTGTTGTATATGTTGTTAACACTGTCTCGCACGTGTAGAATACTCTCCCGGAAATCAGACAAAACTTTCACATAAAACTTGTTGTAAACAACCGTTGCACTTGTGTGCACTAATCTGCTAAGTGTTATACGTGTTATCTTCCCTTGTGTGTTAGGACTGCCGCATCTGTGTGGAATGCTCCGCGGAAGCTGTGCACATCTTGTTGTGTTGTGTGTTCCTAGTAGTGTTGGGACTTCTCCCAACCGACTTGGGACTCACTCTCACCCTCTCCCTCTACAGTGAAAGAATCATTGACACAAGTGACACTTACACTCACTAGGCACACGAACCTCACTTCTCGAAGACAAAGCAGACCACTCTCCTGTGTTGACAAGCAAGTGTTGAGGAAAATCCTTAAGATAATGGCAATCGGGCCATTGTACCGGATGGGACTCCCACACCAAACGGTGTGAGGTCTAGTTGGGACTTCATACCAGGGTGATCCCATGAATGTTGGCAGGTCCAGCACCGTCAACAGAACAATAATAAAAATGTGCAAAGTTTCCCTCCTAAAATAGGCTTATTAACCAAATACTTTAGTGCAGAATGATTTGTAAAAATCTTGAAATTTGATCCCAACGAATAATGTCTAAAATTCTGTAAGGCACATACCATTTCCAATCCTTCCCTTTCTATGGTTGTGTAATTCTTCTCTTCTTTAGATAGTTTCCTACTTGCAAAAGCTATAGGATGATCAATTTCTCTTGCACCAGGTTGTGCTAGTATAACTCCCAAAGCTATGCAAGAAGCATCCACATGTACATGAAATTCCTTATTCCAATAAGGGAATACTAGTATAGGAGAAACTACCATATTTTCCTTCAATATATCGAGGTTCTTTTGACATTCTTCATCCCATTGAAAAGTGACATATTTCTTCAAAAAATTTCCCATAGGTGTAGTGATCTGCGCATACCCTTTAATGAATTTCCTATAATACCCAGTATGTCCTAATTTAGTGCGAAGCTGTCTTACTGTCTTCGGTGGAGGTAAGTTCAAAATGATAGCAATTTTCACAGGATCCACCATTAATCCTTGCTTGCAAACAATATGTCCCAACAATATACCAAAAGGTACAAAAAATATACACTTCTTTAAGTTCACGGAGATCTGATACACTCTACATGTATCAAGAATAAGTCTTAAACTTCCAATATGTTTTCTTAAGAACCCAAATATTGTCCAATCATCAAAGTATACCTCTAAAAAATTGTGGATATATTCTTTAAAATATGCAACCACCATTCTAGAAAATATAGCATGGGAATTCTTTAATCCAAAAGGAATTACTATATATTGAAATGAGCCTCATTCTGTAGCAAAGGTGGTCTTATTCTGATATTCAGGTACAATCCTAATCTGATGATATCCTTAAAATCCATCTATAAATGAAAAAACTACTTGAACTCCTACATTACTTAATACTTCATCTGTGAAAGGGGTGGGGAAAGGATCATGTAAAGATGCATCATTTAACTTCCTCAAATCAACACAGACCCTGATTTCTCCTTGAGTTTTCTTTTCTTGTACCACCATAGGACTTACCCATTCTTATTCTTCCATAGGTTCAATGACTCCTGCTACTATGATATTATTCAACTCAAACTTTACTTTCTCCTTATATTTCGGATTCAATTTGTAAGGTATTCGCTTGATTGGCTTCACATCAGGCTTAAGGGGGATCTTCATAACTCCTAAATCTCCTACTATAGCCTTCATTTCTGAAAAATTAGTGGGAAACAACTTCTGATACTCATGAAGTAATTCTGTAACCTTGTTTATTGTCTCTTCATCCCAGTAATATCCTATAATTGAAAACTTCGGTTCCTCTTCTAATCCTATATTTACCTTCTTTGTCTTTACTGGATTTGTTATATCTAGTATCTCTGGCTCAAGTCCTTTTACTTCGCGGCGTCCTTATGATTTTTCTATGTCAATGTTGTGAGGATCTTCTTCTTCTTCTACAATAAGGTTATATAATTCTAGTGCATGTTCTATCTGCGCAGCCCAATTAGGTTGCTACCATGTCCTTGGAGCTGAATTCTCAAAGATATTCTTCTTAACTATCTGAGGGATTGAATCTATATATGGAAAATCATCTTCAAAGATAAAAGTTAATATAAACCCATAAACCATATCTTTCCAACTCACAATGCCATTTCGAAGCTCTATTTCTAAGTACCAGTTCTGAGGAATTGTCTCCAATGTATGAATGAACCCATGTACCCATTCTTCTTGTGGAATCTCCTTCCATGTTGTATTACATAACCAGATATGTTCCCTGGGACTGGTTTCCCATCATATTTCAACTCCATCTCTATGTTTATCTAACCAAATATTATCTGCATCAACCTTCGACATTCCTGCCAACCTCCTATATTCTTCTTATGTGTACCCCATCATCTAGAAGGAGTGGCTTTTAGGGCCATATCCAAAGCTAACAATATTTGACTTTCTAGAACTTGTTCCTCATAATTATTAAGAAAAATATTCACATCACCTAAGCCAACATAAGAAGGAAGGTTACATAGCTTAGATGTCATGCAACGAACTATTTTAGTAACTCTTGCACAATGCCTTGTACATACTTCATGTAGTATGTTCTACCAATTCTCCAATTCTTCTTCTGAGTTTGATGCACAAGAATTGTCATGCTCCGAAGTTAACTTACCCTATATAGTACGGTTAAAAAAATCCCATTCCTTTGTTGTCTATTGATAGATATTATCAATATCAGCTGTGCAGTATTCTTCTCTAACTGGCTCTGTTTCCCTTTCTCCTTCTGATGGGTCTAATGGGACAATTACCCTTATATTATTCCCTTCGAATATCATTTGTCTCTTCTTTAGACTAATTATAGACATGTTACTGAATGCCCAATCAAGTCCAAGTAATGCAGGATAGGGGTTACTGTCATCCACAATTTCTATTACTTCAAAGTCAGTCGTAGTGAAAACTCCTTTGGTGTCTATTGCCACATCTGATAGTCTTCCTAAGGGGAAGATATTCTGCCGATTTTCCATCCCTAGCTGAATAGGTGACCACTATAACTTTAGCTTACCCATTAACTCCCATGTCTTCTTCGTCACAAGATTAGCTTTAGATCCCAGATCTAAAATAACTTGATCCATCTCATAGTCTCCTATCTGCGCACTAAGCCTCATTTCTCTTCCTATTCTCTTCTGTTGATGCAAATTGTTAACTGTACGCAACTCACTTCGTGATATTTCTTTAGATGCACATGAATCTATCAATTCCTGAAGTCCTTCTACAACATTTTAATCTATTAATAACTTCATAGAAGTTTGCAGAAAAGACCTTAAAATACCTTCCTGGCTTGCTGACTCTTGATCTTGTGTCACTTGTTTCTGTGTCAAAGCTGATGCTATGTCACAGTTACTTTTTTGTTTCGGTTGTGCACTAGATGTTGAAGCTCTAACATCCATAAAGCTTCATTTTTCTTCCATAAACATCTCTTTTTCCTTCTGAATATCAAATACAGGAGCTTTTTTAGTATTCTTTCTAACCCATGTAGTCTCATATTCCTTCTTTTCATTTACTTTGTCATCATTGGTCGTAGCTCAACTTCTAATAATAATATTGATTCAGGGATCATCGGTTCTTCTTTTGGCAGTCATCATTTGGATATTTTGTGTTGGCCGCTGGTTTCTATTTTCTTGCATTTTTCCTATAATTACCAGACATTCTGATCAATGGCTTTACATTAATTACATGTTGTAGTGGGATTGTGACAGTCTCTCGCAAAGTGTCTTGGCTGGATGTAGTTAAATGAAAATAATCCATCCACGTCCTTGACCAACTCCACCACCTCGACCTCTTCCTTGATAAACACCTCAACCACTGCGTTGTCCATTGTGCTCATGTCCATGTTCCTCTTCTTGCATTCTATAAGTGTTAGCACCACTCTCTGTCATTAGTTCATAAGCTCGACAATGGTTCTCATCACGTCCTACCGATTTATAGAACTTGCAATACAAGTTCCTAGGGGTCTGCACATATTTTTGTAACAAATAACAATCTTATGAGCAATTTTCGCCCCTAGTTTTGCATATCTCGTACCATAGGTTGGATACAACATTCAAAGGATTCAGTGCTCCACTAGCCATGTAATTTCTGAAGAGAGGGCATTGTTCTTTAGAGTAGCCTTTTGTTTTTCACTTCGTACACCATACATATTCTTTGACTTATTTTCTTTTCTTCATATCTTGTAACTGTAGATTCAAATTTGCCATCTGACTCTGAGTTTGTTACATACCTGCATTGGTATCTCCTATAGGCGAAGCTTCTAATTTTATCACCAGCTCTAGATCTTCGCTTGAGTTTCTATCTTCTGTTGCATCAAAGGTAATCGAATATGTGGTAGTAGTGCAACTATGAAACATTCCTTATGTTGCTGCAGAGCTATGTCGAAGCTCATCTGATCCAATATTACCTTGAATCTCTGGTCAAATTCCCAAATAGTCTCAGCAGGCCTTTGTTTGATCTCCTTTAACTCTATGATACAATGCGACTCAGACTTCGACTTCTTAAATTTTTTTACTAGTGTTGTTTTAATGTCTGTGAATTATTTGATCTGATTGCTCGAATACTTCATGTACCATGTCAACACTCGATCTTGTAATTTCATGACGAGATGCACCTTCTTTATATTTTCATCATGGACCTACTTAGTTGTCCATACCGCTTCACATAAAAACCAGAATTGTTCTATATATTCATATCCAGTTCCTTTAAAAACAGGTAGTTTAATATCGTCGGCCATATTTATTCTTGGAGGGGGAGGGGGATTTGTAAGGGGAAGGGGATGGTGGGTGGGGGGGGCAGGGTAGGGGTATGGGGAAAACCAAAATCACCCTAATTATTACTCGATTCTAGCTTTGGTGAACTTTCAGGCTGGAAGGGTGAATATTGCAGAGTTACTTTAGGGTTCTCAGGGAGACTTTCTTCACTTTCAGATTCACTCAACAAAGGCCTATAAACAGTTTATATGAAAATATTTAGATCCCTGCCATGAGATCTCTTTCTAGTGTCTATTTTATATCTTTTTCCACTTCACGTTGTTCCAGTCTCTTCTTCAGATCTTCTCCCAAACATAAGTAAACTAATAATTTGACTGCATTAGTAAAACTCATTTTTCACACAAAAGCATCTTAATCCAGAGTTTCAGAGATCTCAAGTACTTACTGTTGTGGGGAAAAGTATCCGATGCGGATGACACTAACCCTTTCTAAAGGTGACAGGCTTTAGCAACAACTGAATGACAAAGTTTTCATGTTCATCTTTATGAAAGCACAGAGAGAATAGAAAGAGGATCAACCAACCTGGTGTCTTGCGCTTAGTCGATCCTTGTCCTTCTCGCTTTGTATCCCGTTCCCAGCTCTTTACTCTCCAAGCCGATCCAGCTACACACAGAATCTGCACAACAAAAGGGAGCAAACTACGAGATACAAGCAATCATAATTGAAGCATGGATTAGGTTGCATCAAATATACATGTAAACACAAAAGCATCTATGTAAAACAAGTATATAGAAGAACATGCAAACTTTATTGATAGAAAGTAACAGGGTTCCAGAGGAAGTTACAACCAATGATGTTGGCCCCAATCCAGCAGCACCTCCTCGGCAGCAAGAACTCTCTTCTTCACCTCTAGTAAAACAATCACCCAATAATCCTGGCAGTATACCAACAGCACCTCCTTGCTTATACAAAATTCCCCCCTTTAGACCTCATAGAAGAGCTCTATATATAGGAGAGAAGAAGAAAGGATGAGTCAGCTTGAGACTGACATGAAGCTGCCTTGTGTCCTCTCCCTCTTCAGTTAATCTTCAGTTCTTGAGTCCACTTGGAGATCCTTGGTTACACATGGTGATCAAGTACCTCTTACTCATCACAAGGCGAATCTGATGAACCAAGTGTCAGTTTGGAAGCTTCCGGGCAATTGACACCTTGCAGGAGGACTGTGCCACTTGGCCAATCTCGCCCAGCGCAGGTAGCCTTCATTGTTTTTGACTTCCAGTGCAGGTACAGAGTGGGACAGTTGCAATACAGCGCAGAAGCTTAGTTAAGCAGCTGACATGATCCAAAATAAGCCTGTTCTGAAGTGTTTTCAGGTGGAGAACTGATTGGAAGTGCTGTTGATTGATGACCTTGTTCTTTTAGGGGTAAGAACAACATGTTTAGGGACTGAGGATCCCTGTAATTATCGACATTTCCTGCTCCTTGACGCGAGGCACAAAAATGTCTATAACAGTTGCCCCCTAAAGTATGAGGCCGTTAATCGGGTGAAATGCTTTAGCTAGAGGGTCCGAAGTTCGTTCCAGTGCTGAGGAGAGTGCCCTGTAATACAATACAATACAATACATTATCTTTCATTCATCATTATTTTCATGATCCAGCTGAGGCGGGTATTCCCATGCTCAGCTTTCTATAAATACATTTTGGTACATACGACAGACGATCGTCTGAAGACAGACTGATAATCTTCCGCTAAAATTATCATCCTTTGAGGAGGATGATCATCTGCTGCAATGATGTACATGGTAAATGCTTTTATATTTCCTGAATATATATCGCAGCCCGGATGGATGAAACTAGATCCGGGGTCTTCAAACTCGTTCGATCTTCACTCTAAGTACAAGTCGATCCATGTGAGAATTACGCTGAAGTCGAACATGGAAAGACATCGCTTGATTACCGGTCAATAATGAAAACCGTTAACAAGCGCGAGAGGAATCACCAATAAGGACGATGACCCTCAAGGTACGGCAGTACAATTCACGTGGCGTGAATAAAGGACTTGGCGTCGAACGCCACGCAAAATCTTCTGGTCGAAGGTCATTGATGTATACCTGTCGCCGGAAGTGAGAAACTTGCCATTGAGGCATGCAAGCTTCAAAGTACTGATGGGGGTGTCCCTAGATCGACTTCTTGGATAATGAGCTGATGTTGACAAGAAGCGATCCGTCAAAGGAGGGCCTTGATGAATCCCACATCAATGACACGGAACGGAGCTAATGATTTAGTGGAGGTGAAACAAACTGTGACATATGATTCAGGGTGGCGATCATGAAATGGATGAAGGAAAATGTATGGTAGTGGATGGGACACGGTTGACACTTTCTGAATGACCCCTCTTGAACATATAACGACACTGATGCGATGGATCGGTAGCATTACCCCGAATGGATGGTGTGGCGAGGACCATGGTGATGAAACCGGTGAATGAGACAACCCAACCCGATGTGATACGGAGGAAAAGTGTCATGTTCAAGAGTGACTTGCTACCTCTAAACTTTGATGTTCTCCCAATTTTTCCCCAGTCATTTCTGACCAGTACCTCTTTATTTTTGTCAAGCTTGAGGAGGATAACATATGCTTGTTCTATAACCTGCCCTTCGGGCAAGCCCATCGCTAAGATTTAACGAGCCTAGCGATAGGGAAACTCGTTCTCGTCTAAAGACAAGTTTTTCGCTATTTAATTATTTTAACGAGTCTAACAACAAGGAAAACTCGGTCCTTTTCATTTTTAGAGAGTCTAAAAAGGTACAGAAAGTCAACTCCATAATTCCTTTTTCGTCAGCTAATCCCTTAAGTCCGAAAAAGTATAAAACAATACAGAAGGGATGGCTGTTCGGTATTTTTAACGAGCTGAACCAGGCAAGCGCTCGATCCTTTTGTGCAATAATCCCTCAAGTCCAAAAAGATTAAAATTTAGAGGAGGGATAGCGTTCCGGTCATTTTAACGAGCTGGAAGGCCAAAACTCGGCAAACTTTTCATATTTTACGAGTCAGTGAAAAGAGCTGAAAGAAGACTCGTCTTTTGAGGAACGAGTGATAAACAGGGATAGCTACAGATTCCAGGTGCAGGTTGGAATTTCCAATCACGGCAGTGTCACAAGGATGGCTAGGTGAAATCACTCTTCGCAGCTGTTTCTCAAAAGAGGTAAACACACCAATGGAAGTGAATGATCGGCCAAATGAACGGTAAAGGTGGTGGATGAAAACACGATCAAGGTTCTTATGGCTAATGAATTTACGATCTCAAAAGGTTATTTACCGGTTCATTTTTTCCATGAGCTTGAACTCTGGGGGAAACATTTGCTCACACTTTTTATTTTTTAACGAGCATAAATTCAGGCCTAAAACTGCTCGAATTTCGCGTTTATTTTTTAACGAGCATGAACTATATGCTAAAACTGCTCGATATACCAGTCATAAGAATGCCTCCTATAAGGACCAATTTTTATAGAGCTTATGCCTTACTACAGCTATGCTCTTATTTTGGCAAATTTTACTTCTGCCCCACAGGCTTTCTTTCATGCAAGTTTGGAAACGGCTAATCTTAAAACCAGATAAATAACCGCCCCTAGCTTGCACTCTAGAAAGTTTGCATGCCCCCAGGTATAGGATAGAATTTCGAGGTTGCCCCTCCTCTCTCCTACTTCTGCTTTTCTTTGGGTGTTCACAGTTATTTGTCATCTTGCTAATCTAATGCTAACGATACTTGTCTTCTCGTTATTTTAAGGGGTCTTACGCAGTACTCAGACTTCCTGTCGGCCCACTTTTAACAAACAGCTATTGTGACAATAGAAGAACACTACTCAAAGATAAAACATTGGTATTATCGAGGGAGGCTTGCCTCTTTCTTATTATCCGAAGAGTGGTTCTATTCGCTGCCGCAAATCAATCTCTTTCTTCGGCGGTGTCTATCATTGGGTTGTCCAAAGATGGTTACCCTCTGTCACAACAATACGGTCTCCTTCTTAGTTTACTGCCCCTGCTTATCCTTCAAAACATATGTTTCGATGGGCGAGGCTTGAATTTAAAGATGGTGACTACTTGTTACGATAAGGGAATTCCTACTTGGGCATTGCCCACTTTTTTAGACAAAGGTGAATGATTCCCAAACACATAACTTTAACAAAAGATCATTATTCCAGAACAACCCCACTTCCTTCGGACGGGGTACGGACTAGTCATGTTCTCCTGCGGAAATTCTTCCTTATACCCGGAGTTTCTTCTGCCCGAAGCAGACCAGGGTGCATGCCCCCTGGGTCCTAGTCTTTCTTTCCGAATTACTCGCGCTCATCGGGAAGGAGGACTGGGGGCGGAGGCGAATCTTGAGTGAACAGACCATTTAGGATTGGTATTTGACTATTTGCGATGCGAGATCCCGGAAATGAAAGCTGGTCTACGAGCTTGACCACCCTTCCTTCGTGTGGAAAACACATTACTCTAAAGAGTGAGGAGACTATCGCTCCCATGCAATAAATATAGTCGCGTCCAAGGAGTAGGTTATAATCCAAGGGTCCTTGAACTACCAACACGTTCATCCTGACGGTCTTCCCCTTCAATGTAACAGGTACATCGGGGAGGATTCCTAATGGTCGACTGGTTCCTTTATCAAAACCTGAGAGATTTCTCAACTCAGGTAAAAGCGCTGGGGAACCCAGTGCTTTCCAAGCAATAGAGGAAAGGATACTCACAGACGCCCCTTCATCAATGATAGTACCAGCCATAACCATTCTATAGATCTGGACAATGATTCTAAATGGTGTACTGGCTGGTAACCGGGGTCTGCCTAGTTGATTCCAATCAAAGGATACAACCAGGTTGCTTGGTGGTGGGACCGAATATACGGCCGGATACGACTCAGATGATGTTCCTTCCTGCGATAAAGGAATGGGCGCATTGCCCGGATGCTCGTCGGAGTCGGTGCTGATAAAGAGAACCTGGATGGTGTCATCCTTGTTCTCATCAGTGAGGGTGTCACATGAAGACGACACTTCGGTGACGGTGTCATTTGAAGACAGGTCTTCAATGACGGAGTCATTGGACGATAGAACCTTTGAAGGAAGAACCGGGTCAACTGCCGTTTCGACCTTTAGACTTTCGTCTGGTCTAGATTCGGTAGGTTCATTCTCAATGACTGACACATCAGCTGACCACTTGAGTGGTTCAACTAGATTTTCAACTATCGAGGGATTAGGCGCGAGTTTTCGGTATCCAGGCGGAAGTTGCACCGGTGACACCGGGCGATCTTCCAAAACTCTCTTTGCCTCATCTAAGAATGGAAATTTGTGGATGGCATGGTGACCTTCACACAATAGACAGGGTGATCTTGGTCCCCTTCTTCGTCCTTCACTCTCGCTAGTTGAGGGAATGCAATCAACTTGACAACCAGAGGTTGATGCTACCGGATTGTGCAACCTCGGGGACCAGTCCCTTAGTATCCGGGGAATACAAGGACAATCACGATGGAAATGGATCCCTTTGCAAATGACACATGGCGATTTAGGCCCGGTCGGTGCAGTGTGTGGGTTTTTGTCAGTTTTCTTCTGCTTGCCCCCAGTCGCCTTCGCCAGAGGCTCCTTCTGCTTCTTCCCTTTCTTCTTCTTTTCTTTCTTCTCCTTGGGAGGCTGACTTTTGCCGGCTCTACCCTGCGAAGATGAAGGATCAGAGGAAGTATCACAAGAGGTAGAAGGCTGGTGGGTAGTTCTAGATTGTTCTGACAGTTGATTCGACTGCTCAGGATTAGTGGCGATTTGGACAACATTAGTTGAAAAGAGCCAAACAAGAAGGCCGATTGTCAATCCTGGAAGTGACAATGTAGCCATATGAGGCGCACCAACATCTCCCCAAGAGGAGAAGGGATTTGGACTTCCGCCAAGGTTACTTCCTTGGTTGGTGGGCTCCATACTTTTCAACTGAAAGATCAACGTGGGAATAACAGGTGATTATGTTTCGCTTTAAAATAAGTTTTATTTACGACGCTTTTAGACACAAACTTGCTTTTTCATGTTTTAAGAGTCGAGAAAAAGCTAAAGATGACTCTAGTCGCCTTCGATGTATTAACGAGCCCGAAGTGACAAATGCTCGGTTGGACCTTTTCAGTTATAGAGTTTGAAAAGGGCCAAAAGAAACTGCTCTGGAGATCTAGGCAGAGGGTGTGCCAAACCTTTCGCGAAACCACAGAATACGTTTTACGGTACGGGTGGTCGATCTTCGTGAATGCTGTGTTCACTGCATCGCGATCAGTAGGGCGGCCGACACGGTTTCCTAAGGATAAAGGATAAAAGCCTATAGGGGTCTCCCAATATACGCGACGGTACGCGGGAGCTCAAATCCGTGTTAGTGCCACCGACTCTCAGGAGGAATCACCCACCTTCGTAGAGATCGACAGTCACTATGTTTAACGACGCCGGAACACGTCTCTACCTAGACCTCTAGATGTTTGCGTTAAATTCCAAAGCGTTGTTATGTAAATTGAGTTTATTTTAATGTTGATCTTTCTTAACAGTTTGCCTTTCAGGTTCGCCACGAGATGTATATATACAACTTCCTATATGCAATCTAAGAATGAGAAGGAAAGTCTTTTCAATCTTTCAACTTTGAAAACCTTAATCTACTTGAGGAAAGAGCAAGACACAACTTTTTCCACAGATCAAAGAACACACACTAAAATGCACATTTTCCTAAATCGTCAAGCATACAGTCAAATGCAAAATGCACAATGCATGTATTTCTTTTCGTTATCCTTAATGTTGATGCTTAACAAAAGGAAACTGTTGTATGATTTTTGAATCAACTTTCAAGTAGAAATAAACAAGCTTGTCCACAATCAAAAGAACACCTTATGAAAGACTTGTTTTAAATACAGGAAAAGTATAGATTCAAACCATAAAGTGAGAAGCAAACCAATCCAAAACAGCTATGAACAGCAATAACACTAACTCATAAGATCGCAATCTAAGAGGCCACAGCTACTAGGTTCGCTTTTCACAATGGGAAATTGTAACTGAAACAAGAAATACTGAAAGAACGTTTACAATTTCATCACACAACTGAGGCGGAATAATGTCAAGGAGAAGTGGTCTACAGCAAATACAATAACCAGCAAGCAATCAGTCAAAACAAGTGCAAACAGGGCCAAGACACAAAGGAAGAGCTGAGCTAGACTAAGGCCAACTGGACCAGCGCAGGCACTGGTCTGCCAGTTTCACTCTCAGCGCAGTTCCCGAAAGGAGCACCTGCGCTGTAATGCAGACTGCCTGTGGACAGCCTGCACTGACTTACGAGAGTTACGTCTGCTAAGAATTCCGGGTCATAAAAAGCTCAAAAATGTACTGTTTTGACTGAAATAAAATGCTATGGGTTAAGTACAGGCTAAGGGATGATCAAGAGGATAAAGATCTATCACAAAGAGTAAGGATTCATCTGTAGATTAGCTCTTTAAATCTTGAATTTGCTCAGCAAAGGAGCAAGAGTAGCAAAAAACCCTCTACTTCGCTTTTGATAGAGTCAAAAGCTTTTCGATTCGGTACTCCTTTCTTCAAGAAATGAATAGCAAAATACTACAACAACAAGATACTAGGATCTCCCCAGCGGAGTCGCCAGTTTGTTGTGGGGAAAAGTATCCGATGCGGATGACACTAACCCTTTCTAAAGGTGACAGGCTTTAGCAACAACTGAATGACAAAGTTTTCATGTTCATCTTTATGAAAGCACAGAGAGAATAGAAAGAGGATCAACCAACCTGGTGTCTTGCGCTTAGTCGATCCTTGTCCTTCTCGCTTTGTATCCCGTTCCCAGCTCTTTACTCTCCAAGCCGATCCAGCTACACACAGAATCTGCACAACAAAAGGGAGCAAACTACGAGATACAAGCAATCATAATTGAAGCATGGATTAGGTTGCATCAAATATACATGTAAACACAAAAGCATCTATGTAAAACAAGTATATAGAAGAACATGCAAACTTTATTGATAGAAAGTAACAGGGTTCCAGAGGAAGTTACAACCAATGATGTTGGCCCCAATCCAGCAGCACCTCCTCGGCAGCAAGAACTCTCTTCTTCACCTCTAGTAAAACAATCACCCAATAATCCTGGCAGTATACCAACAGCACCTCCTTGCTTATACAAAATTCCCCCCTTTAGACCTCATAGAAGAGCTCTATATATAGGAGAGAAGAAGAAAGGATGAGTCAGCTTGAGACTGACATGAAGCTGCCTTGTGTCCTCTCCCTCTTCAGTTAATCTTCAGTTCTTGAGTCCACTTGGAGATCCTTGGTTACACATGGTGATCAAGTACCTCTTACTCATCACAAGGCGAATCTGATGAACCAAGTGTCAGTTTGGAAGCTTCCCGGGCAATTGACACCTTGCAGGAGGACTGTGCCACTTGGCCAATCTCGCCCAGCGCAGGTAGCCTTCATTGTTTTTGACTTCCAGCGCAGGTACAGAGTGGGACAGTTGCAATACAGCGCAGAAGCTTAGTTAAGCAGCTGACATGATCCAAAATAAGCCTGTTCTGAAGTGTTTTCAGGTGGAGAACTGATTGGAAGTGCTGTTGATTGATGACCTTGTTCTTTTAGGGGTAAGAACAACATGTTTAGGGACTGAGGATCCCTGTAATTATCGACATTTCCTGCTCCTTGACGCGAGGCACAAAAATGTCTATAACACTTACCTCGCGGTCCCTTGTAAAATTGTCATTCTTATTCATTGTAGGAAACAATCGATTCCACCGCGAACTCAGTAACGAATCCTCCCACGATGCTATCAATCCAGAAATCAACAGCCCTTGAAATTCCATTGTCAGTGCTCTTGAGTCGTTGTATTAGTTTAGGGGTCCACTCCTTAGGTTTGTCTCCTTTAAAACAATATTTTCTTTCAGTCAACCTTGATATCCACTCATACATCTTAGCATGAAAGTAAATGAAGAAAATTTTGTATTGATATTTGAAAATATGCTTCTATAACCACCTTCTAGATGACAGACGAGGGCTTCTATTCTCTTGATCTGAAAATTCTCGTTCTTTTTGTTCTACCCAAACTTGAATTTCCTTCTTTGATGGATGTGACATAAACATATCCCTTAAATAGATCCTGACCCCGCCAACAAATCCATTTTTTTGGCTTAGGTTGGGATAACCCAGGTTCGATTCTTTACTTCACACCAAAAAACCCTCAATCACTGTCCCTTTCAGCAATGACCTGTAAGAAGATCGCAGTCTCACCTGAAGTGATTATGGGAGGATGCAGAACCAGGTTTCTGTAGCCTTGAGGGATGATGAGATGTGGTATTTTTATGTTCTTTTATACTTAACATACATATATTACTTCGCATTCATACATTACTTATCCACATTACATTCATCACTTAAAACATATCATATACATCCATAAAACTTCACTCTATAGAAATAAAGTGCAACTGCAACAAACTACTATGCTACAATATGTAATAAGTAAATAAACACACGAAGACATAGATTTTACCATGGTTCATCCCAATGTGGGACTACATTCATAAGAATTGTTTCTTATAATAGAGAATTTATATAATAAATAGTTCTTAGCCTGCGCACTCAGCTGCAGGAAGTCCGCGCAATCAGTTGTGGACTTAGGCCTCTACGCACGTAGCTGTAGGCAGTCTGCACAATTAGTTGCAGACTTAGGCCTATACACACTCAGCTACAAAGCCTCAATTCCCTTCGAAACTATAGATCAACAAGATACAACCATAACACAGATCCAGATCATAATATGATGATTCTCTTCTTTATTATTAATCCCTATATATACTATTACATCGAGGGATATATCATCGCAATACCATGGTCCATATACTATGGACTCCCCTAATATAAGATACTATGGTAGAAAACCATTCATCATATACAACATTACATTCTTTTAACAAAAAGGATGGGCTTCGACCCAACCCTCAACCCATATACCATGTGGTCTATCTACTACGCGGTCCACTTTGGTGCTCTGCTGCTCCACTACGCGGTCCACTTCGCACTCTGCTACATCCTTTGCTTCGCACTCCTCCCCAAAATGTAGAGTCTTCATCAAAATCTAGGCCAAGTTGGGTTGCATCCAACAAACAACGTTTTACTAATAAAATAAATCGCATAGGGAAATTTACCCTTGAGTTGTCTAGTGCTGCCCCAATTTCTTTATTTAATGCATATTTATGGATATGGAAGGGAAACGTCCAATTTTGACCTTTGAGGATAGGTGTTGTCATTATTTTTTCTTTAATTTCCTCAAATGATTTTTGGCATAAATTTGTCCAATAAAATTTTGCATCTTTTGTTAGTAATGAAAATAAAGGAGAAGAAATATTGTTAAAATATTTGATGAATCTTCAATAATATACAACAAGGCCTAAAACACTTCTAACATATTTCATCTTTTTAGGAATGAGAACCTTTTTTATGTGGCTATCCTATTGGGGTCTACTTTCATTCCTTTTGAAGAGAGAAATTGGCCTAAGAAAATCCCCTCATTCATCAGAAATAAACAGTTTTCATGGCTTAGGGAGCGGTCCATTTATTTACACCTCTATAAAACTTTGCATAGGTTTGAGAGATCCTCTTAGAAATCATCGTCATAGGGTGTAGAAACATCCATGCATATTTCAATTGAATCATGCACAAGGTCAGAGAATATACTCAACAAATCCCTATGGAACGTGGTAGGGGTGTTGCACAACCTAAGTGGGAGAAATCTATAAGAAAATGTTCCCTAGGGACATGTGAAGGTGGTTTTATCATAATATTTATGGCTGGTCTAGATTTGGTTTTACCCTTTGAAACCATCTAGGAAGGAGAAATTTTTTTTTTTCCGTGCAAGAACATCAAGTACTTGGTAACTAAAGGGATAGGGAATTTGATCCTTTCTGGTGGCTTTTTTGAATTCTTTGTAATCAACAAAAATTCTCCATTTTCCATTCTTTTTAGGGACAATGACTAAGGGATACACCCATTCACTATTCAATATTGGATAAATGAATCTTGTATCCAACAATGTTTGCAATTCATAATTCATAATGGATTTTAATGTAGGTTTCATTCACCTTATGGTTGGAAAAAATGTTTATGATCATCCTTGATATATATATGGTGAGTGCAGACAAAAGGATGTGTTGGCATTATGATACAAGTGTTGTCCTTGATGACGACTCACTCGCAGTGTAACAGGTCAATTCAGAGGTAACATGGCATTGGTACAAAAGAAAAGGAAGTTGGAACAAAGGTCTACTGATCAGATTCAAGAAGTTGAAGGAAAAGGATGTTTTCAGATACTTTAAGTTGTATACACAGGTTCAACTTGACAAAGTTGCATATACACGCAGGTTCACAGAACAAAAAGAGCGTATATGTATGCATGCACTTTCACAAGAGGAAACGTGTGTATGGGTTGGAAAATCAAGAAAATTCAATAGTAAAGAATACAAAGGGTCAATACCATGGTATTAGTCCACAATTTTGAGTAGAGTAATGACTATTTGATCCTACCCATGAATACCACAGGCTCTAAGTGTTGTTTTGGTCCAAGGTATTAAGGAAGGCCAAAACTATATAAGGAAGAAAAGATCAAAGGGCCAAGTGTGTAAGTGAAAGGGTTTCTCAGGAATACTTCTATTTGAAGTATACTTTATGTTGTAGGGGCTATGATTGTGATATGATCTGAAATATTTTGTTCACCTTGAATTCAATGTTGGATCAGGATCACAAGACCTAAAATGACTTGTCATTAAATGATCTGATATTGGTTGGGATAGATCTGATTGCTTACACATGTTTTATTCTTTAAATGTCATGATCTGAGTATTTATGATGTCTGGAATAGCAGAGAAGTTGTGAGTTAATATTTGCAGATCTATACTCTGGTTCACCTTGGTAAAGGCGTGTATACATGCAGGTTCGACTCTTCCAAGTAGCGTATGCAAAGAAAATCCTATTCTTCAGAAATGACTGATCTATCTGATCAATGCTACTATTTTACTGCTGTCTGTCAACGAAGTCTTCTTAGATCTAAATGTAAAACTGAATGAATAAGGAGTTTTGTGTTTGATTTATTGATTGTTTAAGTGAGAAGGGTTATCTCTGCTATTAACTATTTATAGCTCTGTAAATTGATAGTAGATGTTCAAAATATTGCTGGTTGGTACAAACTTGATTCAAAAGTTTTATGTTTCAGTAGTTTTGAAGGTATACACAAGTTTGGTTAAAGGAAGTAGCGTGTACATGCAGGTTGGGTTCAGTAAAGTAGTGTATACATTCTGATGTATGATTTTTGAGGTTGCAGCTGGTTTTGAATGATGATGCAGGTTTCTGGGTTCAACACAGTGTTCTGGTGACAATGATCTCACTGTTTAGATTAACTGAATGTTGGTCGATGCCATTTTAGTTTCAAAGTACTGATGGGTCCAGTGTGAAAATTTGATAAAGTGAGGCCTTCATACTGTGTTGTTGTGTACCAAGAGTATCTAGTGTGAAAATTAATGAAACGTGGTCCTGGAAGAAGAGAGAAGGTTGTAGCCTTCTGTAGGTCGGAACCTACATACTAGTAAACTCATCGGCTAGTACAAGAGCTAAGGGGTTGTAGCTCCCTTCCAGTAGAAGCTAGAAAATGAGAGAAGGTTATAGCCTTCTGCAGGTGGGTGCCTACGTACTGGCATGAGTTTGCACCAGTACAATATTGTAAACAAATTTTATTTATATTAAAATAAGACAAAGATGACATCAGCAGGTGGTTTTTCTCCCGCATTGGGTTTCCACCTTAAATCTTGGTGTTCATGTGTGTTGCTTATGTGTGATGGTTTATTATGTTATTACTGCACATAGTTACTTTATGATAAGTTACTGATGCACTGATTAAAGATCAACACATGATAAATTGACTAAACCATAAGTTCTATGAGTATACGTTGGTTTCTCTAATCACAGTAGTGTGCACACGCAAGTTCACTTCACTGAAGTAGTGCATATAAATATGTTTGGGAAATGAAATATTATTAAATTGTAAATATTGGTACACCCCACCCCCCCAGTATTATTTCCAACAATTGGTATTAGAGTAGGTCCTTTAGAAGAAGCTTGATCGGTTGATGGGAGATATTTTAAGATGAAAAATCACGAAGGCATGGGATCTATCAGACCACCAATCTTTAATGGGAACAACTTGGTATATTTGAAAATAAGAACTAGAGCCTATCTTCAGTCACTTGGAGCCGATGTTTTGGAAATTGTGGAAGGAGGATATCAATTTCTAGCAGCAATACCTACAGATACATCAGGTAAGAAGTTATACAAAAACAATGCCAAAGTAGTCAATACTTTATTGGGAAGTCTTTTAGAATCAGAATTTGTCAAATTCATGCAGCTCAAGACAGCCAAAGAGATATGGGACAAAATCATTCAGAGCTACAAAGGAGACTCCCAGGTAAAATATGCTAAGCTCCAAACGCTCAGAATTTAGTATGAAACTCTTAAGATGCATAGTGATGAAATTATTGCTAGTTACTTTTTACGTGTAGATGCGATCATTAATTGTATGAAGAATCTAGGTGAAGAGATAAAGGAGGCTACTTTAGTAGAGAAAATTTTGAGATCTTTGTCTTCTAAATTTGAGTCAAAAGCATCTACCATAGAAGGAAAATAGGATCTTCAATATATTACTGTTGTTCAACTTCATGGGATTCTAACTGCCTTTGAAATGAGGAAAGGAGGTCCATGAGATATGAGAGAAACCGCTTTCCAAGTTTCAGCAAAGGGAAAAGAAAAGGAAGAGTGCAATGAATCAACATATATTTCAGAGGAAGAAGATTAGGTAAACTTTGTCAAGAAGCTTCAACGGGGTTCCGGAAGATTCAGAGGTAAGCTACCATTCAAATGATTTTCTTGTGGTAGAGTTGTCCATTATGTTGCAAAATGTCCTCATAAAGATAATCATGAAAAGGAAAGGAATCTGCAAAAGGAAATAGAAAACAGATTGTTAATAGAAGAAGTTAATATACTCATGAAGACAGTGATGGATTATCTAATAATGATGAAGATGAAACTGAACAAGATTATAAACTACTCATGTCTTATGACACTGATGATTTTTTGGATGCCTTAGAAGAGGAAGACTTTCTTGAAGAAATCACAAAACTAAAAATATGTTTGGAAGAAAAGAATATGATCATAGACATGTTGCCACATGAACTCACTGAAAGAGAAAAGCAAAATGAAAAACTAGAATGTGAAGTTGTGGGTCTAAGAAAAAAACTAGAGAAAACAAAATATCTTAATCTTAGATTTTCTAAAGGATCCGAAACTTTAAATGAAATCATCAAGGTTTAGCGTTCTCCTCTTATAAAACAGGTCTTGGATATAATAAAGAATCATCCAATCTCAAAATCCGTCAGCCTCCACTAGAAGCTATCTTGATGCAGCAAAGACCATTCAACTGTATGTCAATCATAAGCAAAGCCTAAAAGTACTCATTAGGTAAATCATGCTAAATTTACTCCAAGGATGAACATCAATAGAAGCATCAACCAAAAGGTAAACAATGCCAAAAGATTCTATGATCACAAAAACTTCTTTTATGGACAATTATTTTCATGCCATAACTTTGGGCATAAGGTTGCTCAATGTGTTTCTTACAAAACTATCATGACTAGAGAAGCATGAAATCAAAGGCGCGTAGCAGGAATCAAGAAAAGTTCCTATAATAAATTCTCTCCTCTTGAAGATGAAATTGAATGTTCATTTTGTAATAACTTTTGTCATGAAGAATCTGAATGTAGGAGCAAATTTCGGCCAACACTTCAAAAGGAGCAATCATCATCAAATTCCAAGGTATGGAGAAAGAAGGAAGTTCAATCAGAAATATGTGGTATAGCTCTGTTTACAGAAGGACAAGAAAAGCAATGGTACATTGACAACAGATGCTCCAAACACATGATAGGTGATAAAGATAAACTTCATTCATATAATGCTTTGGAAAAGGAAAAGAATGTCTCGTTTGTTAATGACACACCAACTGTCATTAAAGGTAAAGGTTCTATTTATTTGAAAGAAAATGTTAAAGCTGGAAATGTCATGTATGTAGATGGTTTAAAGCATAACTTGTTAAGTGTCAGTCAAATGTGTGATCAAGGAAATGAAATTGTGTTTCGATCAAATGGATGTGTGGTTCGTGAGCTTGATACAGGAAAGACCGTAATCAAAGGTACAAGAACTCAAACAATTTATACATACTAAAAGGAGGACAAAAACAATGCTATCTAAGAAAAATAGATGAAAATTTGTTATGGCACAGAATATCGGGGCATATAAGCTTTTCTCAAATAAGAAAAGCATGCAGACTCAAGGTGGTCCGTGATCTTCCAGATATCAGCATTCCAGAAAATACCATATGCAAACCACGTCAAGTCAGTAAGCAAACCAGAGTTCATTTCAGTGAAAAGGAAGGATCGAAAAGTAAGCCTCTTGAACTCATCCATAATGATTTATGTGGACCAACAAGGAAAAAGTCACCTCATGGAGAAGAATACTTTATTTTATTCATTGATGATTTTTCCAGAATGTGTTGGATAGGTCTACTAAAGCATAAAGATGAAGCATTTGAAAAGTTTAAAGCCTTCAAATATTTAGTTGAAAATGAATCAGATCGAAAAATCAAATGTCTCAGATCTGATCAAGGGGGAGAATTCATATCAGATGAATTCTTTGATTTTTGTGAACAACATGGAATAAAAAGGCAGTTCTTAGTCACCAGAACTCCTCAACAAAATGGCATAGTGGAAAGAATGAACAAAACAGTTCAACAAATGGCTCGAGCTATGCTTGATGAATCTAGAACTCCTATAACCTTCTGGGGTGAAGATGCATTTTCTACCATGACTATTCTCAACAAAGCTAATGTCCGGGTAAATAGTGATCAAACTCCATATGAACTTTGGTATGGTAAGGCTCCTACCCTAAAACACTTTAGAGTTTTTGGAAGCAAATGTTTCATCAAAAGGACTGATGAAAAACTTGGTAAGTTTGAACCCAGAGCAAATGAAGGTATTCTTCTTGGTTATTCATCTAGAAGTAAAGGATACAAATGTTATAATAACAGACTTTGGAAAATTGTTGAATGCATTGATGTAGTAATTGATGAAGCATGCAAAAATCCAGAACAAATGAAATAAATAGAGGAATATGACAATGAGGAAGACAGTGAATGCTTTCCCAATCAAATAAAAATGATATAGAGGAAGAAACCAAGGAAGCACTAGAAGAAGATATAACAGATAGGGAAAAGACTCCATCCAGGTATGTTCAAAAGAATCATCCTGAATCTCAAATTCTAGGAGAAAAAAGGTCTGGAGTATAGAGAAGAAGAACTCTTACAGGAACCTCTAGTTATCTAACATTACTATCCTCCATAGAACCAAAGAATGTAAATGGAGCTAGCAAAGATGAATGTTGGATTAAGACCATGGATGAAGAACTTGACCAAATTGAAAAGAATGATACTTGGGAATTAGTTCCTAGACGTCATGATAAAAATGTTATAGGAAAAAAATGGATATTTAAGATTAAGTTGAATGAAAATGGAGAGGTTATTAGAAACAAAGCAAGATTTGTTTGTAAAGGGTATGCTCAACAAGAAGGTATAGAATTTGAAGAAACTTTTACACCTGTTGCCAGACTTGAAGCCATAAGAATGTTTCTTTCTCTTTCTAGTTTTCGAAAATTCAAAGTATATCAAATGGATGTAAAATCAACTTTTCTTAATGGAGATTTAGAAGAAGTTTATATTGGGAAAATAGAAGGATTCATTCTAGGAAATGATGTAAAACTTGTATGCAATCTCAAAAAGGCTCTTTATGGACTGAAACAAGCTCCAAGGGCTTGGTATTATTGCATTGACAAATATCTACAACAACAAGGGTTAATAAAAGGATCTGCAGAAAACAACTTATACACCAAGATCGAGAATTATAAACTACTAATTATTATTGTTTATGTTGACGATATCATCTTTTGTAGAAATGAAGAATCTATGAGTCAGAACTTCACTTCAGTTATGCAGCAAGAATTTGAAATATCCTTACTTGGTGAAATTACATATTTTCTTGGTCTACAAGTTCAGGAAACAAAAGATGATATTTTTCTTTCACAAACTAAATATCTCAAGTAGATTCTAAAGAAGTACGGAATGGAAGATTCTAAACCATTATGTACTCCAATGGTAACATGATGCAGTCTCAGTTCTAATGATGAATCACCTGCAGTGAACCAACCAGCATACAGATCTATGATTGGAAGTCTACTTTATCTAATAGGTACTAGACCTGATATCATGCATGCAGTAGGAATTGTTGGAAGGTTCCAAGCAAATCCAAGGGAATCACATCTTTAGGCAGTAAAAAGAATATTCAAATATCTTCAAGGAACTAAAGACTTTGGTTTATGGTATCCTAAAGATACAGATCTTACTCTTCATGCATATACAAATGTAGATTGGGCAGGAAATGTTGATGATAGAAAAAGCACTAGTGGAGGTACATTCTATATGGGATCATAGTTAGTGTCTTGGTTCAGCAAGAAACAAAGTTCGTTTGCCTTATCTACAGCTGAAGCAGAATATGTGGCTGCTACATCTTGTTGTACACAACTACTTTGGATGATGCAAACATTGCAAGACATTCAAATCACTTGTACTCCACCCATCTCTATTCTATGTGGTAATATAAGTGCCATCAGTATTTCGAAAAATCCAGCCATGCACTCAAAGACCAAACACATACCCATTAAATACCATTTTCTACGAGAACAAGTGCTTGAAAAAAATGTTAAATTCGAGTATGTTCCCTCCAAAGAACAAGTTGCTGATATATTCACCAAACCACTTCCCAGAGAAACATTTGAATACCTTAGACAAAATCTGGGAGTAATTTCTGCATCATCCTGCTGTTAAATCCAGTTTTTTAGAGGAGGGGTCATATATGCGAGTTTAATGAAGGATAGTCATGTATGTATGCGATTTTATGTGGCTGAAGGAGCGTATATGTTTTTCTGATAGAAAAATAGTGGTTCAGACTCTGATATGGGTGCTTAGTCTGATATTGATAATTACTGTCTGTTGATATGCTTTGTTCATTGTTTTTTTATCTGACTGATGAAGATTCCTTAATGAATGGTTTGTTGACAATGCACATGTAGCACAGGTTCAGGGGGAGCATTAGCCCTCACAAACATTCTGCATTTTGGGCATTATGGTTGCTGATTTCAGCTATGGTTTCAGATATTCATTGTTTCATAGGTCATGTAAAGATCTAGGGTGTAATATGTCACATTCTGTCATAGTCTATTTTTGAATGAGCCCTATTGGACATATGATGTAATTTGTTTCCCCTCTATGCATGGGAAGTATGATGTAATAATTGTTATATTTCAACCATGTATAAATAATGATATATCCCCACTTGGTTGGATGAATGAGTAAAATTTAGTGTATCCCCTCTTGGTTGGGTGATTGATTTATGTATGAGTCATTGGTTTTAGGGAGGTCATACTCACTTGTTGAATTATAGAGTCATGTTATTCTTTTGAAAATTATCTTTGCAGAATCTGCATGTACTCAGGGGGAGCATGGATAGCATAGTGTATCTCAAAGGGGGAGAATATCTTGGTCTGCCCTTTTCCCTTGATGTGAAAGGGGGAAAGTATTTTGGTGTTGCTTCATATCTCTAATAGTTTCGACAGCTTGCAGTAATCAACACCAATATGGTTGCCATCAAGTCCAAAGGGGGAGATTGTTGGCATTATGATACAAGTGTTGTCCTTGATGGCAACTCACTCATAGGTCAACTCAGATTTGATAAAAGGCAACTCACCGTGTAACAGGTCAATTCATAGGTAACAGGGCATTGGTACAGAAGAACAGGAAGTTAGAACAATGGTCTACTAGGATGTTTTTAGATACTTTAAGTTGTATACACAGGTTCATTTTGACAAAGTTGCGTATACACATAGGTTCACAGAACAAAAAGAGCATATACGTATGCATGCACTTTCACAAGAGGAAAAGCGTGTATGGGTTCGAAAATAAAGAAAATTAAAGAGTAAAGAATACCAAGGGTCAATACCATGGTATTATCCCATAATTTTGAGTGGATTAATGACTATTTGATCCCATCCAAGGATACCACAGGCTCTAAGTGTTGTTTTGGTCTGAGGTATTGAGGAAGGCCAAAAATATATAAGGAAGAGAAGATCAAAGGGCCAGGTGTGCAAGTGAAAGGGTTTCTCAGGAATACTTCTATCTGAAGTATATTTTATGTTGCAGGGACTATGATTGTGATATGATCTGAAATATTTTGTGCACCTTGAATTCAATGTTGGATCAGGATCATGAGACTTGAAATGAATTGTCATTGAATGATCTGATATTGGTTGGGATAGATCTAATTGCTTACGCATGTTTTATTCTTTAAATGTCATGATCTAGGTATGTCTGAAGTCTAGAATAGCAATGAATTTGTGAGTTAATATTTGCATATCTATACTCTGATTCACCTCGGTAAAGGCGCGTATACACACAGGTTCGACTCTTCCAAGCAGTGTATGTAAAGAAAAGCCTATTCTTCATAAATGACTGATCTATCTAATCAATGCTGTTGTTTTACTATTGTCTGTCAATGAAGTCTTCTTAGATCTTAATGTAAAACTGAAGGCATAAGTAGTTTTGTATCTAATTGATTGATTGTTTAAGTGATAAGGGTTATCTCTGTTACTGACTATCTAGAGTTCTATAAATTGACAGTAGATGTTCAAATATTGCTAGTTGGTACTGAATTGATTCAGAAGTTTTATGTTTCAGTAGTTTTGAAGGTATACACAGGTTTGATTAAAGGAAGTAGCATATACATGCAGGTTGGGTTCAGTAAAGTATTGTATACATTCTGATGTATGATTTTTGAGGTTGTAGTTGGTTTTGAATGATGATATAGGTTTCTGGGTTTAGCGTAGTGTTCTGGTGACAGTGATCTGACTGTATAGATTAATTGAATGTTGGTTGATGCAATTTGAGTTTCAAAGTTTTGATGGGTCCAATGTGAAAATTTGATGAAACGAGGCCTTCGTATTGTGTTGTTGTATACCAGGAGCATCCAGTCTGAAAATTAATGAAATGTGGCCCCTGGAAGAAGAGAGAAGGTCATAGCCTTTTGTAGGTCGGCACTTATGTACTAGTAAATACATCGGCTAGTACAAGAGCTAGGGGGTTGTAGCTCCCTTCCAGTAGAAGCTGGAAAACGAGAGAAGGTTGTAGATTTCTGTAGGTGGGTGCTTGCATACTATTATGAGTCTTAACTAGTAAAAAATTGTAAACAAATTTTCTTTATATTAAAAGAAGGCAGAGACAACAAAATGTGGTTTTTCTCCCGCATTGGGTTTCCACCTTAAATCTTGGTGTTCACGTGTGTTGCTTATGTGTGATGGTTTATTATGTTATTATTGCACATAGTTACTATATAATAAGTTACTAATGCACTGATTAAAGATCAACACATGATAAATTGACTAAATCATAAGTTCTTTGGGTATACATTGGTTTCTCTAATCACAGTAGCATGCACACGTAAGTTCACTTCACTGAAGTAGCGTATATAAATCTGTTTGGGAAATGAAACATTATTGAATTGTAAATAATGATTCACCCCCCCTCTTAGTATTATTTCCAATAGGATGTACTCCCTTCATCACTTTATATTCCTATGAAAATGAATCAACATGTTTTTTCAAGACAGTGAGAAAATGGCCTTCATGATTAGTTGAGAGAAAGGGGTTGATTTTAAAGGTTTTGGAAGGGTTGATTTATATGGTTTTCAAATTATTTTTACCAAAACCAAAAATTATCAAATATTCCCATCAATTGTATTCATAATACTCAAGTTGTTTTGTAGATTCATCTTCTAATCCATTAATGTTCATGGCAGCAAGGTACTTATTTTAATAAGTTTATCAATTAGATTATGTTCATTAATTTGTCTATTGCCAATGGTGGTTTCTAATGTATATGGAGGGTAGGATGATGATGGATAAGATTCCTCTTATTATTATTATTATTATTCTACCTAAGTAATAAATTCATGCTTAATGAGGGGTTGAGAAGGTGGATATAATACAAGCTATTTTTTGAATTTCCCATTGGTGATGGTTATATTTACATATCATACATTTGATGTAGGCATCAACAGTGGCTAACCAAGGTATTCCTAAGATGAGAGGGTATCCATTAAACTTATTCCTAGGATAAAGGACAAGGAAATAATGGGATACTCCTAGGAATTAATAGAGACCATAACGTCTTCAATAATACCTTCAAGTGCTACTGCGGATCTAATATCAAGTTATAGAACTATGGTGGTATTCCTTAGAGATTCTTGGAGATTATGTTTGATTGTAGTCCCCTAGTCATGGAATTTATTTTGGCTTCCAAGTAAATCAGAGTGTTAGTAATTACAATATCATTAATGTGAGCATCTACTATTAGGATTCTAGGATCTAAGTACTTGGGGATGATTACTCTCCCAAGCATAAGGTCAACAAGTTTCCCTATGACATTGATAGTAGGTGCATCCCTTTTCCTCCTCCCTATACTTATAAGACATTCCTATTTAATGAAATTATTGTAGATAGGAAAATCCTTGATAGGTTGAAGGCAAGGTATTTTGACACAAAAATTCTTCAATTCTCCCAGAAGTTCAACTTCTTATAGGTTGTGTTCTTAATAGGTGGTCAACCTTTCAGGATAGGGATGGTTTTCTTGGATGCCTTGAGGTATAGGATATTCCTTCTCTTTCTAATTTTGGTTTTTGGAGAAGGTGGGTGAGCATCTTGAAGGACCTTCCCAGACCTAAGGTTGATCTCTTGAATTTCTAAAACATAAGTTGGATAGGTGGTTTCTCCACTGTAAATTTTTTGAGCCTGCTTATTGTTAGTATTTGGGTTTGGTTGGGTGGGAATTTGAGGTTTTTATAGAGGATTATTTTGGGGTACTCGTGGCTAAGGAGAAGGCATCAAGGCATGTGATTGGCTTTCGTGATGCCTCCATCTTGGAGATGGATTACCCCATTGGGGAGGTTGATGTGGATATGGTTGAAAAGGAGGAATAACATTTTGGAGAGAATAATTCCATGGAGTGGGAATAGACCAAGGTGAATGATTAGGATGACACATAATTGGATAATGTGCATTAGAATTTACATTTAAAGGAGAGGGTATTTCATTCCTTGTTGAAACTCCTTGGGGGATTGTGGCCTGTTTTATTAACAAAGCATTGTTGGTATATACTCCCTTTTGATCCTTGGTATGTAGCCTTCAAACCTGGCAAGGATGGATATTGTTTAATATAGTGGTTTTCTTCACATTAAGAACATATTTCAATGACATCTAAAGGACACTCATTCCTAGAATGTCTTTTAGTGCATTTAGGGAAAAATATAGCTAATGCCATTCTTTCTTATTCTTGTTTCCTCCTGATCTATGGTGTATCCATATACATAGAAAAGGTGAGCAGGATCTTAGTATTCACGTCTTATAACATGCCTCCTACCTAAGTTTTAGTAATCAACGAGGAAGAAGAGGGGCTTACTGAACTTGTGTCTGCTCCACCTTTATTTCTAGTAGACACAGTGGTTTTTGAATACCAGTTTGATATCATCATAACTAAGCTAATATATGCCTCCATTCGCTAGTAGGTTGGGTGTTTCCATATGTTCTTCCCTGACTCCTCATTGTCTTTCCTCAAAATATTCCAGAGATTCATCTACTCCTTGATTCATTCTGAATATCTCATCTATAGTGTCTCTTACTCTCCAATAATCTCAGTACTTGTTGTTGAAATCTTGTTTCATTTTCTTCCATGAAGTGATGCTGTCCCATTTTAGGCTCATGAATCGTTGAGGGGTTGCATCCTTAAGAGTGGAGGGGAAAAAATTGAGCTTTTTCTCATTAGTTGTATGTTCATAAGTTCTGCATACTAGAAAAAAAAAACATAAATTGTTAGGATATTTAATAGTAAAACCATAGAAGTGTTGGAGAATAGATGGATTGATGTTTTTCATTTTAGTGTATCCATTGGTTTCTCTGATAGGGAATGTGAACACTTTTGGTTGTCTATTTTGAGCCATGGTATTGGTGTGTTGTGAAGGTATTTATCCTTTTGAAAGATCCTAAGAAATCCTCACTTGCTCACAAAAAAGGACCTCAACAGTCCCTGTGGACAAGGTAGGAGTATTGTAGCCAACAAAACGAGGTCTGTTGTTAGTGGAAGTGGGTAGTTTTTTATAAGATCTTCCTGTTATATCCTGTTGTAGCGGCTACAAACACCCTCCAAAATTTTTCCCATGCTTCTTTTTGGAGCCTCCCTTTTAAATAACAGTAGCTCAGCTTGCACTGATCCAGGTACTTGTGCTTCAACTGAGCTTTATTATTTTTATCTTGGTCTGTGTTTTCTCACTTATTTAATTTTCTAACCCACAAGCCGATCTCTTGACTTGGTCTTTCGACAGTTCTAGGTTTACCTTAAAGAACTGTACAATTCTTGAGGGAAATTGGCCTTGATCTTGGGAATTGTGTAGTCCTGACTGGAAGTATGCCTTAAGTTTAGTAAATTCACAATATTAGATGGAAGCCGACCTTGAGCTGGGAAATTTCATATCCATGAGAGGTAACCCATTTCCACTCAGCCCAGAAATTGCACAGAACCCATTGTGCTTAGAAAATGCGCAATGCATGAGCCAGAGAGTTGTTCGGTTCTTCCCAGAACTGCATAGTTTTTTTTGGGAAATGCATGAAATTTTTTCCCGAAAAAAAAAAAAAATGCAAAAAACATCCCTAAAAACTAGGGATCTATTTTTAGCAACCAAAAGGAGGCACTTGAGTTATTTTGGAAACTGTTGCAAAGAGTCGCATTTTCCTTGATTTTTGGCATGCACGTCATAAACCCTAACTTGACCAAATATATTTAATTGACAATGCTAGATCTCATTTACACATTTGATCTTGGAGATCTAGATTCCCTAGGAGATCAAGGAACCTTTGGTGTGATCGTCGTCACTTTTCCAGGTGAGTTTTGCTTTTCTAGTATTTTGCCACTTTTTCTATTATTTTTTGTTGTTTAGCTTGTGAGAGTGGTGTTTCAGTTGTTTGTTTGAACGACTGCCAACATTTTAACTTGATTTTTCCTGTATAAGTGCTTTTTAAAGTTTTAGATTTCCTTTCCCAAGTTTCACATGTATTTTCCCATTTTTTCACCAGCGGTCGTCGTTGCAGCGACTCTCTTCACATGCTTCATTTTACTTCAGCTTAATTGATTCCTACACTTGTTTCACATACATACATCACCACTTAGTCATATTTTCACTCTGCATCACACCATCATTCAGATATTCTTTATTTCACACTCCCCTTGGGCAGACCTAGGCCCCGCTAGCTCAAATCTCACAATGCACTAAATGCACTTCACAATCTGGGAGCTCATGGCCTCTGCCTTGGCTTCTAAAATTGTGGAGAGGTTTTCCTAGCCTGGCTCCAACTGCGCACTTCACATTTCTAGGAGCCAGCCTCCTAGCTTTCCCATTGAGACTACGCAATGTGCAGTCTCTCCCGGCGTTTGCCCAAGACTGAACTGTGCATTACATAATTCTAGTTATCAAGTGTCTTGACTGAGTTTTGGGATTGTGCAATGCATAGTTGCCACAGTCAGCTAGTGACATCTATACACCAAAATTGTGCAATCTTTAACATCATGAGCCCGACTTGTTGCTTGATCTTGCCTTGAAGTTTCTTTGGTTTTTAAGCTGACATTCTCTTTCTGTGAGTGTCCTCTCTGTCCCACAGGTACAACAGTTGTTGATAATCTCTTTAGTCGTTATGATTAACATGGCATCCAAGAGAGTTACACCAAAGCAAATTGCCGAAAGAAGTATTGGGGAAGAATTTGAGCAGATATAAATTGATCTACTAGTTTTTGTAGATACTTAGTTGTTCATTGAGAATGGTACAACACTGACATGGTAGTAAAGAAAAGATACTTTTGTAGAGGACTTCAAGGAAGACTTAGAGGACCGAAAAATTTATCTTTTTATATCTAAGATTTTTTTTATCCTTAGGAAAAGGTTAGGCTTATACAAGGTTGCATGCAGGTACCCCTCCTTCCCATGTGTGAACATTATCAGTTGGATTGTCTCACACACAGATGAAAAAACTATGACATTGATCAGTTTTAGGAAGATAGACCTTGCAACCTTCAGGGAAAAGAACTTTCAGCAGAAGTATCATTTACCCCAGCCAGTGAAGCACATGGACTCAATTTTCAATGCCACCCATAGCTTTGTGAACACTAGAGATATTGTCAAGTTCTAGGTGAAAGAGCCGTCAAATTTTAGACAGACACCCAATCATGTTTAAAAGAAATTTCCCTCAGGAAGGAATATCAATTCTTAATCACCTTTACCTACAAAATATATGGTCAAGAGAACACATAAACCTTTCCTAAAGGTTGGGCAGTCATACTAGGCTAGTTGGTGAATGATAGGAAGCCATTCAATTGGTCATATTTGTTGGCTCATCAATTGAAGATCCATGTGAATAATGCTCGAAATCTTCCCAAGAATGAGCAGGAAAATTTTTACAAGTCTGCATACTTACTTGATGCAATTTGTGCCCAGCAATAGTTCCCTGGCATGAGATAGACATGGAAACCAAAAGACACTGTTGTCAACATCTATTGCAATTTGCTTTGCGACTGTAGCTATTGAGGAGTGATGGAAAATTTTATTGACCATTTTATCATCCCATTGTATAAGATTATCTTTGAGGAGGATCCACCTTGCATGTCTCGAGAAGCAGTGGAGGCGATAGTAGACATTCTAGATTGGTATGCCTCACTAGGTGGAACTTTCATTAGAGTGTTTGGCAGAGAGAATCCTTCGCATGTTCTACCAAGATATGCCACTGACATGTTGATCATGCGAGAGGTTTCATATCACCTCTCCATAGGGTTTTTAGCAAGATTGCATAGGAAGAAGAAAGCACCATGTCCCACTCTTCCTTTGCGAATAGGATTATATGATATTAAGAGCTTGAAGGATGCAAATGGTGATGCTAAGGAGATAGTGAAATTCGAGTTCGACACCAAAGACTTTAATCTATATGATCCCCACGGTATTTTCAAGGACCACTATGCGAGGGTTTATTTTCCATGGATCCATGAGGCATGTCATTGGATAGAGGAGGACCCTTGGAGGAAGTGTTACAATTCCTCCAAACTCCATGAGACAGCCAGTATAGAAACAACTTGGAAGGTTTCTCTGTAGACAACAACAACACAGGAAGCAACAACAACATCAGCAATAGGTAGCAATCCAGTGTAGGACAAGGGAAAGAGGAAAATTTTTGAGAACCCAGAGGCAAGGAAAAGCTAAAAGATGAAGGCAGATCCTATCACAAAGAAAGAAGCTTTGGTAGTAGAAGCAAAGAGGGAGTAGTGTATAAAGGGAGTAGAGAGAAGGAAGAAAGGCATAGGCTGCAGGAAGCAGAATTGAAGTTGTAGGAGACAGAGAAGAATTTGAAGGAAGAATAGGAGTTGAGGAGGAGAGAAATAGAAGAGAAGCAAAAGTAGGAACAAGAACAAAGGAAAGGCATGATGACAAAGCCAACGATGCCCATATAGGTTTATGATTTAGAAGAGCCAGCAGCTGAAGAAGAGGGTGAATAGATGCAGGATGGGGGCTTACTCAAAAAATTGAGAAATGGATCGAAGTGACAGACATGGAGTTGGAACAAGAGACAAAGAATGAAGACACTAACCTTATTCTCAGAACACCAAAGGACATCTCTCTGTCTCCACTGCCTCCAATGTCAGAACCAACCTCGAGTGAGCAAGGAGAATTTTTTCTCCTTGATGATGATCTGGTCATGGATGTGTACAATCCATCATTTGACGAGTTGTAGAAGAGGATTGTACAGGCATGGAGAAACAACTTTCCGGATGATCACTCATCACCTGCATTCATAAAGGAGAGGGTGATATTGGAAGACACCAGGAAACATCTAATTGCCCTAGTCGAAGCTAGGTTGGCCTATGTAGGAGCAACAAGCTCAAATGTTAAGTACCTAACGACCAAGAATGAACAACTGGCAAAGAACTTGCAGGCTTCCAGAAAAGTGGTAGAACAACTTTGAGCATCATCGCAGAATGTAGTTTCCAAAATGGGGGAGATGAGGAAAGTGATACTCGTTGAAGTATCAACACTTGGGAGTACCATGCGAAAGCTCTATGATGGATATTTCATCGTGAATAAAGAATCTTTCCATCTGCATGGCCGATAGTAGCAGATCAAAAAGTTTGTTCAATACCTTAAGAGCATACATGTTTCCATCACCCATGTGCAAGAGTGGAAAATGCGGTACAAAGGGGCCTCGCTTGACTTAGCAAAGAAGATGAAACCACAGGAAGAGATAGCGAAAAAAAAGGTTTGAATTTTGATCCATAACTATGAGTAGCTTGCCCCGTTCATCAATAGCATACATGCCTCATATGCACAGTTTCACAAACTTTTGGATGTAATGGTGAGAATGCACATGATCCCATCAATCAGTTCCATTATCGATGCTAAAACTAGGAACCAAGTCCGGCTACAAATCGATGAGTACTTGGAGCAGCTAAGGCAAGATACCACCAAAGAGGGCTTAGAGTTGAGCACACATAATATGCAGAAGTACATTGGTGGTCCTGTCATGGTGAACACCATGTTGCATATGCTTCAGAACAAGTTGGATACAGGTTCCAAGACCATATACTTGGATGCCATGGAGGCAAGAGTCTTCTTTTAGAAAGACACCATCAAACAGTTTGGGGACACTATCATGTAGTACCAATCTTGGCATCAATATGTGACTAAGAAGCACCAAGTGCAGGTTGCCGAGTTGGTCTTTCCTCAAACTTTAGAATCATAGTGTTTTCTCTTGTTAGGTTGTCTCTGGCCTATTTTGTCTTACATGGTGTTGATAGTGCTGGATCCGCCAACATGTAAGGGGATCTCCCAGATAAGAAGTCCCAATTAGACCTCAGTCCTTTAGGTGTAGGAGTCCCAACAGTGGGTCGTATAGTAATGCCTTGACTGCGATGTCGCACAAAGGAAATTAAGATAACTCTATCAGTAGCAAGGGTGTGACCACTACAGTGAGTCAAGGAAGGTGCATGAGAGGTTCTAACACAGGTGGGTTGAGATGAGTGCGCCCCTTGGCAACCTGTAATAGTACTCAGCTGGGAAGGGAACACACGAGAAAAGATACATCACAAGCTGGAAAGCAAGTCAGCTGGAAATCCAAAGTGATGGTTAAACCAACAACACATCTGCAACAAGATTCATATAATTGCATACAAAACAGTTCATACACAACTACGTAAGTTAAACAACATACATTTCTAAAGCAACCAGAACAATCCAACTACAATAACAACATATGCATGAAAACGTGTTGGCTCTTATTATATAAAGAAGTGTAAGTTCCAATCATACAATACATCCATGTAAACCCGCTAGCCCCAATAGTGGAACATTACAGCCACATCCGCCTTCTCCTCCAAAGAGATGTACTAGCTCCGTGCACTGGAGAAGCCAAGGCGCGTTACAATACTGTCCAAGCTCTCTCCAAGATAGTCTTATCAGAAGCTTGGTTGACCAAAAGCCTATACAATGAGTTACGAGGGACTATTTATAGCAAAGGGTGGGGTGACCCTTGACATTCCCCTTTGTGACAGTTCGCTACATTCGTTACATTCGCTGCATTGTTGCATTCAATTTGTTACCTTCAACACCTATTCATGATGCTGCTTGTTGTGATATCTTGATGTTCTTGTCTATGAGCAACTTGATATCTTCGTGAGTAGGTAAGCTCATAGACATTTGATTGACTACATCTCCAGGTGTGCTCTGAATGGTGTCTTTGACTCTGCCCTCTTGGAAACCATTGTACCTGCACTGTTGAGAGGTAGATGAACACCTGCAATACCTGGAGACATGGAAACACTCATGGAAAGAAATCTGTCAGTCGAAAACCAAAATGAACTTGTGAACTAACTTTCAACATACCTGTGTGATTGATCATGAAGGTTTTGCAATTTTGGCCGGGAGGTCAAGAGACTGACTACCAAGACTGCGAAAGGCACAGCTGGGTCGCTGGGATACTAGCTGACTGCTGGAACTACGCAATGCATAGTTCAGTTTGGCTGCTGACTACTGGAATTTCACAACGCATAATCTTAGTTGATAATGGCTGCAGGCTCAGTGACTGCATTGTGCAATTTTCTAGGCTTGTTGCACTAAAAATCGTCACCTTGACAGTCTGCAACCTGTGTGAGTCCATTACCACTCATGCTTTCCTCCTTTGCAAGTCTTAAGCCTCAGTTCTTCATATCAAGCCTTGAAAATAAGAGAAAGTCTTCAAAAGTATCTAAAACTCTGGTTCCGCACTTTCTCTTAGCATTACCTGCGGTCCCGCACCTAAATCTCATTTCCCCTGTGGACCTGACCGCTCTGTCTCTGTGTTATGGGTGCGGACCCTTGTAAAAGTTAAAAAGGTGCAAGTATATTCTTAAAAACTCACTTTGAGTCATTTCTAGAAGCTTCTGGAAGGAATCTTGAGGTGGCAAGTTCGCTCCCTTAAGGTTCATGCATTCCATACCCTAAGGAGCTAACCCCTTGATGTGAGGAGCTTATCCCTTTGAAGGAGGACTCTATCCCTTCATAGGTGGACCTGTAACCTCCTTCCTTTGCACTATAAAATGAAGCATTGGGCTGGTTACTGAGGAGGTTGAAAGCTGAATATTTTTGAGGTGAAATGCTGGTGGAACTTAGTCTTCTTAATTGAGCTTTTATGAGGAAAGATTACATACCTCTTTGATCTCATTTGGAAGAGTGTAAGGTTGTCAAAGTAAAGGAGAATCCTGTTTCGGACCCTGGGAAGAGCTTGTTCAACATCAAGGCTGAAAAGGTTGTAAGTTTCTTCTATTTCAAAGTTAATACAAATAAGTTTGTTTTTCTCAATAAGCTGTGTTTTATGGTTTATTTTGTGGATTCCTTGATCACCACAATGAACATGATTTATGATATTATCTATGCAGGTGTTATTTGATGTTTGCTGGTTTGTGTTTGCAGGTTCTCAAAAGGAAACTCTTTCGGACGATTGAAGGTTGGCTGCTACAAACTAGTGTTGGACTTAAGGTAGGGTCTAAACACCTTTATAGTTTTTATTAATGAATCACAATATGTTTAGAGAAAGATAGATTTGCTTGTCTGCTTGTTGCTAGATATGTTTTTGATATTAGGGAGATCGGCCTTGTCCGCAAGATCGATTTATCCGGCCAACAAATTGGTGACTCCACTGGGGAGCTGAATTTGGTTTTTGGTTTTCCTTTGTCTTTGACTTGAGAAACTTGTTTTCGTTTCTGGTTTTTGCTTTATGTGTGTGGGATTGGGTACTTTTTAGGATCTGGATTATTTTTTGTTTTTTCGAAGTTTTCAGAGGACCGCACTTTCTTTTTACAGACAGTGCGGGCATCTCCACACTTTTCCTTTAGTACACAGAGCGGTACTGCATCTGGTTCTTTTGGAAGCCTGCAGACCTTGTGAAATTTTTTGAAAAACCTAAAAAATTTCTTCGAGTTAAGTTTAGGTTTCATTTACAGCTTTTAGTGTCTACCGAGATCTGCATGTGTTTTGTCAAAAATCTCTTATGAGTGAGTTCCATTGGCATTTTTGTTTTAGATGATTTTCTAGAAGTTTTGCATGCCTGGAGTGGTTTTCACTTGGTCTATGTAGTGACTCAAAGATTAGAAGCCTGAGAAACCTTAGATTACCCTGGTGTCTTTTTGTCTTCTTGATGAGTCTGACTGGTTTGTGAAATCCGTCCTTTGTGAGAAATAGATTTACTTTTCTCTTGCAAATCTTTGAACGAACTTGGTTATGAGTTTTGAACTTAATTTTTATAAAAGAAAACATATTTGGATGTTTTTTGATTGATTTGTTATTCTGAACGAATTAATCCTTAGTCTACTGAATAAATAAGTAAAACGTCCTAAAAATGAATTGAAGTTTTTATAATTAGGTTTTTAGAAGTTTTTAGATCTCAAGATTAGTTTTGGTAATTTTGATTTTTTTCTTGAAATTGTAGAATCTCTTTTGAAAGAAATTGTTTTTGTAGTTTTGAGTGTTGAAAAAGGAAAGGGATTTATTGTGATCATAATTAGTAGTCTCATTTTGAGTTCTTATTGAAAAAGACAAAAAGATTTTCTTTTCATTTACATGTTGAAAGAAAGATTTGTTTCTCAAATATTTCATTCTCAAACTCTTTCTTTTAGCTAGAAATTCATTGAAAGAAAAACAGATTGTTTATCATTTTAGGTGCATTTTTTTTAGTGTTTTTGGAGTCGAGTCTTCACACCATCAAAGTTTCATTTCCATACCTATTGATGTAAAGAACAACCCATAAAAGTAACGCTTAATTAAAATTGATCTACCAATCTTTTTTATTTCTAGGGCTCTTATCACCAATATAGCTTAGGCTAGTATCTTGGAGTAGGGAGTAATTAACTCTCCATGATAGTTAAAACAAACAAGTAGCTATATCTTGCGGTAGGAAATAAATCCAATTGTAATTGATATAATCTGGGAATCTTCTCTTAAAGGAGTCAATCACGAGATCATGTCCAAACCTTTGAGACAATCAAGTCTATTTCATTGGGAAAGATAGAAGATTTGCGCATATTATAAACGGTAAACCTCTGATTAACCATTTTCGAGGAGCCTGGGGTCACTTGTTGGTAAACCTTGGATTCATCATGTCGAGGAGCCTTTAAGGGGATTGAGCTTTGTTACTCTGCCCTTGCGCGTAGATCGGATCGTAGACTGTTCCCCAGTTGTATTTGTTGCTATTGGTAACCTTAGTGTCCATAAACTTAAGATTATTTCCTAAGGTGATGGTGAAGGACGGGTCTCACTGTACCTAGAACAGATGTCGACTAGACTCACTTGAACTCTCTGGGGGGTTCTCTTCACTCGAGATGGTTTTGTGAAGAAACTTGTGCCAGTCTATTTCATTAAGCAGGTTGTCAGGGTAACTGTTCCAACCACCCTTTCTGTATTAAATTCTATGACATTGGATTTCATCACCAACTAGTGTTTTTAGTACGGGAAGTTACTGTTTTTGTGTGGTTTGAACTCTTAGATTTTTTTTAGGTGTGTGATTCAATTGTTTGGTTCTTTAGAGACTTTAGATGGTTTTATTGAGATTTTCTTTTTTTGCATGTGAGTAATTAAATATTTAATTGTGGCTAAATTACCAAGACAATCCCATAGACTTCGGGGGCAACTTTCCGAGTATACACCAAGCCAGCTTGAAGGGCTACGAGCTCTTGTATCACCTAGTGACAATAGAGTTGGGTCACCGAAAGCCGGAGAGTCATCTTTAATTGTTAATCCTGATTATCAAGTTCAAGCAACAGAGTATATTTCTGAATCAATTTCATTTTCTGAAGTTACTGGTAGTATTTCTCCTACCAGTGAATTAGCTGAAGAACCTGAAATTTCTGAACCTAAAACTGAACCTGCTGCTACTCCATCTTTAGGATTTGCTTCTCCAACTTCTAGTGGTCCTGGTTCACCCAGGGTAGGAAATATCATTACCCAAAATCTTCCTTCTGGACTCATTTCTATTGAAGAACTTGTTAGTCCAGACGAAGATATAAATCTTCCTGAAAATCAACCAACTTTAGAGCTTAGGGAGTGTGAATCAATATTCTACAGTCCTTTTAGGAGTGACGCTTGGTACGTATCATTGACAATTTTTTTAGAAAACCCGGGTCTTAGTTTTTCACCACCTCGAATTCCTTTTCATCCAACACCCAAAGGTTATTATTCTCCATTGAATATGTCGAGACAATCATCTATGTTTTCCCAATCACCGGAAATTTTTTTATATGGCGGTCCTTCTGTTCCTTCGGGGTACTAGCACTCACTGGTAATTTTTTAGGAGCATCTCCTCAACCAATTGAACATGAGATATCAACTAGTAATAATGGAACTCAAGCGTTGAGCATAGAAGAAATTATTATGATGTCTGGTACTATTCCAAATCCACAACCTCAAGGTAGTCAGTTACTGCCTGGAGGGAAAACTCAAGGTAGTTAGTTGCCGCCTGGAGGGCAACTTCAAGATAGTCAATTATCACCTGGGAGGAAACCTCAAGGTAGTCAGTTACTGCCTAGGGGGAAACCTCGAGGACAGTACATACTGTCAGGACAATACATACCTCAAGGTCAACCCCAGAGTCAATACATACCTCAAGGTCAACCCCAATATCAATATATACCTCAAGGTCAACCCCAGTTTCAGTACGTGCCTCAAGGTTAGTGCCCAACTCAAGGTTTCCAACCACCTTCTGGTCAACCATTTGTACAAGGAGCTGGAAATGCACTTCTTAATTATCAACCCTACATTCAACTCAGTTATGGTCCTCCATATGCACAACCTTTTATGGGTCCATACCCCAGATTGAATATAGTGTGGGATCTATCTCAAACTCAACAGACTATGCAACCTAATGTGCAGTTATCAAGTCAACCTAGACAACCTTTGGTTTCTGGTTCAACCCAGCAACCTGTCCAGCCTACTATTCAAACTTCTACACCAGGTTCAGTTCAGGAGCCTAGGCTTAGTTCGCCTCAAACTCCACCTCAAACTGCTGCTGCAACTGCTGCGGCTTCTGTTCAACCTACCACACCTGTTTCTGGAGTATCGGTAGCTCCGGTTTCTATTGTTCCTGCATCAGTGCAAATTCCTCAAGCCTATTTACCATAGTCAGGACCTACAGTTCAGACTTCGATCCAGATGCCTGCAGGACAAGATGGTCCAAGTACGGTTGTCACAAGTCAACCGCAATTCACTTATCAACCGTACCAGGGATAGTATCAATTTGGTCCTACTGTATAGAACCCAGTTTATCAGTATCAACCGTACCTTGGATATACTTATCAACAAATTCAACAACCCCAGTTTGGTCCGGTTAATCCTGGTTTTCTGGGAGGTTATAATATTCCTAATGCAAATCCAATTCCAGGTTATCCTGGATATCCTCCTCCTGGGGCTGGTCTTGTTACCCAAGGTTTTCGTGACCCTAACTGCCAGTTACCATTTATTGTAACTCTGGATTTACCTTATTTGTCTTTTTTTTTTCTATGTTAAGACTAACCTACGCACCCACGGGGATTTGAACCGGTGACCTATCGCAAGGAGTGCCTTAACAGCGCACCCACTCATCGTCAATCCAAAGCCCCGTGGGCGGATTTACCTTATTTGTCACACCTTATAAACGATCTGATTTACTATCTTCCGTATTAGCCGCCAATGCCTAATAAGTTTCCTAGTGATATCCCGAAGTTTGAGGGTAAGTCAGGAGAAGATCTGTCAAATCATGTGATGACTTATCACCTCTGGTGTGCATCTAATTCCATTATTGATGATTCAATTCGCTTACGTCTTTTTCAATGTACTCTGATTGATCTTGCTGCCAAATGGTACATTGAGTTACCACAAGGCTCTTTTTATAATTTTAGTTAGTTAGCCACTTCTTTCTTAACTCATTTTCAATTTCCTGTTAGATACAACAATGTCACGGAATTATTAACTTCATTAAAACAATCCACGTCCACATATATTTATGATCATATTCATGAATGGCGACGTAGAGGTGTTTAGTGAAAGTTTTTATTCCAGATCAGATTTTAGCAGACTGGTTCGTAAAATCATTATTACCTAAAATCACTGAAGATGTAGCTAAGGCAGGAGTTGTTACTGAAGAGCAAGTAATTGCTCAGGCTCAGTACCTTGACCTCATCTATACGCAGTCAGGTACTTTACATGAAAAATTCCCCGACTTTCCAAAACACAATCAAATAACTGCAGCTCCTTCAGGGTCTCATGCCGCTGATGGTATGATTGGTTCAGTTAATACCAAAAGTAAGAAATATTCAAAGAATTCTTCTCCTATTATAACTTTACCAGATTCCCCGATAGGCGACTTTTCCACTTAAATTCCTACTGATATCCATGTCGTAGAATCATCTACGGCCAAATCAAAATACGGTGGTAAAAAGAAGGGGAAGAAAAAAAATAAACAAAACTCAAAAGAGAAAACAAATAAAATGAATCTACTGACGAGAAACGTAAACCTCGCTATCCTTGCCTCATTTGTGATGAGGAGCATTTTAAAAGAGACTGTCCACATCGAGCAGAGGTTTCGAAAATCGTCAAAGGTTCTCAAACGCCTACTGTCTTGAAGGATCCTTTTCCTAATCAAGATAGTAATATGATCGATTCTTCCTCAAATGCCTCAGAAGAACCCATTATGATGATGTCTCATGTCAAGATTGCGACGCGATCGCAAGATTATGGTAGTAAAAATCCTGTTGGTGGTAAAGAAGCATAATCTTCTAATTCAAACCCATCAACTACAACTCCTCCTGGTTCTGATCCGCTACAGATCGAGAAACCTAACCCTGACTTAGTAATCAAACCACCTGCTAAAGGTATACTTCGGAAATCAACTTTCAATCCACATGCGAGAGCTGCTCAGAATTATAACATTGTTGAAGACTTAGCTATTTCCCCTTTAGCAATGTCGGCTTTGGAGGTGCTACAATCATGCCCAACACAACGTAAATTACTATTTTCTGCTATAGGAGCTGTTGATATTCAGGATTCGAACCTATTAATCTTTGATTTAGAGAATAGTACACCCCGCCTACCTCATCAAATGGCTTTCTAGATTCCAGTGTTAGTAAAAAGCAGACCTTTCTTTCAGACTGTGATTGATGAGGGAGCTTCTACGTATATTATGTTGATCCAGTGTTTGAGATTGCTTGGTTCTCCTACAATCAATCAGTCTCTGACGATTCTAAAGGCTTTTGATAGCCGAGGGTTCCATCCTTTTCGCATTTTACAGGATTTACCTATAGGGGTTGAAGGAAAAACTGTAAATCTAGATGTGGAAGTGGTTGATGCCCCTCTAGATTACAACCTTCTCTTGGGTCGCAGTTGGTCTTACACTATGACTGCTATTGTTTCATGGGTCTTTCGGCTTATCAAGTTTCCTCATAATGGAAAGATCGTTACGATAGACCAACTGACTTATTTTTCATTCGACCCAGCCTCTTCAGATAGTATTCAGCATGTCGGTAAAACAACTATTCCTTACAAGGATATTGGGGTAGGTTTGATTAAAGATTCTGGTTTACTAGGAATTTTTTCCTTCCCTCCTCTTAACATATCACCTTCTATTGCAAATATTCATATGATTTCATCGAACACTATTACTTTTGATGATCCTTGGATCGTACCTTCTGATTCTGAGGTGGATTCATTTAATGGCGCGTGCCTTTGAGTCCCTTTGAAATTTCATATCAGGTCGTATAGTTGTTTTCTGACTCTTGTTCAACCGAAACTGATCCAATGAATGTGGTCCATGGGGAATCACTTTCAATATCAACCTCGGCTTCAACAACACTTTCTGATCCTATTCATACTGATGAGAAGATTTGTGAACTTTTATCTATTGGTGATTTACCATGGGAAGATCTTCATCATCGATCTTCGTTTTTACCTGAGCTTGATCATTTTGAAAATGATTTTTCATCTATTTTTACCACTGACTATGTCAAAGAACCACATAATCCATTGCAACATCTTGATTCTGAGTTAAATTTGGGAAATACCTCTCGAACAGTTCCTATTGACATTTCAGTTAAACCCGAAATTACTGAAAACATTCATATAGGTGCTTCCTGTACGGACGATGAAATCCAAACTTATAAAGCCCTATTTCAACAATTCCGTGACATGCTTACCTGGTCATATGAAAAAATGCCAGGAATCAATCCATCAATTGTTGTCCACGAAATTAAAACTTAACCGAATGCTAAACCTGTCCGGCAACGTTTGCGTCAGATACATCCGAGAAATGCTACTGCTATTAAAGCTGAAGTTGAGAAATTACTTCGAGCAGGTTTCATTTATCCAATTACCTTAACAGATTGGGTATCGAATATTGTTCCTGTTAACAAAAAGCAAGAAACGATAAGAATATGCATCGATTATAGGAATATTAATCGAGCTTGTCCTAAAGACAATTATCCAACCCCCTATATCGATCAAATTATTGATGATTGTGTCGACAGTGAAATGTTCTTCTTTATGGATGGTTTTTTCCAGTTATAATCAAATCAACATACTCCCTGCTGATCAACCTAAAACGGCTTTCAATTGTCCATGGGGGACATTTGCTTATTGCAAATTACCTTTTAGATTGAAGAACGCTGGAGCAGTTACTTTTCAAAGGGCTATGTCTCACGCATTTCATGACATCAAGCACATTGTGCAGCCTTATCTCGATGATTTACCTGCCCATTCATTACGTAGAGCTTTATGAGATGTAGGCATTATCGAATTAGGCTGAATCCACACAAATGTATATTCTGTGTAGAAACAGGTCGTTTACTGGGATTTGTCATTTCAAAAGCCAGTATTCATGTCGATCCCTCGAAGGTTGAAGCTATTGTCAAATTACCTCCTACTTCGACTCTTCACCAACTCCAAATTTTGCAAGGGAAATCAAACTTTTTACGTCATTTCATTCCTAACTATGCCGAGATAACGAAAGGTTTTACTAGGTTGTTGAAACAGAATACTCCATTCTTTTGGGATGAGATTGCTGACAAATATTTTGATGCACTTAAACACGCGTTAACCCATGCACCGTTATTGCATCCTCCCAATTACAACCAGGATTACTTTCTGTACCTTGCCACTGCTCATTCCACCATTGGGATGGTTTTAGTTCAGGAAGATGAATTCAACAGTGAACATGTGATTTACTATCTTAGTTGAACTCTGAATTCGACTGAGCTTAAATATTCACATGTGGATAAATTGGCCTTGGCAGCTGTTCAAGCTATCTAAAGATTTTGTCATTATATCTTATTACGCAAAACCACGGTAATTTATGACTGTAACCCTATGATGTACATCTTGACCAAAAAATTGCTAGGGGGAAAGTATTCCAAATGGATAGTTATCCTACAGGAATTTTACTTGGAATTTGAAAAATCTAAGGCAAAGAAATATTTGGTTTTTGCGGAACTGATGTGTGAATTCCCACGTACTGATGCTGAAACTGTGGCGGAAGAGCCCATTGCAGATGAATCCGTGTTTCTTATCAGTACTCTTGATCCATGGTATGGAGATATTATTGTTTATCTACAAACCCAATCTTTTCGGCCTGAAATCTCACGATCTCAGCGACGGAAAATACGTTTCTAATCCCAACAATACAATATTATTGGAGATACACTCTATCATCGTGGGAAGATTCTGTTTTCTGACATTGTCTAACTCATGAAGAAGCTAAAAAGGTTCTAAATGACTGTCACTCTGGGGCATGTGGCGGTCATATGTCTGGGTATGCCACAACCCAAAAGATATTGCATGTTAGTTATTTCTGGTCATCCTTATTCAAAGATTATATCTATGCAGTCCGAAAATGCCACAATTGTCAAATTTTTTATCGTAAGATGCGTGCTCCACCCGCTTCTCTCCACCCTATAATTGCTGTCGGTCCTTTCACAAAGTGAGGTCTCGAATTTATTACATGTAACCCTCACTCGACCAGGGGGCATGCGTATATCATCCTAGCGGTAGATTATTTTACTAAGTGGGCCGAGGCGATGCCTACATTTTCGGTAGACGGCAAAAATGCTGCAACTTTAGTTTTCAATCATATAATTGCTAGATTCGGTGTTCCTCAAGCTATTATTACTGATCATGGGAGTCATTTTCGAAACATCATGATGACTGAATTGACAGATCAACTTGGCATGCGTCACGATAGTTCTACTCCATATTACCCACAGGCTAATGGTATGGTTGAAGCTATCAATAAAGTTCTAGTCACTATGATCCAACGAATCATTGGTATTCATAGGTCAAATTGGCATAACATGTTATTTTCAACACTTTGGGAATATCGAACCTCAGTAAAAACATCAACTGGTTTCACTCCTTTTCAACTGGTTTACGGTTTGGAAGCAGTGTTACCTATTGAATTTGAAATTATGTCATTGCAAATAGGCATAGAATTACTCCTAGCCACTTTTGAAGAGGAGAAACATTTTTTGTACTTAGCTCAGCTAGATGAGAATCGACGCAATGCTGCATTAGCGATCGAAACTCATGCGAAATGAATAAAAGCTCAGTACGACCGAAATGTTACACCTCGTAATTTTTCGGAAGGAGACCTAGTTTTACTATACGATAAACTAGGGGCTGGAAAATTTGTACCTATGTGGCATGGTCCTTATATTGTTAAGAGAAAGTTGGCAAAAGGGGCCTATGAATTGGTAGATTTTGACGTTATCTCTTTGGGTAAACCCAGAAATGGGCTTTATCTGAAGAGATATTATGCTTAAATTTTGATGTGGAGATTTTTTTTAGATTAGTTTCTTTCTAGCTGGTGTGTTTTAGATTAGAAAAGTGTGCCTAGTTTAGAGAGTGCTTTCATCATTATTCCTGCTTATCTTGATTTTACTCTTGATATTGTAGATGTCGACATCTCTTCAAACATACATTGGTTTTGTTGATGGTTCTTGTCATAATACACGGAACATTTCTTCCGTAGCTTGGGTTATCTATTCACCCTCTGATGAGTTAGTAACTATGGATGGGGTAAGCCTCAATCAAACTACGAATAACATTGCAGAGTATAGTGCAGTGATTGAGTTATTATCTGAATCCATCTCATTTAGGATTTGGAGTTTGATTGTTAGGTTAGATTCTGAACTCATTGTATTACAACTTAACAGGGTTTTTTCCATTAGAAATCCAGTGTTATTAAGATTATTTTTGAGAGTTCGTCTCTTGGAACGTGAATTTGATTACATTGAATATCAGCATATTCCAAGACATGTAAATACATTAGCAGATGCAATTGCTTCTCGTATGATAAATAGACATTTTCAATAATCAAAACAGTAAATTTAAAACATTCAATAACATGTTACACAAGATAACCGGTAATAATGATATATCATAGCGTAGTAGAAGTGTGTCAAATATACATCGTCTTCAATCATAGGTTGAAAAACACCTTATGATCAGCAAAAATGATAGTACAAAAAGACATAAAATGTCATGTGAGTCTACAAAAGCGATCATCCTATCCTTGGTGATGATCACGATAAGAAACCACTGCTCGGGCCACCCTACAAAGGAACCTCCTAAAAGGTCCTAGGACCCCAATCACATATCGTTGTAACGTAAGTGGAATATCATCTATGCCAGTCTCTGGAATATCTATGGTCAAACGCTCTAGATGATTCTCCAATTCGGTCAGGGTCTCTGTATGACGGACCATCACTGCAACCCAACGCATTATTCTATGCTCTCGAGGAAGACCAGCCTCAACAGAAAGCTGCTGTGGGACCAGCATAGGGACCCTTTCTAGACCAAAGCTCATAACCAGGAAACCGTATCCAAAGTTTTTTAGTTGTCCATTCTTTTCTTTAGTTAGTTGGCCTTTTATATTCGCCAACACAGCCTCGCACCAATTGAATATGGTATCTCGATAACATTCTACAACCATTCTCATATGGGATTCGGTAGCTACATGCAATGTTGCACTCCCACATAGTCTGGTGACAGTGAATGCAATAACCTTAAGTTCAGGAAGGGCGATAGTTTTAATATCGATTCGTTTGTCCTCTGTTTGATCATTGTAAAACTCCAATCAGAGACTAGCGACAGACTGGCCACCTGCCCTAGTCCCGAAAAGAGATAATCGTTCACCTCTCTTGGGCAAACCAGTCAAAAAATATATGTCCTCTAGCTCAATTTCGAGCTAGTGGCCACCAATCATGAAACAATAGTCCTGTATGTTCCACCTGTCTACCAGCCATTGCAAAATGTCTACTTGGACCCTCATGCCTGTTATGGCCCAGAACTTGAACAGTCTGCATGCTTTCAATACATCCAATGTGGATTGATGATTTATTGTGGCAAGGTCCACATCCTCATGCTCACGTTCCCGCCAAATAAGCATTTTGTATGTCCTACATTGCAAAAAAGACATATTAGAACAATTTAGTTCAAAAAATTTTGGGCGGAAATGGAGAAATTTGAAATTTTAAAACCCATTTCGTGGGGTCTGCACTCGCTGGTTACAGACAGTGCATAGGTCTGCACATGTCGTAAGAAATAGGTGCGGACCCACGACTTTTTTCTTTGTAGAAAAAAGTCGGGGTCTGCAGGGGCCGCATGTTGCACCTGCGGACCCCCGCGAGCGTTTTTATAAATCAAATTCTCCTTAAAAAATCAATTTTAAAGCCTAAAAATGAAATGTAAATGGTTGAAATGCAAGATAAGGATGATGTGGATTACCTGGAGCTGATGGTTTTCGATTCCAACGGATGGATTTTCCGCAATATTCACAGGAGATTTCTTACCCAAAAAGCTTATTTATAGCATTTATTTTTCACTTTAAAGGTAACTTTTTGATACATTTTTTATTTATCTGAGGTATGAGTAATGTTTTGTGTTTTTGTGCAGAATATTGGATTTTTGGGGGAAAATTGTTCATTTTCAACAAAGAGTACTTTTATCACTTTTTCAGGCTCTTTAAAAAACTTACAAAAAAGCGAAACATTGGAGTCCTCTTTAAGCTCTTTTTTGACTCGTAAAAAATGAAAATATTGCCGAGTTTTTCCCTTTTTAACTCATTAAATAGAATTAAAAAGGTGGTCCACTTACAACTCTTTTCTAACCGTATAAACATGAAAAGATCGCCGAAATTTTGTCGTTTCAAATTCGATATTGGTTATAAAACGATGTGTCTTCGGTCGCATTTTTACTTTTTCAGATCGGGGCCACTAATTATGAAAATTACTCCTTGATCGTAATGGTCAAGCGGTTCTCTCAAGTATTATTTTATACTTTTTCGGGCTTGAGGGACACAAATCTATGAAAAAGGACACCCATGGATTTTTCTTAAGTTTTTCTTCTGACTCCCTAAAATTGAAAAACACCAAGTTTCTCCTATACTAGTCTCATTAAAATTTAACAGTAAAGGACCTGTTCAATTTTAAACAGGAACGAACCACTCCTTCTTAGGGTTTGAATTTTAAACTAAGTTGGAATCATTCGAAGGATGAGCTTATAAACAAGCAAATGTTATCTTCCTCAAGCTTGTCAAAAATAAAGAGGTACTTGCCAGAAATGGTGGGGAAAAAGAGAGAAAAATGAACCTGTTTGTTACACTTTGTATTTTAGAAAAGCAGTTAACCACTCTTGAACACGACACTTTTTGTTCACCTAGGTTGGGAAATCCTTTGCCTAACAGTTAGTCAAACCATATTGAAAGTCTTCAGCCGGTTTCTGGGTATTAGCTTTGGGTCAATTGTCACCAAACCATCTACAGTGTTGTTATGTGTTCAAGAGGTCAGTTCAAATGAACAATTCATCTGCAAAATATCTGTCATCCATTTTGACCATCCCTGAATTAGTCCTTGCCAAATATATTTCTTCAAAACTTGATCTATGATTTCGTGTTGTGGGCTTGCCTACGACAGATTGCTTTCTATCGACTTCATCTCATTATCTAGAAAGATGATCTAGAAATCCTTAGTACCTTGGAATTTGCATGCCCTAATGGCAGGTTTCTCACTTTTGATGACAGGTTGCATCATTGAACTTCGATCAAATGATTCTATGATATGTTTGACATCAGCTCATTTATTCACATTTCATGGATTGTACTGATTACTTTGAGAGCCATTGACATTACTGGTGGTTTCTCCCACACTTGTTAACAGTTCACATCATTGACTGGTAGTCAAGTGGTTTCTACCATGTTCGACTTCGACACATTCATTCACATGGATAGAATCGTACTAGTTTGGGAAGCAGAAATCAAGACCCTGGATCTAGTTTCCACCATCCATACTGTGAGGAATTTTGTTATGCATTATACAGTGGACTATTCATAAACAGATGGCTGCACCCATACTATGTCTACATATGTCTATACTCGTGATGTATTACAAAACCATTCCTGTATCAGAACAGTTTAGTTAGTTTTCTAGTCAGTTTTGATCTGAGTATGGGAATGCCTACCTCAGCGATGATATGTTTACATATATATATATATATATATTTTGCATTGAATGTTTTTACAGGTTCCGACTGGGGTGTCCATAGGATGATCCTTGAAATGATAAAGTACTTCACTCTTCATACATGAAAGACTTCATCTTCATCTATTACAGATTTCACACTTTAAGGGGCAATCTGTTGCACTAAAAATCGTCACCTTGATATTCTGCAATCTGTGTGAGTCCATTACCACTCATACTTTCCTCCTTTGCAAGTCTTAAGCCTCAGTTCTTCATATCAAGCCTTGAAAATAAGAGAAAGTCTTCAAAAGTCTCTAAAACTCTGGTTCTGCACTTTCTCTTAGCATTACCTGCGGTCTCACACCTGAAGCTCATTTCCCCTACGCACTTGACCGCTCTGTCTCTGTGTTATGGGTGCAGACCCTTGTAAAAGTTAAAAAGGTGCAAGTATATTCTTAAAAACTCACTTTGAGTCATTTCTAGAAGCTTTTGGAAGGAATCTTGAGGTGGCAAGTTCACTCCCTTAATGTTCATGGATCCCATACCTTAAGGAGCTAACCCCTTGATGTGAGGAGCTTATCCCTTTGAAGGAGGACTCTATCCCTTCATAGGTGGACCTGTAACCTCCTTCCTCTACACTATAAAATGAAGCATTGGGCTAGTTACTGAGGAGGTTGAAAGCTGAATATTTTTGAGGTGAAACGTTGCTAGAACTTAGTCTTCCTAATTGAGCTTTTATGAGGAAAGATTACATACCTCTTTGATCTCATTTGGAAGAGAGTAAGGCTTGTCAAAGTAAAGGAAAATCCTGTTTCGGACCCTGGGAAGAGCTTGTTCAACATCAAGGCTGAAAAGGTTGTAAGTTTCTTCTATTTCAAAGGTAATACAAATAAGTTTGTTTTTCTAAATAAGCTGTGTTTTATGGTTTATTTTGTGGATTCCTTGATCACCACAATGAACATGATTTATGATATTAGCTATGCAGGTGTTATTTGATGTTTGCTGGTTTGTGTTTGTAGGTTCTCAAAAGGAAACTCTTTCGGACAGTTGAAGGTTGGCTGTTACAAACTAGCGTTGGACTTAAGGTAGGGTCTAAACACCTCTATAGTTTTTATTAATGAATCGCAATATGTTTATAGAAAGATAGATTTGCTTGTCTGCTTGTTGCTAGATATCTTTTTGATACTAGGGAGATTGGCCTCATCCGTAAGATCGATTTATCCAACCAACAAGGCTATCAGTCATTGTCCCTCAAAAATGCACAAAACAGTCCTGGAGGACAGTGCCTAGGCAGAAATGTGCATTTTTGGAGATGACGACAGAGCCTTCCTTCCCCAGATTGTGCAATACTATCTTAGTGAAGGCAGAGTTTGAACCAAGGTTGGTCTGACTCATCGATGAGAAAATGAAAGAAAATATGATAGTGGATGCATGGCAACACTTAGTGAAACTAGAAGTGATTGATAGTGCATGCAAACATGAATGAAAGATTCAGTAAACAAATAAACATGCATGTGGGTGAAGTGAGTCGCCTAATCGACAACCACTCGTAAAAAATAGTTTCTGGCATATGACAACAGTGAGATGTCAATGAAAAATGAAACGGTGCTAGTACAAGCTAGTGTGTATCAAAATGACAGCAAGCACTCGCTGAAATCAAGCAGACATCATTCATACGAAGCGAAACAAAAAAACACGATAAAAATGCAACACAAGGCATAGAAATCGATCTTACCCCAAAACAACTGAGATGAATGTGCTGACAACTCCTAGATGTAATGTGGGATGTCAAAGCTACACGGTTGATGTGAGGAATGAGCTCTGTAGCATTCGATTGACGAGTTTTGATAACATCGAGGTTGTGATGCACATTCCACAAATCTAGGGGAAGCGACACTCGGTGGGAGGTTTATGAAATGATCCTTGCATGTAACCTCCAACTACTAAACATAGATCCCTAAAACAAGGGATGACTTTGCATGGTTTCTTGGGAGAAACAACCCATGCATGCAAGTCAGTTTTGCTTGGTCCCGTAGGGAACTGATCAACTCCATTCCACGTGCAAGAGACTGCTCGACTGCTAGCCAGAAATGCGCATTTCTGGCTGGGAGCTGGGTTGGATGCTAAGGAGATTTGTGCAACTTCTGGGAAGAGCTTCTGACTGCTTCCCAGATTTGCGTAAATTTTGGGTTGAGCAGCCCTGGTGGGGAAAATTCTGAAATTTTCACTAGGAGTGCTGACTGGAAGAATTGCACAATTCTAGAGCCCAGCAGGCTGCCAGACAATATTGCACAATTTATGGAGGGAAGGCTGGTTTCCCTCCAGAATTGCGCAATTTCTTGGGGGAGCTGCTCAGCCTGCAACTGGACCAAGTCTGGGTGAACAACCTATGAGGGGAATGCATTGAGTTTTGATCAATAGGTTGCCTTTGTGCAAGAAAAACAGTGAAGCTTGTGAACTTGATGAAGTAAGAAAAGATTCTGTGAAATGTTCATAGGGAGGCTCCAAAACAAAGCTAAGGCAAAATTTTGGAGTGTGGTTGTAGCTGCTACAACACTTGGTGACACACTGGTAGAACTCTAGCTCTCTGAATGGACCTTGTTCATGAAAAGCAAGTCTAACACCTCTGGAATTATCATTTAGTTCTCAGCTCATCTTGGTTTCACACTAGCTTGATTGTAAGATGTAGCATCTACCAAACTCTTGTTTGATTGACACACATTCCAATCCAAGGAAATACAGTTGTTTCGATTGGGTTTGAGGGGTATATAGGTGCACAAGTAGTATAGCCGTAAGAGTCTTAGTTTCGTCTCTGGTGTTGCTCCACTGTTAGCAGGCTTGGACAATACCCCGACGGAGTCACATAGGAACACAAGCATGGCTCTGCTACAAGTGAGCCTGGTCAGTACCCCGACAAAGTTACTTGAATCACCTCCCTGTGTAGGAAGCCTTTCTCTTCTTTTGCCTTATTGGTTTTTCATTTTTTTTCAAACTTTTTTCACTTTTTTCATTTTTTATTTTCGTAACTGTGCATAACACTTATTCATTTCAAAGGCAGAAGAGGGATATAAACTTATTGAGAGAAGAAGAGGTTGTTCTTATAGAGAAGTAGTTTATTATACCTTTGACATGCTTCTTAATATTTCCCCCCTCACCTTACTCTACTTGACTGATCTAACAAGGGTTAACCCAAAAACAACTGACAAGATAAGGTGACACTAGTTAGCCCACAAGCGTTGTGTTTTCACCAAGGTTCACTTCGATGGGCTAAAAGTAACAAGCTCTTCATATGGAGGCAAGATGATAGATAACCATGTAGTGATAGTTGTACAAGCCCTCTTACACTTCACCAAGCTTATTTCAAGGGTCATACATGGTCTCATGTGAAACTAACCTACGAATGAAATGGGCGAACTAAATGAAACAAGCAAACTAAAAAATAACAAGGAAAAGAAAGAGTAGAAGAAAAAGCGAAAGAAAAACAAGTAAGAAAACAAGCAAGCCGACAAACAAGCAAACAAAGCAAGTAAGCAAACAAGCATGCAAGCAAAAAACTCAAAAGAAAACACTACTCCTACTCCTAAGCTAATAGCGCATGGGTCATCTCATGTGGAGTGATACTTCCAATGCAACCATCGATGCATTGGTTGACCCATCTTGGTGAAGGCATGGTTCGTGAATAAGGTGGCTGTGCAAACCAGCAAACCAGAAGGATGTAACAGTGAAGACAAACACACTCCGAGCTTACAAGGAACCACAGAACAAATATGAGTGAGAGCGCATGACATGCATTATGTGGAGCATCCATGATGTTGTGCTACACTGCTTGCAGATGTTGAGTGTATGCATTCTCTTGACTGTGACATGCAAGAAAACGTGAGAAAGGTAGAACACTTGTGTTGTGCATGTGTGCTTGCTGTGTAAGATTCCTCCAACGCATGAATGATGAGATCGTGTAGTTCGAGTGGAGGAAGTGAAATATGGGTGTTTGGTTGATATTTAATGCAAAGAAAAGAGTGATGAGGAGCCTTGAGTGTTTCAACGATTTCCTGACCAGAAATGAAATCAACCTCAGGACAGCGAGGGCCAGACATAACCATTAGCTCGGGCTGAAGTGCCTCGATGGTATGGGGGGTTTCGACCTCATTGACAGATAGATCATCGTGGACCAGTGTCTTGGATACAGTAACAATGGTTGAATCAACATCGTGATCGGATAAGGAAGTGAATAGATCATGAAAACCAAGATTAGAATATTCGAGATGTTCGTCAACATCCTCATGATTTGATGAATCAGGCAGAGGGGTAGTTGGGAAGCAAAGATGTTCACCCTCTATGTTTCAAGAAAGTTAGATGACAAATTGGATGAATTTTCCGAGGAAGATGTGTCCTCTCCGCACTGTAATGATAGGCTGACATCTGAGGTGTCCTGTGAATGATCGAAAGTAGAAGCATCCATAAATGAGTTTTCACAGGGGAAATCAGTAGTGGAAAAATCACAAGGGATGGCAGGATGAAGCGGATGAGGCACAACTATAAGGGAGTCATCCTTAACTGCAGTCTCTTCGTTAGATTCCCACACACAATCATCATGAATGATGGTGTAGTTTGGCTACATAACACCAACTCTGCCGACAACTTAATCCTCGTTCACATCAAGTGAGGAGTCTGGAATGGGAGAACATAAGACAGTACAATTCAAAGGATCAACAGAACGCGAGGACAGAGGTCAAGGGAACGAGTCCACGTGAAAACCAACAGGCGTGCAAGCCAAATTTGTGCAAATACCAAGAACAGGTAGGGTGGGAGGATGTGATAGTTCAACAGAGGTGTGAGCATGATCTCCTACATCAATCCGCGGTGGTGGAGCCATTTGATGAGGTGAAGGTGGACAATCACTTGTGACAGAAACTGTGCCTTCCTGTGATTGCACAGATCCATCACTGAAGTGTGCTGAGTGAGGTTCAGATATGTGAAGAAGATACTCAAATATTCCATCAAGAAATTCCCAATCAATGTCATCTTCTAGGAATTGGTATGCAAGATTACAAAATCGTGTGTGGAACTATTTAACAGATTCATCGGGTGCTTTTCGTAATTTTAGAATTTCTTTGTTGAGTGCTTGATAGTTAAAGTGATTGAAAGCATGATCTATCTCTACAACCAGATGAGCAAGAGAATGAATATATTTTTCAGGCAGCGCGACACACTAGTGCGCCCACGAAGCATGTAGATGAACAACACACAACTCACGTATTCTTCAAAGAATCCATGTCTTTTGCACGAGCCTACAATGCCAACCGTTTGCCTTACCAAGGCTACATAGCCTCCACCATCAAATGTTTTATGAGGCAAGTTGTCTGAGAGCCTTTGTGGGATGATGAAATAATTTCCATAAGACATAAATTCTGTAAGAGCAGCTCGGTAGTGAGTCATGACAGATGTGTAGAGATTCAAAATAGATGTGAGGACTTAGCTTGTCATCTGGCCCTCCTTGTAGTGCCAAAATGTTGACAGTGCTGGATCCACCAACATGTAAGGGGATCTCCCTGGTAAGAAGTCCCAATTAGACCTCAGACCGTTTGGTGTAGGAGTCCCAACAGTGGGTCGTATAGTAATGCATTGATCGTGATGTCGCATAGAGACAAGTAAGATAACTCTTTTAGTAGCAAGGGTGTGACCACTACAGTGAGTCAAGGAAGGTGCATGAGAGGTTCTAACACATGTGGGTTGAGATGAGTGTGCCCCTTGGAAACTTGTAACAGTACTCAGATGGGAAGGGAACACAAGAGCAAAGATACATCACAACCTATAAAGCAAGTCAACTGGAAATCCAAAGTGATGGTTAAACCAACAACACATCTAAAACAAGATTCATATAATTTCATACAATACAATTCATACACAACTATGTAAGTTAAACAACATACATTGCTACAATAACTGGAACAATCCAACTACAATAACAACATATACATGAAAAAATGTTGGTTTTTATTATATAAAGAAGTGTAAGTTCCAATCAACAATACATCCATGTAAACCAACTAGCCCCAACAGTGGAAAGTTACAGCCACATCCACCTGCTCCTCTAAAGAGATGTACTAGCTTCGTGGAGTGGAGAAGCTAAGGCGTGTTACAATACTATCCAAGCTCTCTCCAAGAGAGTCTTATTGGAAGCTTGGATGACCAAAAGCCTATACAATGAGTTATGAGGGACTATTTATAGCAAAAGGTGGGGTGACCCTTGACATTCCCCTTTGTGACAATTCATCTACCCTCATGACTCTTCATCTACTCTATGACTATTACATCCAACTATTGACACTTGACTTACACTTGACATGACGTTACATTACAATGCACATGTACTCATGTGAGACAACATGGCTTGAGCAAGCCATGCAAGACATCACTAACACTTGTTACATTGTTTTGTGACCAACTCTTTGGCATGATTGTGATGGTGAAGGTGGTGAGCTGATGCCAAGCTTGGTTGTCCGTGATGGTGTGCATGCACCCCATGTTGACATCTTGCTGAAGCAAACTCTTGCCTCCATTGCAACCGCCGCATTTGTTCGGCTTCTTCATCCAACTCGTTTGCTAACATGCGCATGGTCTTATTAGGTGTGGTTGAACCGAAAATGCACTGATGCATAGTGTACATGCTGATATTCAAGTGTGTGTTGGTGGTCATGCACATCGACTTGCTGAAGTACATATTCAGCTCCAGTTGGACTTGCTTCTTGTCTTCACCTTGGTGAGTGTGTTGAATGGGTTAGATTTCATGTGTGTGCATAATGACATGCATGTTGCTGAATCCCTTGCATGCGATCAACAAAACTGCTCACCATGTCTGCTCCGTGCCAACTACTGGGATGGATCTTTAACTTGTGTGGGTGTAGTTTCATCTTTGAGTGCATGTTGTGCCCACTGCTATTCTTGTTCCTACTACAACACATTCATCTGTCTGTGCAGCTTCATGTTCTTCCTTGATTTGTCGCTTCAGCACATGCAACTCATTCTTTGTTCCATTCTATGTCTTTGCGCGGTCTTCATGTTGTGTCGTCACCTCATAGCCTGAGTCCCCAAAGTTGCTTTCATCATCAGTGGATCTGCTTGATCTTGCAACTTGTTCCGCCTCTGTGTTTTCAACAACCTTCCTATTGCATTCATTGTATTCGCTGCATTCGTTGTGTTCATTGCGTTCGCTGCATTCCTTACGTTCATTGAATTCGCTGCATTCATTGTGTTTGGTGTGTTGCCTTTAGCTATTATTCATTATGTTTCTTGTTGTGATATCTTGATGTTCTTGTCTACGAACAACTTGATATCTTCGTGAGTAGGCAAGCTCATAGACATTTCATCGACTACATCTCTAGGTGTGCTCTAAATGGTGTCTTCAACTCTTCTCTCTTGGAAACCATTGTACCTTCACTACTGAGAGGTAGATGAACAATGCAATACCTAGAGACATGGCAAAACTCATGGAAAGAAATTTGTCAGTCAAAAACAAAAATGAACTTGTGAATTGACTTTCAACATACGTGTGTGATTGATCATGAAGGTTGCGCAATTTTGGCCAGGAGGTCAGAACAGACTGACTGCCAAGACTATGAAAGGCACAGTTTGGACTGCTGGGAGACTGGATGACTGCTAGAACTGCACAATGCACAATCCAGTCTGGTTGCTGACTATTGGAATTGTGCAATGGGCAATCTCAGCTGGCAACGGTTGTAGGCTCAGTGACTGCATTGTGCAATTTTCTAGGCTAGTAGTCACTGTCCCTCAGAAATGTGCACAACAATCCTGGAGGATAGTTCCAAGGAAGAAATGCACATTTCTGGAGAGGAAGACAGAGCCTTACTTCCCCATATTGCACAATTTTGTCTCAGTGAAGGCAGAGTTCCGACCAAGGTTGGTCTGACTCACCGAAGGGAAATTGAAAGCAAATATGACAATGGATGCATGGTGACACTTAGTGAATGTAGAAGTGATTGATAGTGCATGAAAACATGAATGAAAGATTTAGTAAATAGATGAACATGCATGTGGGTGAAGCGAGTTGCCGAATCGACAACCGTTCATGAAAAACAGTTTCATGCATGCGACAACAGTGAGATGTCAACGAAAACTGAAATGGTTCTAGTACAAGCTAGTGTGTATCAAAATGACAACAAGCACTGGCTGAAATCAAGAAGAAAACATTCATACGAAGCGAAACACAAAAAGCGATAGAAATGTAATATGTTGGCATGGAAAGCGAGCTTACCCCAAAACAACTGAGCTATATGTGCCAACAACTCCTAGATGTAATGTGGGATGTCAGAGCTACAAGGTTGATGTGAGGAATGAGCTCTGTTGGATACCTATACCAATAGGTTTCATATTTCATGATTGGCAAGAGAAAGGCCAAATATGCTCTGCTTTGAGTTCACAAAGATCCCATATTTCCTAGAAAGCAAGAGGTGTGTAATCTGTTTCAAATATTGAGGACCTTATTTCAATTTTGTGGATGATTCAACAGTCTAATCTGGATCATGCCATGTGTTCAATTTTGAGTTATAGAATAGAGAAAGAAGTCTGTCCAAACTGTTTAATCTTGGCAGACAAGTAGTTTAGGTAGAGAAGCAAAGGTTCCCAACAGCTTAATCTGGGACCTTGGAAGAAATAAGGTTAGAAGTAGATAGAAAAGAAAAAAAGAAAAAGCCAAAGAAAAGAAAAGGCAAGTAAGGGTTTGCAAGCCTAAATGCACCCTCCAATGGAGAAACAAAAAATGCTAGGAAAATAGCTGGGTAAGCAGTTGTGGTTGCAGAAAAGGTATTTTCACCATTACACATATGTCAAGAGGTGTTGTGCCAAGGCAAAAATCTGTCAATGGACAAAGTGGTTAAATCCATCAAATTACAGCAAGGAGCACAACTAACCTCCCCCTTCCCCTCTATTCCATTACTAACACTCCCTTTCTTTAGCTGAGATTTATGAAGAGAGATTATGGTCTTATGATGGTTCTAGTTCAATCAGAAGCCACATTTCTTGTCTAAGATCTTTTCATTTTGATCTACTCTCAAAACCAAGTCAATTTCAGATAAACTCAGTAAAATCCCCTTCATTTGCTCCCTTCATTCATATTAACCTCTAATTTTACTATATAGCTCCCCTATTTTACCCTTTCCCCTAATAATATTAACACTATGGTGTATAAAGCCCCAAATCTTATAAATACTCCCTCCCCTTGGCATTATAGCCATATATTCTTCAAAAGGGACCAAAATGACATCTGGTCACTTTGGTGAACCTGTTCCATCCCATTCCCCCTTGCTGCAAGTCAAATTGCTCCTTAAACCATCATTTGCATTGAAAAAACCCTTATAAAACCCTCTTCCGCCTTTAAATCCTTTGCAAAAAACTACCAAAGCCAAAAAACCCGCCTCTGGCGCATTTCCAAAGGTTAGCGCATTGTTTGTTTTAAATAAAAAACATTGAAAAACCAATGAAAAACCAATAAAAAACCCTCTACCCAAAGTTTTCCGCCTGCATATAACCCGAGCATCTTCGCACTCCGCCCACCGTCGGATCAAGTCTCTGAGATCCGACGACCCACAGCAATATCGGAGCGGCCCCCACTGCTGTCCTTTACCGCCCGAGAAGGTGACGTTGCGTCACGTCAGTACCTCTCCACGCGTCAAACGCTAAAGCCTCTCGGAGCAAGGCCTGACACATTCGGCGTCGTACCTAAACCGCCCCGAGAAACCGTAGCGGTTAACCTTAACCGTAACCGCTAAGGTCCTAACCGCCAACTATTTTCCGCCAACGAATCGCCACGTCACATCCACCTGTACTCGCTCCCGCTATTCGTCCACCTGGCCGCTGACATGGCTGCCACCTCATCGCCCCCTTGGACCAATAGTCTACCGCCACGTCACCCGATGACGTCAGCTGACGTCACCTCACCTTGACCCACCAATGACGTCATGCTGACGTCATCACTAAAAAGCGCCAAAATGGTAAAAAAGTCTATATTTACCCAAAAACCGTGTTTTTCCCACTTTTCTCTCCTGTCGCTATTGTTCTTTCTGCATGACCGTTTACGTTCGAATTTCCGCCAACCTGCTGAGTTAACCCGGGCGACCTCCTCAGCATCAACCGTGCACACCTGCGCAACCTCTGTTCGTCAATTAACAGGTATTTACCATTGTTCTGCCCTCCATACGACTGTTATTGAAATTTAAGTTGCTCAGAAGGCTTAAGACACCTTGAAACTACATTTACACCGCCCATTTCCCTCTGCACGTCCACCATTGTAACTGTGAAGTCCAAAAAGCACCAGCCGAGCCATAATACCTGTAATTTCGCCCAGAAAGCAACACTCACTGCGTATTCTCGGCTAATTCCTAGTTGGTCTCAATTTACCCGCTAAAAGAGGACATAGTCAGACCTTAGAAAAGCTCTGCTCCCAAAACAAACAGTATTCCAACTGCTGTTGTGTAAATCCCCCTCTGGTATCTAAATACAAACTGTCTTTACAGAGAATCACCTCTATTCTGTGTTGCTTCCATTTTGACTATTCACCTACAATTGTTGCACTTTGAAGAACTATGGAGACTCCTATTGCTCTAAATATCAAGCCCCTCAATGCTCCTCACCAGGAATTAGCATGGAAAGCCCTGGGAGACATGGATTACCAAATGCTGGACTGGTTCCCTATGGGAACCAAATACAATATCCAGATGATGAATGAGTTAAAAGCCCAGCACCTGAGTGGGGCAGACATCTTGGGAATTTGGGACTCAAATTTGCCCATCTACAACCTTCCCCAAGTAAATCCTATGCCAGAACTGATCTACAGCTGCCAGGAATGTTATGACCCAAACCAAAGAGCTGTCATCAGCCCCACAGGCTCAATCCTGTTCCAGATTACCCCAGAGAGTATAAATGGAATGCTGCACTTCCAAACTGCCAAGCAATTGGCACCCATCTTTATGCAGAATTTGATAAACAAAGGGACCAAGCTGTCAAATGACCAAATCATTAAAATCAATCAGTTGTTTGTAAGACCAGGCTCTGAATCAGTCAGAACCCCTCCTATTGGGTATCACTATTTGAATGAATTGGGCAGGATGTTAGTGGATTTAATCAGTTATGTCCTAGGATTCAGGGGAATGGAGGATGTGGATGATAGCCTAATGGCAATGCTGTCTATATTCTCTCCTGGTAAGCCCCCAGCTGTACATTATGACTATGCAACCTACATTGCAGATAAAATCCATGAGCAGTTTATGAACTTGAAGAGGGAAAGACTTTTCAGGTATACTTCATATATATACCATCTATTCTTGTTCTATCAGCCAGCCACCTTCTCTTTTCCTTTGAAGCCACTCAATGCCCAGGGAATTCCAAGGTCAGTTGTGTTCTGGACTTCTGTTTTTCATCATACCTCTGTATCACCTTACACATACACTGAGTTCATTGACTTATTCATCTATCCAGTCATGACAGTATTGCATGGTACTCCTCCTCCTAGACTAACTGATGACATGAGGAGAATTCTCCATTTGAATAAGTCCTACAGCATTGGTAATTGGTACTTCTACCAAAACCACACAGTCATCAGGATATATGGCTGTGAGTTGAACCCATTTAGGTTGCCAAGGTATGTCCCCATGAGGCTTTTTGCCTTGGAATATTTCAGACAGTTTGGGAACTCAGACTATCTTCATTTTCAGAGCAACAACAAGAAGTCACAGTTGAAGGTAAGGAACCAGCTGGGTCCTTTCCTATATAACAGAAAAGAAGAGGGATGGAAAGAGGCAAACACTATCCTGGAAGGCCTCAGACTGCAAACCAGCTTTGAATGGATACCCTATGACCCCAATCATGCTATCTCCCTCAGGAGGATTAGATACAAATTGGGTAGCTATGCACACAAGAGACAACCCGAGATTGAACAGTATGCCAATGCATCAAATTGGGAAGAGGGTACCCTAGAGGAGGAAATTACTAATGAAGAGTTACTTGAGAGAGAGGCTAGAAATATGCAAAAGGAAGCTGACTTGGAAACTTGTGGACAGGTGCCCCTCTCCTACAAAAAGCAACTTGGAGCAGCTGCTACATCATCAACAGCACAGCAGCAAACTGCCGAGAAAGCACCACAGACAGCAAGCAAGGATAAAAGGAAGCAGGTGGAACAGCCACCTCCATTGACAGAAGAACAAGTGGACACATTGCTACAGCAGCAAGAAGAGATGGAGCAGCAGGAACTTGGGCAGCAACAAGAAGAGGAACAGTTTAGTGAACAGCAGCCCTTGCAGCAAGAAAAAGTGATTGATGCTCCAAGCTCCACTGAGCAACAGGCTCAGACAATAGTGCCTCCTAGGGCAGAAACTACTGTTGATACCTCAGTCCTCCAAACCCCACAAAAGGAGGACTTAACCAGGAAAAGGGATAGAGAGACTCCCCTGACTTCATCCATCAATCGGGGAGAGAAAAGACAAAGACTAAATGACTCTCAAGAGGATGACATAGCAGTGAGGCAAGCAATGGGCATGGGCCCACCCAGTGGAGAAGTTTCAGCCAGTTCATTTCAGCATGAACATGATAGAGCCATGGGAGGAGAGGTCAGCTCCTCCAGCCAGCATAGAGAAGGACAGTCAAGCATCAAACAACAATTTATTGACATTAAGAGGAGGAGTGATCCTATTAAAGTACAGCTGTACAATCATTTGCTGAACCTGGCTCCTACCAATCAGCAAAGACTCATGTCTGCCTTTGATGTAAGTGAAGGCAAGATGATCATGAGTCACTTCATGCCCACAACGCTGCATCCTCAATCTACCTCGGATTACCTAAGAATCAACATGGAGGTTCTGGCCAAAGACATACACCCTATGGATAAGATTGAATTACATAAACAAACTGGTGAAATGGTGTATGCCTCCTTGGCAGATGAAACGTTGGAGAACTACAAATTGAAGAGCAGCCTTGATAACACAGCATCTCAGCTGGAATTGGAGAGAGCATCATCACAAGCCAAGGACAACAGGATCAAGTCCTTGGAAGAGGTAATTATAGAAATAGGACATGATCCTAAAGATGTTAAGGGTATCCAAGAACTCTTGAAGCTAAGGGATGCAGACATGGCGGCCTTAAGAAAGAAAATCAAGCTCCCAGCTACCATCCATCCGCAAACAGACGAGGTTGCCCAGCAAAGGCAGGAAAAGGATGCTACAGACCTACTGATATCCCTGTACAAGGAGCTGGTTCGAACTCAAGACCAGCTAGGACAATCAGAAGCTGCAAAGGCAGCACTACAAACAGCAATGAAGCAAAGAGAAGAGGGCCAACCCTCCCAGCCTCCTCCTGTGATAATTAATCTTGAGGAAGTCCCTCCAACAACTACTCCTCCTCCTCAGCAAACGGGAACTACAGCACCATCTACAGCACCATCTACAGCAACAACTACACCAACACCAGGACAGACTCCCAGTCTGGATATGCAGAAGCTGCAAGCTGAGATCCAAGTTCTTGAATCTCAAATGAAAGAGCTTGATGAAGTCAAGAAATCTTTGGCCAAGGTGAATGAAAAATTTGACAAAAGCAAGCAGAATGAAGCAGCAAAGGAGAGAGAGATAAAAGCTCTAAAAAAGAGAATAGCTGAACTAGAAAAAGAGCTTGCACTAGAAAAAGTAACAGCAGAATTGAAAGCAGTCCTCTGGGGTAACATTGGGCGGTCCATCACCAATCAGTGGCAGTATATTGAGACTATGGATGAGCAAATAGTACTCATCACCAAGGCAAACAAGGAAATACACAGAGCCAGAGCAAGCCTTGGCCACATGCCAGATGCTGCCAGCAGAATGATCAATGTTTTAAATAACAAAACTAGCTCTCAACTAGCTACCATGGGAATTACTAACAGGACTGAAACAATCTCAGTAGTTAAAAGAGTCCTGACACTAAGAAGTCTAGTTGGAACGCTGGAGAGGAGGACACAGGATATGCAGACCGAGATCAACAAGTTCCTGGACAGATTTGTGGCATTGCAGAACAGAGGCCTCCCCAGCATTTTAAGCAGTGTAGGAAGACTGCTCACCCTAGAAAATTACAACAAAAGGATTGATGCCCATGCAGTAGCACAGATTGCAAAACAGCCCAGTACCTCAACAGACACAGGGCCAGCATCAGGGCAGAATCTGTATGATAGGGTGGATAATCTGTTTTTTATTATGAATGAAATTGATCATCTGTTTGATACACCACCAAATTTCTTTAAGTATACTGAGGCAGATGAGACTATGGGGGCAATCATAAATCATCAATTGCCCACACAGGAAGTATGGAGGAATTTGACACAGATAATTTTATCAGGCCAAAACCTGTAGCGTTAGTTTTCTCCAGTACATGAGCAGTCATGCACAGGCACAATTTTGATGAATAAAATCTACAAGGAAGAGGCAGATGCTGAGCCAACTCAGCAGAGCTATTTACTCACCACAGCAGCAGTCACAATCACAGGTGACAACCCAAAATACAGCGTACAAGCCATAAAGTCGGGTTCTCCAGCATTTAATCAAAGTATCTCAACCGACTCAGCAGATCCCAAAGGCCAAAATATCTTCTGACAGAACATTAAGGCGCCTTTATTTTGTATTCAATGCTGTAATAAATTTCTGATAATAATATCTCAAAGTTGGTGAGAATATTAAGTCTGAGATAACTCAGGACTCAGATATTTTTGTAAAAATCGCAAGTATATATTCACCCCTTGCAGAAGCTCAGGGGGTTGTTGTTATTTTCCTTTTGGAAGTCTCACTTGCTGTAAAATTCTCAGAGAAGTAATGCAAAGGGAGAATGGAATTTCCGAAGCTTGGTGTATTTGATGCGTTGTGATGAATGGTGAATGTTGCAGGATTCCAGAGTGTTTCATAAAACAATAAGTTTTCTTAAATCTCTGTGTTACATGTTTTCGAGTCTTTTGTTCTCTTTTATTGTCTAAATGTTTAAACTTAATAGCAAAGTAGAAGAATAGTTCCAGGATTTAATCACTGATTACCCTGAACTCAATCTGAGCTATTATCCATGTTTTTCTTCAGATACAGTGAATGAAGTGTAATTCTTAATTGCTGCACTTTAAAACTATATCTTTTACAGTGATAGACATCCCCAGGGATTCAAGTTTTGCTCCTGAGGCATCTATCTGTTTCTCATACCTAGTTTGGTGGAAATACTCGAATACTTTAGTGAAAATTCTTAATTGCTTTCACTGGTTTTTTCACCTGTTTGTGTTATAAATCAAAATTTGTTCTATGAAGTATCCAAATGGCCCTGCAAACTTCACCAGTTCACCTCAAGGTTTCTAGACACCTACAGCCATAGACTCCATTGCCCAATGATACTTGACTCTCTGAATACTACATCACTAAGACCTAAAAGAAACTCTTCAACCAAAACATAAACAAAACCTGTGCATAATAGCTAGCCTAAAACCCTATCATAAACAGTTACAAATCATAAAGAGAGAGCCCTCTCTGATCACAGTTTGGCTAGAAACAGTGATCCAAAGATTGGTTAGTGGTTACCCCGGCCGTATTCCCTTGGGAGTCATAGGGAACAACCTGGGTGTTAACATAATTGGCGACTCCACTGGGGAACTCTTAAAGATTTTTCAATTACTATCTATCTTCCAAAGCTACCATCAAGCCTGAACTAGCCAAGAGGCCTTAGGACTGTTTCTGTGCCACAGGAACAGCTTTAGGGAAGAGCTGATTAGGGAATCTTCATCCTAGCTTTGAAACATATATAGCCATTCCAAAATTTTCATCCAGTCCTTGCATATATAAACTTCTTGTACAAATTCAAAAGAATATTTAGAAGCTGGCTCCCAAAAGAAATCCAAGGCACACTAGGGCAAACCCTGACCCTAATCAACCTATCATTGTTGATAATCCAAATATCATTCCAAAGAACATTAGGAGACAGCAAAAGCAGGAGAAGCCTGCCGATTCAGATATAATTTCAGAACAGCCTATCTGCATTCCCACACCCTGCAAAGTTCTGTTCCGGTCCACCCCTAGTTCCCCTAGTTCATCATCAACACCTCAAAGCCCTCCTCTCCCATCTTCACCATCTGCACATACTCTTTCAACCAGTTCCCCGCTTGTTACCCATACCATTAACCCTGTCACACCTATAATCCCTGTTGTCCCATTTATTCCGGTCAACCCCATAAATCCCATAAACATGGCCAACAGGTATGCACCTCTGCAGATACCAGCTAATGCTCCAGCTCTACCCCAAGATTACCAAACCAAAATCTCATTTTTTGACTCCCATGGCCCTTTGACAGCTGTCCAGCATGCTAAGAAGATGCAAGACCACTTTGAGACCTATGAAATAGATGATGACAGTGTCAGGATGAGAATTTTTGTTCAAAGCTTAACTGGGGATGTCAGAACTTGGTTTAGATCCCTGAATGCAAATTCCATTGCAACCCCTGAGGTCCTGTACCAAGAGTTTACCAACAGATGGGAGAAGAAGAAAGATCCTCTACACATACTCGGTGAATATAACACTATTAAAAGAGGTCCCCAAGAAACAGTTTTGGAATATTGTGCTAGGTTTAACAATGTATATAATGCTATCCCCCAGAACTTAAGACCCCCTCCTGATTTGGCCCTGTATAACTTCCCTGACGGTTTTGACTCTGATATGGCCTATCAGCTGAAAGAAAGAGATCCCCCAACCCTTGCAGAAGCTCAAAGAGTTGCAGTCACTGTAGAGGCCAACCTAATTGCCAAGAGAAACAGGGCAAAGCTGGAAAAGAAGGCTGGCTTCAGAGAAGAGCCCTCAGGTTTTGATCAAAAGTTGGATGCAATACTAAACAGCATGAAGAGACTGGGTGAAAGGGTGGAATCAGTTGAAAGAAAATCATCATGGGAGACATCACAAAGCAACCCTCCTAGAAACCCAAATTTTAGGAGAACTCAGAACCCAAACATAGGAAAAACAAGTGCTGACCAAGATATCAGACCCCCTTTTCAAGAAAACTATGCAGAAACCTCCACAGCCAATCAGCTCAATGAAGATCCCGAAATTAACTTAATGGGTCTGGATGGTAAAAGCCATGTATTCTTAACACAAGAAGACCATGAGGAGGATGAAAGCAAAACATTCCAAACTAAATCAGGAGAATCCTTTGACTTTAAACAAGGATATGACACTGCTGTCTATGAAGTCCATAAACAATATAAACTAAGGAGTAGGACTGTAAATGTAAATCAGCCTGAAAAGGTAAAGGAGAAACAACAGTCCAAAGAAACCATGGTCACTGAACCTAATGACAACACAAACGTGCCTACAAAAGAAGTAGTGGTTGAGGAGGTTACTGAACTACTGTCCCCACTACAACAGCCCATGGCAACCTCGTCCTCCCACCCAAATCCGAACATTACCCCTCAAGACATGAGTATGAGGGGCAGGTTTCAAAATCAAGATGAAATCCAACAAGAAGATTTAGGGAACAAAGAAAAGACTGCTATCCGTGACTCTAAAACCCAAGTTGACAAACCTTTTGACCTAGGTACAGAGATTGGCAAGTTAAAGATAGCAATCCCCCTCTCAGAGCTAGCCAAGCATGACATATATAAGCAACAGATAAAGAAATCCCTACAGCTCACCAATAGCAAAGATGATGTAAATGTGCTAGATGACACTCCAGAATTACTGTTTGGCCCAGAGGTAGATGGAAAAACAGTAGTCACAGGGGTTTTACCTTTTTATGTCAGCTTGCATGTTCATGATAAAATACTGCACAATGCAATGTTTGACTCAGGTGCCTCTCACAACCTTATGCCAAAAGCAGTCATGGAAAGATTGAACTTGGATATAACAAGACCATACAAAGACCTGTTTTCTTTTGATTCCAGCCAAGTCAAATGTTTAGGCCTAATAAAAGATTTATGTGTGTCTCTGGTTCAATATCCCAACAAGACTATTCTAATGGATGTTGTAGTTGCTGATATCCCACCCAAATATGGGATGCTGTTATCAAGATCATGGGGAGCCAAGCTCCAAGGCTCCCTGCAATTAGACATGTCATATGCAACTATTCTGTCTTTGGGCAACCAAAAAGACTTTATAGGGAAACACTCATGAAGTATATGGTCAGCAGTGAAGAAAAGCCTCAAAATTTTCCAATATATGCTGTCCATTCGGACATAGACTCCTTCATCCTTTTCAATGATAGCGCAGACCTTTCAAACAATGAGATTAGGACCGAAACACTCATACAAGAACAAAACATTGATCAGACAAGTAGCACCTGCCAAACATCAATCAGCCCAACAATACACATTAACCCTCCTCTAGTTGTTAAAGATTGTCAAACAAATGATAAAGCTGTCCTAGAAAACAAATGGGGGAAGAAACCCCAACTCCTGCTCACATTGCCATCCCATGAACAGAACTTTAAATCTTCTGTCCAGCAAGATACCCTGTGGGTCCTAGAATTTGATGGCTCAGTTAACAAGTTAGGGGCAGGAGCTGGAGTGTGGATATATAACAAAGAGAAAAGCTATGCAGAAGGCAGGGCTTACAGATTAAATTTTAGGTGCACTAACAACATGGCAGAATATGAAGCTCTCTTGCTGGGCCTAAAGCTAGCAAAATCACTACAAGCTCCTAAACTCTCCATTATGGGAGATTCTGATCTAGTAATTCAACAAGTGAAAGGACATTTTGTCACCAATGACAAAAGATTGAGGTCCTACAGATCTGCTGTAATTGAAATATTAGAAACCTTCTCTGAGTTTGTTATCACAAAAATTTCAAGGGGCCACAATCTCCATGCACACAGCTTGGCAACGTTTGCCAGCACCTTCAAATTCCCATTAGAACCCAATAATTGTTTCACAGCCGAGGTCAAATACCGACCCTCTATTCCAAACAATGTCAAAGAATGGCAAGTTTTTGAGGATGACATGCAAATAAACAATTTCTTGACCTTGCAACAAGAGTTCATAGGATTAAGTATTGATCTTGATGGAGCAAGTCAATCACAAATACTTGATGGAGCATGTCCATCACAAATACAGTTTCAACAGTCTGCTCACCCAATGTCACCTAGGACAGCAAAACAACTACTCAGTCCAACCATTTTCAACAATGAAAACATTCAGCAAATCAACCAAATTGACTGCGAAGAGATGAGCAGCGCTGAAGCTGAAATCATACAACTCAAAGACAATTTCCTTCCAGCAGGCCTTACCCCACTAGAGGACATTTTTGACTCAAATGATGTCCCCAGGAAACCAAAGATGCAGCCATTAGATGCAGCAATTGAAGAATGCAACATTGGTACCACTGACAAGCCTAAAATAATAAAGCTATCTGCTGCTTTGCCCCCTGATCAAAAACCCAAATATATTGACCTCTTTAAAGAGTTTCAAGATGTTTTTGCTTGGGGTTATGAGGATCTAAAGTCCTATGATACCTCTGTTATCCAGCATACCATTCCCCTCAAGCCTAATCAAAAACCATTCAAACAGAAATTGAGAAGAATCAATCCTGTGCTCCTTCCTTCCATTGAAAAAGAATTACAGAAAATGTTCAAAGCTGGTATCATAGCACCAATCAGATTCTCTGAATGGATTTCAAATTTGGTCCCTACAAGAAAGAAAACTGGTGAGATTAGACTTTGTGTAGACTTAAGGAATTTGAATCAAGTATCACTCAAAGATAACTACCCTCTACCCAAAATGGATCATATTCTTCAAAGAGTAGTAGGGGCTTCGAGAATATCATTGCTTGATGGTTTCTCAGGTTTCAATCAAATCCTGGTACACCCTGATGATCAGGACAAAACTGCATTTACAACCCCATGGGGAACTTTCAAGTATGTGAAAATGCCCTTTGGATTGAAAAACGCAGGGGCAACATTTCAGAGAGCAATGGACATTGCTTTTGCAAAAGAGATTCATGACTTCTTGGTCATTTACTTAGATGATCTAACACCCTTTTCAAAATCTGACCAAGAACACTTGAAACATTTAAGACAGATTTTCATAACATGCAGGAAATATGGTATTTCCTTAAACCCCAAGAAGTCATTATTTGGCTTGGAAGAAGGGAAACTTTTAGGACACATTATTTCAAAAGATGGCATAAGAATTGATCCAGATAGGATACAAGCTATCCTACAAATGCCTCATCCCAGGAATGTCAAGGAGTTGCAAGGATTCTTAGGGAAAATCAACTTTTTAAGAAGGTTTATCCCTAATTTAGCAGAATTAATCAGATTACTAAATAATATGCTAAAGAAAGATTCAAAGGTCAAATGGACTGTTGAAGCAAAACAAGCCTTTGAAAGTATAAAATTAGCCTTGACTCAAACCCCAGTGTTAACCAATCCTCAGTTTGACAGAGACTTTATCATTTTCTCCTTTGCCTCCCAACATACTATTGCTGCTGTATTATTACAGAAAGATGACCAAGGGAATGAGAAGCCTATTGCCTTCTTCAGCAGAGCTCTTAGAGATGCCCCCTAAAGTATCAAATAATGGAAAAACAAGCCTATGCTTTGATCAAAGCTATTAAAGACTTTAGGATTTACATCCTTTACTCCCATGTTGTGGCTTATGTACCAAGTCCTATTGTCAAAGACATTCTCACCCAAGAAAACTTAGAGGGCAGGAGAGGAAAATGGATTGCCAATATACTAGAATTTGACATTGAAATAAAACCCACAAAGCTAATAAAAGGGCAAGGTTTGGCCAAATTAATGACAGAAGCAAATTTCCAAGCCTTAGATATCAACCAACTGGACAGTGGAACAGAGCTGGCGACTCCAAAGATCAATGTAGCCTTTGAACAATCTCCTTGGTACTCTGATATCTGCTATGTGTTACAAAACCTGTGTGCTCCCCCAGGGCTGTCCAGAACTAAGTGTAGGTTCCTAAAAATGAAAACATCTAGATTTTGTGTGATGGATGGAAACTTACTTTGGAAAAACCATGAAGGTATATTACTGCACTGTCTAATAGAGAATGAAACTAACAATATCATGCAAGACTTCCATGCTGGAGACTGTGGTGGACATTTGTACTGGAAGTCCACTGTAGACAAAATATTGAGGGCTGGTTATTACTGGCCCACTATGTTCTCTGATGTTAAGAAATTTGCAGCCTCATGCCACAAATGCCAACTGTTTGAAGGCAAAAGACAGTTGTTGCCACTTCCTTTGAAGCCCATTGCAACAGAGAGACCTTTCCAACAATGGGGCTTGGATTTCATTGGGGAAATTCATCCCTCATCTTCAGGGCAACACAGATGGATTTTAACAGCGACAGACTACTTCACCAAGTGGATTGAAGCTGCCCCATGCAGACAAGCAAATGATTCAGTAATCATTCAGTTTTTGGAAAACAATATACTGGCTAGATTTGGCTGCCCGGACAAAATAATAACAGACAATGCTGCTGCCTTCAGATCCAAGAAAATGGTGAACTTCTGCCATAAATTTCACATTACTTTGGGCCATTCTACAGCTTACTATCCTCAAGGAAATGGCCTTGCTGAATCATCAAACAAAAGTTTAATAAATATCATAAAGAAAGTACTGGAAGAGAACAAAAAGAACTGGCATAAGAAACTAGTAAATGCTTTATGGGCAGACAGACTAACAACTAAAAGATCAATTGGGACCAGCCCATATGAGTTAGTCTATGGATTAGAGGCCAGATTTCCTTCATCACTAGGAGTGCCGGTTATGAAACTTCTGCAAGAAAGCCAAGCAGAGCCAAATGACATGCAAAGAAGGATTAATCAGATAATCTGTTTACAGCAAACTAGAGAACAAGTTTTCAGCAGAGTGCAGATACTACAAGAGAAACTGAAAAAGGCCTTTGATAGGAGAACCAAAGCAGAAGATTTCAATATGGGGGACAAAGTCTTAAAGTGGGATGCAAGAAGAGAAGAGAAAGGGAAACATGGAAAGTTTGACTCTTTATGGAAAGGACCATTTGCTGTCCAAGCAGTGCAAGGTAATAACACCTACTTCCTCAAAAGTTTGACTGAAACTGACTTGGATGAAGGTCCTGTCAATGGCAGGATGCTGAAGCACTACTTTGACTGTTCACCATGAATGGAAACTAAGGATTCATTGTATATATGCAGATGTACATATTGTTTTCTGTTTTAGATTGTAAAAGCAGTTTTCCCAACTGATTAACCAACCAGCTAGAGGCAAGTAGAATCAGAGGTCTTCCAAGAAAGAGGCACACTATTTTGACACATTTTTGCAGCAAATTTCAAAGATTGGGATGGGCAGTCAAGGAACAAGGCAATCTGACCTGCTGTTCTTGGTCTTTCAGAAGAAAAACCATCCCCATGTGGAGCCACTGTTGGATACCTATACCAATAGGTTTCATATTTCATGATTGGCAAGAGAAAGGCCAAATATGCTCTGCTTTGAGTTCACAAAGATCCCATATTTCCTAGAAAGCAAGAGGTGTGTAATCTGTTTCAAATATTGAGGACCTTATTTCAATTTTGTGGATGATTCAACAGTCTAATCTGGATCATGCCATGTGTTCAATTTTGAGTTATAGAATAGAGAAAGAAGTCTGTCCAAACTATTTAATCTTGGCAGACAAGTAGTTTAGGTAGAGAAGCAAAGGTTCCCAACAGCTTAATCTGGGACCTTGGAAGAAATAAGGTTAGAAGTAGATAGAAAAGAAAAAAGAAAAAGCCAAAGAAAAGAAAAGGCAAGTAAGGGTTTGCAAGCCTAAATGCACCCTCCAATGGAGAAACAAAAAATGCTAGGAAAATAGCTGGGTAAGCAGTTGTGGTTGCAGAAAAGGTATTTTCACCATTACACATATGTCAAGAGGTGTTTTGCCAAGGCAAAAATCTGTCAATGGACAAAGTGGTTAAATCCATCAAATTACAGCAAGGAGCATAACTAACCTCCCTCTTCCCCTCTATTCCATTACTAACACTCCCTTTCTTTAGCTGAGATTTATGAAGAGAGATCATGGTTTTATGATGGTTCTAGTTCATTCAGAATCCACATTTCTTGTCTAAGATCTTTTCATTTTGATCTACTCTCAAAACCAAGTCAATTTCAGATAAACTCAGTAAAATCCCCTTCATTTGCTCCCTTCATTCATATTAACCTCTAATTTTACTATATAGCTCCCCTATTTTACCCTTTCCCCTAATAATATTAACACTATGGTGTATAAAGCCCCAAATCTTATAAATACTCCCTCCCCTTGGCATTATAGCCATATATTCTTCAAAAGGGACCAAAATGACATCTGGTCACTTTGGTGAACCTGTTCCATCCCATTCCCCCTTGCTGCAAGTCAAATTGCTCCTTAAACCACCATTTGCATTGAAAAAACCCTTATAAAACCCTCTTCCGCCTTTAAATCCTTTGCAAAAACTACCAAAGCCAAAAAACCCGCCTCTGGCGCATTTCCAAAGGTTAGCGCATTGTTTGTTTTAAATAAAAAACATTGAAAAACCAATGAAAAACCAATAAAAAACCCTCTACCCAAAGTTTTCCGCCTGCATATAACCCGAGCATCTTCGCACTCCGCCCACCGTCGGATCAAGTCTCTGAGATCCGACGACCCACAGCAATATCGGAGCGGCCCCACTGCTGTCCTTTACCGCCCGAGAAGGTGACGTTGCGTCACGTCAGTACCTCTCCACGCGTCAAACGCTAAAGCCTCTCGGAGCAAGGCCTGACACATTCGGCGTCGTACCTAAACCGCCCCGAGAAACCGTAGCGGTTAACCTTAACCGTAACCGCTACGGTCCTAACCGCCAACTATTTTCCGCCAACGAATCGCCACGTCACATCCACCTGTACTCGCTCCCGCTATTCGTCCACCTGGCCGCTGACATGGCTGCCACCTCATCGCCCCCTTGGACCAATAGTCTACCGCCACGTCACCCGATGACGTCAGCTGACGTCACCTCACCTTGACCCACCAATGACGTCATGCTGACGTCATCACTAAAAAGCGCCAAAATGGTAAAAAAGTCTATATTTACCCAAAAACCGTGTTTTTCCCACTTTTCTCTCCTGTCGCTATTGTTCTTTCTGCATGACCGTTTACGTTCGAATTTCCGCCAACCTGCTGAGTTAACCCGGGCGACCTCCTCAGCATCAACCGTGCACACCTGCGCAACCTCTGTTCGTCAATTAACAGGTATTTACCATTGTTCTGCCCTCCATACGACTGTTATTGAAATTTAAGTTGCTCAGAAGGCTTAAGACACCTTGAAACTACATTTACACCGCCCATTTCCCTCTGCACGTCCACCATTGTAACTGTGAAGTCCAAAAAGCACCAGCCGAGCCATAATACCTGTAATTTCGCCCAGAAAGCAACACTCACTGCGTATTCTCGGCTAATTCCTAGTTGGTCTCAATTTACCCGCTAAAAGAGGACATAGTCAGACCTTAGAAAAGCTCTGCTCCCAAAACAAACAGTATTCCAACTGCTGTTGTGTAAATCCCCCTCTGGTATCTAAATACAAACTGTCTTTACAGAGAATCACCTCTATTCTGTGTTGCTTCCATTTTGACTATTCACCTACAATTGTTGCACTTTGAAGAACTATGGAGACTCCTATTGCTCTAAATATCAAGCCCCTCAATGCTCCTCACCAGGAATTAGCATGGAAAGCCCTGGGAGACATGGATTACCAAATGCTGGACTGGTTCCCTATGGGAACCAAATACAATATCCAGATGATGAATGAGTTAAAAGCCCAGCACCTGAGTGGGGCAGACATCTTGGGAATTTGGGACTCAAATTTGCCCATCTACAACCTTCCCCAAGTAAATCCTATGCCAGAACTGATCTACAGCTGCCAGGAATGTTATGACCCAAACCAAAGAGCTGTCATCAGCCCCACAGGCTCAATCCTGTTCCAGATTACCCCAGAGAGTATAAATGGAATGCTGCACTTCCAAACTGCCAAGCAATTGACCCCCATCTTTATGCAGAATTTGATAAACAAAGGGACCAAGCTGTCAAATGACCAAATCATTAAAATCAATCAGTTGTTTGTAAGACCAGGCTCTGAATCAGTCAGAACCCCTCCTATTGGGTATCACTATTTGAATGAATTGGGCAGGATGTTAGTGGATTTAATCAGTTATGTCCTAGGATTCAGGGGAATGGAGGATGTGGATGATAGCCTAATGGCAATGCTGTCTATATTCTCTCCTGGTAAGCCCCCAGCTGTACATTATGACTATGCAACCTACATTGCAGATAAAATCCATGAGCAGTTTATGAACTTGAAGAGGGAAAGACTATTCAGGTATACTTCATATATATACCATCTATTCTTGTTCTATCAGCCAGCCACCTTCTCTTTTCCTTTGAAGCCACTCAATGCCCAGGGAATTCCAAGGTCAGTTGTGTTCTGGACTTCTGTTTTTCATCATACCTCTGTATCACCTTACACATACACTGAGTTCATTGACTTATTCATCTATCCAGTCATGACAGTATTGCATGGTACTCCTCCTCCTAGACTAACTGATGACATGAGGAGAATTCTCCATTTGAATAAGTCCTACAGCATTGGTAATTGGTACTTCTACCAAAACCACACAGTCATCAGGATATATGGCTGTGAGTTGAACCCATTTAGGTTGCCAAGGTATGTCCCCATGAGGCTTTTTGCCTTGGAATATTTCAGACAGTTTGGGAACTCAGACTATCTTCATTTTCAGAGCAACAACAAGAAGTCACAGTTGAAGGTAAGGAACCAGCTGGGTCCTTTCCTATATAACAGAAAAGAAGAGGGATGGAAAGAGGCAAACACTATCCTGGAAGGCCTCAGACTGCAAACCAGCTTTGAATGGATACCCTATGACCCCAATCATGCTATCTCCCTCAGGAGGATTAGATACAAATTGGGTAGCTATGCACACAAGAGACAACCCGAGATTGAACAGTATGCCAATGCATCAAATTGGGAAGAGGGTACCCTAGAGGAGGAAATTACTAATGAAGAGTTACTTGAGAGAGAGGCTAGAAATATGCAAAAGGAAGCTGACTTGGAAACTTGTGGACAGGTGCCCCTCTCCTACAAAAAGCAACTTGGAGCAGCTGCTACATCATCAACAGCACAGCAGCAAACTGCCGAGAAAGCACCACAGACAGCAAGCAAGGATAAAGGGAAGCAGGTGGAACAGCCACCTCCATTGACAGAAGAACAAGTGGACACATTGCTACAGCAGCAAGAAGAGATGGAGCAGCAGGAACTTGGGCAGCAACAAGAAGAGGAACAGTTTAGTGAACAGCAGCCCTTGCAGCAAGAAAAAGTGATTGATGCTCCAAGCTCCACTGAGCAACAGGCTCAGACAATAGTGCCTCCTAGGGCAGAAACTACTGTTGATACCTCAGTCCTCCAAACCCCACAAAAGGAGGACTTAACCAGGAAAAGGGATAGAGAGACTCCCCTGACTTCATCCATCAATCGGGGAGAGAAAAGACAAAGACTAAATGACTCTCAAGAGGATGACATAGCAGTGAGGCAAGCAATGGGCATGGGTCCACCCAGTGGAGAAGTTTCAGCCAGTTCATTTCAGCATGAACATGATAGAGCCGTGGGAGGAGAGGTCAGCTCCTCCAGCCAGCATAGAGAAGGACAGTCAAGCATCAAACAACAATTTATTGACATTAAGAGGAGGAGTGATCCTATTAAAGTACAGCTGTACAATCATTTGCTGAACCTGGCTCCTACCAATCAGCAAAGACTCATGTCTGCCTTTGATGTAAGTGAAGGCAAGATGATCATGAGTCACTTCATGCCCACAACGCTGCATCCTCAATCTACCTCGGATTACCTAAGAATCAACATGGAGGTTCTGGCCAAAGACATACACCCTATGGATAAGATTGAATTACATAAACAAACTGGTGAAATGGTGTATGCCTCCTTGGCAGATGAAACGTTGGAGAACTACAAATTGAAGAGCAGCCTTGATAACACAGCATCTCAGCTGGAATTGGAGAGAGCATCATCACAAGCCAAGGACAACAGGATCAAGTCCTTGGAAGAGGTAATTATAGAAATAGGACATGATCCTAAAGATGTTAAGGGTATCCAAGAACTCTTGAAGCTAAGGGATGCAGACATGGCGGCCTTAAGAAAGAAAATCAAGCTCCCAGCTACCATCCATCCACAAACAGACGAGGTTGCCCAGCAAAGGCAGGAAAAGGATGCTACAGACCTACTGATATCCCTGTACAAGGAGCTGGTTCGAACTCAAGACCAGCTAGGACAATCAGAAGCTGCAAAGGCAGCACTACAAACAGCAATGAAGCAAAGAGAAGAGGGCCAACCCTCCCAGCCTCCTCCTGTGATAATTAATCTTGAGGAAGTCCCTCCAACAACTACTCCTCCTCCTCAGCAAACGGGAACTACAGCACCATCTACAGCACCATCTACAGCAACAACTACACCAACACCAGGACAGACTCCCAGTCTGGATATGCAGAAGCTGCAAGCTGAGATCCAAGTTCTTGAATCTCAAATGAAAGAGCTTGATGAAGTCAAGAAATCTTTGGCCAAGGTGAATGAAAAATTTGACAAAAGCAAGCAGAATGAAGCAGCAAAGGAGAGAGAGATAAAAGCTCTAAAAAAGAGAATAGCTGAACTAGAAAAAGAGCTTGCACTAGAAAAAGTAACAGCAGAATTGAAAGCAGTCCTCTGGGGTAACATTGGGCGGTCCATCACCAATCAGTGGCAGTATATTGAGACTATGGATGAGCAAATAGTACTCATCACCAAGGCAAACAAGGAAATACACAGAGCCAGAGCAAGCCTTGGCCACATGCCAGATGCTGCCAGCAGAATGATCAATGTTTTAAATAACAAAACTAGCTCTCAACTAGCTACCATGGGAATTACTAACAGGACTGAAACAATCTCAGTAGTTAAAAGAGTCCTGACACTAAGAAGTCTAGTTGGAACGCTGGAGAGGAGGACACAGGATATGCAGACCGAGATCAACAAGTTCCTGGACAGATTTGTGGCATTGCAGAACAGAGGCCTCCCCAGCATTTTAAGCAGTGTAGGAAGACTGCTCACCCTAGAAAATTACAACAAAAGGATTGATGCCCATGCAGTAGCACAGATTGCAAAACAGCCCAGTACCTCAACAGACACAGGGCCAGCATCAGGGCAGAATCTGTATGATAGGGTGGATAATCTGTTTTTTATTATGAATGAAATTGATCATCTGTTTGATACGCCACCAAATTTCTTTAAGTATACTGAGGCAGATGAGACTATGGGGGCAATCATAAATCATCAATTGCCCACACAGGAAGTATGGAGGAATTTGACACAGATAATTTTATCAGGCCAAAACCTGTAGCGTTAGTTTTCTCCAGTACATGAGCAGTCATGCACAGGCACAATTTTGATGAATAAAATCTACAAGGAAGAGGCAGATGCTGAGCCAACTCAGCAGAGCTATTTACTCACCACAGCAGTAGTCACAATCACAGGTGACAACCCAAAATACAGCATACAAGCCATAAAGTCGGGTTCTCCAGCATTTAATCAAAGTATCTCAACCGACTCAGCAGATCCCAAAGGCCAAAATATCTTCTGACAGAACATTAAGGCGCCTTTATTTTGTATTCAATGCTGTAATAAATTTCTGATAATAATATCTCAAAGTTGATGAGAATATTAAGTCTGAGATAACTCAGGACTCAGATATTTTTGTAAAAATCGCAAGTATATATTCACCCCTTGCAGAAGCTCAGGGGGTTGTTGTTATTTTCCTTTTGGAAGTCTCACTTGCTGTAAAATTCTCAGAGAAGTAATGCAAAGGGAGAATGGAATTTCTGAAGCTTGGTGTATTTGATGCGTTGTGATGAATGGTGAATGTTGCAGGATTCCAGAGTGTTTCATAAAACAATAAGTTTTCTTAAATATCTGTGTTACATGTTTTCGAGTCTTTTGTTCTCTTTTATTGTCTAAATGTTTAAACTTAATAGCAAAGTAGAAGAATAGTTCCAGGATTTAATCACTGATTACCCTGAACTCAATCTGAGCTATTATCCATGTTTTTCTTCAGATACAGTGAATGAAGTGTAATTCTTAATTGCTGCACTTTAAAACTATATCTTTTACAGTGATAGACATCCCCAGGGATTCAAGTTTTGCTCCTGATGCATCTATCTGTTTCTCATACCTAGTTTGGTGGAAATACTCGAATACTTTAGTGAAAATTCTTAATTGCTTTCACTGGTTTTTTCACCTGTTTGTGTTATAAATCAAAATTTGTTCTATGAAGTATCCAAATGGCCCTGAAAACTTCACCAGTTCACCTCAAGGTTTCTAGACACCTACAGCCATAGACTCCATTGCCCAATGATACTTGACTCTCTGAATACTACATCACTAAGACCTAAAAGAAACTCTTCAGCCAAAACATAAACAAAACCTGTGCATAATAGCTAGCCTAAAACCCTATCATAAACAGTTACAAATCATAAAGAGAGAGCCCTCTCTGATCACAGTTTGGCTAGAAACAGTGATCCAAAGATTGGTTAGTGGTTACCCCGGCTGTATTCCCTTGGGAGTCATAGGGAACAACCTGGGTGTTAACAAGCTCTACAGCGTCTAGTTGATGAGTTTTGATAACATCGACGCTGTGATGTGCATGCCACAAATCTAGGGGAATCAACACTTGGTGGGAGGTTTCTGAAATGATCCTTGCATGTAACCTCCAACTGCTAAACATAGATCCTTGAAACAAGGGATTCCTTTACATGCTACCTTGGGAGAAGTAGCCCATGCATGCAAGTCATTTTTGCTCAGTCTCGGAGAGAACTAGTCAACTCAGCTGCACATGCAAGAGAATGCTCGATTGCTGGAAGGAATTGTGCATTTCTGGCTAGGAGCTAGGTTGGCTTCCCAAGAGATTTCAACAATTTCTAGGTAGAGCAGCTGATTGCTACCTAGTTTTGCGCAAATTCTGGGCTGAGCAACCCTTCTGGGGAAAATTGTGCAATTTCCCTGGGAGTGCTAACTCATAGAATTATGCAATTCTAGAGCCCAGTAGGCTTCTAGATAGCATTGCACAATTTATGGAGGGAAGCCTGGTTGCCCTTTAGAATTGCAAAATTTCTTGGGGGAGTTGCTCAACCTGCAGTTGGACCAAGTCTGGGTGAACAGCTTGTGAGGGGAATGCATCAAGCTGTGATCGATAGGCTGCATTTGTGCAAGAAAAACACTGAAGCTTGTGAAATTGACGAAGCAAGACAAGATGCTGAGTTGGTAGGGATGCTCCAAAACGAAGCTAAGGCAAAATTTTGGAGGGTGGTTGTAGCGCTACAACACATGGGTACATGTGGAAATGTGATATTATTTGTAAATATGTTTAAGAGAAATTCCAAGTGTCATTAGTGGAATGCAAAAGGTCATAATGTTATGTAATGAGTTACTTGTAAAGAAGTTCAAGAGTCATGAGGGTATCAAAAGAGTCACAAAGGGGAATGTCAAGGGTCACCCCACCCTTTGTTATATATAGAACCTCATAACTCATAGAATAGGCTTTTGGGAGCCAATCTTTTGGCTAGGATTAGGCTTAGAGAAGGCTAGGGAGTATTGTGAAGAGCCTTGGCTTCTCCATAGCGTAGAGTGAGTATACTTCTTTGGAGGAGCAGGTGTTCTTGACTGTACTGTTCCATTATTTAGGCTAGTGGTCGTCAATGGTGTATGTATGGATGGAACTTTCACTTATGATAATAATATCAGAGTGAGCACACTTTCATGCATATGTTATTAATGTAGTTGGACTATTCTAGTTTCTTTAGCAATTCTTGTTGTTTAACTTATGCATTTTCTTATGAAATAATTCATATAAAATTGTACAAATCATGTTGAATGTGTGTTGTTGGTTTAAATCATCACTTTAATTTTTGGACTATTCTTTATTTTAGCTTGTGATGTCATTTCGCTCGTGTGTTCCTTTCAAGCTGCGTACTATTACAGGCTTCTAAGGGGCACACTTCATTTTCCCCTTTGTGTGTTGGAACCTTCATGCATCACACTTGACTCTCCACAGGGTCACATAGTTTCTCTCACCCAAAGTTATCATACTTACCTTTGCGCGCTACCGTGGTCAAGGTATTACACTACCACCCATTGTTGGGACTCCTACTCCAAACAGTTTGAGGTCTAGTTGGGACTTCATATTGAGGAGATCCCTTGAATGTTGGTGGGTCTAGAACCATAAACATTCCTGGCACTAGAAGGAGGGAAATATGACAAGCTAAGCCCCTGAAGTTGGTTTTGAATTTTTGCACATATTTCATGACTTCTGCTGAAATAATAACCCCGACACATTTCTCTAACTTTGCTGACTTCGAAGTTTCGGTGAGAATTATATATGATTTTTACAAATATAAGTTTAATGGCAAGGATGGAACAACCTTCTTCAAGCACAAAGTGGCTTTCGCTGGTTTCTGTGACAGACATGATGTCTTGTCAGATGACATTGCCTATGGGTTGTTCTCTTTCACGTTCTAAGGGTATGGAAAGAAATGGTGTCACACATTTCCCACAACCTCTATACATTATTTTAATCACTTATTTACATAATTATGTCGTTCTTTCGTTCTTTATGACCTTAAAGCCCTTAATAAAAAAGATTTAAAATTGCAAAAATCAGCTGATGAATCTCTTCAAGATTCTCACGATACTTTTCTTCACTACTGTTATGAATTTCTTGAAGATGAAATTGATTGGAAATTTTTATAGGAAATATTTCAATATCTTGTTCACATTTCTAAGAATCCGCATGATTTAGAATCTTTTGAAACTCTCCCAACATACCTCATTGTTAAAGCTTCCAAATATGAGACGGACAAGGTTGTTGTCCCAAGTGACCCTCTGTCCCCTTCTCATCAAATAGCTCTAGCTCCACAGGCTGAGGTGAGAGAAGTTGAGAATCCACCTATTGATCTGTCACCATATCCTCCTACCCCACCTGCTCAATATTTCTACGCATATTTGGATTGTAACCCTGATGGTTTTCATGTGGTCTTATCTCCTCAGCCTCCATCCTTTGGTTCCTTTGATCCTCCGGATTTTGGTGTGTTGTGTTCATTCATCTCGAATCTCACATGTGATGTTCACAAAGATCAAGTTCTGGATGGAGTTGGTGTTGAGTAGCCAACCTGCGCTATCATTTTTTATGATTATCTATGGGAATCTGAACAAGACTTTTCGGTGAAGGATGACCTCCTTCTAAAAGCACCTAGTCTATTGTATCTTGAAATATTCCACGATTCTACCATTTCTATTCCATCTTGTGAAAATTCATTTCCAGATGTTTCTATCTCCGATCATTTGTAGAAGACGTGGAATGCCAATTTTTCATTAGAATGCGGAAAGGACAAACATATCTTCCATGATCCTCCCAATCTCTCATCTTAGCTTTTCGGAAACATAGAGAGTGAAATTTATTGTTTTTCCTTATCCCCTCTATACAATTCGTCAGATCATGAGGATGCCACTGTCCATCATCTTATACTTTCTGATCATGGTTGTCATGATATTTTCATTCCCTCACCTGATCATGACTCTAATTTGCCTACCATTGATATTTCTAAGCCACCGGTCTTTGATGATCCATCTTCTGATGAATTGGAAACTCCTCAAGTTGTCGAGGCACTTTAACCCAAGCTAATGGTTATGTTAGGTTCTCGTAGCCTTGAGGTTAGTTCCACTTCTCATCAGAAATCTTTTGAATCTTTCTAGGCTCATCATAACTCTGTTTTTTACACTGAAAATCAATCTATTTCACAGTTTTCACATCCTCCACCAAAATGAAACAATCCTATTGCTCATGTATTGGAGTCATACATAGCAAGCACTATTGCAAAACATAAGTTTTGTTCTTTCTTTATGTTTCCTCGTTTTGAAAGTTTGAAGGTGTGTACATGCTTGTCTTCCACATGCAATGTGTTAGGACACCATGATACATCTGCAGAGTGCCTTTCATGTGCTTTCCATCTTTACTTTTCTGTGGATGCATTCAAGCTTCGAATGTATTGGTTTACATTGTTGTATATTTATTGTTTGTTGCTTTACTTGCATATCTTTCTTGTCGATCATGCTCTCGCCTACATGGGCCAACCAATGCGCTGATGGCTGCATTGGAAGTATCACTTTACGTGAGTTGGCCTATGCTTTGCTTAGGTTAGGAGTAGGAGTGGTGTTTTCTTTTCTTGTTTTTTTCTTGATTTGCTTACTTTATTTTGCTTTGTCTTGCTTCTTTCCTTTGCTTGTTTCCTTTTCCACCTGTAGGTTAGTTTCCACATGAAATCGTGTTTCGCTTATTAGAGAAGCAAAGTAAAATCCAAGAGGAACTTGCACAACTATCAACACTTGGTTATATGTCTATTACCTCTCTTTGTGTGAGTCTTTCGTTTCTTCTAGTCAATAATACCTTGATGGAAAATATGTTCCTTTCAGGAAGAGTAATGGTGAAATCACGATGCTTGCACTCTTAACCAGTACCGCCTACTCTAATCAGTTTTATATTTTCGGTTAACCATTTTCAACTCAATCAAGTAGAGTAAGGAGAGGGAGGAAACCTTAGAAATTTGTCAAAGGTATATATAAATATCCTTCTCTGAAGGGACAACCTCTTCTCCTCTCAATAAGTTGGTATCCCTTTTTTTCCTCATGAAATAAATAAATGCATATGCACAGTTATGTGAAAAATGAATAATAATAATAATAATAATAATAATAATAATAATAATAAAATCAAGGGCGGAATAAGTGAAAGGCTTCCTATGTAGAGAGGTGAATCACGTAACTTCGGCGGGGTACTTTCTAGACTCATTATCAGTGGATCAATGCTTGTGTTCCTGAAGTGACTGTGTGGGGGTACTATCCAAGCTTGCTGGCAGTGGAGCAATTTCAAAGATGAAACTAAAACTCTGATAATATATTTTAATTATGAATCTATATAAATCTCATCCCTAATCGAAACAACTTAATTTGACTTGGCATGGTATGTGTGCTGCCAATAAAGAGAATAGTACATACTACATATTTAACTCAAGTTAAGTGAAGAAGATATGATAATTGAAGAACTCAACAATACTTCTGAAAGAGTTAGACTCGCTTTGCATGATAAAGGTCCATAAAGAAAGATGGATTTATACCAGTGTGTCACCAATTTTGTAGCGGCTACAACCACCCTTCAAAATAATTCCTATGCTTCATTTTGGAGCCTCCCTTTTAAACCACAACAACTCAGCTTACACTGATCCAGGTACTTGTGCTTCAACTGAGCTTTATTATTTTCATCTTGGCTTTTGTTTTCTCACTTAGTTCATTTTGTAGCCCATAGGCCAATATCTTGACTTGGTCTTCCGACAATTTCAGGTTTGCCTTAGAGAATTGCACAATTCTTGAGGGTAACTTGCCTTGCTCTTGGGAATTTCTTAGTTCTGATTGCTAGTGAGCCTTAAGCTCAGGAAATGCACAATATTAGATGGAAACCAACCTTGAGCTGGGAAATTACGCATACATTATAGGCAGCCTAGAACCACTTAGCCCAAAAATTTCACAAAACCCACTATGCTCAGAAACTCCGAAATATTTCCAGGGAATACATGGCATTTTTTATTGAAAAAGAGAAAAATAAAAAGAAAAATGCATCCCTAAAAAATAGGTTTGTATTTTTAGCAACCCGAAGGAGGAACTTGAGTTATTTTGGAAACTGTCCCCAAGTGTCGCTTTTTCCTTGATTTTTGGCATGCGCTTCATAAACCTTAACTTCACTAAATCTATTTAATTGATGTTTCTAGAGCTCATTTTCACATTTGATATTGGAGCCTTGGAATTCCAAAGGAGATCAAGGAACCTTTGTTGTGATTGTCGTCATTTTTCCGGGTGAGTTTTTATTTTCTAGTCTTTTGTCGTTTTTTGTCACTTTTTGTTGTTTAGCTTGTGAGAGCATTGTTTCATTGTTTATTTGAATGACTGCTAGTGTTTTAACTTTTTTAGCCTGTAGAAGTGTTGTTTCAAGTTTTAGATTTCCTTTCCCAAGTGTCACATGTGTTTTCCTATTTTTGCACCAATGGTCACCGTTGCGAAAAATCTATTCACATGATTTGTTTTCCTTCAGTTTAATTGATTCTTGCACTTGTTTCACATGAATGCATGAACACTTAGTTAGATCTGCACTAAGAATCACACCATCCTTCTGATTTTCTTGATTTCATACTCCCCTTAGGTAGACTTGGGCCCCCCTTGCCTAGATCTCACACTACGTTGCATGCACTGCGCAATATGGGAGCTCAAGGCCTCTAGCTTGGCTTCTGGAATTGTTCATAAGCTCTCCTAGCCTAACTCCTACTACGCACTACACATTTCTAGGAGCCAGACTCCCAAATTGGCCACTGAGACTGCGTAATGCGCAGTCTTTCCCGGCCTTGGCCCAAGAGTGAACTGCGCATTGCGTAATTCTAGTCACCAAGATTCCTGACTAACTAGTGGGAATATGCAATGCGTAGTTCCCACAGTTAGCCAATGACCTCTGTTAGCCAAAATTGTGCAATCTTCCCCTCATGATCCTGTCTTGTTTCTTGATCTTGTCCTTAAGTTGCTTTGGTTTTTAAGCTGAAATTCACTTGCCATGAGTGTCCTCTTTGTCCCACAGGTACAACAATTGTTGAATATCTCTCTAGGAGTTATAGTTAACATGGGAATGAAGAGATTTTCATCAAAGGAAACCACCAAAAGTAGTACCAGGGAGCAGTTGAGCATATATCAGTTGATCTATTAGTTTATGTAGATGCTCAGTTGTTCATTGAGAAGGGTATAACACTGACATGGTAGCAAATCAAAGATACTTTTGTAGTGGACTTCAAGGAATACTTAGAAGAATGGTAGGTTTATCTTAGTATCCAAAAGGCAAGCTTATACAAGGTTGCATGCGGGTACCCCACCTTCCCATGTGCATAAATTATCAGCTGGATTATCTCACACATAGATGAACAAACTATGACATTGAGCACTGTCAGTGGGATAGAGCTTTCCACCTTCAAGGTAGAGAACTTTTAGCACATGCATCATTTAGCCAAGTTAGTGAAGCGCATGGACTCATTTTTCTATGCCACCCATAGCTTTGTGAACACTAGAGATATCATCATGCACTGTGTGAAAGAGCCATCAAAGTTTAGACATACACCCAATCATGTTTGCAAGACAAATTCCCTCAGGAAGGCATATCAATTCTTGATCATATTTACATGCAGAATATATGGTCAAGAAAACACATAAACCTTTCCTGAAGGTTGGGTAGTCGTACTAGACCAGTTGGTGAATGATGGGAAGCCATTCAGATGGTCAAATTTGTTGGCTCATCAGTTTAAGATCTATGTGACTAACGCTTAGAATCCGCCCAAGAATGAGCAAGCAAGGTTTTACATGTCTTCATACTTACTTGATGCAATTTGTGCCCAGCAGTAGTTCCCTGGCATGAGTTGGACATGGACACCAAAAGCGACTGTCGTTAAGATCTATTGCAAGTTTCTTTCCAACTACAACTATCAAGGAGTGATGGAAAAGATAATTGGCCATTTTATCATCCCATTGTACATGCTTATCTTTGAGTAGGATCCACCTTGCATGTCCCAAAAAGAAATGGAGGCGATAATAAACATTGCAGATTGGTATGCCTCACTAGGTGGCATCTTTATGAGAGTGTTTGGCAGAAAGAAGCATGTGCATGTTCTACCAAGGTATGCCACTGACAAGCTAATCATGCAAGAGGTTTCATATCACATCACCATAGGTTTTTCAGCAAGACTACATAGGAAGAAGAAAGCGTCATGGCATGCTCTTCTTTTCTGAATCAGATTATACGAGATTAAGAGATTGAAGGATGCAGATGTTGAGGCTAAGGAGATAATGAAATTTGAGTTGGCACCAAAGATGTTAATCCATATGATCCTTATGGTATTTGCAAGGACCAATGTGTGAGGGTGTATTTTCCAGGGATCCACGAGGCATGTCATTGGCCAGAGGAGGACCCTTGGAGGTACTGTTACAATGCTTCCAAAATCCATGAGCTGGTCAGTATAACAACAACTTGGAAGATTTCTCTACAAACAGTAGCAGCACAACAAGAAAAAAGAAAAACAATAGGAAGTAGTCCAGTGTAGGACAAGGGAAAGAGGAAAATTGCCAAGAACCCATAAGTAGACCAAAGCTGCAAGATGAAGGCAAATCCTATCACAGAGAAATAAGATTTGGTAGTGGATGCAAAGAGGGAGAAGTGGATAAAGAGAGCAGAGCGAAGGAAGAGAGAAAAGTAGAGGCTGAAGGAAGTAGAACTGAAGTTGCAAGAGACAGAGAAAAAGTTGAAGGAAGAATAGAAGTTGAGTAGGAGAGAAATAGAAGAGAAGTAGAAGCAAGAAGAAGAAAAAAGGCAAGGCATGATGAAAGAGCCAACTATGCACATACAAGTTGATGAGTCAGAACAACCAACAATTGAAGAAGAGGTGAACAGATGCAGGATCGGGAACTTTCTCAGTAGATTGAGCAACTGATCGAAGTGAAAAACATGGAGTTGGAATAGGAGCCACATAATGAATAAACTTACCTTATGCCGAGAGAATCATAGGTTATCTCTCAGTCTCTACCACCTCAAGTGTCAGAACCATCCCCAAGCGAGCAAGGAGAATTTTTTATCCTTGATGATGATCTGGTCATGGATGTGTACAATATATCATTTGACGAGTTGTAGAAGAGGATTGCACAGGCATGGAGAAATCACTTTCCGAATGATCATGCATCACCTGCATTCATCAGGGAAAGGGTGATAGTGGTAGACGCTAGGCAGCATCCAACCACCCTTGTTGAAGCTAGCTTGGCCTATGCAGGAGCAACAAGATCAAATGTTAAGTACTTGATGGCTGAGAATGAACAACTAGAAAAGAACTTGTAGGCTTCCAGGCAAGAGGTATAACAGCTCTGACCATCATTGCATAATGTAGTTTCTGCAATGGGGGAGATGAGGAAAGTGATACTTGCTGAAGTATCAACACTTGAGAGTACCATGTGGATGCTCTATGACAGATTTCTCAAAGTTCATAAAGTTGTTGTTTGTGAGCATGGTCTACAACAACGGAGCAAAGAGTTTGTTCAAACTCTCAAGAAAATACATGATGCCATCGCCCATGTGCAAGAGTGGAGAATGTGATACAAAGGGGCCCCACTTGACTTAGCAAAGAAGATGAAGCCACAAGCAGAGCTGGAGAAAGAAAAGGTCTAAATGTTGATCCAAAACTATGAAAAGATCGCCCCATTCATTAGTAGAATATAGGCCTCATATGCACGGTTGCACAACAGTTTGGATGTAATGGTGAGAACGCACAGGACCCCATCAATTGGTTCCCGCAATGATGCTAAACCCAAGAACCAAGTCTGGCTAGAGATCGATGAGTACATGGAGTAGCTAAGGTGAGAGGTCACTAGAGAAGACTTAGAGTTGAGTGCACATAATATGCCGAAGTACATCAATGGTCTTGTCATGGTCAACACCATGTTGCACATGCTTCAGAACGAGTTGGATACAAGTTCCAAGACCATATACCTGCATTCCATGGAGGCAAGAGTCCGCTTTTAGAAAGGCACCATCATGTAGTACCAAGCTTGCCATCAATATGTGACCAAGAAGCACCAAGTGGAGGTTGTCGAGTTGCTCTTTCCCCAAACTTCTGAATCATTGTGTTTTGTCTTGTTAGGTTGTCTCTAGCCTACTTTGTCTTACATGGGTACATGTGGAAATGTAATATTATTTGTAAATATGTTGTAAGTGAAAATCCAAGTGTCAATAGTGGAATGTGAAAGGTAATCATGTTATGTAATGAGTTACTTGTAAAGAATTTGAAGATCCGAAGGGTAGTCAAAGAGTCACAAAGGGGAATGTCAAGGGTCATCCCACCCTTCATTATAAATATAACCTCATAACTCATAGAATAGGCTTTTGGGAGCCAATATTTTGGCTAGGCTTAGGATTAGAGAAGGCTTGGAAGTACTATGAAGAGCCTTGGCTTCCCTATAGCATAGAGCGAGTATACTTGTTTGGAGGAGCAGGTGTTCTTGACTGTAATGTTCCATTATTGGGGCCAGTGGTCATTAATGGTGTATGTATGTATGGAATTTTCACTAATAATAATAATATCATAGCCAACACACATTCATGTATATGTTATTAATGTAGTTGTACTATTCTAGTTGTTTTAACAATGTATGTTGTTTAACTTACGCATTTTATTATGAACTAATTTGTATGCAATTGTAAGAATCCTGTTGAATGTGTGTTGTTGGTTTAACTCATGACTTTAATTTATGGATTATTCTACATTTTAGCTTGTGATGTCATTCCGCTCGTGTGTTCCTTTCAATCTGCGTACTATTACAGGATTCTATGGGGTGCACTTCATTTTCACCTCCCTCTATTAGAACCTTCATGCATCGCACTTGACTCTCCGCAGGGTCACACATTTTCTCTCACCCAAAGTTATCATACTTACCTCAGCGTGCTACCGTGGTCAAGGCATTACACTACCACCCACTGCTGGGACTCCTACTCCAAATGGTTTGAGGTTTAGTTGGGACTTCATATCGGGGAGATCCCATGAATGTTGGTGGGTCCAACACTATCAACATACCCCTAACTCTTTGAGGCATAAAATAAATATTTTTGTAATTTTTTTGAAAATGAAAATGTTAATGCAATTTTTCTTTTTTGTAATTTTTTACAAATGAAAATAATAATGTAATTTTTAGCAAAAAGTAAAATGAGAAAAATAATAGGTCAATTATGGAAAAAAATAATACATATTGTTACACCTCCCCAACAACAACTCCAAAATGTGATGCCCCTTAGTATTGCAGCAACAATGTTGCAAATCCGAAGGGTCTTAGCTTTAATTGTTAACCCAAAGTTTGTAAAAACTTAAGAGGGGTCGAAACTATGTGTTCAGTATGAATTATCTCTTCCTTTTGTTTACTTTTATATGATTGGAAGTGTCGAGATGAGATCTAGTAACATAGTGACCATCCTAATTGTTCTATGTGATAGGAAAAACTCAAAATTGCGGCAATGAAAGACAATAAGAAAATATATGATAATTGCGATGAAGGAAGTAAAACCATGTTAATTGTAATGAAATGAGAGCATATCTATTCTATTGTGCAAATAAAGGAAACACACAACTAAAGTAAAAGCTTGTAAATTGCTAACCCTAATTCTGCAGGAAAAAGGAAATTTCTGCAATGAAATTGGCCAAAGCATATACTTGGTCTCTCTACTCCTAAATTCCATCTTCATAGTTCCATGTATGTTGTAACTCATCAAATAAGTGAAATCACGACTTAGATGCAAATCTAGACAAATTTCAAAAGCAAAATGTAAACTGCTACATGAGTCTTTATTTCGTCATAAGAGACAGTCCAAAGAGTAGTAAAATGTTCTAAAGGCGAGGTTGAGAAGAAAAGGAGGCTAGAGGCTAATGAAGGATAAGAAATGATAAAGAACTCATGGCCATCTCATCACATCGGTGGAAGAGGATTTATTCATCAAAACATATGGTTTTAGAGTTTCTTATAGACATAATGAAACATAAATTATAAACAACAATAAATAGTAGTACTTGAAGTGAACTTGAAATTCATAACAAATAATGTTCCTTGAAAAATAAAACCACTACCAATGATCCATCTAATTTTCAGAAGCTTTGTAGATAAAGTCTATTCATAAATCATTTAAATTAACCATTCATAAAAACAATATTTAGAAATAAACTGTAGAAATGAAAAAATGCATAAAGAATAATGGTATAGAAGGGTTCTTAAGAAAATAGGGTGGGCCCTAAACCAATGAAGCTCAGATATGTGAAAGAGAAGCATACTAATAAGTATTAAAGAGAAATTTCATTAATTGAAGGATTTCTTGTACCTAGTAAAAACTTTCAGAACTTGAAAACTAGACTTCCTAATGCTATAGTCTATTATTATTCTTAAGATTTTAATACTTGTAATGAGCCACTCAAGCCCTATATTTATAAAAAATTAATGAGAGAAAACCTCTTTTAAATGAGGATGACTTTCCCTCTGAAACTCCTAGAAAATTGGATCATATTCCCTGAGTGACCTCACAACTATAGGGAGGAGCATGTATTGCCTTAAGCTATCCAAGTTAGAACCTTTTGTAGTAGGAGGCAGTTCCCATGAAATTCTCTAGCTAAATATCCTCACAATATATGAAAAATCCTCATAATATCCTACACAATAATCATATTATGCCCATAAAGCATGAAAAATCTCTTTAACCATCCTGGGAACTCACTTATGCTAAGAAATGTTATTAAGTGCAAAAATGAAGGTCTAGTACAATATTTATGTGCCTAGTAAAGGTTAGATGGGCCTTATGTTTTACCTAATTGGGAGGCCCATCATATCCCCCAGCTAAAATCATTGCGCACCCTTTTAGAAATTTACTCCCCCTCCTTCCTTTGTCTTTCCTCATTCATTTCTTCGATGGCATGTTTAACAATCCATGTTGTGATGGAAGTGGTTGTGTCTAATTTATGGAAACCATTGTTCTCTTCAATGTGGTTCCATTGCCTTAATTATTCTTCTTTACTCTAATGCTCCTAAATTCCTAATAGCAGGGGTGGATTGATTCCTAACAAGTGCAATTTGCATTCTATTAGGGGAATGGTATTCTCTAATATTTATGTTGTGAGGAAGTGCTTTCTATATCCTTTAGAAATCCTATGATATTTCTTCTATTAACAAGTTGAAAGTATCCTCAAATTTGAGGATGGCCTCCACTTTCCCGTGTTTGTAAACTTCCACCACTTTAGGATCATTTGCCAGGATCGCATGAGTGGAAGTGAGGAGAGATGGATTGGGATGATCATGTTAGATCCAAAGTGGCTTCTTTAGTTCTGCATCCATGGTTCTTTTCACTTATTCAGCCCTAAACTCCTCATTCTTTACCTAAGAAGCTAGGTACATTAATTGTGCATTGCCCAAATATGGATTTGGGTCCCAACTGGTCATATATGGAATCACATGGTTGTGAAGGTAAATTTAAACGACATTGGACATATATTCTTTGTTGCATTGCAGGTAGAAGTCAACGAATTCATTGACATATTATAGAGGGATAGTCCCTTTCTATGCAATAATTCTAATCTCAAACTGTAACCATTGCTCCTTCGGGATTAAGGAGTGTATATTTGAGGGTTTCCTGTAATTGATTACCTCTAAAGAGAGGTTTTACATGGTTCCCAAAGATGTTTCCAAAGTTGAAATTAGAGTGGTACCTCTCTTGTAGAAATTTGTTTGTCTACTCAATTGGATTTTTAGTTGTTTGTTTTCCTTCTCCAGGCAGTCCCTTCTATTGGCTTCATCAAACCTTAGGGGTATCATTTATTCTCTCATTTTCTTCATTTAAGCTTCCATATTAGCATTATCAACAACTACTTTGGTTTGGGAAATTTCTTTCCATCAATGAATTTCAACCTTATCCTACTCTTTTGTGAGGAATAATTTTGGTATTTCATGTATAGGAAGCGTTTTTCCTACCTCAATCAAAGAATAGAAGGAGGTGGTTATCCTTTGAACTATATGATTTGTTTCCATTTTAATCTATAATTTTGTAGGCAATTCCTATAGAAACTCATCTTGTTCCTATAGTTGAGCATCTTTATATTCTATTTTCATTTGTTTCCTCATTTCCTCAAGAGGTGTTCATATTTCTATTGTTTTTACCTCTAGTGCCTTTAATTTTTCCCCTTCACATATTGAAGCTCTTCTTTTTCTAGGTTATATATTTCTTCAATAATGATATGATTACAAGAACATGGCCTTGGCTTGTCATTATACCATACTCTTGTTCTTTTTCATTTCTTGGTGCAAGTAGCACATTGGGAAGATCTACTTATCTTTGGTTTTGTGGAGGTGATAAGTGTCGCTAATGTAGTTGTGATTTATTTTTCTTATTCCAAGAGTTCTTCTCCTTCTCTTTGTACTGCAGGGATTTCCACTACCTTTTCTTTCCTCTTTTTTGTTGGCCTCTTTTTTGGTTTCTTGACCTCTACTTGACGCTTTGATGGTTCTTCTTGAGGTCTTGCCTGGAATTTTGTCTAAGATTTTCCAATTCATCCTGTGGCTTTTCCAACTCTATATGAGGTTATATTAACTCATCATAGGCCTCTAATAAGGAATTTCTATCTTATATCCATGGAATGGGGTGCTAAAGACATTCCAATGCATCCATGACTATTAATCTAATGAAGACATGATGGGTAAGGTAATTTTATTTTCCCTCCGCTTTGGTGCTCATCTATTTTAGGGATGGGAGGAGGAAGTGTGGGATACTTAGCCTCTCATGAATAAAAAGGTCATCTTGGAAACTCAATTGATAAAGGAGGCTAAATTGATAAGCATAAAACATGATTAACCTTCTCTGATAGGAAATATACTTGAGGATATGATAGTTATTTTATCCTAGGGGTATGGTAGAATTTCCCTCCTGAGCCCATTTTTTTCTTCATATAGTTGCTCATTAGGGAGGAAAAATCATATCTTGGCACTAATTCCTTCATGTCTCTCCTCTTTACTCCATTGCATCCTCTTTTGAAGGTTAATGACCCTACTGATTAAGTCTTTGTCAATGTATACTATTAATAATTTGACTTCATGACTACTTCTTGGAACTTATGGTGTTGTAAGTTTATGACAAACTTTAGGGAAATTTCATCAACATATCTTATAAGTTTCTCAAAGAAACATAGCCAGTGAAAATTTTATAATATGGCCCTGAACTTATAATTCTCATGAATCCAAGTGGTATCATCAGGTTCTCTCATGTTGAATCCAGCCTCCCATTGTTTGATACAACTTTGCATAAGTTTGGATAAAAAACTTCAAGGAAACTTTAGAGGAAATGTTGTTTCTAAACTAATACAGGAATGAGGGTTTTCCTATGATAGCAGGAGATTTTGTAGTTGATAAAAATGCACAGTCCTCCAATTAGATTCAAAATCAACAACTTTATCTCTCCAATTCAGACTATTCAACTATGTACAAAGGAAAAAAAAAATGAAGAGGTTAAAATACTTTCCATTCCTGTGTTTAATTCACTTTTGACACAAGAAAACATGATAATTAATAAATTCAAGTAACGATGCATCAATTCTTGTGACAAATGTGAGTAAGGAAGTGACGATATGTCAGGATTACAATTTTCTTGAGGAGACATTCTCTTCTCAACTTGTTCATGGTATCTGTGAGCATTTTAGGGGATATTCTGTCTTATAACAATATCGTCTATATCGTATAAATTGTTATAGACTAGTTCATGTAGCTCAGAGTTTTTCAACTTGATATCTGATAACCTTCTCTTATAGTGGTGGAAAAATTCATCAATGATTTTTAACTCTATTTACATGTTGAATGTGAAGTCAGAATAGATTGTGAGCTTGAAATGAATCCCAAGGTTAAGTGGAGATATTGCGGGTGGTGAATGAGAAAAATCAATGCAAAATAGTTGACCTAACCCCACCTACCTTTCTTGGTCTTATCATCCTTGTTCTTCCATTTTAATTCATCATCAGTAGGCAAAAACAACCTAATTTTTATATGATCCCCTATTTTTATCTTATTTGTCCTCACATGTGTGGAGAACTCTTAGAAAAAGTGTAGTTTCCGCTAATTTTGACTAAGACTTCTGGTAGTCTTATCTAAATATAAAACCCTTCACCTTTTAACTCATAAAATTTCCTAATGCTTTGAATGAGTTCAAAGGGTAGGTGTAAGAGATCCTAATACCTAATGCTTTACCTTTTTATGATTCTGGAGTTTTCTTTGATGTATTTTTAGGTGTTTTCATGTTATTTTCGTTGCACGGGTAATATTGTAGTAGTCAATAGGAAATCATGTAGCTAATCAGGGTTAATTTTTAGATCTAGAAGGGGTGTCTAAATTATTGATATTTTTCTAGAGATGTGGGACTTTGTGGCATGCTTTGATCTTCCTTTGGAATGTTTTGGACTTGGACCTTTAGGATTTCTGCAAGGATGCTACAGGACTATGTAGTCTCATGTATTAACCACAAAGATCCTTCATGATCATCAAAATATTCTTCTAAAACATCAAGGGCTATTGATAAATCAAGGAGGATCTGATGATGCTGATGGAGATGATTTTTATGGTGTTTTTGATGGAGAAGAAATGGATTTGAGTTGTTTCGGGAAAAAATAGGATGTAATGCACATGGGTGGAATAGATAGGTTTTGTATGCCTCTTATGTTTTCCCCTAGATTAGATGCAGATAAATTCCTTGATCTGTATGTTTTTATCAAATCTGCATCTCCTATAGCATCATAATGCTTTCCTGTAGTAGTTCAGGAAAGTGGAGAGAAATGCATGGAAAGGGTTTGGAGATGTAGATTATATGATGTTATGTATGATGTATGATGATGGAAAATGGAGTAGAGGCATTATTTGGGCCCTCTGAGAATGCATGAATTGATACCTTAGGCCAAATGTGCATGTTGGTATGTTTGACCCCCTTTGTTGGCCCTTTCTTTTGTGACACATGTACATAAATCAATGTAATATAAAAACACATTCTTTAATCATTGTTTTCCTTTCTTCTTCTTCTTTTTTCTTGTTTTTTCAATTTTGAGGCCCACTAGCAACCTCATGGAAGTTTTCATCGAGTAGGTCTACACCAAGTGCCTTGAAAAGGTTTTCACCTGGGGTTATTTTTTTTCTCTTTTTCTCAAACTCATGGATTGCCTCATAGATCTTTTTAGTTAGTAGGTCTACCTCAAGTGCCTCAAAGGAAGTCTTCACTTGAGTTTTTTTTTTTTTTTTTTCATTATTTCTTTATTTCTTTCTTTATAGTCAGAGGTTGAATGGGAGCATTGAAGCTCTCAATAAAGTTTAGCTCCTTACTTATTGAATCAATAAATTCAGCCCCGGAGAGGGGCTTCTTATATAATTTCAACCAATAACCATTGACCAAAGTGAAATATGCTCTTCATTAATAATTTCAATCTTGACTAAGCCATTATCATGTAATTTTTGAACTAGATAAGGCCCCAACCATCTAGTCATGAGCTTCACTTTGAAATCCTTGAACCATGTTTCATACAAAAGGGCCCAATCACCCTCCTAAAAGGATCTGGTTTTAATACGCTTTTCATGCAATATTTCCCTCTGCATCTTGACAACTTCGGTGTGTAATAAGGCCCACATCCTATATTCATCAAGTGAATTTAATTGTTGCAACCTTTCATATTGTGATTTCGTAAGATCCATGTTGAGAAAGGTTGACATCCTTAATTTTTTGTTCTCCAACTCAATAGATAATAATGACTTCTTTCCATATACTAACTTGTATGAGGTGAACCCGATGGTGGTTTTCCAAGTGGTGTTGTAGGCCCAAGTGACCTAAACAAGTATTTCTTCCCAATATTTTGTTGTTTTTGTTGGTCAACTTGGTCAAAGTATTCTCCAAATCCTAGTTAGTGACTTCCACTTGCCCATTTGTTTTTGGATGATAGGGAGTGGATTTATGGTGTCGAATGTGGTGTTGCTTCATTATACCCTCAATCAATTTAGAGGTGAATTGGGTACCATGGTCTATCACCAATTCTACTTGGAAACAATTTTGTAGAAGATATTTCCTCTCAATAATTTTTTCACCTTTTTCTTGATTTTTTCTTTTACTTGCTTTCACCTCATCCCACTTACTTAGGTAGTCAATGCACACAATAATTATATTTTTATCCAAATGGAGGATCAATAGGACTAATAAATTCCATGCTCCACTTTTCAAATGGCTCAAAAGACACTTGAGAGTGTAAACACATTTCATACTTTTGAGTGGGTTTCCCCATGCCTTTGGCATTCATCACACCATGCAATGTATCTCTAGGAATCTTTGTGAAGGGCTGTCCAATAGTATATTTATTGTAGAATATTGTAGGTTTTCCTCTTTGAAGAAAAATGGCCTCCATAAGGTCCATCATGACAATATAAGAGGATGGCATAAACTTCATCGTCCCTCACATCTTCTCAGGATTTGATTGGTCCAAACTTGAAGAGGGTTCCCCCAATATAAGTGCAAGAAGCACTTTTCTGACAATTTTACTTTTCTCCCTTAAAAATAAGCGAGGAAGAAATTTTCTAGTAGCTAGGAAGTTGGTGATGTCATTGAACCATGGAGATAGAAGTGAGATGGAAAACATATTCTCATTAGGGAGATGATCATCCACTTCTTCAGCATTCGTAGACAAGGTTAGACTTAAAATAAAATCTACAAAAACATTTTATTTTCCAGATTTGTAAAAAATAATAAAAAAGATTGTTGCAACAATATTAACCACCTAATTATGTGAGGATTAACATATGGTTTATTCATTAAGTATTTTATCATTGCATGGTCATTATGTACAAAAACTTGATAGCTAGTAATGTAATGCCTAAACTTGTTTAAAGAATGTATAATAACAAGGACTTATTTTTCAGTAAATGTATAATTAATTTAAGCCTTGGACACATTTTTTCTAATAAAATAAATGGCATATGGAAGTTTACCTTCAATTTTTCTTAGTGCTTCCCTAACTAGCTTATCTTATTCATTTGTATGGATATGGAAGGGAAAATTCCAATTTGGACATCTGAGGTTGGGTGTTGTCATTAATTTTTCTTTAATTTCCTCAAAGTATTTTGGCATAAATCTATCCAGATAAACTCTTCATATTTTGTTACTAATGAAAGTAAGGAACCAATCTTGCTAAAATCACCGATCAATCTTCGATAATATCCAACAAGGCTTAAAAAAATTATAACATTTTTTTTTTATGTTTTTGAGGAACAAGAACTTCTTTTATGATGCTTACCTTGTTGGGGTTTTCTTAGATTCATTTTGAAGAGAGAAAGAGTCTTAAGACAATCCCCTTATTCATCAGAAACAAGAATTTCTAATGGTTTAGAAACAAACTCATTTCTTTACACCTATGTAAGACTTTTCATAGGTTTGAGACAAACTATTGCAAATCATTCTTGTAGGGTGTAAAATCATCTATATATATTTCCACTAAATCCTGCAAAAGGTCAGAGAATATACTCAACAAAACCCTCTAGAAGTTGGTAGGGGAATTATTGTTGGCGGAAAATTTGGAAATGTGAAGACCCGGGTTCGACCTGAGTTTTCCAAAAAAGGAAGTCATTGTAGTCTAGCTTTTCATCGACATTTTCACTCCCTTTTTGCAAAAGGAGCGTCTCAATTGATGTGAGCCAAAACCAATAAGGAAATAAGGGATCCAAATCAGTGGCAAAAGACTGAAATTGTTGTTATATTATTTTCACAGTTAATCGTCTTACTAACCTATGCAACCATATCACGATCGGATCAACCATTTATGAAAGGAAAGACAAAGATTCATATATTCATATGAAACAAAATTTTAAACGGGCCAAGTAAACATTGAATCAATTAACACAATATATTCCAAAAACTCCTTTTATTATTAATATAGCCCAGTCATTACATCATAAAACCATACAGACTTGCGTGATCTCTTAGATCATATCACATTACATCATACATTACAATTCATATACAGGACTTAGATCTCTGCGCAAACTACAAACTTCTACATGAAAACAACCATAGTGATGGAAAACATGCAGATCCATAGGTCCATCTATTGATCCCCAAATTTTTCCTCTGCATCTTATTTTATATGCTCGCTCACTTGATCTAGTCCTCGTGTAGGTTCCTTAATCCAACCTTTGATTTGGTCCACTTTGACAAAATCCTGATACCTTTGTCCCTTTCCTTCTTGATTCTTTCAAAATTTATCAAAACTTTCTTGCTTTCATGGTTGTGTTTTCCCTCTTTCATGGCTTACTCAAGTCCCAACATTTACTTCTATATTGCATTTAGTTTTCTTGTGATCTATTTCTGATGGATCTACCCATTCTTCCTCTGCAACTATTCTACAAGCTTGTTTTCCAAATATCTCCAAAAAAAGGAAGGACCCAATAGGCCCCGACCACAATCTATTGACTCACTCTCAAGTCAAATTTCCACTGATACATTTGGTCCTTGATCTATTTGTGCTTCTCTTCTTTCAATTGTTTCTAATTCAAATGAAGGACCCAACTCTGGCACCGATTGCAACACATCATCTTTAAAACCAGTATAGGCAGAAACAACAATATTCCATGTTTCTAAAATAACATAGACTTTGCCTAAAACTTTTTCTGTTGTCTCAGCGTTGATTTTTATGAGATAGGATTGGATGACCTCCTGAAGTTGGCCATCAACATTTGAATTGAGATTCTTTAAGGTGACAAAATGTTGTTATGCAACTGGATGAAGGTCTAAGAGTAATCGCTTGGTGGCATGTGATGCTTCTTCAATTTGATTGATTTGAGCATATAATGCATGTACTTTCGCCAACAGATCCTTCTATTGTTCCAATTATGATTTTTCATAACTTGATCAAAGAGTTGCTTAATTTTTTCCTGAAGCAGATACATGGGTTGATTCTGTTGAGAAATCTATGGAAAAGAGATGAGGTGATTTCTCTTGCAATGATAACTGCTTGTCAATAATTTTTTACTTTCTTAATTGAGTTCTTCTCTTAATTGTTTATTATTATGTGATCTTGTTTATCAAATAGGTACCAAACCAAAAATAAAAATGAGAAAAAGGACACAATATGTAGGCTATCTTCCAATGCCAAAACCTCTCCAATCTTTAGAGGAAAATCCACTGAATTATTCTTCTTATAGAATGTTCAATTGATGAATTGCAAGACCAAGACCAATACCCTTGACTAAAAATCCCTCCAAGACCAAGTCGACCTTTGCTTGAAGATGCTACACTTTCTCCTTCCTTTCTTCACCCTTGATCCTGCAACTCAAGTCTGAAATTATTGGCCTCTATCTCTGCAATTTTTTATTACCTTTAAATTATTGTAATTTCACACGTGAGACTGGATTAGGGCTACTCAAGCCCTCCTTCCCCTTCGCTTGACTAGGGCTGGCTTATTTGTGACTTCAGACTTCAATAAAGCTTGCTTATTACCTTGTTTTGGCCTTCTCAAAATGATTGTGATCTGAACTTGCAGAAGATAGGAAACCCTAGTTTACCTTGCACGTGTGAAAAAAATTACCCAAACATACCTGAAGTATAATTGCTCTTCCTTCGACCTTTATCTTCTCTTCTTCACTTGGATGTAAGGCTTCTTTCTTTTCCTCCTTATCAAGTTTTTCTTATGTGAGAGAGATGTGTTATGAAAGAGGCTAAATTCCCTATATATAGGCTTCCTCCCTATGATTGTAGGCCAACATAACTTTACCTTAGGCCGACATGTCATCTTGATGTATGCTTATTGCTTAATTTGAGGCTGACTTTCTTGTAGCACTTGGACTTGGTCGTGAAGGGTTGTTTGAATCTTACAATTACTCAAAATAAATATGTAACATGCCCAAGAAGGGTCTCTCATACATGAAAAATACTTAATTGAATTTATAACTTAACTATTAATCCTAGAAGCTCATAATGGGAGCTTGATCTATAAAAATAAAATTCCTTAAGCATGAAACCTATGTCTCAAGCATAAAATAATTTTATTTTTCTTTATTACATTAATTACATAAAATCATGATTACACATGTCATTATGAATACCAAACCTATTTACATATTTCAACACTCCTGCTTAACTAGGGAGGTATTCATAATTCATACAAGGTACTTGGACATTCTTAATATGAAGAATTATCATAAGAAGAGTCAAATTAGTAACCCATATGTTCAGCATAATATCATCCAGAATTATCACATAGTAAGGCCTTCACTGACAACTCTATCTCTCCACAGGATTAGAGCACAATGTTAGGGAGACAAATGATTTATAGACACCCTCATCATTGTCTCTCTCAGAACATACCCCACCCAGGTTTTCTTAGAGTATGTTCCAACATGACTATTCTTATCTTGGATTCCCAATCCTCAAATAATATCAGTCCTATATGACTACTCTTATCTTGGATGCCCTACCATATCCTCAAAGAGTATTGGATGCTAGATGCTTACCCAATCCTCCATTCTATCTTCCCAAGTGAAGACAATAATGATTTGTCTATATCTTCCTCTTAACTAGGGAGGATATACCTATTCCAATGAAGGAATGTACACATTCATATAAAAGGAATGTATCCAAGCTCCCTATAAATCAGGGACTTGATCAATCTCCCTCTTGACTAGGTACTTGCTTCCAGCAACTCTTTAAGTGGTGATCATGGGACAACCAACTGCTTTAAGAGCTCCCCCTTTCGATGTCATGAAATTATTTTTCATTATTCAAGAGTCTTCATATTTTTTGGATTTCTTTGTATCGCATTGGCCATCCATCACTTTCATTCATGAATCATCTCAACCATGTCATCCTTTATTTCATTGAAAAGTTATCCATTGGTCCATATTTGGCCTTTCCTTCATGCCTTGCTACCTTCTTCGCATCATGTTTCCTTTAGGATTTTTCATCCTACTACATGAGTGTTAGTTGTAGATGACATCTACAACTCTTCATTTAGTAGCCCTGCATTAGCCCATCCATATATTATTCAAAAATAGAAAATGAAATTAAATCAAAAATACCTTTGTGATGATATTTTATCATGACATCTCCTTGTTTGCATCGGCATCCATCATATAGATTATTTCAGGGAAAACTAGTGTCGATTCAAACTGCAAGTCCCACTAAGATGGGTAGCTATCTTAGAAACAAACAATCAAAGACTTTTGAGAGTTCCTTGAAGTGTGATAGATTAGAGGGAAGAAAAGAGGACCAACCTGGATCTCTCGATTGGATCCTTGCTTGATTTCTCTCTCCCTTGATAGAATTTGCCACTCCTCTCCTACTTGTCCCACTTCAAAGAGTACCTGTAGAGTCAAAGTAACAGAAAACCATCAAAGAATCTCCATCTAAAACATCATAAACAATGTGGAATTAGAAACACATTGACCATACAATTGCATTCGTAAACAATAAGATTCATAAACACCCGATTATATGGAGGAAAACTCAAAGAACTTTATTAATAGTGAAAGAGAGGATTAAAACCCAAATGTTTGATCCAACATCATCCTCCCAGTGTAGAAGCCCTCTTAACCTCATGAATAAGAAAATCACCCAACAATGCAATGTCTCTTCTCGCCAACAAACCAACAACACTTCCTTACAAATTACAAAATTCCAGCCTCTAGATCTCTCAGATGAGGGATCCATTTATAGATGTCTTGCAAGGGTGTGAGTCAGATCTTGGTTTTTGATTAGTGTCATTCCACTGATAGTTCTTGGTTCCACTTGGAGATTTCATTGATCTCTTACTCATCCTTAGGAAAATTCAGAGAGGCAAGTGTCACAGGAGAAGTTTTTGGAAGATTCCATGATCATCCACTCAGCAAACTGTCTCTGCCATTTATCTATTCTCGCTCATCGCACCCCACAGAAGGCCATTTCAATATGCATCACACCTGGCTAGTGTGGCAGTCAGTATGCATCACACCTTGACCATGGAGTAGTCAGTATGGTCTAGTTTTGGCCAGTTCTGAGTAGTTTTTCAGGTGGAACTTCTGGGAAATAATGTAATCAGTTGACCATGATCCTTTATGGTATGAAACAACACTTTTAGGGAATAAAGAGCCCTTAGTTTATGGACATATGAGTTTTGGGTTACAGTGCCCAAATATGTCTATAATAGCTGCCCCCTAAAGCATGAGGTTGTAAATCTTCTGATGTCGGGTGAAATGCTTTATCATGAGGATCCGAGGTATTCGAACTAGAAGGTGACCTGTATAAGATACAATACAATACATCATCATCATATTATTTTCATGATATAGCTGAGGCGGGCATTCCCATGCTTAGCTTTATAAATTCATTTTCATGTACATAGGATAGACAATCGTATGTTGTTGCAGACTGGTGATTCTTCGAATGAAGAGTCATCTTCCCTGGTTTAGATGACTATCTATGCAGCTTCTGTGTACATTTGATATCTTTATGTTCCTGAATATATCGTAGCCCGGATGGATGAAACTAGATCCAGGGTCTTCAAAACTCGTTCAATCTTCACCCGATGTACAAGTCGATCCATGTGAAAAGATGTTCTGAAGTCAAACATGGAAAGACATCGCCTGATTACCAGCCAATAATGTAAGATGTTAACAGATGCGAGAGGAGTCACCGATAATGATGATGACCATCAAGGTACTATAGTACAATTCACCTGGTGTGAACATATGAGCTGATGTCGAATACCACGTGAAATCGTTCGGTCGAAGGTCATTGATGTAAACCTGTCGCCGAAAGTGAGAAACTTTTCATTGAGGCATGCAAGCTTCAAAGTACTGAAAGGGTTGTTTCTAAGTCAACTTCTTGGATAATGAGCTGATGTCGACAAGAAGTGACCTGTCGTAGGATGGCCTTGATGTATCCCACATCTACTATGAAAAATGGAGCAAATGATTTTTCTGGAGGTGAAAACGATCTAATGATATAAGATTCAGGAATGGCGGTCATGAAAAATGAAGGGTGGAGTTATTGCAGTGGATGAGGCATTTGCTGGATGGTAAATTCTCTGAATGACTTCTCTTGAAAATGTCAGCGACACTGATATGGACTAGTAGCATTAACCCCATGGATGGTACAGAGGACCAATGGTGATAGTGAACGGAAAAACCCAACCCAACTCAATCACGGTGATGGAGTGAAAGTGTCATGTTCAAGAGCGACCTGCTACCAATAAAATTCTTCAAGTTTTCTTCCCTTTTTCCCCAGTCATTGCTGACTAGTACCTCTTTATTTTTGTCAAGCTTGAGGAGGATAACTTATGCTTGGTCTATAATTTTCCCATCGAGCAAACCTGTTGCTTTGTTTTTAGTGAGCCTAGCGTCAGTGAGACTCGTTCTTGTCTGGGTGGACAAGTTTTTTGTTATTGTTTTAACGAGTTTAATGACAAAGATAACTCGGTCCTTTTCATGTTTAGAGAGTTTGAAAAGGGACGAAAAGGAAAATCCAACAGTCCTTTTTCGTGGCATAATCCCTTAAGTCTGAAAAAGTATAAAATAATACAAAAGGGATGACTTTTTGATCGATTTAACGAGCAGAAAAAGACAAGCACTCGATATTTTTGTTTGATAATCCCTCAGGTTCAAAAAGATTAAAATATATGGGAGGGATGTCGTTCCCTTTACTTTAACGAGCTAGAAAGGCCAATGGCTCAACAATATTTTTATATTTAACGAGTCTAAAAAGAGTTTAAAAGGGACTCATTTTTGAGGAATGAGTGATATTCTCGGGTAGCAACCAGTTCCAAGTAAGTTTGGAACTTCTCAAAACATGGCAGTGTGAAGAGGGTGGCAATTAGAATCACTCGTCGCAGTTGTTCCTCAAAAGGATAAACAATCAAGTGGAAGCGTATGGTTGGCCAAATGAACGGAGGTGACGGTAGGAACACAACCATGGTTCAAAAGGGCTGATAGCAAGGTGATCACAAAGGTTATTTACCAAAGGTGGTTTCATTTTTTAATGAGCTTGAACCAAGAGAAACTATGCTCAGTGTCAGGTTTATTTTTTAACGATCTTTAACCTTACGGGAACATTGCTCTTACCAGTCTTTTGAAGATGTATCTTGGTAAATTTATTTTTTAATGAGCTTGAACACTACTATAACATGTGCTCATTGCCTTTTTATGTAGGTTAGAAACGACCAAGCTATGAGGTTAAAGGGTTGAGAACCTACAAAATAAAAAAAAATCAAAGGTCATTTTTCGCTTACATATAAAGGTTTACATGCCCCTAGGTGTTTCAGTAAAAGGAGAGTTTCGAGGTTACCATATGGAAATTCTAGCGGTTAGGCAGGATTGTTTCTGTTGGCAGACCAAAACTCTTCCTTGGCTTTGTCAATCGAAATGGACGAAGGTGAATGGTGTGAGCTTCCAATCACATAACATACAAGGAAATATTTGTCTCAGACCGATCACATAACCTACACGGGAATGTTTTTTCGGTCCAATCATTATAACCATTCAAGAAAATCTCTCTTTTCCTCTGGGTTCACCTACCGAAGCAGACTAGGGTGCATACCCCCTAAAATTCGTTACATTCACCGAACTACTCGCGGTAATTAGGTGGATGGAATGAAGGTTGTAGAGACATTGTTGACTTGAAGAGACTGTTTAGGGATGATGGTTGACTCATAGCCATGTTTGAACCAGGAAATGAAAGCTAGGTGACAAGTTACACCAGTTGGCCTTCATGTGGAAAACACATCACTCGAAAGAATGTGGAAACAATAGCTTCCATGCTATATATATAGTCACGTCCAAGGAGTAGATTTTAATCTAGTGGCCCTTGGACCACCATCACGTTCAAATGAATGATTTTCTTTCTCAAAGTTATTGGTAACTTTGGAAGGATCCCTAACGGTCGACTGGTTCCTTTGTTGAAGCCTGACAAATTTTGTTTTTCAGGCAAAAGCGATGGCGAACCAAGCGATTTCCAAGCATTTGAGGAAAGGATACTCACTGAAGCGCCTTCATCTATGATAGTGCCAGACATGATCATTTTGTAAACTTATACTATGATTCGGAATGGTACATTAGATGGAAGTTGGGGTTTTGCTAGTTGATTCCAATTAAAGAAAATGACTAGACTGCTCGGAGGAAGTATCGGATAAATGGCCAGATAAATCTCATGAACTGGGGGGGTTCTCTTCCTATTGTAAAGGAATGGGTGGATTTCCCCCAAGTTCATTAGACTCTGTTTTGACAAAAATAATATGAATGGTGTCGTTCTCATTCTCTTTGGTGATAGTATCATCTGAAGGTGGTTCTTATGAAGGTAAGACTGGTTCGACTGCCATATCGACCAACTGACTTTGGTCCGGAGTAGACTCAGAAGGTTCACTTTCAATGATAGGCGATTCGACCAACAATTGAGTTATGTCAATCAGGTTTTCAACTAGCGAAGGACTTGGCAAGAGTTTCTTGTATCCAGCTGGAAGTTGCTGCGGTGAAGCGGGACGGTTATCCAAGATACTTTTGGCTTCATCCAAGAAGGGACAACGGTGAAGAGTATGATTACCTTCACATAACCTACATGGAAATCTGACCTTTCCTTTCTGTCCGTTGACTTTGTTTTCACTAGTTGATGGTGTGCTATCAACCTGACTGTTAGAGGTTGATGACACCGAATGGTGCAAACGGGGAGACCATTCTCTCAAGATCAACGAGATGCAAGGGTAATCTTGATGGTAATGGCTCCCCTTGCAAATTGCACATGGAGATTTTGGTTGGAAAGTTTAGTGTGCAGATTTTCACCGGGTGATGCATGGTTTCCCCCTTGTTTAGTTGGTTTCTTCTTCTTCTCCTTCCTTTTCTTTTTCTTCTCAGCTACTTGGTTTTTAGTGTCACTAGTTTCACCAAGCGAAGAGGAAGAAGGGGAAGGAGAAACAAACGAAGTAGAAGGTGAAGGGGTAACTTCAGTATCATCTAGTTGTTGGTTATATTGTTGAGGAATTACAATGTTTTGAATGACAGAGGGCGAGAAAAACCATACCGGCAGGCTGATTGTGATTCATGGAAGGGACAATGTAGCCATATATGGAGAACCAATATCTCCCCAAGAGGAGAAAGGACTAGGATTCCCTCCAAGAGGGATTCCTTGCTTGGTGGATTCCATTATCTCAACCTCAGATCAACAAAGGAATAGGGATGTTATTCCGATTTAAATAAATTTTAAGACACTTTGACGCAACTTCCTTTTTCAATTTTTAAGAGTCGAGAAAAAGCTAAAGGTGACTCCACTTGCCTTCGATTTTTAATGAGCCTGAAGTGACAAGTTCTTAGATGGACCTTTTCTTTTAAGGAGTTGAAAAGGAATGAAAGTGACTACTCTAGAAATCTAGACAAAGGGATTACCAAACCGATCGCAAAACTGCAAAATACACCTTGGTGATAAATGATAGAGAATTACCAAGGACTTATGTATGGCAGTCAATCTTCCTGAATGCTGTGTTCAATGCATTGCGATCGATAGGGCGGCAGGCATGGCTTCCTAAGGATAAAGGATATCAGCCTATTGTGGTCTCCCAATATATACTCGATGGTACGGGGAGCACAAGTTTGTATTGGCACTTGTCGTATCAAAGAGGAGGAATCACCCAACCTTTGATGAAAATGATAGTTACTAGGTTTTACGACGTTGGAACACGTCTCTAGCCTAGACTTCTAGATGTGTTGTGTTAGGTTCCAAAGTGTTTTTATGTTCATTGAGATTTATTTTAGAGTTGATCTTGCTTAGAAGTTTTTCTTTCAAGGTTCACCGTGTGATGTAGATGTAAAATTCCTAAATATGCAATCTAAAATGATAAACAGTCGTTTATTTTCTTTTAGCAATGAAAATCCTAGCTACAAAGGAAAGAAGATTATGATTTTTCTTTCAGCAGAGAGCATAGAGCACACACTAAATGCACTTTCCTAAATCAAATTTCGCATGCAGTCAAAATGCAAATTCACATGCATGTATTTGTTTTCCGCTTCCTTAATGTGTGAATGCCAAAAAGGAAAGCTAAGTACAGATCTGAACTATTTTCTTTTAAAGTGACATTTCTAACAATTTCTTTTCAAAACGAAAGGAAGACTAAGACAACACTTTTCGATTTTATATTGAAAACTATTTTCGACACTTCAAATATTACTAACTCAAATCAAGCACAATGACAAAATTACAATCAACTATCTGGAAGAGGAATACTTTACGACACTCTTCTTTTGATTCAAAATGACAATTACGACACTTGAATCAAAAACGATAGTTCGATTAAGCTACTTTCGACAAAGGATGATTGTAAATGATTCACAAATACACAAAAACATTTACAATTCCTAACTAAGGGAGGCTAGAATATGTGAAGGAAGAAGGTGTTAGTAAGAAGATACTAATCATGAACAACAAAACTACTAAATAGAGTTGAAAACAAGGAGGAAAAAACAAATTTCAATGTGAGAAACAGTATCACTCAATCATCACACCTGCAACACAGGGAAATAGGGATGCATCTCACCTGCAACACACTGGAGGTGCGAAGCATACAGGTTGCACAATTACAGACAGTGCGATGGACCAGGGAGTGAAACTAAGCTTGGTTTTTGCTCAAAATTTGCATCTAAGTTCAGTGATTTAGGCTGAGTTATGATGGACAGTAAAAACAAAGTATAGGGGTAAGACCTTATGAGGTTATGAGCTACCACAAGGGCACTTAGAATGCTTTTAAGTTATATGTTCAGTTCATAAACCAACCCAGAGATTAACTGAAGCAACATTCATCTACTTCGCAATTGCATAGCAAAGGCATTTCGAAGGCTAGCTGGCTAACTTCAGGCTTCGTCTGTAGTTTATAAAGCAAACAATAAACAAACAAAAAAAACTATTTGATCCCCAGCGGAGTCACCATTTTTTTCAGGGAAAACTAGTGTCGATTTGAATTGCTCATCCCACTAATATGGGTAGCTATCTTAGAAACAAACAATCAAAGCCTTTTGAGAGGATCCTTGCTTGATTTCTTTCTCCCTTGATAGAATTTGCCACTCTTCTCCTACTTGTCCCACTTCAAAGAGTACATGTAGAGTCAAAGTAACAGAAAACCATCAAAGCATCTCCATCTAAAACATCATAAACAATTCAGAATCAGAAACACATTGACCATACAATTGCATTCATAAACAATAAGATTCATAAACACATGATTATATGGAGGAAAACTCAAAGAAATTTATTAATAGTGAAGGAGAGGATTACAACCTAGCTATCTGATCCAGCATCATCTTCCCAGTGTAGAAGCCCTCTTCACCTCATGAATAAGAAAATCACCCAACAATGCAATGTATCTTCCCACCAACAAACCAACAACACTTCCTTACAAATTACAAAATTCCAGCCTCCAGATCTCTCAAATGAGGGATCCATTTATAGATGTCTTGCAAGGGTGTGAGTCAGCTCTTGGTTTTTGATTAGTGTCATTCCACTGATAGTTCTTGGTTCCAATTGGAGATTTCATTTATCTCTTACTCATCCCTGGGCGAATTCAGAGAGGCAAGCGTCATAGGAGAAGTTTCTAGAAGATTCCATGATCATCCACTCAACAAACTGTCTTTGTCATTTTCCCCACTCAAAAATTGGGGGTTCTTAACACCCTCGCTACTCGTGCCCTTAGGATTTCTGATAATAAGAGCTTCGATAAGGAAAAATCTCATCTCCTTAATGTCTTCGTGGAGAATAGCTATAGTAGGTGCCTAGGTCAGAAGGCTTTCCTTAAGGCCTCTAAAAATTTGGTTATTAGAAAAGAACCTAGAGAACGCCTACTAGGTGTCCATCTTCCCTATGTCCAGGGAACCACTGACAAGATTGCTTGGATCCTTAAGAGGTATAATATTCCCTCAACCTTTAGGCCCCTCAACACCATTCGTAAGTCCCTTTGATCGGTGAAAGATCCCATTGACCCTAAGGACATGAAGGGTGTCTACTCGATCCCCTGTTCTTGTGGGACCCCCTATATCGAGGGAAATGGGTGCTCCATCCATCAAAGGTTAAATGAACATGCAGCTGACTTAAGACATGGGAGAACCAAGTCTTCAGCGTTAGCAGAGCATGCGGAAAAGACCAAGCATCATGTTTGTATTGAGGAGGGAAGGTTATTACCTAGGTTGCCCAATTCCATCATCGTAAATTCAAGGAAGCGATTGAAATTGAAAAAAGGCTTATCAATCTCAACAGAGATGATGGCTATAAGATCAGTCGTTGTTGGATCCCTGCCCTTTCTTCTTAGTCTTGTCGTTTTGTCCCCTTTTTTCCCCTGTTTCTTCTCCTTATAGTTGTATTTTCCTTCCTCCTAGGGTTCTCCTTTTTGGTAATTTTTTACTATTGTCATGTTCTTGTCCTTGTTATAATAATAATAATAATAATGATAAAAAATAAAATAAAATAAAATAAATAAATAAATAAATAAAAATAAATAATAATAATAATAATAAAAGTTGACGCCCATTTTAATTTTTACTATTTCCTTATCAAAAATTTTATAAATATTAATATTCCTATTTACTAAGTCCTACCTTTACCATATAAATAAATTTAAAATGAAAATAGAAATATATATTAATTTTAACCTATTCTCATAATTTTATTCCATTAAAATAAGTAAATCAATTAATAAATTAGTGAATAATTGAATAAATAAATATTTTTATTATATAAAGCAATTCCTTTGGCTAAAACTTAGTATTAATTAAAATAAAATTTGACACCCGTTTTAATTTTTACTTTTCCCTTATCAAAATTTTTATGAATATTAATATTCCTATTTACTTACTTCTACCTTTACCATATAAGTAAATTTAAAATGAAAATAGAAATATATATTAATTTTAACCTATTTTCATAATTTATTCCATTAAAATAAGTAAATGAATTAATAATTTAGTAAATAATCGAATAAATAAATATTTCTAATATATAAAACAATTCCATTGACTAAATAAATTGGAATTAGGCAACTTACTACAATAATTAAAATAAAATAATTTAACATCCTATGATATAAAAAACCCCTTTTTTCGTATATGAATGAGTTAAATTAATAATTTGTTAACTTAGAGAAAGATATTAATATGATAAATCACAAGTAGTTATTTATTCTATTATTTTTTATTTATTTTCATCAATCTAGCCGTTTTGGATAGTCGTTGTTGGTCAACCCAGTCAACCTAGCCGTTTGGATGATCTGCTCTTCCTATATAATTGGCAGCTATGATCTGACTCCTCAACTTGTCCTGACGATGAACCACACTAGTTGGTTCGAAACGCGTCGACAAAGGTTCTCTATATGTGATTTACACCGAAATTCTTCTTAATAATTTGTCTATTATCGCTCATCGCGCCCCACAGAAGGCCATTTTAGTATGCATTGCACCTGGCTAGTGTGGCAGTCGGTATGCATCGCACCTTAACCATGGAGCAGTTAGTATGGTCCAATTTTGGCCAGTTCTGAGTAGTTTTTCAAGTGGAACTTCTGGGAAATGATGTAATCAGTTGACCATGATCCTTTAGGGTATGAAACAACAATTATAGGGACTAAAGAGCCCTTAGTTTATGGAAATATGAGTTTGGGGTTGCAGTGCCCAAATATGTCTATAACATAGATTAACACATCTCCAAAAATATATACAACATCAAGGGTCTCTTTATTTTTCTGAATTTATCAGGATCTTCATATCTTTCCCATGGAGATATCATAGTGAAATATACTAGTCCTTGGATGTTGATTTCCTTCTTCATAGTTTCATTTTTCATGGTGTCTTCCTTTCTTTATTCACTCATTTCCTCCAATGAACTTCCAATCATAGTTCCTTCAACTTTGTAAACCACCTCATATTTCATATGAGGACGTATTATGTTGATTTCATGTAGTCAATGTGTGAACCATGCCTTCAGGCATCCTTTCATAGGAGGAGATCCTTTCTTTTTATCATGCTCTTGAGGTAGAGCACTTGTTCATGATATCTACAACCATATGACATGACTCTGTCATATCAATTGCAAGAATGCATACCTCATCTCTTTCTTTTGTTCATCTAGACTTCTTTCGACAACTTCCTTGATTGAAACAAATTTAATCCCTTGACCTGCTTCACTTCTTTTGACATCATACCATCATCCCATGAATTTCATACATGTTGGAATTCCTGGCGAGACACTTGCTTCTTCCAATAGGTGAACCTTACAATGAATATTCAACAGAGGATCTTGATCATCCTCATCCTGTAAATGCTCCTTTTGAATGATGTATGATGAGATAGATAATAGATGACTTTTATTTTCCCATAATTACTACTTATTGAGGTTACCAAGAGTTACGTCCTTCTATAGGTGACATCCATAGACTTCCATTTCATGCTTCTTTATGATGATGTCACAAGATCTTGTTTTCAATAGTATGCTTCTGTGATCCCATCTCCTAATACGATGCATCCTATCATGCTTCTAATGATTCTTACCATGATAGTTATACTTTACAACAGAAAACTTGAAGAAACTTTAAAAGAACTAGGTGAGGGATACTATCTCAATTATAGTAGAGACCCTTTACTTCCTCTTTCTTGGATTTGTTCTTTTTAGCTTCTTCCACTTCTTCAGTGATAAGGGCTTCTTCTCTTCCTCTTGTGTTTTTATCCTTCTTGAGTTTAGGACAATCTCTCTTGTAGTGTCCATATTCTTGACATCAGTAGCATTGAACTTTTTCCATATTCTTCTTTCTTTCATGAGGATCAAATTTCCCAAAATTCCATTTTCTCTTTGTCATAGAAGCATATTATTGGTGTTGGCTTAGGTTGGGCTAACCCAGGTTCGATTCTTTACTGTACCAAAAAAACCCTCATTCGTTGGCCCTTTCGGCAACGACCTGCAAGCAGATTGCAATCTCACCCGAAGTGACTATGGGAGGATGCAGAACGAGGTTTCTGTAGCCTTGAGGGATGATGCGATGTGGTATTTTATGTTCTTTTATCTTTAACATGCATTAATTAATTCACATTCATACATTATTTCTCCGCATTACATTCACTACTTAAAAATATCATATAAACCCTTAATCATTAATGTGTTGTAGTAAAATGCAATTGTAATAAAACTCATACGCTAAAACAGACAATAAGAAAATAAACACATGAAGACACAAATGTTATTATGGTTCACCCTAATGTGGGACTACGTCCATAAGAACTATTGCATATAATAGAGAATTTGTACAACAAACAGTTCCCTACCTATGCACTCAACTACGGACTTAGACCTCTGCACACTCAGCTGCAAAGCCTTTCCTTCACCCCAAACTATAGAGCACAAATATACAACCATTAAATACATGACGTAATTCTTCAAGACGATTCCTTCTTTATTATTCATCCCTATATATACTATTACATCGAGGGATATATCATTGCAATACCATGGTCCATAGACTATGGACTCCCCTAGTACAAGCTACTATGGTCCAAAAACCATTCATCATTTACAAAATAGTATTATTTTACAAAAAGGGAGGGGCTTCGACCCACTCCTAAGCCCATATTTTGCGTAGTATATCTACTGCATGGTCCACTTCATGCTCTGTTGCATTCTTTACTTCGCACTCTGCTCCCAAAAATGCGGAGTCTTCATCAAAATCTAGGCCAAGTTGGGTTGTGCCCAACACCTCGGCTTGCTCATTTGATCCAACATCAGATTTTTCCTTCAACGTGGTTTCTTCAATTTTGCATAGTGAAAAAAGATCATTAAATGGAGTATCTTCATTCTTCCCATAGATACTTGATGTGAAGTTCTCCCATTCTACTAGTAGTGCATTGAGCATTATGGTAGTCATCTATTTGTCAGAGATTATCTCTCCCAATTCTTGTAATTTATCCCTTATTTCATATATCCTCATAAATTATGAGGCTATTCCTTCTTCTTTTTATATCTTCATACTGTAGATCTCTTTCCTTAACAATATTACTTCTTCTGCAATGCTTACAGAGAACAATTCTACAAGATTGTGATATATTTCCTTTGATGTTTCTAATTTTGATACATAAGGAATGAGAGGATACTTGATGGATTCTATGAGAATCCTTTGAGCCCTTACTTCCCCTTTCATATACCTTAAGAGTGCTTGAGCTTCTTCCTTTGGAGGTTTGGTGATTGTGCCCTTAACATGTTCCATGACCTCATTTTCTATGAGGTTCAGATATGTTATTTTCTTCCATGCAAGAAAGTTTGAAGCCCCAACCAGTTTGTTTCTTTCCTTGCAAAAGGACATTTTGACAAATTCATATGTAGACGTAAATATAATTACTTGTGAAGATCCTACTTAAACCTGTTTCTTTCTTGAATTTGATGATGATATAGATAATAGAAAACTTCTTCTTAATGAAGATGGTTTTATTCAAAAGTGATCCTTGACTCCAAAGGGAGGGAGATCATCTAGAGTCCTTTCATGATTCTAATTGCTCCTTTCTTCTTGCTTCCCTTGGATGATAATATTTCAAGATGCTTTGATTTGATGATTTCTTCAATTCATGTAGGTATTAGGGTATTTTGAGGTCTCCTTCCTTATTATTGTGATTTGAGTGAGGATCCCAAGAATGTTAGATCTAAGACTTTTGTGATCCATAATTTAGAAGAAAGTCTTTCATATTAATCACATTGTTAGGATTTGGTTGACGTTTTGAACCAAATAATGTGGTTAATCCTCAGTACTAGGTGAGAAATCCAATGATTAGAAGGAAAATAAATACTAAGGATGCAACATTGCCCAGAATTAGCCGTTGGTGAATTAGTTAATAGGTAAAGAAAATAATTATTAGGGAGTTAGTAGAAGGAGTTATTTCATTAAAATATTCTACGTTTAGTTAAAAATAGTTGTTAAGGAATACTTAAAAATAAAATATTGAATTTTAATATAAAGTAGCTATTTATTAATAAATTATATGATCTTATTTGTTAGGGGTTGACTAATTAGAAAACTAGTTATGAATTTAGAAGTTTTATCCAAATGTAATCAAATAATTATTGATTTATTAAAATCAAGTTTATATTATTCAAAATAGGGATGATTAAGTTCTTCAAAAAGGAAGTCATGATAAATAAATCAATTTAGAGTTAACAGATAACAAGAAAAATAATACTATCTTTTTCTGAACGGACGAGAGCAAGAAAACCGGACGAAACCCTATCGACTCCCATGGCCGCCTCTGCAACCCAATGCTTCAGCCCAAAAGAGGTCGGGGAGGGCTTTCCAGGCCTAGAGATCTCAATGCACAGCACCCAGATCTACGCTATAACCCTTTACGTTCACTCATCTGCAAGTTATCATGGCTCTGGAGAACAGAAGGTCTTCAATTGCGGAATAATAAAGACTGAAGCAGCATCCAAGCTCACTGCAGAAGGGGCTAGAGCAAACCACCTCCAGCAACACACAGGAATGCCGTATTCACTGAGCAATAACATAAGGAAGCAAAGGATTGGGGTTTTCGGCGCCAACAAGGCTGGATCTGCAAGTCCATTCACCGGATCGGCCACGACAACCCAAGAAAGGCTGCTATATGGAACCGCATTGTCCTCTCCCACCGTGGAAAGGCTTAAAATCTCTGGTTCAGCCCCGGATCTAATCGATCCAACCCACAATCAACAGATGTAACAAGACACCGTGAAAAGGCGGAGATTGTTCAAGGCGCTCGGCATTACAGAGGGCAAGTCAGTAAACGAAGATGGTCGTCATATGGCCATGCGTAGGGTTGACGCTGCTTTGCTCACGGATCAAAGCGCCTTTCGCTCTGGACTCATAACCGACAAGGAGGTGGCAACGAGGGTCATAGCCGAGGGTTTGAAGCCTAGCAACACACTGGCTTCAAAGGTCATAATGCGGAATGTGCTTGAAGAGAAACAAGCATTTCAGATCCAAATCAATCTCTCGGGAAAAACAACATTGATATGGGTACGTGCAACAAATCTTGTGCAAGATCTTTTACAAAATCTCGAACATCGACTAAGGATCCCCTCCTCTTACCTCAGATTGCTATATAAGGGTAAGCAACTCATGAATCCCCTTCCTCTCTCTGCTTACAGTATTTTCAAGGATGCTTCTATTGTGGCTACCTTTCGTTTAAGAGGTGGCTCCTTTAGGCAATCCTCCTCAGCTCCCTCCTTCTCTTATAAAGATGCAGTCCGTAAAGACGCTGCTCATCCGCAGACCTCTGTGGAAGCAGCCCAACCTTCTGGGGCTCCAAAGCCATTTTTGGTAGACAAATCAGAGGAAATTCCTTCCATCAATCTCTCACATTCTGGGATCGATGATCGCTATCAGCATTTTTCAGAATCCGCACTTATATGCAGATTTAACGGGCTTTGGCCTCGCACATCAGATCTATACCAGTGGATCCACACCAACTGGACTAAAAAAAGCGAGATCTACTTATGTTCAAAAGGATTCTTCATTGTGGCTTTTGACTCAAATGAAGATTACCAGAAGGCCTTAACAGGAGGCCCCTGGTTTTGGGGCTCGGCTGGGCTCTTTCTCACCCCCTGGTTTCCAGACTTCGACCCTTCTACAGCTGTCATCACCAAGATTCCGATTTGGGTCAGCCTCCCGAATCTTCCGGAGCATCTATGGCATATCTCTGTCTTCTTAGCCATTGCAGACACTTTAGGACGCTACCTGCAGGTAGACTCTACGCGAAAGGAAAATGGACTCTTCACCTATGGCAGAATTTGTGTAGAAATAGATATTAGCAAAGGACTGCCGGATCAGATTAATATCAAGTATGGCGATTTCCTCTGGACTCAAACCTTGGATTATGAGAACACAGCCTTCCGTTGCTACCATTGTCATCAAACGGGGCACCTCCAGAGTTCCTGCACCTAGCTCCTCGACAAAAAGAAGAACATGAATCGCAAACACAAATCCAAAAGCTGGAATCCTTGTGTGCCTCCCCCTCCTATGGACGATACAGATTCCTCTAGTTCGGATGAGGAAGAAATCGTAGCAGATGGGCAGAATATGGAGATTCCGATGGACGCTCCCTCGGTCGGTCCGGCAAACCCCTCCGCCCCTCAGAGCTCTCAGAAACGTTCTCATTCATCTTCGTCCTCAGACTCTGAAAAGGATATTCAGCCGCCAGGGCAGAATAGTTTACAACTTGTTACGGCTCAGCCAAACTCTTCTGGATGGGTCAAAGTAAGCAAGACAAAAGGCAAAAAATGTCGTGTGGCAGCAACTGCCCTCTCAGGGTAGCTTCTCTCTATGAAGTTCTAGCTTTTTGTTTTCCCATGTTCTCTATGGTCCTTTCCTTGTTTTTCACTGTGAAGCGAAGTGGTTAGCCTTTCACCTTTGGCTCCCTTGCTTTTCTGCTACGCTTGCATGCAAGCTTGATTGTACTATATATTTTTCTTCTCTTAATAGAATTAGTCTTTACTCAGAAAAAAAAAAAAAAAAAAAAAAAAAAAAAAAAAAAAAACAAGAAAAATAATACTAGAAATATTATATTGTTATGCACACATAACAAATATATATATATATATATATATATATATATATATATATATATATATATATATATAATAATAATAATAATAATTGATAAATAAAAATAAAAAAGGGGATCAAGGCAAAGAAAAAAGAAAATAAACCAAAAAGAGAAAAAAGGAGGAGAGGTGAGAAGAAAGGGATGATGAGTTTCTTGTATCACAGCCAAGTTGGGTTGTGCCCTTTCTTCTCCCCTCTCCTCTTTTTTTCTCTTTTTGGTTTATTTTATTTTTTCTCTGCCTTGATCCCCCTTTTTTATTTTTATTTATTTATTATTATTATTATTATTATTAATTTTTTATTTATTTATTTTTTATGTGTGCATAACAATATAAAATTTCTAGTATTATTTTTCTTGTTATCCTTTAACTCTAATTTGATTTATTCATCATGAATTCCTTTTTGAAGAACTTAATCATCCCTATTTCGAATAATATAAACTTTATTTTAATAAAATAATAATTATTTGACTACACTGGGATAAAATTTCTAAATTCATAACTTGTTTTCAAACTAGTCAACCTCTAACAAATAAGATGACATAATTTATTAATAAATAACTACTTTATATTAAAATTCAATATTTTATTTTTAATTATTCCTTAACAACTATTTTTAACTAAACATAGAATATTTTAATGAAATAACTCCTTACCACTAACTCCCTAATTATTAATTTCTTTACCTATTAACTAATTCACCAGTGGCTAGTTTTTAACGACTAATTCTAGGCAATGTTGCATCCTTACTATTTATTCCTTCTGATCGTTGGATTTCTCACCTAATCCCAAGAATTCTTTGACTATGGACTTCTTCTTTGATCAATCTAGGGTTTTGACACTTCCTTCAAGATGATTATGTAGTCTTTGTCTTCAAAATGCCTTGGAGATGAGATGATATTATTGATTCTTTGATGCCCTTGATATCCTTCTAGAACCTTGATGTTTGAGAGCTTGAGTGTCCCTTGATAAGTTTCCCTTCCTTGACTTGTTACCTTAATTCTGATACCATGTTGAGAAATCTAGGGCAAAGAGATGAGGTGATTTCTCTTGCAATGGTAACTTCTTGTGAAGACCTTTTACTTTCTTAATTAAGTCCTGCTTTAATTTGTTTATAATTATGTGATCTTCTTTATCAAAAAGTTACCAAACCCAAAATAACAATGAGACAAAGGATACAAGATGTAGGCTATCTACTAGGGCCAAAACCTCTCCAAGATTGAGAGGAAAACCCACTGAATTCTTCTTCTTATAGAATGTTCAATTGATGAATTCCAAGACCAAGGCCCTTGAATAACAATCCCTCTAAGACCAACTCAACCTTTGACTTAAGATGTTGCAATTTCTCCTTCCTTTCTTAACCCTGGATCCTGCAACTCAAGTATGAAATTCTCGACCTCTATCTTTGCAATTTTTGACTACCTATAGATGACTGCAATTTCCCATGTGTGACTAAATTAGGGCTACGCAATCCCTCCTTCTCCTTTTCTTGACTAGGGTTGGCTTCTTTGTGAATATGAACTTCAATAAAGCTCTCCTTATTGCCTTGTTTCAGCCTTCTCGAAATGATTGTGATTTGAACTTGCAATAGGTACGAAACCCTAGTTTCCCTTGCACGTGTGAATAGAATTACCCAAAACAAACCTGAAATATAATTGTTCTTCCTTCGACCTTTATCTTATCCTCTTTAGTTGGATGTAAGGATTATTTCTTGTCCTCCTTCGCGAGTTTTTTTTTGTGTGAGAGAGGTGTGTTATGAATGAGGTTGAGTGCCCTATATATAGGCTTCCACCCCATGCTTGTAGGTCGACTTAACTTGACCTTAGGTCGACATGTCATCTTGATGTAGGCTTATTGCTTCATTTGAGGATGACTTTCTTGTAGCAATTGGAATTGGTCTTAGAGGGTTGTTTGGCTCTTACAGTGACTCAAAATATATGTGTAACATGCCCAAGAAGGTTCTCTCATACATGAAAAATACTTAATTGACTTTATAACTTAATGACCAATCCTAGAAGCTCACAATGGGAGCTTGATATATAAAAATAAAATTCCTTGAGCATGAAACCCATGTCTCAAGCATAAAATAATTTTATTTTTATTTATTACATTAATTACATAAAATCATGATTATGTATGTCATTATGAAGATAGAACCTAGTTACATATTTCAACATATTCTTTCTAGCAAGGACACCACTAAATTCTGCGACTTGACTGAAAAGACAAGTATTAATAACAAATGAAATAATAGATCATACATGACAAGACCTTCTCAACCAAAATTGCTTTTTGGGGGTCCCTACTAAAAGGTTTTATTGATGCAACTGACAAATTTTGACTAAAAATGACACAACTAACAGAAGAAACAAACTCTAACTAAAATTGATGCAACTATCCTAACGTAAAAATCTAACTAATACTCCATTTTCAAAAAGTGTTCCAAAAAGTAAGGTCATGAACCAAAGTAGGGCTTCAAGTGTGCGTCGTTCACCCAGCTTGACAAAAGAATACCATCCAACTGAGAAAAATTGACAAATTTCGAATTTTGAATCTTTGCAACATAAATTGGGAAAGCCAATGCACTTGTAGCTTATCGAGATCCTTCAAATATTTGTTGTCATAAATTAATACTCGATCTCCAACTGGAAATGACTTCTTCATGATGTGCTTTTCATGTCAATCCTTCTTCCATTCCTTTTGGACAGTTTGATGGAAATAAACAAGGAATTGTGTTCATCCAGTTGCCAAAACTCTTGCAGTATTTATGAGATAAAATCATCTTCCAACATCTTGGTAGCATGAGAAATAAAGAGATTAGGGACTATAACTTCTACTGGATTAACTGCTTTTCTACCATAAAACAATTGAAATGGTGTATACTTATGAAATCGCTTAGTTGTAGTGCAGTAAGCCCATAATGTTGTTGAAATCCTTTCATCCTAGTCATCCCTATTCACATAACATATTTTGGTAAGACCATTCTCCAATATTTTATTAAAAGCTTCAATAGTTCCAGTTTCTTTTTGGTGATAAGGGTTTCTCTTGTGATGTTGGATCATAAAATTTTGTAGTAGCAAATGAACTGTCTCATTAATGAAGCGAGAACCTTAATCACTAGTAAGGCCTCTACGACAACCAAACGTGGTGGCTATGTTCTCAAAGATGAATTGTGCAACTATATCAGTGTTGCAATATTTAACAGAAGCAAATTCTTCCCAACGTGTTAGATAGTCTGTTGCGGTAATGATATACCTGACATGTGAATGACAAGTAGGTGGATTGATTGGTCCAACGAAATCAACCACCTATTTTTCAAATGCTTCAAGTGCCCTAACCAGATGTAGAGGTATTTCATCCCATCGAGACAATCAACCAACCCACTAGAAAATGTCACACTTCTTTGCATATTCTTTCACATAATTGAATAAGGTTGGTCACTAGACCAAGTTGTGTTGTGCCCTTTGGGTTGTGCCCTTTCTTCTTCCATCTCCTCTTTTTTTCTCTTTTTGGTTTATTTTCTTTTTTCTCTACCTTGATCCCCTTTTTATTTTATTTATTTATTTATTTATTAATTTATTATTATTATATTATTTATATTTTTATATATATATATATATATATATATATATATATATATATATATATATATATATATCTATATATTTTTGATGTGTGCATAACAATATAAAATTTCTAATATTGTTTTTCTTGTTATCCTTTAACTCTAATTTGATTTATTTATGATGACTTCCTTTTTGAAGAACTTAATCATCCCTATTTCGAATAATATAACCTTGATTTTAATAAATTAATAATTATTTGAATACATTGGGATAAAATTTCTAAATTCATAACTAGTTTTCTAATTAGTCAACCTCTAACAAAGAAGATGATATAATTTATTAATAAATAAATACTTTATATTAAAATTCAATATTTTATTTTTAACTATTCCTTAACAACTATTTTTAACTAAACATAGAATATTTTAATGAAATAACTCCTTACCACTAACTCCCTAATAGTTCATTTCTTTACTTATTATCTTATTCACCAATGGCTAGTTTTTAACGGCTAATTCTAGGCAATGTTGCATCCTTACTATTTATTCCTTCTATTCGTTGGATTTCTCACCTAATCCCAAGAATTCTTTAACTATGGACTTCTTCTTTGATCAATCCAGGTTTTTGACACTTCCTTCAAGATGATTATGTAGTCTTTGTCTTCAAAATGCCTTGGAGATGAGAGGATCTTCTTGATTCTTTGATGCCCTTTATATCCTTCTAGAACCTTGATGTTTGAGAGCTTGAGTGTCTCTTGATAAGTTTCCCTTCCTTGACTTGTTACCTTAATTATGATACCATGTTGAGAAATCTAGGGCAAAGAGATGAGGTGATTTCTCTTGCAATGGTAACTTCTTGTGAATACCTTTTACTTTCTTAATTAAGTCCTACTTTAACTTGTTTATAATTATGTGATCTTATTTATCAAACAATTACCAAACCAAAAATAACAATGAGAGAAAGGATACAAGATGTAGGCTATCTGCTAGGGCTAATACCTCTCCAAGTTTGAGAGGAAAACCCATTGAATTCTTCTTCTTATAGAATGTTCAATTGATGAATTCCAAGACCAATGCCCTTGAATAACATTCCCTCCAAGAACAACTCAACCTTTGCTTTAAGATGCTGCAATTTCTCCTTCCTTTCTTCACCCTACATCCTGCAACTCAAGTTTGAAATTCTCGATCTCTATCTCTGCAATTTTTGACTACCTATAAATGTTTGCAGTTTCCCACGTGTGACTAAATTAGGGCTACTCAAGCTCTCCTTCTCCTTTTCTTGACTAGGGTTGGATTCTTTGTGAATATGACCTTCAATAAAGATCTCCTTATTTCCTTGTTTCATCCTTCTCAAAATGATTGTGATCTGAACTTGCAATAGGTAAGAAACCCTAGTTTCCCTCGCACGTGTGAATAGAATTACCCAAAACAAAACTGAAATATAATTACCCTTCCTTTGACCTTTATCTTATCTTCCTCATTTGGATGTAAGGCTTCTTTCTTGTCCTCCTTCGTGAATTTTTTTGTGTGTGAGAGAGGTGTGTTATGAATGAAGCCGAGTGCCATATATATAGGCTTCCACCCCATGCTTGTAGGTCAACTTAACTTGACCTTAGGTCGACATGTCATCTTGATGTAGGTTTATTGCTTCATTTGAGGATGACTTTATTGTAGCACTTGGACTTGGTCTTAGAGGGTTGTTTGAATCTTACAGTGACTCAAAATATATATGTAACATGCCCAAGAAAGTTCTCTCATACATGAAAAATACTTAATTGACTTTATAACTTAATGACCAATCCTAGAAGCTCACAATGGGAGCTTGACATATAAAAATAAATTCCTTGAGCATGAAACCCATGTCTCAAGCATAAAATAATTTTATTTTTATTTATTACATTAATTACATAAAATCATGATTATGTATGTCATTATGAAGATAGATTCTAGTTACATATTTCAACATATTCTTTCTAACAAGGACACCACTACAATTGAAGACTTGAATGAACAGACAAGTATTAATAATAAATGAAATGATATATCATACATGACAAGACCCCCTCAACCAAAATTACATTTTGTGGATCGCAACTAAAAGGTTTTATTGATGCACCTAACAAAATAGACCAATTTTGACTGAAAATGACACAACTAGCAGAAGAAACAGACTCTAATTAAAATTGATGCAACTATCCAGATGTGAAAACCTAACTAATACTCCATTTTCAAAGAGTGTTCCAAAAAGTAAGGCCGTGAACCAAAGTAGGGCTTCAGGTGTGCATCGTTCACCCAACCTGACAAAAGGATATTATCCAACTGAGAAAACTTGACAACTTTCGAATTTTGAATCTCTACAACATAAAATTGGGAAAGCCAATGCATTTGTAGCTTATCAACATCCTTCAAATATTTGTTGTCATAAATTAATAGTCGATCTCCAACTAAAAAAGACTTCTTCGTGATGTGATTGTCATGTCAATCCTTCTTCCTTTCCTCTTTGATAATTTTATGGATATCAACAAGGAATTGGTGTTCATCTAGTTTCCACAACTCTTGCAATATTTCTGAGATAAAATCATCTTCCAACATCTTGGTAGCATGAAAAATAAAGAGATTAGGGACTATAAAATCTACTGGGACCATTGCTTCTCTACCATAAACCAATGGAAATGGTGTATACTTATGAAATCAATTAGTTGTAGTGTAGTAAGCTAATAACGTTGCTGAAATCCTTTCATCCTAGTCATCCCTATTCACATAAAATATTTTGGTAAGACCCTTCTCCAATATTTTACTAAAAGCTTCAATAGTTCCATTTGCTTTCTGGTGATAAGGGTTGCTCTTGTGATGTTGGATCATAAAATTTTGTAGTAGTGAACAAACTGTCTCATTAATGAAGCGAGAACCTCTTGTGACCACCAACAACCCCCCTCCTTCTTTAGTATTAGCAATAATGCTAAAGAAGTGGGGACCCTTAGTAAAAAATCCAAAAAGATTTTATAATTTTTTTTTGTATTATACTCCTAAGAAATGCATCGCACGGAGAAGAGTCAAGCATTCCTTTATGAGCACATTAAAACAACTGCGAAGAAACGGCGCGAAATTCATCACATCGCATACATTAAGAAGCACCCATAAATGAATAATTTTAAGAAAATCTCTGATGGCCGATATGCGATATCGCATATCGCAATGTCACATAAACAGCACACGAATAACTTGACAAATTGCAGCGATCTGCGATGCCGTGATACTGCGATAAAAGCGATCTGCGATAACTACGATCTATGATCAATGCGATAACTACGATTTGCGATCTGCGATGTCACAGAAATCACCCATCGCAAATTTTCCTCGGCTCAGCACCCAAGAAAAGCTGTCCCTAAACCAAAAATTGAGCGCACGGCTTAAAGAAAATTAATGAATGTACGCCAAGGTATTCATGAAGGACAGTTTTGTGTTTTTCGAAGAGTCAGTTCACTGTGGGTGTCATGATTTTACACATTCATAGAACTTGAAGCTTTCATGTCAAAATTTATTATCATTATTTTTTCCTTTGCGTGAACTGCAGGAAACATCTAAGGAAAAAGGGAAAGCGCCAATGCTCGGAGAACAGGGAAGAGATGCCCTCATAAACAGATACCGCATGCAACAGAAATGCAGATTTCAGAGTGTTATTGAACAGGTGTTGATATCAATAGGCGATTCGATACTCAAGGTCAAAAAACTCACAAAAGAAGCATGTTTGCAAAATTCTGAAGCTCACGCCCGGTAAAGGAAAAAGCGCTAAAGGCGGAAAACGCACCAGAAAGGCTCAGATCAAAGAACGGGGGCAGTTTTTGATGCGCGATTAGCACCTAGCACTAATCGCGCATCGCTAAGAAAATTTTTCAGAAAGCAAAGTCCCTAACTTGCTTAGTCCTTCACGAGTCTGGAAGCCGAGATAGCAAAAGCAGAGGCATTTTAAAGAAGAATCTGGGTTGTTACCAAGCATACACGCAGTAAATTCGCCCAACCAGAAGATGATTCTCAAAAATATCTTCTAGTTTACTAAAAAGAGGTGCCAACGCTTGCCATTTCTATTTTCGTAGCTCAAACAAAAGCAGAAGATGACCAACCAACTCTTCCCAGGAAAATGTTGCATGCTCACAACACTAAGGAGCAAATGCAGAAATAGTTAGAAATTAGATTCAATTTTTAGAAATAAGTTTGCTTAGATAAAGGGCGGTCATTTTAAACCGTATCCGAAATTTATGTAATTAAGTTATTTAGTTAGCAATATTTAAACCCTACTCATGCATTTAGAGAAGGGTCCAGAAATTTGTCAAAAAAATTGTCCTCAGAGGAGGTTTTGATGAATGAATGGATCAAGGTTTATTAATTTTTGCATTTAATATCTGCTACTGATGTTGAACTTCTGTACTCTTGGTAGATATCAGAAAAAGGAGAGATAAATCATTATTACTTGAAGCTTATGAGTAGGACCAGTCATAAATGGTACTTTTATCTCTTGGCCATTTCTGCTTATATTCTTAAAGTGATATACAGTTTTTAGTTGTTTATATGTTATTGCATGAATGTGTGAGTTACCATTTGGCACTTTTGTACGGTGGAGTCATTTATTTATGTTTTATATATGAATAACTTATTATGTGATATGCTATTCACAATTGTTTTGCCTAACTTTTTATGCAAAGTGGTTCATCTTAATTGATTTCCATTATTATGATAGCTGAATGATCTTTATTACCAGTTATTGTTTGAAATCTCTTTAGATCGCATAATAGAAGAAATACACCCCAGGTTAGCATAGATTATATGTGTTGTTTTCATTAGATTACAATAGCATAGGATTAGATTAAAGTAGCTTAGATTAGAACTCTTAGATGAGCATCATCCAACTTTGCACACACACACACACACACCCTTAGATTGGGAAACTGGTCCCATTATCCCCAGTCGGACCCGCTATACCAAATGGATAAGGAGCTGCCAACCAAGGTCCGGACCGGGTGGGTATCCCCCTTGTTGTTAACCCGATTTTCGGGGCTTCAACATATTTGGCGCTATAAGGAGGGCCCGAACTATGAATGGCACTTAAATCAAAATCTAAATACCATTCTGAGAGTAAATCACCCTTATCATCTCCCCCGACTTCTCCAGTATATTTAAATCCAGAGTCAGAAGTCACTCGAGTATCAATCGTTGTTGCACACCTTGATATTTCAGACCAATTTACCATTAAACCTCCTGAAGTCGAATCTCTGATTCACAAACTTCAGGTATTTTCTATTTCTCCTCATAGGTCTGATAAATCTCAAAGCAGTGTGACTTCGCAGTACAATCCTGCTCATCCCCTAACCAGATTGAAAAGTGAAAAATTTGGCATCCAGCCAACTGAGTTGCCTCTTCCCAGCAGGAAAAGAGCGAGGAAATCACCACAAGAGTCTGACAGTGAGACTCTTTCATCTACATCACCCATTTCAACTACCTCACTGCGAAGTCAACCACCCACACCTCCATTCCAAACCATCATTCATCCGTCTACCACAATCCCTCTTCAATCATCCACGATCATAGTATCCTCATCTTCCCAACCACAGAGATCATCTCCTACACTTTTCTCTACTAGCAGTTCAACGATGGCCCAATCTCCATGGAACAACCCTGGGGCAGTCTTGATGCCTGCACCCTTGAGCCCAATACTGGCCCATCCTCAGAAATGGTTGCCTAAATTCAATCCAGAAGCAGGCATGCTAGCAGAAGAACACATAAACAATTTCATGCTTTCTATCAATCTCAACGAAGTTACTAACGAAGATGCTGTTGTTCGGCTTTTTCCCTATACACTGCAAGGAACAGCCGAGTCATGGTATTTTTCATTACCTTCTGGGTCTATCACAAGTTGGGATATCTTCCACAATCAATTCCTTATCAAGTTTGGTGATGACAGATCAACAGAAACATTAATCAATGACCTATCCAATCTTAAGGCCCAAGCTAAAGAACCTATCAAAGATTTCGATTTACGGTTCAATCAAATTCTCAACAAAATTCCTACTGCTTCCCAACCCAGCGAAGAAGTACGATGTGAATGGTATATTACTGCTTTACCATCAAACATAGCAATCTTCGTGGATAGAGCAAATAAAACAACTTTAGTTGAAAACATGACAGAGGCGATAGCAGTAGAGAAACGTGTAATAGCCCTGGAAAAGAGATCCGCGATAGAAGAACGAAAGTCTAAAAAAGTCACCTTCAAGGAAGACTCCAAGAAGAAACAAACAAAAGACCCTTTCGATTTGGAAGGATTGCAGAAAGTATTAAAGACTATGTCTAATGAGATGATTGACATAAAAAAACAAGTAGCAGAAACTTCTTTAAAAAATCCCTACAGAAATTTTAAAAGAGGTCCTTCAATGGATGCAAAACCACCCAATGCCATCTCCAATGCTGAAATTGAGGAAGAGGAAGAAGAAGAAAGTGCCACTGAAGGGCAAATCGATGACGAAGAAGTTGTGGAATTACAAGGAATGTGGGATTTCATCCTCCCACAAGAAGAGGATCAAGAAGTATTTCCGGTTAGCACACAAAGAAAAAATCAGCTTGATCCTCCCTAAACTACCCCTAAGCAGAAGGGCGCAAGCCCTACAACAAAAGATAAAGTCGCAACAAAGAAAACAACAACTAAAGCGACTCACTCTAGCCCAGTTCGAGCAGATCAAAAAACTCCATCAAAAACACTGATAGTGTCGGATGAAATGGAGTACAATATTGTTGATGACATGAAAAATACTAGGGCTAATATTATCCTTTATGAATTGAGCAAATTGAAGCATCAATAGAAGATAATGATGAAAGATTTACATGCTGTGCCTATTGTACCTTTGCCTGCCGCTGTACTCTCCCAAGCTTCCCATAACATGGGAAGACCTCCAACTAACGCGATCAATAAGATTGATCCAAATGATATCGCCTTAATTGGAGGAAGATCAAGATCTCACACTCCCCCATTTCTTCTCACTTACGAGATTTTCGACAAAAATGTGCACAATTGTTTGGTAGATTCCGGTGCTTCTTCGAATATTTTACCCAGATCAATATGTGCTAAGCCAAATGTTAAACCACAAAAATCCGCAGTGCGTATAGTTCAGCTTGATCGATCTCAAGTTGAAGTGATTGGTGAAATTAATCAAGTAACCATAAGATTGTCATCTAACCCGAAGGTATGTCAGGTTATTGACATTCTAGTGGCCGATATCCCAGAATTCTATGGATTAATTCTTAGCAGGGATTGGTCTGAGAAACTCCACAGATACTTTGCAACCGACTGGTCACACATGTGGTTACCCTATACCAGTAAACCGAATCAGATAAAAGTTGAACGAGAATTACACCAGAAGCACATAGTAACGGAATTAGAGGGAGAAAATGAAGTAGTATCGTATAACAGCAATATCATAGGCAATTACTCGGTAGATTCTTTTCTCGGTAATTTCAATGCTCACCCATCACCTTACTTAGAAAATTCAGTTTTGTCCCAAGTCGAAATTTTTTACCAAACTGATAGTTCAAAGTGTGTTAGTTTTGTAGATGAACCTGTAAATACATCTTTGTTTTGGAAATTATATTTCGATGGATCTAAATCTCACAAATGAGCATGATCCAGGTGGATGTTGGTGGCCACCCACCTATCCCATTTGGACCCCCACAATTGTCTCTTCCAGTTTTTCTGTTTCCTTAATTATAGCACAATTTACTATTTTTAGCAGTTTTTCGGGTCCTAAACTTCCGGAGCCGTTTTGAGGCCCTAAATGACGTTTTTTGGGAAATCCACCGCCAGTGATTTTTCTATCTAAAAATCGCCTTTTTCGTTGTAGTCCTAGGAGAGATCTTTCCAACGGGCTATCATGCGCATCAAATGGAGATAGTACGACCAATTCGCGACCCCGGGAAGTTGATGTACCAACTTACCCAAAAACGGGGCCCACAATTTGGCATTTCATCTTCTAGGGTTAGGTTTTGGAATGTGAAGGGTTTTCCATTGTTTCTCAACAATAAATAGGCCCTCAAGCCTCATTGTAACACAACTTGAAACAGTTCAGAGGCATATAGCCGGCACATCTCTGCTCAGAGATAAGCTACCATCGCCCTAGCTGGGTTATTTCTATTTGTAAGCATATTTCAGTATTCTCAATTAATGAGATGAAGTATTATTTCCGCTGCATCTCTGTTTTTATGGTTATCGCATCTCTGTATTTATGGTTATCTCTGCAATCTATTGCATTCCTGCTTAAATCAGGATCAGTGGTATCAGAGCGGTCCGCTTTTTCTTTGTTTTTCTTTGCATGTCCCCAACGAGGTCGGGATATAAGGAGTTAGGGCATGAATTGGTCGAAACTTTGCAAGACTAGCCTTGCAAATCTCGACGACCTCCCATGGCGGATGAGAAGAATGACGAGGGGGCAAGAGATCCTATCAGAATCTTGCTCGAAGAAGCCCTCGAGCGGCAAAGGAACGCGATGATGGATAGCTTTGCGCAGATCCTTCAGCGGCCACCCAGAGGCGACACATCAGCTTCCAACAGCTACTCTGGAAACGCCACACCGTTTAAGGTACAAGTTAATTTTGAAATCCCCATATTCGAGGGTCAAATAGACGCGGATACCATAGATAAATGGTTAAATCTGCTATATGGGTATTTTTCTGTTCATGAATTTTCAAGTCGGGAAAATATTGTTTCTGCTCTTCTCAAAGCATCCCCCCACGTCAAGGACTGGTGGGAAACATACTGCGAACAGAAGGATGAAAGTACAGGCTCACTATTTTCAGCCACACCCACTTGGAATGACTTCCGGGATGCCATCAAGGAGCAGTACTACCCTGTCAAAAGCTATGAGGACAAATACATCAAATGGACCACACTGCGGCAGGGACGAGACCAAGATGTGCCGGAGTTCACAAAAATTTTTCATACCCTTCGCACACAATTGAGTATCAAAGATTCTGAGCTGCATCTGGTACTCAAATACCGTGGCTGCCTACACAGATACATCCAGGAAGAGATGGAGTTCTTGAACATCTCCTCACTCGGCACAGCATACCGATACGCTGTCAAAATCGGGGCAAAAGTTCAAACAGAAGAAGCGAGACTTTGGATCTGCAAATCCAAAGCCCAAAGGACAAAGCCAAGGCGGGCTGACCCAAGAAAACCCGCCGAAGCCGCAAGAAAAGAACAACACCACGAAGCCGAAGAAGGACACAGGAAAGTGGTGTGAGTTCCACAAGAGTCCCACTCATAACACAAGTGAGTGTCGAACTAAGCAGTCGCTGGTGGCCGAGTTGAAGGCTTCTGAATCAGATGCATGTTCAGAATCTGAGTCAGAACCCAACAAGGGGAATGACAAAGGGAAGCAGATCATTGATGCGGATCCCAACGCCACTTTTGCTACTGCCAAGATCCAGAAAAATGAGCCCGAAGATCCAGAGGAGGGGGAACGTCTTTTCCACTCGTAGATGTGGGTGAAGGGTTCGCTGCTGCAATTCATTGTCGACAGTGGCAGCCAAAAGAACCTCATTTCAGCAGAGGTCGTGAAGTGGTTGGGCCTACCAACTACACCACACCCACAGCCGTACAGTATTGGTTGGCTTCAAGAAGGACGAGATCTCAAAGTTCGCCAGCAGTGCCGCCTTCCCTACAGCATCAAGCCCTTCACAGACAAGGTATTGTGTGATGTTACACCTCTGGATGTTTGTGATGTAATATTAGGCCAGCCATACCTATGGAGGCGACATGCTGTGTATGAGTCAAGGCCTCGCGCTGTCATCATTTCTTTGGATAATTCATTATACAGGATACTGGAGGTAGCCCCACCTACCGCCACCTCTTTGATCACTGCTAAGAAAGGCAGCAAGCTCATCTCACAGACTAGGAAATTTATTTTCTGTCTGGTTCGCTCCCAAAGTAAGGGGAAGATCATTGTTACATCGATGACCCCCGCGAAGGGTTCCTCCACACAGCAGGAGCAACAGAGGGATACAGTTGTGACAGAACACATGAACAACTTCTCCTTACTCGGAGGGGTACCACACAAGTTTCAGGTGGGCGACAAAGTTTGGTTACATTTGCAGAGGGAGCACCTTACTAGAACCCATCAGAAACTCAGAGCACTTCGACATGGTCCTTACACCAGTAACAAGGCTACGGGAAACAATGCTTTGAGGCACAACATTCCTCCATTCCTTCGCTTGCACCGAGTGTTCAATGTGGACCGTCGCCAACCATGCTCCCCACCATTTCTGGACACATCAGAGATTGCAGAACAACTCACTAGAGACCCAGCTCAGGAGAAGCTTCCTCATCTCAGGGAGGAACTCAACGCAATGGGGACCATTGCTTCCTAAGGGGGGAGGAATGATCCAGGTGGATGTTGGTGGCCACCCACCTATCCCATTTGGACCCCCACAACTGTCTCTTTCAGTTTTTCTATTTCCTTAATTATAGCACAATTTACTATTTTTAGCAGTTTTTCGGGTCCTAAACTTCCGGAGCCGTTTTGAGGCCCTAAACGACGTTTTTTGGGAAATCCACCGCCAGGGATTTTTCTGTCTAAAAATCACCTTTTTCGTTGTAGTCCTAGGAGAGATCTTTCCAACGGGCTATCATGCGCATCAAACGGAGATAGTACGACCAATTCGCGACCCCGGGAAGTTGATGTACCAACTTACCCAAAAATGGGGCCCACAATTTGGCATTTCATCTTCTAGGGTTAGGTTTTGGAATGTGAAGGGTTTTCCATTGTTTCTCAACAATAAATAGGCCCTCGAGCCTCATTGTAACACAGTTCGAAACAGTTCAGAGGCATATAGCCGACACATCTCTGCTCAAAGATAAGCTACCATCGCCCTAGCTGGGTTATTTCTATTTGTAAGCATATTTCAGTATTCTCCATTAATGAAATGAAGTATTATTTCCGCTGCATCTCTGTTTTTATGGTTATCGCATCTCTGTATTTATGGTTATCTCTATAATCTATTGCGTTCCTGCTTAAATCAGGATTAGTTGTATCAGAGCGGTCTGCTTTTTCTCTGTTTTTCTTTGCATGTCCCCAACGAGGTCGGGATATAAGGAGTTAGGGCTTGAATTGGTCGAACCTTTGCAAGACCAGCCTCGCAAATCTTGACGACCTCCCATGGCGGATGAGAAGAAAGACGAGGGGGCAGGAGATCCTCTCAGAATCTTGCTCGAAGAAGCCCTCGAGCGGCAAAGGAACGCGATGATGGATAGCTTTGCGCAGATCCTTCAGCGGCCACCCAGAGGCGACACATCGGCTTCCAACAGCTACTCTCGAAACGCCACACCGTTTAAGGTACAAGTTAATTTTGAAATCCCCATATTCGAGGGTCAAATAGACGCGGATACCATAGATAAATGGTTAAATATGCTAGATGGGTATTTTTCTGTTCATGAATTTTCAAGTCGGGAAAAGATTGTTTTCGCTCTTCTCAAAGCAGCCCCCCACGTCAAGGACTGGTGGGAAACATACTGCGAACATAAGGATGAAAGTACAGGCTCACTGCTTTCAGCCGCACCCACTTGGAATGACTTCCGGGATGCCATCAAGGAGTAGTACTACCCTGTCAAAAGCTATGAGGACAAATACATCAAATGGACCACACTGCGGCAGGGACGAGACCAAGATGTGCCGGAGTTCACAAACATGTTTCATACCCTTCTCACACAATTGGGTATCAAAGATTCTGAACTGCATCTGGTACTCAAATACCGTGGCTGCCTACACAGATACATCTAGTAAGAGATGGAGTTCTTGAACATCTCCTCACTCGGCACAGCATACCGATACGCTGTCAAAATCGAGCAAAAGTTCAAACAGAAGAAGCGAGTCTTTGGATCTGAAAATCCAAAGCCCAAAGGGCAAAGCCAAGGCGGGGTGACCCAAGACAACCCGTCGAAGCCGCAAGAAAAGAACAACACCACGAAGCCGAAGAAGGACACAGGAATGTGGTGTGAGTTCCACAAGAGTCCCACTCATAACACAAGTGAGTGTCGGACCAAGCAGTCGCTGGTGGCCGAGTTGAAGGCTTCCAAATCAGATGCATGTTCAGACTCTGAGTCAGAACCCGACAAGGGGAATGACAAAGGGAAGCAGATCATTGATGCGGATCCCAGCGCCACTGTTCCTACTGCAACGATCCAGAAAAATGAGCCCGAAGATCCAGAGAAGGGGGAACGTCTTTTTCACTCGTAGATGTGGGTGAATGGTTCGCCGCTGCAATTCATTGTCGACAGTGGTAGCCAAAAGAACCTCATTTCAGCAGAGGTCGTGAAGCGGTTGGGCCTACCAACCACACCACACCCACAGCTGTACAGTATCGGTTGGCTTCACGAAGGACAAGATCTCAAAGTTCGCCAGCAGTGCCACCTTCCCTACAGCATCAAGCCCTTCACAGACGAGGTATTATGTGATGTTACACCTCTGGATGTTTGTGATGTACTATTAGGCCAGCCATACTTGTGGAGGCGACATGCTGTGTATGAGTCAAGGCCTCGCGCTGTCATCATTTCTTTGCATAATTCATTATACAGGATACCGGAGGTAGCCCCACCTACCGCCACCTCTTTGATCACTGCTAAGAAAGGCAGCAAGCTCATCTCACAGACTAGGAAATTTATTTTCTATCTGGTTCGCTCCCAAAGTAAGGGGAAGATCATTGCTACATCCATGACCCCCGCGAAGGGTTCCTCCACACAGCAGCAGCAACAGAGGGATACAGTCATGATAGAACACATGAACAAATTCTCCTTACCCGAAGGGGTACCACACAAGTTTCAGGTGGGTGAAAAAGTTTGGTTACATTTGTAGAGGGAGCACCTTACCAGAACCCATCAGAAACTCAGAGCACTTCGACATGGTCCTTACACCAGTAACAAGGCTACGGGAAACAATGCTCTGAAGCAAAACATTCCTCCATTCCTTCGCTTGCACCGAGTGTTCAATGTGGACCGTCGCCAACCATGCTCCCCACCATTTCTGGACACATCAGAGATTGCAGAACAGCTCACCAGAGACCCAGCTCAGCAGAAGATTCCTCATCTCAGGGAGGAACTCAACGCAATGGGGACCATTGCTTCCTAAGGGGGGAGGAATGATCCAGGTGGATGTTGGTGGCCACCCACCTATCCCATTTGGACCCCCACAACTGTCTCTTTCAGTTTTTCTATTTCCTTAATTATAGCACAATTTACTATTTTTAGCAGTTTTTCGGGTCCTAAACTTCCGGAGCCGTTTTGAGGCCCTAAACGACGTTTTTTGGCAAATCCACCGCCAATGATTTTTCTGTCTAAAAATCGACTTTTCCGTTGTAGTCCTAGGAGAGATCTTTCCAACGGGCTATCATGCGCATCAAACGGAGATAGTACGACCAATTCGCGACCCCGGGAAGTTGATGTACCAACTTACCCAAAAACGGGGCCCACAATTTGGCATTTCATCTTCTAGGGTTAGGTTTTGGAATGTGAAGGGTTTTCCATTGTTTCTCAACAATAAATAGGCCCTCGAGCCTCATTGTAACACAGTTTGAAACAGTTCAGAGGCATATAGCCGACACATCTCTGCTCAGAGATAAGCTACCATCGCCCTAGCTGGGTTATTTCTATTTGTAAGCATATTTCAGTATTCTCCATTAATGAAATGAAGTATTATTTCCGCTGCATCTCTGTTTTTATGGTTATCACATCTCTGTATTTATGGTTATCTCTGTAATCTATTGCGTTCCTGCTTAAATCAGGATCAGTGGTATCAGAGCGGTTTGCTTTTTCTCTGTTTTTCTTTGCATGTCCCCAACGAGGTCAGGATATAAGGAGTTAGGGCTTGAATTGGTCGAACCTTTGCAAGACCAGCCTCGCAAATCTCGACGACCTCCCATGGCAGATGAGAAGAAAGACGAGGGGGCAGGAGATCCTATCAGAATCTTGCTCGAAGAAGCCCTCGAGCGGCAAAGGAACGCGATGATGGATAGCTTTGCGCAGATCCTTCAGCGGCCACCCAGAGGCGACACATCGACTTCCAACAACTACTCTGGAAACGCCACACCATTTAAGGTACAAGTTAATTTTGAAATCCCCATATTCGAGGGTCAAATAGACGCGGATACCATAGATAAATGGTTAAATCTGCTAGATGGGTATTTTTCTGTTCATGAATTTTCAAGTCGGGAAAAGATTGTTTTCGCTCTTCTCAAAGCAGCCCCCCACGTCAAGGACTGGTGGGAAACATACTGCGAACAGAAGGATGAAAGTACAGGCTCACTGTTTTCAGCCGCACCCACTTCGAATGACTTCTGGGATGCCATCAAGGAGCAGTACTACCCTGTCAAAAGATATGAGGACAAATACATCAAATGGACCACACTGCGGCAGGGACGAGACCAAGATGTGCCGGAGTTCACAAACATTTTTCATACCCTTTGCACACAATTGGGTATCAAATATTCTGAGCTGCATCTGGTACTCAAATACCGTGGCTACCTACACCGATACATCCAGGAAGAGATGAAGTTCTTGAACATCTCCTCACTCGGCACAACATACCGATACGCTGTCAAAATTTAGCAAAAGTTCAAACAGAAGAAGCGAGACTTTGGATCTGCAAATCCAAAGCCCAAAGGACAAAGCCAAGGAGGGGTGACCCAAGACAACCCGTCGAAGCCGCAAGAAAACAACAACACCACGAAGCCGAAGAAGGACACAGGAAAGTGGTGTGAGTTCCACAAGAGTCCCACTCATAACACAAGTGAGTGTCAGACCAAGCAGTCGCTGGTGGCCGAGTTGAAGGCTTCCGAATCAGATGCATGTTAAGACTCTGAGTCAGAACCTGACAAGGGGAATGATAAAGGGAAGTAGATCATTGATGCGGATCCCAACGCCAATTTTGCTACTGCCAAGATCCAGAAAAATGAGCCCGAAGATCCAGAGGAGGGGGAATGTCTTTTCCACTCGTAGATGTGGGTGAAGGGTTCGCCGCTGCAATTCATTGTCGACAGTGGCAGCCAAAAGAACCTCATTTTAGCAGAGGCCGTGAAGCGGTTGGGCCTACCAACTACACCACACCCACAGCCGTACAGTATCGGTTGGCTTCACAAAGGATGACATCTCAAAGTTCGCCAGTAGTGCCGCCTTCCCTACAGCATCAAGCCCTTCACAGACGAGGTATTGTGTGATGTTACACCTCTGGATGTTTGTGATGTACTATTAGGCCAGCCATACTTGTGGAGACGACATGCTGTGTATGAGTCAAGGCCTCGTGCTGTCATCATTTCTTTGGATAATTCATTATACAGGATACCGGAGGTAGCCCCACCTACCGCCACCTATCACTGCTAAGAAAGGCAGCAAGCTCATCTCACAGACTAGGAAATTTATTTTCTGTCTGGTTTGCTCCCAAAGTAAGGGGAAGATCATTGCTACATCCATGACCCCCGCGAAGGGTTCCTCCACACAGCAGCAAGAACAGAGGGATACAGTCGTGACAGAACACATGAACAACTTCTCCTTACCCGGAGGGGTACCACACAAGTTTCAGGTGGGCGACAAAGTTTGGTTACATTTGCAGAGGGAGCACCTTACCAGAACCCATCAGAAACTCAGACCACTTCGACATGGTCCTTACACCAGTAACATGGCTACGGGAAACAATGCTTTCAAGCACAGCATTCCTCCATTCCTTCGCTTGCACCGAGTGTTCAATGTGGACCGTCGCCAACCATGCTCCCCACCATTTCGCGACACATCAGAGATTGCAGAACAGCTCACCAGAGACCCAGCTCAGCAGAAGCTTCCTCATCTCAAGGAGGAACTCAACGCAATGGGGACCATTGCTTCCTAAGGGGGTAGGAATGATCCAGATGGATGTTGGTGGCCACCCACCTATCCCATTTGGACCCCCACAACTGTCTCTTTCAGTTTTTCTGTTTCCTTAATTATAGCACAATTTACTATTTTTAGCAGTTTCTCGGGTCCTAAACTTCCAGAGCCGTTTTGAGGCCCTAAATGACGTTTTTTGGGAAATCCACCGCCAACGATTTTTCTGTCTCAAAATTGCCTTTTTCGTTGTATTCCTAGGAAAGATCTTTCCAACGGGCTATCATGCGCATCAAACGGAGATAGTACGACCAATTCGCGACCCCAGGAAGTTGATGTACCAACTTACCCAAAAACGGGGCCCACAATTTGGCATTTCATCTTCTAGGGTTAGGTTTTGGAATGTGAAGGGTTTTCCATTGTTTCTCACCAATAAATAGGCCCTCGAGCCTCATTGTAACACAGTTCGAAACAGTTCAGAGGCATATAGCCGACACATCTCTGCTCAGAGATAAGCTACCATCGCCCTAACTGGGTTATTTCTATTTGTAAGCATATTTCAGTATTCTCCATTAATGAAATGAAGTATTATTTCCGCTGCATCTCTGTTTTTATGGTTATCGCATCTCTGTATTTATGGTTATCTCTGTAATCTATTGTGTTCCTGCTTAAATCAGGATCAGTGGTATCAGAGCGGTCTGATTTTTCTTTGTTTTTCTTTGCATGTCCCCAACGAGGTTGGGATATAAGGAGTTAGGGCTTGAATTGGTCGAACCTTTGCAAGACCAGCCTCGCAAATCTCGACGACCTCCCATGGCGGATGAGAAGAAAGATGAGGGGGCAGGAGATCCTATCAGAATCTTGCTCGAAGAAGCCCTCGAGTGGCAAAGGAACGCGATGATGGATAGCTTTGGGCAGATGCTTCAGCGACCACCTAGAGGTGACACATCGGCTTCCAACAGGTACTCTGGAAACGCCACACCGTTTAAGGTACAAGTTAATTTTGAAATCCCCATATTCGAGGGTCAAATAGACGCGGATACCATAGATAAATGGTTAAATCTGCTAGATGGGTATTTTTCTGTTCATGAATTTTCAAGTCGGGAAAAGGTTGTTTTCGCTCTTCTCAAAGCAGGCCCCTACGTCAAGGACTGGTGGGAAACATACTGCGAGCAGAAGGATGAAAGTACAGGCTCACTGTTTTCAGCTGCACCCACTTGGAATGACTTCCGAGATGCCATCAAGGAGCAGTACTACCCTGTCAAAAGCTATGAGGACAAATACATCAAATGGACCACACTGCGGCAGGGACGAGACCAAGATGTGCCGGAGTTCACAAACATTTTTCATACCCTTCACACACAGTTGGGTATCAAAGATTCTGAGCTGCATCTGGTACTCAAATACCATGGCTGCCTACACAGATACATCCAGGAAGAGATGGAGTTCTTGAACATCTCCTCACTCGGCACAGCATACCGATACGTTGTCAAAATCGAGCAAAAGTTCAAACAGAAGAAGCGAGACTTTGGATCTGCAAATCCAAAGCCCAAAGGACAAAGCCAAGGCGGGGTGACCCAAGACAACCCGTCGAAGCCACAAGAAAAGAACAACACCACGAAGCCGAAGAAGGACACAGGAAAGTGGTGTGAGTTCCACAAGGGTCCCACTCATAACACAAGTGAGTGTCGGACCAAGCAGTCGCTGGTGGCCAAGTTGAAGGCTTCCGAATCAGATGCATGTTCAGACTCTGAGTCAGAACCCGACAAGGGGAATGACAAAGGGAAGAAAATCATTGATGCGGATCCCAGCGCCACTGTTGCTACTGCCAAGATCCAGAAAAATGAGCCCGAAGATCCAGAGGAGGGGGAACATATTTTCCACTCGTAGATGTGGGTGAAGGGTTCACCGTTGCAATTCATTGTTGACAGTGGCAGCCAAAAGAACCTCATTTCAGCAGAGGTCGTGAAGCGGTTGGGCCTACCAACTACACCACACCCACAACCGTACAGTATCGGTTGGCTTCACGAAGGACGAGATCTCAAAGTTCGCCAGCAGTGCCGCCTTCCCTACAGCATCAAGCCCTTCACAGACGACGTATTGTGTGATGTTACACCTTTAGATGTTTGTGATGTACTATTAGGTCAACCATACTTGTGGAGGCGACATGCTGTGTATGAGTCAAGGCCTCGCGCTGTCATCATTTCTATGGATAATTCATTATACAGGATACCGGAGGTAGCCCCACCTACCGCCACCTCTTTGATCACTGCTAAGAAAGGTAGCAAGCTCATCTCACAGACTAGGAAATTTATTTTCTGTGTGGTTCTCTCCCAAAGTAAGGGGAAGATCATTGCTACATTCATGACCCCCGCGAAGGGTTCCTCCACACAGTAGCAGCAACAGAGGGATACAGTCGTGACAGAACACATGAACAACTTCTCCTTACCCGGAGGGGTACCACACAAGTTTCAGGTGGGCGACAAAGTTTGGTTACATTTGCAGAGGGAGCACCTTACCAGAACCCATCAGAAACTCAGACCATTTCGACATGGTCCTTACACCAGTAACAAGGCTATGGGAAACAATGCTTTCAAGCACAGCATTCCTCCATTCCTTTGCTTGCATCGAGTGTTCAATTTGGACCGTTGCCAACCATACTCCCCACCATTTCACGACACATCAGAGATTGCAGAACAGCTCACCAGAGACCCAGCTCAGCAGAAGCTTCCTCATCTCAAGGAGGAACTCAACGCAATGGGGACCATTGCTTCCTAAGGGGGTAGGAATGATCCAGGTGGATGTTGGTGGCCACCCACCTATCCCATTTGGACCCGCACAACTCTCTCTTTCAGTTTTTCTATTTCCTTAATTATAGTACAATTTACTATTTTTAGCAATTTTTCGGGTCCTAAACTTCCGGAGCCGTTTTGAGGCCCTAAACGACGTTTTTTGGGAAATCCACCGCCAGCGATTTTTCTGTCTAAAAGTTGCCGTTTCCGTTGTAGTCCTAGGAGAGATCTTTCCAACGGGCTATCATGCGCATCAAACGGAGATAGTATGACCAATTCGCAACCCCGGGAAGTTGATGTACCAACTTACCCAAAAACGGGGCCCACAATTTGGCATTTCATCTTCTAGGGTTAGGTTTTGGAATGTGAAGGGTTTTCCATTGTTTCTCAACAATAAATAGGCCCTCGAGCCTCATTGTAACACAGTTCGAAATAGTTCAGAGGCATATAGCCGACACATCTCTGCTCAGAGATAAGCTACCATCGCCCTAGCTGGGATATTTCTATTTGTAAGCATATTTCAGTATTCTCCATTAATGAAATGAAGTATTCTTTCCGCTGCATCTCTGTTTTTATGGTTATCGCATCTCTTTATTTATGGTTATCTCTGTAATCTATTGGGTTCCTGCTTAAATCAGGATCAGTGGTATCAGAGATGTGCCGGAGTTCACAAAAATTTTTCATACCCTTCGCACACAATTGAGTATCAAAGATTCTGAGCTGCATCTGGTACTCAAATACCGTGGCTGCCTACACAGATACATCCAGGAAGAGATGGAGTTCTTGAACATCTCCTCACTCGGCACAGCATACCGATACGCTGTCAAAATCGGGCAAAAGTTCAAACAGAAGAAGCGAGACTTTGGATCTGCAAATCCAAAGCCCAAAGGACAAAGCCAAGGCGGGCTGACCCAAGACAACCCGCCGAAGCCGCAAGAAAAGAACAACACCACGAAGCCGAAGAAGGACACAGGAAAGTGGTGTGAGTTCCACAAGAGTCCCACTCATAACACAAGTGAGTGTCGAACTAAGCAGTCGCTGGTGGCCGAGTTGAAGGCTTCTGAATCAGATGCATGTTCAGAATCTGAGTCAGAACCCAACAAGGGGAATGACAAAGGGAAGCAGATCATTGATGCGGATCCCAACGCCACTTTTGCTACTGCCAAGATCCAGAAAAATGAGCCCGAAGATCCAGAGGAGGGGGAACGTCTTTTCCACTCGTAGATGTGGGTGAAGGGTTCGCTGCTGCAATTCATTGTCGACAGTGGCAGCCAAAAGAACCTCATTTCAGCAGAGGTCGTGAAGTGGTTGGGCCTACCAACTACACCACACCCACAGCCGTACAGTATTGGTTGGCTTCAAGAAGGACGAGATCTCAAAGTTCGCCAGCAGTGCCGCCTTCCCTACAGCATCAAGCCCTTCACAGACAAGGTATTGTGTGATGTTACACCTCTGGATGTTTGTGATGTAATATTAGGCCAGCCATACCTATGGAGGCGACATGCTGTGTATGAGTCAAGGCCTCGCGCTGTCATCATTTCTTTGGATAATTCATTATACAGGATACTGGAGGTAGCCCCACCTACCGCCACCTCTTTGATCACTGCTAAGAAAGGCAGCAAGCTCATCTCACAGACTAGGAAATTTATTTTCTGTCTGGTTCGCTCCCAAAGTAAGGGGAAGATCATTGTTACATCCATGACCCCCGCGAAGGGTTCCTCCACACAGCAGGAGCAACAGAGGGATACAGTTGTGACAGAACACATGAACAACTTCTCCTTACTCGGAGGGGTACCACACAAGTTTCAGGTGGGCGACAAAGTTTGGTTACATTTGCAGAGGGAGCACCTTACCAGAACCCATCAGAAACTCAGAGCACTTCGACATGGTCCTTACACCAGTAACAAGGCTACGGGAAACAATGCTTTGAAGCACAACATTCCTCCATTCCTTCGCTTGCACCGAGTGTTCAATGTGGACCGTCGCCAACCATGCTCCCCACCATTTCTGGACACATCAGAGATTGCAGAACAACTCACTAGAGACCCAGCTCAGGAGAAGCTTCCTCATCTCAGGGAGGAACTCAACGCAATGGGGACCATTGCTTCCTAAGGGGGGAGGAATGATCCAGGTGGATGTTGGTGGCCACCCACCTATCCCATTTGGACCCCCACAACTGTCTCTTTCAGTTTTTCTATTTCCTTAATTATAGCACAATTTACTATTTTTAGCAGTTTTTCGGGTCCTAAACTTCCGGAGCCGTTTTGAGGCCCTAAACGACGTTTTTTGGGAAATCCACCGCCAGGGATTTTTCTGTCTAAAAATCACCTTTTTCGTTGTAGTCCTAGGAGAGATCTTTCCAACGGGCTATCATGCGCATCAAACGGAGATAGTACGACCAATTCGCGACCCCGGGAAGTTGATGTACCAACTTACCCAAAAATGGGGCCCACAATTTGGCATTTCATCTTCTAGGGTTAGGTTTTGGAATGTGAAGGGTTTTCCATTGTTTCTCAACAATAAATAGGCCCTCGAGCCTCATTGTAACACAGTTCGAAACAGTTCAGAGGCATATAGCCGACACATCTCTGCTCAAAGATAAGCTACCATCGCCCTAGCTGGGTTATTTCTATTTGTAAGCATATTTCAGTATTCTCCATTAATGAAATGAAGTATTATTTCCGCTGCATCTCTGTTTTTATGGTTATCGCATCTCTGTATTTATGGTTATCTCTATAATCTATTGCGTTCCTGCTTAAATCAGGATTAGTATCAGAGCGGTCTGCTTTTTCTCTGTTTTTCTTTGCATGTCCCCAACGAGGTCGGGATATAAGGAGTTAGGGCTTGAATTGGTCGAACCTTTGCAAGACCAGCCTCGCAAATCTTGACGACCTCCCATGGCGGATGAGAAGAAAGACGAGGGGGCAGGAGATCCTATCAGAATCTTGCTCGAAGAAGCCCTCGAGCGGCAAAGGAACGCGATGATGGATAGCTTTGCGCAGATCCTTCAGCGGCTACCCAGAGGCGACACATCGGCTTCCAACAGCTACTCTCGAAACGCCACACCGTTTAAGGTACAAGTTAATTTTGAAATCCCCATATTCGAGGGTCAAATAGACGCAGATACCATAGATAAATGGTTAAATATGCTAGATGGGTATTTTTCTGTTCATGAATTTTCAAGTCGGGAAAAGATTGTTTTCGCTCTTCTCAAAGCAGCCCCCCACGTCAAGGACTGGTGGGAAACATACTGCGAACAGAAGGATGAAAGTACAGGCTCACTGTTTTCAGCCGCACCCACTTGGAATGACTTCCGGGATGCCATCAAGGAGTAGTACTACCCTGTCAAAAGCTATGAGGACAAATACATCAAATGGACCACACTGCGGCAGGGACGAGACCAAGATGTGCCGGAGTTCACAAACATTTTTCATACCCTTCGCACACAATTGGGTATCAAAGATTCTGAGCTGCATCTGGTACTCAAATACCGTGGCTGCCTACACAGATACATCTAGGAAGAGATGGAGTTCTTGAACATCTCCTCACTCGGCACAGCATACCGATACGCTGTCAAAATCGAGCAAAAGTTCAAACAGAAGAAGCGAGACTTTGGATCTGAAAATCCAAAGCCCAAAGGACAAAGCCAAGGCGGGGTGACCCAAGACAACCCGTCGAAGCCGCAAGAAAAGAACAACACCACGAAGCCGAAGAAGGACACAGGAATGTGGTGTGAGTTCCACAAGAGTCCCACTCATAACACAAGTGAGTGTCGGACCAAGCAGTCGCTGGTGGCCGAGTTGAAGGCTTCCAAATCAGATGCATGTTCAGACTCTGAGTCAGAACCCGACAAGGGGAATGACAAAGGGAAGCAGATCATTGATGCGGATCCCAGCGCCACTGTTCCTACTGCAAGATCCAGAAAAATGAGCCCGAAGATCCAGAGGAGGGGGAACGTCTTTTTCACTCGTAGATGTGGGTGAATGGTTCGCCGCTGCAATTCATTGTCGACAGTGGCAGCCAAAAGAACCTCATTTCAGCAGAGGTCGTGAAGCGGTTGGGCCTACCAACTACACCACACCCACAGCTGTACAGTATCGGTTGGCTTCACGAAGGACAAGATCTCAAAGTTCGCCAGCAGTGCCACCTTCCCTACAGCATCAAGCCCTTCACAGACGAGGTATTATGTGATGTTACACCTCTGGATGTTTGTGATGTACTATTAGGCCAGCCATACTTGTGGAGGCGACATGCTGTGTATGAGTCAAGGCCTCGCGCTGTCATCATTTCTTTGGATAATTCATTATACAGGATACCGGAGGTAGCCCCACCTACCGCCACCTCTTTGATCACTGCTAAGAAAGGCAGCAAGCTCATCTCACAGACTAGGAAATTTATTTTCTATCTGGTTCGCTCCCAAAGTAAGGGGAAGATCATTGCTACATCCATGACCCCCGCGAAGGGTTCCTCCACACAGCAGCAGCAACAGAGGGATACAGTCATGACAGAACACAGGAACAAATTCTCCTTACCCGAAGGGGTACCACACAAGTTTCAGGTGGGTGAAAAAGTTTGGTTACATTTGTAGAGGGAGCACCTTACCAGAACCCATCAGAAACTCAGACCACTTCGACATGGTCCTTACACCAGTAACAAGGCTACGGGAAACAATGCTTTGAAGCAAAACATTCCTCCATTCCTTCGCTTGCACCGAGTGTTCAATGTGGACCGTCGCCAACCATGCTCCCCACCATTTCTGGACACATCAGAGATTGCAGAACAGCTCACCAGAGACCCAGCTCAGCAGAAGCTTCCTCATCTCAGGGAGGAACTCAACGCAATGGGGACCATTGCTTCCTAAGGGGGGAGGAATGATCCAGGTGGATGTTGGTGGCCACCCACCTATCCCATTTGGACCCCCACAACTGTCTCTTTCAGTTTTTCTATTTCCTTAATTATAGCACAATTTACTATTTTTAGCAGTTTTTCGGGTCCTAAACTTCCGGAGCCGTTTTGAGGCCCTAAACGACGTTTTTTGGAAATCCACCGCCAATGATTTTTCTGTCTAAAAATCGTCTTTTCCGTTGTAGTCCTCGGAGAGATCTTTCCAACGGGCTATCATGCGCATCAAACGGAGATAGTACGACCAATTCGCGACCCCGGGAAGTTGATGTACCAACTTACCCAAAAACGGGGCCCACAATTTGGCATTTCATCTTCTAGGGTTAGGTTTTGGAATGTGAAGGGTTTTCCATTGTTTCTCAACAATAAATAGGCCCTCGAGCCTCATTGTAACACAGTTTGAAACAGTTCAGAGGCATGTAGCCGACACATCTCTTCTCAGAGATAAGCTACCATCGCCCTAGCTGGGTTATTTCTATTTGTAAGCATATTTCAGTATTCTCCATTAATGAAATGAAGTATTATTTCCGCTGCATCTCTGTTTTTATGGTTATCGCATCTCTGTATTTATGGTTATCTCTGTAATCTATTGCGTTCCTGCTTAAATCCGGATCAGTGGTATCAGAGCGGTTTGCTTTTTCTCTGTTTTTCTTTGCATGTCCCCAACGAGGTCGGGATATAAGGAGTTAGGGCTTGAATTGGTCGAACCTTTGCAAGACCAGCCTCGCAAATCTCGACGACCTCCCATGGCAGATGAGAAGAAAGACGAGGGGGCAGGAGATCCTATCAGAATCTTGCTCGAAGAAGCCCTCGAGCGGCAAAGGAACGCGATGATGGATAGCTTTGCGCAGATCCTTCAGCGGCTACCCAGAGGCGACACATCGACTTCCAACAGCTACTCTGGAAACGCCACACCATTTAAGGTACAAGTTAATTTTGAAATCCCCATATTCGAGGGTCAAATAGACGCGGATGCCATAGATAAATGGTTAAATCTGCTAGATGGGTATTTTTCTGTTCATGAATTTTCAAGTCGGGAAAAGATTGTTTTCGCTCTTCTCAAAGCAGCCCCCCACGTCAAGGACTGGTGGGAAACATACTGCGAACAGAAGGATGAAAGTACAGGCTCACTGTTTTCAGCCGCACCCACTTGGAATGACTTCTGGGATGCCATCAAGGAGCAGTACTACCCTGTCAAAAGCTATGAGGACAAATACATCAAATGGACCACACTGCGGCAGGGACGAGACCAAGATGTGCCGGAGTTCACAAACATTTTTCATACCCTTTGCACACAATTGGGTATCAAATATTCTGAGCTGCATCTGGTACTCAAATACCGTGGCTACCTACACAGATACATCCAGGAAGAGATGAAGTTCTTGAACATCTCCTCACTCGGCACAACATACCGATACGCTGTCAAAATCGAGCAAAAGTTCAAACAGAAGAAGCGAGACTTTGGATCTGCAAATCCAAAGCCCAAAGGACAAAGCCAAGGCGGGGTGACCCAAGACAACCCGTCGAAGCCGCAAGAAAAGAACAACACCACGAAGCCGAAGAAGGACACAGGAAAGTGGTGTGAGTTCCACAAGAGTCCCACTCATAACACAAGTGAGTGTCAGACCAAGCAGTCGCTGGTGGCCGAGTTGAAGGCTTCCGAATCAGATGCATGTTAAGACTCTGAGTCAGAACCTGACAAGGGGAATGACAAAGGGAAGTAGATCATTGATGCGGATCCCAACGCCAATTTTGCTACTGCCAAGATCCAGAAAAATGAGCCCGAAGATCCAGAGGAGGGGGAACGTCTTTTCCACTCGTAGATGTGGGTGAAGGGTTCGCCGCTGCAATTCATTGTCGACAGTGGCAGCCAAAAGAACCTCATTTTAGCAGAGGCCGTGAAGCGGTTGGGCCTACCAACTACACCACACCCACAGCCGTACAGTATCGGTTGGCTTCACAAAGGACGAGATCTCAAAGTTCGCCAGTAGTGCCGCCTTCCCTACAGCATCAAGCCCTTCACAGACGAGGTATTGTGTGATGTTACACCTCTGGATGTTTGTGATGTACTATTAGGCCAGCCATACTTGTGGAGACGACATGCTGTGTATGAGTCAAGGCCTCGTGCTGTCATCATTTCTTTGGATAATTCATTATACAGGATACCGGAGGTAGCCCCACCTACCGCCACCTATCACTGCTAAGAAAGGCAGCAAGCTCATCTCACAGACTAGGAAATTTATTTTCTGTCTGGTTTGCTCCCAAAGTAAGGGGAAGATCATTGCTACATCCATGACCCCCGCGAAGGGTTCCTCCACACAGCAGCAAGAACAGAGGGATACAGTCGTGACAGAACACATGAACAACTTCTCCTTACCCGGAGGGGTACCACACAAGTTTCAGGTGGGCGACAAAGTTTGGTTACATTTGCAGAGGGAGCACCTTACCAGAACCCATCAGAAACTCAGACCACTTCGACATGGTCCTTACACCAGTAACATGGCTACGGGAAACAATGCTTTCAAGCACAGCATTCCTCCATTCCTTCGCTTGCACCGAGTGTTCAATGTGGACCGTCGCCAACCATGCTCCCCACCATTTCGCGACACATCAGAGATTGCAGAACAGCTCACCAGAGACCCAGCTCAGCAGAAGCTTCCTCATCTCAAGGAGGAACTCAACGCAATGGGGACCATTGCTTCCTAAGGGGGTAGGAATGATCCAGGTGGATGTTGGTGGCCACCCACCTATCCCATTTGGACCCCCACAACTGTCTCTTTCAGTTTTTCTGTTTCCTTAATTATAGCACAATTTACTATTTTTAGCAGTTTCTCGGGTCCTAAACTTCCAGAGCCGTTTTGAGGCCCTAAATGACGTTTTTTGGGAAATCCACCGCCAACGATTTTTCTGTCTCAAAATTGCCTTTTTCGTTGTATTCCTAGGAAAGATCTTTCCAACGGGCTATCATGCGCATCAAACGGAGATAGTACGACCAATTCGCGACCCCAGGAAGTTGATGTACCAACTTACCCAAAAACGGGGCCCACAATTTGGCATTTCATCTTCTAGGGTTAGGTTTTGGAATGTGAAGGGTTTTCCATTGTTTCTCACCAATAAATAGGCCCTCGAGCCTCATTGTAACACAGTTCGAAACAGTTCAGAGGCATATAGCCGACACATCTCTGCTCAGAGATAAGCTACCATCGCCCTAACTGGGTTATTTCTATTTGTAAGCATATTTCAGTATTCTCCATTAATGAAATGAAGTATTATTTCCGCTGCATCTCTGTTTTTATGGTTATCGCATCTCTGTATTTATGGTTATCTCTGTAATCTATTGTGTTCCTGCTTAAATCAGGATCAGTGGTATCAGAGCGGTCTGATTTTTCTTTGTTTTTCTTTGCATGTCCCCAACGAGGTTGGGATATAAGGAGTTAGGGCTTGAATTGGTCGAACCTTTGCAAGACCAGCCTCGCAAATCTCGACGACCTCCCATGGCGGATGAGAAGAAAGATGAGGGGGCAGGAGATCCTATCAGAATCTTGCTCGAAGAAGCCCTCGAGTGGCAAAGGAACGCGATGATGGATAGCTTTGGGCAGATGCTTCAGCGACCACCTAGAGGTGACACATCGGCTTCCAACAGGTACTCTGGAAACGCCACACCGTTTAAGGTACAAGTTAATTTTGAAATCCCCATATTCGAGGGTCAAATAGACGCGGATACCATAGATAAATGGTTAAATCTGCTAGATGGGTATTTTTCTGTTCATGAATTTTCAAGTCGGGAAAAGGTTGTTTTCGCTCTTCTCAAAGCAGGCCCCTACGTCAAGGACTGGTGGGAAACATACTGCGAACAGAAGGATGAAAGTACAGGCTCACTGTTTTCAGCAGCACCCACTTGGAATGACTTCCGAGATGCCATCAAGGAGCAGTACTACCCTGTCAAAAGCTATGAGGACAAATACATCAAATGGACCACACTGCGGCAGGGACGAGACCAAGATGTGCCGGAGTTCACAAACATTTTTCATACCCTTCACACACATTTGGGTATCAAAGATTCTGAGCTGCATCTGGTACTCAAATACCATGGCTGCCTACACAGATACATCCAGGAAGAGATGGAGTTCTTGAACATCTCCTCACTCGGCACAGCATACCGATACGTTGTCAAAATCGAGCAAAAGTTCAAACAGAAGAAGCGAGACTTTGGATCTGCAAATCCAAAGCCCAAAGGACAAAGCCAAGGCGGGGTGACCCAAGACAACCCGTCGAAGCCACAAGAAAAGAACAACACCACGAAGCCGAAGAAGGACACAGGAAAGTGGTGTGAGTTCCACAAGGGTCCCACTCATAACACAAGTGAGTGTCGGACCAAGCAGTCGCTGGTGGCCAAGTTGAAGGCTTCCGAATCAGATGCATGTTCAGACTCTGAGTCAGAACCCGACAAGGGGAATGACAAAGGGAAGAAAATCATTGATGCGGATCCCAGCGCCACTGTTGCTACTGCCAAGATCCAGAAAAATGAGCCCGAAGATCCAGAGGAGGGGGAACATATTTTCCACTCGTAGATGTGGGTGAAGGGTTCACCGTTGCAATTCATTGTTGACAGTGGCAGCCAAAAGAACCTCATTTCAGCAGAGGTCGTGAAGCGGTTGGGCCTACCAACTACACCACACCCACAACCGTACAGTATCGGTTGGCTTCACGAAGGACGAGATCTCAAAGTTCGCCAGCAGTGCCGCCTTCCCTACAGCATCAAGCCCTTCACAGACGACGTATTGTGTGATGTTACACCTTTAGATGTTTGTGATGTACTATTAGGTCAACCATACTTGTGGAGGCGACATGCTGTGTATGAGTCAAGGCCTCGCGCTGTCATCATTTCTATGGATAATTCATTATACAGGATACCGGAGGTAGCCCCACCTACCGCCACCTCTTTGATCACTGCTAAGAAAGGTAGCAAGCTCATCTCACAGACTAGGAAATTTATTTTCTGTGTGGTTCTCTCCCAAAGTAAGGGGAAGATCATTGCTACATTCATGACCCCCGCGAAGGGTTCCTCCACATAGTAGCAGCAACAGAGGGATACAGTCGTGACAGAACACATGAACAACTTCTCCTTACCCGGAGGGGTACCACACAAGTTTCAGGTGGGCGACAAAGTTTGGTTACATTTGCAGAGGGAGCACCTTACCAGAACCCATCAGAAACTCAGACCATTTCGACATGGTCCTTACACCAGTAACAAGGCTATGGGAAACAATGCTTTCAAGCACAGCATTCCTCCATTCCTTTGCTTGCATCGAGTGTTCAATTTGGACCGTTGCCAACCATACTCCCCACCATTTCACGACACATCAGAGATTGCAGAACAGCTCACCAGAGACCCAGCTCAGCAGAAGCTTCCTCATCTCAAGGAGGAACTCAACGCAATGGGGACCATTGCTTCCTAAGGGGGTAGGAATGATCCAGGTGGATGTTGGTGGCCACCCACCTATCCCATTTGGACCCGCACAACTCTCTCTTTCAGTTTTTCTATTTCCTTAATTATAGTACAATTTACTATTTTTAGCAATTTTTCGGGTCCTAAACTTCCGGAGCCGTTTTGAGGCCCTAAACGACGTTTTTTGGGAAATCCACCGCCAGCGATTTTTCTGTCTAAAAGTTGCCGTTTCCGTTGTAGTCCTAGGAGAGATCTTTCCAACGGGCTATCATGCGCATCAAACGGAGATAGTATGACCAATTCGCAACCCCGGGAAGTTGATGTACCAACTTACCCAAAAACGGGCCCACAATTTGGCATTTCATCTTCTAGGGTTAGGTTTTGGAATGTGAAGGGTTTTCCATTGTTTCTCAACAATAAATAGGCCCTCGAGCCTCATTGTAACACAGTTCGAAATAGTTCAGAGGCATATAGCCGACACATCTCTGCTCAGAGATAAGCTACCATCGCCCTAGCTGGGATATTTCTATTTGTAAGCATATTTCAGTATTCTCCATTAATGAAATGAAGTATTCTTTCCGCTGCATCTCTGTTTTTATGGTTATCGCATCTCTTTATTTATGGTTATCTCTGTAATCTATTGGGTTCCTGCTTAAATCAGGATCAGTGGTATCAGAGATGTGCCGGAGTTCACAAAAATTTTTCATACCCTTCGCACACAATTGAGTATCAAAGATTCTGAGCTGCATCTGGTACTCAAATACCGTGGCTGCCTACACAGATACATCCAGGAAGAGATGGAGTTCTTGAACATCTCCTCACTCGGCACAGCATACCGATACGCTGTCAAAATCGGGGCAAAAGTTCAAACAGAAGAAGCGAGACTTTGGATCTGCAAATCCAAAGCCCAAAGGACAAAGCCAAGGCGGGCTGACCCAAGACAACCCGCCGAAGCCGCAAGAAAAGAACAACACCACGAAGCCGAAGAAGGACACAGGAAAGTGGTGTGAGTTCCACAAGAGTCCCACTCATAACACAAGTGAGTGTCGAACCAAGCAGTCGCTGGTGGCCGAGTTGAAGGCTTCTGAATCAGATGCATGTTCAGACTCTGAGTCAGAACCCAACAAGGGGAATGACAAAGGGAAGCAGATCATTGATGCGGATCCCAACGCCACTGTTGCTACTGCCAAGATCCAGAAAAATGAGCCCGAAGATCCAGAGGAGGGGGAACGTCTTTTCCACTCATAGATGTGGGTGAAGGGTTCGCCGCTGCAATTCATTGTCGACAGTGGCAGCCAAAAGAACCTCATTTCAGCAGAGGTCGTGAAGTGGTTGGGCCTACCAACTACACCACACCCACAGCCGTACAGTATCGGTTGGCTTCACGAAGGACGAGATCTCAAAGTTCGCCAGCAGTGCCGCCTTCCCTACAGCATCAAGCCCTTCACAGACAAGGTATTGTGTGATGTTACACCTCTGGATGTTTGTGATGTACTATTAGGCCAGCCATACTTGTGGAGGCGACATGCTGTGTATGAGTCAAGGCCTCGCGCTGTCATCATTTCTTTGGATAATTCATTATACAGGATACCGGAGGTAGCCCCACCTACCGCCACCTCTTTGATCACTGCTAAGAAAGGCAGCAAGCTCATCTCACAGACTAGGAAATTTATTTTCTGTCTGGTTCGCTCCCAAAGTAAGGGGAAGATCATTGTTACATCCATGACCCCCGCGAAGGGTTCCTCCACACAGCAGCAGCAACAGAGGGATACAGTTGTGACAGAACACATGAACAACTTCTCCTTACCCGGAGGGGTACCACACAAGTTTCAGGTGGGCGACAAAGTTTGGTTACATTTGCAGAGGGAGCACCTTACCAGAACCCATCAGAAACTCAGACCACTTCGACATGGTCCTTACACCAGTAACAAGGCTACGGGAAACAATGCTTTGAAGCACAACATTCCTCCATTCCTTCGCTTGCACCGAGTGTTCAATGTGGACCGTCGCCAACCATGCTCCCCACCATTTCTGGACACATCAGAGATTGCAGAACAGCTCACTAGAGACCCAGCTCAGCAGAAGCTTCCTCATCTCAGGGAGGAACTCAACGCAATGGGGACCATTGCTTCCTAAGGGGGGAGGAATGATCCAGGTGGATGTTGGTGGCCACCCACCTATCCCATTTGGACCCCCACAACTGTCTCTTTCAGTTTTTCTATTTCCTTAATTATAGCACAATTTACTATTTTTAGCAGTTTTTCGGGTCCTAAACTTCCGGAGCCGTTTTGAGGCCCTAAACGACGTTTTTTGGGAAATCCACCGCCAGTGATTTTTCTGTCTAAAAATCACCTTTTTCGTTGTAGTCCTCGGAGAGATCTTTCCAACGGGCTATCATGCGCATCAAACGGAGATAGTACGACCAATTCGCGACCCCGGGAAGTTGATGTACCAACTTACCCAAAAACGGGGCCCACAATTTGGCATTTCATCTTCTAGGGTTAGGTTTTGGAATGTGAAGGGTTTTCCATTGTTTCTCAACAATAAATAGGCCCTCGAGCCTCATTGTAACACAGTTCGAAACAGTTCAGAGGCATGTAGCCGACACATCTCTTCTCAGAGATAAGCTACCATCGCCCTAGCTGGGTTATTTCTATTTGTAAGCATATTTCAGTATTCTCCATTAATGAAATGAAGTATTATTTCCGCTGCATCTCTGTTTTTATGGTTATCGCATCTCTGTATTTATGGTTATCTCTATAATCTATTGCGTTCCTGCTTAAATCCGGATCAGTGGTATCAGAGCGGTCTGCTTTTTCTCTGTTTTTCTTTGCATGTCCCCAACGAGGTCGGGATATAAGGAGTTAGGGCTTGAATTGGTCGAACCTTTGCAAGACCAGCCTCGCAAATCTCGACGACCTCCCATGGCGGATGAGAAGAAAGACGAGGGGGCAGGAGATCCTATCAGAATCTTGCTCGAAGAAGCCCTCGAGCGGCAAAGGAACGCGATGATGGATAGCTTTGCGCAGATCCTTCAGCGGCTACCCAGAGGCGACACATCGGCTTCCAACAGCTACTCTGGAAACGCCACACCGTTTAAGGTACAAGTTAATTTTGAAATCCCCATATTCGAGGGTCAAATAGACGCGGATGCCATAGATAAATGGTTAAATCTGCTAGATGGGTATTTTTCTGTTCATGAATTTTCAAGTCGGGAAAAGATTGTTTTCGCTCTTCTCAAAGCAGCCCCCCACGTCAAGGACTGGTGGGAAACATACTGCGAACAGAAGGATGAAAGTACAGGCTCACTGTTTTCAGCCGCACCCACTTGGAATGACTTCCGGGATGCCATCAAGGAGCAGTACTACCCTGTCAAAAGCTATGAGGACAAATACATCAAATGGACCACACTGCGGCAGGGACGAGACCAAGATGTGCCGGAGTTCACAAACATTTTTCATACCCTTCGCACACAATTGGGTATCAAAGATTCTGAGCTGCATCTGGTACTCAAATACCGTGGCTGCCTACACAGATACATCCAGGAAGAGATGGAGTTCTTGAACATCTCCTCACTCGGCACAGCATACCGATACGCTGTCAAAATCGAGCAAAAGTTCAAACAGAAGAAGCGAGACTTTGGATCTGCAAATCCAAAGCCCAAAGGACAAAGCCAAGGCGGGGTGACCCAAGACAACCCGTCGAAGCCGCAAGAAAAGAACAACACCACGAAGCCGAAGAAGGACACAGGAAAGTGGTGTGAGTTCCACAAGAGTCCCACTCATAACACAAGTGAGTGTCGGACCAAGCAGTCGCTGGTGGCCGAGTTGAAGGCTTCCAAATCAGATGCATGTTCAGACTCTGAGTCAGAACCCGACAAGGGGAATGACAAAGGGAAGCAGATCATTGATGCGGATCCCAGCGCCACTGTTGCTACTGCCAAGATCCAGAAAAATGAGCCCGAAGATCCAGAGGAGGGGGAACGTCTTTTCCACTCATAGATGTGGGTGAAGGGTTCGCCGCTGCAATTCATTGTCGACAGTGGCAGCCAAAAGAACCTCATTTCAGCAGAGGTCGTGAAGCGGTTGGGCCTACCAACTACACCACACCCACAGCTGTACAGTATCGGTTGGCTTCACGAAGGACGAGATCTCAAAGTTCGCCAGCAGTGCCACCTTCCCTACAGCATCAAGCCCTTCACAGACGAGGTATTATGTGATGTTACACCTCTGGATGTTTGTGATGTACTATTAGGCCAGCCATACTTGTGGAGGCGACATGCTGTGTATGAGTCAAGGCCTCGCGCTGTCATCATTTCTTTGGATAATTCATTATACAGGATACCGGAGGTAGCCCCACCTACCGCCACCTCTTTGATCACTGCTAAGAAAGGCAGCAAGCTCATCTCACAGACTAGGAAATTTATTTTCTGTCTGGTTCGCTCCCAAAGTAAGGGGAAGATCATTGCTACATCCATGACCCCCGCGAAGGGTTCCTCCACACAGCAGCAGCAACAGAGGGATACAGTCATGACAGAACACATGAACAACTTCTCCTTACCCGAAGGGGTACCACACAAGTTTCAGGTGGGTGAAAAAGTTTGGTTACATTTGCAGAGGGAGCACCTTACCAGAACCCATCAGAAACTCAGAGCACTTCGACATGGTCCTTACACCAGTAACAAGGCTACGGGAAACAATGCTTTGAAGCACAACATTCCTCCATTCCTTCGCTTGCACCGAGTGTTCAATGTGGACCGTCGCCAACCATGCTCCCCACCATTTCTGGACACATCAGAGATTGCAGAACAGCTCACCAGAGACCCAGCTCAGCAGAAGATTCCTCATCTCAGGGAGGAACTCAACGCAATGGGGACCATTGCTTCCTAAGGGGGGAGGAATGATCCAGGTGGATGTTGGTGGCCACCCACCTATCCCATTTGGACCCCCACAACTGTCTCTTTCAGTTTTTCTATTTCCTTAATTATAGCACAATTTACTATTTTTAGCAGTTTTTCGGGTCCTAAACTTCCGGAGCCGTTTTGAGGCCCTAAACGACGTTTTTTGGCAAATCCACCGCCAATGATTTTTCTGTCTAAAAATCGACTTTTCCGTTGTAGTCCTAGGAGAGATCTTTCCAACGGGCTATCATGCGCATCAAACGGAGATAGTACGACCAATTCGCGACCCCGGGAAGTTGATGTACCAACTTACCCAAAAACGGGGCCCACAATTTGGCATTTCATCTTCTAGGGTTAGGTTTTGGAATGTGAAGGGTTTTCCATTGTTTCTCAACAATAAATAGGCCCTCGAGCCTCATTGTAACACAGTTTGAAACAGTTCAGAGGCATGTAGCCGACACATCTCTTCTCAGAGATAAGCTACCATCGCCCTAGCTGGGTTATTTCTATTTGTAAGCATATTTCAGTATTCTCCATTAATGAAATGAAGTATTATTTCCGCTGCATCTCTGTTTTTATGGTTATCACATCTCTGTATTTATGGTTATCTCTGTAATCTATTGCGTTCCTGCTTAAATCCGGATCAGTGGTATCAGAGCGGTTTGCTTTTTCTCTGTTTTTCTTTGCATGTCCCCAACGAGGTCGGGATATAAGGAGTTAGGGCTTGAATTGGTCGAACCTTTGCAAGACCAGCCTCGCAAATCTCGACGACCTCCCATGGCAGATGAGAAGAAAGACGAGGGGGCAGGAGATCCTATCAGAATCTTGCTCGAAGAAGCCCTCGAGCGGCAAAGGAACGCGATGATGGATAGCTTTGCGCAGATCCTTCAGCGGCCACCCAGAGGCGACACATCGACTTCCAACAACTACTCTGGAAACGCCACACCATTTAAGGTACAAGTTAATTTTGAAATCCCCATATTCGAGGGTCAAATAGACGCGGATACCATAGATAAATGGTTAAATCTGCTAGATGGGTATTTTTCTGTTCATGAATTTTCAAGTCGGGAAAAGATTGTTTTCGCTCTTCTCAAAGCAGCCCCCCACGTCAAGGACTGGTGGGAAACATACTGCGAACAGAAGGATGAAAGTACAGGCTCACTGTTTTCAGCCGCACCCACTTCGAATGACTTCTGGGATGCCATCAAGGAGCAGTACTACCCTGTCAAAAGATATGAGGACAAATACATCAAATGGACCACACTGCGGCAGGGACGAGACCAAGATGTGCCGGAGTTCACAAACATTTTTCATACCCTTTGCACACAATTGGGTATCAAATATTCTGAGCTGCATCTGGTACTCAAATACCGTGGCTACCTACACCGATACATCCAGGAAGAGATGAAGTTCTTGAACATCTCCTCACTCGGCACAACATACCGATACGCTGTCAAAATTTAGCAAAAGTTCAAACAGAAGAAGCGAGACTTTGGATCTGCAAATCCAAAGCCCAAAGGACAAAGCCAAGGAGGGGTGACCCAAGACAACCCGTCGAAGCCGCAAGAAAACAACAACACCACGAAGCCGAAGAAGGACACAGGAAAGTGGTGTGAGTTCCACAAGAGTCCCACTCATAACACAAGTGAGTGTCAGACCAAGCAGTCGCTGGTGGCCGAGTTGAAGGCTTCCGAATCAGATGCATGTTCAGACTCTGAGTCAGAACCCGACAAGGGGAATGACAAAGGGAAGTAGATCATTGATGCGGATCCCAACGCCAATTTTGCTACTGCCAAGATCCAGAAAAATGAGCCCGAAGATCCAGAGGAGGGGGAACGTCTTTTCCACTCGTAGATGTGGGTGAAGGGTTCGCCGCTGCAATTCATTGTCGACAGTGGCAGCCAAAAGAACCTCATTTTAGCAGAGGTCGTGAAGCGGTTGGGCCTACCAACTACACCACACCCACAGCCGTACAGTATCGGTTGGCTTCACAAAGGATGACATCTCAAAGTTCGCCAGTAGTGCCGCCTTCCCTACAGCATCAAGCCCTTCACAGACGAGGTATTGTGTGATGTTACACCTCTGGATGTTTGTGATGTACTATTAGGCCAGCCATACTTGTGGAGGCGACATGCTGTGTATGAGTCAAGGCCTCGTGCTGTCATCATTTCTTTGGATAATTCATTATACAGGATACCGGAGGTAGCCCCACCTACCGCCACCTATCACTGCTAAGAAAGGCAGCAAGCTCATCTCACAGACTAGGAAATTTATTTTCTGTCTGGTTCGCTCCCAAAGTAAGGGGAAGATCATTGCTACATCCATGACCCCCGCGAAGGGTTCCTCCACACAGCAGCAAGAACAGAGGGATACAGTCGTGACAGAACACATGAACAACTTCTCCTTACCCGGAGGGGTACCACACAAGTTTCAGGTGGGCGACAAAGTTTGGTTACATTTGCAGAGGGAGCACCTTACCAGAACCCATCAGAAACTCAGACCACTTCGACATGGTCCTTACACCAGTAACATGGCTACGGGAAACAATGCTTTCAAGCACAGCATTCCTCCATTCCTTCGCTTGCACCGAGTGTTCAATGTGGACCGTCGCCAACCATGCTCCCCACCATTTCGCGACACATCAGAGATTGCAGAACAGCTCACCAGAGACCCAGCTCAGCAGAAGCTTCCTCATCTCAAGGAGGAACTCAACGCAATGGGGACCATTGCTTCCTAAGGGGGTAGGAATGATCCAGATGGATGTTGGTGGCCACCCACCTATCCCATTTGGACCCCCACAACTGTCTCTTTCAGTTTTTCTGTTTCCTTAATTATAGCACAATTTACTATTTTTAGCAGTTTCTCGGGTCCTAAACTTCCAGAGCCGTTTTGAGGCCCTAAATGACGTTTTTTGGGAAATCCACCGCCAACGATTTTTCTGTCTGTCTGTCAAAATTGCCTTTTTCGTTGTATTCCTAGGAAAGATCTTTCCAACGGGCTATCATGCGCATCAAACGGAGATAGTACGACCAATTCGCGACCCCAGGAAGTTGATGTACCAACTTACCCAAAAACGGGGCCCACAATTTGGCATTTCATCTTCTAGGGTTAGGTTTTGGAATGTGAAGGGTTTTCCATTGTTTCTCACCAATAAATAGGCCCTTGAGCCTCATTGTAACACAGTTCGAAACAGTTCAGAGGCATATAGCCGACACATCTCTGCTCAGAGATAAGCTACCATCGCCCTAGCTGGGTTATTTCTATTTGTAAGCATATTTCAGTATTCTCCATTAATGAAATGAAGTATTATTTCCGCTGCATCTCTGTTTTTATGGTTATCGCATCTCTGTATTTATGGTTATCTCTGTAATCTATTGTGTTCCTGCTTAAATCAGGATCAGTGGTATCAGAGCGGTCTGATTTTTCTTTGTTTTTCTTTGCATGTCCCCAACGAGGTTGGGATATAAGGAGTTAGGGCTTGAATTGGTCGAACCTTTGCAAGACCAGCCTCGCAAATCTCGACGACCTCCCATGGCGGATGAGAAGAAAGATGAGGGGGCAGGAGATCCTATCAGAATCTTGCTCGAAGAAGCCCTCGAGTGGCAAAGGAACGCGATGATGGATAGCTTTGGCAGATGCTTCAGCGACCACCTAGAGGCGACACATCGGCTTCCAACAGGTACTCTGGAAACGCCACACCGTTTAAGGTACAAGTTAATTTTGAAATCCCCATATTCGAGGGTCAAATAGACGCGGATACCATAGATAAATGGTTAAATCTGCTAGATGGGTATTTTTCTGTTCATGAATTTTCAAGTCGGGAAAAGGTTGTTTTCGCTCTTCTCAAAGCAGGCCCCTACGTCAAGGACTGGTGGGAAACATACTACGAACAGAAGGATGAAAGTACAGGCTCACTGTTTTCAGCAGCACCCACTTGGAATGACTTCCGAGATGCCATCAAGGAGCAGTACTACCCTGTCAAAAGCTATGAGGACAAATACATCAAATGGACCACACTGCGGCAGGGACGAGACCAAGATGTGCCGGAGTTCACAAACATTTTTCATACCCTTCACACACATTTGGGTATCAAAGATTCTGAGCTGCATCTGGTACTCAAATACCATGGCTGCCTACACAGATACATCCAGGAAGAGATGGAGTTCTTGAACATCTCCTCACTCGGCACAGCATACCGATACGTTGTCAAAATCGAGCAAAAGTTCAAACAGAAGAAGCGAGACTTTGGATCTGCAAATCCAAAGCCCAAAGGACAAAGCCAAGGCGGGGTGACCCAAGACAACCCGTCGAAGCCACAAGAAAAGAACAACACCACGAAGCCGAAGAAGGACACAGGAAAGTGGTGTGAGTTCCACAAGGGTCCCACTCATAACACAAGTGAGTGTCGGACCAAGCAGTCGCTGGTGGCCAAGTTGAAGGCTTCCGAATCAGATGCATGTTCAGACTCTGAGTCAGAACCCGACAAGGGGAATGACAAAGGGAAGAAAATCATTGATGCGGATCCCAGCGCCACTGTTGCTACTGCCAAGATCCAGAAAAATGAGCCCGAAGATCCAGAGGAGGGGGAACATATTTTCCACTCGTAGATGTGGGTGAAGGGTTCACCGTTGCAATTCATTGTTGACAGTGGCAGCCAAAAGAACCTCATTTCAGCAGAGGTCGTGAAGCGGTTGGGCCTACCAACTACACCACACCCACAACCGTACAGTATCGGTTGGCTTCACGAAGGACGAGATCTCAAAGTTCGCCAGCAGTGCCGCCTTCCCTACAGCATCAAGCCCTTCACAGACGACGTATTGTGTGATGTTACACCTTTAGATGTTTGTGATGTACTATTAGGTCAACCATACTTGTGGAGGCGACATGCTGTGTATGAGTCAAGGCCTCGCGCTGTCATCATTTCTATGGATAATTCATTATACAGGATACCGGAGGTAGCCCCACCTACCGCCACCTCTTTGATCACTGCTAAGAAAGGTAGCAAGCTCATCTCACAGACTAGGAAATTTATTTTCTGTGTGGTTCTCTCCCAAAGTAAGGGGAAGATCATTGCTACATTCATGACCCCCGCGAAGGGTTCCTCCACACAGTAGCAAGCAACAGAGGGATACAGTCGTGACAGAACACATGAACAACTTCTCCTTACCCGGAGGGGTACCACACAAGTTTCAGGTGGGCGACAAAGTTTGGTTACATTTGCAGAGGGAGCACCTTACCAGAACCCATCAGAAACTCAGACCATTTCGACATGGTCCTTACACCAGTAACAAGGCTATGGGAAACAATGCTTTCAAGCACAGCATTCCTCCATTCCTTTGCTTGCATCGAGTGTTCAATTTGGACCGTTGCCAACCATACTCCCCACCATTTCACGACACATCAGAGATTGCAGAACAGCTCACCAGAGACCCAGCTCAGCAGAAGCTTCCTCATCTCAAGGAGGAACTCAACGCAATGGGGACCATTGCTTCCTAAGGGGGTAGGAATGATCCAGGTGGATGTTGGTGGCCACCCACCTATCCCATTTGGACCCGCACAACTCTCTCTTTCAGTTTTTCTATTTCCTTAATTATAGTACAATTTACTATTTTTAGCAATTTTTCGGGTCCTAAACTTCCGGAGCCGTTTTGAGGCCCTAAACGACGTTTTTTGGGAAATCCACCGCCAGCGATTTTTCTGTCTAAAAGTTGCCGTTTCCGTTGTAGTCCTAGGAGAGATCTTTCCAACGGGCTATCATGCGCATCAAACGGAGATAGTATGACCAATTCGCAACCCCGGGAAGTTGATGTACCAACTTACCCAAAAACGGGGCCCACAATTTGGCATTTCATCTTCTAGGGTTAGGTTTTGGAATGTGAAGGGTTTTCCATTGTTTCTCAACAATAAATAGGCCCTCGAGCCTCATTGTAACAAAGTTCGAAATAGTTCAGAGGCATATAGCCGACACATCTCTGCTCAGAGATAAGCTACCATCGCCCTAGCTGGGTTATTTCTATTTGTAAGCATATTTCAGTATTCTCCATTAATGAAATGAAGTATTCTTTCCGCTGCATCTCTGTTTTTATGGTTATCGCATCTCTTTATTTATGGTTATCTCTGTAATCTATTGGGTTCCTGCTTAAATCAGGATCAGTGGTATCAGAGCGGTCTGCTTTTTCTCTGTTTTTCTTTGCATGTCCCCAACGAGGTCAGGATATAAGGAGTTAGGGCATGAATTGGTCGAACCTTTGCAAGACTAGCCTCGCAAATCTCGACGACCTCCTATGGCAGATGAGAAGAAAGACGAGGGGGCAGGAGATCCTATCAGAATCTTGCTCGAAGAAGCCCTCGAGCGGCAAAGGAACGCAATGATGGATAGCTTTGCGCAGATCCTTCAGCGGCCACCCAGAGGCGACACATCGGCTTCCAACAGCAACTCTAGAAACACCACACCGTTTAAGGTACAAGTTAATTTTTAAATCCCCATATTCGAGGGTCAAATAGACGCGGATACCATAGATAAATGGTTAAATCTGCTAGATGAGTATTTTTCTGTTCATGAATTTTCAAGTCGGGAAAAGATTTTTTTCACTCTTCTCAAAGCAGCCCCCCACATCAAGGACTGGTGGGAAACATACTGCGAACAGAAGGATGAAAGTACAGGCTCACTGTTTTCAGCCGCACCCACTTGGAATGACTTCCGGGATGCCATCAAGGAGCAGTACTACCCTGTCAAAAGCTATGAGGACAAATACATCAAATGGACCACACTGTGGCAGGGACAAGACCAAGATGTGCCGGAGTTCACAAACATTTTTCATACCCTTCGCACACAATTGGGTATCAAAGATTTTGAGCTGCATCTGGTACTCAAATACCGTGGCTATCTACACAGATACATCCAGGAAGAGATGGAGTTCTTGAACATCTCCTCACTCGGCATAGCATACCGATACGCTGTCAAAAACGAGCAAAAGTTCAAACAGAAGAAGCGAGACTTTGGATCTGCAAATCCAAAGCCCAAAGGACAAAGCCAAGACGGGGTGACCCAAGACAACCCGTCGAAGCCGCAAGAAAAGAACAACACCACGAAGCCGAAGAAGGACACAGGAAAGTGGTGTGAGTTCCACAAGAGTCCCACTCATAACACAAGTGAGTGTTGGACCAAGCAGTCGCTGGTGGCCGAGTTGAAGGCTTCCAAATCAGATGCATGTTTAGACTCTGAGTCAAAACCCAACAAGGGGAATGACAAAGGGAATCAGATCATTGATGCGGATCCCAGCGCCACTGTTGCTACTGCCAAGATCCAGAAAAATGAGCCCGAAGATCTAGAGGAGGGGGAACGTCTTTTCCACTCGTAGATGTGGGTGAAGGGTTCGCCGCTACAATTCATTGTCGACAGTGGCAGCCAAAAGAACCTCATTTCAGCAGAGGTTGTGAAGCGGTTGGGCCTACCAACTACACCACATCCACAGCCGTACAGTATCGGTTGGCTTCACGAAGGACGAGATCTCAAAGTTCGCCAGCAGTGCCGCCTTCCCTACAGTATCAAGCCCTTCACAGACGAGGTATTGTGTGATGTTACACCTCTGGATGTTTGTGATGTACTATTAGGCCAGCCATACTTGTGGAGGTGACATGCTGTGTATGAGTCAAGGCCTCACGCTGTCATCATTTCTTTGGATAATTCATTATACAGGATACCGCAGGTAGCCCCACCTACCGCCACCTCTTTGATCACTGCTAAGAAAGGTAGCAAGCTCATCAAACAGACTAGGAAATTTATTTTATGTATGGTTCGCTCCCAAAGTAAGGGGAAGATCATTGCTACATCCATGACCCCCGCGAAGGATTCCTCCACACAGCAGCAGCAACAGAGGGATACAGTCGTGACAGAACACACGAACAACTTCTCCTTACCCGGAGGGGTACCACACAAGTTTCAGGTGGGTGACAAAGTTTGGTTACATTTGCAGAGGGAGCACCTTACCAGAACCCATCAAAAACTCAGACCACTTCGACATGGTCCTTACACCAGTAACAAGGCTATGGGAAACAATGCTTTGAAGCACAACATTCCTCCATTCCTTCGCTTGCACTGAGTGTTCAATGTGGACCGTCGCCAACCATGCTCCCCACCATTTCTGGACACATCAGAGATTGCAGAACAGCTCACCAGAGACCCAGCTCAGCAGAAGCTTCCTCATCTCAAGGAGGAACTCAACGCAATGGGGACCATTGCTTCCTAAGGGGGGAGGAATGATCCAGGTGGATGTTGGTGGCCACCCACCTATCCCATTTGGACCCCCACAACTATCTCTTTCAGTTTTTCTGTTTCCTTAATTATAGCACAATTTACTATTTTTAGCAGTTTTTTCGGGTCCTAAACTTCCGGAGCCGTTTTGAGGCCCTAAACGACGTTTTTTGGGAAATCCACTGCGAATAATTTTTTAGTCTAAAAATCGCCTTTTCCATTGTAGTCCTAGGACAGATCTTTCCAATGGGCTATCATGCGCATCAAACGGAGATAGTACAACCAATTCGCGACCCCGGGAAGTTTATGTACCAACTTACCCAAAAACAGGGCCCACAATTTGGCATTTCATCTTCTAGGGTTAGGTTTTGGAATGTGAAGGGTTTTCCATTGTTTCTCAACAATAAATAGGCCCTCGAGCCTCATTGTAACACAGTTCGAAACAGTTCAAAGGCATATAGCCGACACATCTCTGCTCAGAGATAAGCTACCATCGCCCTAGCTGGGTTATTTCTATTTGTAAGCATATTTCAGTATTCTCCATTAATGAAATGAAGTATTATTTCCGCTGCATCTCTGTTTTTATGGTTATCGAATCTCTGTATTTATGGTTATCTCTGTAATCTATTGCGTTCCTGCTTAAATCAGGATCAGTGGTATCAGAGCGGTCTGCTTTTTCTCTGTTTTTCTTTGCATGTCCCCAACGAGGTCGGGATATAAGGAGTTAGGGCTTGAATTGGTCGAACCTTTGCAAGACCAGCCTCGCACATCTCGACGACCTCCCATGGCGGATGAGAAGAAAGATGAGGGGGCAGAAGATCCTATCAGAATCTTGCTCAAAGAAGCCCTCGAGCGGCAAAGGAACGCGATGATGGATAGCTTTGCACAGATCCTTCAGCGGCCACCCAGAGGTGGCACATCGGCTTCCAACAGCTACTCTGGAAATGCCACACCATTTAAGGTACAAGTTAATTTTGAAATCCCCATATTCGAGGGTCAAATAGACGCGGATACCATAGATAAATGGTTAAATCTGCTAGATGGGTATTTTTCTGTTCATGAATTTTCAAGTCGGGAAAAGATTGTTTTCGCTCTTCTCAAAGCAGCCCCCCACATCAAGGACTGGTGGGAAACATACTGCGAACAGAAGGATGAAAGTACAGCTCACTGTTTTCAGCCGCACCCACCTGGAATGACTTCCGGGATGCCATCAAGGAGCAGTACTACCCTGTCAAAAGCTATGAGGACAAATACATCAAATGGACCACACTGCGGCAGGGACGAGACCAAGATGTGCCAGAGTTCACAAACATTTTTCATACCCTTCGCACACAATTGGGTATCAAAGATTCTGAGCTGCATCTGGTACTCAAATATCGTGGCTGCCTACACAGATACATCCAGGAAGAGATGGAGTTCTTGAACATCTCCTCACTCGGCACAGCATACCGATACGCTGTCAAAATCGAGCAAAAGTTCAAACAGAAGAAGCGAGACTTTGGATCTGCAAATCCAAAGCCCAAAGGACAAAGCCAAGGTGGGGCGACCCAAGACAACCCGTCGAAGCCGCAAGAAAAGAACAACACCACGAAGCCGAAGAAGGACATGGGAAAGTGGTGTGAGTTCCACAAGAGTCCCACTCATAACACAAGTGAGTGTCGGACCAAGCAGTCGCTGGTGGCCGAGTTGAAGGCTTCCGAATCATATGCATGTTCAGACTCTGAGTCAGAACCTGACAAGGGGAATGACAAAGGGAAGCAGATCATTGATGCGGATCCCAGCGTCACTGTTGCTACTTCCAAGATCCAGAAAAATGAGCTCGAAGATCTAGAGGAGGGAGAACGTCTTTTCCACTCGTAGATGTGGGTGAAGGGTTCGCCGCTGCAATTCATTGTCGACAGTGGCAGCCAAAAGAACCTCATTTCAGCAGAGGTCATGAAGCGGTTGGGCCTACCAACTACACCACACCCACAGCCGTACAGTATCGGTTGGCTTCACGAAGGACGAGATCTCAAAGTTCGCCAGCACTGCCACCTTCCCTACAGCATCAAGCCCTTCACAGACGAGGTATTATGTGATGTTACACCTCTGGATGTTTCTGATGTACTATTAGGCCAGCCATACTTGTGGAGGCGTCATGCTGTGTATGAGTCAAGGCCTCGCGCTGTCATCATTTCTTTGGATAATTCATTATATAGGATACTGGAGGTAGCCCCACCTACCGCCACCTCTTTGATCACTGCTAAGAAATGCAGCAAGCTCATCTCAAAGACTAGGAAATTTATTTTCTGTCTGGTTCGCTCCCAAAGTAAGGGGAAGATCATTGCTACATCCATGACCCTCGCGAAGGGTTTCTCCACACAGCAGCAGCAACAGAGGGATACAGTCGTGACAGAACACATGAAGAAATTCTCCTTACCCAGAGGGGTACCACACAAGTTTCAGGTGGGCAACAAAGTTTGGTTACATTTTCAGAGGGATCACCTTACCAGAACCCATCAGAAACTCAGACCACTTTGACATGGTCCTTACACCAGTAACAAGGCTACGGGAAACAATGCTTTGAAGCACAGCATTCCTCCATTCCTTTGCTTGCACCGATTTTTCAATGTGGACCGTCGCCAACCATGCTCCCCACCATTTCTGGACACATCAAAGATTGCAGAACAACTCACCAGAGACCCAGCTCAGCAGAAGCTTCCTCATCTCAGGGAGGAACTCAACGCAATGGGGACCATTGCTTCCTAAGGGGGGAGGAATGATCCAGGTGGATGTTGTTGGCCACCCACCTATCCCATTTGGACCCCCACAACTGTCTCTTTCAGTTTTTCTGTTTCCTTAATTATAGCACAATTTACTATTTTTAGCAGTTTTTCGGGTCCTAAACTTCCAGAGCCGTTTTGAGGCCCTAAACGACGTTTTTTGGGAAATCCACCGCCAGCGATTTTTCTGTCTAAAAAGCGCCTTTTCCGTTGTATTCCTAGGAGAGATCTTTCCAACGGGCTATCATGCGCATCAAAACGGAGATAGTACGACCAATTCGCGACCCCGGAAAGTTGATGTACCAACTTACCCAAAAACGGGGCCAACAATTTGGCATTTCATCTTCTAGGGTTAGGTTTTGGAATGTGAATGGTTTTCCATTGTTTCTCAACAATAAATAGGCCCTCGAGCCTCATTGTAACACAGTTCGAAACAGTTCAGAGGCATATAGCCGACACATCTCTGCTCAGAGATAAGCTACCATTGCCCTAGCTGGGTTATTTCTATTTGTAAGCATATTTCAGTATTCTCCATTAATGAAATGAAGTATTATTTCTGCTGCATCTCTGTTTTTATGTTTATCGCATCTCTGTATTTATGGTTATCTCTATAATCTATTGCGTTCCTGCTTAAATTAGGATCAGTGGTATCAGAGCGGTCTGCTTTTTCTCTGTTTTTCTTTGCATGTCCCCAACGAGGTCGGGATATAAGGAGTTAGGGCTTGAATTGGTCAAACCTTTGCAAGACCAGCCTCGCAAATCTTGACGACCTCCCATGGCGAATGAGAAGAAAGACGAGGGGGCAGGAGATCCTATCAGAATCTTGCTCGAAGAAGCCCTCGAGCGGCAAAGGAACGCGATGATGGATAGCTTTGCGCAGATCCTTCAGCGGCCACCCAGAGGCAACACATCGGCTTCCAACAGCTACTCTCGAAATGCCACACCGTTTAAGGTACAAGTTAACTTTGAAATCCCCATATTCGAGGGTCAAATAGACGCGGATACCATAGATAAATGGTTAAATCTGCTAGATGGGTATTTTTCTATTCATGAATTTTCAAGTCGGGAAAAGATTGTTTTCGCTCTTCTCAAAGCAGCCCCCCACGTCAAGGACTGGTTGGAAACATACTGCGAACAGAAGGATGAAAGTACAGGCTCAATGTTTTCAGCCGTACCCACTTGGAATGACTTCCAGGATGCCATCAAGGAGCAGTACTACCGTGTCAAAAGCTATGAGGACAAATACATCAAATGGACGAGACCAAGATGTGTCGGAGTTCACAAACATTTTTCATACCCTTCGCACACAATTGGGTATCAAATATTCTGAGCTGCATCTGGTACTCAAATACCGTGGCTGCCTACACAGATACATCCAGGAAGAGATGGAGTTCTTGAACATCTCCTCACTCGGCACAACATACCGATACGCTGTCAAAATCGAGCAAAAGTTCAAACAGAAGAAGCGAGACTTTGGATCTGCAAATCCAAAGCCCAAAGGACAAAGCCAAGGCGGGATGACCCAAGACAACCCGTCGAAGCCGCAAGAAAAGAACAACACCACGAAGCCGAAGAAGGACACAGGAAAGTGGTGTGAGTTCCACAAGAGTCCCACTCATAACACAATTGAGTGTCGGACCAAGCAGTCGCTGGTGGCCGAGTTGAAGGCTTCCGAATCAGATGCATGTTCAGACCCTGAGTCAGAACCCGACAAGGGGAATGACAAAGGGAAGCAGATCATTGATGCGGATCCGAGCGCCACTGTTGCTACTGCCAAGATCCAGAAAAATGAGCCCGAAGATCCAGAGGAGGGGGAACGTCTTTTCCACTCGTAGATGTGGGTGAAGGGTTCGCCGCTGCAATTCATTGTCGACAGTGGCAGCCAAAAGAACCTCATTTCAGAAGAGGTCGTGAAGCGGTTGGGCCTACCAACTACACCACACCCACAGCCGTACAGTATCGATTGGCTTCACGAAGGACGAGATCTCAAAGTTCGCCAGCACTGCCGCCTTCCCTACAGCATCAAGCCCTTCACAGACGAGGTATTGTGTGATGTTACACCTCTGGATGTTTGTGATGTACTATTTGGCCAGCCATACTTGTGGAGGCGACATGCTGTGTATGAGTCAAGGCCTCGCGCTGTCATCATTTCTTTGGATAATTCATTATACAGGATACCGCAGGTAGCCCCACCTACCGCCACCTCTTTGATCACTGCTAAGAAAGGCAGCAAGCTCATCTCACAGGCTAGGAAATTTATTTTCTGTTTGGTTCGCTCCCAAAGTAAGGGGAAGATCATTGCTACATCCATGACCCCCGCGAAGGGTTCCTCCACACAGCAGTAGCAACAGAGGGATACAGTCGTGACAGAACACATGAACAACTTCTCCTTACCCGGAGGGGTACCACACAAGTTTCAGGTGGGCAACAAAGTTTGGTTACATTTGCAGAGGGAGCACCTTACCAGAACCCATCAGAAACTCAGACCACTTCGACATGGTCCTTACACCAGTAACAAGGCTACGGGAAACAATGCTTTGAAGCAAAAAATTCCTCCATTCCTTCGCTTGCACCGAGTGTTCAATGTGGACCGTCACCAACCATGCTCCCCACCATTTCTGGACACATCAGAGATTGCAAAACAGCTCACCAGAGACCCAGCTCAGGAGAAGCTTCCTCATCTCAGGGAGGAACTCAACGCAATGGGGACCATTGCTTCCTAAGGGGGGAGGAATGATCCAGGTGGATGTTGGTGGCCACCCACCTATCCCATTTGGACCCCCACAACTGTCTCTTTCAGTTTTTCTGTTTGCTTAATTATAGCACAATTTACTATTTTTAGCAGTTTTTCGGGTCCTAAACTTCCGGAGCCGTTTTGAGGCCCTAAATGACGTTTTTTGGGAAATCCACCGCCAGTGATTTTTCTATCTAAAGATCGCCTTTTCCGTTGTAGTCCTAGGAGAGATCTTTCCAATGGGCTATCATGCGCATCAAACAGAGATATTACGACCAATTTGCGACCCCGGGAAGTTGATGTACCAACTTACCCAAAAACGGGGCCCACAATTTGGCATTTCATATTCTAGGGTTAGGTTTTGGAATGTGAAGGGTTTTCCATTGTTTCTCAACAATAAATAGGCCCTCGAGCCTCATTGTAACACAGTTCGAAATAGTTCAGAGGCATATAGCCGACACATCTCTGCTCAGAGATAAGCTACCATCGTCCAAGCTGGGTTATTTCTATTTGTAAGCATATTTCAGTATTCTCCATTAATGAAATGAAGTATTATTTCCGCTGCATCTCTGTTTTTATGGTTATCGCATCTCTATATTTATGGTTATCTCTGTAATCTATTGCGTTCCTGCTTAAATCCAGATCAGAGCAGGAGCAGGATGCGTTCTGATTAGTCCAGAAGGAAACAAAACCATGCTTACATGCAGACTCGAATTCAATTGCACAAACAACACAGCAGAATATGAGGCCTTGGTGCAAGGCCTATACAAAGCAATTGGGTTAAACGTCAAGTATCTTCAGGTCTTTGGAGACTCTGAGATTATCGTCAAATAGGTACGTAACACTATACATTGCCTATCAGGTCATTTAAAACACTATCAATCTTTAGTACAAGATCTGACTAAGCATTTCATAGCATTTAATATCTCTTCAATCCCGAGACTCCAAAACGCGAGTGCAGACCTTTTGGCTAACGTAGCCTCTAGGCTTATTCCCTCCGAAGATTTTAGTCCAGATAGATTCTCAATAGAATTAATCTTTAGACCATCCATCCCTGACAACATTACAAATTGGAGAGTATTCAATGACGATCCTGATATTGTAAATTTCCTCACTTCTGAAGGATCCTACTCCAATCAAATAATTGACGAAGACCATCACGATCGACAAACACAACAAAATAGCACTGATAATGCTATACCTAAATCGGTGGTTAAGTTAGAAGACTTGTACGATTTGAAAAATCGGTTTAAAAGGTCTACCAATTCAAAGCTCTACAGTTCAACTCTGAACTACGAATTAGTAAACCTAGGAACCGATGATAAACCACAAAACATTAATCTAGGCATAGGCCTGGCCCCTGAGGAAAAACTAGCGTATATTCGTCTTTTGAGACAATATAATTTTTTTTTTGCTTGGAATTAGGATGAGCTGAAGACATACGACACTTCTATCATTCAACACACTATTCCTATGATTGACAACGAAAAACCTGTCCAACAGAAACTGAGAAAGATCCACCCCAATTTAGAAAATCAGATAAATACTAAGCTAAATAAGTTATTAAAAGCCAGAATAATTTTCCCTGTCAGACATTCCAAATGGGTCTCCAATATGTTACCCGTTAGAAAGAAAAATGAAGATATTAGAATCTGTATCGATTTTCAGAATCTTAACAAAGCCATTCAAAAGGACAATTTTCCTCTTCCACCTATGGAACAGATATTACAGGCAGTAGTAGGCTTAGAACTGATGTCTTTCTTGGACGGATTTTCAGGATATAATCAAGTGTTGGTGCATCCCAATGATCAGTTGAAAACCACATTCAGAACTAAATTGGGCACATACGCATATCGGAAGATGCCATTTGGATTGATTAATGCCGACGCTACATTTCAAAGACCCATGGACATCGTATTTAAGGGTCTAGTCAACAAATCTGTAGTGATTTATTTGGATGATATAACAGTGTATTCCAAGAAGCGAAGCGACCATCTCAGAGATTTAAAGCAAATTTTTCAACGATGTTTAAGGTATGGGATTTCACTTAACCCAAAGAAATATTTTTTCGCATTAAGTGAAGGAAAACTTCTAGGATTCATAGTGTCAAAGTCCGGTATTCACATTGATCCTGACAGAATCAAAGAAATCTCAGAAATATCCCTACCTCATAATAAAAAAGCCATGCAATCTTTCCTTGGTCAAATCAATTTTGTAAAGAGATTTGTCCCAGATTTTTCACGAATTGTGTCTCCTTTGCAAACCATGATTAAAAAGAATTCAACTTTCAAATGGGGTCAAGATGAACATGAAGCATTCAACCTGATCAAACAAGCTATTATTAATGCTCCATCTTTAGCAACCCCGAATTTTTCTGAATCTTTTGTTTTATAGACATTTGCCTCAAAAAAATCATATGCTGCGATTCTAACCCAAGCAAATCAAGAAAAAACAGAAGCTCCAATTGCGTTTTTTAGCTCAAATCTACAAGGTGCTGAACTCAATTATTCAAATGTAGAGAAACAGGCCTATGCTGTTTTCAAAGCGGTTAAATATTTCAGACCTTTCTTACTCAAAACCCATATTAAGATCATAGTACCGTTTCCAGCGGTAAGAAATCTTCTAATACAGAAGGATATGGGCGAGAAAAGAGAAAATTGGATTACTGCTTTACAGGAATACGATCTTGAGATCAAACCAGCAAACATTGTAAGAGGTCAAGTGTTGTGGGGAAAAATGCCTATGCAGGACGATCCTATCCACCTAAGGTGTGACAGTGCCTTAGCAACAAACAGAAACAACTATTCTAGTATTCTTCCTTTATGAATTAATAATGAAGATAGATGGATGGACTAACCGGTGTCTTCCGTTTGTCCCTCGATCCGGTTTCTCTTCTCTTTGAGAGTTCCCAGCTACTTTCCTTCTCGCTCGCCTAGCTTCAATAGGTTTCTGCAAGATCACAAGAAGAGAACACTACACAAAGACAGATTCATATTCATAACTAGTTCAGGATTAGAAATAAACTAAACATACTAATGCAATCATACATCAAAGATACATCAGTATATAGGAGAAACCAAGATAGCTTTATTGATGAATAACAAGGTTCAGGAGGAGATACAACCAAGAGGGTTCCAATCCAACATCTCCTTCCCAGCAAATGAAATTCCTATCTTCACCTTCCTTCAAAGCATTAAGCACCCAATGATTCCAATCTCAAACCAACAACAATTCTTTGCAATAACAAAATTCCAGCCTCCTGGATCTCATGGAGGAGAGATCCATATATAGATGTTTGGAGAGAGGATGAATCAGCTTGAGATCTGACTAGTGTCCTCTCCCTCTGTCAGTTCTTGCTTCCACTTGGAGACTAAGAGCCTCTTACTCATCACTAGTCGAATTCATTGAGGAAAGTGTCATTGGAGAAGATTCTGGAAGCTTCCAGGGTCTTTCCACCTCATTGAATGAACTTGCCATTTGTCACTTCCCGCTCAACGCACCCTGGTAGTGCTTCTACCTGCGTTGCAGTGCACCTAGCCAGTGTAATCTTTGCATTTCAGCGTAGACAGCTAGTGGAGCCTCTGAATTGATCCTGAATTGACTTGTTTTTGAGCAGTTTCTGGTGGAGAACTTCTGTGAATTGCTGTGGTTTGTTGGCCTTGTTCCTCTAGGGGTAGGAACAACATGTTACGGGACTTTGGATCCCTTAGATTATGGACATTTCATGCTCAATGATGTAAGGCACAAAAATGTCTATAACAGTTGCCCCCTAAAGTATGAGGCCGTTTATCGGGTGAAATGCTTTATCGGGAGGATCCGAAGTTCATCCAATGCTGGGAGGAGACCTGTAATAAGATACAATACAATACATTATTTTTCATACTACTTTCATGATCTAGCTGAGGCGGGCATTCCCATGCTTAGCTTTATAAATTCATTTTTTTGTACATAGAACATACAATCGTCTGATGGTAGACTGATAATTTTGATGAAATTATCATCCTTTGGGTAGGATGATTATCCGCTGCAATGATGTACATGTCAATGTCTTTATCTTTCCTGAATATATATCGCAGCCCAGATGGATGAAACTAGATCCGGGGTCTTCAAACTCGTTTGATCTTCACTCTAAGTACAAGTCGATCCATGTGAGAAATGTTCTGAAGTCGAACATAGAAAGACATCGCTTGATTACGGTCAATGAGGTAAAGCATTAACAAGCGCGAGAGGAATCACCGATAATGATAATGACCCTCAAGGTACTGCAGTACAATTCACGTGGTGTGAATAAAGGACTTGGCGTCGAACACCACGCAAAATCTTTCGGTCGAAGGTCATTGATGTATACCTGTCGCCGGAAGTGAGAAACTTGCCATTGAGGCATGCAAGCTTCAAAGTACTGAAGGGGTTGTTCCTAGATCAACTTCTTGGATAATGAGCTGAGGTCGACAAGAAGCGATCCGTCAAAGGAGGGCCTTAATGAATCCCACATCAATGACACGGAACGGAGCAAATGATTTTGATGGAGGTGAAAACGATCTGATGACATATGATTCAGGGTGGCGGTCATGAAAGGATGAAGGATAATGTATGGCAGTGGATGGGACACGGTTGACTTCTCTGAACGACTTCTCTTGAACATATGGCGACACTTATGTGATGGATCGGTAGCATTACCCCAAATATGGATGGTATGGCGATACCATGGTGATGTGACCGGTGAATGAAACAACCCAACCTGACTCAGGCACGGAGTGGAAGTGTCATGTTCAAGAGCGACTTGCTACCATCAAAGTTTTCTTGAGTTTCTCCCAATTTTTCCCCAGTCATTGATGACCAGTACCTCTTTATTTTTGTCAAGCTTGAGGAGGATAACATATGCTTGTTCTATAACTTGCCCTTCGGGCAAGCCCATTGCTATGTTTTAACGAGCCTAGCGATAGTGAAACTCGTTCTCGTCTAAAGACAAGTTTGTCGCTATTTAATGATTTTAACGAGTCTAACAACAAAGATAACTTGGTCCTTTTCATTTTTTGAGAGTTTGAAAAGGTAGGTAAAGTCAACTCCGAAAGTCCTTTTTCATCATCTAATCCCTTAAGTCCGAAAAAGTATAAAACAATACAAAAGGGATGAGTTTTCGATAGTTTTAACGAGCCGAATAAAACAAGCACTCGATCTTTTTGTGCAATAATCCCTCAGGTCCAAAAAGATTAAAATCTAGAGGGATAGCTCTTCCGGTCACTTTATCGAGCTGGAAGGCCAAAACTCGGCAATCTTTTCATATTTTACGAGTCAGATGAAAAGAGCTTAAAGAAGACTCGTCTTTTGAGGAACGAGTGATAAAACGGGTTAGCAGCTGATTCCAGGTACGGGTTGGAATTTTCCAATCACGGCAGTGTCACAAGGATGGCTAGTGAAATCACTCTTTGCAGCTGTTCCTCAAAATGGGTAAACAATCATATGGAGGTGAACGATCGGCCAATGGAAAAGTGGAGGTGACGGTGCAAACACGACCAAGGCTTTAATGGCTGATGATATTACATTCACTGTGGTTATTTACCGGAAGATAGTTCATTTTTTAACGAGCTTAAACGCGGAAAAACACTCCTCAGTCTTATGTTTATTTTTTAACGAGCATGAACTATGTGCTAAAACTGCTCGGATCTTGCGTTTATTTTTTAACGAGCATGAACTGTGTGCTAAAACTGCTCGATAACCCAGTCATATGATAAGAATGTCTCATTGAAGATGCTATTTTTTATGGAGCTTAGATCTTACAAAGCTTTTCTCCGGATCCTTTCGTTATGCAAGTTTGGAAACGACTAATCCTACGAGTTTAAAGGGTTAGAGGTCCTAAAAATTTTAAAAATAAATAGTCGCCCCTTGCTTGCACTCCAAAAGGTTTGCATGCCCCCAGGTATAGAACAGAGTTTCAAGTTTACCTCTACTTCACTTCCGCCAAAACAATTGTTTTACCGAGAGAGGTCTACCTCTTTCAGGTTACCCAAAGATTGTCCTGTTAATCTTTCAAACAAAACACTTCTTCGGCAATGTCCATCGAGATGAACAAAGGTGAGTGACTATGCTCTGTCAAACACATAACTTTGACAAAAGAATCTTATTCTAGAACAACCCCTGTCTCAATCACGGATGGGGTATGAACTAGTCATATTCTCCCGCGGAAACCTACTCTATACCCAAAGTTTTCCTGCCGAAGCAGACCACGACGCATGCCCCCTGGGTTCCAGTCATATCCTTCCGAATTACTCGCGCTCATCGGGAGGACGGACCGTGGGTTGAGACATTTCTTGCGTGAAGAGACCATTTAGGGATGGTATATGACTATTTGCGATGCGTGATCCGGGAAATGAACGCTGGTCCACGAGCTTGACCACTCTTCCTTCGTGCGGAAAACACATTACTCTAAAGAGTGAGGAGACGATGGCTCCCATGCAATATATATAGTCTCGTCCAAGGAGTAGGTTATAATACAAGGGTCCTTGAACGACCATCATGTTCATTTGAACGGTCTTCCCTTTCAATGTGATAGGCACATTGGGGAGGATCCCTAAAGGTCGACTGGTTCCTTTATCAAAACCTGTCAGATTTCTCTTTTCAGGCAAAAGCGCTGGCGAACCAAGCACTTTCCAAGCAATAGAGGAAAGGATACTCACAGATGCCCCTTCATCAATGATGGTGCCAGCCATGACCATTCTGTATATTTGGACGATAATTCTGAATGGTATGCTTGCTGGCAAACGGGGTCTGCCTAGTTGGTTCCAGTCGAAGGAGACAACTAGGTTGCTTGGTGGTGGGACCAAATAGACGGCCGGGTATGACTCTGACGAAGTTCCTTCCTGCGATAAAGGAATGGGCAAATTGCCCCCTTGTTCGTTGGAGTCTGTGTTGATGAAGAGAATTTGGATGGTGTTGTCTTTATTCTCTTCTGTGATGGTATCATTCGAAGATAGAACCTCTGAAGGCAAAACCGAGTCAACTGCCGCTTCAACCTTTTGACTTTCGTCAGGTATGGATTCAGACGGTTCATCCTCAATGATAGGTGCTTCGGCTGACCACCTGAGCGGGCCAGCCAGGTTCTCAACTGGTGAAGGACGTGGCAGGAGTTTTTGATATCCAGGAGGAAGTTGTGCTGGTAAAACCGGGCGATCTTCCAAAACTATTTTAGCCTCGTCTAAGAAGGGACAACGGTGGATGGCATGGTCGCCTTCACACAGTTTGCAGGGAACTCTAGCTTTCCCTCTCTGTCCTGTGGCTTCACTTTCACTAGTTGACGGTGTGCTGTCAACATGGCTATCAGAGGTTGACGCCACCGAATTGTGCAAACATGGAGACCAGTCCCTTAGTATCCGAGGGATGCAGGGACAATCTCTGTGGAAGTGGTCTCCCTTGCATATGACACATGGCGATTTAGGCCTAGTCAGTGCTGTGTGTGGATTTTTGTCAGACGACACTTGTTTGCCCCCAGTCGCTTTTGGCTCCTTCTTCTTCTTCTCTTTCTTCTTCTTTTCCTTCTTCTCCTTAGGAACTTGGTTTTTTGTTTTACCAGTTCCGTCAAGCGAAGAGGAAGGAGGAGAGGAAGAATTAGATGAAGTAGAAGGCTGGTGGGTAACTCTGGTCTGGTCTAACTGTTGATTCGACTGTTCAGGAATAGTGGTGTTCTGAACGACATTGGTTGAGAAGAGCCAGACCGGCAAGCCAATTGTCAGTCCTGGAAGCGACAATTTGGCCATATGGGGCGCACCAACATCTCCCCAAGAGGAGAAGGGACTAGGATTTCCACCAAGGGGAATTCCTTGGTTGGTGTGCTCCATTTTCTCAACCTAAAGATCAACGCAGGAAAAAGGGGTGATTGTTCCGTTTAAAATAAATTTTAACGACGCTTTAGACACAACTTGCTTTTTCAATTTTAAAGAGTCGAGAAAAAGCTAAAGATGACTCTAGTCTCCTTCGATGTTTTAACGAGCCCGAAGTGACAAATGCTCGGATGGACTTTTTCCGTTATAGAGTCTGAAAAAGGCCAAGAGGAACTGCTCTGGAGTTCTAGGTAGAGGGTGTGCCAAACTTTTCGCAAAACCACAGAATACTTTTTAAGGTACGGGCGGTCAATCTTCCTGAATGCTGTGTTCAGTGCATTGTGATCAGTAGGGCGGCCGACACGGCTTCCTAAGGATAAAGGTTTTATGCCTATAGGGGTCTCCCAATATATACTAGACGGTACGTGGGAGCACAATCCGTACTGGCGCTATCGTCCCTTAGGAGGAATCGCCCACCATCAGCGATATCGACAGTCACCAGGCTTTACGACGCCGGAACACGTCTCTAGCCTAGACCTCTATGTTGTGCGTTAAGTTACAAAGCGTTGTTAAGTTCATTCAATTTATTTTAGGTTGATCTTTCTTAGAAGTTTGCCTTTTTGGATCACCATGAGATGTATGATGCAATTCCTAAACACAGTCTAAAGATGATAAGCAAGCTTTTATATCTTTTCATCAATGAAAATCCTAGCTACAAAGGGAAAAGAAAGACACCATCTTTTCTCAAAGAGCAATCAACACACTCTAAATGCACTTTTCCTAAATCAAGCATGCAAACTATCAAGATGCAAATGCACAATGCAGGTGTTTGTTTTCGCTCTCTTAATATTGATGCCTAAAAAGAAAGCTTTTTGTACAACTTTGAATTTGCTTTTAAACGACAAATACAAACAAGTTTACTTTTTCAAAATCAGAAAGGGTAGAAGAGATTACAACACTTAACGATTTTCGAAATGAATACTTGTTTTGACATTCAAAAGAGAAAAACTCAAACCAAAAGCAAAAATGAATGTATAATCAACTGTAAACAGCCAATGAACTCTCTCCTAAGATCACAATCAACAGATCTGAATCAAGGGCTACAGGATGACTATTTCACTCTTGCAAAGGAAAACTGTAAATGATTCCACAAACACATAAAAAAACTCACAGTCTTTTTGTACAAAAGGAGGCGGAATTTAAGCAGAGAAAAGGAGTTATCAGACAGGTACCTATGCTGGTTACAGGCTGCAAAAATCAGAGATCAAAACAAGGCAAAACAGAGCAGAGAACCCCAGCTGCACAAGGCCTAAACTGGATCAGCTCACCCCTAACACAGAGGTTTTGACACTCAGCGCAGGTAGCCTTCACGGGACCTGCGTTGAAATGTAGAACCTCTTCACAGAGTCTACGCTGAAGGAGAAATGAGAGTTCCTCACTGGGTTCTGGGTCACAGTTTGCTATTTAATCTACAATTTCAGGCCAAATCAAAGCAACAATCAAGGTACAATCAAAGGGATGCTTTGAGGGAGGGCTAAGATCTATCACAAAGGATCATCAAATCATTTGTGAGTCCATTGTTCAGGTCATAGACAAATCCAGTGATTGGATCAAAGCAGCAGTTGTCTACTTTGCATCTGAGAATAGCAGATGCAGTTCAATTGTTGCTGTTGAGTCTATGAAACAAACAATGATAGAGACACAAATAAAATGACTAAACAGATTTCCCCAGTGGAGTCGCCAATTTGTTGTGGGGAAAAATGCCTATGCAGGACGATCCTATCCACCTAAGGTGTGACAGTGCCTTAGCAACAAATAGAAACAGCTATTCTAGTATTCTTCCTTTATGAATTAAGAATGAAGAGAGATGGATGGACTAACCGGTGTCTTCCGTTTGTCCCTCGATCCGGTTTCTCTTCTCTTTGAGAGTTCCCAGCTACTTGCCTTCTCGCTCGCCCAGCTTCAACAGGTTTCTGCAAGATCACAAGAAGAGAACACTACACAAAGACATAGATTCATATTCATAACTAGTTCAGGATTAGAAATAAACTAAACATACTAATGCAATCATACATCAAAGATACATCAATATATAGGAGAAACCAAGATAGCTTTATTGATGAATAACAAGGTTTAGGAGGAGATACAACCAAGAGGGATCCAATCCAGCATCTCCTTCCCAGCAAATGAAATTCCTATCTTCACCTTCCTTCAAAGCATTAAGCACCCAATGATTCCAATCTCAAACCAACAGCAATTCTTTGCAATAACAAAATTCCAGCCTCCTGGATCTCATGGAGGAGAGATCCATATATAGATGTTTGGAGAGAGGATGAGTCAGCTTGAGATCTGACTAGTGTCCTCTCCCTCTGTCAGTTCTTGCTTCCACTTGGAGACTAAGAGCCTCTTACTCATCACTAGTCGAATTCATTGAGGCAAGTGTCATTGGAGAAGATTCTGGAAGATTCCAGGGTATTTCCACCTCGTTGAATGAACTTGCCATTAGTCACTTCCCGCTCAGCGCACCCTAGTAGTGCTTCTACCTGCATTGCAGTGCACCTAGCCAGTGTAATCTCTGCATTTCAGCGCAGACAACTAGTGGAGCCTCTGAATTGATCCTGAATTGACTTGTTTTTGAGCAGTTTCTGGTGGAGAACTTCTGTGAATTGCTGTGGTTTGTTGGCCTTGTTCCTCTAGAGGTAGGAACAACATGTTTAGGGACTTTGGATCCCTTAGATTATGGACATTTCATGCTCAATTCTGTAAGGCACAAAAATGTCTATAACATCAAGGCTTCTGCAAGATGTTGGCTGGAGCATCGCAAATCCCTAAAATTTCATCCGAAGAGGTACAAATGCATGAGGTAAGCCTGAACGATGTAGAATCATTGTATGTTGATATCATTTATTATCTTAAGAACGGGTATGCTCCATCACACCTGGATCACACTAAGAAAAGAGCTATGAGATTGAAAGCTAAACAATATCATCTCATAAATGATATTCCCTTTAGAAAGAATTATGATTCTGTTCTTCTTAGATGTCTTGAAAAAATTGAAGCCAAAAAAGTTTTGCAGGAACTCCACGATGGACCAGCAGGCAGACACTATGCTGGAGATGCTACTGCACATAAAATTTTACGTGCAGGATATTACTGGCCTACGCTTTTCAAATATTCACGCAGTTACATGAGGAAATGTCAAGTCTGCCAAACAACTGCTGGAAGACAAAAGAAGCCGTCCCTGCCACTACAACCTGTGAACATCGAGAAACCATTCAGCCAGTGGGGCTTGGACATAATAGGTGAGATCGTTCCTCACTCTTCTAAGCAGCATAGATACATCCTCACGACAACAGATTATTTTACTAAATGGGTAGAGGCAGTTCCTCTCAAGACAGCTAATTCTGAAAATATTATCGAATTCATAGATCAATTTATAATCACTAGGTTTGGATTTCCAACGGCTTTAATGTTTGATAATGCATCATACTTTTCTGGAAATACAATGACTGAGTTTGCACTTAAAAGAGGATTCAAACTAAAATATTCGGCCAATTACTATCCGCAAGGTAATGGGTTAGCTAAGTCAACAAATAAAAACCTAATCAGGATTATTAAAAGAACAGTTGACCAGAACCAAAAGAATTGGCATAAAGCTTTGATAAATGCTTTATGGGTAGATAGAATAACAAAAAAAGCTTCGATCGACACTTCCCCCTTTAATTTAGTTTATGGGAAAGAAGCGGTTCTTCCAACTCACTTAGTCATTCACTCTTTGTCTTTAATACAATACATTGATGAAGTACCTACTTCCTCCATACAACTAAGACAAATGGAAATAATTAAATTAGAAGAACAGCGAGAACAAGCTAAGAGAACCCATGCTCATCATCAAGCGCTAATAAAAACCTCTTTCGATTCAAACAAAATGACCAGAAAAAATTTTCAGATGGGAGATTTAGTTTTAAAAAGGGATAAGGCTGATGAAGAAAAGGGCAAACATACAAAATTTCAAAAGATGTGGCTTGGTCCTTTTCAGATTGTTGAAGTCATAGGTCCATCAACGTTTGTCTTACAGGATCTAGCAAGTAGAAGGTATTCTTTGCCTGTTAATGGTCAAATCCTTAAAAAATATTTTCCATAGAAGATTATTCTTCTATTTTGTAGAGTAGTTTTGTCTTTTCTTTTTCCCTTTTCATAATAAAACCGGTTGTTAATGGTTACTATCGTATTCGCGAAAAGACACCAATTCTCTTTCATATTTTGAACTTTTCGCTTGTATAAATAGAAATTTTTTGAAAATCTGATCTTTATTATTGACAGATACAGTTAAAAACCTTAGCCTAGATATGATATTAGTTTCAACTTCAAAAAATTTTGATGAAAGCAACCTTTAGCGAATAAATTGTTTTATATCAGCACAATGAAAGGTATCAATAACAAAATAATGATTCTCTGTAAAACTGTTGTTTTCAAACTCTATTATTGTCGTCCGGAGCTTTCTTAAGGAAAACAATGATATCCTCCCTATTAAAGAAAATCGCAGCATTCAGAGGGACAATCCAAGAAACACTATATCTTAAAGAATAAGAGGTCTCATCACGAGCCGGCTTATCATGATCACAGATATTATAACTTTGCTGACTTTGCCAAACATTGTACATCAAAACAGTGCAATGACTCAAGATTATTAAAATCAAAAGGCGAGGGGTCTCATCACGAGCTAGCTTGTTCAGCAAAAGTGTAAATCAAGTGAATGACTGTGTCATAATTTGGCTACCAAACCAAGACACTGTTCTTTAAGAATAAAAAAAAAAAGTGTCAAAATGGATTTTTCTTTGAGGGTTGTAGATTACCTTAAACAGGATAAAGGATCATTGCTGGGTAACAGGTAACCCTGTCGAGGCTATGGACGCCTGCTGGCAGCAGAGGCTCTACCTACGGCAAACGAGCATATTTTAAGGCTAGCACACAGAGAAGACTTTATTTTATCTTTACATGACCTAGTAATGGCTGATGTAGATACAAAGACAAGCCTGAGGAAGCAAACAATTAGAAAAGAAAGAAGTTGAAACAAAATATCATTGATAGAATAAGGCATAATATACTCTATCTATCCATAACAAAGTTTAGATTTATGAAAATTTTTCTATTTTGGAAGTTTAAAGAATTCAATAGAAAAGCAGAGATAACTGGTTCTTCCAAGTGAATCGCCATTGTTGTGACCACCAACAACCCCCCTCCTTCTTTAGTATTAGCAATAACGCTAAATAAGTGGGGACCCTTAGTAAAAAATCCAAAAAGATTTTATAATTTTTTTTTTGTATTATACTCCTAAAAAATGCATCGCACGGAGAAGAGTCAAGCATTCCTTTATGAGCACATTAAAACAACTGCGAAGAAACGATGCGAAATTCATCACATCGCATACATTAAGAAGCGCCCATAAATGAATAATTTTAAGAAAATCTCCGATGGCCGATATGCGATATCGCATATCGCAATGTCGCATAAACAACACACGAATAACTTGACAAATTGCAGCGATCTGCGATCTGCAATGCCGCGATACTGCGATAAAATCGATCTGCGATAACTGTGATCAATGCGATCTGCGATCAATGTGATCTGCGATAACTACGATCTGCGATGTCGCAGAAATCACCCATAGCAAATTTTCCTCGGCTCAGCACCCAAGAAAAGTTGTCCCTAAACCAAAAATTAAGCGCACGGCTTAAAGAAAATTAATGAATGTACGCCAAGGTATTCATGAAGGACAGTTTTGTGTTTTTCGAAGAGTCAGTTCACTGTGGGTGTCATGATTTTACACATTCATAGAACTTGAAGCTTTCATGTCAAAATTTATTATCATTATTTTTTCCTTTGCGTGAACTACAGGAAACATATAAGGAAAAAGGGAAAGCGCCAATGCTCGGAGAACAGGGAAGAGATGCCCTCATAAACAGATACCACATGCAACAGAAATGCAGATTTCAGAGTGTTACTGAACAAATGTTGATATCAATAGGCGATTCGACACTCAAGGTCAAAAAACTCACAAAAGCATCATGTTTGCAAAATTCTGAAGCTCACGCCCGGTAAAGGAAAAAGCGCTAAAGGCGGAAAACGCACCAGAAAGGTCCGGATCAAAGAACGGAGGCAGTTTTTGATGCGCGATTAGCGCCTAGCACTAATCGCGCATCGCTAAGAAAATTGTTCAGAAAGCAAAGTCCCTAACTTGCTTAGTCATTCACGGGTCCGAAAGCCGAGATAGCAAAAGCAGAGGCATTTTAAAGAAGAATCTGAGTTGTTACCAAGCGTACACACAGTAAATTCGCCCAACGAGAAGATGATTCTCAAAAATATCTTCTAGTTTACTAAAAATAGGTGCCAGCGCTTGCCATTTCTATTTTCGTAGCTCAAACAAAAGCAGAATACGACCAGCAAACTCTTCCCAGGCAAATGTTGCATGCTCACAACACTAAGGAGCAAATGCAGAAATAGTTAGAAATTAGATTCAATTTTTAGAAATAAGTTTGCTTAGATAAAGGGCGGTCATTTTAAACCGTATCCGAAATTTATGTATTTAAGTTATTTAGTTAGCAGTATTTAAACCCTTCTCATGCATTTAGAGAAGGGTCCAAAAATTTGTCAAAAAACTTGTCCTCAGAACATGCACTTCTGCACCCTCAGAGTCGGTTTTGATGAATGAATGGATCAAGGTTTATTAATTTTTGCATTTGATATCTGCTACTGATGTTGCATTTCTGTTCTCTTGGTAGATATCAGAACAAGGAGAGATAAATCATTATTACTTGAAGCTTATGAGTAGGACCAATCATAAATGGTACTTTTATCTCTTGGCGATTTTTGCTTATATTCTTAAAGTGATATACAATTTTTAGTTTTATTGCATGAATGTGTGAGTTACCATTTGGCACTTTTGTACGGTGGAGTCATTTATTTATGTTTGATATATGAATAACTTATTATGCGATATGCTGTTCACAACTGTTTTGCCTAACTTTTTATGCAAAGTGGTTCATCTTAATTGATTTCCATTCTTATGATAGCTGAATGATCTTTATTACCAGTTATTGTTTGAAATCTCTTTAGATCGCATAATAGAAGAAATACACCCTGGGTTAGCATAGATTAGATGTGTTGTTTTCATTAGATTACAATAGCATAGGATTAGATTAAAGTAGCTTAGATTAGAACTCTTAGATCAACATCATCCAACTTTGCACACACACACACCCCTTAGATTGGGAAACTGGTCCCATTATCCCCAGTCGGACCCGCTATACCAAATAGATAAGGAGCTGCCAACCAAGGTCCGGACCGGGTGGGTATCCCCCTTGTTGTCGACCCGATTTTCGGGGCTTCAACAGAACCTTAAACACTACTAAGGCCTATACGACAAACAAACGTGGTGACCATGTTCTCAAAGATGAATCATGCAACTATATCAGCATTGCAATATTTGACAGGAGCAGCTTCTTCCCAACGTGTTAGATAGTCTGTTGTAGTAATGATATACCTGGCATGTGAATGAGAAGTAGGTGGATTGAATTGTCCAACAAAATCAACCGCCTATTTTTCAAATGCTTCAAGTGCCCTAACTGGATGTAGAATTATTTCATCCCATCGAGACAATCAACCAACCCACTGGAAAATGTCACACTTCTTTGCATATTATTTCACATACTTGAATAAGGTTGGTCACTAGAGGCCATCTTGTAAGAATTTTTGATTAGTAGCTTTTCCTCCAACATGGCCTCCTACAAATCCTGCATGTCATTCCCACAGAATATTATGCCTTTTATGATCCAATACACATCTTCACAAATGTGATCGATCTCCATTTTATATAGTTGTCCCACAATAAATTTATAGTCGGCAACACAAACAACCATATGCCACTTTTGAGTGGATGTATAATCATCAAGGCACTTACCTATTGCAAGAAAAAATGCAATATCCTCCAAATAATTTGGAACCTCTTTGATTCTAAATAAGTGTGCATCAGGTAACTGATCATCAATCAAACCTCTCGATTATCCTAATTCTAGGTAAGATAAATGATCTAGACCCACATTTGATCATCTTGGATTGACAATGACTTCAAAGGTAAATTCTTGAAATAGAAGAATCCAACGACATATTCTCCCTTCTAGTATAGGTTTATTAACTAAGTACTTTAGAGTCGAATGATCTGTGAAAAACTTAAATGAACCTCCCAATAGATACTGTCAGAACTTCTGGAGTGAGTACATCATAGGAAGAGCTTCCCTTTCCATGGTTGTGTAATTCTTCTCTGCGGTAGAAATTTTTCTACTGGAAAAATAAATTGGATGGTCCAAGTTATATTCTCCTAGTTGCATCAAAATAGCTTCCAACCCAATCCTAGATGCATCTATGTGAACATAGAATTTTTGTTCCAATCGGGATAAACCAAATTGGGTGCAGACCAAACAAATCATTCAAACTTCTTTAAAATCTTCTCCATTGGTGCAGTGATTAAAGCATGATTATGGATGAACCTGTAATAATATCATGTGTGTCCCACAGTAGATTTCAACTACTTCATAGTAGTTGGTAGTGGCATATTTAATATTACCGCAAGTTTGGTAGGGTCCACACATACCCCTTCCTTGCACACTATGTGACCCAACAAGGTTCCAAAAGGGATAGAAAATGTGTATTTCTTCAAATTTAGGGAGATTTGAAGCTTCCTGCATCTAAAAAAAATGACTCTGAGCAACCTATAATGTTTCCTCAATAGGTTATATAATGTCCAGTCATCCATGTAAACCTCAAGAAACTTATGAATATAGTCTCGAAAGGCAGTAATCACGATCCTTGAAAATACGATAGGAGAATTCTTCAAATTGAAAGGAATGAAATTGTAAGCATAAGAACCCCATTTGGTCGTGAACGCAGTTTTATTTTTTTCTTCTTCTACAACCCTGACTTGGTGATAACTAGAAAATCCATCGATGAAAGAATAAGCTTCATTGCCTGAAACATTATCCAAGACCTCATCACTTAAAGGAGTGGGGAATGGATCATGGACACAGGCATTGTTAAGGATTATATAATCAACACACACGTTGATATCCTGTGAATATTTATTATCTTGGATTTCAATTCAATTGATCCATTCAACCTCATCAACTAGAAATAAAAGTACTGTGGCCACCATCTTGTCAATCTCTTTCTTCGCCTTTTCTTTGACTCTTGGATTTATATGTAAGGTTGACGTTTTGATTGGTTTTACATTTGGTTTTAAAGTTATCTTCATCTCCCCAAAATCTCCTTTAATTCCCTTCAATTCTGAGACTAAAGTAGGGAACATATCTTCAGATTCCTTAGCAAATCGAAAACTTCTTTAGTGGTTTTCTCATCCCAATAGCCACCAATGAAAGAAATTTTAGGCTTTTCTTCAGTTATAATATTTATCTTTTTGAACTTTAGTGGCTGCAAATGTGGTGCATCGGTAATTGGATCTTCCTTTATCCCCCTTTCTCCTTCGAATTATTTAAAGGACAAGTACCTCAATTCCTCCAAATCATCATCAGGTTCCCCATTGATTTTCCCACAAGCTACAGCATCATGGAAGCCCAAATCATATTGGTGTGAAAAATCACCATATATGTTGCATTCTTACATATTGTTTCCAAAGGGGAATACCACCCTTTTTAGAGCTCTTAGAGCTTCAACTATCTTTGCACCAATATCAAAAAATGAGAAATCCTTATAGAACCCATCAGTCATTATATTCCAATATGTAATTTGTCTTTTCAATTCCTCCTTCAAATACCAGTCTCGCAGGAATAATATCCAATATATGAATAAATAGATGCATCCACATCGTAGTTGAAAAACCAATTTATGTCCATATGGAGCAACAATTATGTACATGCTTTTACGGGCTAGCATGTTCATCATAGATAGGAATTTTGCTAAAGGTGCTCTCTGGAGTTGAAAATCTATGGATCATAAAAGACTTAACAATATCTTAATCATGAAATTTGTCACAATGGATGCCCACCATCTTATAGGGGTGGATTGCAAGGAAACGTTCATCAGAGAGATATTTTGGCCCTCTTATATTATGGAATCAACTTCTTGGATAAAATTCACAATAGGTTCAGTACCATGAAAAACAGAATAATCATGTACCTCGATACCAATCCATCGAAGGCATCAAATAGTTGCACAGTGTTGTGAATGAATCTCGTAATCTCCCTGTTTCCAATCGTTCATCACAACATCTAACCCCACCTTTATACTTTGAAAATTTCTCCAGCTAATAGATCTGGCAATCATTGGGTTAATGTAATCCTCTCTTTTCCTAGCAATGAGTTGATCTAGTTGATCTAACATTTAGTTTCTTTAACGTAATCTATAGTTTCAGTAAATCTTGGGCCTTAGTATGGATCCAATGGTTATATGACCCAATCTCCATCAACTTTGAAAGTCATGGTTTCCCGTTTGACATCAATGAATACATAGTTTTTAAATTCCCAGTCAATTCCCAATAAAGTTGAGTATGGTTCTTTGTCACCCATAATGTTTATTACTTCAAATATTCATAGGTCTTAACACTTTCAATATCAACCTCAAGATATTCTAATATCCCAATAGGTAGAATATAATATTGATTTTCCATCTCCAACTGAACTGGCGAAAAGACAAGTATGGGTTTCCCTAGCGCCTTCCATGTTTTCCTTCGTAAAATGTTCACATCTAAGCTGAGATCCAACATGGAGTCCTTGATCTGATATCTAGAAATATGGGCATGAACTTAGAATTATCTTCTTTTTCTATTCTTATTTCTCTAAACCCTCCTAGAATGCCTTTCATAAAGATTATCAGAAATATTCTCTTCCAAGAATGGATCATCCTTCACAATGGATTATAATTTCTTATGAAACTAAACAGTTAGTTTCTCATCATTCATAATCTGTAGAAATAACTTAAGCCATTATAATATTGGTTGGGATATCTCCTGTGATGGTCTAGGACGTCTATTCTATATTTTTTCCTGATGCTCAGCACGGGGACCATGAGAAGACACTAATTAGCAGAATAGTTCAGATGCATTTTGATATTATTCTGTATGTTGATTGGGATCATAGAACTTTTACAGTGAAATCAACTTTATGAAAATTGGTTTCTCATTAGTTCCAATATCAACCCCAATTATTTTCCCTCCTCTAGTTAGAATATTAATATTTGGTTGCATAAGTCGTTCTAGTTCTTGAGGTTCAACATTAATCAAATTGGATCCCTTCATCCAGTTGTTCTCTTCCCAGCGAGCGATAAGTTATGGACAATATTTTGTAGCATTTGTATTCACTTAATAGTGCAAACACGAAGGTCTTCTCGAAATTGGAGACTTTCTCATGACATGACCTTCTTGGTCATAGTTTGTAGAAATTTTGAATAATATAACACTTATTCACAGAGATTATCCTGATTATACACTATTTGTGGAATGCATGCATAATACATAACCTCCTCTACGCTGATCATCAATTTGCATAATAAAAAAAAATCACATGCGCACATTGAAACATCGATCACACATATCAACACAGTATGTACTGGGGAAAGCATACAGCTGAAAACCCCCAACTATCTGTATATTATAATGATAGAGAACATGTAAAAATACATAGTACAATACTCCTCACAAGTACTCAGTACTATGTCCACCTGCTACACAAAAACTAGCTCAGATCTGAATCAAGTCACAGGTTCAAATCTCCTCCGTTGTCTGCCTGCCTCTACTGCGCAATCCAAAGTGAGAATAGGAATGATCCAAGCTCATTTTCCCTTGGCTTGTACTGCACAATCCTCATTGGCAATCTCTATCACTGATTGTGCAAATCTCATGCATAGCTATAGTCACAACTAATATTAGTCTCCACCTCTAACACCTGTCTCCACTGAACTGTCCATGCATTGAGTTAACTGATGTATACTTTAGTTGCTTTATGAGTTAATAATTAGTGAATTAATTAATAATTAATTCACATCACTCATCACTAATGTATTCTACAGTTAGAGTAAATACAACTAGTTCAATTAAGTCAAACTGAACACAACTCCATCAACTCCTCAATCAACTCCACCAAACTCAATCACTTGAATTCTAACTGAAGTCCATCATGCAATAGCTCAATTGACCCATAAGAAAAGCGTATTTCCTTCTGGGAGTTGCATGTGCCACATACGTAGCTCGAACTGAAGTGCTCCAAGAGGATAAGATAATGTTTATAGTCCAAATATTATTAAGAGCTAATAATATTCGACTGTTCTATTTTTAGTCTGGCAATATAAAAATAGACTCCGCCCATATGTCTAAAAATAGAAGTCCATCTATTTTTACCAACATGACCAATCATCCACAAATAGAATCCTGCAACTCATAGACCATGGTCCATATGTCAAAAAATAGACATAGTCTAAAAATAGACTTTGCGCCAAAAATAGCCTGTGGGCCCACTTAGTGAAGGCGACTTCTTTTCACTAAGCTCCATCATCTTGTTGCATTTTCAACACTCCCTCTCAACAAGATATGGATTATTTTCAACCCCTATCCTGCCTCGGTGGTATTCAAATTTGCTCCTAGTGAGCGCCTTCATCAAGATATCAGCATCCTGATCCTCCGTGGGAATGTATGAAAGTAACATGATTCTCCGCTGCACACAATCTCTGATATGATGGTACATGATGTCGATGTGCTTGGATATATCATGAAATACTGGATTAGTCGAGAGTTTAATGCAACTTTGGTTATCACAATAAATCAAAGTAGGATACATAAGCAACCCCACAACTGTCGATAAACAGTGGCATCCACTACCTCCGCTGAAGTAGCATCCTCCTTCCTCCAACCCCACAACTGTCGATAAACAGTGGCATCCACTACCTCCGTTGAAGTAGCATCCTCCTTCCTCCAACCTCCAGGAAGAGGAGTATCAACAGGCTTGCAGCCATGCATGTTGAACTTCTCCAGTATCTCCCAGGCATACTTACCCTAAGAAACAAATAGTCCATCACTACGTTGCCAAATTTCCAATCCCAAGAAATAATGAAGGAGGCCCAAGTCCTTCATCTCAAACTCTCTAGCAAAATCCTCCTTGCATGAAAGTATCAACAGCTCATCTCTTGTCAAAATCAAATCATCTACATAAAGTACAATGACAAGCAACTTACCCTCCACCACAATCTGGTATAGGTTAGGATCCACCTCACTCATGGAGAACCCAAGTCCAGTGAAATAACTATCTATCAGTGTGTACCAAGCACGAGGTGCTTGTTTCAACCCATACAACGCTCTCTTAAGCCTGCACACATGCGACTCGCTGTTGAAGATCTCGAAACCTTCGAGCTGCTCTATGTACACCTCCTCCTCAATGACTCCGTTGAGGAACGCAGTCTTCACATCCATCTGATGAATGTGCCACCCCATCTACGCTGAGAGAGCAAGAATCATCCGTATGGAAGAATACCTTGCGACAGGTGCAAAGGTCTCCTCGTAATCGATCCCCTCTATCTGTGAGAAGCCTCGGGCAACAAATATTGCCTTGTACTTCTCCACACTCCCGTCAGCTACCTGCTTCACTTTGTAGATCCATCTCGAACCCACCACTGATTTCCCCTCCGGTCTTGGGACAATCTCCCACGCACTGTTTCTGACAATTGAATCATACTCTTCCACCATGGCATCTACCCATGCGGGATCCTCCACATCTTCCTCGAAAGAGGATGTCTCAGTCAAGACACATTTGCTCACAAGAGCCATGTATCCAGTGTACCGATCAGGTGAATGTCTCTGTCTGCGCTATCTTGTAGGTGGTCCTACAACCTTCTTTGCATATTGAGCCAGTCGCTCAGCTTCTGTAGTGCGCTTTCGCCCTCTGATGGTTGGCGCTGCATGAGTGGTCTCTTCCACTCCATGAACTTCATCTTGTGGCTGATCCATGTCCTGAAGCTCATCCTTAGGAACTAATAGCTCCTCATCTGTATGCAAGTGTGGCTCCCTCTCAAGCGAACACTTCATGGCTTTCTCCTCCTGAAATTTGATATCCCGTCGCACAACAGTCTTGCGACTGTCTGGCACATACACACGATAGTTTTGGGGCATATCAGTTTACCCCACAAATATCCCAACCTCTGCAGTTGGTTCCAGCTTCTTCCTAGCATCCTTTGTCACATGCATGTAGTCAGGAGAACCAAAAATCCTCAAATGGGAAATATCAGGCCTCTTACCAGAATAAGCCTCCTCGGGTGTACTCATGCCAAGTATCTTGTGAGGACAACGATTTTGCACATATACTGCAGTATTGCATGCCTCCACCCACAAGTGAAGGGGTAGGCCCTGATCATGCAACATCGCCTGTGCAGCACCCATGATCGTTCTGTTCTTCTGCTCAACAACCCTATTCTGCTATGGGTTATGGGGAGCTATGAGCTCTCTTTGAATCCCTTCTACGCTGCAGAAGTCCTTGAACTCGCCAGAGATGAATTCACCACCATTGTCGCTCCTAAGAGCCTTCACCTTTTTCCCTAATTCCTTCTCGACCTAGTGCTTTGAACTCACAGAACTTTGAGTATGTCTCACTCTTCTTCTGCATGAAGAAGATCCAGCACTTCTGAGAGAAATCATCAACAAAGATCACATAGTACCTGTGCTTTGCTGTTGAAGCTACTGAGAAAGGTCCACACACATCTGTGTGAATTCTCTCAAGGATCGTCATGGCGTGACTATCCTTCTCATGAAAGGTGGCTTTCACAAATTTTCCCAAGGTACACCCCTTGCACTGATCTGACTGCACAAGAGTGCCTTTAGGAAGCCCAGTAGAAATCTGCTGCAGTATCTTCAGGGCTCCATGGTGAAGGTGGCCCAATCTCCTGTGCCACAGCTCGCCATCATCCCAACTCACCAATCCTTCTGCCTTGCATGCCATTGCTATGCAACCATCTACATGCAATTGATAAAGGTTCCTGACTCGAACCCCTATCTTCCAGGTTTCTCCAGTTGTCTTACTGTGCAGGAAAGCCTTTCCCTCACTAAAAACAACATCATATCCCTTGTCTTCTAACATCGCCACAGAGATAAGATTCTTCTTCAATCCTAGAACATGCATCACTTCCTTCAATACGAAGGGTTTGCCAAACTCCCTCTCAAAGGAAATGGTACCGATACCGGTCGCAATGTATCTACCATCATCACCCATCTCGATGTGCACTCCAAGATATTTCTCATCCAGATCAGAAAACAAATCTCGATCTCTTGTCATGTGAAAAGATGCACCATTGTCCAAGAACCATACCAATCCCATCACACTTGATACCAAGCAAGCGATCAGCAAAAAATCCAGCTCAAATTGCGAGGCTAAGGCCTCTCCCGCTGCAGATCTAGCAGCTTGCTTATTTTTCTTCTTCTGCGGACAATTTGTGGCATAATGTCCGTGCTGATGACAGTGAAAGCACTTCACCTTGGACATGGCCTGCTTCTTGCCTTTCGCACTGGAATGAGAAGCTTTCTTGTTCTTCCCATTCTTTTCTTTGGTAGCCAAAGCACAATTTTCTTCATTAGATGCCTTTGATGAAGATTCGTCCCTGGTATTCTGCCTTATCTCCTCTTGCACAAGATCATACCAAAGTCTCTCCCATCCTGGCAATTTCTCCCGACCATTGACAAAGTCCCGATAGGAATGCCAACTCTTCGGAAGACCAAGGAGAGCCAAGCTCACCAAGGCCTCATCATCGACAGTCACCCCCACACTTCCCAGCTCATCCTAGCATTAAGTGAACTTCGTGAGATACTTGGGCATACTGTCTCCTTTCTCACACTTAATATTTCTGAGTTTATCCTTGAGTTCCAACTTCCTCTGGTTGCTCTTACTTTGGAATAAATCTGTCAACGCTTTCCACATCAAGTACGGAGAAGCCTTTCCATGCAGGCTGGATACAATGTGATCCTTCATGCCCTCCAACAGAATCCTTCGACACTTTGTTGTCTTCTTTTGCCAAGCCTCAACGTGAGCAGCATCAGTAGGCTTTGGGACCTCAGCCTCTATGAACTCCTTCAACCCATTGTCATCTAACACCGCCTCCATCCTATCTTTCCATGCAATATAATTCGAGCTACCTTCAAGGGCATACTCCTATCGCAATCCGTTGAAAGACATTTCATCTTCGACACCAAGAAAACAATGCTGCAAATTCGAATTCCACCAGCTCAAAACTCAACTGCTTTTGATCTAAAATTCGTGAGAACAAAGTATTTCTCGTACAGAGATTGACTATATGGGCTTTTACCGGATATCTCACCTTCCATAAGAAGGATGAATCCAGAGGCTACCTGGCCCGATTACAAACTCTGCCTGAAGAAATAAAATGTAATCACTTTCTGAATAATATATCTGATGATCAACTTCACTTTGATACCATGTAGAAATTTTGAATAATATAACACTTATTCACAGAGATTATCCTGATTATACACTATTTGCAGAATGCATGCATAATACATAACCTCCTCTACGTTGATCATCAATTTGCAGAATAAAAAACAATCACATGCGCACATTGAAACATCAATCACACATATCAACACATTATGTACTGGGGAAAGCATACAGCTGAAAACCCCCAACTATCTGTATATTATAATGATAGAGAACATGTAACAATACATAGTACAATACTCCTCACAAGTACTCAGTATTATCTCCACCTGCTACACACAAACTAGCTTAGATCTGAATCAAGTCATAGGTTCAAATCTCCTCTGTTGTCTGCCTGCCTCTACTACGCAATCCAAAGTGAGAATAGGAATTATCCAAGCTCGTTTTCCCTTGGCTTGTACTGCGCAATCCTCATTGGAAATCTCTATCACTGATTGTGCAAATCTCATGCACAGCTATAGTCACAACTGATAGTAGTCTCCACCTCTAACACCTGTCTCCACTGAACTGTCCATGCACTGAGTTAACTGATGTATTCTTTAGTTTCTTTATGAGTTAATAATTAGTGAATTGATTAATAATTAATTCACATCACTCATCACTAGTGTATTCTGCAGTTAGACTCTATACAACTAGTTCAACTAAGTCAAACTGAACACAACTCCATCAACTCCTTAATCAACTCCACCAAACTCAATCACTTGAGTTCTAACTGAAGTCCATCATGCAAAAGCTCAACTGACCCATAATAAAAGCGTATTTCCTTCTGGCAGTTGCATGTGCCACATACGTAGCTCGAACTGAAGTGCTCCAAGAGGATAAGATAATGTTTATAGTCCAAATATTATTAAGAGCTAATAATATTCGACTTTTCTATTTTTAGATTGGCAGTCTAAAAATAGACTCTGCCCATATGTCTAAAAATAGAAGTCCATCTATTTTTACCAACATGACCAATCATCCACAAATAGCATCGTGCAACTCATAGACCATGTTCCATATGTCTAAAAATAGACTTTGCGCCAAAAATAGCCCGCGGGCCCACTTAGTGAAGGCGACTTCTTTTCACTAAGCTCCATCATCTTCTTGCATTTTCAACATAGTTATATCATTTGATTGGACCTCTTGCTCTTGTCCTTCCTCCCCTTGAAGCTCCTCTTCCTCGACCTCAAGGAGATTCATTAACTCAGAAAGTTGTGTGATCCAGACGATAAGCCAATGCATCCAAATATTGGCAATGATCTGTATGATGTGTGGGTGATCTACAAAACTCACAAAATATAATGTTGGGAACATTATAATACTTATGTAGAATAGGACATAATCAAGCCAAATGAACAAAATAACTATAGATTTCACAAAACTCATTCATAGACATACCTTGATGAGGTGGGAATTCTTGATATTGAGTCAGACCTTGGAAATTCATTGCCTAATAAATCTACGCAACTGCAAGACTATGTGGTGGCAATAGAGGAACTCCCATAGGCATTCTAGATGATCTCATACCCCTAAGTCGTGGGAATTCTATGACATGATGCCCTTCAACTTCATAGTGTGTGCAACCAACTTGAGGTCTCATAGGCCGTGTAGGAACAAGATCATTTGATTCCTCATTCAGTTTGGCAATTCGATTATGGAGTCCCATAATAGCAGGATCAATAAAATTACTGCCCAGTTTATAATCTTAAGGGTATCCCACCATTGCTCCAATCTGGATCACCTATTCCAAAGCATCCTGTAGCGTGTCAATCTTTTGTTGCAATAGAAGAATCCTAGTCATTAGAAATAAAACCTTAATGAAGAAATATGTCTGATGATGGAGATAAATGGGATAGGATACTTTATTGATAATATCTTTGAATATCTGAATACATTTCCAAGTAGATTCTCCCTCCCTTTATCTGATATCCAATAGTTCCACCAAGCCTTGCTGATTGGACTGAGGTAACTTAAATTCTTGAAGAAATTATTGTTTAACTATATCCATGGTGGCATTAGTATTTGCATCAATCCACTTCATAAACCATCAAGGAGCTTGATATCTTAAATTATTTTGGAACTCAATAAGACTTTTGGCATTAGGAGTTTGTCTAGCCCACCAAATAGCCTCACATAGATACCAGTGTTGTTCAACATCTTTGCCACCTCGACCTGAAAGCTCTAGATACTGGGTAAGTGATTCAGCCATATTTACTATCATGATTGTTTTCCTAGGATGAACTATTATAAATACCTTGGAACTTGGCTAAGAATAACTGCTTGAACTTGAATGAACACCACTATTAGAACTACTTCTTCCACTATATCAAAATTATATCTAGAATGTACTTGTTGTAATTTTATAGTCTTACTTAATTTATAATATAAATTATTAGGGTTTTGATACAGTACGAGGGGAAGGTTATGGAGAGGAGTTGTACCACTATGTTGTAGGTTTCCACTAACAAGGATTGACTCATCTTCAAATAATAGTCACCTCATGGAAAAGTGCATGTGATTATCTACTAGAGTATTCTCACCAAACATCATAGTAAGTTGTAAATATGGCTCAGGAATATGAAATCCTCTTGATTCTGAGTGGGGTCTATCGGTCCCAACCAAACTTCCCACAATACTTCCATTGGCACCTCCTATTTTTCCAGAAGGAGATCCTCATTCTCTCTTTTTCCTCATAATTCGGGACTATCCATGTTATTCCTCTACAATGTTGAACTTATCATTGCTTCTCCTATCCTCCATAATTCCCTTCTTCTATGCCTAAATTCCCGCAACTTCCTTTCTCTCCACTCATCATCTATCCTCGCCCTTGTTGGGTGTGGAGCTTGATTATGTTCTTGATTCATAGGTCTCAGCCGCGTTGGACCCTAGTTACTAAACAAGGTGACAACACCACCTGTATGATAGCCTTTAGGGGGGTCCACGGGGGGAGACAACTAATATTAATGAGCCCCCAAAGCTAAAAATAGATGAAAAAATTCCTTGTAAAAAATTGTAATTTCGTAGTCAACCTGGGTCATTCATTAGGTGGATGATATGACGGTAGAATTTATGCCAATTTATGGTTTTTTTCCCTAGAAGGAAACCCTCATTTTTTATGAGGGAATTTTATTGTAGATGTGTATTATGATTTTGAGTGAGAAAGATAGATGATGCTATGTAAGAGTAAAGAGGAATTACAACAGAAATTTTTTTAGGTTGTATCTCTTCATTTTGATGGATAATATAAAAGAAGGGATTGGTTGTTTCTCCATTTGTGTCTCTCTTGTTATATGTATTTTTGTATTTGTGTTTTTGCAATATTTTGTGTATTTCATTGTTCTATTAATTAATTTCTAACATCCCTTGATAATTATCTAAAATATCGTGCCTCACACAACTCTTCTTGGTCAATCACAACAACCCCTCATTTTCCATAACTGCACAACATTCTACTATAGATCCAACCCCCATCATTAAGGGTTTTAAGCGACCATTCGATCTTCTTGGAATGGTAGCAGATTTTCTTGAACCATAAAGATTTTGATTTGAAGATGGATCTCTTTCAAAAATCTTCCCTGCAACCCAAAGTTAAATATGAATTTTGCTTTGGAAAAGGACAAATAATTTTCGTCTACAAACTCCATAATATATCCTTCTAATGTTACATTTACCTACTAATAAATAACTCTTGTTAGGTCTATTTCAAATTAGTGGAGTTCATCTAAATCAAATGTCGACTAGTCTTTATGAATCCTAGGGGAACTTCAAACTCCTACTTTAACTTGTAGTCGCCTTAACCAATTCCGTAATTTTTCAGGGAACTCGCACCAAAATATTTCATATTGGTCACAAGCGTGCTCAACAAAAAAACTTCTTCTTTAACCCAATCTAGACTCTTCTATTTAAATTAATCCTATTGTAGAATAAAATGGTAAACCTTCTCATGCCAGTAGTCCTGAATACCCCCACCAAGAATCCCAGATACCATGATGTAGATTCCTTCTATGATTTTTGGGTCCCAGCAATGGAACCATTCGTTGGAAATTTTTTTGGAACAATGAAGACCTAGGGTTCGACCTAAGTTTTCCAACAAAGGAAGTCATTGTAATCTAGCTTTTTGCTAACATTTTTACTCCCTTTTTGCAAAAGAAGTGTCTCACCCGAGCCAAGCCAGAGCCAGGAAGGAAATAATGGATCGATATTAGTGGAGAAAGACTAAAGTTGTTGTTACATTATTTGCATAGTTAATCATCTTATTAACCGATGCAACCATATTACTACCGGATCAACCATTTATGAAAGGAAAGACAAAGATTCATATAATCATATGAAACAAAATTTTAGAGGGGCCATGCAAACATTCAATCACTTAACACAATATAATCCAGAACTCATTTTATTATTAATATAGCCCAACCATTACATTAGAAACCCATATAGACTTGCATGATCTCTTAGATCAGATCACATAACATCAGACATTATGAATCATATACGGGACGTACAACTCTATGGAGACTGAACTTCTACCTGCAAACAACAGTGGTTATGGAAAACATGTGGATCCATATATCCATCTAATGATGTCCAATTTTTCCCTCTAGATATTATTTTATAGGCTCGCTCGCTTGATCTGGTCCTCGTGCAGGTTCCTTGATCCCACCTTTGATCTGGTCTACTTTGTCAAAATCCTGGTACCTCTATCCCTCTCCTTCTTGATTCTTTCAAAATTGATCCAACCTTTCCTGCTTTCGTGAGCCCATTTTCCTTATTTTCCATATTTCTTGAGTCCCAATGTTTACTTCTTTGTTTCATTCATTTTTTTGGTGATCTATTTCCAATGGATCCATCCATTCTTCCTCCACAATTGTTTTTCAAGCTTGTCTTCCAAATACCTCCAAAAAAATGAAGGACCCAACAAGTACATAGACCAAATGGGAGAAATCTATAAAAAAAGGTTCCCCATGGATATTTGAGTGTGGTTTTACCCTAATCTTTAGAATTGATCTAGATTTGGTTGTACCCTTTGAACCCATCTAGTAAGGAGAAGAACTTGGGAAATAAAGGGAAGGGAAAAATGATGCTTTCTAGTGGCTTTGTTGATTTCTCTGTAATCAACACGTATTCTTCATTTTCCATTATTTTTAAGGAAAATGGTTAAGGGAGACACCCATTCACTATTCAATATTGGTTAGATGAATCTAACATCCAACAATTTTTGTAATTCATCTTTCGCATTGTTTTTTAATACAAGGTTCATTCACCTTTATAGTTGGCGAATGGGTTTATGATCATTATATATATACGGTGAGTGCACATATGGTGAGTGCACATACGGTGAGTGCACATAAAAGGATGTATTCCCTTCATCCCTTTATAGTCCCATGAAAATGCATCAACATGTTGTTTCATGATAGTAAGGAGTTGACCTTCTTGAGTAGATGAAAGAAAGGGGTTGATTTCTATGGTTTTCACATTATTTTACGTAGAACAAAAAATTATCGAATATTCCCATGAATTGTCTTGAGAACAATCAGACTGTCATGTTCATCTACTAAGCCATCAATGTTCAATGTGGTAGGGTATTTATTTTCATAAATTTTATCAATCATGTTATCTTCATCAATTTTTATGCTACCAATGGTGGATTCTAATGTAAATACAAGGTAGGATGATGATAGAAAGGAGTCATATTCATCTTATTCTTCTATCAAAATAAGAAATTCATGCTCAATGAGGGGTTGATAAGGTGGATATAATATAAGTTTTTTTTAGATTCCCCATTGGTAATGCTCAAAATTCCATCTCTATCGACTAATGTAGCATCAACATTGGTTAACCAAGGTATTCCTAAGATGAGAGGGTATCCATTAAACTTGGTATTGGGTTAAAGGACAAGGAATTCGATGGGATACTCCCAAATCAATAGAGACCATAAAATTTTCAATGATAACTTTAGGTGCTACTATGAATATATCAACAAGTTGTAGAATTATGGTGGTATTCCTTAGAGATTCTTGGAGAATGAGTTTGAGCATAGTCTCCTTAGTCATGAAATTTATTGCATATCCCATGTCAATGATAGTGTTAGTAACTATAATATCATTAATGTGGACATATAATACTAGTCTCCTGTAATCTAAGTACTCGGGGGATGATGACTCACCCAAGCATAATGCCATAAGATCAACTAGCTACTATATGACATTGATATTAGGGGTACCTATTTTCCTCCTCCCTAGCTTTCTAAGACATTCGTATTTAATGAAATTATTGTAGATATAAGGAACATCCTTGATGGTTTGAAGGAGAGGGATTTTAACACACATATTCTTCAATTCTCCCATAAGTTCAAATTATTCTAAGGTGTATTCTTTGTGGGTGGTCAACCTTTTAGGATAGGTAGGTTTTGTTTGGGTGACTTGCGGTACAATATTTTCCTTCTCTTTTTCTATATTTTATAGAAGGCGAGTGGTTGGGCTTCCTAAGGACTTCATCCTCGATATGGATTATCCCATTTAGGAGGTTGATGTGGATATGGTTGAAAAGGAGGAATAAAATTTTGGGGGTAATAATGGCATGGAGTAGGCATAGACTAGGGGGAAGTGTTAGGAGGACACCAAGTTTGATAATGTGAATTATCATTTTTATTGAAAGGAGATGGGTAGTTCATACCTTGTTTAAATTTACTAGGGGCTTTTGGCCATTTTCCTTAGTATACAACCATAAAACTTGAAAAGGATGGACATTTTTTAGTAGAGTGGTTTTATTCACATAATATTTCTATGACATCTAAAGGACACTCATTCCTAGGATGTCTTTTAGTGCATTTAATGAAAAATATAGCTAATGTTATTTTGTCTTCTTCTTTTTTCCTCCTGATCTGTAGTGCATCTATCTGCGTAGCAAAGGTGTGTAAGATCATAATTTATTTATTATAGCATACCTACTATCTTATTTTCAATGATAAAGGAGGAGGAATAGGGGGTTACTGAACTTTTGTTTGCTCTACATCTTTTTCTAGCAGCTCTTGAATTATTTTTAAATATTGTTTTGATATCATCATAGCTGAGTTGATATATGTCTCCATTGGCTAGTAGGCTTTGTGTTTCCATTAGTTACTCCCAGACTACTCATAGTAGGACTAACTTCAAGAAATTTGGATTTAGAGTGCAGTTTTGTGATCTTCTGTAACTCAACTAAAATCTTTCCTCAGAATCTTCCAAAGATTGATATTCTCCTTGAGTAATTTTAAATATCTTATCCCTGGTGTCTCTTACACTGCAATAATCCTAATACTTGTTGTTGAAATCTTGTTGTATTTTCTCCCATGAGGTGATGATGTCCCCTTCTAGGATCATGAACCGTCGAAGGGTTGCATCCTTAAGAGTGCAAGGCAACAATTTGAGCCTTTTCTCATCAGTTGTGTTGTCATAAGTCTTCCATACTACAACAAACTCAAAAAAATAAGTGGCAGGATCTTTAGTAGTCAAATTGTAGAAGTATGAGAGAAGATATATAGATATTTTCATCTTGACCTCTCCATCTATTTCTCTTATATGGAATGTGAAAACTTCTAGTTTTCTCTTTTTGTTATGTAGTATTCTTCTTGAAAGTGTATGAAAAGAGACCACTTTAGGATGTGGATGAAAAACAACCCTTACAGTAAAAATGGTTGTTAAATAGTGTGGATCTGAATCAAATGATAGAAAGAAAACCTGCCAAAGCCCTTATCTATGCAACAAAAATAGTTAAACAACAATGTTGGGTGCAGGATCCCCCAAGGGCAGTTTTGGGGCTTAGAGCCCATATTTTGGTCCATGTTTGTAATACAAATGTAAAGAATCCACACTTTGTGGGTGCAGAGCGCGTAGATGTTAAAGAGTCATAGGGTTGTCCACCCTTATTTTGATAATGTAATGTAGGCTATAGAAGATCTACCCATGGTCCGCGGACCATGGGATTGTATAAATAGAGCTAAGCTCTAAGTAGTTAGAAGCATAATCGAATAATGGAATCAGTGATGATGTATGAGAGATAGCTCTGAAGTAGAAGTCTAAGTTTTGGGTCGTAGTGTAGGTAGAGGCTCTGTAACTAAGTGCATAGAGGCCTAGAAGTCTATAGCTGAGTGCGCAGACCCCTACAGCTGAGTGCGCAGGGCGAGTCGAGTCTGTAACAGTTCAAAATTATCAATAAAGAGAAGTATTCTATAATTTCCGTGTCTTTATTTCCTGTTTATGCATCTGTTATATTGGGTATGAATCTCACTTCTAATGCTTATATGATGCGCAAATGTGTATAACTATATTGGTTAAGTGAATGCAAGCAAGAACATCTGTTTACGTGAAGCTAACTAATATCTGTTAATAAGATAAGTAAGATACTTATCTTAGTTTGCAAAATATCGCAGTTCACTGCCTAGCAACGTGAAAGCACTTCAGCCCATGGTTAGGGCTATGCGGAAGCCGATTATAACATTTTGCGAAGGTACTGAAGGGTAGAGCAGAAGGATAAGCAACCTGTGCGAAGCCAGGCATAGTTGGAATAAACTGACATCACAACCATATCAAGGGTGTAGAAACTTGGTTCCAACATCCCCCCATACTGCTTCAGGTGAGACTTCAGTCTGCACTCCGTGGGATGATGCCGAAAGGGACAATAGTGTAGGGATTTTTTTGGTTAACTAACTTTGAACCTGGGTCAGGCTCCATCAAGCCAACAAATGGTTCCGTTTCCAGGAATCTACATAAGATATGTGTGATGTTGTATCATTGGAATCCAACTAAGAAAGAAATCGAAGGTTGGTTGGACAGAAGAATTCACGAGTTCATGGCACAGGAGAACATAAACCCGCGACTGTCAAAAGAACAGTGGCTAGACAACTACTTGTATCCGGAGATACATGAAATATTTTTTTCCTCTTTCCCTACTGAGTTATACAAGTGGATTGCGAAGCTAGAAGATAGCCAAGGAAGGTGGAAACTTGACAGTCCTATTGTATGGACACCAGAGCTAGTGCGAAGGTTGGAAGCATCGAAGGATAAGATCACGCGCACCGTTGATCATTGGCTCGATTGCATTATAGGAGGATTTGTTACTGATTTCGCGGTTGACACCTCAGTCAACTATAGCAAGGCAGAGCGATGCTTTCTCAAAGGAGCACGAGGTAAGTACGTGAAATATTTGAATACTTGGATTAAAATGTTGTTGTGCAAAAAGTGGGTTGTGCAGCTACCTTGATGTTTGGGTCTACGTAAAGTGGAAGAATTTACAGAAATGAAGGAAATAAGGGTCCACAGCATAGCCCCTTGATTTCACCTCCGCGAGGGGACAAAGAAGGGATCGCGAAGTGCTATTCATTTTATAAGACCAAGATTTTTGTGAATTCCACCTCTGCCCACACCACCACCGGCTTCACCTCCATCACCTCCAACTTCACCCGTACCACCTCCACCACCATCATGATTCAGTATGGTGAACACAGTGAAGTTGCCTTTGTTCAAACACTTGGGAAATGAGGACCCAGACCAATTCTAGTTTGTTGTGAGCGTTGTATGGGAAGCGCGAGGTGTTATAGATGATAACATAAAGAAAGCGATACTGGTTATTACTCTGCAATATCGCGCGCTAACTTGGTACATTAAGTACTCTGGTGATAACCTGAATGCTAGAGTAGAGAACATCTAAGCAGAACTGAATAGGGAATTTAGCAGGCCTAAATCTGAAACGTAGTCAGTTGTTGGATTCAAAGAGATCACGATGCTACTAGGTGAGATGCCTTGGGAACTAGATCAGAGGCTGAAATGTATGATCCACGAAGCCAACATGAATTTGACAGATGGACAGCATCATGAGTGGTTTGTGGTTTCACTACTACCACACTTAACAGTGCGTTGTTGCAGCAGAAACTAACAACTCAGGTAGAGGCCTTGGAGATTTCCATGAGACTACATGAGATCCCATTGCAAGATCCTAATCTAGGAGTTCAGAAGATCCACGCGCAGCTGAAGAATCTATGCCTTGAGATGCAAAGCTTGAAGTAGGACAGGATGGTTCTACTAGAAGTGCGTGAGGAAGTATGGTGCTTGAAATGCAAGAGTCAGGGTCATGACAAGGACCACTGCCTGGTCTTTACAAATTACCTTGTAGGAGGAGGACTGATGCCTTTAAGTCTAGAAGCTTAAGAAGGACCTAGCACGGCACCTGCTTTGTGGTGCGCTATCTGTCAAGTACCCAGAAAAAATGCCACGGATAACTGCCACTTGTTACAAAAGTATACTCAAACTCCGCAATAGTTGTTCTGCAACTTTTGTAGATCAGTGGGACATGATCAGCGTACTTGCAAGAGCTATGAATTGATGATGGATAGAACACCTGCCTACAAGGTTTAGGCCGAAACGCGGCCGCTTGATGAGAATGTAGGGATGGCACGGACATGATTTCAGTGGTGCGAACGAGGTCGAGGCGGAGGAGGACCTAGTATAGGTCACGGACAATTGATTTGCTACAATTGCAGAGGGCCAGGACGCTATGCCTATGATTGGACTAATCCAACGTGCCCATCATGCAAGTATTGCACGTTTTTTGATCATGAGACAAAAGATTGTCCTATGCTGATAGCTAGGATACATGACAAAGGAGTACTACCGCGTCCCCCGACTCAGAACCTGTAGATGATGTGGTCTGAGCCATGCAAGGAGGATCCGAACGTAAATATAGTGCTCCGAAGTGGAATCGCGATGGGAGATGACAAGGGGAAACAACCGGAAAACAACACTTGGGTTTGCAAAGCCCCAACGAAAGAGGCTGAGTTTGATTTGGAGCGTGCTCGGGAAACCTTCATGGAAGCTAAGAAGAGCTTCGCTGAGGCCTCCACTTCAGGAAGCAAAGATAAGCCTGAGCTGGAGATGGACCCCTCTATGCTCACTACTTTCCTGGAAACCTGTATGAAGTTACTGCGTGATAGTAAGGTTGTGAAATGGTGACAAGAACTCATCATCAGATGTGTTGAGACCACACTAGGAGAACCACACGTAGTCTGGAAGATCGGAAAGCATAAGATAAGGACGGGGCATGAAGATCGGATGCAAATGTTTTACCAAAATAGACATGAGAGTGAATGGGGAAACCTATGCTGCAATGGTCTCTGATTCATCTAAGGATGGCAATCAGCAGAAAATCATACCCATGGTGCGTTTCAAGGAGTAACCATGGATACTAAGGGAGCAAGCGCGCTGGAAGATTTTGAAGTAATAGAGATTCTTGATGACAACAGTCCTTACCCTGCGCTCCTGGGAATTGACTAGGCTACTGATATGAATGGGGTAATCAACCTGAAGAAGTGAAAGATAATGTTTGAGAAGAAATCACTACATGTAATAATACCCATGGATCCTATTGAGAGATCGATATATACGGAACCAGTAAGTGACTATGAGAGTGATGATGATCTGGACTACATCTACAAGATAAAAATGTGAGACCAAGACTGGGTGAATCCCACCGCGGATGGGCAATTACATGGGAGTGCAAGAGTTCCTACACTTTGGATTCTGATGAAGAAGTAGAACAATGGCAGAATTGGTTACACAAAGTAACTACATTGAATTACAATATGATGACCCAGTAGTTGCACTGTGTATCGTTAGAGGAAAGAAATCTTCCTACTTATGATGGTCTAAATGAGGTATATGCCTTCTTGGATGCATTTGAAAGTGAGGTTCCAGAAAAGCAATGATTTCAGGGCTTGGACTAGGTACCGCGCTCTACGCCCGCAAGATGGTGGGGTACGCACAAAGGAAGCTTTGATGATTGGCGCGAATGTAGGAGAATGATGTGAGCATGATTTGGGAAGCCTAAAATGCGAATGACAGATAAGTATGATGGGCAAAATAATCCACACACATGGATATAGGCCTATGGAGAAAAGCCCCTACCTAAGTAGATGCACATGTACTCCGCTCTAAAGTACCTGGTTAATAAGCCTGTGTTGGGGGGGTGAATTTGCATATGGCTCCTGTTGTTCCAGGAGTACGATTTTGAGGTTGTTGTAAAGCCCGGATGATTAAACACGGAACCAGATCACCTGTCATGCATCAAGACATGGGAAGAACCTACTATTTTGGAGGAAGAACTACCTGACGCGCATCTCTTTGTTGTGTGCATCGCAGATGGAAATTTTGAAGATATAATACACTTTCTAACAATTGGAACTGCACCGGAAGGATACTCTGTCCAGCAAAAGAAGGAATTAGTGGTGTGTGCGACAGACTTCTCAGCCATTGCTGGGCATCTATACAATATGGGAAATGATGAAATACTGTGAAGGTATGTACTTATCTTTGAATGAAGAAACATCCTCGCGGATACTCATGGGGGCATCGAGGGCGGACATTATGCAAGAAGAGAAAACGCGCAAAAGATTCTATGCGTCGGGTTGTGGTGGCCAACCCTTCATCAGGATTCAAAAGCATATTGCAAGGCATGTGATGTATGTCAAAGAACAGGTAGGCCATTGCGGAGGGATGAAATGCCTTTGAATCCATAAATGACATTGAAACCTTTCGAAAAGTGGGCAATAGGTTTTCTAGGACCTATTAAACCTTAAGGAAAGACAAGCACAAGGTAAATTATCACTGCGACGGAATATTTGACTCGTTGGGAAAAAGTGTAGCCGGTGAAGGATTGCACAGGTGTGACTTCCGCGAAGTTTCTATGTGAACATGTACTGATCTGATTTGGATGGCCAAAGATTTTGATGAGCGATTGTGGTACACACTTTTTGAATGAGACGATCAGTGCACTAACGGATGAATTTTAAGTGTATCATCAAAAGGGCACACCTTATCACCCACAAGCTAATGGGATAGCGGAGGCGTTCAACAAAGTACTTGAAAACGCACTGACCAAGGTATGAAATGCTCAACGAAGTGATTGGGACCTATGCATACCTGCAGTGTTATGGGCTTATCAAACGACATGCAAGAAATTGATGGGCCAGACATCTTTTAGGCTTGTCTATGGAGTGGAAGTCGTAATGCCTATGGAATACATCGTGCATAGTCTGGGCATAGCAGCACTCATAGGTATGATGGATCACGAAGTCCTGGAAGAGAGGCTCATGTAGCTGGATGAGCTTGAAGAAGAATGATTTTGGCAGGATTTCACCAGCAGGTCCAAAAGCAACATGAAAAGGCATGGCACGATTGACACCTCAAGTTGTGCACATTCAAGGTAAATGATCTGGTTCTGTTGTATGATAGTAAATTTGATAAATTCCCCAAAAAGTCTAGGATGCATTGGTTAGGGATGTACATTATTAAGGAGATTACAGACGGAGGCACGGTACAGCTGGTCAAGTTAACTGGAGAACCCTTCCCAGGAAAGGTGAATGGCAGTTGCTTGAAGCCATACAATGACAATCTGATGATGTGACTATATGGAAGTGGCACAATCTTTGCACCCTAGGCATCTGAAAGGAGGCACGAGACTATAAACTACACTGCCCGGGAGTTACATGATGTCAAGACTACACGAAGCAGCAAAGTGTCACAGGGTCCGGGACAACACGAAGATAGCTGCACTTGCACATAGGTCTACCGGAAAGTGACCGTTAAAGTCACTATTCACGATTTCATGGTTCGTTTCAGGCCAAATGGAGCTGGCGACAGGCATTTAAGGAAAAATTTATGGGTTAGATTCTTGAAAATCTGTTGCCAATCTAGAATTAATGGGCCGAATGTGGGGGGAACAATTGAATTCAAATTCAAAAGGCCCTATAAATTACAAGTGGTTGTCCAACGAAAAACACTTGGCATTTTGAGAATTGAGTTGTTGCACTATTAAGTGTATATGGACCTATCTAACTTTGAGGCTTTGAGAGAAAGTTCAGTGCTTGAAACATTTCCAAAGGAGATGTAGGAACTTCTAACAAGACTGATGTTGACATCCACAGAAGCTGCACAGGAAATTGCAGAAGTAGAAGCCCCAAAGAGCGTCAGAGCGATAATAGAGGTCCCTAAATCACCCCACACACTGAGACCTAATAAAGATAAGCAGGCCATGATACTAGTACGCTTCTTGCCCGGAATCCATAGAGGACCAAGATCACCTTGCAGGAAAAGGGGAAGGCCATTAATCTGGAGGCCAATGAGGAGGATTCTGAAGAAATCCTGGTGGATGAGGAGGGTGAGGTTGCAGAGATGGAAGTTGAAACCCAAGATGCAGACCCTATTACCTGATTACCTAAATATGTTCCTCCGCTAAAGGGAAAAGTTAAAGTGCCAAATGACATAGATGAGAGCAAGAGCTCTCTGCAAACTCCATTGCTCCCAGACGATATTGTTTTTGAGGGACCGCACTTGGGGCAAGTTCCTATGTTGAAGTTTGAAGATTGGGACCTTGCAAACCACAAGAAGTTCCCGCATTTAGTGACAGAGAGGCTAATGTGCCAGAATATGGACGCAACAACCGGAATGATTGAATTGGAGCCATGCAAATGGCTCAGAGGTGTAGAGAAAGCTAAGTTGCTAAACCTATTCTGGGTGTTGCATTACCACCGCACTCCAGTGACCGTCTTCGTCATCAGGAAGCTGCTTGGCTTGGTGCATGATGGGTGCTTGTGGCTGGAGGAGCCCATCCCCATCACAGACCATCCGATTCACCAAAATACGCGGCTACCTTACTCAAGAGAGGATCTAGCCAACATTTCAGAGGGAAAATGTGGCAAGTTTGCCCTCACAGAAGTAATGAAGAAGAAGTTCAAGCTGAAGAAGAAGAAGTGAGGGTATGCCATCTCCAACATTAACAACCCTGTAGTCAAGGGTAGGTGATCCAACGATTTGACTATATGGAAGTGGCATAGTCTTAGCGACCTAGGCAGCTGAAAGGAGGTGCGGGACTATAAAATACACTACCTAGGAGTTGCACGATGTCAGGATTGCACGAAGCAGCGAAGTGTCACAGGGCCCGCGACAACGCGAAGATAGCTGCGCTTGCATGCAAATCTACTAAAAAGTGACCGTTAAAGTCACTATTCACGATTTCATGCTTGGTTTCGGGCCAAATGGAGCTAGCGACAGGAATTTAAGGTGAACTTTATGGGTCATATTCTTGAAAATCTGCTACCAATATAGCATTAATGGGTCGAATGTGGGGGGAACGGTTGAATTCAAATTCAAAAGGCCCTATAAATTACAAGTGGTTGTCCGACGAAAAACACTTGGCATTTTGAGAATTGAGTTATTGTGCTATCAAGTGTATATGAACCTGTCGAACTTTGAGGATTTAAGAGAAAGTTCAGTGCTTGAAACATTTCCAAAGGAGATGTAGGACCTTCTAACCAGACTGATGTCAACACCCACAGAAGCCACGCAGGAAATTGCAGAAGTAGAAGCCTCAAAGAGTATCAGAGCGATAATAGAGGTCCCTAAATCACCCTGCACACCGAGACCTAAGAAGGATAAGCATGCCATGATACTAGTGCGCATCTTGCCCAAAATCCACAGAGGACCAAGATCACCTTGCAGGAAAAGGGGAAGGCCATTAATCTAGAGGCCGATGAGGAGGATTTTGAAGAAATCCTGGTGGATGAGGAGGGCAAGGTTGTAGAGATGGAAGTTGAAACCCAGGGTGTGGACCCTATTACCTGGTTACCTGAATATGTTCCTCCACGAAAGGGAAAAGCTAAAGTGCCAAATGACATAGATGAGAGCAAGAGAAAACTCCGCTTCTCCCATACGATATTGTTTTTGAGGGACCACACTTGGGGCAAGTTCCTATGTTGAAGTTTGAAGATTGGGACCTCACAGACCACAAGAAGTTCCCGCATTTAGTGATAGAGAGACTAATGTGCCAGAAGATGGACACGACAGTTGGAATGATTGAATTGGAGCCACGCAAATGGCTCAAAGGTGTAGAGAAATCCGGGTTGCTAAACCTGCTCTGGGTGTCACATTACAACTGCACCCTAGTGACTGTCTTTATCATCAGGAAGCTGCTCTGCTTGGTGCATGATGGGTTCTTGTGGCTGGAGGAGCCCATCCCCATCACAGACCATCTGATTCACCGAATTACATGGATACCTTACTCAGGAGAGGATCCAACCAACATTTCATAGGGAAAATGTGGCAAGTTGACCCTCACGGAAGTGATGAAGAAGAAGTTCAAGCTGAAGAAGAAGAAGCAAGGGTATGCCATCTCCAACATTAACAACCCTGCAGTCAAGGTCGTGACACAAATATTGGCCGGAAAGATGATGTGGAAGTGTCGTGTGGATGAGGTGCCCATGCCAGTGGTTTCACTAGTAGCCCAATGCACAGAAGGAGTCCAGTTCAACTGGGTGAACTATCTATGCGGCGAGTTCCTTGCAAACTGTCGTGAGGCACAAGAGAAAGGCAAAACGTTTCATTACATGTGGCTCCTGTTATGGATAGTACTAGTGGGATGGGAGCTACTCGAAGATAGTAAATTCCCTTCAGTCACGCCGGACCTTCTAGAGGTAGAGAAGTATGCTTCCCTGTGGGCAACCAAGGATGCACAGGGTATCAGAGAAAGTAATATTTTCTGGGTGCTAATGGAGATGAATATCCAGATGGCGATCAATCACAAGCCGTGGTTATCACCCACAGTCTATGCTAGTTTACAGAGCTTTGCAGAGTTCAAAGCAGATTTCCACCATGTCTTCATCAGGGCGTGGAAGGACCCTATGAAGATGTGGCATGATTTACCATACCTGACGACCAACAATGTGATATTTTCAGTCCTTGAGTCTTGGCCGCCGGAGTGGCATGCTCCAGCTGGCTCTGCTGTGGAAGTAGACAAGTCCGCTGTGCAGCACAAGAAGGAAGAGACAAAGCATTAAATGGCACAGCTGGTGGAAAAGCGCAAAAAGGAGGAAGCAATGACTAATGCCCAGGCAGCACATGACATTACGAAGTTGGCGAAACAACAGAAAACAGGAGAAGAGCGCGAAGGACAAAAGTCACCTTCGCCAGAACTAGAGATAGAGGCACGTGAGTAGAAGTATGACGAGGTAAAAGGGACTGCACAGATGGTTTCCCTTACAAAAAGGCTTGCACGGATGCAATAGGAAAAGGTGCTCAAGGAATAGGTGGATGTCGCTCAACAAAAAGAAGCAGTCTTAAAAACGCTCCTACAACCATGGATCGATGAGGCTTATACAATTAAAGCCTCCATTGAAGCAAAGCTTGTGCAACTGCAAGCAACTCAGTAGAGGATTTAGAGCAGCAGTTCAATAGCAGCACTCACCTAACAACGCGTGGAAGAAGTCCAGCAGGCGGCCGCTCAGTGTGCTGCCAAACTTGTAGAGATTCAAACAGAGCTGGGAGGTCTTCGCACTAAGATCTCCACACCTGCAAAGTGACTCGAGGATGAGTCACGATGTTTGTGTTGGGGGCTTGTTGGGCATGGAATCCCTCAAGGGTAGTTTTGGGGCTTAGAGCCCACATTTTGGTCCATGTTTGTAATACAAATGTAAAGACTCCACATTTTGTGGGCATGAAGCGTGTAGATGTTAAAGAGTCATAGAGTTTTCCGCCCTTATTTTGATAATGTAATGTTAGTTGTAGAAGATCTACCCATGGTCTGCGGACCATGGGATTTTATTTATAGAGCTAAGCTCTAAGTAGTTAGAAGCATAATTGAATAATGGAATCAGTGATGATGTATGAGAGATAGCTCTGAAGTAGAAGTCTAAGTTTTGGGTCATAGTGTAGGTAAAGGCTCTACAGCTTAGTGCATAAAGGCCTAGAAGTCTGTAGCTAAGTGCACGGACCCCTGCAGCTGAGTGTGCAAGGCGAGCCGAGTCTATAATAGTTCAGAATTATCAATAAAGGGAAGTATTCAATAATTTTTGCGTCTTTATTTCTTGTTTATGCATCTGTTATATTGGGTATGAATTTCACTTCTAATGCTTATATGATGCGTGAATGTGTATAACTATATTGGCTAAGTGAACGCAAGCAAGAACATATGTTTATGCGAAGCTAACTAAGATCTGTTAATAAGATAAGTAAGATACTTATCTTAGTTTGGGAAATAACGCAGTTCACTGCCCTAGCAGTGTGAAAGGACTTTAGCCCCTGGTTAGGGCTGTGCAGAAGCCGATTGTAACATTTCATGAAGGTACTGAAGGGTAGAGCAGAGGGATAAGAAACCTATGTGAAGGAAAGCATAGTTGGAACAAACTGACATCACAACCATCTCAAGGGTGCAGAAACTTGGTTCCAGCCTCCCCCCATACTGCTTTAGGTGAGACTTCAATCAGCGCTCCGCAGGCTGATGCCGAAAGGGCCAGTAGTGTAGGGATTTGTTTGGCTAACTAACGTTGAACCTGGGTCAAGCCCCATCAATCCAACAAGCAAAATTAAATAAGAAAATAAGTGTAAGTAACTCCAATAATCCAATGCAAACCAGATATATAAAGAATACATATTATTAAAAAACACTTGTGAAGGGAACAAATAATGTTACAAGTCCCCCTCTATGGGATGGGTTCTTGGCTATCCTTAATGTCTTCAGCTTTTGTAGAGTCTCTCTCCTCTATAATGTGTAAAACCAACAAAAAAAAATGTTTGAGCTCAATGAGAACACAAATGGAAAAGAAATATGGTGTGTGACAGTGATAATAATCAGAGTTACAATAGCGAGTGCAACAATGAAAATAATCAAAAGTGAAGAATGAATGTAAAACTCTTCTAATTATAACAAAATATTAGGGTATTCTTGAATAATGGGAAATAATAAAATATTACTAACCAAATTCTAGAATTAACCATTTGGAATATTTTATTATATTTGGTTGGAGGGAAAAAAACATTTAAACTTTTATTTAGAAATAATAAATAAATAAATGATTTATTTATCACCTCAAGGAATATGGTTAAGGAATAATAAACAAATAATGATTTATTTAAGTATTCCTAGGGGATTTAGTCAAACTTGACAAGGAATAATAACTAATTAGTGATTAATTAATTAATGATTCCTAGAGAAAAATAAGATAATTAATGATTTATCTATTTATTTCTCATAACTGCGTCAAATATGACAAGGAATAATAGTTAAACAATGGTTTGATTAATTATTCCTAGAAGAAAATTAAATAAATAGTGATTTATCTAATTATTCTTCATGGGTTTAATTATAAATGACTTAACAAATGTGGTTTATTAAGTAATTTTTACAGTGAAAGCAATTTTACTGTGGTAAAATTGACCCCTCAAGGTGTACTTCGATCCATCTAGTAAATTATGGCTAGATGATCAATTTTTGGTGATAACAGTTTTCAAACATGGTATTGGTGGGTTGTGAAGGTATTTCTCCTTCTACAAAATCCTAGGAAATCCTCGCTTGCTCACCAATGTAAAAACCCCGGTTAAAAATTCATGTAAAAATATATAAGGCCATGGTCATGGGACATGTATTCCAAGATGAATGGTGGGAAAAACATCCTAGCAGGTGTTCATTTCGGTTATTATGGCTAAGGAAATTGCCAAAGGAAAGGGAAAAGGATTTAGAAATGCATGAGGCATTTATTGGCATTTTATTTATGAAAATAATGGAAATTAGGAGAAAAGGAAGGTGAAAGGTCACAGGCTACATGTGAGGAGTAAAATGAAAGAAAATTATGGAAAATGAAGAGAATAGAGGCCTCATTGATAAAAAGGGTTCTAAGGATAAGTTGGCAAGCTTTTGTCTAGGTTAGAATTGGATCAAGAAAGACAAAGAAGGCAAGAGGAAGGAAGGAGAAAGCAAGGAAGAGCACGATCAAGCAACTACAGGAGGATTCTTTATAGGTATATATTTGCATGTGTGTTTTCCTTGCTATATTTGGCATGCATGGTATTGCATGTGGTTCTTTGTTGTTATGGCATGGGTTTTGCTAGGTGTGATAGTGTTTTCAACCTAGCCTTTTGATTTTCGGATAGGCATGGTGTGACGGGGTTCTCATGTTTTGGTTGAGCTGGATTGTCAAATGGATTCAAAGTTGAGTGAGGTGGATCTCTGAATGATAGAACACATGGCCCAGTAACCCCTGAACCGGACTGTCGGTTATGGTAAAGACAGATTTTTTGTTGCCTTAGTGGGCCCAAGAATCCTTGTCGGTGAATGGCGAGATATACGGTAAATCCTAGAGGTGGGTTGCTCTCCGTTGGGCCTAGTAATCCCAGGTTGGGATATGTAGTAAAGCCTAGAGAGTGGGTCTCGGTTTAGGGCCTAGTAATCTGGTGTGGATTGCGGTAAAGCCTATGAGACTAGGAGAGAGGAAAATTCCTTACGGTGTAGGTGGAGAAATATGGTGGCATCCATGCTTGTTTGGCCTAGTGATCTGGTAGAGATCATGGTAAAGTCAATTATTACATGTTTATTGTGTTGTCCTAGGGATCTGGGATGGATTACAGTAAATCCTGGTTTATATTGATGAGGGTGAGGTGGTTTAGTCTCGCAATGCCCTAGTTGGTTCTTTTGGTTTGAGCCCCACATTCATGCTTGGAATATGGCACGAGGGTGAATGGATGAATAGAGATTTTTCTTAACCATTCTATGGTTGGGTGGAACATGGTAGTCCCATCCCAGGTTTCAATTTTGCATCAACAATATGAGGTTATTTATCCTTGTATTTCTATGAGTATTATACTAGTTTATATGTGGATTTTATGGTTGATGTGTCCTTGATATTTTTGTTGTTATTATGTTGGTTATAAGCATGTATTAATACAGTGATGATGTATGGATTTCCTCATGTTTTTATTTGAAAATGAAGAAACAATGTATCTACGACCTAATAGATGATAATGCCGCCAATGATATAAGGGAACAATGCTTCTTAGTGATTCTTAGATAAGTATGAGACGCTTATTCTTAAATATATTGTTTACACCTGTAGATTACATATTTTTGGTTGTTTGATGAAATGCCTGTCATGGCTAGTAGGGGTCCATTCAAGCCCTTGTTTGAGTAATTGCATTTGTATCATCATTCCCCTGTTATATTTATGTTCTGAAGGTGTCATTTAATTATGGGCAATGACATGGTCTCTGTGCTTGAAAAAGTAGCTAAAATCCTGGGGACATTGGCACCGCACTAAAGAAAATAGTTCCTGGACACTGGCATGCCTTGTCATGAGAGTGACCAGAGCCTCCTGGAAGCTATCAGGCCCATATATGGGTTAGTAGGACCTAGGGGCTGGTTACCAGAAAGGTCGGGATGGTTTTTAGGAGTCCTGTTTATGATGTGGAAGGTTTTTATGATGTGTTTCCATCAATTCCATTTCCTTAAGGTCACCTAGGAGGTTGAATCCAATCATAGTAGCCTCTCGTCACATGTTTACCCTGGTTGTCCAGTTACTTGGGTAGATGTGGGAGGAGGGTGTTACAGAGTGGTATCAGAGTGAATTGTGCTCTCTTTGGGTCATATCAAATACCACAGATTGGTATCATAGCATGGTTCACCCCTCGGACTGGATGGGCGATGTGTTGATCATGCATTCATGTTGGTTGTATATGTGTTTCTTATGCTTGTAGTCCATGTGCTTGTTGCCTTTGCATGATGTTGATCATGGTTGTAGTGATGTTGCCATGTGAAGTTTTATGGTGTTGTTGTGGGATGTGTTTTCATGAGTGTATGGTTGTATATGCATTTGTTATGCATGTCAGTGTCTATATGTTGTTATGCATGCATTGTCATGTGAAGGTTGTTGTGCATGAGTTCCTTGTATGCAATCAGGTCATCATTATGATATTGGTATGTTATGATGCTAATGAGTTGGCTGAGATAGAGAAGGAAATGTAGACCATCAAAGTGAAGTTGCAGCATTGGACCTTGATGAAAGAGCATGTTGTCATACAGATTTATATGTTGGGCATGAAGGTATGTAGTTTAAGGATTGTTATAAGCATTATGGTTATGTGTATGCCTTTCATTCTATTGATGTTATGGTTAGATGCACGATAGATGCTAGCTTATTAGTATAGTCATATGCACATGTGTTGGATAGTCATGAATGATAGTAACTTGTGGTTGTATGCATTGCTACTGTTGTTTTATGTTAGATAACTTTATGATTATGTTATATGTTGTTGATGAGTATGTTATAGGTTAGCTTGTTATTGTCATAAGATAGTTAGCTTGATTATTAGGTTATATGTAGTTGATGAGCATGATATATAACTTATTGTTGTTATATGCTAGTAACTTGATGATTAGGGTTATTACATTAAGATCTTGATTTTATGTGTATCATACTAGTTGGATTGGCCTATGTAGATGGTTAGGGTTATACCATTCAGGTATGAGTCGACTTATTTGTGACATTTTGTTATACTAATCTAGACTAATCGTACATATGTGATTGCTATGTATAAATGACAAATGTTTATGAGTTTATGATGTGAACATGTTAGCTAGTGACTATTATGGATATCGTGACCTTATTTATGTTTTAGTTGATATGTTGTGAAGTTATATCGTGCTAATCTAGATTGATTGTGCATACAAGATTTCCTCCCCTGAGATACATTAAGGTATGAGTTTTCTTATGTCATATATTTGGTGCTTGATTGTTTGATTATGTCGTCTATTTGGTGTCTATCATGTCGTCTAACACAGAACGTTTATAGTTATTTGAATGTTTGATTAATTGCATCATATGAGTATGTGTCTGGAAGATTATACTAATGAATGGTCTTGTTTTATGATGGTTGTACTAACACATATGTGCTGAGACAACTAATATAAACTTGAGTATAAGTAGGTGAGAATTGTAGCATTATGTCTAATGACTATGAATTGAATATGTATTATGACATGATTGTCTTGATATTTGGAACATGTGGTTGACATTTGTGAATAGTTAGAGGGAAACATGCTTGGTATTAGCATGACAAGGTATGATCCGGATTTAAACAGGAACGCAATTGATTACAGAGATAACCATAAATACAGAGATGCAATAACCATAAACACAGGGATGCAGCGGAAATAATGCTTCATTTCATTAATGGAAAATACTGAAATATGCTTACAACCAGAAATGGAAATAAACCAGCTAGGGCGATGGTAGCTTATCTCTGAGAAGAGATGTGGTGGCTACATGCCTCTGAACTGTTCCGAACTGTGTTACAATGAGGCTCGAAGGCCTATTTATTGTTGAGAAATAATGGAAAACCCTTCACATTCTGAAATCTAACCCTAGAAGATGAAACGCCAAATTGTGGGCCCCGTTTGGGTAAATTGGTACATCAATTTCCCGGGGTCGTAACTTTGGCATGCGATATCCGTTTGACGCGTACGATAGCTCGTTAGAAAGATCTATCCGAGTACTACCACTTTGGGAGGCAACATCGGTCCATGGACCCATGTTGCCCCAGATTCCCAAAAAAACGTCGTTCAGGGCCTCAAAACGGCTCCGGAAGTTCAGGACCCGAAAAACTGCTAAAGATAGTAAACTGTGCTACAATTTAGGAAACTAAAAAGACTGAAAGAGACATTTGTGGGGGTCCAAATGGGATAGGTGGTTGGCCACCAACATCCACCTGGATCATTCCTCCCCCCTTAGGAAGCAATGGTCCCCATTGTGTTGAGTTCCTCCATCTACTAAACTTGTCCTGCAATCTCTGATGTGTCCAGTGATGGTGGGAAGCATGGTCGATGATGGTCCACATTGAACATTTGGTGCAGGCGAAGGAATGGAGGAATGATGTGCTCCAAAGCATTATTCCCCATAGCCTTAGTACTGCTCTGAGGACCATGTCGGAGTGGTCTGAGCTTCTGATGGGTTCTGGTAAGGCGTTCTTTCTGTCGATGCAACCAGACTTTGTTGCCCACCTGAAACTTGTGTGGTACCCATGTGGGTGAGGAGAAGTTGTTCCTGTGTTTTGTCATGACCGTATCCCTTTGCTGCTGCTGCTGCATGGAGGAACCCTTTGCAGGGGTCATGGATGTAGCAACGATCTTCCCCTTATTTTGGGAGTGAACTAGACAGATGAATTTCCTGGTCTGTGATATTAGCTTGCTGCCTTTCTTGGTAGTGATCAAAGATGTGGCGGTAGATGGGGCTATCTCCGGTATCCTGTATAATGAATCACCCAAAGAAATAATGACAACGCGAGGCCTTGACTCATACACAGCATGTCGCCTCCACAAGTATGGTTGGCCTAGTAATACATCACAAACATCCAGAGATGTAACATCACACAATACCTCGTCTGTGAAGGGTTTGATGCTATAGGGAAGGCGGCACTGCTGGCGAAATTTCAGATCTCGTCCTTCGTGAAGCCACCCGATACTGTATGGCTGCGGGTGTGGTGTAGTCGGTAGGCCCAACCGCTTCACAACCTCTGTTGAAATGAGGTTCTTTTGGCTGCCACTATCGACAATGAATTGTAGCGGCGAACCCTTCACCCACATCTGTGAGGGGAAAAGACGCTCCCCCTCTTCTGGATTTTTGGGCTCATCTTTCTGGATCTTGGCGGTGGCAACAGTGGCACTGGGATCCGCATCAATGATCTGCTTCCCTTTTCCATTCCCCTTGTCGGGTTCTGGCTCAGGGTCGGAACATGCATCTAATTCGGAAGCCTTCAACTCGGCCACCAGCGACTGCTTGGTCCGACACTCACTTGTGTTATGAGTGGGACTCTTGTGGAACTCACACCACTTCCTTGTGTCCTTCTTCGGCTTCGTGGTGTTGTTCTTTTCTTGTGGCTTCGACGGGTTGTCTTGGGTCACCCCGCCTTGGCTTTGTCCTTTGGGCTTCGGATTTGCAGATCCAAAGTCTCGCTTCTTCTGTTTGAACTTTTGCACAATTTTGACAGCGTATCGGTACGCCATGCCGAGTGAGGAGATTTTCAAGAACACCATCTCCTCCTGGATGTATTTGTGTAGGCAGCCACGGTATTTGAGTACCAGATGCAGCTCAGAATCTTTGATACCCAACTGTGTGCAAAGGGTATGAAAAATGTTTGTGAACTCCGGCACATCTTGGTCTCGTCCCTGCCGCAGTGTGGTCCATTTGATGTATTTGTCCTCATAGCTTCCGACAGGGTAGTACTGCTCCTTGATGGCATCCCGGAAGTCATTCCAAGTGGGTGCGGCTGAAAATAGTGAGTCTGTACTTTCATCCTTCTGCTCGCAGTAGGTTTCCCACCAGTCCTTGACGTGGGGGGTTGCTTTGAGAAGAGCGAAAACAATCTTTTCCCGACTTGAAAATTCATGAACAGAAAAATACCCATCTAGCAGATTTAACCATTTATCTACGGCATCTGCGTCTATTTGACCCTCGAAGATGGGAATTTCAAAATTAACTTGTACCTTAAACGGTGTGGCGTTTCCAGAGTCGCTGTTGGAAGCCGATGCGTTGCCTCTGGGTAACCGTTGAAGGATCTGCGCAAAGCTATCCATCATCGCGTTCCTTTCCCACTCGAGCGCTTCTTCGAGCAAGATTTTGATAGGATCTCCTGCCCCCTCATCTTTCTTCTCATCTGCCATGGGAGGCCATCGGGATTTGCGAGGCTGGTCTTGCAAAGGTTCCACCAGTTCAAGCCCTAACTCCTTATATCCCGACCTCGTTGGGGACATGCAAAGAAAAACAGAGAAAAAGCAGACCGCTCTGATACCACTGATCCGGATTTAAACAGGAACGCAATTGATTACAGAGATAACCATAAATACAGAGATGAAATAACCATAAACACAGGGATGTAGCAGAAATAATGCTTCATTTCATTAATGGAAAATACTGAAATATGCTTACAACCAGAAATGGAAATAAACCAGCTAGGGCGATGGTAGCTTATCTCTGAGAAGAGATGTGGTGGCTACATGCCTCTGAACTGTTCCGAACTGTGTTACAATGAGGCTCGAAGGCCTATTTATTGTTGAGAAACAATGGAAAACCCTTCACATTCTGAAATCTAACCCTAGAAGATGAAACGCCAAATTGTGGGCCCCGTTTGGGTAAATTGGTACATCAATTTCCCGGGGTCGTAACTTTGGCATACGATATCCGTTTGACGCGTACGATAGCTCGTTAGAAATATATATCTGAGTACTACCACTTTGGGAGGCAACATCGGTCCATGGACCCATGTTGCCCCAGATTCCCAAAAAAACGTCGTTCAGGGCCTCAAAACGGCTCCAGAAGTTCAGGACCCGAAAAACTGCTAAAAATAGTAAACTGTGCTACAATTTAGGAAACTGAAAAGACTGAAAGAGACAGTTGTGGGGGTCCAAATGGGATAGGTGGGTGGCCACCAACATCCACCTGGATCAAGGTAATAGTTGATGTGTTTATATAACTAACAATTGGGTGATGTGAAAGTATATAGTAAGACTTGATTGCAACAAGGTAAAAATGGTAAAAGAAAGGAACTGGGCAAGAATTCCTTTGGCTATGTTTGGAAACCCTAATTCCAAATGAATGAGTTTTTTTCATAGTCGAAGTCTTCTTAACCTTAATCTTGTCTGACATTATGTGGATATGTGCTAGATTCATGAACTTGTATTTGATAGGCATATTAGCTATTCTCTAGTTACATGTGGATTTCTCAAGGGAATTGGAATCCCTTGAGAGATGGCATGGATGTGTTCAGTTGCAAGAAACATGCTTGGAACAACAAGGTAAGGTAACCAATGTATTGTTATGTTTATTTAAGCACTAATAGTTATGTTTTGATGGCAGTATGATGCAAGAGATTGCATGGAAAAGAAATGGCCATGGAATCTTGAAGAAGGCTCAAGTTGAGCTCTCCCTTGGAAGCACCAGGAACCAGGAGGATTGAGTCATGGTGTTTGTTGTTAGTCTTGTTCTTTTGGTCTTTTGGTAATTTTTTGTTCTTGATTGTGGTTTTGTTTATATCTAGTGTATGGCCATACCACTTTGTTGCGGTGTCGTGTTGTTATTGGTTTTCATGGTTTTTTTCTTGTTTGTTTCTTATGCTTGCCTTTTAAGTTTTGAGTCTTAGGAATTGGTTGGGAAAGCAGGAAAGCTAATGGAGCTCAAGAAGAGTTGAATGAAACCTAGTAGGTGATGCAAGGCCTAGATGAAGCTTAATGCATGTATAAGGGAAACTGAAGGCAAGTATATAACAACCGGTTGGATTGATTGCATCCATTGGTGTAAATGGACGATGGCAGTACAGTCATGAGCAAGGTAATCAGGAAAGGTAAGGTAGATAGATTTGAGTAATCAGATTCCTTGGCTATGATTGGGAATTGTTTTTCTCAATGTTTTTCATGTCGTGCATGGATAAAGGGTGTTCTCCTAACCTTGACCTTATGCTATCTAGTAAATATGTTATGATGATGATTATGCTGATGTTTATACACATAAGTATGTGTGTATGTATGTCATTGTCTAGCAGGGTCATGTTGTACTATGTAACAACCCCCCCATTTATATATAGTAATGACTAATATTAGACATACAAATGGGGACCCTTTTTAAATTTTTTTAGTCTTTGAAAAATAAATCCTAACTATAAGAAATTCCCTTGAAAACTCTTAGAAAATGACCCAAGTTTAGGATCCTCATTGAAAATCACATTTTTCCATGTGATGATCACAAACACCTTAAAGAAATTGTGATATGTGGTCAACCCCCCCCCACTGCGACATCCCAAGCAAAATTCCTTAACAATTCGCAATCGCATTTCATTGGAGTCGCAAATAAATAATCCATGCCATTGTGTCATCCATTAACAATTTGCGAAATGCGGTATTGCGATATTCGCAATCGCATTTCGCATTATGAAAAGGAAACACTATATAACATTGTTTAAAAAGCTGCGATGCACGAATAAAGCATCAAGCGTGGGAAGTAACTATGTTTTAATATAATAATGAACGGTTTGACAGGGTAATTAATGTTTAGCAACTCGAGGGGAGGTAATGATGTTTCAAGTTATGGCTAGTTAACACTGAATATCTCATTCGAAATATTCCCACGATTCAAAGTTATTTCAGATATTTTTCAACCTTAATTGCCCTATATCGACTGCACTAAATATATCTCTTCCATTTCAGGCAAGCTACAAAATACATGTCATTGCAGAAAGTGATGCCGAAATAGAAAAAGTAGAGCATTACAGAGTTCGAGCTATCAGAAATGTCTCCTATATTCTCTGATACAGTCTGCAGCGCCGATGGGGGAGCAACAGCTTGGGAGGTGATATACAATAAGCTTGAGGATGAGTGTCCCAAGATTGCCATCACAAAAGAAACGAATGACCCAATAAAACCTTCAGGACTCCAATTGAAGGATGTTTCTTGTTCTTTCCTTCACAGAATAGGAGCGAGAGAAAAAATCCTCTCATACACTGATATGATTAGGTGGGTGGTGGAAAACCTCACTATTGAAGATAGGCAATTTAGGAACTCGAGAATAGAAATCATGGGGTCATTCAAAGTGGAAGACCTGAAGAAAATGTACCATATACCTAACCCTCAGGATATATATGATCAATAATACATGGCCAACTTCACAATTAAGAACGAAGAACCTTTCAAGATGATCCAGGGTTGGAGGGTACTGGAGAACAAGTTCAAATTTGATAAAATGGGTATGTATCCTATAGCCTCTTTGGAAAACCCCTACAACTATGTAGCTGCTATGTTATGTAGACTATACGGGTTACCTAATAATGCTAAGTTTTCCATAGAATGGATTCCTTTGATTGATGCCTGTGTCAATTCCCACATTATGAATTGGGCCACCATCCTATCTGATAACCTAGCCACTGTCATCACCGAATATCGACAGAAGAGATCCTCCTCTCTAGAGAACCTTCCTCCATTCTATTTTAGTGCCTACATTATGGATGCCATCTGTTTCTGCACTAAATTTCCAATCATGGGTTGGAAATGGACCTTGCAGGACCCCTACCCTATCCATCTCAACCATAAAAAATTTGGGAATCTCATTATATACCCCATTTTTATAAAATATGCCATGATGTTATTTTGCCATTACATCAATTACTTTTCAATAATAAAGCCCCCAGGTTTTCCAAAGAAGCCGCTACAGACCTTCTTGCAGTCAGAAAATATTTTGTTGAAGAATGGTTCACATATGTTAGTGTTAGTGTCTTCACACTGTCATCAGTGATCAAAATCTACTCTTTTTCATTTCATAGTAGGAGTCCCATACTGATGAGTTTGCATTCCATTAGGTCATGGATTCACTAAAGGTAGGGTTTACTTCAATTTTTCCCTCATGATCTATATTTTCTGACCCTCTTTTATATATTTCAATCATGGCTCATGTTCACTCTGTAGTTTATTTCATTAGGTTTTAGGGTTTGGTCTCATTAGGTTTTAGGGTCCCATCATGGTCAAATTCAATGATTATATGCCAAATAATGATCAGCGAGGACATAAGAAGGCCAATAATTATTGGTAAAGCTATAATTATCATTTTGAAAGCCTAATGTAGTTCTCACCTCAAAACTTGTTTTGAGGTGAAAACAGAGTATTTTGTTTTTATCTTCATTTATGATGTAATTTTATCTTCTCATATGTAATATTTGTTCCCCACTGCTTCTTAGCATCTTGTGATGTTGCCAAGTACCTGCCACTACCAAAAATCAAGTCATTTTGAGCATCAATCCACCTGCAAGAGCAAAATAAAACAAGCATGGAAAATAGAGTATTAAAAAAGACAAATAGACATTACAAAAGTGGGTTTTTCAAAAGAAAAAATTAAAAGGAAGTTCATATATAAGCTTATTCTCTTCTATTTCATGCCATTGTGTCATTTTGCAAATCAAAGGAGCTAAGGAGAGAAGAAAAATCAATTTTCTGAGCATTCTTGAGAAAAACAGGGGTGGCGCTACACTTACAGCTTGGCGCTGCGCTCCTGGACATTCTGCACAGTTCAAATTACAATGGGCACTGCACTTATATCCCGGTGCCGCGCTCCTAGGTGGTGGCACTGTGCTTAGGCCATCCAAGCCAAAAAATGTTCCAAACTTCAAATTTATACTAAATTTCTTCCAAATCCACATTTTGCAAGTAAGTATCACTCCTCTCCCTCCAATTTGGTTTGCACTTGTTGATATTTTCATAAATTTCCACTCATTTTCATAAAACCCTAATTCTCACTATAAACCCTAAATCAGTTGGTTTATTTCACTACAGCCTTTCATATATCATCTCTTCCATCCTCACCTGTTTCTCATCCTTTGTTTTTCATCCCATACACCCTCCTTTCATTCTCATAATTTGTGCCCTAGCTATAAATACACACAATCACTCATAAACCCTAGAGCCTACCCCCAATTCCATTCACATTGGTCTCCCCACACTGTAAATTTTTGTGAAATTAAACAGTGAAACCATGGACAGAGGAAGTGATTTTGAGTATGAGGAGGAGACAACCAATGACAGTTCTGTAGAGAGACATAGGTAGAGAAAGCCTCACAAGGGAGGAAAAATCATAAGAGAAGAGCCCACCAGTTTAAGAGAATTTCAGCCTTGCTCAGTTACAATCTCTTGTTTCAGACACCAAGGATGTTTTGAATTCTGTGAGCTAGTGGAAAGAGCTCAATTTCACCATGAGTTGGCCAAAATTTTTGTGGCTCATTTACATAAACATGAGGTGACACTTTCTGGAGTAACCTTCTGTAGGAATTTACAGGGTAAGTTCCTCAGAAAGAATACCAAAAGGACACCGCTCACAACCAGATCTCAAATCAATACACCAGTTTTTTTGACGTGGTTAAAACCCTCAAAGTGCAAGGAGGGAAACAGTCCACGGCCTGTCCCAACGTGGGTACTACAGGCAATTTATTAATCAAAGAATGAAAATTTACATAAGCTTCTCTCATGCACGGATTTCCCGAACAATGACCCTCCATGCGCTTTAAATAGAACTCATGGACCAATCGGGTGTCAAGCCACGGATCAAGTGTCGGTAATACCGAGGTGAGAGTGAACCGTCGGATCACTACATATCGTGACCGTCGGATCACTACATATTGTGACCGTCGGATTGTAAGTTAAAAAATGTACAACGGTAAAGAAACACACTTTACCTAACTCTAACCTAACTCTATACTAGACCAAGTTGAACTTAACTATATCCTATGTGTCGGAATATCCTAACATCCCCCCTTAAGAACAACTTGGGATAGGATTGAAGGATTTACAAATATGACACAATAGGAGAAGGAAGGAGGCACTAGAGCCTATCCCCCCTTAGTGACAACTTCCTGAACTCCAAGCATATATCGAAGTTTAGTGAACTTCGCCTCTGTGAGAGCCTTTGTGAAGATGTCTGCAACCTGATCATCTGTTGGACAATATTGCACTTCAAGAACATGGTCATGAATGAGCTTTCTGATGAAGTGCATGTGTAGTTCAATGTGTTTGCTGCGCTGATGCTGGACAGGATCTTTGCATAGCTGAATGGCACTTTGATTATCACACCAAAGTGTGGTTGGATGCTGCTGCTCAAAGCCAAACTTTGATAGGATCTGACGAAGCCACAAGGCTTCCTTACTAGCTTCCACGGCACCACGATACTCTGCTTCTGCTGACGAAAGAGAAATGGCAGCCTGTTTCTTACACACCCATGTAATAGGTCCTGAACCAAGAGTGAAGACATAACCGGCAGTAGACTTCCGATCATCAGGGTCACCAGCCCAATCAGAATCAGTGAAACCAACTAACAGAGGAGCTGCTTTGGCACTGTAATGAATCCCAAACTGTACTGTACCTCGAACATAACGAAGTATTCTTTTAGCTTCGTTCCAATGACTTTCACGGGGGTTTTGCATAAAACGAGCAACAAGGCCAACAACAAAGGAAAGATCACGACGAGTATGGGTTAAATACAAGAGTTTTCCGACAAGTTGACGGTATAAGGTAGCATCAACTTCAGGGGAAGTACAAGAGACTGAAAGTTTGACTCCAGACTGAAAGGGAGAAGGGGCTGGCTTACAGTCTTCCATGTGAAAATGACGAAGAATATCACAAGCATACTTGGATTGGGAAAGGAAAATACCCTCTTGGGATTGCAAGACTTGAAGACCGAGAAAATAGTGTAAGTGTCCTAAGTCTGTCATTTCAAATTTCTTTTTAAGGCTGGACTTCACATGGTTTATAAGGTTGGGATCACTACCAGTAAGAATAAGATCATCAACATAAATAACAAGGATGATAAGAGAGTTTCCCACTTTCTTGGTGTAGACAGTATTGTCAGAATGACACCTAGAAAAGCCAGATTCTAAAAGAAAGCTATCCATTTTGGCATACCAAGCCCGAGGAGCTTGCTTGAGGCCATAAAGGGATTTCTTAAGTCGACAAACAAGGCTGGAGTTTGTTTGTATGAAGCCAATGGGTTGTTCCATATAGATTTCTTCCTGCAAGTCCCCATGCAAGAAGGCAGATTTAACATCCATCTGATGGACTTCCCATTTTAAAGAGGCAGCAAGGGAAAGAACAAGGCGGATAGAGTTCATTTTGGCAACAGGGGAGAAGGTTTCAGTGTAGTCAATGCCTTCAACCTGTGAAAAGCCCTTAGCAACGAGACGAGCTTTATGTTTGTCAACTTTCCCATCTGGTCCATACTTGGTTCTGTAAACCCATTTACATCTAACAAGTTTGCGTCCCTTTGGTAGAGGAACAAGATCCCATGTATCATTTGTCATCAATGAATGATATTCTTCATTCATAGCTGCTTCCCAATTTGGATGGCCTGAAGCTTCTGCAAAAGTGTCAGGATCATGATTTACTGGAGCTTGAGCCAGTAAAGAAGAGGCTCTTTCAAACTGAGAACGTGTACGTCGTTGATCTGTAGGATCACCGGCAAGATCACCTGCTGCATCCCGAGTAGTACGGACCCATCTTGTAAGTTGAGGATCCTGAGAAGGTGGGGGAGGATTATCATCCTCGCTTTCATCATCTGAAGAAGAAATGTTTTCAAAAGTAGAAGAGATAGGAAGAGGTGGCATATCCGCCGGACTAGGCTCGCAGGCCGATTTATTTTCATCAAATTTTACATCTCTTCTAATGATAACATTTTTGGACTTAAATGGAATAAGTCTATAACCTTTTACATCTTCAAAATATCCAACAAAAGTACATTTCTCACTCTTAGGTTCTAAAGCTTTATGCTTTTCATCTGGAATATGGGCCCATGCTTCACTTCCAAACACACGAAAGTGACTTACATCTGGTTTAATGGAACTCCAAGCTTCTTCTGGAGTGATATTCTCTAGAACCTTAGTAGGAGTGCGATTGATTATATAATTTGCACAATTAATTGCTTCGGCCCAAAAACTAAGACTGAGTCCTTTAGATTGCAGCATACAATTAGCCATTTCCTTTAAGGTGCGATTTTTCCTTTCAGCTACACCATTTTGTTGTGGAGTGTATGGAACAATATGTTGCATTTGAATTCCATTTTCGGTGCAAAAGTTGATGAATGTGTTTTTAACATATTCTCCACCATTATCAGTTCTTAGCTTAAGAATTTGATGTCCAGATTGTTTTTCAACAAAGGCTTTGAAGGCCAAAAAGGTGTTAAATACTTCGCTCTTGAGTTTTAAGAAGTATACCCAAGTGCGTCTGGAGAAATCATCAATGAAAGTTAAGAAGTACTTGCAGCCAGAGAATGAAGCAACAGGAAGAGGACCACATAAATCACTGTGCACAAGTTGTAAAGGGGCTGAGGCGTGCCAAGAGGCACGTTTGTCAAAACTGTCCCGATGATGTTTTCCGAGTACACATCCGGAACAAACACCATCTCTGCAAGATACCATAGGAAGACTTGTCACCATATTTTCTTTACATAGATGCTGAAGGGAGCGATAGTTTAAGTGACCAAATCACTCATGCCAAAGTTTGCTCACTTCATCATTATGAGCAACAAATACTGAGGGAAGATTTGATGACCCAAAGTTGTGAAACTTATACAAACTTTTGGAATCATCAGCAAGACCAGTAGCTAGAATCTATTTAGGATCTTTTAGATCCTTGATTACAACATCATGAGGTGAAAATTCAACAATTTTACCTTCACCTGAATGAGTTATCTGATAGACAGATAGAAGGTTGCAGGATAAGGTTGGAACACATAATACATCATTAAACTGACCATTGTCTAGATGAACAGTTCCAGTCCCTACAACATTAAGAGATCTATCATCACCAATATATATATTTTTGGTGTTACAATCATTTAAAGAAGAAAACATGGCTTGGTTTTTGGCCATGTGACAAGAGGCTCCAGAATCAATGAGCCACTCATGAGAATGAGAAGAAGAAGAAGATACATTTAATGCATAACCAGACTGAGATGATTGACAATGACATGCAGAAAGTGCCATTTCGGAAGTTGAAGTTGAAGTAGGCTCCACATGGATGTTATGTTTCTTCATTGCGGCTTCGAAGGCTTCCATCTTCTTAAAGCATTTAGATTCTAAGTGGCCATCTCGATTACAAAAGTTACAATGTCTATCAGTCTTCTTCCATTTGTTTTTATTGGTCTTATCATTTTGCTGAAATGATCTTTCATTTTGAGGTTGAGATGGTTTAGGACCATTCTTTTGAGGATATGACTTCTTAGGATTCTTTGAATTTGGTTGCTGCTGGGCGGCTAACGCTTTCGTGGAAGAGTTTCCAAGATTAAGAAGACCAAGGTGTAAGAGTTTTTCTTGTTCTCTTATTAAGGAATCACAAAAGGAGTCAAAGGAAGGGGCCTTGTATTCTTGTCCTTGACAAATGAAAGCTTCCCTTGTAGAATGGAAAGTGGAAACAAATACAGAGTAGGCTGGTCCCAACTTAGTAAGGATGGAATACATAAGGTTACCATCTTCTTTTTTAACTTTAACACCTTCCAAGAGATATCTAAGGGTCTTGAATTTGGACAAGAAATCTTCAATGCAAGAAAAATTATTAGGATCCAAAGTAAGCAGCTCATTTTCAAGTTGATGGGCTCTAATTTCATTTTTAATCCCAAAAACTTTAGCAAGTTTTCCTAATGCTTCATGAGGAGTCTCAAGTTCTGCAATGTGGAATCTAAGATCAGGAGAAATAGACATCCCTATCAAACCACGTGCTTGATCTTGTTTATTTTCCCATTTTTCCGCCTTGTCTTAATCTTTCGGTTTCTTCTCTTGGTCTGTGGCTATTCTGAAGAGACCTTTACTTCTAAGTAAATCTTCCATGTAGGCTACCCATTGGAAGTAGTTAGTGTTGTCAAGAATGACTTGGCATGGACTTTCCATTTTAAAAAAAAATGAAGCTGAAGATGCTGAAAGTAAGTGTTCCAATGGATAGATCTCGAAAAAATAGGCGGTTTTAAAAAAAACGGCTCTGAAAAAGGCTTCCGGATGAAGAAGTTATGGCTTTTTGAAAACAAATTGTTGACGTTGCCGGCAAAGTGCGCGAATGTGCGGGAATGAAAAAAAATCCGCCCCCACAAAATGGAGACTTGAACCCAAGACCTCTACTCTCTTAAAATAGCTTTGAACCAATTGATCTATACAAAAAATTTGAGAGAGAGAGAGAGAGAGAGAGACAGAGAGAGAGGGGGGGGGGGGGCCTTGGTTTGCGTGCTTGCCTTGAGAAAGCTCTTTTTCCCTACAAAACACAAAACCCAACACGAATATGAAAAGAAAAACGAACCTTGCGGCTCGAAGTTAGCTTTAGCAAAAAAACTAGAAATTTAAAAAAAAATCTCAAAGTTAGCTTTAGCCGAAAAACTAAATATTTTTCTCAATGTTTCTGATTTTCCGAGATCACACTAAGGTGCAGGGAAAAGAGCATACGCATGAGAAAAATCCTTCCTTTCTGTTTCTGATTTGCCCAGATCGCACAGAGTCGCAGGGCAAAGAGAATACGCAGAAATGAAAGGTATAGATCCGGTTAAAAAAAAGGCTAAATAAACTGAGACCGAAATAAGCAGAGAGAAAATAACAGTAAACTGCAAAAACACTGTATACCTCCCGATCTGAAAAATGACGCAGCTAGGGCTACCGGAAACCTTTTTGCGTGAAACGAAAGGGGTTCCTCACTGGAACAGATGCTCCGAACACAACAGAGCAGTCCTCTCGGCCCGAAAGCAGTCAGAAACAGCAGATCTAGGAAACGACAGCCGCATGCAATTCTACCGGCTTCAGATTTGGATCACCAACAGGCGCGGCCCTCAAATAGCTCTGATACCATGTAGGAATTTACAAGGTAAGTTCCTCAGAAAGAATACCAAAAGGACACCGCTCACAACCAGATCTCAAATCAATACACCAGTATTTTTGACGTGGTTAAAACCCTCAAAGTGCAAGGAGGGAAACAGTCCACGGCCTGTCCCAACGTGGGTACTACAGGCAATTTATTAATCAAAGAATGAAAATTTACATAAGCTTCTCTCATGCACGGATTTCCCGAACAATGACCCTCCATGCGCTTTAAATAGAACTCATGGACCAATCGGGTGTCAAGCCACGGATCAAGTGTCGGTAATACCGAGGTGAGAGTGAACCGTCGGATCACTACATATCGTGACCGTCGGATTGTAAGTTACAAAATGTACAACGGTAAAGAAACACACTTTACCTAACTCTAACCTAACTCTATACTAGACCAAGTTGAACTTAACTATATCCTATGTGTCATAATATCACTAGCTATCATTTCAAATGCCACTAGAATCCCTAATGTTGGTGAGAAATGGTACAAGGGTCAGGACTTAGATGAGCATTACTATGATCCCTACATCAAGCCTCAGTACAGGAAATAGGTGAAGAGGCTTTTCCCATTTAAATTTTTGGAGAGCAGGTATGTTCATTTGATTAGGATTATCATCAAATATTTCACTTATGAAGGCAAATTCTCCCAGTTGTATGCTTACCATATCATACTCCTCATGCACTTCACCAGGGTAAAGATGATGAATCTCCCATATTTCTTGTTTAAAAACATTAACGAAATAGCTTACCTTGTGCAAAAGAAACCATACCCTCAGCAGTTGAACAACATTTATCATTACTCTTTGATCAAAATCATTGTTCTTCATCATCTCAGTCTTCTTAACATTCCTTGGGAGACTTTCATTGCTCATGAGATGTTCAAAGGTCCACAGATCCCTTCACCAGTGCATCAAGAGGAAGGTGAACCTTCTAGCCATGGGGAAACAAGGAAAGAGGTCAAGGAAACCAAAACTGTTAAGATGCCAGTGTACTTGACATATCAGAGAGGCACAAGGAGACTTTTTGCAACTGCCAAGCAAGTGTTTGCTCCACAGGATGTGGAAGGGACCTTGCCTTCTTCATCATTCCACAGGAAAATGTTATCTCCATAAGGTGTGAAAGGGGCTTTGCCTTATACATCGACAAAGCAGGTACAGTTTGAGCAGTTGAGCAAAGGCAAGGAAAACATGCAGGAGGGAGATCTTGGTGATGAGGAGGAAGGAGATTTTGACTTGATTGAGTATGAGGAGCGACAGCAGCACTATACTCATCATGGAGTTGGCATCATTGAATTGGAGATTCAAGACGAAAAAACTATCAAAGACATCATCATACAAGAAAGGGAAACTAAAATACAAGCTTTGGCAGACAACTTAGAGAGAGCCAAGTTCATCATCAAATATTTGGAGCAGGAAAACAAATAGTTGAGTGACAAGCAAGTCCTCATGGAGTTGGAAATGATCAAAGTAAACATGCAAATGGCCAAAGAGGCTCAGGTCACATTAACTCCTCTTGAGAAGGAGATTGAAAATGATAGGGAAACTTGGCTTGCAAGGGTCAACATACATCTTGAAGGACTTATTGAGAAGGCCAATAGGGATAAGAAAATGGTTCGGCACATGGCATACCATTACATGACCTGCAACAAAATTTGTAACATGAGGATTAGAAAGTTAAAGGCTAGGCTAAGGAGAGCTTTGGAAGGTAAAAGGGAGCAAGATAGATTGAAGATGTTGGTTGAAGCCTCCCTAGCACATCAAAGCAGTTGATGGTGGTGTTCCATGCCAAATTTGGGCAAATTTTGAGAATTTTTTGCATTTTTGAAATTTTGAAATTCACAACACAAAAAATTTGCCCAGTGGCGCTGCGCTTTTTCCTAGGGCATCATATGGAGAAAAGGTTGGCATTTTTTATTCAGAATGATGAGGACATGCACCATAGAATTTTTCATAAGTTTTAGAGCAAATCTGGTCCACCAAAAGGTCCAAAAACTACCAAAAATGACCTCTCTGTCTCTTTTTGGACACATAGAAGCAGTCTTGGGAGATTCAAGTTTTAAGGGGGGGGGGGATGACCTCCAAATTCAAAAATTCTAGGTGTTCCAGAAGCTAGACTTGAAGACCTTTCCAATGAGCTATCATGGGCTCACTTTGGCTAAGGAAAAGGCCTCCAAAATCAGGTGGAAAGTGGCACTGTGCTTAGGACCAGTGGCGCTACGCTTATGACCATTTAGCTTAGAAAACAAAAATTCGCCTATTTTGACTGTGAATTTGATTTCTCTCCCCTCATGGATGATTTCACTGATGTAATTGATGACATGGCATGTAAATGTAATGGTAAAATAGTGTTAGAGGGTAGATTCATTAGTTAGAGGTGGTTTTGAGGCAAATGAATCAGTTTCCCTTCTTTTAGAGGCAAGTTGTTTCACTGCCTATATCCCTAGTCCTTGTTTGGAAATGGTTGAAACAACTCCTCTTATCATGCTTTCGACCCCTAATTGTTAGGATGAGGGATTGAAATGCCTATATCATGTATTTTATTTCTCATTTGCAAGGGTTGGATTCCGCTAGATGCTCATGTACTGAACACTTATCATTTTGTGGCAGTTTTGGTAGGAAACTAATAAAGTTGCAGCTATTTTTATGGGATTCCTGTGGTATGGCCTTTAGCATGTGTTTCTTCTTTTGTTAATTTGTTCACATGTTATTTATGTATGCCTCTTTCATGTAATTTCTTCTGATTGGTTGTTTTCAAGTCAGATAGGTGGAATACATTAGGTTTTAATGCTCTGCCTTGGGAAAACACCAGTATTTTATGTTTTCATCTGTTTAGGAAGGATTCTTGACTTGCTCAAGCCCTTCTTAGCTCCTCACCAGTCTAGCCTTTCACCCCATCAAGCTTTAAGGTGCTGAAGATCATACCTACCTTGCCCCATAGAATCCCCTGCGATTTTACCTTAGTTTCCCAGACCCAAAATTGCCCAGCTCCACCTAATCTGGAAAAAACACCAACAAGATCAATCAAACCCTTGAGCTACTATACCTAGCATAAAATCTTGTTCCTGATTCAGTCATCTTAACTGAGATTCTAAGGAGAGAGCCCTCTCCCGGCCTGATAGGGCTAGCTACCAGGTTAAGCTTAGTTTGTGGTAACCCTAGAATTTCCTCCCTTTAACCCGAGGTCAATCTAGGCGATAACAACATACATAAGGGTTTTTGGTAGTATAGTAGAACCACATGTACTCCCTTTGTATGTCTGTGATAAATGATTAGCAAGAGAAATATCCCACAAGACTGTGGGGAAAGGTTTGACCAAAGTCTTGAAAGAAAGCAAAAAGTTATTATGGCCATCTTTTTCCTATTAAGTGTGGTTCCTTTTCATTAGAAAATTTTAACCATGTAATAAAGGAGTCAGTGAGCCTGGAAAGCCTCAGGCTCCACACCTTGCCCAAAAGGCAATTTGAACCAGACAAGATAGCATATAACATCACTACTGCAGTAAATAACAACCCTTGTAACCCTGAGGCTAATGATTTTGAATATGTTTTAGAGTCAGCACAATCCTTCGAACAATCGTTCAAATGGGCAAGGGAAAATCTAAGTCCTGAAGATTTTGAAAGCTTTCAGGAGTTTAGAAATAAAAGGCTCGAAATAATTCCACTGCATTTGCTTAAAATTGAGGACAAACCTATGCCCAGTGTGACTGTCAACAATGAGGGACCCAATTCTTGCATAGAGTCTCAACTAGATATAGGGAAAACACTAGATATAGGGAAGGCCCAAGACACTGAGAATACAGAAGAATCTAGCAGAAAGTCAGCTGAAAAGAAGGATATGAGTAACCCACCTAAAGATATCAGTTTTGAGATAAAAAGTAGCAGTTTGGAGCAGGAGTGGGATCAATTCAATAAGAAACTACAAGACAATACTAAGACAACAAATGCCCAGGAAAATATGGAATAGTAAAATCCTCTACATGTTCAGAAAAACACAGAGTCTGAAATGATGGATGAGTAATTGACGACGTCTCAGCAGACTGAAATCATTCCCACTCTGCCCACATCAGAAATTGTCTGAAAGGTGATTGAAATCTATTGGGTTGTGTTATATTCTTTCCACGTAGTTAACAGGGGGTTTGAGGTGTACCTGTAACCCCACTTTATGGGGTCCGAGGCAGCGCCCCCGAAAATTTTGGTTTTGGACCCAATGTTAGGTTGGGTGGACCCACCTATGGTTTTGTGCATGATTTTCGCACATGCTTTTGGACGCGATGGTTTTCGGTCCATGGTTTTGGACGCAATGGTTTTCGGTCCATGGTATTGGATGCTTCGGAATGTATAAATATGTATTGTAACATTGAAAGGAATGTAGAAATTTTGAATAATTTATCACATATTCAATGGATATTATCCTGATCATGTACTATTGCGGAATACATACACAATACATAAGCTCCTCTACGTTGATCATCAATATAGCAGCATCAATAACAATAAAACATCAAGAGCATTCACACATTAACACAATATGTAACCCGGGGAAAGCATCTCGCTAAAAACCCCAACTATCTGTATATTAATTAGTGAGACCATGTAACATTACAAAGTACAATGCTTATCACAAGCAATCCAGTACCAGCTCCACCTATTACACACAATACAGCTAAGATCTGATCTCCAAATCTATTCCACTGCTTGCTTGCCTCCACTGCTCAATACCTGCTCAAGAATGAATGAGAATGGTTTATCAAACTCGTATTTCACCTCCAAAGAATCACTCACACTGTGTAAGACGTGAGCAGAGGCTATAATACTGGGCAAATACATGAGCAAACTCATTGGCATACTCAATCCCTTGATTGTGCAAATCCTCACGCACAACTATAGTCACAACTGATAGCAATCTGATCCTCTAACACCTATCCCTGTTGAACTGAACATGCACTAACATGAAACTGAGTTAACTGATGTATTCTATAGTTGTATTATGAGTTAATAATTAGTTTAACAACTCATCATTAGTCTATTTGTAGTTAGACTAATTACAACTAGTTTAACCAAGTCAAACTGAACACAACTCCACCAAACTCAACTGATTGAGTTCTAACTGAATTCATGCATGAAACAACTCAACTGACTCATAAGAAAAGCGTACTTCCTTCTGACAGCTGCATGGGCCACATCTGTAGCTCAAACTGAAGTGCTCCAAGAGAATAAGATCAAGTTTATAGTCCAAATATTATTATGAGACAATAATATTTGACTTTTCTATTTTGGACAGCCAGTCTAAAAATAGACTTTGATCACTCCTGCTGTGATCACTCATGCTGTGGTCACTCCTACTATGATCACCCCTACTGTGGTCACTCCTACTGTGATCATCCCTATTATGGTCACTCCTGCTGTGATCATCCCTGCTAGGATCCAAAAATAGAACTTGTGCCATAATTTGCCTACGGGCCCACTTAGTGAAGGCGAATCTTTTCACTAAGCTCCATCATCTTGTTGCAATCTCAACACTCCCTCTCAACAAGATATGGATTATCAGCAACCCTATCCTGCCTCGATGGTATTCGAATTTGCTCCTAGTGAGAGCCTTCGTCAGAATATCAGCATCCTGGTCCTCCATTGGAATGTATGATAGTAACATGATCTTCCGCTGCACACAATCTCTGATATGATGGTACCTGATGTCAATATGCTTAGATCTATCATGAAATACAGGATTAGCCAAGAGTTTAATGCAACTCTGGTTATCACAGGAAATCACAGTAGGATCCAAATGAGAACCAAACAAACCAACTAGGATCTTCCTCATCCATATAGTCTCGCATGCAGCCAAACTTGCTGCCATATACTCGACCTCCGCTGAACTGAGTGCCACGAATCTCTGCTTCCTGCTGTACCAAGAAAATGTTGTCTATCCAATACTGAAGACCCCTCCTAATGTGCTCTTTCTATCTTTTGGGCTCCCTGCCCAATCTGCATCCGTGAAGCCACATAGCTTCACCTCATCCTCTTGTCTGTACCACAAACCATAACCTGATGTGCCTCTCAAATAACGCAATACATGCTTCCCCACCTTCCAAAAGAGCTTGGTAGGCTTAACCATAGCTTATGAAAGTTGGTTAACTGTATAACATATATTGGGTCATGTATTGACCAAATACATCAGCGACCCCACCAACTGTTGATAAATAGTGGCATCCACTTCTTCTCTCGAAGTGCATCCTCCTTCCTCCAACCTCCAGGAAGAGGAGTATCAACAGGCTTGCAGCCATGCATGTTGAACTTCTACAGTATCTCCCGAGCATACTTGCCCTGAGAAACAAACAGTCCACCACTGTGCTGCCATATTTCCAATCTTAGGAAATAGTGAAGGAGGCCCAAGTCCTTCATCTCAAACTCTATAGCAAGATCCTTCTTGCATGACAATATCAACAGCTCATCACCCGTTAGAATCAAATCATCGACATACAATACAATGATAAGCAACTTACCCTCCACCATAATCTGGTATAGGTTAGGATCTACCTCGCTCTTGGAGAATCCAAGTCCTGTGAAATAGTTGTCTATCTGTGTGTACCAAGCACGTGGTGCTTGCTTCAACCCATACAATGCTCTCTTGAGCTTGCACACATGCGACTCACTGTTGAAGACCTCAAAGCCTTCGGGCTGCTCAATGTACACCTCCTCCTCAATGACTCCATTGAGGAACATAGTCTTCACATCCATCTGATGAATGTACCATCCCATCTGTGCTGAGAGAGCAAGAATCGTCCGTATGGAAGAATACCTTGCGACAGGTGCAAAGGTCTCCTCATAATCGATCCCCTCTATCTGTGAAAAGCCTCAGGCAACAAATCTTGCCTTGTACTTCTCCACACTCCCGTCAGCTGCCTGCTTAACTTTGTAGATCCATCTCGAACCCACCACTGATTTCCCTTCCGGTCTAGGAACAATCTCCCATGCATTGTTTCTGACAATAGAATCATACTCTTCCACCATGGCGTCTACCCATGTGGGATCCTCCACAGCTTCCTTGAAAGAGGATGGCTCAGTCACAACACACTTGCTCATAAGAGGCATGTATCCAGTGTACCGATCAGGTGACTGTCTCTGCCTGCGTTGGGCTATAGGTGGTCCTACAACTTTCTCTGCATCTTGAACCAGTCACTTAGCTTCCGTCAAGCGCTTTCGCCCTTTGATGGTTGGTGATGCATGAGTGGTCTCTTCCACTCCATGAACCTCATCCTATGGCTGATCCACGTCCTGAAGCTCATCCTTAGGAACTAATAGCTCCTCATCTGCATGTAAGTGTAGCTCCCTCTCAGGCGAACACTTCATGGCTTTCTCCTCCTGAAATTTTATATCCCGTTGCACGACAGTTTTACCACTGTCTGGCAAATACACACGATAGTTGTGGGGTGTATCAGTGTACCCCACAAATATCCCAACCTCTGCGGTCAACTCCAACTTCTTCCTGGCATCCTTCGTCACATGCATGTAAACGTTAGCACCAAAAATCCTCAAATGAGAAAGATGAGGCTTCTTACCAGAATAAGCCTCCTCGGGTGTACTCATGCCAAGTATCCTATGAGGACAACGGTTCTGCACATAAACTGTTGTATTTCATGCTTCCACCCACAAGTGAAGGGGTAGGCCCTGATCATGCAACATTGCCCGTGCAGCACCCACAGTCGTTTTGTTCTTCTGCTCAGCTACCCCGTTCTGTTGTGGGTTATGGGGAGCTATGAGCTCTCTTCAAATCCCTTCTGCCTTGCAGAAATCCTTGAACTCGTCCGAGATGTATTCACCACCATTATCGCTCCTAAGAGCCTTCACCTTCTTCCCCGACTCCTTCTCGACCAGTGCTTTGAATTCACAGAACTTTGAATATGTCTCGCTCTTCTTCTGCATGAAGAATATCCAGCACTTACGAGAGAAATCATCAACAAAAATCACATAATACCTGTGTTTTGCTATCAAAGCAACTGAGAAAGGTCCACACACGTCTGTGTGAATTCTCTCAAGGATCGTCGTGGAGTGACTATCCTTCTCATGAAAGCTGGCTTTCACAAACTTCCCCAAAGTACACCCTTTGCACTGATCTGACTATGCAAGTGTGCCTTTAGGAAGCCCTATAGTGATTTGTTGCAGTATCTTCAAGGCTCCATGGTGAAGGTGACCCAATCTCCTGTGCCACAACTCGCCATCATCCCAGCTCACCAATCCTTCTGCCTTACCTGCCATTGCTGCGCATCCATCTACATGCAACTGATAAAGGTTCCTCACTCAAACCCCTATCTTCCAGGTCTCACCAGTTGTCTTGCCGCGCAGGAAAGCCTTTCCCTCGCTGAAAACAACATCATACCCCTTGTCTTCTAACATCGCCACCGAGATAATATTCTTCTTCAATCCTGGAACATGCATGGCTTCCTTCAATACGAAGGGTTTACTAGACTCCCTCTTAAAGGAAATGGTACCCATATCGGTTGCACTGTATCTACCATCATCACCCATCTCGATGTGCACTCCAAGATCTTTTTCCTCCAGATCAGAGAACAAATCTCTATCTCCCGTCATGTGAAAAGATGCACCACTGTCCAAGAACCACACCGATCCCATCACACTTGAAACCAAGCATGCAATCAATGAAAAATCAAGCTCAAACTGTGAGGCTAGAGCCTCTCCTACTGCCGATCCAGTAGCTTGCTTGTTCTTCTTCTTCTGCGGAAAATTAGTGGCATAGTGTCTGTGTTGGTGACAGTGAAAACACTTCACCTTGGACATATCCTGCTTCTTGCCTTTCGCACCAGACTGAGAAGCTTTCTTGCTCTTCCCTTTCTTTGCTTTGGCAGTCAAAGCGCAATTCTCTTCATCAGCTCCCTTTGACGAAGATCCGTCCCTGGTACTCTGCCTGATCTCCTCCTGCACAAGATCTGACCATAGTCTTTCCCATCCTGGAAATTTATCCCGACCATTGACAGAGTCTTGATAGGAATGCCAACTCTTCGGAAGACCAAGGAGAGCCAAGCTCACCAAGTCCTCATCATCGAAAGTAACCCCCACACTTCCCAGCTCATCTCAACACTGAGTGAACTTCGTGAGATACTTTGGCATACTGTCACCCTTCTCACATTTGATGTTTCTGAGTTTATCTTTGAGCGCCAGCTTCCTCTGATCGCTCTTGCTTTGGAATAGATCTGTTAAAGCCTTCCACATCAGATATGGAGAAGTCTTTCCATATAGGCTGGATACAATGTGATCCTTCATGCCCTCCAACAGAATCCTTCGACATTTTGCAGTCTTCTTTTACCAAACTTCCGCTTCAACAGCATCAGTGGGCTTTGGGACATCCGTCTCTATGAACTCCTTCAGCCCGTTATCATCCAATACTTCCTCCATCCTTTCCTTCCATGCAATGTAGTTTGAGCTGCCCTCAAGAGTATACTCCAATCGCAATCCGTTGAAAGACATTGTTGTGTTTCCACCAAGAAAACACTACTACAAATTCGAATTTCCACCAGCTCCAACTCAACCGCCTCGGATCTAAGATTCGTGAGAACACAATATTTCTCATACAGAGATTGACTGTATGGGCATTCACCGGATATCTCACCTTCCAAAGGAAGGATGAATCCAGAGGTTACCTGGCCCGATTACAGACTCTGCCTGAAGAAATAGAATGTAAACACTTCCTGAATAGTAGATCTGATGATCAACAGCTCTGATACCATGTAGAAATTTTGAATAATTTAACACATATCCAATGGAGATTATCCTGATCATGTACTATTTCGGAATACATACACAATACATAAGCTCCTCTAAGTTGATCATCAATATAGCAGCATCAATAACAATAAAACATCAAGAGCATTCACACATTAACATAGTATGTAACTCGGGGAAAGCATCTTGCTAAAAACCCCAACTATCTGTATATTAATGATTGAGACCATGTAACATTACAAAGTACAATTCTTATCACAAGCAATCTAGTACCAGCTCCACCTGTTACACACAATACAGCTAAGATCTGATCTCCAAATCTATTCCACTGCTTGCCTACCTCCACTGCTCAATACCTGCTCAAGAATGAATGAGAATGGTTTACCAAACTCGTATTTCACCTCCAAAGAATCACTCACACTGTGTAAGATGTGAGCAGAGGCTATAATACTGGGCAAATACATGAGCAAACTCATTGGCATACTCAATTCCTTGATTGTGCAAATCCTCACGCACAACTATAGTCACAACTGATAGCAATCTGATCCTCTAACACCTGTCCCTGTTGAATTGAATATGCACTGACATGCAACTGAGTTAACTGATGTATTCTATAGTTGTATTATGAGTTAATAATTAGTTTAAGAACTCATCATTAGTCTATTTGCAGTTATACTAATTACAACTAGTTTAACCAAGTCAAACTGAACACAACTCCATCAACTCCACAATCAACTCCACCAAACTCAACTGATTGAGTTCTAACTGAAGTCATGCATGCAACAACTCAACTGACTCATAAGAAAAGCGTACTTCCTTCTGACAGCTACATGGGCCACATCTGTAGCTCAAACCGAAGTGCTCCAAGAGAATAAGATCAAGTTTATAGTCCAAATATTATTATGAGACAATAATATTTGACTTTTCTATTTTGGACAACCAGTCTAAAAATATACTTTGATCACTACTGCTGTGATCACTCCTGCTGTGGTCACTCCTACTGTGATCACTCCTACTGTGGTCACTCCTGTTGTGATCATCCCTGCTGTGGTCACTCCTGCTGTGATCATCCCTTCTAGGATCCAAAAATAGAACTTGCGCCATAATTTTCCTGCGGGCCCACTTAGTGAAGGCGACTCTTTTCACTAAGCTCCATCATCTTGTTGCAATCTCAAAAAGGAACATAATTAAAAATCAAGCCGGTAGTCCCTATTTTGGGATCCAGGGGAAAATCTCTGTGTATGTTTGTTTTATGTGTTATGCTCTCACATTATTTATTTTTTGTGTTTCAGAATTCATATGCAGGTAATTTCTGTACAGGGTTAAAACCTACATTTGGTATCAAAGTAGATTTGGCTTCAAGGGGACGCCTTTGTTGCTGAGGGGTTTCACTCGGGCCTGTGGTAGTCCCTGTTCAGTGGGAGATCTGCGAGATCGATTCTGGTGGTGAAAGAAGATGGCGAGAAATGGAAAGATAGAGATCGAGAAATTTAATGGTCAGAGTTTTGATTTGTGGAAACTCAAGGTGAAGGATCTGTTGGTGGATAAAGATCAGTGGATCATGGTAGATTCAGGTACTAAACCAATGTGAGTGTCCGATGAAGAATGGAAAAAGTTGGATCAAAAGGCAAAGAGCACAATACGATTATGTGTCTCAGATTCAGTATTTCTGAATGTATCTAGGGAAGCTATGGCGAAGGCTTTGTGGGACAAGTTAGGGACTTTGTACCAATCTAAGTCTCTGGTGAATAAACTGTTCTTGCAAAAAAAGTTGTATAACCTGAGGATGAAAGATGGAGACTTGGTGACAGAGCATCTGAGCGCATTTAATACTGTGGTAAGATACTTAGCATCTGTTGATATTAAAATTTTAGATGAAGATAAGTGCATCAATTTGTTGTGTTCTCTACCAGATTCGTGGGATAGTCTGGTTATTGCAATAGGTGGCAATGCAACTGCCTTGCAGTTTGATGAAATAGTCTCATTCTTTCTAACGGAGGAGATGAGACGGAAAAATATGGAGAGCCATAATGGTGATGCCTGTCTGTACGAGGACAGTCCCAAAACAGAAACAAAAACAAGTCATCGAGTGGGAGATCTAAATCTCCAAGAAAACCTGTAAAGGTGGTGTGCTAGAAATGCGGAAAGGAAGGGCACTTCAAAAGATACTATAAATCTAAAGTCCCTGACAAAGGAAAGGGATCTAATGATTCTCTTTCTGTAGAGGCGAAAACCACCTCAGATGAAGGTGGGGATGTGTACTTGGCTTCTTCAAGTATACATGTAGATCATGAGGCATGGTTGATTGACTCAGGTGCATCCTTTCACTTCACTCCCCACCGAGAGTGGTTCTGCGAGTATGAGAAATACAATGGTGGTGATTTCTTCTTAGGGGATGATAGGAATGCTAGAATCATTGGTCACATAAAATTAAAGTTGAAATTGCAAGGTGGAAGAGTTAGAACACTTCCAGATGTTCTGCATATTCCTGCATTGGACAGAAACCTGATTTCTTTAAGCAAGCTGGATGATGCAGGTGTAAAAATAGTGTTCAAGAAGGATACCTACAAGATGGTTCGGGGGGCACTAGTATTGATGCGGGGAGTTCTGATTGGAACTCTGTACAAGTTGCAAGGTAGCACTGTTATTGATGGGTGCAATAGTTCTGTGGTTCCTAAAATTGGAGCAGAAGATCTAGTGGTCTTTGGAGAGAAGACCATTCTGTGGCATCAAAGGCTTGGACATATTGGAGAGAAGGGCCTTTGAATACTTCATGGTAAAGGTATGAGTAATAGCTCTCTGGATTTTGATTTATGTGAAAATTGTGTATATGGGAAGCAGAATCGGGTGAGTTTCCCCTCTGGTAGTAAGAGGGCTAAACAAATATTAGAACTTGTGTACAGTGATGTGTTTAGACCTATGAAGGTTCCATCACTGGGTAAGTCTGTATACTATGTATCATTTATAGATGACTTCTCAAGGAATACATGGATATATTTCCTTAAGAAGAAATTTGAAGCCTTTGACAGGTTTAAAGAATTTAAGGCTCTCATGGAAAATCAAATAGAGAAGAATATAAAGGTGCTGAGGACAGATAATGGTGGAGAGTTTTGCAGCAAGGAATTTGAAGAATTTTGTAAGAAGTGTGGTATAGCATGACAAAAGACTACTCCATATACACCTCAGCAAAATGGAGTTGCAGAAAGAATGAATAAGATGTTGATGGAAAGGGCAATAAGCATGCTCAGTGGTGCCGAGTTAGGACAAGAATTATGGGTAGAGGCGGTGGATACTACATGTTAGCTGGTCAACAAGTCACCTTCATCAGCATTGGAGGATGAGACTCCACAAGAGGTATGGAATGGAAAGAAACCCTCTCTTTCACATCTGATGGTATTTGGATGTGATGCATATGTACATGTTCCAAAGGAGAAAAGAACAAAGTTGGATAGTAAATCTAAAAAGTGCATATTTATTGGGTATAAGGATGGTTTAAAGGGTTATAAGCTTTGGAACCCAGTAACAAGGAAGGTTATGTACAGTCGAGATGTGGTGTTCAGAGAGGTGAAAGATATTATTAAACATGAAGTCCAACCAAAGGAACCTGAGAAGATAGAGTTTGATCTAAAGGAGGAAGAATCAGACTCTATAGCAGAGGAGGAATCAGAATATGAAGAGCCACAAACTCCGACTGTGAGAAGATTAGTTCGAGAAAGAAGGCAGCTAGAAAGGTATAGTCCATCTGCTTTCTGTTCAAATTTTGCTTTGTCTGTTACTGATGATGATCCTAGAACTGTGAAGGAAGCAGTGGATTCAGAGGATGGAAAACTCTGGAAAGAGGCCATGGTTGATGAAATGGCATCTTTGAACAAAAATGAGGCTTGGGATTTGGTGGAGTTGCCGGCTGGAAGGAAACCCATAGGCAACAAATGGGTGTTCAAGAAGAAGACAAATGCAAAAGGAAAGGTGGAGAAATACAAAGCTTGGTTGGTAGAAAAAGGTTATTCCCAAGTGCCAGGAATTTATTTTGGTGATATTTTTTCTCCTGTTGCCAAGGTAACTTCTATTATATTACTTTTCTCTGTTGCTGCCGCTTTTGATTTTGAGGTAGAATAGATGGATGTGAAGACACTGTTTCTTCATAGGGATCTAGAAGAGGAAATATACATGAAGCAACTTGAAGGCTTTGCGGTGAAGGGTAAGAAAGAACTGGTATGCAAGTTAAAGAAGTCTCTGTATGGATTAAAACAGTAACCAAGGATGTGGTATCAGAAATTTGATACATTTATATGGGGACCTGGCTTCACCAGAAGCAAAGCAGATCACTCAGTGTATTTTAAGTTAATTGGTGACCGTGTTATTTATCTAGTCTTGTAAGTGGATGATATGTTGTTGGTTGGAAATGACAAAGAAATTATCCAGGATTTGAAGACCCAATTGTCCTCCAAATTCAACAAGAGAGATCTTGGTGCTTCAAACTATATTCTGGGCATGGAAATTAAAGGATATAGGGCAAAGAGGAAGCTCTGGTTAAACCAGAGGAAGTATGTCGAGACAATACTGCAGAGGTTTAATATGCAGGATAGTAAAGCGATGAAGGTTCCTATTCCTGTAGGTGTGAGGTTATTTGCTGAACAGTGTCCCAAGACACAAGAAGAGGAAGAGAACATGTCTCATGTTCCATATGCAAGTGCAGTCGATAGCCTAATGTATGCAATGGCCTGTAGTAGACCAGACATTGCACATGCACTGGGAGTATTGAGCAGGTTTATGTCAAAACCAGGAAAGGAGCATTGGACAACAGTGAAGCGGGTTTTCAGGTATTTGTGTGGCACTAGTGGTTATGGTTTGTGCTACCAAGGAAGATCAGGATTGGATAGAGTGTTGGATATTCGTGGCTTTGTTGATGCAGACTGGGCTGGAGATCTGGATCAGAGAAGATATACAAGTGGGTATGTGTTTAACCTATTTGGCGGTGCAGTCAGTTGGATGAGTAAGAAACAGTCTGTAGTGGCACTATCAACTACAGAGGCAGAATACATGGCAACCACTCATGCAAGAAAGGAAGCAGTTTGGTTACAAAGATTGTGTTCAAGTATGGGATTAGTACAGGAAGCTATAAGGATAAACTGTGACAGCCAAAGTGCAATTTTCTTGGCAAAGAACCCTGCATATCATTCAAAGACAAAGAACATTGATGTTCAATATCACTTTGTGAGGGATATGATAGAAGACAAAAAGGTGTTACTGGTAAAGGTGGACACTTTGAAGAATACTGCAGATGCATTGACAAAATCTGTGAGCTCTGAGAAGTTCTCTTGGTGTAGAGAGACAATGGGCATTTCAGGGCTGGAAAAATGACTAAGCTCTCTTGTGGCCCCCTGTGGAAAGAAAAACAAGTGGGAGAATGTTGGGTTGTGTTATATTCTTTCCACGTAGTTAACAAGGGGTTTGAGGTGTACCCGTAACCCCACTTTATGGGGTCCGGGGTAGCGCCCCAAAAAAATTTGGTTTTGGACCCTATGTTAAGTTGGGTGGACCCACCTATGGTTTTGTGCATGATTTTCACATATGTTTTTCGACAAGGTGGTTTTCGGTCCATGGTTTTGGATGCAATGGTTTTCAGTCCATGGTATTGGATGCTTTGACATGTATAAATATGTATTGTAACATTGAAAGGAACATAATGAAAAATCAAGCTGGTAGTCCTGGTTTTGGGATCCAAGGGAAAATCTTTGTGTATGTGAGTTTTATGTGTTATGCTCTTGCATTGTTTATTTTATGTGTTTCAAAATTTGTATGCAGGTAATTTCTGTACGGGGTTAAAACCTGCAAAGTCCCTCCTCTTGATCTGTTCTACAGCCCGCTTCACAAGCCTATAGTAAGGAGACAGAGGAAAAGGAGAAGGATAGAAACACCTGAGCTACCACCTAGGAATGAGCCAAAGGACATAGTTTGGAAGGACATCCCTTCCAACCCAGCTGAAAACTTGACTAGATTGCCACAGTTTACAAGAGCATATGCAACTGCTACCATGGACAAAGCTACCAAGATATTTGTTTTGTTGAAGGAAAAGGAAGAGAAGATTGCATAGCTCGAGAAACAACTCGAAAGAGAGAAAGCAAGTGTGAATAGGTAGGCTTCTGAGCAATTTTCCCAATTGCAATAGAGCATGGAGATGCTGAAGATAAGCCATGAAGCAAGAATATTGGCCAAAAACATCCAACTCTAAGACTTGCAGCAAGCCATGGAAATATATAAGGATGTTCCTACTGTCGAGGAATTCATCAAAGAGGCATTAGAGCTAAATTTTCTCTTATTAAAACCGCAAGAACGATTTTTCCAAAAGATGTCACATATCACTCCTTATCTGATCACTAGTGACCAACAAACGGATAATGCGATTGACCAGATAACTGAGTTTACTGATCTAAACACAAGAATCTTAGAGTTCATCAAACAAAAAGAAATAGAAGAGGGGAGGAAAGTTAATCTTCCTAAGACCAAGGAGACACACAAGGACATTATTTTCGTAGATTGGGATGCAAGGATCAAACAAGCCGAACTAGTAGTGGTAAGAGCGGCCGGGGTGTCAAAGAACATAGTAAATGCAATAAACCACACTTTGTTTGCCACCAACCTGGTGAAGGAAGGCAACCTGAAAGAACTGCCTGATCTAAATGAATTGCATAATAGATGGAAGGAAAGAGCAAAAACTCAAAGGGAAGAAATCGCAAAGTTAGCAAAGACTGATTGGGAGTCGTATTGGCAATACCTTGTCAAGCCACACAATAAAATCATGACCCTTAACTGCTCACTCCATTCAACTCAGCGGATGCTGCCACCTCTCGCAGATGAAATTTTTGCAAGATAGGTCAGAATACAGTTTGGGACACCTCCTCAAGCCAAACCGATGGCCGATATATGCGATTTGAAAGACAAGTTGGCAGCCATCAAATCATTATCATAGCCTCTGATAATCAAGTCACTTTTTATTTTTAGAGTTAGTTAACTAGTTAGGAGGAAGGTTGTTTGAAACCTCCTCAAATTTTTGTATAATCTATTTTTGAACATTACTTAGAATAATATTTATACCCTTCTTATGCATTTAGATAAGGGTCCATAATTTTATCAAAACATTTGCAAAGAATGCACTTTTGTAATTTTGTGAATGCTTTGGTGAAATTATGGAAGATGATTGTTTCTTTTAAATATCAAACTACTTTCCCTTGTTGATGCACTTTTGTATACTTTGAAGATAATTTGATATGAAGAAAGGAGTTGATCTATGTCATTAGTCAAATGAGTAGAATTTCACATATATGGTACTTCTATCTTGTATGATTAGTCCTGTTTCTATTTAATTAGTGACAACACTTTATTTTCATGAATTGTATATGAGATATGTTCTTTCTGTTAAGCATTAATTGCACTATTGTATGATGCCTAGCTGAGATTGTTTATTTTCATATATAAATCATCACATATGCGATATAGTTTATACATTTCTTTGACTAACTATTTAGTCAAAGAAATTATCTTTACACGTTATCATCTCTGTTTTATACATGATTGATCTTTATTATCACATGTCAAGAATATATCTTTTTAGATCGCATATTATACAGAAATACCCAGGTTTATATTAGATTAAGTTAGCTAGAGATTTGCATGATAGAATAGGGCATTTAGTTATCATTATTCTATTGCAATCACTCGAAAAACCGCCCACTTTCAATTTAAAACCCATTCTGGGAAACTAGTCCTATCATCCTGAGTTAGAGCCACCACTTTAAATGAAAAAGGAGCTATCTTAAGGTCTGAACCGGGTGGTTATCCCCCACGTTGGAGTAGCAGAAATCTAAGGCCTCAACATTTTGGCACTATAAGGAGGGCCATCTGACTATGAATGGCATATAAACCTAAATATCAATTGAAAAACATTCATAAGAGTCAAAACCCCTCCACCACTTCTACACCTTCTAGATCTCGTTCAAAATCTCTGGATCAGAAATCTGAAGTTGTAGAAACATCTCCCTCATCTCCTGAAGTAGTAAGACAACCACCTTCTCTAGATTACACTCCTGAGTCTCCCAAAGTCCATTCTTTGATATAAAAATTGGAACAGATATCCATTTCTACTGAGAAACCAGAGAGGCCTGAAGCTTCTGATGAAAGTGTTACTTCCTTATTACAACAAACTGGAGTATTAACTAGATTGCAAAGTGAAAGTCTTGGAGTAACTCCTTTTAAGTTTCCCATCCCTCCACGATGTAGGAAAGTTATCACATCAAGATCTGAATCAGATACTAGTGAGATCACATCACCCTTCCATCCATTCACTTCTCCATTCATTTCTACTCAATCCACTTCTTCTCAACTATACACTTCTCCAACTAGTACTGCTACTAGCAGTACTAACCTTGTAGTAAATTCTTCACTGTCTCTACCTACTTTTGGACCGAACTTCCAATATTCCCAGTCTCTAAATCAAGTTATGGCCAATCAACCTGCTCAACCTTGGACAAATCCGGGTGCTATTCTAGTTGCTAATCCAAATGCTCTCCTAGAAAACCCAGAAAAATGGTTACCTAAGTACAATCCTGATGATGGTCTTCCAGCCGAAGAACATCTAAATAACTTTATGTTAGCCATGAATCTTAATAGAGTTGCACGTGAAGATGTTGTAATCAAACTTTTTCCTTATACCTTCCAAGGGTCTGCTGGGTCTTGGTATTTTTTCCTTCCAATAGGTTCAATAAGAGAATGGGATACTTTTCAAGAAGTATTTCTTGCAAAATTTGGTTATGACAAGACCATAACATCCTTAATCAATGATCTTTCTAACTTAAAAGAAAATTCAGATGAAAGGATCAAAGATTTTAACTCCAGATTTAACAATTCACTAAAAAAAATCTGAGCTGCCTCAAAACCTATAGTATATGTACAAATAGAATGGTACATATCCTCCCTTCCTTACAATATTGTGATTTTTTGTAGATAGAGAAAACAAGGCTACCCTTGTTGAAAACATGAAAGAATCCACGTCTATAGAAATAATAATTATAGCTTTAGAAAAAAGATCACAGATAGATGAAATGAAGTCAAAGGAAGTAACATTTAAGGATGATTCAAAAAATAAAGCTTCAAAGGACCCTTTCGATCTTGAAGGCCTTCAGAAAGTGTTAAAAACAATATCCAATGAAATGGTTGAAATTAAGAAGCAGGTCACAGAATCCTCTGCTCCCAAGAAACCTTTTCGCTCATTTAAACGAAACCATTCTTCTGCATTGCAACCACCAAATATTATTTCAAATGCCAAATCTAATCAAGAAACAGAAGAAGACTCACCAGCCGAAGAGGAAGTCAAAACAGAAGAAGAAGTTGAATTAAATGGAATGTGGGATTTCATTCTTCCAACTGAAGAAGAATCACAAGCTATGTCAGTAACTACAAGAAGTAAAAACTCTCCTGATATGTCTATAACAAATCAAAAACAAAAAACGGCTACTCTTGTAAAGGAGAAAACAATAAGTAAGAAGTCTAAGACTAGTCAAACTGATCCTATTCCACTAGATCCTCCAAATGCTTCCAAAACATTGGTAATCTATAACATAGTCAAAGATATGAAAAGGAC